>CM028129.1:408432500-409682500 GCA_016271365.2 Neoceratodus forsteri | reverse complement strand
GTGCAGTCAGTGTGCGAAAGCAATGTTTGGGACAGATTAAGAAAATCACAGTTAACACTGTTCATGAGCAGAGGTCTTAAAATGGCTATGTTGAAAATTTGGTGACAAAAGTCCATAAAATGACTGTGTTACGAGTGAGCATTGTGCAGTTTCCACGCACCCTCATAAGTTCATGACTTTGTAATATTTTCAGTCCAGATTTTCACCAGTGGCATTTTTCCACACTTCCTTATGAACAGTACAGCTGTCATTTTTCACAACATGGCCGAAATGTGTTTTCACTCTTTCAGCGCAGAGATGCATGGTCGCTGTGGGAAATCATTGTTCGGGACAGATAAAGAAAATCACAGTGACACTGTTCATGATCAGAGGTCCCAAAATGCCTGTGTTGACAATCTGCTGTAAAAATTCCCCAAACTAATTACATTACGGGTGTGCGTTGCACAGTTTCTATGCACGCTCGTGACTTCACCAGTTTTTTCAATATTTTTACTGCAGATTTGCAACATTGCCATTTTTTACACCTCCCCATGATCAGTACAGCTGTCATTTTTCACATCCTGTTCAGAATGTGTTTTTGCACCTGTGGTGCTAAATGCCGTAGTCGCTGTGCATAAGCAGCTTTCAGCTAACAAACTGATATTGCCACTGTTCATGAAGTGGGGGTCACAAAAAAACCATGTTGAAAATTTGGAGTGAAAATACCAATGAATGCCTGAGGTGTTAGGGTTTCCAACCATAACACACCACCATGTAGAGAATGACAAGCACCAGGGGTGTGACTTGGGATTCTTGCCTGTAATGCTCATACCATTCCACACTCTGCAGCCAGTGAGAGGCATTGAGGTATGCCTTGGACTCTTCGGCCCCAAAGTTCACCCCATTCTCCTATACTGCACCCATCTCACCGTATTTCCTGATGGAATGGGGTGCGCATAAGGGCCAAAGACCCCAAGGAACACCGTGACACTTGTCAGTGTCTGCAGGGTAGGGTGTGGTGAAATGGCGTGGCCGTTATGCCTGATGACCCAAAGGCACACCCCAATGCCTGTTACTCTCTACAGGGGGGTGGTGGGATTGGCTTCAGTTCAATACTTCCCTGCCATTCCTATTATGCAGCTCTGTAACTTCTACACTACCAATGCCAATGCCAGCAATCAAACATTCGGCATTGACAAATGCTTGTTTCTGGTGTCACGTTCTATGATTCTATGAGTACTGCATGTTATTTTGGGCTTCACATCAGAGACAGACTGGAAAGAATGCAGAGCCAGGTCACTAGGTGTTCATGGGAAAGGGTGAGAAGAATTGTGAGGAAAGATTGAAGGAGCTGGTTATGTATACCTTACACCAGGGAAGACAACGTGGTGACTTAATATAACTCTTTAAATTCCTGCAGGATGACCAAATAAGGTCAGATTTGGATATAGTTTTTGGGGAGGGACAATCTAGATTAAGAGGTTATGGTAAGCAAATAATGACCAAACAAAGTAAAAACTACTTCTTTTACACCTGAGAGTGGTTAGAATTTGTAATAGTCTCCCAAATGAAGTGGCAGAAGAAGATTTTTTTAACTTTAAAAATGATTTAAATAAAGAAATAATCTGAATGATTAATACAGTACCAATGAGTAGCAGGAGGGATGGTTTTGATGGGTGCTAGTTGCCTTCTTTCATCCCTCTCTCCTTCTTGGTATAAACCACTGTTTTAAGACTAAACAAAGTGCAGTGGCTACACTTGCCCTTCCCTTCTTTTCCTAATATTTTTGTATACCAGTTCATTCAACCTTCAGTTTTGTCATGGCTCCATGGGTATCCCCTCTCCTTGGACACCAGCTCCACATGCACTGCCACGTGTGGTCACCAAGGTGGCAGTAGTTCTACAGAGGCTTGGAACGCTCCGTCCCCAAAGAGGAGAGCTTCCTTTGGGATGCACAATCCTCCTCCCCTCACTGGCTTGCCGACAACTTGTGCTCGTTTCAGGTCAACAGCATTTTAATTGGTGGTGCCACTGCTGTACCAGTGGGCTTTTTTAACTTGCATTTTTATTGATTTCAAACAGAGCAGTACAAAAACAGTTACACATCATAAGAGGCATATGAATACATCTGGAAATACAGTGCATTCCTCTCATTACACATTTTTTATTTTTTAAATTCTATTTTTATATGTTTGAGAGTAATACAAAGCATACAGAACAAACACTTAGTTCCCAGATATAGAGTAGAAGCTTGAAGCATGGAATGCTGGTATCCAGAGTGTTCCAATGCCAATGCCTCACCTCAGGCAGTTTTCTGTCCCAGTGTGTTAGGGGCAGCAGCATATCTGAGGAACTCCTCAGCTGACTACTTTTACTTTGCAGCTTATGTTGTTTTTTTTTTTTCTCTCAATTAGGTAACTCTAGCAGGCGGAGTTTGTTTTACAAGCAGTTCTCTAAGTAATTGAGCCTGTAAATAAAATGTTTAATTGGCAAGCCTGCTGTTTTACTCATTTACAGCTTCTGAGAAGGTCTGGGTGAATGTCTTTGACATGTACATTATAGAAAGACAGAAGCAAAGAAAATGTCAGCACGTAATGTGATGGAGGTGTGGGAATGGATAACTCAGACACAGATTTTGTCAGGATTAGAACACACAATCATGTGTGAATTTTATTGCAAACATAGAACAGAAAATAAGAAGCTAAAATAAAAAACAAGCAATAATCACAGAGAGGAATTTTTCAGTAGCTCATCCTTCTACCATGCTCTGTGTTAGCAAGAGATCCTACTGGCACAGCCTCCCAGGCTGAACTGATCTATTCTGATCTTAGTAGGTTCCTTTTATAGGACCAACAGGTTACCTGATCCTCCCCTAAGCTTCTAGTACAAAGAATGGGGGATCAGAATGACATTATACATCTAAGGCACAACATATAATTATGTAGAAAGTATTTTCATACATTTAAAAAATAAAAATAGTGCAGAAAGGTAAAGAAACATAATTTATGACATTAAGTTCCACCCACCTCCCGGTGATTGGCAGTTGCCATCCCATAAAGATCCTGAGGTTGGAGCCGCTGGCTCCTTAAGAGACAGTCCTACACAGACATTCTAGGAACAGCCAATTCCCTGTCTATGCATAGGTATGAAGGTTTTCTTTTACCTTGTTGGAAACCAAAAGCATATAACACTGGAATAAAATACTATTAACAATAAGAAAAATTTTATCTCACACAGTTCCTATGACTAGTGCTTAATGTCTCACTTTATTTCTTTATTTCTTGTTTTTTTACATTATAGCCACAGACCAGAAAAGGGCGGTCTGTAAGGGGACTAACAAAAAGCGGCCTTAAACAAGCTGCCACAATTTTATTCCTACTGCATTTAGTTCCTGCTATGTTGTGCAGAGCTTACAATAATAAATAAAAACATCCTTAGCAAGGCTGAGAGGTTTCAAAACAACAGGGAAAACACCCTTGGTTTATGTTTTGGTGCCAACCTTAGGCGCTGTACTGAAAGCTGTTAGCCGAGGATAAATGACAAGATTTTTTCAATGCTTTAAACTTGTAAACTAATGCTTGCAGGTGGTTGGGGCATTTTTATTTTATTTCTAGTGCTCCAACCAACCTGACAAGCATGTCCATGTACAGGGGCACTGAAGGGCTGTTCAACGGGGATCCGCACTGCTTGTACAGCCTGGGAATGCTTGGCGAGCCTGAATCTCTGCGTAAACATTACAAAGCAGAGAAATGAGGACACGCAACGAACAGAGCAAAAGGGCGAATATACTGGACTTGTTAAAGGGGTAATATGTCACTTCTTTATTGTGATATTAAACATAACACCAAAGTACCAAAATGGGAATTTTAACAGTGAGGGCGAGTACAAACATCCAGGTTCCACATTTAAAGATACAGGCAGTATTTAAAGGCACAAGCAAGTGCTGCAACGTATTTAAGCATTTTAAGCAACCAGCCAGGGACAAAATATAGGAAACAGAGCAGGGAAGTGCACAGTGCAGAAGATATTTGAGTGGGTGGCCAAGTCCACTCAAATAGAAAGGGGAAAATACAGATTATAGAGACAGAGGTGCTACTGCAGTAGGCTTGGTAGCAGAGGGGAAGGGGGAAGAGGAGAATGTCCAGGTTGCAAAAACACCAGTACAATATAACACAAAACTGGGGGTCATCCTACTGACACCACTACAGATAAAGGTTTATAAGCCCATATAATCTGCTGAAGTTTGCGTAGTTATGGGATTGTGCCCCTTGTTTTACTTTGCGACTTTTATTGTTATATGCGGTTTTAAAAAGGGTGAGTAACTTAAGGAATTCATTTTTCTTGTTGCTGGTTTGCTTTATAGCATGGCTTTGTAGGTTGTTTGATGCCTCAGGTAAGTGGCAATTTTTTTTCTCAGTCAATAAGATTCCGCCCTTCTCCCTTGAAGCATGTCTTCTGCTTGCTTTCCTCATCAGGTGGTCAGTGTATTTGCCTCCAATCTTTTTTGTCTATTTCTCAGGGGGTTTATTTAAGATATTTCAGTTTATTCAGTTATTAGTGCACTTTACAACTCTTTCTCCATTGAGCACAGCTTCCACACACTCCCCAGCTTTTTTTCAGCAAGGGTGCCATAATCACGTGCCTTTCCTCAGTAGTAGTCCTGAAAGTAGGCTTGTTCATGTGTTTTTTTCATGACACGCTTGTGATATTGCACCAGCACGAGCTCGCTGATGTTTCACACTGTGCTTCTATTGGTCTTCTTACACATTTCTAAAATTTGAAACACCATTCTTCATTTTCTAAAACAGTTTATTTTGATGCCAGCAAAAGGAAAGAAGTTAAGAGCAGATTGCAATTGCTGCAGCAGTAGCAATGCAACATTTTATGCCTAATATTTATTATGTTTATCAGTTTTACCTACAGTGTATTTGTTTTTTGACCATTGTAAGTCACCTCTTTTTTATTCTCCTTGGTTATACCTGTAAATAGATATGTGCTTGTCTACTGTTCTTACCTAGTTAACAAAAAAGAAATATTGCCTTTTATTTGGTCAAGCAAATTTTTTTCTCAGTCTTTTTTCGGTAAGTGCTTTGTGCTTTTATTGGCAGCATGGTATTCCACACACCAGTTTCTCCTACAGAAGTGTTAAGCCTGTCCCAGGACTTTGAGACATCCACTAGAGGTCGCATTATGCCCTCTTGTGCAAATCAAGTGAATATGGCATTTTGAGCCGTAACACCCAGACCTCTGGCGTAGAGGTTGACAGGTTACATCTGTCAGTTATTGTGGCTGGTTTGAGTTACATCAGTTCCTGTTATGGCTTCTAATGATGTTCTCCAGGCTGAAGAACTGCAGATCACTTCTGCATAGACACCTGCTGTGGACCCTTCAGGCTAAGAGATCTGTAACAGGCATGTGCAGATGTCCCAAAGAATACTAGGGATGCTGTCTCTGATTTTCAGGCATTCCTTCATACTGCTTGGATAGGCTTCAATACATGACCAGTCTAAAAAAATAAGGATAATTACAAGGAATACCCCATCTCAGCAAATGTTGCTGAGCCACAGGACAATGGCAAGCATTTATCCAAGAAAGAGGCAGGTGGATAGGCAAAGAGCACCCAACCACCCTCAATTTCATTTTACTTATTTTTTCAGCTTATGCTGTCTCTCTAAAGCACTGCACTTTCATTCGACTTTAAGGCTTCAGTCAGTAATCTCACTTTTGGTGACGCAATGTTTATTTCTCAACTCTAGAAACACTTGTATGTGTTTCTTGTGTTGTTGCTATTGAGACCAAGTGATAAGTGATTAACCAACAATGGTTAGATAGATGTAGGAATGTTACTTTGTTTTTGCCACCCTTTTCAGGTGACTATGGTAAAAACAGGAGCAACTCCCCTGATTACTTATGTCTCATGGATAACATTTTCAACCATAGACACATAGACACTGTTGTCAGATAAGGGCCTATGGTCCACCCAGTCTGCCCATTACATGTGCAAGCCAGTCATATCATGATGTCTATGTAAAGGATAGCTGTTCGTGCTGACAAGAATGATAAGATGGTAGATGCAACCTGTCTGCTTGGCTTGCACTGGCTGGGATTGACATTAGAGTTATTTCATTTTCATTTCATTTCATTTTTATTTTTTATACTTGTTAACTGATGAGCAATTTTGCCCATTTTCAGAAGCGACAAGTTTAAACAAGCATTTGTCAATGCCGAATGTTTGCTTGCTGGTATTAGCATTGGAAATGCAGGAGTTAGAGAGATGCAGAATAGGAATGGCAGTAAACATAGAAACATAGAATTTGACGGCAGATAAGGACCGCTTGGCCCACCCAGTCTGCCCATTTCTCTACCTGATGGATAAGCTGCAGGTCCTAGTTAACCAGCAGCCTACTTCTTCCTACCCCCCCCCTAGAATTGCCTTATGACTGTCCCATGCATGCTTGAATTCCACCACTGTTTTTGACTCCACAACCTCCTCTGGAAGGCTGTTCCATACATCCACAACCCTCTCTGTGAAAAAATACTTCCTTAAATTACCTCTGAGCCGCCCCCTTCTATCTTCAAATTGTGCCCCCTTGTTCTTGCACACCTCTTTTTTGAAAGATGCTACCCTCTTGGACTTTGTTGATTCCTTGAGGTACTTGAAAGTTTCTATCATGTCTCCTCTCCCTCCTTTCCTCAAGGCTATACATATTAAGCTCCTTAAGTCTCTCTTCATATGTCTTCCGTGCAGACCCTGCACCATTTTAGTGCCCTCCTCTGGACAGCTTCCATCCTGTCTATGTCTTTGCGAGATTGGGTCTCCAGAACTGCACGCAGTACTCCAGATGGGGTCTCACTAGCTGTCTGTACAGAGGATAATAACTTCCTGTTTTCTACTGGTGATGCCTCTTCCTATGCATCCCAGTATCCCCCAACCCTCCTTGCTGCCCTCTCACATTGCTTGCCCACCATTAGGTCATCTGATATGACTACCCCCAGGTCCCTTTCCATTTTTGTTGTTGTTAGTATCTCACCCCCCATTGTGTACTCTTCCCCTGGGTTTTTGTTTCCCAGGTGCATTACCTTGCACTTCTTAGCATTGAATCTAAGCTGCCATACATTTGACCATTCCTCTAACCTTGCCAAGTCCCTTCTCATCCTTTCCACTCCACCTTGTGAATCAACTCTGTTGCAGATCTTTGTGTCATCTGCAAAGAGACATACTTTTCCTTCCAGTCCCTCTGCAATGTCGCTTATAAAGACATTGAAGAGGACCGGTCCTAATACTGAACCCTGCGGTACCCCACTACTAACCCCCTTTTTTCAGAGTGGACTCCATTTACTATTACTCTCTGTGTCCTATTCTCCAGCCAATTCTTTACCCAGGCTGTCATCTTGGGACCCACTCCCAGGCTGGCTAACTTGTATATTAATCTTTTGTGTGGGACTGTGTCAAATGCCTTGCTAAAGTCTAGGTAGGCCATGTCCACAGCCCCTCCTGATCAACTACTTTGGTCACTCAGTCAAGAAATCTATCAGATTTGTCTGGCATGACCTTCCCGCTTAGAGATCCATGCTGCCTTGGGTCCTGTGCCCCTCTGGCCTCTAGATACTCAACAGTTCTTTTCTTCAGAAGTGATTCCATCATTTTCCCTACCACTGAGGTTAAACTAACAGGTCTGTAGTTTCCTGCTTCTGCCTTGCTCCCACTTTTGTGAAGGGAATCACATCTGCCCTCCTCCAGTCCTCGGGTACCACCCCATCCTCCCATGATTTGTTAAAGGGTAGTCAGTGGTGTCACTAGTTCTACCCTTAGTTCTTTTAGAATTCTGGGATGAATCCCATCCGGCCCCATTGCTTTGTCCACCTTCAGTTTTAAGAGTTCTTTCAAAACTCTTTCTTCTGTAAATGGGCTGGTATCAACTTCTGCATCCAGAGTGTTTCTACTGTTTGTTTTAGGTACCTCCCTCTCTTCCTTTGTAAATACTGAGCAAAAATATTTGTTTAGTATCTCTGCCTTTTCACAGTCACCCTCTGCCCACCCTCCCTCCCTTTATTAAGCCTCACTATCCCTCCTTGGTCTTACCGCTCCCTGATGTACCTATAAAGGTTTATCCCTTTCTTAACTGAGTTGGCTATCTTTTCCTTGGTTTGGGCCTTTGCTGTTCTGACTGTCTTCCCAGCTTCCTTTTGCTTTAACTGATACAGTTCTCTGTCCTGTTCCTTCTGTGATTCCTTGTACTTCCTGAATGCTTTCTTTTCTCTTGAACCTTCACTGCCACTTCCTTTGAGAACCATAGTGGTTTCTTACCTCGTTCGTTTGTTTATTTGCTTTACACAAAGGCTTGTTACCTCTGTGATGGCAGTTTTATTATTCCCCATTGTTCTTCCACCCCTCCTTCCTGCCCATTTGCTAGTGCATTCCTTAGGCACTCACCCATTTTGACAAAGTCAGCCCTCCTAAAATCCAGTACCTTTGTCTTTGTATGGCTTGACTCTATTGCTGTGTTTATTGTGAACCATACTGTTCGATGGTCTCTAGTTCCCAGATGGCTACCCACTTCTACATCTGTGATCCTCTCTTCATCTCCATTTGAGAGAACCAGGTCTAAGATTGTTCCCTCTCGAGTGGGCTCCAATACTAGTTGTCTAAGGCATGCCCCCTGTAGGGCATCTAGAATAACCCCACTCTTAGAAGTGGCTGCTGCAACTGCACTCCAGTTAACATCTGGCATATTCAGATCACCCATCAGCAATATCTCCCTTTTTCTGCCATACTAAGTATACTTTCTATCATTTCCTTGTCCAGTTCCTCCCCTGAAGAAGGGGTCTGTATCTAACCCTGTGCGGATTGTGGTGCCATTGCGGTCTCAAATTTACCCACAGTGCTTCTTCTCCTCCCTGTTTACCCTTTGTTCTGTTGCTTTGATTCCTTCCTTATGTAAAGAGCTACTCCTCCTCCTTTTACCCTCCTGTCCCTCCTGTAGATAGTGTATCCTGGTATGTTTACATCCCAGTCATGGTTTATATGCACCATGTTTCTGTGACTGCCACAATATCCAGATGTTCCTCCTCCATCAAGGCCACTAATTCAGGAAGCTTGTTACTCAGACTACGGGCATTGGTACTCATTGCTCTCCATTTTTGATGGCTTTACTTTCTGTTGCAGCATCCCCACTGACCTTTCTACCTCGGTCTTTTCCCATTTAGTACCCTGTTTGTAGGAGAGACTGGGATTTTTCTGCTGCTTATCAGTGCCTCCCCCCTTGACTAGTTTAAAAGCTTGCCAATGAAGCATTTAAATCGATTGCTCAAAAGACTTGTTCCCTTCCTGGACAGATGCAGACCATCCTGCCAGTATAGGCTGGTGTACCTCCAGGTGGAACCGCAGTCCCCAATGAAGCCAAACCCCTGTGTTCCACACCATTTTTTCAACCACTCATTAAACTGCATGGGGCAAAGTACCCTTGCCTCACTCATGCCATTTACGGGCAGCACCTCTGAGAAGGATACTGTGTGTGCTACTTGTCTTAGGCCTCTCCCCAGTTCTACAAAGTCCTTCTGCACTGCTCTAAGCTCATGTTGAGCCAAGTCATTCATCCCTAGGTGGACAATGACATCCAGCTCAGACTCCGTGCAGCTGTTCTCGTGATCCTGAGGATCGCTTCCTGTCCCTACAAGCCATGGCACCAGGCAGGCACTTTACTTCAGTTTTCCCTGCTCCCCCCAGTTCTAGCCCCCTAATAATTGAGTCCCCCACCAGGAGCTGCTTCCTTTCCTTGTGGCATCCTCTGCCTCCTTCCTGTGGGCCTCCCTTATGGCAGGTGTCCTCAGCCTCCTTAATCTCCTCCGTGGGTGCATCCATAGGGGAGCTGTGCTCCCCCAGAATGGTGTATTGGATTGTGGAGTGGAACAACTGACTGGGTGTGCCTCTGTTCCACCCTCCTCACCCTCCCTGAGCCCACAGTGGTCCAACTGCTGTGCTTTCTTTGCAACCTCTGAGGTAGTGGTGGTGGCTCTGGTGCTCCCTGGATGGGGGTTCCTCCTACCATCCAGTCTGGCCTGGGGAAGGTTTTCTTACTGCTGTCCAGTGTGGCCTGAGACAGGCAACTTCCTCCCTCAGGGAAGAGAGTTGTCTGCAAATAGGGCAGCATCTCAGCCTCCAGAAAGACTCCCGGAAGACTGCTGCCCCACAGCCATTACATTGCACTACTCCCCACATGACTATGTCTTTTTTTTGTGTGTGTGTGCTTGTGTGAGTGGTTGGTTTGTTATATAGAAATATATATATATTATACAATGTGTATGCGTATATTTTCAGTGCTGTGTGCTAGAGAGGATATGACATTGATATGCACCTTGCACTCTTGAGAAATTATGTCAGAACCCCAGGTATAAAGGAACTATTTCCAGGGGTGGGTGGGGTGAGGGGTGGGAAGGGGTTGGGCCTAAACTGTGCCCTCACAAAACAATCAGCTAAGAGCTCTGACCCACTGCTGCGATGAGTGCCTTCCTGTCTGCAAGATACTATACACAACAATTTGACAGAGAAAATCCCCTGCTAATCAAACAGAGAAAAATCCAGACATCCAAGTCAGACACAGGTAAACCTCCCCAGCCCCAAAACAGCCTGGTGGTTTGTGCTCTGAAAGCAGTCAGCCCCAAAATAAGTCAGCTGTGCTTTGAACTCTTCCTGCACTGAAAATCTTAAGAATTGTAACAAGACTGTCTTTTCCTGATAATTGTAAATTCCTTATTTCACCTTTCAGTTAGAAGCAGCCTCCACCTGCAGTATATCTGCTACAAAGCAAAGACAATTGAAAGGTTCCCCTCCCTCTGTTGTGAGCACAACTCGCTTTCTTGCAAATCCTATGTTCAGTATTGCAGCTCCCAACAAGAGATAGTTTGACTAGGAAAAATATGTATTGAAGTTCACACCAATCCCACCTCCATCCTGTAGAGATGGACAGGCATTGGGGTAAGTGTTTGGGTCATCGCCCATGAGGGTCATGCAATGTCACCTCACCCTATTCTGCAGACATCGACATGTGTTGAGGTGTGTCTTAAGGTTTTTGGCTTTACAGTCACTCCATTCCATAAGGACATATGCTGAAATGGGTGCAGCATTGGGGAATGGGGTGAGGTCTGGGGCTGAAGAGTCCAAGGTACACCTTGATGCCTGTCAGTGGCTTGGGAGTGGGGGGTGGGATGGCATGAGCAGTACAGTCGACAATCCAAAGGCACACCCCAGTGCCTGTCTGTTTGTACAGGGCAGGACGTTATGGTTAGAAACCCTAACGCCTCAGGCGTTTGTTGGTATTTATAGTACAAATTGTCAACATGGCCTTTTGTGACCCCCACCTCCTGAAAGCATTTGGGACCTCTTCTCATGAAGAGTGGCAGTGTGATTTTGTCAATGTGTCCCAAACATTGAGTTCAAGAGCAACAGTGCCATTCTGCACCACATGCACGAAAACACAGATCGGGCAGGATGTGAAAAATGACAGCTGTACCATCCATAAGGAGCTGTGAAGAGATGGCAATGCTGAAAATCTGTAGTGGGAATGTTAAGAATGCTCGCATTTCTGAACATACGTGGAAACTGTGCAACGCATGTGCGTAACACAGTCATTTTATGGACTTTCATCACCAGATTTTCAACATAGGCATTTTATGACCTGTGCTCATGAACAGTGTCACTGTGATTTTGTTAATGTGTCCTGAACACTGATTTCCCACAGCAACCACGGTATTCTGTGCCAGAAGTGCAAACACACATTTCAGCCAGCATGTGAAAAATGACAGCTGTACTGTTCATAAGGAGATGCAGAAAAATGGCAATGCTGAAAATGTGGAGTGAAAATATTACAAATGTGCGAAGTTATGAACGTGTGTGGAAACTGCCCAATGCACGCTCATAACATAATCATTTTATGGACTTTCATCACCAAATTTTCAACATAGGCATATTAGGACCTCTGCTAAAGAACAGTGTCACTGAGATTGTTGTAATGTGTCAAAGTGCGAAAACACATTTTGGCCAGAATGTGAAAAATGACAGCTGTACTGTTCATAAGACAGTGCAGAAAAATGGCAATGTTGAAAATCTGGAGTACACATATTGGAAGTGTGCCAAGTTATGAGCCTGCGTGGAAACTGCATAACACACGCTCATAACACAGTCATTGTATGGACTTTTGTCTCCAAATTTTCAACATAGGCATTTTAGGACCTCTGCTAATAAACAGTGTCACTGTGATTTTCATAATCTGTCCCGAACACTGGTTTCCCACAGCGACCGCACTATTCTGCGCCGGAAGTGCTAAAACACATTTTGGCCAAGGTGTGAAAAATTACAGCTGTACTGTTCATAAGGAGGTGTGGAAAAATGGCAATGTAGAAAATCTGGAGTGAAAATATTGTAAATGTGCAAAGTTATGAGCGTGCATGTACAGTGCGCAACACACGCTCATAACACAGTCATTTTATAGACTTTTGTCACCAAATTTTCAACATAGGCATTTTAGGACCTCTGCTAATGAACAGTGTCACTGTAATTTTTGCAATGTGTCCAGAACATGGATTTCCCACAGTTGCCACGCTATTCTGTGCGGAAAGTGCGAAAACAATTTCGGCCAGGATGCAAAAAATGACAGCTGTACTGTTCATAAGGAGGTGTGGAAAAATGGCAATGCTGAAAATCTGGAGTGAAAATATTGCAAATGAGCGAAGGTACGAGCATGCTCAACGCATGCTTGTAACACAGTCATTTTATAGATGTTTGTCACCAAATTTTCAACATAGGCATTTTAGGACCTCAGCTAATGAACAGTGTCACTGTCATTTTTGTAATGTGTCCCGAACATGGATTTCCCACAGCAACCATGTGATTCTGCGCTGGAAGTGCTAAAACACATTTTACCCAGGAGGTGAAAAATGTCAGCTGTATTGTTCATAAGGAGGCATGGAAAAATGGCAATGTTGAAAATCTGGACTGAAAATATTGCAAACTCGCGAAGTTACGAGCTTGCATGCAACTTTCACGCGATACGCTCATAAAATAGTAATTTTTTGATTTTCCCACCAAATTGCAACATATACTTTATGAGCCCACCTCATGAACACTGGCACTGTCATTTTGTTAATCGGTCCGAAAAGTGATTCCACGCAGTGACTCGAAATCACCTTTCGGGACCGGTCTTACCTATGACAGTGACTGAATTCATGAGGAGGAGTTCCAAAACCCCATGTTGAAAATTTGGTGCCAAAATTCCAAAAAATGCCCGAGATATGCACCAAAGTTGAAAAAACCCTATTTATGCCATTTTACAGCTTACTGGCATTTCCTGAGTTCGCGGTCGGCTTTGAAGAGTGCAGAAGTGTTCCTTGTCTACCGAAGATCATCACGCTGGGCTCCGGAGGTAAGTATGGGGTGAGGGGGGTGTGGGGAGGCAGGGTGTGCAGAGGGTGGGCGTGGGTTGGCGACAGGCCGCCAGACTCGACAAGATACTGTTTTTTGTTTTACATGGAAAAAAAAACATTGCGGGAAGGTTTTTATTTTCAGGGACATTTAGACATTTGGCACACTGAGTTGGGCTCCCAGCATGCCAACATATTGTTTTGTTGGGGGGGTGAATGTAGCCGGCAGGGGATTGGGATCCCCCATCAGCATGAGGGGGTACATAGCCGAGGGATTGGACACCCCCCCAGCACAAACTTACATTTTGTGTGTGTGGGGGGGCACATTATGCCAACGGGGAGTGGGCTCCCCCATCAGCAACTTCATTGTAGATGGGGCCATTATGCCCACAGGGAGTGGGCTCCCCCATCGGCAAATGAAACTTGGATGGGGACTCACTGAAGCTGGTGGGGATTGAGGCCCCCTTTGGCAAACAAAGACTGTTTGGGGGTGCACCCCTTGGCACCGGGGGCTGCATAATACTGTTTATGAACACAGGGGCAAGCCGCCCACCATGCTCACTAACAGTATTACACTAGCTAACGTTTTGCCCAGCAATGACGGGTGGCGCACACTGTGCCTCCATTGGCCCACCACTGTCAAGCCCCCAAATGCTGTGCCTCCCTTGGCTGCTACAGTGCCGTGCCTCCACAACCCGCTTCTCTCCTAAGCTGTCACATAATGTTTCTTACGCAGGCGCGCAAGCAAACATAAAAAGAAGCCATATAACATGAATACAATACAATACAGTACAGACCCCAAAAAACACAGCATAAAAATTACGTCAATACTAGTGAAACAAACACCAGACATTAAGTACATGTACATTCATTCCTTAACAAGTGCCAAGCTTTGCCCCTCCTATCCAACACTGTGTCTTGGAGTTCTTGTTTCTTATGTCCAGCACCTTGAAGTTTGTAGTGTTGAATTACAACTGCCAAACCCAGGACCACTTCTCTTGACTTTGGAGGTCCCTCTGCATCTACTTAACCCACTTCTTAGTGTCTACCCTCCTACAGAGCTTAGTGTCAGCTGTGAAGAGACACATCTTGCCCTGGATTCCTTCTCCTATGTCACTGAGAAACTTGAAATCAAGTTCCTTATCTAGTCCCTCCAGTCTATTCCTAGGACAGTACAATAAAGGGACAGTATCTGGCCTGCATCTATGGATCAGGTGCCTCTATTCATTGTCTGATCTGAGATTTTCATCAGAATTTTATGAGGCTGGCTATTCTAAACCAGCATTTTCATTCACATGCCCTGCTTTTGGCCCAGCCTCTGCCTCAAGGGTTTTAAGAAGGCCTTGATGAAAGTGAATGTTACCACCTCAGACAATATATATTTATCCCTGTTTAGATGACATTCTGATCAGGGCATCATCACCAGAACAGTGTGCAAGTCCTTGAACTGCATGGTTGTATAGTCAATGGAGCAAAAGGGCTCCCTCACTCCTTCTGAGAGACTGGAATTCCCAAGAGCATATTTCCCAATGGATTGCTGGAAAGGTCTTCATCTCTTCATTCAGAGTGGAGACTCTAATGTGATACATCCACTATCTGAGATTGCAGAAGGTGGTTGTAGCTCCAGTTGCCCTAGTCCTGATGACTGCTACTATGGACCTAGTCCCTTGGGCTTGTCACCACTTGAAACCTCTCCAGGTTCACCTTCTGTATTCTTTGCCTCCAGCATCAGGGCAACATCAGACGCCCATTTGGATTTCTCTCTTGTTTCTATAATCCCATTTTCTGGTGGGATGATGCAAGAAATATACTAAGGGATCTCCACTGGTTTCCCATCAGAATGCATTCTGACTATGGATACCAGCCTCCTGTCTGTGAGCAATATAGAAATATAGAAATTGTCAGCAAATAAGGACCCCTAGGCCCATCCAGTCTGCCCGTAGGCCCTATACATTGTATGTGGCCACTGACCCTATGTGATCAATGGCTTTTTATCACTCCCTCCCCTCTCATGCTTCCTTTGTGACTGTCCTTGGCATGCTTAAACCCCTCCACTGTGCTTGCCCTCACTACCGCCTGTGGCAGACTATTCCAAGTGTCAACTACCATTTCTGTGTAGAAAAACATCCTCACATTACCTCTTAATCTACCCCCTTCCAATTTCATATTGTGCCCCCTTGTTGTAGTACTTTTTCTGCATTGGAAAAGGTTCCTCACCTGCACCTTGTTTATGTCCTTGAGGTACTTGAAATGTTCATTCATGTTTCCCTGCTGTCTCTTCTCCTCCAGTGAGTACATATTGAGGTCCTTTTGTCTCTCCTCATATGTTCTGTGGTGCAAGCCCTGCACCATCTTTGTTGCCCGTCTCTGGATAGTCTCCACGTTATCTATGTCCTTGCACAAGTGTGGCATCCAGAACTGCACACAGTACTCCAGGTGAGGCCTTACCAATGTTTTATACAATGGCATCACCACCTCCTGCCTTCTGCTAGTGATACCTCTGCCTATGCACCCCAGCATGCCACTGGCCCTCCCTGCTGCCTTTGTGCACTGCTTTGATACCTTAGGTTCATCAAAGATAATAACCTCTACATCCCTTTCCTCTTTGGTGACAGTCAGCTCCTCCCACCAACCTGTAGCTCTCCCCAGGGTTCCCTCTACCCAGGTGCATTATTTTTCACTTCTTTGCATTGAACCTCAGTTGTCATATCTCCTACCATCTTTCAAGCCTCTACAGGACCCTCTTCATTTTCTGCACCCCTTCTGGAGTATCCACCCTGTTGTAGATCTTGATGTCATCTGCAAACAGGCAGACCTTCCCTTCCAGCCCTTCGGCAATGTCAGTAATGAAGACATTGAACAGGACTGGTCCTAGTACTGATCCCTGAGGTACCCCACTAGTCACCGCCCCCTCCCCAGATTGTATTTACTAACATACTAATTGTCAGCAGATTAAGCCTTACAGTCTATTGAGTCTGCTCAAACCTCAGATCCCTAGTTGGGTACCGAGGCCCTCCTCCCCCTTGTGTTCCAGAAACCCATATCATCCATCTCCACCCCCCTGGGCCAGGCCATCATCTGATACATCCGCTTTCTGTATCTGTTCCACCTTCTCTTGAAGCCCTTCACCATGGATATCTGAACCAGCTCGCCAGGCAACGCGTTCCAAGGATTCACCACCCTCTCATTGAAAAATCTCCTCCTCTTCCCCACCCCATCCTTCCACCTTCCAACTTCAAACCATGCCCTTTGGTGATACCTCCCTGCTTTAGTCTAAAATTCCCCTCCATGTTTACCCAGTTTATTCCCTTGAGGTACTTGAAGAACTTAATCATATCCCACTGTCTCTCCTCTCCTCTCCTCCAATGAGAACAGGCCGAGCTCCTCAAGTCTGTCCTCATACGTCAAATCCCCTAGTCCTCATTTATTTTATTTTATTTTATTTTATTTGACCCAGGAGACCAACAAAGGAAGTACAGTACAAAACAATTACAGCAATTCCACTAGGGGATAGCTCCAATACAGTGCAAACTCACAGAAAGATAATTGCAGCAACAGAACAAATCATAGTAAAAGAACAATGGTCATCCAGCACAGTAAATATATAATAATGGTATCAACATAACATAATGTAACAGGTTAGGCAGATAAAAACTTTACAGTTATGCATTCTCATGTTAATGTCAAACCATTATAAACATATGCAGGACAGTATAAAGAGGAATCGGGGTAAAGGGCAGTAAGTGGAGCAAAGGTAGTGAGTCAGGCAGAGCAGAGCTAAGGGAAAACAGCAGGGTAGAGTGGGAGTAAGCATCATCAGAAGCAGGAGCATGTAGCAGCAGCAGAGAGAGATGAGCAAATTGGATTGGAATGTGAGAAAAGAGAGGCAAGATAGGATGGAAGGAGGAAGGGAATTCCAATCAGACACTGCTGCAAAAGCGCAGGACTTATGAGCTGTGGCAAGTCGCAGGTTAGGTTGGATGGGAAGGGGGAGAGAGGCAGATCTGAGAACATGTGGGGCTTGTTTATGGCAGACAATCGTACTGAGGCAGGGAGGGGTAAATTTATGGACCATCTTATGCATGAGACTCAAGGTGGTGTGCCTCAGTTTAGATTCATATGGCAGCCAACCTAAAGAAGGAAGTACATTGCAGTGATGGTGACGGGCGTTGACCCCTAGTGCGAACCTACCTACTCTATGATATGCCTGAGTCAGGAGAGATAGGGTAGTGACATTGGTAGATTGTAATAAGGGAGCACCATAGGTGAGGAGAGGGGAGAAGGGATGAGGAAGTAATTTTAAAGCAAGAGGCAGAAGTGAGGAAGAGACGGATACGGTAGAGGAGACCTAACTTTTGGTTCAGGGATTTAACGATAGCGGAGGCATGGACATTAAAGGAAAGTGAGGAATTGAGGGTGATGCTCAGGTATTTGAAGGCGTGGACAGATTCAAGGGCATCACCACTCAGACACATGATATTAAGCTGGGGGGGGTACTAGGAGAGCAGGATGGGTGAAAGAATAACATACTTTTGTTTTTTTTTTGTTGTGTTAAGGAAAAGATGATTACACCTGAACCAGTCTTCAAGGTCGGAGAAGTAATAAGCAAGGTCACTGTTTATTAGATTAGCATTGGGAGATGAGCGGTATATGATTGCATCGTCTGCACAGAGGTGCACAGATGCACCACCACAGTTACTGGGCAGATTATTTATGAACAGGGAGAACAACATAGGCCCAAGAATAGAGCCCTGTGGCACCCCATGAGTTATGGGTCTGAGGCTAGATAGGGCACCAGCCCACCTAACTTTTTGTGATCAGCAGGACAAATAGCTGTGAACCCAACCCAGGGCACTACTATCAAGACCAAGCATGAGAAGCTGTTATAGCAGAAGACCATGATCCACCAGGTCGAACATTTTGGTCAGGTCGACAAAGATAGCACCCATTGCAGAACCTTGATCCATGGCCTGGATTATATCTGTGGTTACTTTAATCAAAGCAGTGAGGGTGCTATGATTCTTTATGAATCCATGCTGGTAGGAAGAGAGTAAATTGTGGTGTTCCAGATAACTCTGCAGATGATTGTAGCCTATACAACCCTGTATTTTAGCCAGGGGGGCACTTGATGGATATAGATCTTAAGTGTTCGGCTACTGAGTTGGGTCTTCCCTTATGCACAGGTACAACTACTGCTACTTTCCACTTGTCGGGGACAGTACTTGAATGGAAGGAGCTATTAAGTAGGTCATGGACCGGTTGGGCAAGGGCAGGATTACCTAGTCTGAGGAATTTCGGTTTGAGGGTGTCATGACCAGGCGAGCTGTCAGTCTTCAAGCTAGCTAGAAGCCACTGGATCTCCTTGGTAGTGACCAGCTTGAGGTGAAAAGAAGGAGAAGTCCCTAGGACATTGGGGGAGATCGAGGCAGAAGGGGGCAGTGGGGAGTTGTTAAAGAGTGAGGTGTATTTGTCAAGATCAGTGAAGAATTCATTGAATCCAGTGGCTATCGAAGGGGGGGGGTCAGTATGGGTAGTGCCCTGGGCAGTGAGAGAGCTCAGGAGCTCAGTGGTTTTTCCCTTGACCAAGGAATTGATCTGTCTCCAGGGTGCTTTAATACTACAAAGGTGTTCAGTTTGTAACATCTTGTGTAGTGGCTTTTTGCTTTATGTAGAGAGTTTTCACATTTATTTCTGAGCTGCCTATAAAGTTGCCAATCAGAAGGCAGACCACTTTTTTTGTAGGTCCACCAGGCATGGACACGGGAGGATATAAGTGTAACCCCTAGATGGTGCTATCCCAAGGGCCAGTACCCCTATCTGCTTGGCTAGTAGCAGATTAAGGGGCCTGGGCACTGAAACGGGTGCCTCTACCCGGAGGTCAGGGTTGTTAGTGGTCAAGCTAACCTGGGCAAAGCCCTCTGGGACACTGTAACCTCCTTCTTTCCCTTCCAGTGGCCTGAACAATATACAATAATCACTTTCACAATGACCCTTATTCACCAGGCAATTACCCACACTGTTTGCACTTACCACCAGGGCTGGTTCCTCTAGCATGACCCTGAAGACCCCCTGTAAAACAAGGTTATGCACAGCAAATAACAAAAGTACAGTACTTTTGGCACAAACTGGAACCACAGTCAGGTTAAATGCAAAAAGAGTTGGATCTGATTTATTTAGGGGACTTGAACAAGGGAAGGGGCATAATCAGGTTGATTTGCTTAAATCATATATCAATCAATCAATATTAATCAGACAGTTATGCATGCACTTCAGAGTCCCTACACAGTCACACTCTCTGGGTACCCAGGTAGGAAAACAGTGGGCTAGCCAGGAACATTGCCCGGAGTAGGCTGGCGTCGCAGCTGGTTGGGGCCCTGTGATGGAAGAAAGCAACATGCACAACACACACTATTTGTAATTCGGAGCCGGAGGGCTCATTTCATGACAGAAAAGACAACAAAGCAATCAGATGACAACACTTTAGATTTAGCTGTTGTTGAAGGGAGCTACCCTGGTGATTAATCACAATACCTAATACAGGATATAGGCAGGATGAAATCGAGACTGCAGGTTGTTGAGCTGGAATGCCAGGAGAAGCAGGGCCCACAAGAATCACCGAGGGGTTGTTCCTGTTGAAAGCGTTGAGCAGGGAACTGATCCCCAGGCAGGTCTCTCGTCGACGGCTTTCTCTGTGTAGCGGGTATTCTGGCTGGGCCAGTGTGGCAAGGCCCAGGCCAAAGGGAGGTGAATACGGATTCAGTCTGTGGAGCTGGATGCAGCCTTCAGCAAGCAAACACAGTTCAAACACACAGTGGAGAACCAAATCACGACCCACTATCAGAACACAGCACATTTACATGTAAGGAAATTCCAGTATACCAGGCAAATGGCTCTCCACTCACAATTAGAGAGTCTCTGCACAATCTGGGAGTTCAGAGGTGGCTGGAAGTCCTGACAGGCTGATCGCATTCAGCAAATCTTCAGTCTTCTTCAGGTAGGAGCCTGGTCACAATTCAGTGGCTTAACTCGCTCTCCAAATTTGGATTCAGTCCGAAAAAGGCATGATGTTCACTCTCAGGGACAGCAGGCAGGCATGCAGGCCAAAACCCAGGCCTTTGAACAGTTCTTCCACACGAAACTACTCAGGTTTGCTGCTTGACTATCTGGAGCTGTTACTCCTTCACTTCCCAACTCAGATCTGAAGTGAAACTGCAAGTAGTCTAGGACTTTCCCCAGGATACAAAAGGTTTGGCTGGCTGATTCCTCTGTCAGTCACAACAAGGGCTCCCCCTCCAGGTTCATTTAGGTGCCAAAAGCCCAAAACTACAATTCCAACAGAATTTTGCTCCCACAAAGCCCCTGGGGACAGGCTCCATTTTAGAGTCCCCAAAGGTACTGATTGGCCCATTTCAGCAGTCTAGGACCAAGATGGTGGAGATAAATGGAAATGTTCATGCTGCAAAGAAGGCAGGTTAGACAAACAGCAATATTATTACTATTCTAATAAATGATCAGCAAACAAGTACATCTTCTAAGAGAGCTCCCTCTGCACTAATAGCGATGGCAGAATGGAGTGATGATTTGGCAGCCCAGGTGGGACTCGAGCATAGAAACATCCAGCCCCCTCCCAGATTAATTATGACTGCAATCCAAGCAGCTCTTAAAGAGACAGTACACAGAGACTATACAGGAACTCTCTGGCAATACATTTAAACTGCTAAAATGCAGGACACCAACCTGGCAGTGAGTATTTAGGTAAGCTCAAGGAAGACTTTTCGGGAACCCCCATTTTGTAGGGAGGTTACACCCTTCTCTGCCTGGAGAAAACTTGGCATCCACGTCAAGTCTGTACCATCCCACTATTGAAAATGCAATGTAAACGAGACATATATGACATTAGCATGCTATGCAAATACTATCTGATGCATCAGTTAACATAAACTTGTCACATTACTATACATTTCAACATACTTCACAATACTATATCCGTACTGACAATACTTATGCATGTGTTATACAAGTAATACTGATTTCGCTATGATTAACATACTTTGAACATCACTATACTGATTCATGTAATAACTTCTTGCACAGTAAACAATGTAGGAGGGGACACTTCCCTATCAGCTAACTTGGGGCTGGATGGGGCATGGGCACCATAATGAGAAGGAAGAACAATCAACCAGGAATTGGCCCTTATGCTCAGTTTGGGTAGTGAGCTCTGAGAAACATAAACACCTTTGTGAACCACATTAAGAGGCAAATCCACTGGCCTCCCGGGAGAATCATAACTGAAGTGCAATACTGGCTTGACAGCTCGACCAGTCTTTTTTGAGGGGGAATAACCACAGTCTCTGTACTTTCAGCACTAGTCTTGGAGCTTTTGTCACTCGTGAGGGGTACCTCTGCAAGGATGGGAATGTCCAAACTGGGAGTACTGTCAGCTCTTTGCTCTGTAGGCTCTGGTTCCACAACACTTTGCTCATTATCTTCTGATGAGAGCCCAACTGGCTCATTTTGAGAAGGTTCTGGCACAGTTAGGCTCTGTGGCACTGAAGTGGGGCTGTCAGCACTCTCATATTGTTCTTCAAGTTCTGGTGTGTCACCAGGGAGTCTCAGACCATCAGCTCCTTCTAAGGGCAAGTCACACAGTTCCATGAAACACAGGGAGTCCGCGGCCTCAGACGTAATACTTTGCACTTCACTTTCAGGGAGCATTGGCTCCAAGGATGAAGCTGGGGGGGGTTAGGCAGTCCAGAAGGCCCAGGTTCATCCCCACAATTAGTCATAGGTTTACCCTGAAACAGCTGACTCAATTCATAGGAGGGGTAATAGGCATTGTCACACTCACTATCATCAGTGATGGACTGACAGTCACTATCATTCTGGGCCTGCTGCAGGGGAAACCTTAAATCTGTAACCACTGGGGTAGGTTGACTCTATCTCTTTTTTGCAGCAGCATGAGTCACCAGCCCAGGGGAGGCAATGTCTGCTGGCTCAGCTACAATAATAACTTGACCTGTAGGCAGCAAGTGGTTATGGTGCATGGTCTTAACAGCTTTGGAGTTATTCTCTGGGCGTACCTTATACACTGGTAGATCATCCAACTTTCCAACTACTACTTGAGGAAGATGGTGCCACCTATCAGCAATGTTGTGCTTGCCATGTAGTCCCAAATTGCGTTACAACACATGGTCTCCGGGACGTAGCTCTTGGGCCTTTACTTTCTTATAGTGCCTCTTTTTGTTGGCAAGATTTCTCTTGGCAGCCATTGTCTGGGCCAGTTGATATGCATGGTTCAATTGAGCTTTCAGTTTCTGTAGATACTGCAGGTAGTTTTTGGCCCAGACCCCTTCTGGAGAGACCCCAAAGCAGACATTAACTGGCAGTCGAGCCTTCCTCCTGAACATGAGATGGTAGGGAAAGAACCCAGTAGCATCATTTTTGGTGCAATTGTACGCGGGTACCAAGGTGCTAATCTGCTGGCTCCATGTATGCTTGTCTTTTGGAAGGAGAGTGCCCAGCATGTCTAGAAGGGTGCAGTTAAAACATTCAGGTTGAGGGTTCCCCTGCGGGTGATAGGGGGTGGTTCTTGACTTCCGCACTCCTCACAGAGAGAGCATTTCTTTGATTATCCTACTTTCAAAGTCTCTGCCTTGATCAGAGTGGATCCGCTGGGGGGCACCATAGTGGACAAAGAATTTTTCCACTAGTTTCTTGGCCACGGTAGAGACGTTCTGATCTTTAGTTGGAAAAGCTTGTGCATACCATGTGAAATTATTCATAACCACTAACACATTGCCAATATTCTGTTGATCAGGTTATAAACACAAAAAATCTATGCAGACCAGTTCCATGGGGGCGCTGGTAGTGATATTGATAAGGGGGAGCAGCCCTCTGAGGCAGGGCTTTTCTTTGGAGACAATGACTACAGGTCTTTACAAGGTGCTCAACATTGGCCCCCATCTTGGGCCAGTAGAATCGAGATCGTACCAGGTCGAGGGTCCTGTCAATACCAAGGTTCCCCATGTGATTGTGGAGGGACCTCAGTACCAAGTGTTTAAAGGCCATGGGCAGGACCAATTGTTGCTTGTCTACTTGACCACTATGATCCAATGTCTCTCTGTATAACAACTGATTGACTAACTTCAATCTGGGGCCTTCTTTAAACAATAGGGCAGTTTGCAAGTCAGGGAAACATAACTTAGACACATATTTCTCCACACGCAGGGTATCAAGTGCAGGTTGAATCATAGGATCTTGGGATTGAGCCCACTGAATACTGTCATTGTCAAGTTGAGGTAGTGCACTAATATCTTGAGCAGAAAAATGACACTAGGTAGACGTTATGCAGGTATCAGGAGGGCCCAAGCAATCTACTAAACAGTCCACTGTGTCTGCGGACATCTGTTCATCTCTGTCAAACTTTTGGCACAATGCTCGGATGTCAGGTTCAAACAGCCTGACCCAATCACTCTTGGAAGTGGGCCTTCATGACAAGGCATCAGCATCAGTATGGTTCAGTCCTGGTCTGTATTCAACAGCATAATCAAAGGTTGATAAGTCGGAAAGCCACCGGTGCTCAGTGGCGTCTAACTAAGCTGAAATCTGTACCTAAGTTAACGGGTTATTGTCAGTCTTCACCAATATCTTTGCCCCATAGAGGTATTCATGAAGCTGGTCAATGATGGCCCATTTTAGGGCAACGAACTCCAGCTTGTGCACAGGGTAGTTTTGCTCTGACGGGGTCAAGCTCCTACTGGCAAAAGCCACTGGTCTCAAACATCCTCATGATCTTGATACAGCACAGCTCCTAGGCCCTGCATACTAGCAACTGTGTGCAGCACATAGGGCTTGGTAGGGTCAGCATAGGCAAGGATAGGGAGCATGGGTGAACTGGTATATGACTTTGTGGAAGGCTGCTTCACATTTGGGTGTCCAGCGGGGTCCCAAGGGTTCACCTGTGTGGAAGTACACTTTCTCGGGTTCTTTGACAGCCCCTCTCTTGTGTTTATGGTTGGTAGGGAGGTAACCCTGGGTAAGATCCAGGAGCGGGTGAATCACCTTTGAATAGTCTTTCATGAACCTGCGTTAGTAACCACAGAACCACAGAAAATGTTGTAGTTCTTTCAAGTTATGGGGCTGTGGCCAAGTAGTCAGTGACTCAACCTTACTGGGATCAGTCTCTATCCCTTCTGCAGACACTATATGCCCCACATACTTTATGGAAGTTTAAAAAACTGGCACTTGTCGATGGACAGCTTGAGGCCGAAGTCTTCCAGTCGGTCCAGAACTTTAAACAGTCAGGTCTCAGGCTTCTCTAATGTGGGTCCAAACACAATGACATCATCTAGGTATACTAGACATTACTGCAAGTTCATATCTCCCACCACACATTCCATCAGTCACTGAAAGGTGGCCGGGGTGCCTGAAATCCCCTGTGGCATTCTCAGGAATACGTAGAACCCCAAAGGACAGATGAAGGCTGTTTTCACATGGTCCTCTGGGGCCATAGGAATCTGGTAATATCCGCTACGAAGATCAAATACTGAGATCCATTTGCTCCCATTCAAGCAATCCAGGGCATCTTGTATAACGGGTATGGTGTATTGATCTGGGATGGTCCGCCGGTTCAGGATTCGATAATTAACACACATTCTCACATACCCATTCTTCTTATGCACAACCACAATGGGAGAGGCATATGGGCTTCTTGATTCTTATATCACGCCAGCAGCGAGCATTTTCTGCCGGTGTCTCCTCACATCATTTATGTCACTGGGGCGAGATGTCGGGATCTCTCTCGAAATGGCCGGTCAATATGCAGGCGTATGTGATGCTCTGCACCCTGGACACACCCCACATCCCATTCTTTTATTGAAAACACTTGGTCTCTCTGGGCGAGAATCTTGCTAATTCTAGCCTTCCATTCAGCTGGAAACGGGAAATCACCAAAGTCAAATAAGTCATGGGTCACTCTCTCCTTTTCGCCAGCGTACTTGTTGCTGGGCAATACAGCAGTGTCTGCACAGTGTACTGTAGCTGGGGTGCACTCTCTGCTCACCTGGATCTCCTGATCTGACACATTCTAAATCTGAACCATCACTCGTCATACATGGGCATGGGCATGGGCAGGCAAGATGCTGGGTTTGACCAATACTCCCTCTGGCAACTTGCCATCGCCTGGTGCACCAACATTAATATTTTGTTCTTGACATCTTTCCAGAGGTGAACCTCCCCGTGAATGGTACATTGAGCACTGGGTGCCAGTACCAGAGATTCAGAATCCTTCTTCCACATGATCTCCACAGGTTCATCCTGGTCTACTTCCTCGGGTTTCCGTTGCAAATCAGAGGCCCTTTCGATCAGAGCTGGAATCCTTAGGCCCACCCAGTCCATTGCCCTTGCTTCTCATGACAGAGTTGTGCCAGTTTCCCAAACATGTGGGCATTTATCCCAATTAATAGAGGAACCCCATCATACAGTCCAGTAGGGGGACACACTAAGGCAAGTGTCTTGACTTGTTCATCTACTCCAGCCACCGAGGTGGGGAAAGACAGCTAGATCTGAATATATCCTGAATACGGATAAGACTTCTCGCTCAACCCCCACACATGTAAACCTTCCAAGGATTGTAGGGGCATATCCAACAGATGCTTTTGATACCAGTCTTGGAACACTTTGGTCACTTGAGACCCACTGTCGAGCATGGCCTGTGTGGACACACCGTTCACCCTCACTGTAGTTTCCATTGAAGGGCCCACGACCTTGGACCATTCAGGTGATGCAGACTTAGATGTCAACTTGGCAGTGGCCTTTGAAAAATAACTTTTTCGAGCAGCTCCACCTGGCAGCCAGTTATTGTTCCGTCAAATCAAGGCTAATAGTCTAGTGGTAACCTTTCTCAGGTTCTCCAGTGAGTGACAAGTGAACCGGGTGTGCTGTCCTCCCTGCAGTGGTAGCAAAAATTGGGTTCTCTAGAGTCTCTAAGTGGTTGTGGGCCGTCTCCCTGCTTGGGGGCATCAGGGGAACCTCAGGGCCCTTCTTTGACTTGTGACTTGCCTTCTTGGTCCTCTGGACTTCCACCAATATCAGTGGGTTGTATGGCTCCTAGTAGGTCCCCCACCAGGGCTAGCAATTCTCATACTTCTTCCAGTAGGTTACCCTCAGTCTGGGTTTCCGAGGAGATGACGTGCACCCCCACTCCACTAGGCGGGGTCTCGCTCTTTAACTCAGGAGGTGCCTGGTAGAGGTTAGTATCTCTGGCCACCTCGGTGGCTTGTTGACTGACTCTCAACTCCATCAATTCTTTAATTAGTTCTCTCATCTGCTGCACTTCAGTTTCATCACTTCTCTCAGGGGTCTGGCAGGTACAGACAACCCCAACATAGGGCTCCCATCCCTCTTCATCATTCTCTGCTTCATGAATCTCTTTCATGAGGTGACAATACCCAGGAGGATTAGACTTCCTGTCTTGCAACTTGAGTTTTAGCATCATCACACTAGAGTACCTGGCTGACTTGAGAATATGGTGCAATCTGACCCGATTCAGTTCATTAGCAGGCACCCCTCCTTTTCTGTGAGCCCTCTGCAGAGCCCTCTCAATTCTGGTAACAAACATAGACAACTTCTCATTCTTCCATTGTTTGGAAGATTTGAAATTTCCATAGTAAATCAACCCCCAACTCAGTGCTTCCAAAAACCCTTTCAATGCAGAGAGGTATTTGGCTGCAGTAGCCACCGGGCTAGTGCCTCGTAGGAAGTGAATGGCCTCCAGTGCAGGGCCCCTCAAACTTTCCATGAGTCTTTTTCTTTTCTCCCCCTCAGAGCACTGCCACTCCTGGACCAGGGTTAGCATAGTCCATCCATGTTTCCAGGTCATTGTCCCCCACGGGCGCTGGGACTATGCCTGAAAAAAGTCTACGGTAAAACTCCAGGTGCACACATGGAATTACTATTGGGGGCTGGTGACCACGAGGGAGACCCTAGGGGAGGCAGGAGACACTGTCGGGGACTGCAGTGGTGTGGGTTCTTCAGAAAGGTCTAGCAGCTTCACTAACTCTTGGGTGGTTCACCCCTCAGAAACTAACAACTTAAGCAGCTTGTCCTTGAACCTCTCCATGCTGGGGAACCCTCCTGGGGTAGCCAGATGACTGTGCAAATGGATGACCCTCCACCCCTTCTTGGCCCCCTCCTGACAGAATAACAGGGGGTACTTTCTCTGGATCTATGGGAGAGCTGCATGAGAGTAGAACCACCATGGTCTGGTCAGACAGGTCCGAATTCCTCCCCTTCACTTCAACTTTCCCCAAACACTTAACGTGTTCCACAACTTCTAAAATTTCAGCATTAGTGATCCCTAACAGGACATCCATTAACAGAAGGGCCTCTGGGGGCTCTACCCCCTCAGCCTCACTCCACCCCATCATTCAGTGTACTAACAGCTTATGGGGGAGATCTTGTGCTTAGGCATAGCAAACTCCTCCATTTTGTCACCAGTTCTAAACATACTGGGGTAATTCCCACTTCTTGCCACTAGAAGGCACAAAATCCCAGTGGTGAGCCTCCAAGATGTAACCCCTAGGTGGCACTATCCCAAGGGCTATTACCCCTGCCTTCTTAGCTAGTAGCAGGCTAAGGGGTCTGGGTACTGAAACGGGTGCCTCCACCAGAAGGTCAGGGTTGTTAGTGGTCAAACTATCCTGGGCACAGCCCTCCGGAGCACTGTAACCCCCCCTCTTTCCCTTCTAGTGGCCTGAACAATACACAATAATCACTTTCACAATGACCTTATTCACCAGGCAATTACCCACACTGTTTTCACTTACCAGCAGGGCTGGTTCCTCTAGCTCAACCCTGGAGACCCCCTGTAAAACAAGGTTATGCACAACAAATAGCAACAATACAGTACTTTTGGCACAAGCTGGAACCACAGTCAGGTTAAATGCAAAAACAGTTGGATCTGATTTATTCAGGGGACTTGAACAAGGGATGGGCATAATCAGGTTGCTTTGCTTAAAGGGTATATCAGTCAGACAGTTATGCATGCACTTCAGAATCCCTACACAGTCACACTCTATTTGGGTACCCAGGTAGGAAAATGGTGGGCTAGCCAGGAAGGTTGCTTAGGATAGGCCAGCGTCGCAGCTAGTTGGGGCCCTGTGATGGATGGAAGCAACATGCACAACACACACTATTTGTAATCTGGAGCTGGAGGGCTCAGTTCATGACAGAAAAGACAACAAAGCAATCAGATGAAAACACTTTAGATTTAGCTGCTGTTGCAGGGAGCTACCCTGGTGTTTACTCATGACACCCAATACAGGACACAGGCAGGATGAAATCGAGACTTCAGGTTGCTGCGTAGGAGTGCCAGAAGCAGGGTCCACACGAATCACCGAGGCATCATTCTGGTTCAAAGCGTTGAGCAGGAGGCTGATCCCCAGGCAGGTCTCTCATTGATGGCTTTCTCTGTGTAGCAGGTATTCTGGCTGGGCCAGTGTGGCAAGGCCCAGGCCAAAGGGAGGTGAATACGGATTCAGTCAATGGAGCTGGATGCAGCCTTCAGCAAGCAAACACAGTTCAGACACACAGTGGGGAACCAAATCACGACCCGCTATCAGCACACAGCACATTTACATGTAAGGAAATTCTACTGTACCAGACAAATAGCTCTCCAGTCACAATTACAGAGTCTCTGCACAATCCGGGAGTTCAGAGGTGGCTGGAAGTCCTGACAGGTTGATCGCATTCAGCATATCTTTGGTCTTCTCTAGGTAGGAGCCTGGTCACAATTCAGTGGCTTAACTCGCTCTCCAAATTCGGATTCAGTCTGAAAAAGGCACGGGTTCACTTTCAGGGACAGCAGGCAGGCATGTAGGCCAAAACTCTGGCCTTTCCACAGTTCTCCCATGAGAAACTATGCAGGTTTGCTGCTCGACTATCTGGAGCTCTTACTCCTTCACTTCCCAACTCAGATCTGAAGTGAAACTGCAAGTAGTCTGGGACTTTCCCCAGGATACAAAAGGTTTGTCTGGCTGATTTCTCTGTCAGTCACAACAAGGGTTCCCCCTCCAGGTTCATTTAGGCACCAAAAGCTCTAAAATTCAATTCCGACAGAATTTTACTCCCTCAAAGCGCCTGGGGACAGGCTCCATTTTAGAGTCCCCAAAGGTACTGATTGGCCCATTTCTGCAGTCTAGGACCAAGATGGTGGAGATAAACGGAAATGTGCATGCTGCAAAGAAGGCAGGTTAGATAAACAGCAATATTATTACTATTCTAATAAATGATCAGCAAACAAGAACATCTTCTAAGAGAGCTCCCTCTGCACTAATAGTGATGGCAGAACAGAGCGATAATTTGGCAGCTCGGGTGGGACTTGAGCATAGAAACACCCAGCCCCTGCCCTGATTAATTATGACTGCAATCCAGGCAGCTCTTAAAGAGACAGTACACAGAGGCTATACAGGCACTCTGGCAATACATTTAAATTGCTAAAACACAGGACACCAACCTGGCAGTAAGCATTTAGGCAAGCTCAAGGAAGACTTTTCGGGAACCCCCATTTGTGGGGGGGGGGGTTACATAAGCATCCTGAGATCATTGTTGAGCCATGGGGCCTTCACATCCTTAGACCTGCATTTTTTCAGAGGAGCATGCTTATCAACAATTTGAGTAATGGTGGAAATGAAGAAGTCCAGAGCTTGGTTAATATCAGGGAGGGTTCTGATAGGTCCCCAGTCAGTGTTGGAAATAGAATTTAAAAAGTTATCAGTGTCAAGTCTTGACATGTCACGGACAAGTGAGATCTTGGGGGAGGGGCAATTATTTCTCCAGGCACATAGAGTGGGAGAGTAATCACTTATACAATTGAAAAGTATTCCCATGGTTTTTACCTTCAGGGGGCAATTAGTAATCACCCAATCAAGTAGAGAGTGTTTGCCAGTTTTGGTGTTTATATGAGTTGGATCTGTGATGAGTTGAGCTAGATTGGAGTCAGCAAGTATTGAATGTAACTTGTCGGCAGTGGGACCAAGCCAGTCAATGCTGAAATCACCACAAAGCATGAGATCATGATGAGGGAGATTGGTGAGGGAAGCAATAAAGGATGGGAGGCTTAGGGGAGCCTTGTTGGGCAGGAGATAGGTACAGCCAATGATAAGCTTCTTGACATTATCCAGATTCAACAAGAGGAATAGGGACTCCATGGCTTGAGATCCAGAGTCAGGTACAGAGTGCTCAGTAACATCTAGATCAGACTGAGAGTAGATAAGGATTCCCCCACCCCTTTTGCCCAGCTTTTCCCGTCTAAAACAGTTAATGCCTATAAGTGCCTCCTCATGCTGTTTGATAGTGGGTTTCAGCCAGGATTCAGAGATACATAGGATGTCGGGAGTCTTTTGGTCAATCCAAGGTTCCAACTCTGCCATTTTAGGGTGAAGGCAAAGAATATTCATATGTGCAATCTTTAGGCCTTTTGGATAGGATTGGGTCATAAGCATTGGAATTTGATTAGGGGTAGAGCAGGGAGGTCCTGGATTAAAGAGGAACGTCCCCAGTCCTTTTGACTTTCATGCTTAAATAATCCCTTCTTGCATTGATTCTGGAATTGTATTTCATTGCTGTCCACTGCAGTTAGTTTTTGCACTCTGAGCTGCTAAAAACTGCAGGGTTTACCAGAGCTTCTATAGCAAGCCTGGTGTTGCTGTGGGCCCAGGGTTGTACTGCTGACATCACTATAGGGCAGAGTCAATTTCACACACAAAAAAAAAACATACCGACAAGGCATTTGGATTTTGGCATAATGCATTGCTAACAGGGTGTCTTGGGGCAGAGGAAACACAGTAAGTACACTGAATACTGATAGGTTTCCCCTGCAACATTGTTGCAACTGCATAGTACTGCACAGTGTGAGTCACTCCTGTACCCTACAGTGATGTCATCAGGAGCTAGTACTGCATATAATGACTATAAGCTGTAACTTTTTTGGACCATCATGAAAGTTCCTCTTTAAGCTCAATGCCCCTGTGTTGGCTAGCAGGAGGAGGAGGACAGATATACATACCCAGAATGAGACATTAGGAGGTACACTCACAATGACAGCTGATGCAGAGGGGAAGCGCAATTGCCTACATAGCCCAGAGCCCTAGGAGTGCAGTGTCAGGCTTCGGAAGACATAGGAGATAAAGAAGCACCCAAGGGGAGTCAGGCCAGGTATAACACGGCAGGGGAGGGTTACAGTCCCAGGAAGGAGCACTTAGGGATAAGGCAATGAACTGATCAGTGCAACAAAGGAGTATAAGGCAGGATAGGTTAAATAGAAAGCCACGCTACCCATTGGGGGAAAAAGAGTAGTCAAGTAGCCAGAAACTGTCAAGTATAAGGATGTGGCAGAGAAAAGAAAAACAGGTCAAAAGAGCAGTTAATGGAAAGACACTAGGAGATTAGTCGAAAGAAAGAGCTATCAGCAGCTTTAAGACCCAAAGTGTGAAATTACCACTGGTGTCCAATAGCAAGTAAACTAAGGGGAAAGAGGAGTGGCCAAGGCGTATTTAATAAAGGCCGGTGGAGGGGATGGGGTGTGGGCCAAAATATTGTGATACTGTAAGGTACTGATAGCAGCTAAAAGTTCAATAGCAGAAGAAAGCTAAAAATGTATCCTGCGAGGTGGCAGTGGGAGACAATGCTGCAGGACAAGAAGCAGGCTCTAGGTTCAGACTCAGAAAGTCCTTGTTTGCTGCTTGATCACTCCAAATAGTCCAGAATCGGGATTAACAGAGCAAGTGCCAATCAGGAGTCAGGAGTCTTGGCGCCTCATTTAAAAATTGTTAGTTCAGTACCTGGGATGCTTGTGGAGCCGTTCAGGAGGATCCTTCATCCACAAAACACAGTTCTGAGCCAAGGCGAGTGTTGGGTGCTCAAAATGGGCTGGCAGTCCCCTGGGAAAAAGGGGAAAGAAAAGAAAGGTTAAGTAGAGGTAGCAGGCGGAGGGACCTTTGAGAAGAGCTAGGCTGAGGAAGAGACAGGCAGCAGAGAAAACAAAGAAAAGAAAGGAAACTAAATGACAGGGGAGTGGAGAAGCAGGATGAGACAACAGGGCAAGGGGAGGTACCAATGGTCAATCAGTGGGTGTGGAAAGTGAAAGATTAAGTGATGGGCTGCTATCGGGCCAGGTGGGGGGGTAGAAAATAGTAGGGACTAGTAGTCAAGAACAATTAATTAGCCAGGATGTGCCCTGGATTTAAAATAGAGATAGGTTAAGTTGAAAATGGAAATTGGCTCAGTTGCAGGGATTGAGTACAGCAGCAGAGAAAAAGTCAGACAGGCTGAAAGAAGTATAAATTAGGCTAGCAGAGATTTTAATCATTTTCTAAGGTTAAGAAAAAAGGCAGCAAACTTAGGCAAATTTCTCTAAATAACATACTGGATTGGCTAAGCACAGGCAGTGAATTAATTCAATTTAAACAGCTGATTACATTTTGATTTAAACATGCTGGTTAAATTACTTAGTTTTTCAACAAAATATTGTGGTACGTTAAGGTACTGTTAGCAGCTAAAACTTCAATAACAGAAAAAAGTTAAAAATATATCCTGCGAGATGGCAGTGGGAGACAGTGCTGCAGGACAAGGAGCAAGCTCTGGGTTCAGACTCAGAAAGTCCTTGTTTGCTGCTTGCTTGCTCCAAAAAAGTCCAAAAATGGGAGAAACAGAGCAAGCACCAATCAGGAGACGGGAGTCTTGGTGCCAGATTTAAAAATTGTTAGCTCAGTACCTGAGATGTTCAGGGAGCCGTCCAGGAGGGTCCTTCAACCACAAAATGCAGTTCTGAATGTTGAAGGACTCTGTCTCCTGTCTGTTAGCCAGTTCCTAACCCAGTTCACCACCTTGTCTCCAATGCCCAGACTACCCATCTTGTTAATCAGTCTTCTATGTGGGATGGTGTTGAAGGCTTTGCTGAAATCTAGGTAGACAATGTCTACTGCCCTTCCCTGATTTATTTCCCTAGTCAACCAATCAAAAAAATCTATTAGATTTATTTGACATGACCTTCCTGCTGTGAATCTGTGTTGCATCAGATCCTGAGCACTCTGGATTCCATATGTGCCACTAGCCTTTCTTTCAGCAGTGTCTCCATGATCTTTCCCACCACTGAGATGAGGCTGAGTGGCCTGTAGTTCCCTGCCTCCTCCCTATTGCCGCTTTTGTGCAGTGGGACTACATGTGCCCTCCTCCAGTCCTCTAGAATGACACTCGTGTTGAGTGACCCTATGAACAGGGCTGCCAGAGGCACTGCTAGTTCCCTTCGCAGCTCCTTTAATACCCTCAGGTGAATACCATCTGACCCCATGGCCTTATCCACCTTCAACTTTGTGAGTTCTTCCAGAACTCTCTCCACTGTGGATGGACTGGTGTCCACTTCTCCCCACCCATTGTCTCTGCAACCCAACTCTGGTCCCTGACTCTCCCCCTCCTTAGTGAATACTGAGCAGAAGTATTTGTTTAGTATTTCTGCCTTGTCTATACCCTCCTCCTCCTTATACTCTCCCTTCTCCCCTTTGAGCCTCACAATCTCTCCCCCGACTTTTCTTCTTTCACGGATGTACCTATAAAATACCTTATCCCCATTGTTTACAGACCATGCTATACCCTCTTCTGTCTGTGCCTTCGCCCTCCTCACAGTCTTCCCTGTTTCCCTTAGACATTCAAAGTACACTTCCCTGTCCTACTCCCTTTGCCTCCCCTTATATTTCCTGAAACTCAACCTTTTAGCCTTGACTTGGTCCTCCACTTCTTTGGAGTACCATAGTGGTTTCCTTCTTCTTTTTCCTTTGGCCACTATCCTAATGCATTGGTTTGTTATCTCCACTATGGCTCCCTTCAGGTTCTGCCATTGTTCTTCCATCCCCCCTATTACCCCTCCCTTCTCCAGGACTGCTTGTATACATCTACCCAGTTCAGTGAAATCTACCCTCCTGAAATCTAATACTCTTGCCCTTGTGTGGCTTAATTGAGTCCATGTCTCCATGCTGAACCATTCATGTGGTAGTCATTGGATCCCAGTTGCCTTCCACCTGTATTTCTTCACCTCTGTTCCCATTGGTCCATACCAGGTCCAGAATTGACTTGTCCTTGGTTGGCTCATGCACCAGCAGCCTGAGTCCAACCTCCTGCAGTGATTCTCAGATGGCTGTGCTTCTGGCTGAAGCAGCAAACTGAGTGGCCCAATCCACATTTGGCAAATTGAAATCCCCCAGTAGCAGGATTTTACCTTTAGCTGCCATGTTGTTTATGTTCTCCACTAGTTCTCTGTCTACTTCCTCGCTCTGTGCTGGAGGTCTGTAGATCACCCCTGTGCGTATTGCTGTTCCATTCCCTAGCTCCTGGGTGACCCACATTACCTCAACCTCCCCCTGTCTTCCCTGAACTTCTGTAGCCTTCATACCATTTCTGATGTACAGGGCCACTCCCCCACCCTTTTTACCCTCCCTGTCCCTCCTGAACAGTGTACAGACTGGTACACTGACTTCCCAGCCATGATTAGCAGAGTACCACTTCTCTTTTATTGCTGTTGTGTCAAGGTCTGCATCTGCCAACAAGGCTTCCAGGTCTGGGACCTTATTTCCTAAGCTACGGGCATTCATTAGCATGACCTTCCATGTTTTACAGTCTGCCCTCCCTCTGCTCTTGTTCTCCCTCTCCAGCATCTTCCCCCCACCCCAATTTCCATTCCTATTTGCTCTCCCCCACCCACATATCACTCGTTATACATTCTTTGCCTGCCTGCCCCTCTCTGCCTGCTTTCGCTGTTCCTGTATAGAGTCATACATTTTAAGGTCAATTTTGAACTTGAGTTAGAGGCCTATTTCAATGTTGTTCTATTTATGCTAAAAGCAAGACTGTAATTCACCTAAGCTGAAAGGGCTGTGTAGACTTTTCTAAGTCAAGTGTAAGATTCAGTATCATCTCAAAACTTGTTTAGGAACAGACCAGATAAGTGGCACTGAATATCTATAAACAAGTGTGTCATAGGTATTATCAATTTTGCACAGTGTAGCTTTTTGAAACCCGAGTGCCCCTTAGCATTTCATGCTCTAAAACCAATGTATGTTTACTGTAAATATAATAAATTAGAACCAGGTTCAAATGGCTTTCTTGGCTTAGGTGGAAACATGATTATAAAATGTTCCTAGTTGAAATGCAAGTAAAATTCAACTTAGCCATCAAAGTGTTTGCTCTATAAAATGTACTGTAGAAAAATATGACAGTTTCTCGAGATAGATTATGGCATGTCTGAACAACAATGCCATTAAGATGGTATTGTCCAAAATCGAAAGCCATCAACAAATGTAGTATTTCTCAACATCTAATGCCATCAAGATGGTATTCTCAACATCTGATATCATCATCACGTTATCTGCAAGCAACAAGTCTTTCAGCACAAGTCTATCTGCATCAGCTTCAGTATTACAATGGCCTTAGGAGAAAGACAACAACATGTAGCATCCTTTGCCATCTACCATGCCTCAAAATCATTACTTGACAAGTTGTTCAGGAAAAAGACTCCCACTTGTTTCAATCATCTACACCAGATCAGACCATCAAGGGAGAGAATGCCAGAAAGCATCACTCCCTTTCCCATGGACCAGGTAAAAACAAATGTTTGTTAGTGACTATAAGCCATTGCCAAATAAACTCCCTATCACTAATGTGTCATCTTTAGCAAGAGACTAATAGGGCCGAGAGTGAGATTTTACCTGGGGGGGGGGCTGTGGGTTTATCAGGTGGTTAATGTGTGTGCATATTTTTCTAGTAACCGTAGACACTGTCATCATCCGGACTGGGTATAAGCCAAGCTGAACTTGGGACTTTTGTACAGAGGGTATCAGCTAAAAAGGAACTGTTCAAAGAAGATACCTTGCTATCACCCCCCCCCACCCCTTCCAGGGGGAAGCAAAAGACTGTCAGCAATGTTATGTTCTTCTAACAAGAGTGAACTGGTACAAATGTATTTGAGAGACTGTTGCTTAATTACTTTCTAATTAATTATATGTCATCTTTTTCTTTTTAAGTCTTGATTGCTTAAAATAAGACCTATTGAATGGTATAGTACAGGTGTCTTGTAATCTGCTTGATCTGTGAATCTCACAACATCATGGGATTTTTGTGAGGTCCACTACACTGGGATTAAATAGGTTTGCTCTTGGGCTAGTGAAATGTAAATCAAGTTTACTCCCAGACATTTGGCTTCCAAGTTTAAGTTTGCATAACTATAACTGGGTCATGAGATTCACAGTGTCAGCAAGTCCTGAAATCACATGGTTGGATAGTCAACACAGAAAAGAGCTCTGTCACTCCTTCTAAGAGTCTGCAATTCCTAAGAGAGAATTTCCTAATGGATCTTTGGAAGAGTTTTTTTCCTCATCTAGATGGGTAGCTCTATGGTGATACATCCATTATATGAGATCCCAGAAGGTAGTTGTAGCTCACCATTGCCCTAGGCCTGATGACTGCTACTATGGACCTAGTCCATTGAGCTTGCCAGCATTTGGGACCTCTTCATGCTCATGTTCTATATTCATTGTCTCCAACATCAGAGCAATATCAGATACCCGTTTGAATTCCTATCTTGGTTCTATAGTCTAAAGGAAGTTCTTTTGTTTTTATTTGCAGCAATAATATTAAAATAATCTGTGAAATCTCCATGTAATGAGAAGTACTGACAATGCACATAGGTGTGCATAGTCACTTTATCATATGCAAACAGAAGTCATCTTTTAGTGTAAAAACTTCTACATTTTAAATAGTGTTTTGTTTGTATTAAAATTCTTAGATTTCCCCATGAAGAAGCCATTAAATTGTGGCAAAATACTGAGGAGTAAAAATAAATGAAGAAAACAAGAAAAGAGTGTTTGTGTTGTGGCATTTCTTATTGCCCAGAGCAGTCCACCACTCATAGATTGTAACTTTGATTACTCCATAAGTACCAGCTCCACACCAAAACAACTTCCAACCACGTAGCAATTTTCTGCCTGGACTCCATTTTGTTGCAGCAATCCTGCAGCTGTTCCTTCTCCTTTGCCAGAGGGATCTTCTTGGTCATGGTCCAGTCCTGCATCTGAACCCAGTGCCATTGCAATTGGTGGCCTGGCTCCTGAGAAGAAATTGCTCATAAGGCAAGATTTGTCTTGTTATTGTTGTGGACAGTCATAGGTCATCCATAAAATTCTCCATGTCTTTGGCTTACTATGGGTATTGGACAGGACTTGGAACATTTTTGCCTCCTGAGCTGCAGTGCAGGGGTTCAAGCCTGCTAAGGCTGTCATCCCAGCCAGTTTGTATTTCTTGCAAACAAGCAAACAGAATTGGATAAGGGCTTAGCCCTCCATACCCTTCAGGAGTAGGTTTCAGCTCTACAGGCTGTCCTGGGCCCCTTGGAAGGGTCTCTATAGGCACTCACTCTGACATAATGTGTTTCCTTTGCATGACTAGCTGTTCCAGATTTCATAACTTTCTCCAGTTCTTCTTCGGGACTTGGCAAAGCAGTGAACTGAGAAGGTAATGTTATGGACAGTTAATTCTTTCATTATGAAGGTTCCCAGTGGATTTTATGTGAACCAAGAAGTGTTCCTCCCTTGCTTCCTTTTGTCCACAGATGACTCACCCAAAAGTAGAGGAATTATATAAGATTAATCTTCACAGAGGGATCAAAATCTGTCTCAAGAGATCTATAGAATTCCATCGGGCAGATAATCTTTTTGTGCTTTTCAGATCGGCTTTAAATAGTCAAAAAGCTTCCAGGGCTACCATGACGAGATGGGTAAGAGCTTGTATAGCAAAGACTTATATAGCAACATAAGCCACCAGTGTTAATCAGTGCATATTCAATCAGTTCTATGGCAGCCTCCTGAGCTTAGAAGGCAAAAGCATCTACGTTGGAATTCTGCATGCAATTTGTCAGCGTGGTCCTCATGCTATATCTTCACCAGACACTACAGGCTTGTTGTACAAAGTTTGACTGATTCAGCCTTTGGGTGCAAAAAGATGCAGGTAGTTATCACAGCATAATCAAAACTTTCCTTAAGGACATATTTGTGTTACTATTCTCCCACTCACAGTTCTGAATGGGTATTGCTTCTTAGAACCTATGTTGTGAGATATTTCAATTGAATATATGGAGTGAGACAGAAAGAAGAAATTATATCAGATTTACCATAATTTATTTTTCTGTGAGTTCCAACATTGCCAATGCTTCCAAGAGTTGTTTATTACTGCAATTGATATTATGCAATATACTGTAGCACTGTTTATTCTAGTGCAAATTATATTTAGTGCATGGTGCTAATCAGCTGCAATTGGGCAAATTTAATTTCATGCCTTGCAATCAGCTCCTAATTTATGCCCTTGAAAATGTGCAATTTTGGCCAATTGGCATAATTTTGTTTTAGCATAATTTTCGCTTAAGCGAATATAGCTATAATTATATTACATACAATATAACCAGTTCTACAGTATTTATATGCTGTACTTATTGTTTCAGTGAATTGGCACACTAATGATTTAATGGATTAATTTATTCATTCGCTTATAACATTCAGTTGACTAATCAGTTCTTGCTGCTCTTTAGAATCACACAGATCTCTTTCCAGTTGGAAAACTTTATTTTTTAGAGTTTTTGTTGTTTGATACACACCATTTCTTCTGATAGATGTCCATCTTCATACTTACATCTATTCATTGGATACAGAATATGGTTTGAAGAAGTATCTATACACTTCAGGACACATGAAAGCAAATGCTGATTTTATAGACAAAGTTACTGTAAAAATATGTATTCTTCATTTACTATGTCATTGGTCTTTTCTATGTTCATGTGAGTCAATTATGTTGGTAGTTAGAGGTGTTCTTGATGTCTATACTTTAATGCCTAGCAATTTCGGGACTACCTGAGATGCTGTATTGGAATACTCATGACACCAGCATTCTGTGCAGAAATGTCCAGCTCTTAAAGCTATAGCTTTACCCATGAGTTCCTGGTCAGGGTGCACATTACCCACATTGTAAAGAATTCCCATTGACAATGTTGGAGCTAACAGAAAATTAAACTATGGCAAGTCTGCTAGAATTTCATCATTTTTTCCCACTGTATCCCCTTTCCTAGTTTTTCAGAAGTGCACCATTTTTGATTCTGTCATTTAGTGCAACAGTCTTTAGTTACATCTATTCCCAGACCGCTATACTGAAAACACTTAACCATCTCTTAAAAGTGTTTTATATATATATATATATATATATATATATATAGATAGACAGACAGTAATTGACAGAGTACATTGTTTGTTATCTCAAGGGGTTGGATTAGTCATCATGTCTGTTGGAGCAAGACAATACCATAATTAATGACATCAAGCTGCTACCATGGAATGCTACAATGCTGAGAGCTCAGGCAGAGACAGTAGAGACACAAATGCAATTCAGAAGTGCATGTTAACTTTTTGTTTATTTACTATGTGTTACATATACATATATCTATCTATCTATCTATCTATCTATCTATCTATCTATCTATCTACAGTATATATTATATAAGTTTTTTTGCAAAGGAAAACAAGCCAGAAATGCATTTTATGTGACTGTTTCAGGAACAAACTTAGTTATCCTTGACGTAATAAAATATCACCTGTAGTATGCCTTTATTGTCAAAACCAGCCGACATGGTCACTATGTAGGTCAGCTTTTCCATTTGACAAATCAAGCTCATAATGCCCCACCATTACTCCACAGTTGAAGATAGTTATTTTTAGCAACTTTTTATGGATGCATATCTTTTCTGCAACAGCTAGAATAGAAAACAGATCTTTTGTTATATTGTGTGTTTCTATTGCTAAAATAGCTCCAGTATCCTCCACCAGCTTTTCCTAATATATTCCAGGGTTACTACATGCCCCCAAAATGTGTATGTGGTCATCTTTTTTCACATCACACACTATCATGCATTTCAAACAATGCATTACATTGTATCATACTTTCCTACAAAAAAATATATTTATGATCTAGGATTAACCCCTTTGAGAACAAGCTTATTACATAGGTTCCACTTGAGAGGTTATGCATAAATAGACAATGCAAAACATATACAAGGCAATAGAAATAGGACTGAAACTAGGATTGAAAAGAAGTTATTGCTGCAACTTTTAAAGCAAACTCTTTCCAGAGGATGACAGCTTGATCTGAAAGGAAACATTATCTGATCACAGTTTGATATATTGAGTCATAATGATGGGAGAGGGGGGCATAGGTGGCAGAGCCAGGGGGTCGGGGGGGCAGTTGACCCCTCACTTTTGTAACTGAAGTGTCAGACAATGAATTGAACAGTGCCTCAGGCTGAGGTATTCTATGCAATTCTGACCCCCCAGCACTTTTGGGTACACTTCTCCTCTGCTGGGGGAGAGGGGGGAGTGTGAAGGGATTTTCAATTACTTGATGAAGTTTTCTTGGGTTGCTGGGCTCAGACATCCATTAATGCTGCAGTTCTTGCAGGGACATCAACTTGTGTCACAGTCTAGCTGTTCTAAGCAGTACACTGTAGGAAAGGGAACAGTGGATATGGTACAGACTGTATATACTGCACCAGGGAGAAAAAACAAAACAGAAGCAATAAAAAAGGTACTGGCATGAAAAATGATTCTAGATCTTAAAATATGGAATAGTAAGTTGTGCAAACCATACCACACAATAGTGTAGTCAAACAATGTAGGAAGTGGAAGGGCATGAGACAAATACAAAGGTAAAAAGAGCTGTATCTTGTGCTAAAACATTTTGCCTGTTAGCATATGTGTGTGTGTGTGTGTCTGTTGGGGGGACAGGCAATGCTAGCCTGTGGCATGTATGGTTGGCAGTGTATAACATTTGAAACACATGCTTGCTAAGATTTAGTACTTGGGGAAAGCACATCAAACCCCCTGCAGTTCTTCCTGACTATCTCATCTGTCTCTCTTTAAACCCTCATGGATCTGTGAGGGCTTAGATCTAATTAAAGACTTGCAGTCTATTTGTCAAGGAGGACAAAGGAGGAGGACAATATTTGTTTTAAAATAATTGGTATGCAAATAGCTGCAAATGAAAGACAATGCAATTGAGACAGAGAGAAAGAACAAGAGAGAGACAGAGAGATTTGACCTTGCCAAGGCTGCATCATTGGCATGGGTGTGGCATTGCAATGATACAGCAAAGAATAGACTCTTTATCAACTGAGGATAATTTGACTCCACCTGTTCTATGATAATGCAGCAGGGAAGTCTATGGAGTCCAGTACAACAGTCTGGGGCATTGAGAAACAATTGGAATATGCTGTAACTAGGTAAATAGTCAGGTCAGTTTATATTTGTTTTTTTCTGTTTCTCCTGATTGTTCTGCCACCCACTACCCTGATGACTGGGGTCCAGATTAGTCACAGATAAGATAGAAATCTGCTGCAGAAATCCTATTTATACTGTACTTAACTGTTTTGCCTTATGTTACTGTGTTTCCTACCTATTTGTATAGTACTCAGAGCTTCCGGGGTAGGGCTCCTAATAAAACCACAGTCTATGCTAATGCATTGCTTCCTTGGATATCTATGAGTGGATGTCGGAATATTGGGCAGCCTGGACTTGGTATCCTCCTTCTTTCCTGGGAGCTGAGCACCTCCTGTCTGACATTTGCTTGGTCCATACAGAAACATAGAAATTGTCTGCAGATACGGACCTCTTGGCCCACCTAGTCTGCCCTATTTTCCCTACCTACAGTGGCATCGCAGACCCTACTTAATCTCTGCTTTGCACTCCCCTTTCCTTACTTCTAAGATCCCCTTGTGTCTATCCCATGTTTGCTTGAATCCTGTAACTGTTTAATCCCCCACACCCTCTGCTGGGAGGCTGTTCCAATTATCCAATATCCTTTCTGTGAAGAAGTACTTCCTCAAATTTCCTCTCAGCCCCCCCCCCCACCTTCATATTGTGACCCCTTGTCCTTGAGAATATCTTTTTCTGGAAAATGTTCCCTTCCTGTACCTTGTTTATACCTGTGAAGTATTTGAATTTTCCTGTCATATTTCTCCTTTCCCTTCTTTCTCCTAGGAAATACAAATGTAATTCCTTAATCCTTTCTGTAGGGCTTCTGATACAGTCACTGCACCATTCTGATTTCCTTCCTCTGTGCTGCCTCCACCCTATCCATGTCTTTTCAGAGGTGTGGTCTCCAGAAGTGGATACAGTACTTGAGGCGTGGTCTCACTAGTGATCTATGCAGGGGTATTATTGCCTCTCTCTTTCTGCTAGCGATACCCCTGCCTATGCATCCGAGCATCCTGCTTGCCATTCCCACTGCCTTTTCATACTGTGTAGCTACCTTCAGGTCATCAGATATGATTATGTCCCATGTCCCTTTCCTGTTTTGTGACTTCCAGCACTTCTCCCAGTTGATACACTGCCCATGGGTTCCTGTGCCCAAAGTGCAGGATTGTGTACTTTTTTTGCATTGAATCCCAGTTGCCAAGCCCATGACCATTCTTCAAACTTTTTCTGATCTGATCTTATTCCTCCCCCCCCCAAGTGTGTCTACTCTGTTGTAGATTTTTTGTGAGGTCCATGAACAGGCATACCTTCCCTTCCAGTCCTTCTGCAATGTCGCTTATAGATACATTGGAGAGGACTGAGCATAGTACTGACCCTTGAAGCACTCCACTGGATACTTTGTCCACTCTACAGTGCTGGATTCTGGGGCTCCAACAGAATCCCCGCTCTCCCAGGTGGCAGACAGATGAGCTGCCACTCAGCCAGTCATGTCTAAAAGATTACAGCTTATGAATCACAAAGTTGACATTTTGATTTTATGAAGTTGACCACAAAAATCATGCAACCTGATTGGTCAAAACACATCAAATTATCATTGCTTATTCTATGATGACAATGACACACTTCACCTGAACTATGTATTTATTTAACAAATAAGAGTTTGTTTTATCAGTTGGAATTACACATTTCAGGATGTGTGATCCTAAGAGAATAATGTACTGCTAGGGTGGTTGCGGCACTTGGCTATATCTTGTGCCTAACACCCACATGAGGCATGCATAATTGCTATATATATATATATATATATATATATATATCTATATATATATATATATATATATATTATACACACACACACACACCACACACACCCTGTCATGTGTTATCCCTTACCTGTACAATGGCCCAGTAGTCCTATTACTATCCTAAAACTACCATCAATTATTAGGTCTTATGTTCTTTAATCTACAGGGCCCCCTTTTGCATTTGTAGTTTGCTGTTGCTTTTTTAAAACATTTACCCAGCATAGTAAAGCAAACAGCTGAGACTGACATTAGGGTTTGAAAGTATTAGCACATTAAGTGACCTTGATTCAAGAGAAAAAGAAATTACAGGCAGTAAGATCTGGTTGTTGTATTATAGTACTCTTCATACAGCAGCTGAAAAGCTCTTTCTAGAACAATGAATAACATCTCTTTTGTGAAGTTCATTGCAGTACGTATTATGTTCTCAGCACCATCCCACACACAGCCATCAGCAATTGAATTAGTAGCTATTGATCGGGCGATGTTAATGGGGAGGTAAGGTTGACCAACTGGCATTATTCCAACTCATTTCAAATTATTCTACTAGATGTTTCAGTTCCACCTGAGGAAAATAATTGAAAGAAGGTAAAAAGAGACTTTGGCTGACCATTTTTTCAAAAGATAGCCTTGCCAGTAGTGTAGAACATCAGGCAATGTTCCTTACCTGAACTGATCTTCATACTCAGATTCTTAGACTAGAGTAACCTTTGGGTGATACATTGAAACTACAGTGTAACAGGAATTACCATTTTTTATTTAGACATTATTCATCTTCTGATTTTATCTAAACCTACTTTTATCTGAATCCAAGGTGCTTCAACACTTTAACTTTGTCTCCACTACAGCTGTGCAGAATTTTCAAATTCCGTTTCCATCAAAATTCTGTGGAATTTTAGAAACAGAATTCAGAAAGCAGTTTGCAGTTTTTTATTTAAACCATGGATCTGTAATTTACTGTTTACATAAACAGGGGGATTAGTATGCCTCAGTTTTGAAAAGGTGGCTGCAGTAGGTTAGGCAGGAATGAAGGATGGCTCGGTGGCTCCTAGCCAGAGGACCAACCCAGAGATTTGAGGGCACAACACATTGAAAAAAAAAATATGGATTGTTTTTCCATAAATTGTGGAAATGTAACCTCCAATTTACATAAACTGTGACACATTTACGTAAACTGTGAAAAACTAATCTGTATTTTTAATTCAGACACTTTGGGAATTTTATGGGAGTTCTCAAAAATTCTGAAACAGTAATTTGGAAACAGAATTGCCATTTCACCTGAATTTAGCTGGTGGAATTTTACATTCTGCACAGCTCTAATCTTCGCCTTGAAATACTTTTTATAAGGCTGTGTGGGCAGAACCCTGCAGACGTCTTGCTGTTACTTGGGGAAAAAAAAGGCACTTCAGACTCCTTCTAAACCACATGTTGGACATAATATACAATCTTTCCACTACCTGAAATCACTGCGCTGAGGGGGGCGGAGAAAGAGTTCCTTTCCTACATGTAGCATTCTTATGCCAGCTCAAATTACAATCAGTAGATATGTTCAATGTAAACAGCACTTAAACAGCACAGATAGCTTGTTTTAGTCTCTAAACCCTCTTTTTACATATTTTTATCTAAACAATACCCTATTGGCAAGGGTGTGTGCTTTTTATGTAGTTCTCCTGGCTGCAGTATTAAATCAGCAACTTAATAGTCTTTGAAGCAGAGGTATAAAGGAACTTTGTTTATAGCTTCTCTGTTGATTTGCTTCACAGACTTTATTGGAGCAAAAGATGATTTGTTTCAGCTTCTGGTAGTGGGATCACTGGGCTGGGACAGGCAGACAGAGATTGTGATTATTCTCTAATTAAGTAACATAGGCAGGCAGTTTCATTTTTTTAGTAAATCTGTTTGTTTGCTAAGTTAAACTTTCCCTACTAAGGTAAATAAAGATCGTGTAACTCTCTGTCCAGTTTTTGTACTGCAATCCTGTTGAAAAATTTGGGTGGTTACACTTTATTTGCATTCTTAATGAGTTTACTTGAAAATACTGCTTGGTTGATTATAAAGTGACAGTTTTATTGGTGCCTGAGTCTGATGGCTATCTTCCCTCTTTGATATGCACAGATTGACTTAACTGGTCAAGTCAAAGAATGATGAATAACACACAGTACAACACAGAAACAAAGTGTTTACTGAAAAGAAAAGTTTTGACAAAAAAGCACCACCAGGTTATAACTAATTCAACATTTTTAGGTATGGGTGAGCATTAAAGTCCTGGCCTTGTAGGGATTGAGTAAAATGAAGTCCTACAAGAGCTCTGCCTTGTATAGACAAGCATTTGTCAATGCTGAACGTTAGCTTGCAGGTATTTGCAGTGGTATTTGGCACTTGGACATGGCTTAAAAAAATCAGTGACAAAGAAGTACAAACATTTGTCAATGCTGAATGTTGCTTGCTTCTATGTGCTGTTTAGATATCTGGAAGTCATTGGAGTGCAAATATTGAAAATTCGCGAATTTATGAGCGTGCGTAGGAACTGTGCAACGCACGCTTGTAAAACAGTCATTTTAAGGAATTTTTTCACCAAATTTTCAACATAGCCATTTTAAGACCTCTGCTCATGAACAGTGTCACTGTGATTTTCTTAATGTGTCCCATACATTGATTTCGCACACCGACTGCGCCATTGTGCGCTACATGAGCGGAAACACATTTTGGGCAGGATGTGAAAAATGACAGCTGTACTGCTCATAACGAGGTGTGGTAAAATGGCAATATGGAAAATGTGTAGTGAAAATATTGAAAATTCGCGAACTTATGAGCGTGCATAGGAACTGCGCAATGCACACTAGTAAAACAGTCATTTTAAGGAATTTTTTCACCACATTTTCAACACAGCCATTTTAAGACCTCTGCTCATGAACAGTGTCACTGTGATTTTCTTAATGTGTCCCATACATTGATTTCGCACATCGACTGCGCCATTGTGTGCTACATGGGCAGAAACACGTTTTGGGCAAGATGTGAAAAATGACAGCTGTACTGCTCATAAGGAAGTGTAATAAAATGGCAATGTTGAAAATCTGGAGTGGAAATATTGAAAATTCGCAAATGTACGAGCATGCATAGGAACTGTGCAACGCATGCTCGTAAAACAGTCATTTTTAGGAATTTTTTCACCAAATTTTCAACATAGCCATTTTAAGACCTCTGCTAATGAACAGTGTCACAGTGATTTTCTTAATGTGTCCCATACATTGATTTCGCACACCAACTGCGCCATTGTGCGCTACATGGGCGGAAACACGTTTTGGGCAGGATGTGAAAAATGACAGCTGTACTGCTCATAAGGAGGTGTGGTAAAATGGCAATGTTGAAAATCTGGAGTGAAAATATTGAAAATTTGTGAACTTACGAGCCTGCATAGGAACTGTGCAACGCATGCTCATAAAACAGTCATTATTTAGAATTTTTGCACCAAATTTTCAACATGGGGTTTTTGGGACCCCTTCTCATGAATGATGTCACTGTCATGGCATTATTTGGGCCGAAGGGTGATTTCGTGCAGTGACTGCAAAATCACCCTTCAAGCCCGAATAATGCCATGACAATGACACCATTCGAGAAGGGATCCCAAAACCCCATGTAAAATTGGCAAAATTCCAAAATGCCTGAGATATGCAATAAAGTTGAAAATCCCTATCTAGCCCATTATACAGCTTACGGCATTTCCTCAGTTCGCGGTCAGCTTTGAAGAGTACAGATGTGTTCCCGGTCACCGAAGAGACTGCCGCGCCGAGCTCCGGAGGTAAGTATGGGGTGGGGGTGTGGGGAGGCGGGTGCGCAGTGGATGGGTGCGGGTTGTGGAGGGGGCCTGGGAGAAGCGCCATGGGACCGCTTTTCAATTTACAGGTTTAAAAAAAAAAACAGACGACGTGGGACATTTGCCACACTGGGGTGGGCTTCCAGCTTGGCAGAAGGATGGCTGGGGGGGCCTGAAGCTGACGGGGGATTGGGCACCCCCATCAGCAGATGACATGGGACGTTGGCCACGCTGGGGTGGTCTCCCAGTATGGCAGCAAAGATTTGGAGGGGCGGCGTGACGCGGTGCTGTGTATGACAGTGGTGGTTTTCTTTGAAGAGAAGACCACCGCTGTCATACACAGCACCGCATCCAATTGGTGCTGGACTGCCATGCCTGCTCAATGGAGCAGGGGATTGCAGGGAAGGGGCACACCTCCAAAGTGTCCCATTCTCCCAAGACGTTCCTTGCGTATGCGTGCAAGCGAACTTAAAAATGATCTGTAACAGACCAAGACAAAACAGAAATCAAACAAGCATTTGTCAATGCTGAATGTTTGCTTGCTGGCATTGGCATTGGTAGTGTAGAAGTTACAGAGCTGCATAACAGAAATGGCAGTGAAATATTGAACTGAAGCCAACCCTACCACCACCATGCAGAGAGTGACAGGCATTGGGGTGTGCCTTTGGAGTAAATCAGGCATCTTATTCACGCCATTTCACCACCTACCTGAGACACTGACAAGTGTCACGGTGTGCCTTGGGGTCTTTGCCATTATGCGCACCCCATTCCATCAGGAAATACAGTGAGATGGGTGCGGTATAGGAGAATGGGGTGAACTTTGGGTCCGAAGAGTCCAAGGCATACCTCGATGCCTCTCACTGGCTGCAGGGTGTGGAATGGTATGAGCATTACAGGCAAGAATCCCAGGTCACACCCCTGATGCCTGTCATTCTCTACAGGGTGGGGTGCTATGGTTGTAAACCCTAACACCTCAGGCATTCGTTGGTATTTTCACTCCAAATTTTGAACATGGTGTTTTTGGGACCCCCACGTCATGAACAGTGGCAATATCAGTTTATCTGGAAGCTGCTTATGCACAGCGACTACGGCATTTAGTACCACAGGTGCAAAAACACATTCCGAACAGGATGTGAAAAATGACAGCTATACTGTGCAAGGGGAGGTGTAAAAAATGGCAATGTTGCAAATCTGCAGTAAAAATATTTAAAAAACTGGTGAAGTCACGAGCGTGCATAGAAACTGTGCAACGCACACCCGTAATGTAATTAGTTTGGGGATTTTTTTACAGCAGATTGTCAACACAGGCATTTTGGGACCTCCGATCATGAACAGTGTCACTGTGATTTTCTTTATCTGTCTCAAACAATGATTTCCCCCAGCGACCAAGCATCTCTGCGCTGAAAGTGAGAAAACACATTTTGGCCATCTTGTGAAAAATGACAGCTGTACTGTTCATAAGGAAGTGTGGAAAAATGCCACTGGTGAAAATCTGGACTGAAAATATTACAAATTCATGAACTTATGATGATGCGTGGAAACTGCGCAATGCTCACTCGTAACACAGTCATTTTACGGACTTTTGTCACCAAATTTTCAACATAGCCATTTTAAGGCCTCTGCTCATGAACAGTGTAACTGTGATTTTCTTAATCTGTCCCAAACATTGCTTTCGCACACCGACTGCACCATTATGCGCTACATGTGCGGAAACACATTTTGGGCGACATGTGAAAAATGGCAGCTGTACTGTTCATAAGGAAGTGTAATAAAATGGCAATGTGGAAAATCTGGAGTGAAAATATAGAAAATTCGCAAACTTACGAGCGTGCATAGGAACTGCGCATGCGCTCGTAAAACAGTCATTTCTAGGAATTTTTCACCAAATTTTCGACATAGCCATTTTAAGACTGCTGCTCATGAACAGTGTCACTGTGATTTTCTTAATGTGTCCCATACATTGATTTCGCACACCGACTGCGCCATTGTGCGCTACCTGGGTGGAAACACATTTTGGGCACGATGTGAAAAATGACAGCTGTACTGCTCATAAGGAGGTGTGGTAAAATGGCAATGTTGAAAATGTGTAGTGAAAATATTGAAAATTCGCGAACTTATGATCGTGCATAGCAACTGCGCAACGCACGCTCATAAAACAGTCATTTTAAGGAATTCGTCCAACAAATTTTCAACATAGGCTTTTTGAGAGCCCACCTTATGAACAGTGGCAGTGCCGTTTCATTACTCGGTCCCAAAAGGTGATTTCGCGCAGTGACTGCGAAATCACCCTTCGGGGGGCAATTAACGCCATGACAGTGAGATCATTCATGAGAAGGGGTCCCAAAAACCCCATGTTGAAAATTTGGTGCAAAATTCCAAAAATGCCTGAGATATGCAGCAAAGTTGAAAACCCCTATCTATCCCATTATGCAGCTTACCAGCATTTCCTCAGTTGAGTCAGTTTGAAGAGTGCAGACGTGTTCCGGTCCACGAAGATACGTCGTGCGAGTCCGGAGGTAAGTATGGGTGGGGGGTGGGAGGCAGGTTGCACAGTGGGTGGGCGTGGGTGGGGACAGAGACTCCGAGGACCGTTTTGAGTTTCAGGTGTTTTATTTTAAATAGCGGCAGCCAGGACATTTGCCACGCTGGGGTGGGCTCCCAGTGTGGCACAAGGACAACTGGTGGGGCATGGAGCCGGCGGGGATTGGGCATCCCCGGTCGGTGATAGCATGTGTTGCCATGCTGGGGTGGGCTCCCAGCGTGGCACCCTGTACTCTGGGGGAGACCAGTGGAGCCGATGGGGATTGGGCACCCCATCAGCTATACTGATGTGTAGCCATGCTGGGGTGGGCACCAGCATGGCATATAGAGCTCTGTTTTAGGGGTGCAGCACAGCCGATGGGGAATTAGGCACCCCCGTCGGCTACACAGTGTGTGTGGGGCGAGCATGCAGTATCTGCGTGTGTGTGTGTGTGTGTGTGTGTGTGTGTGTGTGTGAGGGAGCAGATGAGCAGGTGATATCTTATTGCTGCTCACTGAAGCGTAGCTCCCCCTTTCAACTGTATGCCACTGCATTTTGGACTGGTCATAGACAGCTCGAGCAGGCATTGAAGAACTGCGGCCATGCCTGCAAACACACTGGCTGAATTGGAACAGGGCTGCCACACCTCCAAAAACTCGGATGATGGCACTATGTTTCTTGCACATGCATGCAAGCAAACATAAAAAGCATGAACGCATGAAAGTTAAATTAGCATTTATCCTGCAGTTCAATATTACTTAATGCTTTATGAATAAAAACAGTATGACAGGCAGTATAGCGCAGTGGTTTAAGGCTCTGAGCTGCAAATCTGGTAACATCCAGCAAACCAGACCTGGGCTTGAATCCCACAGCTTCCACTTGCATATTGTGTGACCTTGAGCAAGCCACTTAACTTCCCTGTATTCCCAGGTTGCACCTGTAAAAAAGCTTTCAGCTTAGTGTGTCTCACTTGATTAAACAAACAAACACACTCTCCATTTCTTTCTGCCTTTTCAGTGTGCCATAGGGAAGTGGAGCAGTGCAATTTAAAGCAGTTGTTATCCTTTATGCATTGTTGTCACAACCTGAATCAGTTTTGAACAAGTAACCTAGCAGTGAAACACTACTATAGTGTATGGTGGAATGCTGTTGAGCATGGAAATCCATGCTCAGAACAGTGTTGTTGTGCCTCACTCAGTGCGTCATGATCTTGTTATGCTGCACTGAATACATCACTGGTGCAGCACAAGATCGAACGCATTCGTGCATGCACGATGTTGAGCTGCAGTGGTGACAATGGACGAGGAATGGAGGAAACAAGCAGAGCTTGAATAAACTGCAGCAAGAAGGTACTTCACATACTGCTAAAAACTTGTCTAGACTCAGCATACACTATAAAAGATTGTCTATGATGAGTCATTCACAGACAAGGATATTCTTTGATCTTGAGATCTCCATGTCAGTGGATGACCTCTTGAGCTTCGCTGTTAAGGTCTAGCATTGCCAAGGAGACCTCTCAATCAAGAATATCCTTGCTGTGAATGACTCCCCATAGACAGTCCTCTATGATATCCATTTTTATCCAGTGGTGGGTATGGGGGGAAAAAACCCACAGGGTCCTGAACGTTTGTGCAGAAAATAAAATCTAGAGCACAAGTTTTACAACAAGGAGATCACAGTTCAAACTGTACCAGAACTACTTACTTGCTGTGTGACCCTGAGCAAGCCACTTAACCTCTCAGTGCTTCAGTTCACTAAGTTGTAACACTGGACAAATCTAGGGCCCCACTGAATATGAAATATTGAATCTCAGCTTGGCTATCCTTGTTAAACAAATTACATTTAAAAATCACTAGCGGTTATAAGTTCACGTTAATAATAGTTTGCCTTTTCACAGCAGCCAAAATGTGCAATATACTGTAGTTGTTTCTCACACTACTTTTGTAAATATCTCATTTTGTCATTAATATTAGCACAGATATAAACTGTATGGTATAATTGTAGTTACTTAAATTGCAGGATGGTAATTCTATCAAGTATTTGTTTTTGCTCAAACACATGAGCATATCAGTCCCCCTCTGACTTCTATGGCCTCCCAGTGTGAGGAGACTGAGAGGTTGTGAATTATGCAGCTTATATTAACACACAGCACTACGAGCTGTAGTGGTAGAGATCAGAGAGAATGAATGCTGGACTATGTCAGTACATGGTAGCACAGCAAGGCTAAAACACAGTGGTGTGTGTGTGGGTGTGTGCGTGTGTGTGTCTTTGAAATTTAAAATCTAGGAGGAAACACCATGGCAGTGATTGATTGAGCACAGCACTGTTAAACCTTACTGCCCACAGACAGAACTGGGATGTTATGTAAAGGAATTCCTGGCTACAGTTTTTTTATGCTCTCATTAAAGGACTCCTGGAGAAATCTGGAGACATGGGTTTGAATCCCACAGCCAATATTTGTACACTGTGTGACCCTGAGCAAGTCACTTAACTTCATAGTGCTCCCAGGATGGCCTGCAAGTGAGTTTCAGCTCAATGTGTCTTTTCTGGCCCCAAAAATTGTAAAATAAAGGTCCTCCGTCTTTCGGATGAGATGTTAAACCGAGGTCCCATCTGCCTGGATTGGTGGTAGTTCAGGTGGATGTTAAAGATCCCATGGCACTTATCGAAAAGAGTAGGGGAATTTCCCCGGTGTCCTGGCCAAATTTCCCTCATTCACTAAAAATACCACCAACAGCTTAATCTGGTTCAAATTCAGTTGCTCACCATCTGTATCCCCCTCCCCCCGGTCGCCCCTGAAAAAGGGACTTCTAGGCCCAGTGGGCTTACCGGGTCAACAAAATTCAACAAACAAACAAATAAATAAATAAGCACTTGGAACCTGACTCCTGCAGCTGAGTCCTTATTTATCTGAGTTCTAGCATGAGGGCTGGATCGGGGGTCTGATTTAAATAACTGTCTGCACACCCCAACTCAGGTTTCTGCACTCTCAATCAACCATTCCATAGCTTTCTTGTATATTCCTGGTAGTCTTGTGGTCTCCTCACCCTGTAAGGACATCTGATCCTCTGTCAACCTGCCTAATCAGGACCATCATCCCCGCCCCCCCACTCAGGTCACCTAAGCGAAGTACAGAAATAGTGACAGTGACCTGCACAGCCCTCTGCTCACCACCTTGGCGTGCCACTGTCTGATTGTCAGTGAATGATCATGAGTACAGTAGAAACAGGTGTTTGTACAATACTTGCAATTGCTCAGAGACCGTCAGATGGAAATCAGTTAAGGTGGTGAACAGAGGGCTGTGCCAGTTATCACTATTGCTGTAGTTCACATTATGTGACCAGGGCTGGTGAGGTGCCTGAGAGGGTGAGTCAGGAGAGGGTCAGATGTCCTTATTGGAGGGACCATTAGATCACCAAAAAATATACCAGACAGCTACAAGATGGGTGATCTGGATGCTTTTACAATGTATTTTTCCTGAAGAGCAGCTTACATGCAACATCTGCTTTTCAGTAAGGTTCTGCTGTAGGGCCCTGCTTTTATAGTTTTTACAATATATTTATACAGGATAGCCCAGCTAAGTTGTGATATCTTGTTTGCAGTGGGGTTCGGTTTGATCAAGCTTTTACACTGTATTTACCCAGGATAGTACAGCGGAGATGCAAGATCTTTTTTTTTCAGTGGGGTCCTGCTTTTACCCATTTTTATAATGCATTTACCCAGGATTGCCCAACTGAGAGGCAATTTCTCATTTTCAGTGGGGTCCAACTTTTAGTAAGTATTTTTTTCATGATAGAGCAGAATAGTGGATTTATTTATTTAATTAACTTATTTAATGTGGCAAAGCAGTAGTGCATGTTTAAATGTCTTCTCTATGAAGGATTAGTAACTTAATAACCTGGCAGTGATAGCTCTGTTTTTGTCTTGAAGTTCGTATTTTTGTTCACGTGAAAGAAAGAGTTGCAACCTAGGGAATGTCCTGCAGAAATCCTCTAACGCAGTGAGCGACTAGATGTACCTGTGTGACTGGAGGTGCTTCTGGTACTATGCGGAGTGTGAGTGGGGAGCAGCTGACTAGTCATGCCATATGAGCCAGTGAGGAATTAATTCTCACAAGTTGGGAGTTAGGACATGGCTGGGACCGAGTGAGTTAGATGGTTGGTGCCAACAAAACAATATGAATTAATAACCAGCCTGACTATATCATAAAAGGAGCAGTGAGGTAAGTGTGCTGTTTTGTATTAATAATTTTATTTGTATTGGATGGTCTTATCTGATGGTGAGAAACTGAGCTGCGTCCAGTGACTTGAGTGATCTCTCTTCCTTCCAGCTTGCCCTTTGCCACCAGCCTTCCATCCCCCTGCTGTGAGCAAGCATGGAACCCATGAAGTGAAGTCCACTTACATCTTATGGTGGATGGCAAATCTTCAGCAATAAAGCCTGTGCTACATTAGGATGAAGCATTAGGTAATTGTTTTCTGGCTTTGATGTCTAGGAGGACTTCTGAGTGGGTATTTAGGGTGGGATGAGCCCACCACCGGCATTGCCCCTGCCCTTGCCATGTGACTAGGCTGTCTACATGCAACAGGATGTGCTCAACATTAAGTCATCAGCTGTTACAGTTGGCTGTGCAGGTTGGCTGTCAAGTGTGGGTTTTGCTGAAGTGCTTGATGGTGTTGTGGTTCCGGTGTATAACGTGGGGATTTGGGAGTTGGCTGCCATGTATCAGATATGAATGGGAAACAACATCCTGCTGTAGAGCAGTGACAGTTATGGTCATGCCATTGTCTGAGGTCTCACACAGGTTGTAGAACCACTGCTGTATGTCAAGTCTGTGGGCTGTGATGTCACTGTATATGCCCTGTATTTCGTGTAGCTGTCCCTGCTGAGCCTTACTCTCCCTGCTCCAGCTCTCTCAGTTCAGGGTACATGCAGATAAAGCAATCATGATCTGGTATACAGCCTGTGTCAATGCCAGGCCTCGAGGGACCATCTAGTGGGTCCTGTGTATCAGTTCCATTCTCTGGCATGGATGGTCTGTGTAAGTTTCTGTAATGTGACAGACACAAGCACATCCAGGCACTTTTGTGTGCCCTTCTCACTGCCTTGCATGTCTGACTGTGTGGTGCATTGTTGGGGGGGGGGCAGAGTCTGCTGTTCAGGTTGCAAGGTGACAAATGCAATGTCTGCTGCAGTCATAGCTGCCTGTACTTAAGAGAAGTGGTATATAGTTGGGTGTTTGAAGGGTGGCCTGAGTGGGATTTTTTGCTTTAGCTTTGACATTTGTTTTTTAAGAAAATAAAAACTAACTATTTTGATATTGATATTGGTTGGTTGCAACAAGTCAAAGAAGGCTTTAAATGCAGCCAAATAGTGTCAAAATGACCCTCAAAATGCACTCTAATGCATTTAAAACCTGATAGCTTCTTTTGGCCCTATGCAGCCCCAGACCCCCGACCTGTGAGGGGTTTAGGGAAATTGTAGTTCATGAACACCCCACACTTCTAAATTTAGTACTACACCACTGCCTGTTTATCAAAACTTAGTTTCTAACGAGATTGCATTGGTCCAGCAGAGATTTAAATTATACTTCTCTCTGTCTCCCAGGTGTGTGTGTGTGTGTGTGTGTGTGTGTGTGGCACTGTACATAGAGAATACTGGATGGGCAGCCATACGAACATATGAAAATGCCAGCAGATACAGGCCTATCTGTCTATCTAGTCTGCTCAAGTGTGCAGCACTTCAGTCATTCAGACTGCAGCTGCCTCCCCTCGCCTTCCCCCACTGATTTTGCCTGTGTCTCCTTCACTCCGGCCCCCTGCCCCACACTGTGTGAACCCTCCCTCTGAACCTGTCCTACCCTATTTTGAAGCTACCCACTGTCCGCAGAGATATCAGCTCCTCCGGTAGCATGTTCCACCCTGCCACCACCCTTTCAGTGAAATAATACCTCTTCATTTCCCTCCTGAATCAGCCTCCTTCCAACTTCAGACTGTGCCCCCTGGTTTCCCTTCCACCGTTTCTTTTGAAAATACTTCTGTTGCTTACTCTGTTCATACCCTTCAGGTACTTGAAGGTCTTAATCATGTTTCATCTCTCCCTTCTTTCCTCCAGGGAGTACATATTGAGCTCTCTCAGTCTCTCCTTATAATGTTTATCTCCAAATCCCATGATCCTTTTTGTTGCCCGGCACTGCACCCTTCCAATAGCTTGATGTCATTTTTCAAATGGGGTGCCAGTACTGCATGCAGTACTCCAAGTGTGGTCTCACCAGGGACCTGTACAGGGGAAGGATGACTTCCTCTCTCCTAGAGGTGATTCCCCTTGTGATGCACCCCTGCATTCTGCTGGCCTTTGCCACTGACTTGCTGCACTGGGCCGAGTGGTTCATTTCCCCAGTCACAAGTACACCCAGATCCTTCTCCTCCTTTGACTTGGATAACTGCACTCCCCCCAACCAGTAACTACTTCTGGGGTTCCTGGCTCCCATTTGACTTTGCACGTCTTGGCATTGAACCCAAGTTGCCACGTGTTAGACCATTTCTCCAGTTTTGCCAAATCCTCCTGGAGTACTGTACTGCCTTCCTCTCCATCATCCTCTGCACAGATCTTCATGTCATCAGCCAAGGGACTGATCTTACTCTTTAGCTCTTCTGCGATGTCGGCAGTGAAAACATTAAACGGTACTGGCCCCAGCACCTAGCCCTGTGAGACCCCACTTGTTACTGCCCTGGGTTCAGATACCTCACCCACCACTACTACTTTCTGCTGTCTATCCTGTAGCCAGTTTCTGACCCATCTAACCAGTTTCCTCCCTGCTCCCAGGCTGCTTAGTTTGCCGGTCAGCCTACCATGCAGCACTGAAGCAAAGGCCTTGCTGAAGTTCCACTATAGGACGTCCACCGCATGACTCTTGTCCAGTGTCTGCATCACCAAATAAAAAAAGGCCACTAGGTTCGTCTGGTAGGATCTGCCAGAGGCAAACGCATGCTGTCTGCCTTCCTGGAGATCATTATCCTCCAGAAAGTTTACCAGCCTTTCACTGAAAATGGTCTCCACTAGCTTTCCCACAATTGAGTTTAGGCTGACTGGTCTATAGTTCCCTGGTTTGTCCTTGGGCCCATTCTTATGGAGGGGCACCACATGTGCCACCCTCCAATCCCTGGGTACGCATCTGATTTCCAGAGACTTGTTGTACAGGTCTGCCAACAGCCCCACTAGGACTGCTGCCTCTCTCAGTACTCTAGGATGAATTCCGTCCAGCCCAGGTGTCTTATCAACCCTTAGGGATTCAAGGCTCTCCAACACCATTCCCTCGGTGATTTCCCCATCAGTGATCTCCTCCTCCCCACCTCCACCCCGGCATTCCCCTTTGATACGGGCCCACCCCTCTCTTTGGTAAATACTGAACAGAAGTACTTGTTGAGTACTTCTGCCTGTTCTGCCCCCTTTTCCACACACCCACTGCCATAATTGATCCTAACAAACTGATCATTACCCTTTCTCTTCTCTCTTATATACCTGAAGAAATCCTTTTCACCTTCTTTGATCCCATGGGCCAGCCTCTATTCTCTCGATACCTTGGCTGCCCTTACTGTTCTACTCACTTCTCTGGATTTCTTCATGTATTCCTCCCTGTCCTCTTCCCTGTTGGATCTTTTGTAGGTTCGGAATACATCTCTCTTTTCCTTCACTCTCTCCCTACCTCCTTGTTCATCCAGCTCAGCTTCTTGGTCCTGGATTTCTTGCTCTGGCTCTTGACACAGGTTCTATTGGCCTCAGCCAGGCCCCACCTCATGATCGCCCATTTTTGCTCAGCGTCCATATTCAGGTGGATGCTAGCTATGTGGCATTCCATTATACTACCCAGCCTGCCAAAGTCTGCCCTTTTGAAAACCAGGACCTTAGTCCTTGTAGTAGCTACCTCCTTACCTAGATTTATTGAGAACCACACTGTGCGGTGGTCACTTCCCGACAGCGGTCCTCCACCCCAACATGTCTGACTTGCTCCCCATCCTCCAGCACCAGTTCCAGCATGTTCCCTTTCCTAGTTGGCTCTGTTACCTTCTGTGTCAGGAAGCTGTCCTGGAAGGCTTCCAGGAGGATCTGTTCCCTGGTACATGGGGTAGCCGGGATGCTTCAGTCCACCCATTGCAGATTAAAGTTCCCCCCCCCACCACAGTACTCCCTTTGCCACTAAGCCTCTTTAACTGCTCCCCCAAATCCCTATCAATCTCCTCATTCTGTGTTGGAGGCCTATAAGCTACCCCCAGTCTAACCGTGCTACCTCTTGGGTTATAAAGCTGCAGCCATATGGCCTCCACCCTGCCTTCTTCCCTCTCCTCCCTATTACAACTTATCCCTTCCCTAGCATAGATGGCCACCCCACCCCCTTTCACCTTTTCCATATCCCTCTGGTATAGCTTGAATCCTGGGATGGCTAGGTCCCAGTCATGGTACTGGGTTTCCAGTGTCTTGGTGATGGTAGCTATGTCCACCTCCCCTTCTGCCATCAATACCTGCAACTCTGCCATATTGTTCCCCAGGCTTCTAGCATTCAATGATGCCAAACTCCATTTTGATCTACTGTGCTCTGTGGCTTTACTCCCCCCTCCATTTCCCTCCTATTTGAATTTGGCTCCTGCTTTGCTATGGGGAGGTCCAAGAGGCCACCTCTCCTGGTGAATTCCCATCCCTGTGCCCCCCCCACCTAGTTTTAAAATATAATTTTCTTTGATAAACTAACCCAACTTATGCTTCAGCACCTGTGAGCCCTCCTTACTAAGGTGCAGCCTATCCATTGCATATAGGTCTGTGTTTTTCCATTTGTTGCCTCCCCCCCACCAATCCATACTCCATGGACCCACTCCATTCCTTCAGCCATCTATTGAATTCAGTGATTTTCTGCTTCCTGGCGGTACTCGATTTTGGCACTGGTAGGATTTCTGAGAAAGCTACCAACCTTCCAGCCATACTGCATAGTTTCCCCAGCACCTTGAAGCTGTCCTGTACCTCTTCTATCCTTCTCCCCTCCAGGTCATTTGTGCCAAGGTGTACCACAATGTGTGTTTTTCCCCTGCCTTCCTCACACATCTACTAATATGCTGCCCCACTCTACCCACTGTCATGCCTGGCATGTACTCCACCCAAATGCTTAGATAACCAAAACATAGACTTTTATGGGTGAATGGTGGGAGCTCATATGGGCTATGCCCTCTGTTCCTGAAATCAGCCATAGAGAACCATAGTGAAATGCTGCTTTCAAACCCCAGGAAATCTTACTGTATTCTGACAAATGCAGTATGGTCTGACCATAGGACTGCCCCGGAGCCGAAATGGTTAATACTGTAGAACCTATGCTAATGATGGAATGTTAGTCTCAAGCTCAGTTTTCAAATCACTGTCCCTGGTTGCACCTCTGCAACCGTCAGATTCTTTACTCCGCTTGCCTCAGTAAGACGTCTCCGGAGAGCTCTCCTTTACTTCATCTGAAGAAGTTTATTTCTCAGTCAAATTTAAAGTCTTTGTTATTTTATTTGATTTTTGAAGCACTGTCCTTGGTTCACAGGTAGATTTAGTTAGATAGTATCAAACTGGTAAGTTTTATTGGTCCCTTTTCAGTTCTTCCTAACCGGGAGGGAACCAAGCCTTTATTTGGTATTTTAATTGTCTAATTACAGTATTTTTCCATCCGGTAAGGTGGTTTAGTTAAATCTAGTTCTTGTTTTTTAACCTAGGTAATTCTTGGTTTATTTCGGTTCTAACCAACTGATAAATGTCACAGCCTAAGAAACAAATGGGCCCCACAGGTTTCCAACATTGTTCAGAGTGTGGGGAACCATTCACTAAAGCAGGTCCTCATTTAATTTGTGTTATTTGTTTGGGATTTGAACACCTCAAGGAGGATTGTGAGATTTGAAAGAATTTCCCTCAGTCGATGCTTGATAGGTGACTTAAATGACTGCAGGAGAAAATGTCTGAGAAAACCGCTGAACTGGTAGCAGACACTCATAAGGAACCAGGGGACCAGCCTTCTGACAAGGGTGACTCCTCCAGTACCAGAAAAAGACTTGCCAAACCGTCCGGTGACCTGGCTCAATCTGGCAAAGGAAAGAAGAAAGAGAAACACTCAGTGGCTGAACCGCAACTGAAGGCATTGGTCCCAACCTCTGAGAAGAGTCGCGTTATTCAGTCCCTACGAACCAACCCAGTTCTGGTTGAAAAGAGACCGCGGTTGGTTTCTGCAGATCCTGCTTCAGTTCCCAGTTCTGGAGAACTTGAAGGGGACGTTGGAACAGGGGATTATTTTGATGATGATGATGATGAACTAGTAAACTCCCAAACGGGGGGTTACATAAACATAGAAACTGACAGCAGATAATGGCTGTTGGGCCCATCTAGTCTGCCCATTTTTAATTACGATCACTTTTGCTGCAGACCCAACTTGCCCTACAGCACTGTCTCTACCACCCAACTCCTTCCTCCTAGGATTTCTTTGTGCCTGACCCAGGCATTTTTGAAACCCACCACTGGTTTCACCCTCACTGCCTCCCATGGAAGGCTGTTCCAGGAATCCACCACCCTTTCTGTGAAGAAGTACTTCCTCACATCTCTCCTGAATCTACTTCCTTCCAGCTTCATATCAAGACCCCTGGTTCTACAGCACCTTATTCTCTGAAAAGTATCTCCCTCCTGTACCTTATTAACTCCCAAAAGGTATTTTTAAGGTATCCTTCCTCCAGGGTGTACATATTGAACTCTTTCAGTCTCTTTTCAAAGGGCTTCTGATGCAGACCTTGCACCATTTTGATAGCCCTCACCTCGTTTCTTGCTGCTTTCTTCTTTTTCCAACTGTTCCCCCTTCCACACCTTTCTCTTTTGACTGCTTGTTTCTCCCTTCTTCCTTTGCTAATCCCCTGCTTCTGTGAATAACTTTCATCCTGGTGGGACTCTCTCCCCTTGGGATCTCCCTACTCTCTATCTCAACTTTCTGCCTCCCATATTTTTTCCATCACCCTTCCCCCCTCGGCTACATTAAATGTCAATAGAAGTAACATTTGAATAATCCACTGAGGACTGTGGTTGCCTCCTGTATGAAAGCATTCCATCACCTTGGTATAGGTTCTTATCCTTCCATGTTGGCCCACAGTCCCCAGTGTAGACATACCTCTTCTTTCTGCACCATTCCTTTTTCCATTACTTAAAGGCCTTGGTGCAGCGTGCCCTCTCCTTCCACATATAGTATAACATGCACTCACCACTCACATTTTAAACACATGGGAAACACAGGATAAAACAGATAAATGATCTACCATTAGCAAACATTATATTTACACACAGGGATGACTACAGCAAATCATCTTTACATTTAAGGCCATGAAATACCCTTATCAAGTTAATGCATTAGCATCTGTAGTGGCTCTGATCACACCTTGTTTAACTAGCTGGTAGCCTGTAACACTGTTCCTAAGCTATCAGGCAGCTTACAGACAGTGCTGCAGGATGCTGGCTGGTAAAAAGTTACTACTGGGTAGCAACAAATAAAAAAAAATCTCTGCAAGGTTAATATATGGATCCCACCTGAAAAAAAAAAAAAAAGAGTTGTTGAGTCTCCTCATGGAGACGTCAGAACTACTCCCTTGAATAAGTGGCCAATGGCAATGTCATGTCCCAATGCTCTAGCATCATAGGAGCCAAGGCTGCCATGGCATCATCAGCTGTTCAGGGGAAGAGAGGGTCGCCAGGCAAATCTTGAGCCAGTCAGGCTCACTTTGGAACTAACTACAGCTGAGTACTGCTTGTGGCAACTTGTCATCAGTTTCTCTGCTCAATCTGATCTTCTTGACTAATACTGGACTAATTGGCTTTCTCCTCACTTCTATTGCTACTTTGCTGATGCTGGTAATAGTGCTCCAATCAGAAGTATAGCTGAGAGAGGGGCCGGGGGTATGATGGTTAATTCTAGACTGCACTTGCTTACAAGGGCACTTATTCTAATTACTTGATTTGTATGACTAGTGCTTTGCTTCCCTATTCTTCTGATTGGGTGTCTGGGTTTATGTTGTGGGAACAGCTGTGCTGGGGGACTTAGGCTATTAGTATTTCCTTGTGGTCCTTCACTGAGGTTCTTTAGTTGAAAGGCCATAGTTAATGGGTATCACACTGTGGGCAACAGCATGTGGTGGCAGTTGCCAGGAGATGCTGCACCCCAACTGTGACACATTACAAAGTCCTGAAAATTAATGTAATTGAATTCATTTGAAATATGAGGTGTATTCAAATGTGAGAGTGCAGCATCCACCATTAAGGCATTGAATATTGTAAGTAAACAGTGGGTTAAATAATACTGGATATAATCGGATTACATCGAGGAGTGGGTTACTAGTCATATAAATTAAAAAAAAAGGGACTAAAGGGTGTATATTGTTATTTTTGCAAATAAACTGCATTAATGCAACACTTAGAGTTCAGGTTAAAGTGACAAAAATAGGGAAATGTGTTGTTAGGGTATCCAACCCTAATGCCCCCCCACCCCCAAGCAACAAAAGGAAAAAACATTAGCGTTTTGGGTCTCCGGAGTCTTGGCAGATCAGTGGGAGGTTTTCCTTCTGATTGTCAGACCTGATGCTGACCCTTCCCCCAAGTCCATAGGCTCATGTCAGAAGCAGAAGGTACAGCTCAAAGGCAGTGCCTCATATTGATACAGTCTTCAAAGGTAGAGAACTATCTATCACCACACATTGCCAATACAATCTATTGTAGGTTTCTTCCTGCAGGGTTCTATGGGTCCTACAAGAAGAAAGGAGGTACTGTAATGTACCATATGACCTTGTTTGCTGAAGTGAGAGGGTGGGCACTAGGTTGACAACCCCAAGGAAGACCTCACTACTAACCTGCCAAGATTCTGGAGACCCAAAGTCCTAATGCTTTTTCCTTTTTTTATTTTAATTTATTTTTTTTAAATTTTCCAGTTGTTTAACCAGGTGAGACACAAGCTTTTGCAGCTTGGGTGGTGGTGGGGGTGGGAAGTTAGGGTTGGAAACCCTAATACCACATTTGCCTACTTTTTTCACTTTAACCTGAACCCTAATTGTTGCATTAACACCGTTTTTTTGCAATACATTTCATGTCTTTCTGAGGTATTAGACTTATATCCTCATTCATATAGGTCCGTTTGGGAACTGCTTGAAAACATCCATGTGGCCACAGAAGTGCTGGGCCCTCTGGGCCCTGTGTTTTTGTGCCTCCATACATAAAGATGCACAGGGCCCTTTGAGCTTGTGCCACATGTAGAGTGTATCAGGCTGCAGAAGCACACTGAGACATCAGTATTGTTTTGTGAGGGCTCACAAAAGAAGATTACTGTGCAAGAAAAGAATATATTGGAAAAAAGTAAATCCTAACTGTTGTTTCATGAGGCTACCTTCTTGTTTCGTGACATTTTTGTGACCTGACAAAAGAAAATGCCATCTCAGGAAACAAGAATTTGGAAAAAACTAAGTACAAAAATCTCTTTTGTGAGAAGGCATCCTCTTTCATGAGGTTTTTGTGAGCTCACAACAAAAGGTGCCTCCTCATGAAAGAATAATTTTGAAAAAAAACTAAGTCTCAAATCCTCTTTCATGAGAAGGTATCCTGTTTCTTGAGATTTTTGTGAGTTTATGAAAGAAGATGCCTTCTCACAAATGATGAAAACTAAGTCTAAAGTCCTCTTTTTTGAGGTGGTATTCCGGTTCCGTATAGCCTTACTAATGTTTTGTGAGCTTCACAAAAAAGAAGAACATCAGCTCAAGAAATAGGATTCAGAAAGGATTCTTGGGATGTTTCACAAACACATTTTGGGATCATTTTTCAAAAAAGTAACTTCCGAATCAAGCTAAATGAATCTCATTTAGCTAGATTTATGTGTTTGTGTGGCTGCAGGGGGTTTACCTATAGTGTTGCGACAGCGTAGATGCCAACATCCCTCACAGCAACAAACACAATGCTGAGTGTCAGCATTGTTCTTTCAGGGATGCTGGCATGTTTCCATTGGCGGGGGCTGCACACCCTGAACCCTCCCATGTCGAGAGCTCTGCCCCCACACCCCCAGTCTCTATGCATACAACTTTGAGTTGGAGTTGTCTCAGGGTGGGGGCGCAACACCAGGAGCTGCACCGCAGGTGCATGCAGGGACCAGCACAATTTCCCAACTATTTCTGGTGAAATCTGTCACTGTCTTGGTCTTCAAGGTCGTGGTGTCACTCTCCGGTTGGTACACTGCTACAGAGCTTCATTTTATAGGGGTTTGAAAACATTATTTTTTTTTTAAAATGGAAACAAGATGCCTACCATATGAAAGAAGGATATTGTCTTATGACAGAGGATGTCTGCCACACAAAAGAAGAATCCTCATTTGTATGGCCAAATTCTTCTCAAATATCTGTCCAATGTACCCTACTGAGCAGGCTCAGAACCAAATTTTCAAAACCATATAACTTGAGAACAAATTTATATTTTTTTCCCAGACCAATGAAAGGCATCATTCTAGGGAAATACCTTCGTACCATGAAAATTTTAGAACATAATTCCAAACTGTCTTGGCTGTAGGCGATAAAAAAATAAAAACAGCAAAAAAAAAAAAGTTTACTGAAATTGCAGTATCCTGATCTCACAATCTGTACATTTGACCAGAAGTAAACTTGACAAACCATGAGATCCTGCACCCCCTGACCATGCATGCTAAATTTTATGCAATTATGTTGAATAAGAACTATGCTATTAAGGTGCAAAGTTAGGGGTTAATTTTAAACAGGCTACTGAACTCCTACTACAGTGGCACTACTGCACCACTATAATACTATATCTTTTAAACTAATACATGCTGCTGTTTAGTTATTTATTCTGAACTTATGAATATGCATTAATGGTGGGGTGCATAAATTAACTTTATTAGGCAAGGATGATTATTTCAGTTCCATTGTGAACACAGCAAAAATGAAGGTAAAAAAAGAGAATAATATGGGAAGACTGGGTGGGCCAAGTGGCCCTTATCTGCTTTGAGATTCTGTTTCTGTGATTCTAGTTTCCTCTACATACTGTATGTGTTTTAGTTACAAATATGCAACCTAATGTACTAAGGCTTAGCAAAAAGTCACTTGTTGAACTATCAGGGCAGATAAGAAGGGTCGGCAGGAAGGGTAACACTGTGATCATGGGGGACTTAAATCTGCCAGGGGTAGATTGGAGCACCTCAGCCACCTCAAGCATTAAGGAGCAGATCCTCTTGAAGGCTTTCCAGAACAGCTTCCTGATACAGATGGTAAATGAGCCAACCAGGTTAGGTAAAATTCGGGACCTAGTGCTGACTAATGGAGACTTTGTCAGGGAGCTGGGGGTGGAGGATCCACTGGGAGGGAATGACCACCACACAATGTGGTTCTCACTTAACATGGGAAGGGAGATGACAGGAACAGGGACCAGGGTGTTGGACTTCAGGAGACCCGACTTTGGTAGGATGGGGGAGATTGTGGCAGGGAAACTAGCCAGCATCCACCCGCACATGGATACAAATCAGAAATTGGAGGTTAGCAAGCTAGGTCTCATGGAGGCCACTAGCTTTTGTAGAAAGACACAAAGCAAAAAAACTGGTCCTAAAAACCAAGCTGGTTAAGCGGGGAAGTGTTGGAGAAGGTGAAGGTGAAAAGAGCAGCCTTCAGAAGATGCAAGAGATCCAACTGGGGAGAAGATAGGGAGGGGTACTTGAAGAAATTAATAGAGGTGACCAAAGGGAGAGAAAGAATTGCAAGGATCAAATTGTAAGGATCAAAAGGGATGGAGGTTCGGTGGAGAAAGGGGCAGATCAGGTAGAAGGGCTCAATGAATACTTCTGTTCTGTATTTACTAAGGAAAAGGATGGGTCACTGTCTCAGGGGATAGGAAGGGTAGACACAGGAGGGCGGAAATAACTGATGCGGTAATCTCAGCGGGCAGGGTACTGGAAGGCCTAAGGGTACTGCAGGTGGATAAGGCATCTGGTCCAGACAGCATTCACTGCCAGGTATTGAAGGAGTTGGTGGAGATCCTGGCAGTTCCATTGGCAGACTTGCTCAATACCTCTCTGAGGAGAGGGTGCATACCCCAGGACTGGAGGATGGCGCATGTGGTGTCCCTCCACAAAAGCAGTCCCAAGGATGATCCAGGCAGCTATAGACCAGTAAGCCTTAAATCCATTGTGGGGAAGTTAATAGAGATGATCCTTAAGGAGAGGTTGGTAACATTTCTGGAAGGCAATAGTCTACAGGATGGAAAGTAACATGGGTTTGTCTCTGGCAGATCCTGCCAGACCAACCTGGTGTACTACTATGACTGTGTGACTAGGGCATTTGTCAAGGGCTAGGCGGTGGATGTCCTGTATCTGGATCCCAGCAAGGCCTTTGATTCGGTGCCACATGGGAGGCTGGGATACCAGGGGGCAGGAACAAAGATGGTGAATTGGGTCAAGAGCGGGTTGCAGGGGAGGCAGCAGAGGGTGGTGGTGGTGGGAGGGGAACTCTCAACTCCAAGGACTGTGACTAGCAAAGTGCCGCAGGGGCTCGTTACTGGGCCTGGTGTTGTTTGGCATTTTCATCGCTGACAACTCACATGGTATTAAGAACAAGATTCACCTTTTTGCAGACAACACAAAGATCGGGCCAGTGGTGGATGACATAGAAGGGTGGCAGGGGCTGCAGGAAGATCTGACTAGACTTGAGTGCTGGTCAAACACATGACAACTGGGGTTCAATGCAAAGAAGTGCAAAGTCATGCACATGGGAGCAAGGAACCCAAGGAGGTGTTACCAGTTGGGAGGGATGCAGATAGCCACTACAGAGGAGGAAGAGAAAGATCTGGGGGTGATAATAATTGGGCAAATAAACCACTCAGCACAGTGCAGAAAAGCAGCAGCTTAAGTCAATAAGATGCTGGGGTATTTTGCTAGAGGTATCACCTCCAGGAGAGGGGAGGTAATCCTACCACTGTACAGGTCATTGGTGAGGCCGGACTTGGAGTACTGCATACAGTACTGGTGCCCATACTTAAGGAAGGATGTTAAAGTACTGGAGGGGATCTAGCGCAGAGTTACAAGGATGGTCCTGGGACTGGAGGACAAACCCTACAAAAAAAGGCTAAGGGAACTGAACATGTACTCACTGGAGGAAAGACAGGAAAAGGGAGATATGATAGAGACCTTTAAATATTTGAAGGGTATTAACAAGACTGCTACAGAGGGGATTTTTAAGTTAAAGGGAGGGAGGAACACAAGGGGACATGGTCTGAGACTGGAGGGTGGAAGATTAAGGAGAGAAATGAGGAGGCACATTTTCATGGAAAGGGTGGTGTCTAGGTGGAATGTACTGCCCGAGAAGGTGGTGTCCTGCAAATCGGTGGGCAGTTTTAAGAAGAAGTGGGACAAAATGAGGGGGAGGGTCACTGTTATGAAGGTTGAGGAGGGAGGAGCAGCTGCTGAGTAAGGGAATGGCTAGCTGCACACTCGAGCAGACTTAATAGACTGTATGGCCTTTATCTGCTGACAGTTTTGTATGTTCGTATGTTTGTAAAGTCAATATGTAGTGGAATGTGGGTAACAACCTGGTGGAATAGACTCAAAGCTTCTTCAGGTATAGTGGGTAGAAGAGGGAGGTCAGTATGGAAGTATAGGCATATAATCAGACAAAATTAAGAACAGGTAAAAGGGTTATGAACGAGAAAGCAGGAGACACCTGTCGGAGACACCATTTCTGGCATAAGGTTATAAAATAGTTTCAGGGAAGCAAAGGGGTGAGGTAGAAGTACCACGGTATTAGAAAAGAGATAGAAGGTAAACCAAACTAGCATAGTCACTAAGCAAAGGAGGGTAGGGATTATGGAAGTGGTGTAGCACAATGGTGGTTGTGAAGCAGTCTTTTGGGAGAGCTTCTGGAGACTGAGGTGCTGCCCCATATTTACTCACCTTTCTCGGGTGAAGGCACAGGTTGATGGACTCATGGCTGAACTGCCAAGAGTACAGATGACATTCTACACTACCAGGGCCATCAAGTCCATCACCACACCGTCAGAGAATACCTAGACAGAGGCAGAACAGCTGGATCATAGTGGGCTCCTGGAGGGTGGAGGTGGGAGGAAGGGTGCATACTCCTCCACCTTTCCCACTGCAGAACACCTTTGACTTACTGCCAGAAAGGAGCAACTGAGAGGAGATACCCATGGCAGTGGGAATGGGGGACCTCATGAGTAGAGGCCAATAGGAGGGAGGGGCCTCTAGCCAAATTAATTTTTATTTATTTATTTTGTTGACCAGGTAAGTGCACTGATGCCAAAGCACCTTTCTTAAGCATGACACAGAAAGTGGAAACAGCTGCTAGTTGGGAACTTAATTGTAAGAGGGGTAGACTTGAGAGCTGCGGGAAGGAAGGGTAGGGATGTAAAGTGCTTGAGAGGTGCCTCAGCTGGGAGGGATAGACAGCAGATCTTGCAAAGTTCTAGGGCAGCAGGGGCTGTGAGGAACGTTGTATAGGGTGAAAGGTATAGGTTACATAAGGGTTTAGGGGCCAACCTGAGGAGATATGTGCCTTTATAAGGGAGAAAGCCCACATCCTTCTAGAAAGGGACCACAGTCCTTGATGGTAGGTTTAAATGCTACATGGATGAGCATTTAAACTAGATGGTTGGGGTGTGGTAAAACCAAAGGAGGCAACAGTCACCTCCATCCAGATGGTAAAGTGTTAGGGAGGGAAATCCCAAGAGGAGAAAACTCCCCTAGAGCACATGCATAAAAAAGCAGGGACTGGGACAGCAAAAATAAAAGGTAACTATGTCTAGGTATGGGAGAACAGAGGATTGAAAGAGAACAGGAATAGTGAAAGCAAATAGAGGAGAATTGATTTAAAGAGCAAGTCAGGGAACAACACAGGTAGGAAAAGGAGGAAGAAGCAGGATAGCAGATGGGGGAAAAGGTATGGAAAGTGATGTGCACTAATGCAAGGAGTCTTTGAAAAAAATTCCAGACCTAGAATTCATCATGGTGGAGGCTAATCTGGATTTAGTGATCATAATCGAGTCATGGTTTATGGAGTAACACAAATAGGACATGGCCTTCTGTTCAGGAGCGTCAGAGTGGAGAGGAAAGGAGGAAGGGTTATATTATATAAAAGGGAGTGCATCAAAGCCACGATGATACAGGGGCACAAAGAAGAAAAGTAGGAGCTGGAAGTACTGTGAGTCAACCTGAAGACAGGCCCTAGGTCCATTGTTTGAACCAAGGTAGTGTAAAAACCTCCAGCACAGAGCAAGGAGATGGATAAGGCATGTGGGAAAGCCATCAACAGAATGGCAAGTAAGGGGGAGGTACTGACAGCTGATAACTTCAATCTGCCAGATGCTGGGGTGTTTTGCTAGAGGTATCACCTCCAGGAGAGGGGAGGTAATCTTGCCAAATGCAGCTTCTGAAAGGAGCATGGAAATCCTTGACTGTCTACAAGGAGCCTTTCACAGGAACCTAGTCAAAGAACCCACCATGGTCGGGCACTGCTGGACCTGGTGCTTACAAATAGGGACAGCATTGAAGATGACACAGCGGGCAGTCCCTTGGCATCAGCGATCACCCTAGAGTGTGGTTCAATTTAAAGAAAGAAGCACATGCAAACCATATGAGAATGAGGGTTCTGGACTTTAGGAGAGCAGATTTTAAAGAAATGAGAGACTGCCTCAGGAACTGCCTAAGAGGGAGAAGGAATGCCTGGGAGGGGTAGAGGTACAGTGGAGAATAATAAGGAAGGGCAAAACTAAAGTGACCAATTTATGTGCGATGGAAGTGAGCAAAAGGAAAATGAGACCATTATGGTTCTTCAAGGAAGCGACAAGGGTGGTAAAAGATAAAAGGTTGCATTTAAGAGCTATAAGGAAACTTAAATGGAGGAGGATGTAGAAGTAGATCTACAAAAGTGGAAGGATGCAGGCAATGTGGTAAAGTGAGCAAAGGCACAGGCGGAGGAAAGGATTACCACAGGGGTCACTACACAGGGGAAAACTTTCTTCAGGTAAGGTCAGAATGGGAAACTGTGCAGAAGGGGACCAAGGAAAAGTTGACATCTGAAACAGGTATTAGTGAAGGTTGGGGAGAAGGACTATCGGGAGTAACAGGAATAGGGTGGAGAGTGGGCACATATCCATTTTCAGAGAAAGAGTACTGAAAGGACTTGCAGCCCTGACGGGGAGACAAGGCTATGGGACAAGATGGGATTCACCTGAAGGTACTAAAAGTACTTAGGGGGTGCTAGCTGCTACACTGACATCCTTGTTTAATAACCAACTAAAACAAGGAGTGGTTCGGGAGGACTGGAGAATGGCTGACATTGTCCCTCTGCATGAAAGCAGCAGCAGCAGGGAGGAGGCTAGCAACTACAGGCCAGTCAGTTTCACTTCAGTGGTGGTAAAAGTAAAGAAAACACAAAGGAACAGGTAACCAGTACAAATATCTGTCAAGTCACTGCAGAAGATATACAAGAGAATAGGTTATGCCCTGCAGTTTTGTTTGCTAACAATTTTTTTCTAGTGAGATTAGAATATTAAATAGGCAGTATGACTGGAGTACAGATGTGACAGCCAGGATACAATGCAGAAATGCTGCAGAATATCACAGAATGCTGCAGTTTACTGCATGTGCCATTGTAAATCAATGGCAATTAAGCCCTTTTGTCATGCAGGATTTTGTGACATGCCATTACTGCAAGTTATTGTGCTTCATCGTGGCTGACTCCACTGTACATAAAAAAGTGTTTCTTGGTAAAACTGCAGGAACTGTGCCAAATGAAAGGACTCACTGATGAGGAGCAGATGAAGTCACAACTCATAGAAAAAGGGACCAGGAGAATGGGGAGACTATAGTCATAGAGGAGAATACCCAGTGTCCTGAGACCAAGGTGTGTGATAGAGAAACAGAGAGAGAGGGAGAAAGAGAGAGATATACAGGCCCAAGCTTCGGTGACTGAGTGACCAGACTGGATTGAGATGATGAAACTGGAGTGCACCATTATAAAGGCAAATGTAGACACAGAGCTGCAAGTGGCAAAGGTGGAGGCAAAAGTGCATAAGATAAATGAGGTGGAGGAAGAGAAACAGTAACAGTAGCCATACTAGCATGAGAGCCAGATGTAGCAGAAGTGCGAGAAAAATCATCAAGAGTGACAGCAGCAGCACCAGCATGAGACTGAGATATAAGAGTGGTGAAAGAGAGAGCAAAGGAGATAATCAGATGGTATGAGACAGAAATGGTAGCACAAGAATGACACAGAGATTCTGTGGCAAAATACACCACCACCAATTGTAAGTACTGCCATGGGAGGTTCTTCCCAAGAAGCCAAAGTAAATTCTAAGCTATTTCTGCATTACCAGGAGGGGGCGTGACTAGTGCTGTGTGCAAAGTTCCACCACAATTTCAATGGTTTCTGCTGTGATATGCAGAATAATATTCCATGGAACAGCATTGTTTCTGCAGAAAATCATTCTGCAACCATTTCTGTGGAAAATAGTGAAATCAGCGGAATAAATTTCTGCAGAAATGTTCTGTAAAACTCATTTCGTATTTTTCTGCCGCAGAATAATGTCATTCCATTTCTGGTGAAATTCAATGGAATTTCTGCAGAATTTTTGAAAATTCCACAAAATGGTAATTCTGCCAGAATCTGAAAATTCTGCACAGCACTAGGAAACACCTAAACCTTTCTCTGAGGCCTTTTGAAAGGTTATGTGGGCAGCTGAAATGAAAGAAGTCTTCTCGATCAACACACTTCATGCCATTAGTCACTAGCAAAAACATAAAGGCATTCATCAGAATGGACAATGCTGATTGCACAAACTATTTAAAAGCAAAAATGTTGTATTGAAACATTTTGAAATGACTCCCAAAGCATATAGACTCAGTTTTAACAGTGGCATCAGCACGCTGATTTTGGGGAGGCTACAGCCCCCCCAATCGAAGTTAAAGCCCCCCCAATCATTGAAGGTGAAACCTACCTGGATTAGAGGATAATAATGGGGCATTGTATTGGGGCTACTGTTCTGTTCCCATTGCATTGCATTGCAGTTTTTGTTCCCCTAACCTTAAACTGGCTATCAAATTTGAAATAGCAGACACTGTGTCTGTTACTCTGCTTGAACTAGCAGCAACTGAGCAGCAGCGTGAGCCTCAGCCGAGCCGACTCTCCTCAGATTTTTTACCTCAGTCTTTCTGAACTGCATGCAGATCGCCGATCTGATTCTGCAGCATGCAGTTCAGAAAATGTGTATCTAAATGTATTTTTTGCACAATTAACTAGTGATTGTTGCTGTGCTTTGACATTGGTCATAGAGTTCCAGCTTGAAAACTGAATGTTCCCAAGGATCAGAAATTAGCGGAATTTGAACACACATTTAGTTGTCCATCTGCATATATTCTTTTATTTGCAAAAGGGCCATCTTTTAGTGCAACAGTAATGGCTGCAGCACAAAGTTGCAAACAAATGGGAAATGTGACGGTTCAGAGAAAAAATTCTAATGAATCATGTTAATTGTGTGACACAATTATTTGTGTGGTTACGGTATGGTGTTCCTAGGGTTTGAACTTTGTCTTGATCGGCCCCTACATACCCTACATTGAACAAACCACACACCACAACAGTCTAAGGGATTCAGAACTTCAGACTGAGCCTTGATAACACTGACTCTGACTCTGTACAGTTCATGGGCCAAGAAGAACGAGCCTGTAGCCCCGGTAACCTGACTCTCCTCCGATTTTACCTCAATGAGTCTTTCTGAACTGCATCGCTGATCTAATTCTGAAGCATGCAGTTCAGAACTTGAGACTGAGGTAAATGATGTACACTGTGACTGTTCATTCATGGAGCCCTGCCCGACTAACCAAGAACGCGCCCGTAGCCCCACTGATGGCGCTGACCCTTTCATCCACCAGCCGATCCAGGTCTCTCAAAGGAAATCAGCTGATCCGCCCGCCTGAACGAAGTCTCAGTCAGGAACGAGCAGCTGACATGCCTCATTCTACCGAGAAGGAGCATCGGTGTTGTGACGTGAGTACTGCCAAGACAGCGCTTTCTTGTGTTCGGGGATGGAGGGGGGCACACTGGGGTCTGGGATAGGAGGGGGGCACTGTGTGGGGACAGAAGGACAGGACGGAGCACTGTTGTGTCTATGGGAGGAGGATTGAGGAGTGGGACAGGAGGTCAGCCCAGCCAGCTTTGGATGAAATGAAATTAAATAGCTTTGGTTTTGTTGGCAAGTTTGGCAACATCTTCTAATCTACAATGGGGTTTTTTTGGCACACTTGCTGTCCCAAATCACATTCATGCTCCATGGGTTCACAACATGGCTGTTGATGTTGTTCCTGTCCAAACAAAAGTATGTCCCTCTGACTGACTGTTCTGGTGTCTTATTTGCTCTGGGGTCCTCCTGCAACCTGTCCTCGGTGGACCAGTAACCACATTTTTCCACATGTACCATATTAAATATATGGCTGATGACTAGGCTTCTCAAACATAATTTTCACCACTAAAATGCAGGAAAAGCCACCGTTTGAAGGTAACATTTCAAAATTTTCCAGGGGGGCATGCCCCCGGACCCCCCCAGTTTTGTTAGGATTTTGACTAAGGTTCATTAGCCCCCCCAACTTTGTACCCCTAGTGACGCCCCTGAGTTTTAATAGTTTAAAGAAAGCACTTTGGACTGTTATTCTGAAGTGTGTGCTTGGCCGCACAGTATGTTAGAATGACTGCTAAAAGAGTAATACAACAGTTTCTGCTAATTTGGTTAAATAGGAGTATTTACTAGAACAGTTTCTCCGGACTGTGCCAATAGCATTGCATGCATCACTACTTGGACTATGATTTGGTAGTTAGGCAGTCCACGAACACACAAAAATACAAACTCCAGTGGGTATATTTCAAAAATAACTCAAAGGTTTATTGCATCCAAGGCAAACAGCATCAGACAGACATGGTGCGTGTTCAGCTCCTATGCTTAGGCTCCACAATAGGGCCTTCATTATGGTATATGTCTTGGTGGCTAAACCACCACCCATTTTAAAGTGATTATTTAAAGTGACAAACCACATAAAAATAAGATCTTTGTATCAAGGGGATCTACAAAAACTATTTCATGAGTATGAGCTTAAAGCTTATCAACATTCAAAGCATTATTTTCTTGTATTGAACGTAATTTAACAAATATTTCATTTTCTTTATTATAGATATAAATTGTTCAGTTCTTATAAAAGTACCCAAGGATTTTTTAATTAAGACAGTGAGGAGGGGTGGAAAACGGGTGTGGGGGAGGTGTATAAGTGAGGGGTTGGGAAGGGGGCGGGATTTTGGTACTAGATAATTAGAGCAGTTTGCCCTTTATTATCTGAATGGGTAAATTGTGGGCAAACTAAAAAGCAGGGTCCAACTATTAGAGTTCCACTCTCAATCCCAAATTGTTGAACAAGGAGAACTATTATTAGCATAGTTATCTCCACGTCATCCTCATTTGAAAAACATTATATAACTGTCCCTCGCACTCCTTTCTGGGGCGGTGGAATTCAAACATGAGGTCTTGTTCTGTGGACAGAAGTTAGCTGCAGGAAAGGAAAAAAGAAAAACACATGCAAACAAATGAAGACACAATCATATTAAAATAGTCAAGACTTACAAAATATTAAAGACACAGGTAAATTCACCAAACAAATATTATTCTTAATACAGACCACAAGACAGTTAGAAACAATTTGAGGGTTCAGACAGTAAGAGGGAATATTAACCCACAGGCTTAATAGCCCTCATTATATCAGTCTTCTATTTATGTTTTTATTATTCTTATTGTGTTGCTTTCTATAAGATGGGAGTCATATTCAAGTCTTCATCATAAGGGGGGGCTTTTGTCTGTGTGGATAATAATTTAATCTTCTTTGATGAATGGGGAGAAATCAACTTCCTCATTTAGGCCTGCAGGGTGTACTGTCTCCAAAGAAACCATCCATCTTGTTTCTTTTTGAAAGCTCTTGTTCACTCTGTTACCACCTCTTTCTAGTGGGTCCACTGATTCCAAGGCCATAAATTTCAGGAAACTTGGCTCAGCATTATTTATTTATTTGTGTTTGGTAACCGGGTGAGTGCACTAGGCATAGGGATGCCTATTTTCAGGCACGACCCGGGAGAATACAAGACAAATACATAAGCAACAACAATGTGACGCAGCACATAAAAGGGCATACAAAGCACAGGTGGACAGAAATACAGACAAATTAGAAAACAGTGTGAATAAAGAGTTATACAAAGTCTAGAGTATAATCAAAATACAGTAATAGACCTATATGATAAGAGAAAGTAGACAAGTGCAAAACAGGTACAGCACTGACCAGATCAGGTGTAATATCCAGTATACAGTATTGTATATTGTATACTGTAATATCCAATATCCAATATTCAGTATACTGTAAGTGCAGTTTACAAGGCCAAAATAAACAATGTAATAATTTGGGGGAGAAGGCACAGAAAAGTAATCAGAAGTGGGGATGGAGGGGGAGTAGATGTGATTAAGGTGGATGGAAGCACATGCAGGGATTCAATGCAAGTAGGTGTTTACTGTGAAGTCTCTAGAAGCCAGCATGTGTAGGGGCAAGGCAAATAGCTTGAGGGATAGAATTCCAATACTTAGGAGCAGCATATGAGGAGGCCCTTGCACCCATGGTGGTTTTACGTCTAGGGATGTAGAGAGAGGTTTGGTCATTTGATCAGAGCCCATAAGAGGGGGCTTGGGATTATAGTAAAGTGGCAAGGGATTGGGGGAGGCCTGATCTAGTTACACTATCAAGTAGGGAGCCATAGGACAGTAGTCAGTGAACAGCAGGACTGGGCCATCTTAGGTCAGTATAGAGCTGACAGTGGTGCTTGTACCAAGAAGAAGTGGAGGCAAACCGGCAAATGTTATTAAAGGTGGTGTCCCATTTATGAAGGGCAGTCTTGGTGGCACCTAAGTAGGTGACTGAGCCATAAGCTAGTGCCAGAAGAAGGAGCCCTTGTGCCACAGCTAGCCTGGCTAATGGAGTGAGGGCATAGCTAGTAACGATAGGCTCCCCCAATTTTTGCATTATCAGATTTACAGGTAGCGGTGATGTGGAGATCGAACTCCAGGGATTCATCGAGAAGAACACCCAGATATTTGAAGGAACTAGTGCTTACTAAGGGGAGAGCCATTAACACAGGATATTTTGAGGGCATTGTGATTGGCTTTGATTCTGGCTGGGGAGCCAAGGAGCATTGAATAGGTTTTACTAACATTAAGAACAAGGTTATTTACAGTTAACCAGGTTTGTATGCTTATGAAGTCCAAAGCTTGATAGCTGTTAATGTCAGAGACATTTCTGGCACTGTGGTAGATGATGAGGTCATCCATGTAAAGCAAGGTAGAGCAGGTAGGTGCCAACATTGGTAGGTTGTTTATGAAAATAGTGAAAAGCAGAGGGCCAAGTATGGATCCCTGAGGAATGCCTATATGTACAGATGAAAGATCAGACATGGCTGAGTTAAAAGCTACGACCTGCTTCCGATTGGAGAGATAGCTGTTGTACCAGGTCACTGTATCAGCTGAAAAACCCAGGTAGCGGAGCTTACTAAGGAGAAGGGTATGGTTAACTAGGTCGAACACCTTGGTTAAATAGATGAAAATAGCACCTATCAAGAGATCAGATTCCATAGCAGCATAAATGTCATTTGTAAATTTTAGGAGGGCAGTAGAAGTACTGTGGCCTTTGCGGAAGCCATGCTGGGACCCAGAGAGGAGGTTGTATTCCTGAAGATGAGCTATGGTTTGAATCACCATTAACTTTTTAAGAATTTTACTGAGCACGGCAAGGATGGCTATTGGTCGATAGTTAGACATGTCTTTGGGATCACCTTTATTAAGGATAGGAGTAATTTTAGCTATCTTCCATAAATCGGGAACTGCACCATAGCATAGCGAGAGGTTAAAGATTTTGGTTAGTGGGGAGGCTATGAAAGGGGCAGTAGCTTTCAGGAGCTTAGGCTCCAGACCGTCAGCGCCAGAGCTAGTGGTGTCAGAGATGGAGAGTAAAAGCTTTAGGACTTCAGTTCTAGTGATAGTCCTGAACCTGAAAGACAGATGGGAAAGCAAGGGTTCAGGATCCACAGGAGGGAGAATGCGGTGACCAGAGGGTAAAGAGGCTGAGTAGCTTGATAGGTCTGAAAAAAGAGACAGTTGAAAGAGTTAGTGATGGTCACTGGATTATTACAATGCACGCCATTTAGTATCATGTCATTTGAGGAGGTTGACTTACTAGTTCCCAGGAGAGTTTTCAAAACAGATCAAAACTTCTTGGAGTCACATGCAGCATTTATTAGTAGGTCTTTACAGAAAGAGCTTTTCACCAGGCGAGTATTCCTTTTGCAGGAGTTTCTTAGGACCCTGTAGTGATCGTAGTCTGCCTGAAGCCCCGAAGCCTTGTAACATCCCCAGCTTTTATCCTAGCTGTAAATTGGGTAAGCAGATCTTTTTTTAGACACTTAGTTTTTGAACCTCATATACGGCGGGTGACATGGGGAGCATGATTATCCTGGAGCCAACCAAACTTTGCAAGGAAGTAGTCTAGGGCTAACTGAGCATTAGAGGAGGCAAAGATGGGTGACCAGTCAATACTAGAGAGATTCTATATAAACTGTTCCTGATTAAAGTTTACTAGATTTTGGAAGGTAATGAGTTTCGGAGGAGAAGAAGGTCACTAATCGCATCTGCAAGGGTACCAGCTGAGTCTATACCATCAGGACAGTTTGTAAGGACCCAGTCAATTAAAGAGCTAGATCGAGGGGGGCCATGACCCTAGTTGGAACAGTGATTAGTTGGTGATGGCCATGGTCTTGTACCATAGTGTGGAGGGACTGACTGGCTTTACCAGTCCAGTTTATGTTCAGGTTGCCCAAAATGAGGACCTCTTTGTGTCCAACAGTTGAGTCCATCTGAGAAAGGAGTTCCTCAAGGTCCATGATACCACCAATGGGAGGGCACTAGGCACAAACTATGTATAAACTCTTTGAACTCAGTTGAAGGGTAGCATAAACTGATTCACAGTGCATAAGGGTGAGAGAGACATTGTGGAGTAGTAAGAGATGAGACTTATAAAAGTTTGCAACCCCCCCACCATGCTTTGAGGAGGACCTGCTTGTCTTATTACTTTGTAGCTAGGTATCTGGACAAGGTGATCAGGGGTGGAGGGTATTAGCCAGGTTTCTGACAAGCATAGAATGTCAAGGTTATATTGAGTAACCCATGCCTCCAGTTCAGTTATATTATGGGGGAATGCTTCTAATATTCAGATGAACAATACGTAGACCCTTAACATCACTCCAGATGTCATCAGTGTAAGAAATGTTACCTCCAGGTCCTGGATTGAGTTCAATATCCCCCATTAATATTAATGCTAGGAGAATCAAGTACCACAGTTTCCAGTGGATAAAAGTGGTAGTTAGGGTGGGGATGTGAAGAGAAGATTTGAAAACCATATAGGCAACATAGTAGAAACACCCATTACCGGCAAAGAGTTTAGAGGTGGCTAGGGGCAGCTGAGGAAATATAAGCATGTTGGAGATTGTAAAGTCATTAGGGTGTATGTATTTGCCATTGCTAGATGGAGGACAACTGACCACTGGGATCCTGTAGATAGGAACAAGTATACATACTACTAGGAGTATTACACAAGGATTTAGAGCCAAAAGATTTGAAAGAGAGCTAGCCATCATTGATAGTGGTTAATTAGTATAGAGGTTTTGGGCCATGATGGAGTACTGTATGCAGGGAAAGTTTAAGCACTGAAACTGAAATAAACATCCAAGGAAAAGGAGGACAAGCAAGGTGAAGAGATGATACAAGCGCTCACTAGTGACAAAAAGATATAAGGTTCAAGTGGGAAAGTGAGTAGATAGTTAAAACAATTCTCACCCTGGACATGGCTAAATATCTCCACACACTATGTAACAACTGCCAGCCAAGGGTGGGAGTGGTGGGGAGGTGGGGAGCAGCCAAAAAGTGGCTGTGAGAATGAGCAACAAGCCGACCGCTTCAGTAGACGTGTCCCAGCCAAACAGTTTAGCGTGGAGGTGAGTCCTGAAACAGTTGCTGTAGCCACAGTAAAATTTACAAGCTCATCTATTTAAATTTAGAAATAAGCTACAGTGTGTCCTCAGAGGGCAGCCAAGCATCTGGGCACAGAGAACTTCTAAAGCTGATCCAGTGAGCAATCTGAAATTTAACACTGCAAGCAGGATCCATGTTGCCAGGTGCAGGCGCCTAATCTCCGAAAGCTGCTCGGAAATCCTGGTTTGAGAAAGGTGCGACATGAGGTTTAGGCAACTCAGTAAACTCTGAGTTAGCTAACAGCACTACCCTGCTTTAAATCAGCTGTAAACTTGTAATTTTTACTCCCAAGTGCAGCTCGGAGAAACAACATTTAAAAAAAGGTGCCAGAAATTACAAGCAGTGGCAGTGCGACCTTAAACAAAAGCAGGTCATAAATGGAAATTAACTAGCAGCAGTATGAATTCAGAAACAACATTAAAAATGACTTAAATCTGAAGCAGCACAGGGATTACAATTTAGAAATGAATTAGCATGGATGGTAAAAATGCGGGTGAAATGTGAGCCTAAGGTACTTCTGGCACTTCTGTTGACGATTGCTCTAATGTGTTCTTTTGATGCTGGTTTTGAGTAGAGATGTTGTGATCAGTGGTGCAATTGCCGCAAAATAGGCAATTTCCCCATGTGAAACATTTTGAAAAATTCTGCCATTACGTAACATTTTTCACTGGGTGTAAAACTGTAAAATTCACCGGCGAAATGTGAAATTACACCAAAAAATTCAAAATATTGCTACATTTCACCTGAATTTTGCCAAATTTCACCCATATTTTGCCATTTTTGCAGGTAGAATTTAACATTTTGCAGGTGAAATTTTCATTTATTTATTTATTTATTAAATTCTCGGATTACAAATACCTTTGAGCAGAAACTGCTCGTTTACAAATGTTCCACGTCAAAGGATGAGGGTCAACATACATACAGAGGTAGTAAAAGAATGCACAATAAACAACCAAAACAACTAAAATAAAAAATAATGATATTCAGTTATAACATACTTTCTGATAATATTCATAAAACGAGCAGCTTGGGTAGGCAGCTGGCTGCGGTAACAATAAGAGATAGAGGGCACCATAGGCAGTTAGTATTGCAGGCATGCGACCGGGAGAGGAAGTTGGCAGGCTAATGGGCCACTGTCCGATGGTGGTGGAAAATGTCTTGTACCAGTGGAGATGTGAAGCAGGAAAGGAGTCACAAGAAAGGCCCAGTGCCAGAGGAATGAGATTGGGAAAGGCGGGCTGTGAGACATCAGTGAGCTGGGAGGTGTTTAGAGATCTCTGTTCAGCAGTCACACTGAGTGGTAGAGGTGAGGTAAAGTTTGAGATTCCTTTGAAGGGTCCAAGTGTAGTAGAGGAAAATGCTTTATTGAGGGAATTGAACCATTGAGCGGCTCTATAGATAAAGGACCGCTGACCCATGGAGGTACGACATCTGGGAACCTGAAAGGTTAGAGATTGGGCACCACATGTTTGTTGAGTGCCACTGTAGATAGTAAGGAGTGAGCTAACACCAGGTGGCATGAGACCAAGGAGAATCTTTTTGGTAAGTAAGCAGGTCTGGTATTGTATTCTACTGCATGGGGGTAGCCAGCTGGCCTGTGCATAGAGGTCACAGGTGTGAGTTTGTCGGGCTGCACCCGTCAGTCATCTACAGGCTTTGTTGAGAGCAACTGAGATCCTGCGGAGGGCACTTGTTGGGGCATAGCCATAGATGACAAGGCCGTAGTCAATGATAGAGGTGACAGAGCTGTAGATGGCTAGTTTAAGGGCATCCGCAGACATACAGTGCTTGTGTTTGTGTAGTAGTCTAATCCATATATTGGCAGTCTTGGCAACAGTGTCAATATGCCGAGTGTAGGAGAGGGTACTATCCAGGTTAATACCAAGGCACTTGAACTCCTTGACATGTTCAAGTGGGTTCCCAGCGTGGTTCTTGATGGTGAGGGGACAGAGAGTTGTACCTTCTCTGTCGGTTACAGAAGGACATGGCTTTAGTCTTGCTGTGGTTCAGGACAAGTTTATGAGAATTGAACCAGTCTTCGATGCGATTGAAGTCGAGCTGCAGCTGGGATTCAAGGACTGTAATGTCATGGTGGCTGGAAAACAGGACTGCATAGTCTGCGTTTAGTAATATTTTTTGGTGGCAGGCACTGGGGAGATTGTTGATGAAGAGGGAGAAGAGTAGAGGGCCCAGAATAGACCCCTGACGGACTCCGGAGTGGACCGGTTTCTCATCCGAAGAGATCCCTGCAATCCTTACATGTTGGATCCGATTATCAAGGTAGCTGGTGAACCATGGAAGTGCATCACTGGAGATCCCAATGGAGGATAGTTGCTTGAGCAGTAGGGGGTGGTTAACTGTGTCAAATGCCTTGGTAAGGTCTATAAATACTGCCCCTCCACAATTCCCCTTTGTCAAGCATGGCATGGATGAAGGTTGTAAATTCCAGTAGTGCAGTGGTGGTGCTGTGCCCTTTTCTGAAGCCATGCTGCTCTGGGCACTGTACATTCTACTTATCCAGGAATTCAACTAGTTGGTCCGACACTATTTGCTCCAACGCTTTGGATAGTGGGGGGAGGAGTGAGATAGGTCTGTAATTGGTGTGCAGTGTCCTATCTCCACTTTTGTGAACTGGTGTGACAGTGGTTTTCTTCCAGAGAGAGGGGAAATGGCCCAATCTAAGCGAGAGATTAAAGATCTTTGTAGTGGTTCTAAGATTTCATCGAGGACTTGTGCCAGCAGTTTCAGGTCGAGGGAGTCACCACTGTCCCTTGTTTGCTGATGGCCTTTTGAATGTATTTTCTAGCTACTTGTGGTGGGACCTCCTTAAAAAAAACTTTGGGGTTATGCGTTCTAGTTGGGGGTAACTTGGGAGGAGCTGGAGGGAGGTCGTCGAAAAAATTTGGTGGAAGGACACTGTCAGGTTTGTAAATGCATTATTAAAAGTGCTGGTGATGATACCTAGGTCAGTGTAGGAGTGCCATGAAGGTTGAGCATAGTGGGTGGTGCTTAGGATCCTTGCCTGTGAGTTCTTTCATGTTGTTCCAAATTTGTTTCCCTAGCCCCAAGAGTTGGTCAGAGCCTCTTTGTAATAGCTGCGTTTAGCATTCGTATTCTTTGAGTGCACTCATTTCTGGCTGCTTTGTATAATTGTATGTTTACTTGCATCGAGGTTGCATGAGCACAATGCCAGAGGTGGTCTCTGTGCTTGAGCAGAGTTAAAGGTCAGTAGTAACCCAGGGGTTGGTCTGTCCTTTGACCTTCATCTTTTTCACTGGTGCATAGATGTCACAGGCTTCGTTGAAATGTTTGATAAATAGGCCCAGAGCTTTGTTGGTGTCATTGAGGGAGTCAAGCACTGCCCAGTTCAGCCTGGTTAGATGGGATTTTGACAGCTGGAGGTGCCCTTATTTGACAACCCTGGCATAGATAAGCTTGGGAGGCGGCTTGTGGTATTTGTTTGACCAGGAGAAGATGACAGGTGAGTGGTCACTTATTGTATCCGGGAGTACAGAAACATTGGAGATGCGTTCAGGGTGGTTACATAGAATCCAGTCTAGAAGCGTAAGGGAGCCTGTCCTATAGTTACACCTAGTGGGGCATTGACCAGTTGAGTGAGGTGATGCGCGCGGCTGCATCCTTATAGGTAGCAGCCTCAGCAGAGAGCCAGTTAATGTTAAAATCACCCATGATTATTGTTTCAGAATTATGTTGCTGGACCCTTAGATATTCCATGATGCTATGGAAGCCAGCAGCCTGGTCTCTTGGGGTAGGTAAACCGAGATGACAGTGAGTTCTTGTGATGTGCACCAAGGAGGATTTTGATTGTGAGGACCTGAGAGAGTTGCTCAGGCTGGGGATGGGATGATGTGACCCATAAGGGTATCCTTAAGATAGATGGCACAGCCCCACCCGTTAGTAATCCTGTCTTGCCTGAAAATGCAGTAGCCAGGGATAGAGACTGAGGTATCAGGGATTTTAGGGTTTAGCCATGTTTCCACAACTGAGAGGACATCAGGGTTGTGCTGTAGGATCCATGTTTGGTGGGAGTCAAGTTTGTTGAGGATGCTGCAGGCATTGATGGATGCCATGGTAAGTGTCCCTGTCCTTCTGATTGGTGCCACTGCTGGCTGCCCAGGTGGTCCTGGGTTGGGGTGAACATTTCCTGAGAGCAGGAGCAGCATAAGGAGAATTTGTAGGAGAAAGGATTTAGGCATCTTGTAGATACCTGGTGGTTAAGTCATAAGCCAAAAGAAATTATCAACAGCTGAGGTCCAGAGTCACAGAATGTGTTAGAATTCCTGCAGGTGATGAACTGTGCCTGCGCATATGCAGGATGTGAAATCCTTTTGTCTGCATGCTTCTTTGTCATTCAAAGAGGTTGTTGAAAAGCCCACATACAGATCATGGAGCAGGTCAGACGAAAATGTGGATTCAAGCAGACCTAGAGTCACTGAGTTTGTCAGACTTAATTGCTTGACTTATGTTTTGCTTGGGATAGCTTCCAAAAAGTTGATTTTTAAATGAAAAATGCAGATACCTGGTTGTGATGTTTTGCAGAAATCCAGTTCGGGAGACTTTCACGGATGTAGTGAACAAGAATGGTGTAGCTACTCCAAGCCGAAAACCATGTAAATCCACAAAAACTAAGCTACAGACACAGACAAGCAGCCACAGAGGAGGCATGTGAGGATAGGTACTTTGCCTCAATTTCATGGTGAAAGTTCACATTTTGCGTGCAAAATTTTACATTTCACCCACAGAATTTCACATTTTGCATCCATGAAATATTTCATGAAATGCGAAAACTTTCTCGAAATATTTTGTGGAACTAAATTTTCAAATCTTGCACATCTCTAGTTTTGAGCAGCCTAATTGTTCTGCCAGCATAGCATGATGGACGTCAGCGTATGCCCTGATGTCTGTGGCACATAACACTCCCATGGGGAGAAAAGCAGAAATGCTCCCTGACTGACCAGATGATGGTTGCCGGTCCCTGCCGCTGCAAAAAGTCTCGGACAGCCGGACCACCTCAGCAGCACCCTGGGCCAATTGTAGAGTGTGCTGGCCAACCCCACTGGCGCCTTCCCCCTCAGAGGAGGGGGACCCATCTGGCGAAGGGTTACACTGGGTTACCTGAGGAAGACTGCAATCTGAGGTGGTGGCTGGTGGTGGGGATGAGTGCTGATGGGGTCCATGGTGGCCCAAAGGAGAGGCAGGTCGGAGGAGGAGGGAGAAGCAAAAAAAAAACTTGGATCAATTTAGATGTTTACTGTACTTGGGATGTTGTATCTAATGTATTGTATTATGTGATAAGTATATGTTATGTTTATTATATGTTTGTGTTTAGGTAACTTAGGTACAAACAGGACCGTCTTGTAAACTGGGTACAACCTAAATGACATGTCTTCCTGTATAAAAATAATGTTTTTATTTACTTATTACTATAAGTGATACAAGAGCTTCCATTTATTTATTTATTTAGTTTTTGTTGACTGGATATGTGCACTAACAAATTCTTATCTATTTTCAGGCACGACCCCAGGGGAGGGGGATACAGATGAATGCTAACTGACCTTGAACCAGATTAAGCTGTTGGTGGTATCATTTAGTGAGTTACATTGTCATGGTTAAGAAGGATTCCATAAATGAAGAACAGATTCCACAAGGCATTTTCCATAGTAAACAACAAATTATGGTGAGCACTGGGAAGGTGGTGTCTATCTTAATTCAGATCCATACAGTCAGAGAAATAGAAGAGAGCACTCACCCCTTACAGCAAGGAACTTAAGAAGCAATTCAGGTGGTTTCAAAAAACTTTAATTTTATTGCATAGCTATTTTTAAGATACAGCTCACCCACAGGAAGCAAAATACAGTACAAATGCACCACACCTTACATTTCACCCCTCCAATCAGGGGCTTCTTGAGAGGATACAAGGTGCGAAGATAGGTGACTATTTATACAAATGACCACTACCACTATTTCTCATCCACCAAAGAGAATGCAGTTCACCATTTTAAATAATGCATTCAAGTAAGTGACACCCTGCCACACAAACGGCATAAGAAAGACATTAAAGTGATGCGAAAATCCACTGCCACCACTATTGCATTAAACAAATAAATTTGTCAATTTCAGTTCAATCCCTTGTTCATTTCAAGATGTAATGTTATGATGTCATGGAGTACCTGCAACAAAGAAAACACCAAGAAGTATAAGAAACAGTTAATCATGCTGTTTCACTACATCTAGCAGTTTACTATGCTGTTTCGCTACATCTAGATGTTAACAGAATAGGCAAAAGATCCCCTTTATTTAACATTTATTCAACATTTAGCAATTTTATTCCTAAGTCGGGGGGGGGGGGTTTAACCTGGAACAATAGGAAAACATAATACGAGAACATATTCATACTTTGAATGAATGAATGTACCTTATCACTTTACTATCTATTACACATTCCAGTCTGTTTTACTAACTACTGTATTAAGGCACAACTCATATTGACATCTATTTGTGCAATAAGGGAGTGATTCCAAACTTTTCATTTAGACCAGGAGACACAAGAGCTCCAAGTCTGAAAATCCATTGTTGCTCCTTCTGGTTTAAAATATTCTCCAGGTCTACACCTCTCACATTTTCACTGGTATAGCTTCAATGCTGATTGCTTTTTTCTTATGAGCAGTTTTGTATTCCGAATTATGGATGTGCAAGGTCATAGCATACTCTAAATTTTGGTTCTTAATGGCCAAAACATGTTCATTCAGTTTGTTGCGACCTTCTTTTTGCACATCCAACATATTAACTATCACATGAACAAGTTAAGAGGTACACCACTGCTTCAGTTTTACAATTAATATGTCCCTGAATTATCTCAGATTTATTGGTTTTTGGATTCCTAAATGTCTCTTTATTGTCCACCAGTAGAAAGTACAACAACCTCCACAGGGTCTACACCCCCATTCTTTGGCTGTGAAATTAACATTAGGTTTTGGCTTGTAACAATGATCTAGATGCTGTCTTAGGTTTTTACCCCTTTTGTAAAACACTCAAAGGTTTTTCCAAGTATGATTTTAGCTGTGTATCTCTAAATACATTTAAATTATTTCTTACTAGCTCCACCACTTCCCTCATACCCCTACCAAAGGTTGTCACAAATGTTAACGGTTATACCTTATAGCCCCACCCCTTTCAGCAAGGAACATAAGTATCAAATCAGGTAGTTTCAAAAAAACTTGAATTTTATTGCATAGCTGTTTTTAAGTTGCGGCTCACACACACAGGAATCAAAAGACGGTGCAAATGCACCTTACGTTTCACCCCTACAATCAGGGGCTTCTTTAGAGGATACCAGGCTTATAGACAGGTGACTATTTATACAAATGATATGGCAATGAAATTGACAGATCTATTTGTTTAGTGCACTAGTGGTGATAGTAGATTTTCACATCACTTTAATGTATTTCTGATGCCTTTTGTGTGGCAGGGTGTCACTTACTTGTATGCATTATTTGAAATGGTGAACTGCATTCTTATAAGTGGATGAGAAATATTGGTTAGTGATCATTTGTGTAACTAGTCACCTGTCTACTCACCTTGTATCCTCTCAAGAAGCCCCTGATTGGGGAGGGGAGAAATGTAAGGTGTAGTGCGGTACGTTTGCACAGTCTTTTGCTTCCTGTGGGTGAGCTGCCACTTAAAAATGGTTAGCATGCAATAAAATTCAAGTTTTTTGAAACTACCTAAATTGCTTCTTATGTTCCTTGCTGTAATGGGTGAGTGGACTCTTCTATTTCTCTGACTGTATCTTTTCTACAGTACTTGGGGAGTGATAGGGTCTGTGGTCTCATTGCAGATGGCATGGGTTTTCCTCGCCAGGGAAGGTGATCAAGGAGTAAGGGACCTGGTGTGATATCAGGACGCCCTTTTCATGAAATTATGGAGAATGGCTTAGTAGAAGAGGAAGTAGCCACTGTGGCTGCTGGTCTAGCTGACAGTAGCAATTCATTGCCACAGGCCACCTGTAGAGGAAAAGGAAACCCCAACTGTGAGCAGGTTTTGCACGAAGAGAGGGAGAACCCTAGGGATTATTAAACAAGATGAGCCGTTTAAAGCTCAGCAGGCTGACCCATCCCTACATATGTTGGGGGAACTAGAAATTTTTCTTGGAGAATTGATACTTTATAGTGAGCGTGTGCTGAAGGGTGAACCAGAGGACTGGGTGCACTGGTAGTTATTTGTCCCTAAGTAATACAGGAAGTAACCTTTAGGCCTAGCCCATGATGTTCCCTTCTCATAAAACCTGGAAGTTTTTTGAACAAAAGGTGATATGTGAATAACATTTTTTGGCACAGTGTTTTTAAAGATGTGGCAAACTACTGCCAAACATGTCTGCAGTTCCAGCTGGTGAGAAAGGTTTGGGAAATGGTTAAAATGACTTTGGTGGGGTGGGGCAGTCACTGTAGTAGCTATGATGGGCTAACACAGTCCAGTAGATCCAGCACCTTGAGGGAGACTCTTCCTGAAGTTTTCTGCAGTGCAGAGGGCCACTTCTTGTCCACAGAGCTCCCACTGGTGAGGGAAGGGGGGGAGTGAGGAGGTAGCCTAATGAGATACACTAGAAAGGATTAACAGGCTTAAGGGGTCAGGGAACACAAAGGAGGTGGTCAGTGGGGGGTAGGGAAGCAAGAAGGGAAGAGGCACAGGTGGTGAGAAAGATGTTGAATTCAGCCACCACTGAAGAGGATCAGAGACAGAGTGATCACCTACCTTGAGGACAGGGGGGTGGGCAAGGGGAGAGAATAAAGCATAAACAACCTTCCAGAATTTGGAGGGGTTGCTAAGATTGTCATAAAATGAGGAGGTGAAATACTCGGCCTTGGCGAGGCGGATAGCCCTTATGTAGGCATTGCAGATGGAGTGATACTTCTGTAAATCTGTAAGGGCTCCAGAAGTTTTAAACACCGCCCATGCCTGGTCATGAGCATGCTGACATGCTTGCAGCTTGGCAGAGACCCTGGGGAGGTGATTTCCACAGACTTTTATTTTCCTAAGTGATGCATAAAGATTCCAGATCTTCAAGAATTGTGAGCTGAAGTAGTTCAGGCTGAGTCCACCAAGGACACGGTGGCAATGGGTGTCCAGTCAGTACTGGTAAGGTCATTGTGGAGGGAGGGAGGTCAGGTCGAGGGAATGGAAGGATTGTAGGTTTGAATAGAAGGAGGGGATTTTACTCAATGGATTTTCCACACACAGTATATCATATGGTGGTTACTGAGCACATCCGGTAGTATACCTGAGTTGATGACTCGGTGTGGGTGAGACAACAGTACCCAGCCTAACAGTGTGTGCTTGCTTGATTTGTGATTTAGGCACGTAGGATGTTTTATAAGTTGTTTTAGATTTAAGGATAATATTTGGTTGCATAGATACATAGATACATACACAGTGTCGGCAGATAAGGGCCTATGGCCCACCCAGTCTGCCCATTTGAGCTTGCAAGTTCACTTTATGTTTTCCTAGACATCTGTTGCCCCTCAACCCTGACCTCCAGAATTCCTTTATGTCTATCCCATGCATTCTTAAACCCCGTGATTGTTTCAGCCCTCACCACTTCCTCTGGCAGGGTGTTCCACTTGTCCACCACCCGTTCTGTGAAGAAAGTCTTCCTCACGTTTCCTCTGAATTGTCCTCCCTCCAACTTCATCTCATGCCCTCTAGTCCTGGAACATCTTTTTTGCTTAAAAATAGTGTGTTCCTGCACCCTGTTCCTCCCTGTAAGATACCTGCACGTCTCTATCATATCCCCTCTCTCCCTCCTTTCCTCCAGGGAGTACATATTCAATTCCTTCAACCTGTCCTCATAGGACTTGTGATGCAATCCACGTACCATCTTTGTTGCCCTCCTCTGAACCTTCTCTACCCTGTCCATGTCCTTATGTAAGTAAGGTCTCCAGAACTGTACACTGTACTCCAGGTGGGGCCTCACTAGTGTCTTGTATAGTGGAATTATGACCTCCCTTTTCCTGCTGGTGATGCCCCTGCCTATGCATCCCAGCATCCTATTTGCTTTACCTGCTGCCTTGTCACATTGTTTCCCTACCTTGAGGTCATCAGAGATGATAACCCCAAGATCCCTTTCCTGCTTGGTGCATGCTATATCCTCACCCCCCAACTGATATATTGTGCCAGGGTTTTTGTGCCCATATGTATTATCTTGCACTTCTTTGCATTAAATTTCAACTGCCAAACCCCTGACCATTCTTCAAGTTTCTGCAGGTCCCTTCTCATTCTGTCTACACCCTCTGGGGTGTCTACTCTGTTACAGAGTTTTGTGTCATCAGCGAACAGGGAAATTGTGTCTTCTAGGTCCTGAGCAAATGTCCCTGATGAGGATGTTGAAAAGGACCGGTCCCAGCACTGATCCCTGTGGTACCCCACTGGTCACTCTTCCCTCTGTGGAGTGACAGCCATTTACCACCACCTTCTGTGTCCTGCCACCCTACCAGTTACCTACCCACCACACTACTGTCCTGCCCACACCCATATTCCCCAGTTTGTGTAATAGTCTTCTGTGTGGCACAATGTCAAAGGCTTTGCTGAAGTCCAGATAGGCCATGTCCACTGCCCTCCCCTGATCCACCTCCCTAGTCACCCAGCCGAAAAATTCAATGAGGTTGGTCTGACATGACATCACCCTGGTGAAACCATGCTGTCTTGGGTCCTGTAGTCCATTAACAACCAGATGTTCCACCAATCTCTCCTTCAGTAGTGCTTCCATGATCCTCCCCACTACCAAGGTGAGGCTGACTGGTCTGTAGTTCCCCGCTTCCTCTTTGTTCCCACTTTTGTATAAGGGGACTACATCTGCTGTCCTCCAGTCTTTGGGTACCTCCCCTGTTTCCAGTAACTGACTAAACAGGATTGCCAGAGGTTCAGCCACCACCTCTCTTAGTTCTTTAAGGACCCTGGGGTGCACCCCCATCTGGCCCCATTGCTTTCCGGACCCTTTCTCGTGTAAAGGGACTTGTGTCCATTTCTGCACCATTCCCACCCCTTGTACTCCTTTCAGACCCATTACCCTCCTCTTCCCCAGTAAAGACTGAGCAAAAATACCTGTTCAATATATCAGCATTACTGTTGTCATGCTCCATGTGGCCCCCATCCTCCCCCTTCAGTCTCACTATCCCTCCCTTTGCCTTTCTTTTTTTACTTATGTACCTGTAAAAGGTTTTGTCCCCTCTACCTACTTATTTTGCAATGTGCTCTTCTGTCTGAGCTTTGGCTTTCCTTACTAACCTCCCTGCCTCCCTTTGCTTCTCCTGGTACTTCTCCCTATTCCCTTCTGCCTGTGTCTTTCTGTATTGCCTGAATGCAATCTTTTTGGCTTTCACTTTCTCCACTGCCTCCTTGGAAAACCATAATGGCCTCCTCTTCCTTTTCTCCTTGCTAACCTGCTTAATGCATAATTTTGTTTTTCTTGTAATCCCCATTTTAAATACTGCCCACTGTTCCTCAACCCCTGATTCCTGCCCCATTCCTCTTAATGCCTCTTTCAAGCATCTCCCCATTTTATCAAAATCTGCCCCCCTAAAATTCAGGATACATGTTTTTGTGTGGTTTGGTTCTGCTCTTTCTGTGATTTCAAACCACAATGACTGGTGATCACTGTTCCCCAGGTGCTCCCCCACTGTTACCCCCATCACACTGTCCCTGTTTGTGAGCGCAAGGTCCAGTATTGCCTTCTGCTGAGCTGGTTCCATGACCAGTTGCTTGAGGAAGACACCCTGAAGAGAGTCCAGGATAAATCTGCTCCTAGTTAATGCTGCTGCTGGGTTGCTCCAGTCCACATCTGGAATATTGAGGTCTCCAACCAGCACTACCTCACCCTTGTCTGCCACCCTTTGGATGGCTAGCATCAGCTCCCTATCTGTTTCTTCCTCCTGGGCTGGTGGTCTATAGACCACACCTGTGAGGATGGCTGGCCCCATTTTCCTTTCCAGCTTAACCCACAGTATGGCTCTCTCCCATTTTGTTCCTCCTGGATCTCTGTGGCCCTTATGTCATTTTTCACATACAGTGCCACTCCTTCTTCCTTCCTATTTGCCCTGTCTCTTCTGAATATGTTGTAGCCAGTTATGGCCATCTCCCAGTCGTAGTTATCATTACACCAGGTTTCTGTGATGGCCACATTGTCCAGTTCTGACTGCACCATGACAGCCTCCAGATCCTCCATCTTTTTGCTAAGGCTCCTGGCATTGGCACACATGGCTTTCCATGATTTGACCTCCCTAGACTGTTTAGCTGTTCTATTCCAGCCCCTTCCCTGGTTGTCCTTTATCCCTGGTTCTCCTTGCTGTCTGCTCTTCTGTTGAATTTTGCCCCTTTTCTGCTTATCCACATCTTGGGCGCTTATCTCCATCTTTTGCACACTGCTTTGTAGAGATATCCACTCCTCCAGTTCACTGGTTCCATTGCTGCAGATTTTGGTCTGGGTGCTGGACAACCAATTAATGTTGAAATCCCCTAATATTTAGAGTTCTCTAGAGGCATTGAGGGTAATAAGAGAGGAGAGGAAGTCAGTGATGGAGGAAGGGGAAGAGGCAGGAAAGCTGGGGCAGCATTAAACTCCAACCATAAAGATGGGGAGGGAGCAGGGTAGGGATAGTTTTATTAACAAAAGTTCATAGGCAGAGGAAGAAGCAGAGGAGAGGCTAACTGAGAATTGGAGAGAGGTGGACACATACATAGCCACTCCCCCCCCTGGACAATCTGTCCTGATGGATGATGGAGTAGCCGGAGATGGAGATGGCAGAGTCAGGGATTTTCAAGCTGAGCCAGGACTCAGTGATGATGAGGATAGAGGGTTTTAAATTGGACATAAATGGTTGAAAAAGGCCAATTTTGGGGAGAAGGCTTCTTATATTTAGGTGAACTATGTGTAAGAGAGGACTGGGGTTTTATTCAATGTCACCTGCTGTAAGGATCAGTAGTATTATTAGCATTTTGGTGAGGATGTATACTGTCTCCTAAGTAGGGATGGCAGGTGAGTGGGAGCAGTGGTGGCCAGGTTAGCTGTGCCCTTATAGGTGGCCTAGAGGGACTCCAAGTGGATACCTGGTGAGTGGAGGAAGGATGCACTTGGGCAACAGGGACAGTGGGGAAGGGAGGGAAGACCAGACAATGGAAAAGTGGGGAGGAGGAAGGAGGGCAGAGGATGGAGGTTGCTAGGGTTGCCAAAAGGGAGGAGAGGGGGAGGGAGGTAAGGGTGAGTCGGAGGGTGAAGTAAGCTAGAATAATAAGAATCATGGTGTGGGTGATTGATAAGATGGTAGTTGTCAATCACTAAGCCTTACAATAATGCATGGGGGCACAAAGTGTCGGGCTCAGAATTCAGAAAAATACTCAAGATATGTAGAGGGAGAGAAAATTGTTAGTCAGCAAGTTGGACACAGCTGTTTGGGAGAACCAAGGGCAGAAGAATCAGGATGCAGGGAGGTCCCAGAAATGAATGGGAAACTAAAAGCTTTGGCTAACTGATACCGCTGGGATGGCCAAAGGTTAGGGTTACTGACTTTTGTGCAGAAGATCAGCGGTTCGAAACTGGGGGCATCAAAGAAACAGGGGAGGCAGGAAAATATGATAGATACTAAAAGGAACAAGGTGGGTTGTGGCAGGGTTGGAGTGGCTACTATCACATTAGAGGTACTTAATAATAGGGATGAATGGGGGAGCAAATGGTGAATCAGTAGCTCCTAGTGGCTGCTGGGTATAACCTGCAGTAGGCAGCTTGGGGAGATAGGATTAGAAGCTAGGGGCCATGTGACCAATCATGTGACCTGTTGCACCAATAAAGGTAGGGTCTGCCCAGAGTGGGTGGGGCAATTGCCGCTGTAGCAGCGATGGGTTAACACAGTTCAGTAGATCCAGCACCTTGAGGGAGACTCTACCTGATGTTTTCTGCAGTGCAGAGGGCTGCTGCTTAGCCACAGAGCTCCCACTGACGAGGGAAGGGAAGAGTGAGGAGATAGCCTAAGGAGACGCAACAGAAAGGTATTAACAGGCTTTAAGGGTCAGGGAACACAAAGGAGCCAAGGTCATGGCGAGAGTCTGAGACTGCAGGCCTCCCCATATGACTTAGAAATGAATGGTTTGGTTACATTCTTTAATACTATACTTACAACTATGTTGAGAGCATTTGTAGAGTAACATGAGGGGAAGAGGGATTAGGATAAGTATTTATCCTATCATTTGTCTATGGAAAAGTATTTCATGAGTCTACACTGTTTCTTCTTTCAAGCTCTTGTTTTGCCACAGAGTGTGTGTGGGGGGGTCCCTAGATGTAGTGAGAGATGAATGGGAGGGTGAACTTGCTTCCCAAGGGGAGCTTGTTAAGGATTATATCCTTAACTTTAGATCATAGCTCAATAAGTTCATTGGGACTCCATCAGGTCACAGAGCCACTGCGCATCAGTGAAAGAAGACTTGATATGACTATGGGGCCAAAGCCTGGGAGTAAAAAATTGGACAACATGTGATGGGGCTCATGCCATTCTGACAAAATAACTTGCAGGTAGCCTGGGAGATTCTATATTCAGAGGTAATAAAAGTTAATGATGGGAAGCATATCATTAAATTGCACATCAGAAGGTGCAAGTAGAGGCTATATCACATAATGCTTACATCTCACATCACATGCACATGTTTACATGCACAGTGCTTATATCAACAGGAGATCAAAATACAAAGAACAAATTGGGGAGGAGAGAACCAAACAAAGAAGTTGGGAAAGTAGGCATAGGAGCTTATGGGTGAGAGAAAGGGTATAACAGGGTGTGGTACAGTGAAGGGCTCTGGGGAAGTCAGCTACAAATAATTATGGAACAGGGAGAAAGCAGGGTGTCTAGAGAGCTATGTGGGTGAATTCAAGGAGCTTAGGTAATAACCCTTACAAAAAAATTTATTAGCAGCAATATGTTTCAAATATTAATTTGCTGATATTCTGCTGCAACCCAAAATGATTGCATGTACTAACAGCTCGATCCAACCCTTGCACCCACAAAACTGCCTATATCAGAGTCTTGCCCCTACAAATTCGCCCAGAACTTATCCCTTGCCACCCTACTGCCCTACCTTTCTGTTTGTCTGGTCCTCTTCTCTTGTTCCTGCAGTCATTTCCTATGCTACCTAACCATTTTCCCTGTACTAACATCCCTACTCCTCTCTACTTCCCCATCCTCCAATATCCCTCCTGCTCTGACAATAATAGTACTACAGTCCTCTTTGTACTATCCTACCAGTTTTGTCCTTGAATGTTTTGCCTTTCAGACCTGTTTATTGTTTATTGTACTGCTTAATTACATCTTCTTTTTACATTATTATGCACTCAAATTGTACCTGTTATTCGGCCCTGTTTTGTATTGATTATTACATTCTTCTTTTTTCATTGCTATGCACTCAAATTGTACCTGTTCGCTTTCTCCGGATTGTACTGTAACTTCTATTGTATAATTTATGAATTGTTTAAATGACCACACTGCAGTTTCTTGTATCTAATGTAACTGTCTCTGTAATCTCCCAGGTCGTGCCTGAAAATAGTCATTGCTGTGGCTAGTGCATCCTACCCTGTCAAGAAAAACTAAATAAATAAATAAAAAGTGAAAATTCCAAGTTACAGTAGCATGTGGCCGCAGTTAGTTGAACACTGCTGTAGCCTATGTTTGCAGCCATCTTCATCCTTGTAGCATTAGCTAAAAGGTTACAGGAAAGGCTACAGAAATGCTGACGATAGCTGCTAGCTCTCTTGAAGTTTGCAAAAAATGGTTTATCCTACTATGGAGGTTGCTGCAGCATGTCTATTTAAAAAAAAAAGTACAAGTGCAGAGAAGGATAACCTGGACCTGGTACACAAAAGATTGAAATAAGATCAGCAGTGTGTTGCAGCCGTTGTCACGAATGCTGGGAAAACAAAGCAGCTGGGATGGCCAGGGATAGAGCCATGGCAGATGGGATCTGGGGCAGGGGATTGTGGTGGTCCAGGGTGGGGGGTATTACAGTAGAATCAGTGCACTCTCAGAGATCAAAAACAGCAAAATTATAGATATGAGACACAGGACAAGCTCTTGCCAGCTAAACACTCAAGTGCTTCACTCATGGAGCTTCATCGGGAGGTGGGCTTCTAGCATAAGTGACTCTCTTAAGAACCAGTAGTTGCTGTTGATGTCACAGTCCATTTGGAATTACGACATTACAAAAAAGCAGCCAGTGGTTCAGCTGGGGACTGGGGGTTTAACCACTATTGCCAGTATCATAAAATAATCACAAGTACATACACAAATAATCAAATATGCAGTACTGTACAGAAACCTTATATATAAACTCCCACCTGAGCACAAAGCACTGGGGTATTTAGCCAGCAGGAGCATGCCCTCTGTTTTATATCTTTCTGCTTAATAAAGAATACACTCACACTTAAACTTTCATTGTGTGGTTTTTGATCTCCAAAAGTGTGCTGATTCTACTGTCTGCATTATGTTCTTGAGGGTGACTCATTCCCATGGCGGCACCATGAACCAGCATCAGGGAGCGAAAGACAACTTTGTTTTTGTTATGAACTGGGGGGACCATATGGACCAAGCCAACCTATGGCTGGGGCACACATGGGACTTCCTCAGTACCTCAGTGAAGAAATGGAATATAGTGAGGTTCTGTGGAGAAAGCATGGAAAACTGTTGAAAGATATGGGGATTTATATTTTCTGGAGGCTTTCTCCACCAAAATCCATGAAGGTAAATGTCACTAAAACTCCCCATGGATTGAAGAACAACATAGAAAGTCTTAAGAAGTATAAATTTACATGAATGTTTTGGACTTCAAAACATTTTCTGCATGGAGTTTGTGGAAATAAATCAGTTTAGCTTTTTCCAGCAAGTTTTGGACTTCAAACATTTCTTACATTGAAATTCATATATTTTTTATACATACAGGATCTGGTTTGGAAATGTACTTTCCTGTTGACTTTGATAAAAACAAAATGGTATACGTGCAGATTGATACAGTATTGCTGATTTTGTAAAGCATTGCAAGATTGCACTTCAGTGAACATTATATTGTACTATTGGCTAATATTTTTTTTTCTCAGCCTTGTAGAAAAAGAACAGTACTTATAACCAGTATGGTTATACTGTTGGAATCTGGAATGTTCAGTATGGGATACCACATGATGATATGAGTTATGTAGGGACTTAATGCATGGTACTTGGGTACAATGGAGACATGAGATGAAGCAGAGTGCCTTTGCAACCATGGGGAGTGCACTGGATCCCCAAAACACAAACAAGTCTGTTATTGGAGTAGTCACTGCAAGTTAGGGTAATTTTTCAATATAAATGGTATGCTATCATTAGTACTGTACACCCTTTACTTTTTTCCAGATATACTTCTCTGATGCTGCTCTGTCAACTACTATGGTTTTATTTGTACTGCAGGAGCACTAAATATTCATAATTTATGACCAGAATATTTCTACTTTTTCCAGATTCAGTTCCTTAAGTCAAAGGCACAGGTTTTGGAAAATCAAGTTAAAATGGGAAGGGGGTGCTCACAAAAAATCCTTTTAGGAAAAAAGAACACTCTTCTGGAGATATTTTTTTTCTGTGATGCTTTATTTGCTTGGGCTTCCACGTTTTGCCAGTTTTGATTGGCTTCTTCAGGGGATAGCTGTTTAACATCACCTTAAACATCAAAACATATTTTAATATATTTTTTTTCCACATGCAGAATACTGTTAGTTACAAAAAATTTGGAAATGGTCTATTACCAAGACAGCATTATACCGTCAAATGCCTTCACATAGACTTGAGTTCTTGTTTAAATTTACAGCTTTTTTCTTGACTGCAAATTATAATTAAAAATATACATTTTATATTGCACCAGTATTGTTCACTAGTGTGTCTCTATATTAGTGAAACACTCCATCCCTCTATCACACTTGGGGTGGGATATTCAGAAATGTGCCAAAGGCATGCGCAACCACGGAGCAGCGCAAGTCAACTGTGCAATGGTGCAGTGACTGCAATACTCAACGGTTGCAGCACAACATGTGCCAGCACAACATGGCTGAATATCACAATCACTGCACCATGGTGCAGTGAGAGGTGCACCAGGGAGCAACCAGAAATGCACCATAGTGCAACCAGGGATGCGCAAGGGGAAGAGGCAGATGTGCCAAGGTGCAGCAGGAATAGCCACAGGCACAGCAGGGAGCCAGACAAGGGGGAAGGGGGAGGACAGTGCGGGAAGGCGGGGGTATCAGGACAGGAACACTGGCAGGGACACAGCCAGCACACAGTTGACCACTGCGCACAGAGTGCAGGCATGCAGTGGGTGCCCTTCCCGGTGGAGGATGCAGGGCACAGGTGACACTGACATCCAGGGGCAGGCACCCTAGTCCACCACACACCAGAGAGCATGCAGCCACCCAGCCAACAACAAACCACACACTGACACATGGCACCCACCACACACACATGCCACACAGCCTGAACTGCTAGCCCAGGGCCGCTCCAAGGCACAGCCACTGACTGAGGGGCATGCCACCACCATGCACGCACCACCCAATAACACAGGCATACCACACGGCCACCCACCACACCACTGCAGCATGGACCCACTTGCCAGCTGCAAAGCAGACATGGGCACAGAAGGGTACACAGTTACAAATGTAATAGAAAATAGCAACATAGCTGTACAGAAAACAATAAACAAAGGGGAGGGTAGGTGTAGGTGGGAAGGGGTCAGGGGACAGGGCCTGTACAGGTGGTCAGGGGAAGGTAGGGGAATGGAGGACAGAGGTGGAAAGGGGGCTAGGGAACATCATGGCCTGCCATGACCTGCTGGTACCTGGCCCCTCCCCCTGCACTGGTCCCATAGCAGGATCCACCTGGTCTGGTCCACAATCTCCATCGTATGAGACATTATAAGAATTATCTACCACAGCAGATGGCAGTACAATGGAAGCCTGGAACCCCTCCTGACACCTATGGCAGAGGAAGGGACAGGTGATCAATGCATGTCCAAAGCACCCTAGCCCCCCCCTGTGCACAGCGGACAGTGGGAACACACACCCTTGGAGTGACACCCTGGCTACCTGCAGTGGGTGGGCCTATGCCTGCCACCAACCCAGCAAGCCACATCAGTGCACAACACTGGGATCTGCTGCCCAAGGGCCACCCGACAGCACAGTGGCAGGCAGGTGGCATGGTACTGCAGTGGAACTGCAGTGGCACAAATGGTAGCCAGAAACACAACTGGCCCACAAACAACTGCCACACATGTGCAATGTCTGCCCTGTGGTGCCATGCACACTGCACCATGTGCTGAACACAGCTACCGTGGCACAAGGCACAGGGGACCAAGGCCGTAACCTCAGCCCCGCTGCCCACCCTGCACAAAAATGTGGGAATGCACAGTGCCTACCTGCTCACTGTGGCACTGCGTGCACTTGTCCCAGCACACCACACCTGCCTGGTCCTCCACCAGCAGCCAATGGGCCCACAGTGGCCTGCTGCAGACTGCCAGGTGCCCCCACCGCCCTGGCTCTCCTCTGGTCTTCAAGTCCTAGGACAGGAACACAGACAGGCACACATCAGAACACAGCCACAGCATGAGCCCACTGCCCTCACCTCCCAAGCACAGAGTGCACTCCGGCCTGGCAAGGCCACAGGGCAGTAGCACAGTGCACCCAGTGACTGGCAATGCCAAGCCACAGGGCACACAATGACAGACCCCCCCATGGCATGGCATGGCATGCAGCCCTGCCTGCCCATGGAACAGTGGACATGCACAGATGCAGCTGGAGCCCACTTACCTGGCCGTGGCATGGCCCCCCTCTGGATGCACTCCTGCAGCACTCTCAGTCTCTCTGGGTCCCTCTTTAACAGGTCCCCATACCAGTGGTGACACTGCTCGCTGGTGTGCTGCACACTGGTGGACTGGACAAGCCCATCTGCAATGTCCTGCCACACATCAGTCCTGGGTCTGTTGAGGGGCTGCTGGCCAAACAGGCTGGCAGCATGGAGCTCCACCTGGGCCACCAGGTTCACCAGCTCCACCTGGCTCCAATTATGGGAATGGGGCACTGTGCGATGCGGCATGGTTCCACAGAAATGAAGCAGGCCAAAATGGCACCCAGTCGGGCATGTGCACAACGTGCCCGGGATGCATGCCTTGCACGGAGATGCACTGCCTGTGGCAATCGTGCATCTCTGGGGATGCGTGGCATGGGCGTGGCCACATCGGCACATGGGGCAGCAGTCCCTGGGGGTAATAGGACAGGGCGGGGGGCAGGGGTCATCATGCACAATGTGCAAGTGAGTGCTATTGGGCCCATGACGCATGCTGCGCAATAGGGCCATGAAGGCATCACGCCCCATAGACCCAATAGCACCCGAGCATTATAGGCCCTATAGCGCCTGAGCACCATTGGGCTCTATGGTGCCTGAGTGCTATTAGCCCTATGGCAACCCAACAATATTTAAAATGTATGCAGGGGCTGTGCCCCCTGCACACACCCCCATGGGGGACTTTGCCCCCCGCACACCCCTACTTAAGGAGTCTCAACTCCAAGTGGTGCATGTCGGGGGGGATACTTAAAAACAAAAAAGAAAGCCACCTGCTGGCACAAAAATAAAACATGCCATGCTGGACTCGAACCCTGCACACCCCAACCAACCACCATCCCCACCAAGCTAGCTGACCAGCTCGGCAGCTGCCCATCACACTCCCTCCCACATACCTCCCCTCCCCTTCCTTCACCCCTGTGTGTGTGCATGCATACAAGCATGTATGCTTCCCGTCACCCTACCTCACCTACCCAGGTACCAGTCGCTACCCTGCCAGGTAGCCCTGAACACAGGCACCGTGATTGAGCTGCCCTTTTTGAAAGTGCTCAGTCACGGTCACTGTGTTCACTGGATACTGCTAAGGGTGTCACATCAGGAGCAGCACAGGTGTTGCAAAGCTTGTCTATCCACCAAATGTCAGGGACACACATGCCAGAGAAACCATGTCTTAGGTGTGCCTAGGCTAGGGGTTTCAGTGGATAGCAGAGGGGTTGAAATTATGTTGTAGGTGTCCCAACTGCACCCCTAGCTACACCTAGATGATGTCCCTGGCCCCAACCCCCTGCAGCCCACAGACCAGCAGAGTACACCGGCTGACTATGGCACAGTAGAGCCACCCTGAAATAAGGACCAGGACACAGGGATGATGGAGAAACCACAATTTACTGGCACAGTGCAAAACTGAACAAAGTACAAAGAAGCACAACAATGGAAAAAGACCATAGAGATGGTGTACATCAACAAACATGCACTGTTCATGATAATAAAAGTACACAATACAGGACACTGGCATGGCCAGTAGACCACAGCTGCATAGCAGCAGGTGGTTGGATGTGGAAGGCTGCAGCTAGGCATCTCCTTTCTACACAGAATCTACACTGGACCCCAGTCATATTGCTCAGGTCCAACTTCACTGCTCCATTGCCAGCCAGTGCAATGGACCTATGTAGCCCTGCAGTGAGAAGAAGACAGAGGGAGGACAGGCATGAGCGGGATACAAATGCAGAGCCTAACATGTACATGTGCCACAAACAGGTACCCTACCATCCCCAGAAGCTACTTTCTAGGGCTTGACCACCCTCCACATTCCCACACCTCATCTTCATTATATACGTCAGCACTCCTGATGGCAGGAAGAAGTACTTAACCAGCTGCTGCCAATGTGCCCTCTATGGCACCACTACTGACCTGGCACCATTGGGCTGCTCTATCCTCATCAGGGCCAGCTCATCTGGATGGCCACCTTGTTCCTGTGGGAGACAAACACAAAGCAAAAGATTAGATGTATGGCCCACACTTCATGTGAGATGCATATAGCACACACCCTGCAGGTTGCATACCCATCTGGGCAGGTGCCTCCACCTTCCATATCATTCCTTCATCAGGGTGGCCCAAATAGGACCTCTTGGATACCTTTTGCAATTTTCAGGGATATCCCTTGACCCTGCTGACCTCAGGTGCACAGCAATAGCTTCTATTCCCTGCTGCTGCCATCTTGTTACCTGAATTTGACAGGTGTTGCCTGGTGATGCCCATGCATGCCGCACACCACTAATGCATGATCAGCCCGCACAAATTTAAGGGTGCACATGTGCACTGTAGAGGGCTGTGTGCCATAGGCAGTTGCACTGAAATCTGCGCACCTGCCATCAAGTAGGCTGCTGTGTTGCAAGAGGTGCCCAGTGATGCTAATGAATGTCCTCCTGCTGGAGGCCGATGTGGAGCAAAAGTGACAGGGGTGGCCAGCCTTCTGTCTTCAGGCCATGTCTGAATGCCTTTTCCATGTGTGACTTGCACTGCATTGAGCAATTTGGTTTTGACTGTACCACCATTGCCTACCTGTGTGACCTTGTATGGGACTCCGTGGCGCCAGATACCCGACAGTCCTGGGTGATGTCCATGGATACAAAAGTGCTCTGTGCACTCCTCTACTATGCAGCTGGATCATTACAGATGGTAGCAGGGGATGTTAAGGGCATCAGTCGGTCATCAGTGTCCAGGGCTCTAGTGCAGGTTACCAATGGCCTGCTGCATCATGTGCATGACCACATCATATTCCACACTGTTGCCACAGACATACATGCCACAAAACAGGCATTTTGTGCCATACATGGCATGTCAAATGTACTGCGGGGGATAGACAGCACCGATGTGATGATCGTGGCACTGACAGTGGATAGCATGCAGTAACAGGAAGGGGAACCACAGCATTTACTGCCAGGTAGTGTTCAATGCATGAGTGCAACATCACCAACATGTGTGCCAAGTACACTGGATCCTGCCATGATGCATAAGTGTTTGACAGGTCCAGACTGTGTGCACTACTCATTGTGCCTGGTGGTGGTGGAGATGTGAGTTCTGCTTCCTTTTTTACCACTACATGCTCTTGTGTTTCAGTCTGCATTTTGAATAAAAAGTGGAACTGAAGATACAGTTTTTCAAAGACGAGTGGTGCCTTTCTTTTTGGTTCTTCCACTGCACTTGGAGTAGAGGGATGGCTGATAGGTGAGTATACAGTTGCAGCATCTCTGCTAGCCATGCTGCTGCCTTACCCCAGGTCTTTACAGTATCTGTTCTGTAACCTCTGCATAAGTGACAGAGGATACCCACTATGGCCGTACCTGATGAAACTGTACCTGGAGCCACACAGCACTGTAGAGGAAGAATACAACACTCACAAGAAGATGTGCCATCATTGAGAGAACCATAGGGATGATGAAGATAAGATTCTGGTGACTGGCACAGACATGTGGCACAATGATGCTTACCCCTGGGAAGGCCTGCAAGGTGTTCATGGCATGTGGCATGCTGTACAACATTGCTCAGCACTGCCGGGTACCCATGCTGCAGGACACACATAGGGATGAATCTCCAGACATGGATGGGAGTGAGGGTCACCTGGTGCATGCTGCTGAGACACTGACAGGACAGGCAGCATGCCATGCACTCATGCAGTGGGCATTCTGCCATTAGTTGGGGTCAGTGGGGCGCAGTGATGAGTGTGGGACCTGAGTGCCTCCCAGCCTCAGGAGGCAAGGTTGTATGATACTCACATGTATGGTGGTGGAGGGCAGTAACCGGGGTGGGGGGTTGGGGCTATATGGTGTGGTTGTGTGGCATCGGATGGTGTAATTGGTGCACTGACACTATGCTGTGTGCGTGGTGCCAGTGATTGCCTCATGAATGTGACATCTGTCATTTTTCAGCTCCTGACCAAAATGTGTTTTTGCATCCTGAAAGTTGATTTCTCAGTCCCTGTGCAAAATCACCTTTAGACTAGGAGTTGAACATTTTCTCCAGATATGTGGTGCAAGCTGGCGTAACTCATGAAAACTGTCACAACTGTGCCTGAGATTGCAAAATCACATGCAGTTGTGGCAACAGGGTTAGCACACTGTCAAAACCAAAATGTTGTGTCTCAGGGCTAGGTGCAAGCCTTGCACCATGTTTTGAAAATCCATCCCTAGTTTTTTGATGATGACATCAATGTGAACTGAAAACTTGAGAAGACTTTCTAGCCACACTCCAAGTTATTTGAAGTAGGGGAGTGACACAAGGGGACTACCTTTGAGGATTTTGAATACGAGAGTCAGGCTAAGCCTACAGAGCCATTGTTGGGCACCAAATAGCATGGGGACAGTTTCTGTTGGCATTGAGGGAGAGTTATTCCAGGCTATGCATTGTTCTGAAGGGATAGGGAACATCAAAGAGGGGAAGGGGAGAATTGTGCAGTATGGGGAGGAGAGTATCAAAGCCACTGAGATCATTGCCAGCCCACCAGCACAACATTAGCACTACCAGTCACAGTGCTGATGAACCAGGTGTGGAAGTGAACTTGAGGTGTTAAAGGGCCTGCTGGGGGGTGGAGGATCGAGATCTGTGGGACCACTCTCCTCCTCCAGGAGAGAGGGGTGGGAAGAGCTTGGCACTCGACTGACCCCTGGTAGAAGGCAGGGTGAAGGCAGCCCGAGCCAACAGAGGCAGTGGAGATGTGGTAGATGTTGGCGTGTGTACCTTGAAGTCTGCAAATGTCACGTCCCCTATGCGGAGACAACCAGAAAAAAACTACCTGGTCGAGCAGGATGATCGCTGACCTCCGCAGGCCCAGCACCCAGTGACCCAGGTGCCTCCTGTAAATCTGGATCCTATCCTGGTGGGTCAAGGGACTCCCCACCACCCTGCCATGGAGGGCAAGCTGTAGAAAACTACAGGAGCAGGTAAGTGTTGGGAAAAGCTGGAGTGATGGTGCTGGGAGGACCATTGGGATGGAGGGCCAGCCAGAGTGTGGGAGATAAAAAAAAGTCACCGAGGTCAAGGAATTAGGAACTGTCAAAGAAAAGGAAATAGTGTGGTTACAGGTAGTTATGGTGGGTGGTTGGGGAAACTTAAAAAATGTAAGTAATATAGTCACTCTCACAGAAAAAGGAGCCTGATAAGGAACTGTGGGAGGGGATTCTAAGGGTGGCTGGGCGGGAGGTGCTGCTAAAGGGAGACTTCAAGATTCCAGATGTAGATTAGAACATCCCAGTGGCAGCAAGCTCAAGGAACCAGTTGCTAATGGAGGTATTTCAGAAGGTACTTCTGGTAATGAGAGTAAAGGAACCCCCTAGGGAAGAACCTTATTTGATTTGGCTCTTAAGAACAGGAACACTACTGGGGGAGGCACAGTTCAGGACCCACTAAGAAGCAACAGTCATCAGATTGTGTGGTTCATTACTGAGTTCAGGAGACAGAAATAAGTCCAATGCAAGTTTCTAGATTTGAGAAGAGTGAATTCTGATAAAATGAGGAGCCTGCTGAATGAGAAACTGATCAGGGTGCATGCAGCAGTGGAGGTTGATAATATGTAGGATTTAAGTAAGTAATAATACCCGACAGGGTGGGCGTTATTGGGATATAACGGACCGCCCAGGGGCATAATAGGGCCTTGACGCGCAGGGCTGAGAGCCTGTGAAGGTCCATTAATTCATAATGCCCACCCTGGAAGGTATTATCCCATAGAAAATGGTAGGGTGAAAAAAAAATAGTTTAATAAAAAATAGTTAAAGAAAAATTAATTTAAAGTAAGTGTTGTGATAAAATAGTTCCTCCGCCTGCATTGCTATTATGATGGACTTTTGTGTTAACCAAAACTGTAGTTTACAAGCAGGGGAGGAGGGAGCCGGAGTTTCTTTTATTAGTGGGGCTGCAGTATGTGCTTTTGTGTGCGTTTGGGACAGTGAACGTGGTTGGGGAGGCAGTCGATTTATTTTGGTTTCAGGTGAGAGTGAGGAAATTTTTGTGCTATTCAAAGACTTTTAAATATATCTGGAGATATCTGAATAGTGTAGTGCTTCTTTAGTCTAAGGTATTGTGGAGTACCGAGAGAGGTAAGTATTGTACCGCTATTGCACTTGAAGGCGCGACTTTGTTGGTTTCCGTGCGGAGGATGGCCATCCATCTGCGATGCGGAAAATCAGGAAAGTCACTGCTTTCATATTATATGTGTCCGGCATGTCGCTGTTTGTTTTGGCACTAATTTGTTTAGCTTCTCGTAGTTGAGCTGCTTTTTTAAATAGCGCAGCATTTCAAGATGATGGCGTGGGGAAAATGGAGAAGATCGATATAGGTATCAATTATGGGAATGGCTCACTTAGCGGTGAGAAAACAAATGGTGGTGGCAAGTTTTAAAATTCGGGGGGCCGAAGGATACCCTTGGTCATAGGGCACTGAAATTGGCACTTGTTTTCACCCGGGCCGTTGTTAAGAAATAACAACCCCGGTGCCAGCATCTGTCAGCCAATCAGAATGCTGCATTTATGATCTTTGCAGCGTATCCATTTTCTAATAAAAAATAAGGCATTGTAGGGCACTCATCACTGTGTGAGAGAATAGGAAAAAACAAGTGATGAAAGAAACCCTTATGGCATGTAAAGGAGGTGGAGGCTGCAGCAATGGAGAAAAGAAGGGCATTAAAAAAACCTATAAAACCAGCCTGGTGGATGACAGAGAGGAATATCTTCACAAGATTAGAGAGACCAGCAGGACAGCAAAGAAGGTAAGTTGGGCACTGAACTGAGGATAGCTGAGGGAATGATAAAGGGAAGAAAAGCATTATTTCATTACATATGGGAGAAATGCAAATCTAAATACAGGTTAGTCAGATTGAGGAAAGTGGAGGGGTGGGAGGACGGGGACACAGGAAAGCTGACATACTGAACCAGGACTTTAGTTCAGTGTTTACGGTGGGAAATAAGGTGCCTCTGCCTAAGGAGGTCATCAAGGTCAAGGAAGGGGGGGAAAGAATCAATTTACAACTGATCACAGAGGGACAAGTATTAAAAGGAATAAATGCCCTAAGGGCAGAGAAATCAAATGTCCCAGGTGGTCTGCATCCACAAGTGTCAAAGGAGATGGGATAGATTCTGGCTGCTCCACTGCAGATCTCTTTAATAGCTCATTGGATACAAATGAGGTGCCACGGCACTGGAGGACAGCAGGAGTGGTATCCCTGCACAAGAGCAGTAGTAGTTTTTTTTTAACTCTTTCTTTTGGCCCCCTTACTCACTCCACTCCTAGTCTCTCTCTCAAAGTCCCATGCACCACACAGTTACACCTACTTGAGAGGCCTGTGGTGTCTGCTCCTTAAAGTGCTACTTACTCCACTTACCTCTAGAGCCCCCCCCGGATAACCCACCGGGCAGGGTGAGTGAGGCCTCCCTTACCTCCCGAACATCACGGGGTGTGCACTGAGTGAGTCTGCCCTTGGATCCTCCTGTAGTCATGGTGCTGGAGACTCTTTGCCTGCACCAGGAGGAAGGCACATTTTCCTTGTTCTGGTCTCCTCCCCTCCTCTGGCATCGGCACTCGAGGGGGACCATTGAGATGGAAGCATGTTGAGACGTACCTCCGCTCAAATCCCTGGCTGATGCCAGCTCCTCCCCTACTGTCTGATTCCCCAATCTTACTGGCACCACCCATGGTCACCCAGGTGGTGGCCATATCGTGTGAGGGATACAGCCCTCCCCTCCCCGGAGAGGGAGAAAGAGAGCAGCCCATTGGGCGCTTGATCCTTCTCCCCCTGGCTGGCACTCCAGCAACCCTGGCTCGCTACCAAACCCAGGTCACTGGCATTGCAAGTAGTAGTGCTATCACTGCACTGGTGGGCTGGCAGAGCAGTAGTAGGGTTGAACCGAAAAACAATAGACCAGTCAACATGCCTATAGTGGGGAAATTACTTGAGACCATAATAATAATTAAAGACTTGTGGGGTTCCAGGAGGTGAATGAACTTTAGAACGGTAGCCACCATTGGATCACAGGAGCTAGGTCATGTCAGATGAACCTTATCAATTTCTTGGATAAGGTGATTGACAAGGGTCAAGCAGGAGAAATTCTGTACATAGATTTCAGTAAAGCCTTGGACTCCATTCCACATCAGCAGCTGGTGAAGAAACTGAATGACCTCAGGGTGAGGAATAGAACTACAAGTAGGGTAAGTTATTTGGCTTTATAGGAGATCCCAGAGGGTTGTCCCCAGTGGGAATACTTGGGTAAAGGAAGTCACCAGTTGGTGGGGGGGCATAGGGATCACTCCTGGGGATGGTTCTCTTTAATATGTAAATTTATGATGCTGGGGGAGGAATCCAGAGAAAGATCTGCCACTTCACAGATGACACAAATATTTGAGGAAATGTGGACAGTGAGGAGGGTATAAGAATGATGAAGAATGATCTGGAAAGAGTAGAGAAATGGGCAGGTGTAAGGCCATTCAAATGTAATGCAAAAAAGTGTAAGGTAATACACATAAGGGCTAAAAAGCTGAAAACCGATTACAGCATGGGAGGGAAGAAAAAAAAAACAATAGGAAGGACCAGGGGATGATAATTACAGACAGAAAACATCAAACCAGAGCAGTAAGGTAGTGTTGACGGTGGATTGGATGCAGGGATGCATATGGAGGTGGATAAGCAGTAGGAGGAGAGAGATGATCCTGTTTCTATATATATTACCAGTATGACCTCACCTAGAACATTCTGTGCTGTTCTGGAACCCACACTTTGAGGGAGGATAGGGACAGAGTGGAGGTGGTGCAGACCAGAGAAGGGTAATCAGGGACAGGAATAGCAAGGGAGTCCTACATGGAGAATGTGGTGGACCTCAGTACATACACTTTGCAGGCTAGAGGAGAGAGAGAGAGAGAGAGAGAGAGAGAGAGAGAGGACATGATGGAGGTGCATAAATACCTTCATGGGATAAGTATGTTGGATAGCAGGGAGCTATTTAAACTAAGTGAGAACACTGGCATTAGGGGGGGAGCTCAATGAAGCTAGTGCAGTGGCGATGTAGAAAAGATGTCAGGCAATATTTCTTTATGGAGAGAGTGGTGGATAAGTGGAAAACACTGCCGAGGGAAGCTAGCTGTGCAAAATCAGTGGAGGGATTCAAACGTGGATAGGGCAGACACATGGGGTTGGTGATAACATTAGGAAAAGGGAAGGGGAGAAGAAGGAATGATTCCCCACTAGGACCATCACATCAGACTATAGGTAGGTCTGAGCAGACTAGATGGGTTGTAAAGCCTTTTTCTACTGTCATCTTCTATCTTTTTATGTAAACATGATAAATCTTACCACAACAGGGAAGGAATGGTCCCAGCTGTGTATAGCAATGTAGTGGAGGAGAATGGAATTATTAAATCTCCATGGAGAAGGATCCTCAGTCAAGCAGGATGCAGATGGTAAGATGGAGAGGCTGTTTAGACCCCCTTAGACCAATTACTGATGCAGTACCCCAGGGCTCAATATTTGGCCCTTTGCTCTTTACTCTATTTATAAATGACCTGCCTAGAAACTGTGATTGAGCGAAGTTGCTCCTTTATGCGGATGACCCTATAGTGTACTGAAGCCACTGTGACCCAGCCTTCCTAATTTCAGGGTTATCAGTGAACTTCAAGCAACTTGAAAAATTGTTTGGAAGGAATAAAGCGGTGTCGAATAATAAAAAGACCAAAGCAATGTTGTTTGGAATTAGGAGACTGATAGTGGAGAAGAAATCTGCTAAAATCTTATTAAGTGTCTGGCAGCTAGACTGAAGAGATAAATGACCTAAAATACCCTGGTGTCCACCTCGACCAAGAATTAAGCTTCAGGCCCTGTGTTGACTGCCTGTCGAAATCTGTCCACCAAAAGCTTGAGCTACTGTTCTGTCTTAGGGCCTACCTATCCCAGACAGCATGACTAACCATCACCAGCAATATCCTGCTACCCCAGCTACTATACGGGACCCCAGTATTTCAATCGGTGAAGGAAACAGAGCTCAACAGATTGGGTGCATCACTGTAGAATGTTTTTACTACTAAAATGGCCCTCCTTTGAAAGTAGGTTGGAATTCCACTCGCTGTGCCTTATGCACAACTTACTGTTTGCACCCCCCCCACAGCCTACTGGATGTTCTAAAGCCTATGCCACAGCAGAGAACTCTTTAGTGCTCATCCAGCTCCCTTCTGGATGTTCCCAACTCAAAGCAGGCAGCAGATTCTTCACCCGTTTTGCTCCAAACTTTTGGAACAACCTCTGTCCAGAAATCCAGGACTGAGTTTCTTTATTTGGTTTCAGAAATAGTGTCAAGACCCTTTACCTGGGGAGGAGCCACTTTAATTGCTGCTTACATTTGACTGTTCTGTCTCATAGTTTTCTTCCTCATCCTTTTGCACTAAGCTTGTGAATTGTGATATGACTGCGATGTAACAAAATGGATGGTGCGCAAAGGCTTATTTATCCGCTCCCATCTCTGTAATTTTACTTACTTTGTTATGGTCTGTATATTATTTGTGTGGAACACTAATGTTTATACTGAGTATTATCAATATGGTTTGTTTCCTGTTGACTAATTCTGGGTCATCCCTGAAAATGGGAATTTTACTCTCATTGGGCCTACCTGGTTAACAGAATCCAGTAAATAAATTAAGAAACAGGCAAGGGCACCACTGGGTACTGCAGGGTATTACGATAGGTTTGTGGTTAATTCTAATGTTACAGAAAAACCCTTAGCACACCTCCCAAAAAAGAAAATGCCTGAATAATTTCAATGAGTCTAATGCTGTGAGGTGGCATTCAACCAGCTGAAGGAGGCCATATGATAGGTGCCAGTGCTATCTAGCCTGATTTACAGTATTTAAGTTTGTTGTGCACATGGAAGTTTCCAGTCATGGATTGGGTGCTGTTCTGAGCAAGGTTGTGCCTATGGGCAATGAACATCCAATCATGTACCTATGCAAAAGAACTATTGCGGAGGGAAAAAGTCCATGTTGCAATCAAACAAGCATTTGTCGATGCCGAATGTTGTCTCACTGGCATTGGCTTTGGTAGTGGCAGAGGCAGAGATGCATAATAGGAATGACAGTGAAGTGTTAAAGTGATGCCAATCCCACCCTCACCCTGTAGAGAGCGACAGGCATTGGGGTGTTTACAAGCATGCATGCAAACTGCGCAACGCACACTCAGAAAACACTAATTTTATGGACTTTCGTCACCAAATTTTCAATATAGGCATTTTAGGACCTCTGCTAATGAACAGTATCACTGTCATTTTCATAGTGTGTCTTGAACACGGATTTCCCACAGCGACCACTCTATTCAGCGCCGGAACTGCGAAAATACATTTCAGCCAGGATGTGAAAAATGACAGCTTTGCTGTTCATAAGGAGGTGCAGAACAATGACAATGTTGAAAATCTGGAGTGAAAATATTATAAATTGGCGAACTTATGAGCGTGATTGCAAACTGCGCAACGCATGCTCGTAACACAGTCATTTTATGGAGTATCATTACCAAATTTTCAACATAGGTATTTTAGGACCTCTGCTCATCAACAGTGTCACTGTCATTTTCATAATCTGTCCTGAATACTGAATTGCCATTGCGACCGCGCTATTCTGCGCCGGAAGTCCGAAAACACATTTCAGCCAGGATGTGAAAAATGACAGCTGTACTGTTCACAAGGAGGTATGTAAAAATGCCAATGTTAAAAATCTGGCATGAAAATATTGCAAATTTGCAAAGTTACAAGAGTGCGTAGCAACTGCACAACGCACGCTCAGAACAGTCATTTTGGATGCTTCATCACTTGTAACATAGGCTTTTTGAGAGCCCACCATGAACATTGGCACTGCCATTTTGTTAATCAGTCCCAAAGGTGATTCCATGCAGTGACTGCAAAATCACCTTTCAGGGCGAATAACGCTTGACAGTGACAGAATTCATGAGGAGAAGTCTAAAACCCCATGTTGAAAATTTGGTGCCAAAATTCCAAAAACGGCGAATATGCAACAAAGTTGAAAAAACCCTATTCATTCCATTACACAGCTTACGGCATTTCCTCAGTTCGGCGGTCAGCTTTGAAAGAGTGCAGAGCGTGTTCGGTTCACGAATCGTCACGCCAGACTCCGAAGGTAAGTATGGGGTGGGGGGGATAATGAGGGAGCAGGGTGCGCTGATGGGTGAGTGTGGTTGTGGGGGGGAGGAGACCGCCGAGGACTGTTTTTGGTTTACAGGGTTTAAAAAAAAAAAAAAGACATTGCGGGACGGTTTCCATTTTCAAGTGGGATTTGGCATGCTGGGGTGGGCTCCCAGCATGCCACCTCAGTGTTTTGGGTGGGGAGCTGCTTTGGCGATGGATTGGGCACCCTGTCAGCACATAAAAATGGGGGTGCATGATGCCGAGGAGGATGGGCACCCCTCGGCAGTCAACAAAGGGGGACATTATGCAGAAGGGAGTGGGCTCCCCATCGGCGTGTGACAGGCAGCAGGGCAGCAATCACTGCCGCCATGTTGCCTGCACCGAGGCGTGTAAAGGTCACACTGCATGACAGCTTCGCTCTCATTGCAGCGGACCTTTTCTTTGTTGTGATGGCCACATTAGGCATGCATGAGGTCAGTGCCTCCTGCTGTCTGATTGGGGAATGAGGGATGCACCTTCTGATGCGTGTGCCCTGCATTCACCCAACAGTGACCGCGCCTCCAAATCTGCTACTACCACAATATGTTGGCTGTGCAAGCACGAGCCAACATAAAAAGAATAAGAAGGTATCATTTTTGCACACTAAAGGCAAAACTATACATTATACAGTACAGTCAAGATTTCACTTTGGTCAAAGACAATGATTCTTTAACCTGCTTCCATATAAAGTGTGGGTAAAATGCTTAACTGCTGTAGTGGATTCTTGTGCTGCAGGCATACAACATGACTACTGAGTACTGCAGCAGCTTACATGCCAGGCAAGATAGAAACATAGAAACATAGAATTTGACGGCAGATAAGGACCGCTTGGCCCACCTAGTCTGCCCATTTCCCTACCTAATGCATAGGCTACAGATGCTAGTTAACCAACAGCCTACTTCCTCCTACCCCCCACTAGAATTACCCTATGTCTGTCCCATGCAAACTTGAATTCCTCCACTGTTTTTGAGTCCACTACCTCCTCAGAAAGGCTGTTCCATGTATCCACAACCCTCTCCATGAAAAAATACTTCCTCACATTACATTTGAGCTGTCCCCCCTCTATCTTCAAATTGTGCCCCCTTGTTCTTGCACATCTCTTTTTCTGAAAGATGCTACCATCTTGGACTATGTTGATTTCCTTGATGTACTTGAAAGTTTCTATCATGTCCCCCCTTTCCCTCCTCTCCTCAAGTGTATACATATTAAACTTCTTTAATCTCTTTTTGTATGTCTTCTGGTGCAGACCCTGCACCATTTTAGTTGCCCTCCTCTGGACACGCCTCCACTCTGTCTATGTCCTTGAGGAGATGGGGTCTTCAAAAATGGATGCAAAACTCCAGATGGGGTCTAACCAACTGTCTGTACAAAGGGATAACAACCTCCTATTTTCTACTGGTGATGCCTCTCCCTATGCATCCCAGTATCCCACCAGCTCTTCTTACTGCCTTCTCACATTGCTTGCCCACCTTAAGGTCATCTGATATGACTACCCACCCTTTCCATTTCTGTAGTTGTTATTATCTCACACCACATTGTGTACTCTTCCCCTGGATTTTGGTTTCCCAGGTGCATTACTTTGCACTTCTTTGCATTGAATCTAAGCTGCCATATATTTGACCACTCCTTCAACCTTGCCAAGTCACTTCACGTCCTCTCCACCCCACTTTCTGTATCAACCCTGTTGCAGATCTTTGTGTCATCTGCAAAAAGACATACTTTTCTTTCCAGTCCCTCTGTAATGTCACTTATAAAGACATTAAAGAGGACCGGTCCCAGTACTGAACCCTGCGGTACCCCACTAGTAACCCTCCTATCTTCAGAGTAAACTCTGTTTACTATTACCCTCTGTATCCTGTTATCCAGCCAGTTTTTAACCCAGGCTACCACCTTGGGACCCACTCCAAGGCTGGCTAACTTGTATATTAATCTTTTGTGTGGGACTGTGTCAAATGCCTTGCTAAAGTCTAGGTAGGCCATGTTCACTGGCCTTCCCTGGTCTACCACATTGGTCACCCAGTCAAAGAAATCTATTAGATTCGTCTGACATGACCTTCCTGCTGTGAATCCATGCTACCTTGGGTCATGTGCCCCACTGGCCTCTAGGAACTCAACAATGCTTTCCTTTAGAAGTGATTCTATTATTTTCCCTACCACTGAGGTCAAACTAACAGGTCTGTAGTTTCCTGTCTCTGCCTTGCTCCCACTTTTGTGAAGGGGAATCACGTCTGCCCCCCTCCAGTTCTCTGGTACTATACCATCCTCCCATGGTTTGTTAAAAAAGGAGCTCAAGTGGTGTCACCAATTCTACCCTTAGTTCTTTTAGAATTCTTGGTTGAATCCCGTCAGGACCCATTGCTTTGTCCACCTTCAGTTTTTAGAGTTCTTTCAGGACCCTTTCTTCTGTGAATGGACTGGTATTGACCTCCCTATCCAAAGTGCTTCTATTCTTTGATTTAGGTACCTCCACCTCCTCTTCTTTTGTGAATACTGAGCAGAAGTATTCATTCAGAATCCCTGCTTTTTCACTGTCATCCTCTGCCCACTCTCCCTTCCCTTTAGTAAGCCTCACTATCCCTTCCTTCATCTTTCTTCACTCCCTAATGTACCTGTAAAAGGTTTTATCCCCCTTCTTAACTGAGTTGGCTATCTTTTTCTCAGTTTGGGCTTTTGCTATTCTGACTGCCTTCCCCACTTCCTTCTGCTTTAACTGGTTCAGTTCTCTGTCCTGCTATTTCTGTTTTTCCTTATACTTCCTGAATGCTACCTTTTTCTCTTTAACCTTCCCTGCTACCTCTTTTTGAGAACCATAGTGTTTTTTTCCTTCCATTTGCCAGGGCCATGCAAGTGGCCTGAGAGCAGGGGTTTGGGGCCTTGTAGCAAAGAAAATAAAAGGGATACAAGAGGATGAAATCTAAGTGAAGTGAAACCTTGTAGGTGGTTCCTGACTGCATATGTAAAAAAAGCATTTGTCAATACCGAATGTTGATTGCGTTGGTCTGTTGAGCTCGCTCAGTGGCCCTGTGTCACTGACTCAGTCTGTTTGTCCCGGTGCTGCAGGCTGCTCTTTTGTACTGGGCTTCTGCCTGCATTGGCACCTTGTTCTGCTGAGGAAGAAATCCTCAGCTGTCCCGACAGAGCTCCATTCAGGTGGCTCACTCCCCCTCTCTCACTCGCTCATTCTGTTCTCCTGGTGCTGCAGGCTACTCTTTTGTACTGGGCTCCTGCCTGTTTTGGTGGCTTTTTCTACCCACAAAGAAATCCACAGCTGTCCCGACAGAGCTCCGTTGAGATCGCTCACTCCCCGTGTCTCACTTACTCATTCTGGCTCTCCTGGTGCTGCAGACTGCCCTTTTGTACTGGGCTCCTGCCTCCGTTGGTGCCTTTTTCTGCCCACAAAGAAATCTGCAGCAGTCCTGACAAAGCTCCGTTGAGCTCGCTCACTCCCCTTCTCTCACTCACTCATTCTATTCTGCCGTCGCTGCAGACTGCCCTTTTCTACTGGGCTCCTGCCTGCGTTGCTACCTTCTTATGCCCACAAAGAAATTTGCAGCAGTTACAATACAGCTCTGTTGATCTCCATCACTCACTCATTCTGGTTTTCCTTTCACTGCAGGCTGCCCTTTTGTACTGGGCCCCTGCATGCATTGCTGCATTTTTCCACCCACAAACAAATCTGCAACAGTCTCAACAGAGCCCCGTTGAGCTCACTAACTCCCAGTCCCTCACTTGCTCATTCTGTGTCTCCTGCTGCTGCAGGCTTCCCTTTTGTGCTGAGCTCCTGCCTGCATTGGTGGCTTTTTCTGGCCAGAAAGAAATCTGAAGCAGTCCTGACACAGCTCCACTGAGCTCACTCACTCCCCCTCTGTCACTCTCGCACTCCATTTCTGCTGGGGCTGCAAGCTGGCCTTTTGTACTGGGCTCCTGCCTGCGTTGCTACATTTTCTGCCCACAAATAAATCTGCAGCAGTCACAGTAGAGCTCCGGTGAGCTCGCTCACTACCGCTCTGTCACTCGCTTGATCTGTTTCTCTTGGTGCCGCAGACTGCGCTTTTGTATGGGGCTCCTGGCTGCGTTGGCACCTTTGTCTGTCCACAAAGAAATCTGCAGCTGTCCCGACAGAGCTCTGTTGAGATCGCTCAGTCTCCCTCTCTCATCGTTCATTCTTTTTGTCCTGGCACTGCAAGCTGCCCTTTTGTACAGGGCTCCTGCCTGCATTGGCGTCTTTTTCTGCCCACAAAGAAATCCCATCAGTCCTGATAGAGCTCCGTTGAGCTCACTAAGTCCCCTTGTCTCACTTGCTCACACTGCTTCTCCCACCGCTGCAGGCTGGCCTTTTGTACTGGGCCCCTGCCTGTATTGACGCCTTTTTCTGCCCAAAAAGAAATCCAAAGCAGTCCTGACAGGGCTTTGGTGAGTTCGCTCACTCCGCCTCCCTCACTCGCTCTCTCGTTCTGTTTCTCCCAGTGCTGCAGGCTGCCCTTTTGTACTGGGCTCTTGCGTTGGGGCCTTTGTCTGAACACAAACAAATCCACAGCAGTCCCGACAGAGCTCACTTGAGCTCGGTCACTCCCCTCTCTCACTCGGTCGATCTTAATCTGTCCCAAACACTGATTTCCCAGAGTGACCGTGCTATTGTCCGGAAGGAGCGCAAAAACATATTTTAGCCAGGATGTGAAAAATGACAGCTGTAGTGTTCATAAGGAGTTGTGAAAAAATGCCACTGCTGAAAATGTGGCATGACAGTATTACAGATTTGCGAAGTTATAAGGGTGCATGGAAACAGTTCAATGCACTCTTGTAACACAGTCATGTTACGGAGTTTCGTCACTAAATTTTCAACATAGGGATTTTAGGACCTCTACTCATGAACAGTGCCACTGTCATTTTCTTAATCTGTCCCAAACACTGATTTCCCACAGCAACCACATTATTCTGCACTGGAACTGTGAAAACACATTTTGGTCAGGATGTAAAAAATGACAGCTGTACTGCTTATAAGGAGGTGTGAAAAAATGGCACCTTTGAAAATCTGGTGTGACAATATTACAAATCTGCAAAGTTACAAGGGTGCGTGGAAAGTGTGCAATGCACACTTTTAACACAGTCAATTGATGGGCTATCATCACCAAATTTTTAACATAAGCATTTCAGAACCTCTGCTCATGAACAGTATCATTGTCATTTTCTTAATCTGTCCCGAACAGTGATTTCCCACAGCTACCGTTCTATTCTGTGCCGGAAGTGTGAAAACACATTTTGGCCAGGATGGGAAAAATGACAGCTGTTCTGTTCATAAGTAGGTCTGGGAAAATGGCAATGTTGAAAATCTGGAGTGAAAATATTATAAATTCGCGAAGTTACGGGCGTGCATGCCAAGTGCGCAATGCACGCTCGTAACACAGTCATTTTATAGAGCATTGTTACCAAATTTTCAACATAGGCATTTTAGGACCTCTACTCATGAACAGTGTCACTGTCATTTTCTTACTCTGTCCTGAACATTGATTTCCCACAGTGACCGTGCTATTCTGCGCCGGAAGTGTAAAAACACATTCTGGCCAGGATGTGAACAATGACAGCTACACTGCTCATAAGGAGGTGTGATAAAATGCCAGTGTTGAAAATCTGGCATGAAAATATTGTAAATTCGCGAAGTTACGTGCGGACATTGTAACTACAAATACTGCGCTCGTAAAACAATCATTTTTGGATTTTCCCACCAAATTTGCAACATATGCTTTTTGAGCCCACCTCATGAACACTGGAACTGTCGTTTGCGTAATCAGCTCGAAGGGTGATTCCGCGCAGTGACCGCGAACCACCTTTTGGAGCCGATTAACGCCATGACAGTTCAAGAATTTATGAGGAGGGGTCCCAAAAACCCCATGTTGAAAATTTGGTGAAAAAATTCCCAAAAATGCCCGAGATGTGCACTGTAGTTGAAAAAACCCTATTCATTACATTATACAGCTTACCGGCATTTCCTCAGTTCGCGGTCGGCTTTGAAGAGTGTAGACGTGTTCCCAGTCCACCGAAGATCATCACGCCAAGCTCCAGGGGTATGTATGGGGTGGGGAGTGTGTGTGGGGAGGCAGGGTGCGCAGTGGATGGGTACGGGATGGCGGGTGGGGGGCAGGGTACGCTGAGGGACAGTTTCCTTTTTTACAGGTTAAAAACAACAAAACAATGTCGCGGGACAGTTTTTCCCTTCACAGGGGTATCTGGCACACTGGGGTGGGCTCCAAGTGTGCCACCAGAGGATCTAGTTTAGGGGCCACCCGTCAGCAGGAACAAAAGGGGGGGCTTATTATGCTGATGGGGGATTGGGCACCCCCATCGGCAGGAACAAAAGGGGGGGCTTATTATGCCGACAGGGATTGAGCACCCCATCATGTGGAAATAAAAGGGGGTTTATTATGGTGACGGGATTGGGCACCTCGTCAGCAGGAAAGAACATCGGGTGGTTATTATGCTGACGGGATTGGGCACCCATCGGCAGGAACAAAAGGGGGTGGGTTTACAAAATGCCAATGGGGTGGGCTCCCCGTCGGCAACAACAGAAACAGGCCTACAGCCGACAGGATTAGGGACCCGTCGGCAAGTAAACACGGTGGGGGGTTATGTTGTTGTGAACATGGCAGCAAGCCGCCACCATGTTCACAAACAATATCAGGGGTTTCACATCCCGCCCTGCAATGACAGGTCGCTCACTCATTGTAGCGGATGGCTGATGCTGCAATGACGAGGCAGCCCCTGATTGCAGCGGCTGATTTTTTAGAAAGTTGTAGCATGCTGGCTGAACTAGTGTCAGCAGCAGCATGCCATGGCATTAGGGGACTGGGGACAAGCCTTTGCAGGCTGTGGGGAGCATTGTGCACAGTGCTGCGCCTCCTAGCATTTTGTGGAGAAAGCTGACTCAACATGTTTCTTGCGCATGTGCGCAATCAACATAAAAATTATTTGTGAGTGTGCCAGTGAGGTGCTATTTCATATTTTTGATGGCGGGAGAAATGATTGTGTCATCACCTCAACTGTATATAAAGTTATTTTTCTGTGTGTATTCCATAAATGTGCTACACCTGTTTTAATTATGATTGGATCTAGAGTTTAGAAAATGAGAGATGTTTATAATATGCAGGTCCTTTCTGGACAGCACTTTGTTGTGGAGAGGGCACTGGATTTTCATTGAAGTTAATGTTTGGCGAAACTTCAGAAGCTTGCTCCCATAAAGTATAACTAGTATCAAATTTATTTAAAACATATGAGTGAACCTGGTTAGACCTTGTTATCTTGTAATATATACCCAGTATAGCCTGGAGGTTAGAGTAAAGAGCTATTAATGAGCTTGGTACATCTAGCAGATCTCAGTTTGATTCCCACCACAGTCTCCACTTGCATACTGTGTGACTTTGAACAAGTCTCTTAACCAGCCCACTGCTCCCAGTTTGCCCTTGAAAGGAAGCATCTAGAGTGTCTAGAGGGTCTTACCCAGCTGCCAAAAAGAATGAAAGAAAGTATTTTGACGATCTAAAGCAGGGAAGTGGTCCTCTCCCAAAGACTTGTCCCTCAATTTATAGCGCAGGTGATTTCTTTTTTGCTGAGGTTTTTAAAGTCAAGAGAAAACTCAGAGGGTAGTGTTGATAACAAAGAGAAAACACAATACTTCAACTGATTATGAGCATTTGATCAAAATTAGAATAAGTAGTAGGACTTGACAAATGAGGAGATCTTGGAAGTGGTATTATGCTTACTATATGCATGTTTCAGTTGAAATCTGTTTAACAAGTACCCCAGTTATAACTAAGATAAGATGTGCCTTTTGCTAGTTAGGTGAACAAATATTAATCCATTCCAAAGTTACACATTTTTCAAATTTCAGTTCTGAGCATGCTCAGTAGGCACTTTCAAGTTAGCTGTAGAGAACAAAACAAGAACTGGGCCATAAGAAAAAGTATCCTTTTTCGTATTGACAAATCCTCTTTCATGTGAAAAAATCTTTTTTTCGTATGCTGCCATCTTGTTTTCTGTTTTCCAAAAATAAAAAATGAAAAAGTCACAAAAATGACATCCTAGAGAGAGAGACCAGCTCATCAGTCTGGCTCAATAGGACCCCATTAGCATTAGCTGGATTCTTCACTTAGCTGTTGGAGAAATACCCTTGAAATGTTGTTTTTTTAAGATTGTATATCTCTTTTCATGACCCATCATATGAAAAAATATTCTTTTTTCATATCACAAGTCACGATAAAAAATAATTTTTGTGAGGAGAAAATCCTTTCTTGTTTCCTGACATCTTTTCCCTGGTGTCTAGTGGTAGCCCTCACCACCCACCGACTGATCACTGTCCCCATAATGTTTTTTTATTTACCTGGTATCTAGTGGCACCCCTGACCCTCTGATTGCCATCCCTGCATTCACATATTTCTGTGGTGTCTAGTGGCACCCCCACCTTCTGATACTGTCCTGGTTTACATTTGTTTTCACTGGTATCTAGGTGCACCTCTCCTCCCTCTGTCACCATCCTGCCTGTAATAAAGAAAATGGTCCCTCAATTTCTTTCTTTTTTTACCTGTAAAAAGGAAAAAGGTCCCTCTCTGATCTGAACCCCCACCCTAACCTCCCACTGAGCATTCACCACCACGCACCCCCCCACACACACACTTACTCACCAGAACACATCCCAGGGTGAAGATCCAGTCTCTGATCGAAGACATGTCTTGCTGCTGGAAACACCGACTGCTATATGAGAAAGTAAGGTGAATGCGGTTCAATGTATTTCAATGGGGTTTTCAACTCTGTGACATAACTTTGCATTTTTACATATTTTAAGCCCAGATTTATTTATTTAGTTTTTGTTGACCGGGTAAGTGTGCTAGACAGCAAAGCTGCCAATTTTCAGGCACAACCCGGGAGGTTACATACCATAGTTGGGAAAACAACTATGAATACAAACAAGTTAAATAAGGAGAATAACAAGTAGTTCACATTTCAGCCCAGGCTGGAGTATAGCAAGCAGCGGTGAGTGAGCTTAGTAACAGACAAAGCAAAGTGGCAGATGTTGTTATAGCAGATGTCCCATTTGTGGAGGAGCCATCTTGAGGATTCTGGAAGGGCAATCATCCCATAGGCCAGTTTTAGTCTCAGAACCCCCTGAGCGATAGCCAGCCTTGCTGCAGATGTGAGGCTGTGTCTGACTTTATACGCAATACCAAGCTGAGTACTGACTGTTTTGATCATAGTGTTGAGGTGCAGGTCATAGTCCAGGGCCAGATCCAGTGTGTCTCCAAGATATTTAAAAGAGGAGACAATATTGAGGAGGGTGACATCAGATGCTCTGATGCAAAGTGGCTGGTGACAAGCTCAGAATTTTAGATCCAGAGCCAAAGAGCATGGCAACTGTCTTTTTGTCATTTAGGACAAGTTTATTTTGCTTCAGCTAGTGTTGGAAAATGTTGAAATTGAGGTTTAGGTTCCGGTTTATGTCAGATAAATCAGAGGAGCTGGAGTAGAGTACCAAGTTGTCAGCAAATAACAGGGCAGAGCATGAGCCGGATAGCTGGGGGAGATTATTCACAAAGATTGCAAACAGTAAAGGGCCCAAAATGGATCCCTGGGGAACTCCAATCCAGGTAGGGGAGAGGTAGGATTTGGCATTACCAATCTGCTCGAATTGCTGTCACTTTGAGAGATAGTTAAGGAACCATGTGGTTGCAGAGATGGAAAAACCTAGGGAGGACAGCTTGGATAGGAGCAGCAGGTGGTGCACCAAATCAAATGCCTTTGTGAGGTCTACAGAGATCACACCTGTGAGGGAGCCTTTATTCATGGCAAGCCTGACATTATTGTTGAATTTGGTAATAGCCGTGGAGGTGCTGTGCCCTTGTCGAAAACCACGTTGATCCGGCATGAGAAGATTGTGAGCCTGGAGGTGGTCTGAGACCTGTGCAACTGTGATTTTCTACAAGATTTTTGATAAGGTCAACCAAATAGCAAAGGGATGGTATTTTTCCATGGTTGTGGTGTCACCCTTTTTGTGGACAGAGGCAATGTGTGTGATCTTCCAGGGTGAAGGAACATGACTGGTACTCAGAGACAGATTGAAGAGGCATGTAGCTGGAGAGGCAATGTAGGGGGCAATGAATTTTAAGAATTTGGGTAGAAGCCCATCAGCCCCAGCTGACCCATATGGAGGACTGGGGTTTAGAAGGTGCCAGACTTCAGGTGCTGTGACCAGGTGGAGGTTAAAAAGAGGGTTTGTCAGTCCCTGTTGTCTAGAGGTGGTCCAGAAGAAAATGCAGGAAGTGTTGCATAGGCAGAGAGTTCTGTGAAATGACAGTTTAGAGCATCAGTGATGGTTAAAGGACTATTGCAGCTGATACCATCCAGTACCACTTCAGTTATGTTTCGCCTTTTTCTCTCCCCATTATAGAGTTTACATGACTCCAGAAACCACTAGAGTCACTGACAGAGGTGTGGAGAACTTCCGGTAATAGGTGCTCTTTGCAGCTCTTATGGCTATTTTACAGAGGTTCCTAAGCCTTTTGTATTCAGCCCAGTCAGCAGAGGACTGAAACTGCTTAGTTTTATTCCAGATATTGTCCCTCTGTTTGATAGAGACCATTAGCTCAGAAATTAGCCAGTGGGTAGCAGTTCCTCTAGTTCAGTGTCTTTTAATGGGATATACTTGTCCTGCAGTGCCAGAAACTTGGGGAGGAAGTATCATGCAGCTTGTTCAGTGTCAGAGGTTTGGCATAATGGTGCCCAGTCTGTATTGCTAAGGTCAGAGATGACAGCCTTCATGTCCAGTTTAGAGAAGTGATGAAACTGAATATCTCTGGGTGGGGTTTTGGGGGTCATGGCTTTCCAAATACAGTAGACCGGAGAATGATTACTGATAGAATTTGGCAAGAAACGCATGGCACTGATCCTATCAGGTCTGCTAGATATTATCCAGTCAAGAATAGACTGTTGACTGCTATTTGTGGACAGCCTAATGTGAGACAATATCAACTGGGTCAGGTGGAGCCTACCCAACTCCACAGCATAAAGGCCGGAGCTTTTTTCCAGCCAGTCCAGGTTTAGGTCACCCATAATAACCAGTTTATGTTTGCCTTTTAACATGGCAAGATAGCTGAGGATATTAATCAGACCAGCTAGGCCATTTTTTTTGGGGGGGGGGGCGGTTATAGATGCATACGAAGCTCAACATTTTAGCTTGTCCAAGTGAAACAACAATATGTATAGCTTCACATAAACAACTAGTGTTGACTGGACACAGAGAGATATCCAGATACTACCTAGTATGGAACATAACATCCCTTCCCCTCTTCGCCTTTAGATGGTCACATCTGTAGAGCTCGTAGCCTTTGGCTGCACATAAGGAGTCAGGGGTGCGGGGTTTCAACCAAGTCTCAGACAGATCTAGTATATCAGGGGAATAGTGAACCATCCAGGCCACCAACTGCACAAAATTAGATGTCAGGCTTCTAATATTCATGTGGACGAGCCTTAATCCCTTGTTAGAGAATCAGAGAGAGGGGTCAGTAGGAACAGCCCTAGCAAAGGGGCCAGGGTTGAGTTCAATGTCACCCGAGCGAGTGAGCAGGCATAGCGCTACCCGGGTTTCAGAGGAAGAGGTAAGGAGATGAGCACTCAGCGGCCAATGAAAGGAGGAGAGAGTAAGGTAGTGTGTAATTTTAGCAAAATGGATGAGTTTTAAGAGCTAGGTTCCTTTCTGGGACCACACATCATGAACAATGTTGGTGGAATTATGCAAATCTGTCCCGAACAATGATTTTGCGGTTGCTTGGCAAAATCACTTTTCAGTTGGAATTTGAAACTTTTCATTGCACTTGTTCATGAAGTAGATGGCTATGTTGAAAATTTGGGGTCAAATTATGTAACAATGGCAAAGTTATGCACATCTGTTGCTATTTTCCTAGACTCACTCATAACTTCGGTAATTTAAAAATATTTTGACCCCAAATTTTCAACATAGCCATTTTTTTACACCACCTCACGGACATGACAGCTGTCATTTTTACTGTCCTGGCCGAACTGTGTTTTCCCACCTGTGGCACAGAATGACATTGCGGTGGTGCGGAATAAAGTTTTGGTGGGGGATTTAAGCATTTCTAGTACCAGGTACATGAGGTTGGGTAATAAGAAGGCTACGCTGACAATGTGTTTGCTGTTGTCCTACAAGTGGAAGTGCAGGGGCAAGAGGGCACTACTCTTCCAAAGCAACCTACAGTACATATACACATCTATGAAGGGATGGAAGTGGCCCTGCGCTCCCACAGGCAAATATGGATACAGTTATACTATCCCAAAAAGTAACAAAATTATTTGCAAAAAACTGCATTAATGCAACAGTTAGGGTCCAGATCAAACCAAAAAAAGCAGGAAAATGTGATGTTAGGGTTTCATAACCTAACACCCCTGCCCCACCCCTGAAGCGAATGATGGACTGAGTCTTCCTTAAGGGTTGTCAACTCTAATGCTCACCCCATTCTATATACTCATGAAACATACATACCTGTCTCCATCACATCTCAGCTTTTCTATTACTGCAGTGGGGTGAGCATTAGGGTTGACAACCCCAAATAAGATTCTACCCATCTTTCGCTTTGGGGTGGGGCAAGGGTGTTAGGGTTTTATTTGGTTTTTGTTACCCAGGTAGGTGAGCTAGCCCTAGAATGACTATTTTCAGTCACGACCAGGGAAGATTACAACATGAGAAAAAAACACAACATTACAAGTACTGAATAAACACAATTGGAGAAATACGTGAAAAGCAAATTACAAATGAAAAGCCAATTATAAATTGGCTGAGAAAGTATACATGGTGAAGTCAAGAGAACATGTAGGGCAGAGTAAGCATATAAAACCATGAAACCAGCTATGTAACATATAGGGAGAGCTGGGCAACAGTTACAGTAACCTACTGAGTACATAGTAAGTGCAGAGTTTAAGTAAATAAAGTTTTTTTTACATTGAAGTGAGGCAGAAAAAGCTATCATTCTTATGAGGCAGATTGTGGAGGAAACACTGTTGTCCAGTGAGAAAAGGATAATGCAAAAACACTGGATGGAGCAATTACAAACATATGAACATATGAAATTTGCCAGCAGATAAAGGCCTAGAGGTCTATCAAGTCTGCTCGAATGTGCAGCTAGCACCCCTTATTCAGCAGCTGCCCCTCCCTTCCACCCTTCCCCTACATTGACCCTCCCCCTTGTCCTGTCCCATCTCCTTTTGAAGCAGTCCACTGTTCTACTGGATACCACTTCTGCAGGTAATGTATTCCACCTGGCTACTACCCTCTCTGTAAAAAAGTGTCTCCTCATCTCCCTCCTCAACCTTCCTCCCTCCCTCCAGTCTCATATCATCACCCCTGGTGTCCCTCTCCTACCTTACTTTGAACAGCCCCTCTGTACCTGTCTTGTTTATTCCTTTCATGTACTTAAAGGTTTCAATCATGTGCCCCCGTCCCTCCTCTCCTCCAGCGAGTACATATTCAATTCCCTCAGCCTTCTCTTGTATGATAAGTCCCCCAGCCCCTTGATCATCTTTGTCACCCTGTGCTGCACCCCCTTTAGTTACTTAATGTCCCTCTTCAGATATGGGCGCCAGTACTGCATGCAGTACTCCAGGTGCTGTCTAACCAATGACCTATACAGTGGCAGAATCACCTCTTCCCTCCCTCCTGAAGGATATACCCCTTGCAATGCAACCCAGCAATTTGTTGGTCTTTGCAGCTGCTTTCCTAAATTGTGCCGAGTTGTTCATTGATCCTGTAATGAGCACCCTCAGATCCTTCTCCTCTTCTGTCTAGGCTAGCTGCACTCCCCCCAGCTGGTAACTTCTCCTTGGGTTCTTCATCCCAAAATGCAGCACCTTGCACTTTTTGGCATTAAACCCCAGTTGCCAGGTGTCTGACCAGGTTTCAAGCTTTGCCAGATCATCCTGCAACCCCTGCCATCCCTCTAGGTCGTCCACCACCACTCCTACATTGGTGTCATCAGCAAACAGATTGATCTTGCTCTTGATGTCCAATGATATGTCTGCAATGAATATCCCAAACAACACTGGTCCCAACACTAAACCCTGTGGAACACCGCTCATCACTACCCTTGGGTGTGAGTGCTCTCCACCCACCACACCCTCTGTTGCCTTCTCTGAAGCCAGTTCCCTACCCATCTCACTAGCTTTGCACCTGCCCCTGTGCCTTCTAACTTACTTCCCAGCCTTCCATGCAGCACCAAGTTGAATGCCTTACTGAAGTCCAGATACAGGACATCCACTGCATGGTCCCTGTCCAGTTGCCTAGTTACCCAGTCATAGAACTCCACCATGTTGGTTTGGCAGGATCTGCCACATATGAAGCCATGCTGTCTGCTGTCCTGTAGTCCTTTGGCCTCTAGGAGGGCCACCAGCCTCTCTTTCAGGATAGTCTCCATTAGCTTACCCACGATGGATGTGAGGCTCACCAGTCTATAGTTCCTCAGTTCATCCTTGGGGCCACTCTTGTGGAGTGGCACCACATGAGCCATCCTCCAGTCCTGAGGTACATAGTCTGAGTGTAGTGAGGTATTAAATAGGTCTACTAAGGGTCCTGCAAGGACCTCTGCCAGCTCCATCAGTACCTTGGGGTGGATGCCATCTGTGCCTGGCACCTTGTCCACCCTCAGTGATTCAAACCCTCCCAAACTCTGCCCTCCATGATTTCCCCATCTGTCACCCTCTCCCTCCCTGTTTCTGCCATTCCTCCCCCCTTGGGTGTCACCCCCCTCTTCTCCTTAGTAAATACCCAGCAGACGTAATCATTTAGTGCTTCTGCCTTATCGTACCCTGCTTCCACCCAACCCCCCTCCTTCCTCATCCTTACTATGTGATTGTTACAGCTCCTTTTCTCTCTGATGTACCTAAAGAAGTCCTTCTCCCCCTTCTTAATGCCTTGTGCCAGCCTGAGCTCCGTAGATGCCTTGACTCCCCTTACTGCCCGAGTCGCCTCCTTCGATTCCATCAAGTACTCCTCCCTGTTTTCTTGTACCTTCTAAAGGTAGTTCTTTTCCTCCTTACCTTTTCCATGACCTCCTTGCTCAACCAGCTTGGTTTCTTAGCCCTAGCCTTCTTGCTCTGGGCCTTGCAGCAGGTTTTGGTTGCCTCCACTATCCCCAGCTTTATGAGCTCTCACCTCTGGTTAGTGTCCATACTAGGTTGAATTCTGGCCAGGTACCCTTTTACCACTTCCTCCATCCTCCCAAAGCTGGCCATGCTGAAGTCCAGCACTCTTGTGCCAGATTCCACTCCTTCCTTGCCCATATCAAATGTGAGCCATACTGAGTGGTGGTCACTCCCTGATGGTGGTTCTCCCACCATAACTTCTCTCACAAAGTCCCCATTTGCCAGCACAAGGTCAAGGGTATTCCCTAACCTGGTTGGTTCACTGACCATTTGCAGTAGGAAGCTGTCCTGGAAGGCATCCAGCAGTACCTGCTCCCTTCTGTTCCTGGTTGTTGGGGTACTCCAGTCCACTCCTGGCATGTTGAAGTCCTCCACAGTCACCACACTATCCTTCTCACAGGTCCTCCTGATCTGTCCCGCTAGTTCCCTGTCTAACTTCTCCGTCTGAGATGGCAGCCTGTACACCACTCCCATTCTGAGAATCCTATTCTTGGAATCCTGGATTTGGCATCCAAAATGACTCCATACTACCCTGCTCCCCTTCCTCCCTTACACACTTCAGCCCTTCCTTCACAAATAGTGCCACCCCCCTCCTTTCCCAATCACCCTGTCCCTACAAAATAACCTGTACCCTGGTACAAACAGGTCCCAGTCATTGTATTGGGTGGCCCATGTTTCTGTGATGGCTGCAATGTCCACTTCTCCCTCTGTCATGAGCACCTGTAACTCTGCAGTTTTCCTCCCAAGGCTCCAAGCACTAAGGGTAACCACCTCCCACCTTCCCCCCCTCCCATCCTGCCCTCCTTTCCTAGCATCACCAATAGTACTTGCCATTTGTCCTTTGTCACTGTTATGGGGGGTAAACTCATATGGTTTCCCAACCTGTGGTCTCTGCATGTCTCTTGCCCACTTGCCACCCCCCGCTCCTAGTTTAAATTCCCAACTTCCTCTATGTACTCCTCCATCCTCTGTTTCAACACTTTCTTTCCCTCCTCACTCAAGTGTAGTCTGTCCTTGGCATAGAGACTACTGTCCTCCCAGGTCCCTCCCCACCCCCCAATAGCCCATACCCTTTAGCATAAGACCAGGTTCTTAGCCGTCCATTAAATTCCTGTATTCTCAGCTTGCTTGTTGTGCTTGCCTTGTGCACTGGAAGTATCTCTGAAAAAGTTACTGATCTTCCTGTCCCCTCACATAATTGTCCTAGTTCCACAAACCTCCTCTGGACTATAGCTACTGTCTTGTCAGCCAGGTCGTTCATCCCAAGATGTATAATTAAATGAGGCTTGTCCCTACCTCTTCTAGCATATTTCAGAACAGATTGTCCCACCCTTTCCGCTGTCATTCCTGGCATGGCCTCCACCCAAATGCGACTATGCCTCTCCCCCTTGCTACCCCACCTGACTCCTCTTAGTATTGAGTCCCCCAGCATGAAGATTCTACCTCTCTTACTCCCTGCTTGCTTCCATTCATCTTCATCTCTCATTTCCTGCTCCTCTTCTTCCTCCTGTACATTATTTCCTCCTGTTGCAATTCTCCCAGCTGAACTTCTGCCCACACTGGTTTGGTCCAGGCATTTATCATTTACTCCTCCAATTGCATCATTTCCCTCCTCCTTCTTCCCCTCTAGCAGTGTAAAACTATTTTCTGAAGACCCTTCACAAATGCCCACTCCCTCTCTCGTCATAGTGACCTGTTCTCTCCTTTCCACTCCATGAGTTTTTCCACTTCTTCTCCTCCCCTCACAAGTCCTTAACTCCTCCTTCCATTTGTCTTTTGTCTCTTGACCTGGTTTCCCTGGCAATCGTTTTTCCTGGCCTGGGCCCCTTTGTCTCCACTTCCCTTCTTCTGACCCTCTCCTCACCACTGTTGGTTCAAATCACCCTCCCTCATCTCCTCTCCTCCCTCCCTCCAGTATTGGGCTAAACCCAACCCCAGTCTGCCTTGCCTGTCTTAGTTCCTCCTGCAGACCCTCAATCTCCTTTCTAAGTTTCTCTATGTGGTTGGACACTAAACATCCCCCACACTGCAGCTGATTTTTAGAAAGATCAGTGCACCGCAGTTGTTGCAGCCTACCACCCTACCCATTGCTGTCGTTGCCCACCAGCGACCCCCCCACCCTTCCAGATGAAGGATACCAAACACTCCCCCAAGTCTCCCCTCTCCCCCCTCTATCAGTGCAAAACATTATTTTCTTAATTTCCCCTTCCCCTTTGTTGTACATGTTTAGATAGACTGAACACTGCTTTTTACTTTCCTATCCTTTCTATCCACACCCAAAAAGAGACTTCAAGTAACTATTGCACCACCTTCTTCAAACTCCTACTCCTCCTTTCCACAATGCAAATAGCAATGCAAAGAAGTAACAATGAAAGCTCCTTAATTTGCAGTTACTTCCCTTCCACTGAGATAGCAGTCACCTCTTCAGCCGCTGCTGTTCCTTTCCTGGATATTTGCTTCTGCTATGACAGGTGCATGACCTTTACCCATTTGAGGAAGTGATGTCAGAACTCCTGGTATAAAGGAATTCACAGACCTGGGGTGGGTGGGTGAGGGTCTGGGAGGGTGGGACCAACCCAAGTCTTCCAGAAACAATCAGGTAGCTGAGGCCCCTGGTCAGACCATTATCACCCTTCCCCCACTATGCACTAAACTTTGCAGCTAGTGAAGCCAGCAAAAAGGAATCACAATTCTACTCTAAGCCCCAAAAATAAGTTTGCTACCAAAAGAAACAGGTCTCCAATTCAAACAGCTTCACCAACAACACATCAAAATAGTCTTGAATTTAGAAGACATATGTCTCCAATTCAAAGAAACTGCCCTAATTAAATCACACCAAATAGGTTTTAAATCAGAAGAAATAGGCCTCCACAAACACAGCCTGTTACACAGTGAAACATCAAACAAATTAGCCCACTTATAGCCAACGGTTTCAAAATTCCAACCGCCCCAGAACAATATCCTGCTAGCCCCTTAGAAGTAGTAAGAAAGAAAAGAAATAACCTTCTACCAAGTAAAACCCACAAGAAACAATGTAAAAACAGCAAGAAGAAGCTACTATACTGGAACTGATCTGATCCCTTCCCCTTCTGGATACTTCTGAGAAGCCAAAAGCAACTGACACCACAAACCTGATTCAGCTCCACCTCCAGATAGCTGAGTGAGACCTGGCCAGACCATTAGCACCCTTCCCTCACTATGCACTAAACTTTGCAGCTAGTGAAGCCAGCAAAAAGGAATCACAATTCTACTCAAAGCCCCAAAAATAGGTTTGCTACCAAAAGAAACAGGTCTCCAATTCAAACAGCTTCACCAACAACACATCAAAATAGGCTTGAATTTAGAATATACAGGTCTCCAACGCAAAGAAACTGCCCCAATTAAATCACACCAAATACTGTAGGTTTTAAATCAGAAGAAATAGGCCTCCACAAACATAGCCTGTTACACAGTGAGTGGAGTGAGAAGGGACGTAGACGCAACCAATCATATTGGAGGGAGGAGTAGGAGGAAGAACAAAGAGACATCCTACTTTTGTTGGTTTAAACTGAACCATGACTGTTGCATTAACACAGGTTTTTTTTACAAAACATATATATATATATATATATATCTAATGGTTAAAAAAAGAATCTCCAAATCCAATCTTCTGATTGTATAAAACACATCACATGTCCATGTATATATCAGAGTGCAACCTCACACCTGCACGTTTACTCCCCTCCAAAACAATTTTGACATTTTATAAGATAGATAAACCACTCTGAGGTGTGCGGTCGCGCTCTGATATATGCACACCTTGGGTGGTTGATGCATCTGGCCAGCAGCCTCATGTGTACAACACACACCAAGGGGTGCATGTATCAAAGCACAACTGCACACCTCAGAGTGGTTTATCTATTACATATATATATATATCTATATATATATATATATATATATATATATATATATATATATATATATAGATATATATCTATCTATATATATATATATATCATATATATATATATATACAGTACATATGTACACACATACATAGTAGTAAAGGGAAATGTGTCAGTATTTATCATGCTGGTGAGTAGGTTTATGTGCACCAATGTATTCTCCTCTTGAGTGGAGTAAAGCTTTATCAGATTAAGGATATGCATAATAACATGACAGGGTGTGAAGCCACATACATGTCATAGAAGCCATTTGCACACATCTTTTAAAATGAGTCCTTTGTTCCAACAGCCATCCTATATCAGCTAACACCTCTATCAGCTAACTTAACTCAACTGAAGTAGTGTCATCACTCTAACAGACTACATTATTTAAAAAGATAACAGCTTGTCAATGATATGAATAATGGTGCAGTAAATGCATAATATTTTTAACAAAGCTAAGAGGAGGATGTCAAGTAGAATGTTTAGAAAATTAAACACACTAGTTGAAAAATTGACTCTGTAATTGTGGCATGAACCAGACTGGTGTTAAAAACAGAACCTCTCAAAATCTGCAATTACAAAACAATATAAGTGGTTCAAAATGAAAATTAGTAACTAGTATGTAACTGATGAATAATTTACAGGGAATTGTGTGCAAATGATTAGGTTTGATTATATAGGTTCAAAAGCGAGAACCTCTTGATTCCAAAAAACATTCTAAAAGCCTTTTAGAATGTTGCCATGTTCAAATTAGAACATATTTGGGAGACTGGTCCAGTTGTGTGGTGACAGTGCATTGTGATACTACCTGGGAAAACAACATTCTAGCTGAAGTCCTGGAATCCCATGCAGAAGCCAACTGGGAGCTGGGTGTATCACAGTGATGAAGTACTGGGCTTCTGTGGAAGGAGGGTTGGCTTGCAGGCCACCCTCCATTCATTCACCCTTGGCCAGCTAGACAAAAAGCACTTACTGGGTCAGTTGTGAATGAATCAGGTGTCCTACCCTCTCGGCCAGAAGAAAGGTGTAGCCCTTGGAAGTACCCATGGTTGAAGAAAGGGAGAGGGGATCCGAATGAGGGGAAAAGAGGGGGAAAATTATTAAAAGAAAAAAAGTGATTTGGATAGGAAGAACCATGACAGGTTCTCCCATCCTTAATTAGGTCCTAATACTTAGACTTCTCCCCCCTCTGTATGTGGAAAAGGCCAGAAAAAGCAACAGACAGCCCCCTACATGAAGGATACTCACAATCAAGGCATTCTATCCACAGAGAGGCATATGGACCCCTTTCACACTTAATCCTAGCCCAGGAGTGGAGCTACATGTGTGGGCTGGATGGGGAAGGATACAGGTATACGCATGATTCAGAACACTAGATCCATGCTGTGACTGGCTGGTAGAGGGGAAGAAGGTAAACAGCCCTAGGGACAGCATTAGCAACAATGTGCCCCTCTACCTGGTCACAACTCCATGACCAGGGCCCAATCAAACCCTTGCACTAGTCCCCCTCTTTGAGAGCCTTCATGGTGGGCTGGAGGCAGTGCTGACACTGGCTGGCTGATTTTTATATACTTCTGACTTTCTGGTGGCAAGGTGGCAGCCCTAGAGGACTGCCATATCCCAAAATTCCCTGCACCCTGCACTGGCAGTGATCCACCTGTTGACTGGCGTAGGCATCCACTTGGATGCCATGGTCAGGACCAGCTCCATTCATCCCATGTGCCCTCTGCCCCAACCTGCTACTCTGCACCAGTGAAGCAAGTGGACAGGGGCTGTGGACATAGAAGGATGCAGAGCTGCAGCTGGATATGCTCAATTAGAGTGTATCCCAGCCATCTATGTCGATTGGGCCCATTGAATGCATTTATCCAATTTATTCATTACTGTGAACCTGTAATGTCATTATTATTCAGAACTTAGACATTGATGTATGGTCACTGCTTAATTTGTCTTCCCAGTATTTAGGGATACATATATATATATATATATATATCTAAAAGCATTTACCATGGCACCCAGTGTCAGGTTCCTTCTTTTCTAGTCATGTCAATTAGTAGTGGTGTGTGAGATTTTCAAATTCCAGTGGAATGGAATTTCTCAGAATTTTTGACATTCCGCTGAAATTCCACTGAATTTTGTAAGAGTGGGATGGCAGAATTCTGCAAAGGAATAATGTGGAATGGGTTTTTCTCTACTTTTCTATGAAATTAAATTCCACAGATTTCATATTTTCTATGGAAATGGCTGCACAATAATTTTCCACAGAAAAAAATGCTGTTCCGCAGAATATTATTCTGCAAATCACAGCAGGTGAGAGTTCTGCAGAAGAACCAGTAATATTCTGATGGAAGTTCCTCTGGCAGAATGGTCATTCTGCACTAATTTCACTGGCAGAACTCCGCATTCTGCACAGCACTATCACTTAGGATCTTCAGATGAAAGGGAGTGGAGCCACGGATGAGGGAGAGGGGTCTCTAGATTGCCAACTGCAGGACCTGTGAAGTAGCGCAAATTGCATGGTGAGGCAGTAGAAACAGTGTGGGTGTAGATTCTGATATTTAAAGTTCCTTTTTTGTGTGTGTGTTTCATGACTGGGCAAGGGATCATGTGGCAGCCCAAATGCTCGGACTGAGTTTCCAGGTATCCCGACCTTGTGAGGTATGCAGGGACAGGAGAGCACATTTTGGACAGAACACAGCGAAATGGATGACACAGAGGGGAAGTACTGCATATTCCTGTCCCAATTTCATGGTCTCAGAAATGTAAAAGATGGTTGTGAGGTTGTGAGCAGCAGGAATTCTGGCAATTATACTGTTGAGCTAGGGGCGTTGTTTAGGGATTACTTTTGCCTTGGGGGAGACCTCACCTGTATAATTTTAATTTATTTTAGCAGTACCTGGCAATAGTTGTTACCTGACCTGTAACAAAGGGGACAGTTGCTGGGGTTCCAGACACTGCAGTTTAAGCTTTTCTTTGGGGGGGGGGGTGTTGCTCTTGCTGCAGGACACAGTTGTTGAAGGAGCAGTGGAAGGATATGGGGCTTTAAAGGGACAGCAGTGTTAATCAGGGCGAATGCCATTTTGTGAGTCTATGATGGTGGGGGGATCATTCATAGGGAAGGGGCTGAGGTGCACTAGTGTGGGGGTGGCTGATTCACTCTCACAAGAATTGGGGTAGCTGAGGGGGCCAATCAGGGCATGGGAAAAGATTGTGAGGTTCAAACAAAGGGGAAAGAGCCCTTTAAATTTTTGGTCCTTCCCCTACGCACACAGACAGAGCAGAGCCATGGGTGAGGGAGGAGGATCTGTGGATCGTCAACCACAGGACCTGTGGAGTAGTGTGAACTGCACAGCAAGGCAGTAGAAACAGTGTGGGGGTCAGTTCTGGTATCTAAAGTTCCGTTTTTTTTGTGTGTGTTTCGTGACTGGGGAAAGGATCATGTGGCAGTGCAAATGCTCAGCCCAAAGTTTCCAGGTGTCCTGATCTCAAGAGTTGTGCAGGGACAGGAGAACACATTTTGGACAAAACACAGCAAAGTGGATGACGCAGAGGGAAGTACTGCGTATTCCTATCCTAATTTCATGGTCTCAGAAGTGTAAACGGTGGTTGTGAGCTAGTGATCAGCAGGAATTCTGGCAATTATACTGCTGAGCTAGGGGATGTTCGGTAGGGTTTACTCTTGCCTTGGGGGAGACCTCACCTGTATCATTTTAATTTACTTTAGCAGTATCTGACAATAGTTGTTACCAGACCTGTAACTAAGGGGATGGTTGCTGGGGTTCCAGGCACTGCAGTTTAAGCTTTTCCTGAAGGTGGGTGCTCTTGCTGCGGGAAGCAGTTTTTGAAGGAGCAATGGAAGAATTTGGGGCTTTAAAGGGACAGCAGTGTTAATCAGGGCAAAGGCCATTTTGTGAGTCCCTGGTGGTGGGGGGATCATTCGTATGGAAGGGACTGATGTGCACTAGTGTGGGGGTGACTGACTGACTCTCACAAGAGTAGGGGTAGACCCAACCCAACCTTCCCATCCCCGGGTGGACCCAACCCACCTCCACATCCTCCTCCTCCCCAGGCTCCTCAACAGTTATAGGGGAGGTGCTGCTGTGGGATTGGTAGGTAGCATGGCCAGGTGCATCTACTAACAGGTTGTGATCATCCTTGTGACTCTCAGGGGGAACCAGTAATTAAGTACAATAAGAAAAGCAGAAAACCAAAAAAGTGTGTATCTACAGGGGATACAGAGGGTGAGTTGCAAACTAGCATGGAGATACCTAGGAGGTGGAAAGGGACTAGAGGATGGAGCAGGCAGCCCCCAAATGTGGGAGAAGGGATACACTGGATGGCCAGTGGAGCTATGGGGAGGGTGGTAGACTGTAACGGCTGTTGAGCAGCTATCTTTTTAGGGTGGCATGGAGGGCTGGAGGGTGCTTGGTGTGTAGGCAGTTTAAGCAGCTTAGGAGCAAGATTAGTTGGTTAAGGGCATAGCTAAAAAATGGGTTGGGAGCAATGTGGGGGAACAGTCTAGGATCTGGGGCACAGAGGAGTGAGGTTGGTGGGCATCCCAGATCAAGGAGAGAGAAGGAGGTTAGGGTAATGGATCAATATTGCAGTCACCTCAGGTAGCTAGGGGTACAGAACCAGGGAACTGTAGGAGGATCTGGAATAGGAGAAGTAATGGCCCAAGAGCCTGGGGCAAATGGGAGTCTCATAATAGTCTGACAGGAGTAGCTCAAGGTAGAGCACTGAAGACAAAAAATAGGTTCTCAGTACTGGCTAAAATGGAGAATAAGGAGGGGGAGGAACTCATGGATGGGGCAGGAGGAAAGGGGGTCACTGACAACCCAGAGAGCAAAAGCATTGCTGATAGAGGGAACATAAACAAGAAATGGGAATGGGAAGAGTGAAACGGTGAGGAGAGTGGGCAGGGGGATCAACACTGAGGAGGGGATGGAAAGCAAGGATTAAAGGGGAATGAGAATGATGGAGCCAAAGTACGGGGTGTAGTAGGGGGAGAAGGAATCGGGTCAGAGAAGGGACACAGCAGACGGGAGACAAGGTGGGGCTAATGAAAGGGAATGAGGTGGGGAGCATCAGGGATATGCAGGCTGGGGCAATGATTCAGAACTGGGGCCAGGAAAAAGGTAGGGGGCTGGGGCTAAAACATGAGGAAGGTGGAGGGGTCTTAGTTCTGGGACACTCAATACTTAAAGGGGTGAGATGGGGAAGTAAAGGGGAATGGTATAGTCGCATATGGGTGGAGTGCATGCCAGGGATGACAGCAGGTAGGGGAGAACAGTCTATTCTTAAGTATGCAAGGAAGGGAAGGATGAGACCTCATATTGTAATGCACTTGGGCTTGAATGATTTGGCAGGGAACATGGCTGAGGAGGTGCAGGAGAGGTTCTTGGAGCTGGCAAAGTTGTGTGAGGAAGCAGGGAGCTTGGTGGCATTCTCGGAAGTGCTCCCAGTGCCCAGAGCAGGTACAGCAAGGAAACTGAGTGTTGAGGAGTTTAACATCTAGCTTGGTGCCTGGTGCCATACAAAAGGGTATGGGCTGGTGGGGGGATGGGGTAGAACTTGGGACAGCAGCACCCTGTATGATGAGGAGAGGTTGCAGTTGAGCAAGGAAGGCTCTGGTGTGCTAAAACAGAGACTGGGAGAATACATAGCAACCAGGGTGGATTTAAACTAGCTGTAGGGGAGGGAAGTGGGAGGAAATTAAAAAAAGATCTCTAGTTTTGGGGAGCCAAATGGGCTTACCCCCATACCAGTAAGGATGAGACATGGGCATGCTACTACCGTGTTGATAACAACGATGGGCATCGGAATAAGGAGAGGAAGGGCACATATTTGAGGGCAGTCTCTTTGAATGCAAGGAGCCTGGGAAACAAAATGGCAGAGTTGCAGGCTGTCATGACAAAGGGGAAGGTGGATATAGCTGCCATCACTGAAACATGGGCCACCAAATACCAGGACTGGGAATTAGTGATCCCAGGATACAGGAAGTACCAAAGGGATAGAGAGAAAGGCAAAGGGGGTGGGGTGGCGATTTATGTGAGGGAGAGGATAAGGTGTGTCAGGGAAGAAGGGGAGGAGTGTAGAACAGAGACTGTATGGATGCAGTTCCAGGATTCAAGAAACAGGACACTTAGGATGGGGGTGGTGTATAGCCCACCATCTCAAGCAGAGGACTTGTACAGTGAACTGGCAGAGCAGATAAGGAGAGTCAGCAGGAAGGGTAACACTGTGATAGTGGGGGACTTCAATCTGCCCGGGGTGGATTGGAGCACCCCAGCCACCTCGAGTACGACGGAGCAAATCCTCCTGGAGGCTTTCCAGGACGGCTTCTTAGTACAGATGGTCAATGAGCCAACCAAATTAGACAATATTCTGGACCTTGTGCTGTCTAATGGAGAGTTTGTCAGGGAGCCGGGGTTGGAGGATCCGCTGGCAGGGAGTGACCACCATACAGTGTGGTTCTCGCTCACCATGGGCAAGGAAGCAGTGGGAACAGGTACCAGGGTGTTGGACTTAAGGAAAGCTGATTTTGGGAGGATGGAGAAATAGTGGCCAGGCACCTAGCTAGAATCCAGTCACACATGGATGCTAACCAGAAATGGGAAGTTATCAAGTCAAGGCTCGCGGAGGCCACTTGGTGCTTTATCAAGACACAAAGTAAGAGGGCTAGGGCCAAGAAACCAATTTGGCTAAGCGGGGAGGTATTGGTGAAGGTGCGGAAAAAAAGGGCAGCCTTCAGGAGATTCAAGAAATCCAGGAAAATGGAGGATAGGGAGGAGTACCTGTGGAAATCAAGGGAGGCGATCAGCATATTAAGGGCAGCCAAGGCTTCCAGAGAGTTGAGGTTGGTACAGGGCACCAAGGACAGAGAGAAAGACTTTTTCAAGTACATAAGAGAGAGGAGGATCTGCAAGGAACAAATAGTAAGAATCAGGAAGGATGGGGTGGGCAGAAAAAGGGGCAGAGCAGGCAGAAGTGCTTAGTGTATACTTCTGTTCTGTATTTACTAAGGAGAAGGATGGGACACTGCCTCAGGGGTTAGGGAGGTTAGGCACGGGGGAGGGAGTGACGGATGGGAAAATCACAGCGGGCAGGGTACTAGAAGGTTTAAGGGCACTAAGGGTGGATAAAGCACCAGGACCAGACAGCATGCTTCCACGGGTTCTGAAGGAATTGGCCGAGGTCCTGGCAGTCATTGGCGGACTTATTCAGCACCTCCCTGGAAACAAGGTACATGCCCCATGACTGAAGGATGGCTCACATAGTACCCCTCCACAAAAGTGGACCCAAGGATGAACCGGGCAACTATAGACCAGTAAGCCTCACATCCATCGTAGGGTAGTTAATGGAGACGATCCTCAAGGAGAGGTTGGTAACCTTTCTGGAAGAAAATGGACTCCAGGACAATAAGCAACATGGATTTGTCTCTGGCAGATCCTGCCAGACCAACCTAGTGGACTATTATGACTGGGTGACTAGGGAACAGGATAACGGCCATGCAGTTGATGGCCTGTATCTGGACTTCAGCAAGGCTTTTGATTCAGTGCCACGTGGAAGGCTGATTAGCAAGGTGGGATACCTAGGAACAGGAAAAAGATGGTTAACTGGATCAAGAACTGGTTGCAGAGAAGTCAACAAAGGGTTGTGGTGGAAGGGAAACTCTCAGCTTCGAGGCCTGTAACAAGCAGGGTACCGCAGGGATCGGTACTGGACCTGGTGCTGTTTGGCATTTTCATCGACGACATCTCACATGGCATAAAGAGCAAGATAAGTCTCTTTGCAGATGACATCAAGATTGGAGCAGTGGTGGATGACACAGTAGGGTGGCAGGGGCTGCAGGAGGAGCTGGCTAAACTTGAGTACTGGTCAGACACATGGCAGCTAGGGTTCAATGCCAAGAAGTGCAAAGTCATGCACTTGGGAGCAAAAAACCCAAGGAGAGACTATCAGTTGGGAGGAGTGCAGATAGCCACTACAGAGGAGGGAAAGGATCTTGAAGTGGTTATAACTGGACAAATGAACCACTCTGCACAGTGCAGGAAGGCAGCAGCTAAAGTCAACAGAATGCTGGGGTGTATCACTAGAGGAATCACCTCCAAGAGGGAGGAGGTGATCCTGCATCTGTACAAGTCGCTGGTGAGGCCACATCTGGAGTACTGCATGCAGTACTGGCACCCATACTTAAAGAAGGATGTGAGATTACTGGAGGGGGTCCAGCACAGAGCAAGGATGATCCTGGGATTGGAAGACAAGTCCTACTAGGTGAGGCTGAGGGAGGTGAACTTAAACTCCCTGGAAGAGAGGAGGGATAGGGAGATATGATTGAGACCTTTAAATACATGAAGGGTATTAACAGGACTGGTATGGAGGGAATTTTTAAGTTAAGAGAGGAGGGACTTGAGGAGGCATGGTCTGAGGCTAGAGGGTGGAAGATTCAAGAGAGAAATGAGGAGGCACTTTTTCACAGAAAGGGTGGTGCCTAGGTGGAATGCGCTGTCCAGAGAGGTGGTGTCCTGCAAGTCAGTTGGTTGTTTTAAAAAGGGATGGGACAAAGCAAAGGGGAGGGTCAACATGGGGGGGGAGTGGAGGTAGGGGCAGCTGCAGAATAAGGGATTGCTAGCTGCACACTCAACCAGACATGCTAGGCCATATGGCCTTTATCTGCTGGCAGTTTCATATGTTCAGTGAAGAACTGGCAACAATAGACAAAGCAATCACTTGTAAATTGCTTACTTGCCTAGTGTTTCCCAATCATCACTGAGGATATGGTGATACTGTATCAGTGTAGCAAGATCTCATGTCATTTAGGAACCTTACACTAGGCACCCATGGTCATGGTGAATGCAGAGGAGGGTACAACTGGGCTTTGCTTTCTGTGTTTGGGTTGCTCATGTCTGGCAGAATAGCTTAGAGGTTAGATTAATGAGTTGTGAACAGGCTTGGTACATCCACTAGACCTGGGTTTACTTCCCACAACCTACACTTAAAAACTGTGTTACCCTTTGCAAGTCACTTAACCTCCTTGTGCTCTCAAGTGACACCTGTAAACTGCCTTTGTGCCCAGCAGACCTTTCCTAGTTTCCAAAGAAGAAACAAACAAACCAAAAGATAGTGACTGTAGAGATGCAGGGAGCATGTCTTCTATCAATTGTTCCCATTTTAGCTGCCTGTGGAAATTTTCTCCTGCAAGCATCCATAAATGGGGGATGTGCTCTAAACTGCAGTACTTTTATGACATGAGTCAACCTGTGGGCATAACTGTGCTGCAGTTCACTGCACTATTGCACTGTCTCATTCATAAAATCAATCTTCCTGTTCCCTCCAAATTGGCACTTGCTTGAATCTTTGGTTTTTACCACAAAGATGAGCACAAATTTTAATGCAAAATGCAAAGCACTGTCTTTGTATCAAGTGTTGGTGCACACATTGTGCAGGTGAAGTAAAGAAGAATTGTGTTCCTTTTTGGCATAGAATATGTCCTCTGCAGGTTCATTCTCCACTGCCCTATCCAAACTCACCACTGCACACTTTATGATTGTCTAAATTGCCTTCAGTGAAAGATAAACATGTGCATCACCTAGCACTTTATGGCTTCAAGTTCTGGTTAACAGAGTTCCCAACTACAGCAAAGCCAGTTAGGATACAATGCAATACGTTGCAGTAAATGACATTTCGCAAAATAATGCATGACAAAAGTGTTTAATCTGACATTGAATTACACTATTACATGCTGCATCCTACAGTACTTGTCTAGTAATACTGTAAGGAACTGCGTAGCCTCCTGGGTGGTGCCACTGTACCTGTATGACCACTCACCCCTGCTGCCCCTTCCAGACACAAACTTTGTTCTAGTTTGGGAAATAGTTTCGTTGTTCCAAGGTGTAAATATAATTCTGGCCAGCTAGCATTCAGTCACAAACTCCCACAGGTCTGGGACAGACTGGCCTTAGGAAGTCACTCACACACCAGCATTGCCTTTGCCAAGCATCACCTCAAAAATATAATACATGTAGTCTGTTACTGCAACTCTACCTGACCAATAGTTTACAGTCTCAATGTAACTTACTGTCCCTGATTGTCCTGCTCATCCATTTTGTGTCATTATACATTATTGTAAACTGTGTATATAGTTTATTACATTTACATACTGTAATTTTCTTTTCTTTTTCCCTTGGGCCCCCTTCTCCCAGGTCGCATTTGTAAACAAGTTTATACTTGTATCTCTGTATGTTTACCTTGTGAAACAATTTCAAATCAATAAATCAGAAGAATGCTTTAGATTTGCAATCATGATGCATGGTGGAATGAATTATGCCTTAATGGCTGAACTGGCAAAGATACGCATTACAAATCCTGACAACGGCTGTTGGAATGTGTTCAGGAGAAAGATTTGATATCTGATCATAATAATGTACACTATTTCTGACGTTTTTTTTCCTTTTTTTGTCTGTGATGTCCATTAGAGTGAGCAAACATGAGAAATAATTTGCAGGGAAAGCAGTATATAAAATGTTTATGTGACGGTACTGGTCCTTAAAACATTCCTGTTTATATCACAATGAAAATATTGCTACAACACTGGAGATGCAGAAGAGTATTTAAGGGTTAAATGAGAAAAGGGATGTAAGAATGAGAGGCACATATATAAGATCTTAAAATGAGTTGCTACTGATAAGCATCAAATAATCAATAGAAGACACTTTATCAAGGGCCCTCCACCCCCAAAAAATAACTGATACATATGATAGCAATAAAGGGTTACCCCTTTTCCTAGGTAGTAGGATAACAATTTCCATTATTTCCTAGGAGACGTCAGTCTATTCTAGACAGCTTTGGGAGGAATGGGGGTTTTAAATGTTATTTAAAAAAAAAACTTTGCTGTTACTTTATCCTTTTTTGTATGTGCCTTTTGTGTATGTTCTTATTATAACAAGAACCTGCTCCACCCCCACCCCCTTCCTTTAAGGTTTAATTTAACAATAACATTTGCGATCAGGGGTCCTGCGCATCTCAAGGGCATTGCGCTTGAAATTGCACACACTACGCACCATTTATCATAGCCTGACATGTGTGTCATGTTCCAGGCTGCAGTTCCAAGAGGTTACTGCTCACGACTGCTCCTTTGTTGATCAGCAGCCGAGACAACAAAAGCACCTTGCTTTCTTTTTTCCCCTCTTCCCTTTATTAATGCTGCACCATCCCTTTCCAGAAGTCTGCCTCCAGTCCTGCTTCTTGACTGCATGCTTTCTAAATGTTTGTTTTTTATCATCTTTTTGTTTTTTTAATGATTGTAGTATATGATTATAGACTACTAAAAAGAGGTTTAATGTTAGCTGTAAAATTATACCTTTTTTGCTTCTAGTCTGGTTCATCAGATTCATGATTTGACCTTATCTGAACATTGGTTAATGATAATATTCATAATAATTGTGCAAGTAATAATTTGATTGTGCTATCCAGTTGAGAATTTAGCATGCAGCCAATATTTTTTGTCACTCTAATTTAAAATGTAACTCAAACCAGAGCCATTTTGTATTGTTTTCAGTTATATGCTTCTGTCTTATTGTATTACCGTAGTACATTTGTTTTTATGTAAAAGTGCTTGTTTGGTTGCTTTTTTTCTTTGAACTGAACTGCACTTTGGTTTTTAGAAAGGTATATTTATCTATACTGCACCTTGATTTTTAGAAAGGCAGTATCTATCTGTCTGTTTGTCTATCTATCTGTCATGTTCAGCATGTTTATTAGTGATATAGGGGAGGGTATGCAGGGCATAATGTGTCTACTGACAAGAAAAAACTCTATGGAAGCATGGGCCATTGGGGGGTGTTGAAGAGGGACTTAGAGAAGCTGGAAAGATTGGGGAAAAGGGAGCTGGGAGTTATCATTTGCAATACCCTCAAAAATATCTAGTCACTACAACAAAGCATACATAAATGCAACAAGGATGCTGGGATGCACAGGAAGTATATTTCTTATTGGGACAAAGGATGTGATGTTGCTCCTGTAATGGTCCATGGTGAAGTCCAACCTGGAGTGCTGGGTCCAGGTCTGTAGTCTGCATCTGAGAAAGGACAGTGATAAGCTGACACTGGTGCAGTGCATATTCACTAGATTATTCAAGACCAACAGAGTGGATCCTATGTGGAATGGTGGAGGTCCCTTCTCATTTACGTGCTAGAGGCCTGGAGGGAGAGGGCTACATGAGAGAGATGTTAAAGTTCCTGCGGGGACTAAACAGTAAGAGCTGAGAGGACCTGTGCACTAGAAACAGTAGTGCAATAACAAGAAGGCATGATTGGAGACTCATTGGTGAGGATTTCAAGAGAGATGTAAGGAAGATCTACTTCACCGAGAAAGTGGAGGAACCATGAAATGGATTACCCTTGGAACTGGGGGAGGCAGGGAATATAAATGGGTTCAAAAGTGAATGGGACAGGTACAGAAGGCTGGTAACTCCAATAGGAGGAGTTAGAAGATAGGGAGATATCGTGGGGGGGGGGCTGGGGTAGGCACTAGGGGTAGGCTAAATACCCATCTAAGACAGTAGGTCAAGGGGTGATGTAGGAACTGTTCTGGGCAGACGCAATGGACCCTTGGTCTTTTTCTGCCAGCAACGTCTGTTTCTGTTGCTGTGTTTACATGCACCTGAATCAATCGACATAGGATGTATTATTTGCGTCAGTTTGAAATCCATCCGAATTTACTTGAAATTAAGTCACCTGGATGTCATGTAAATGCGGTTAGACTTTGAACATGTAAACTGCATCCACATAACATTTAGCTGATACCATTTAATGTGCACAGAAACATAGAAACATAGAAGTTGATAGCAGATAAGGATTGCAAGGCCCATCTAGTCTGCCCATTTCTTTTTCTACCTTATGAATGTGCCATTGGCCTTTGCTCTGTCAATGGCCTATCTAGTCATACTCATCTGTATTGTTCCCATATGCCTATCCCATGCCTGTTTGAAGCCCTGCACTGTATTCATATCCACCACTTCCTGAGGTAGGCCGTTCCATGCATCCACCACCCTTTCTGTGAAAAAGAACTTCCTCACATTACCCCTTAATCGGCCTCCTTCTAATCTCATGTCATGTCCTCTTGTCCTGCTATTTTACTTATATTGAAATATGTTAGACTCTTTCACCTTGTTAATGCCCTTAAGGTGTTTGTATGTTTTTATCATATCACCTCTCTCCCTCCTTTGCTCTAGGGTATACATATTGAGCTCCATTAATCTGTCCTCATATGTTTTCTGATGCAGTCCCTGCACCATTTTGGTTGCCCTTCTCTGGACTGCCTCAGTTTGGTTAATGTCCTTGTGAAGGTACGGACTACAGTACTACACACAGTCCTCCAGATGGAGCCTAACCAATGTCTTGTAAAGAGGAATTATTACCTCCCTCTTCCGACTTGTAATACCCCTACTAATGCATCCCAACATCCCTCTAGCCTTACCTATTGCTTTACTGGTCTGCTTGGATGATTCCAGGTCATCGGTGATGATAATGCCCAAATCTCTTTCTTCCCTTGTGACTGCCAGCAACTCCTCTACTAGCTTATAGGTGGCTTCATGGTTTCTCTTCCCTGTGTGCATGATCTTGCATTTCTTTGCCTTAAACTCCAGTTGCCACTTTTCTGACCATTTTGATAGTTTATCCAGATCTCTTCTGATTCTGCCCACACCATCTGGATCATCTACTCTGTTGCCGATCTTGGTGTCATCTGCAAGCAGACAACCCTTACCCTCCAGTCCATCTGCAATGTCACTAATGAAGATATTGATGAGGACTGGCCCCAGGACTGATCCCTGAGGTACCCCACTTGTGACTTGCATCTCTTCTGACTGTATACCATTTACCACCACTCTCTGTTTTCTGCCTGTCAACCAGTTTGCCACCCAGTTGACTAACTTCTGACCCACCCCAAGCCTATCCAGCTTATTAATCAATCTTCTATGTGGAACAGTATCAAAAGCTTTGCTGAAGTCAAGGTAGGTGACATCAACTGCTCCCCTTGTTGCAGGGCATATGTGAACAGGGCAAATATCAACTAACATCATAGGTGACAGAAGCATCAGCAGTTAATGCAAAATACTTTTGGATGCACAAGCTGCTGTGAATCAATTGAGAAGGTATCAATGACTTCAAATGATGGACTGAAACATGATTCAAATGATCAATTGTGTGCAGCCTGTTCAAATTTATGTATCACAATAATTGACTGAAAGTATATATCGATTAACTTTCAATCAATTTAAGTGTCCATGTAAATTGGGCTTATGTTTCTATGTTTCTGTCTGTCCCTCCATCTGTCTGTCTGTCTATCGGTCTGTCTATCTATCTATCAATCTATCTATCTATCAATCCACCTATCTATTGGGCCAGCTCAGTGGTGGGACAGTACTGGGTTGCATTGTTGCTTTGAAGACAGGATTTACATATGAGTCTTGAAATCTCACACTGAATGGAGCTGGGCACCAATCAGGCATCACATGCCTTGTTTTCATGCACAGCATGTTGAAATGGGACTGAAAATCCAAACTCAGTGGAATCGATGCAGTAATTATTAAATTGAGGAGGCTGATTTAATGTATTCAGGTCAGGCTCCCCTTTATGTTCACTTGCAAAGCATGAAAACATATTAGTACCAGTTTGAACTGTGAGAAGGCTTTTGGAGGTGTGCCCCTATCACAGATTCAGAATACTAAATCTCCTCCTTAATGCTGCCCACTCTCCCTCTTGTTCCTCCTTCTGTCTTTGAAGTCCTTGTCCAATTACAAGACTGGAAAATGTAAGCTGCAAGCTTTTCCTGTGTAACTCCTAATTCTTGCTTGAAACCTGTCTCATACTTTTGAGTTCACTGCTCTGCTTTTACACTGAGGCACTGTAACAGGGTAGCAAACCAGGCAGCTTTTTGGGGAACACTTACAAAGAAAACACTCTGGACCCTAGTTTAAATTAAGTAAAAACTGCTTTCCTTTAGGTAGCATACAAAAAAGAAAGAGGTTATATTCAGCTTTACTAAAAAGGTTCTTGCAGTTCAGTCTCTAGTTGTCTCCCCATCATAGAAAATGACACCAACATCCCCCCTCCCATTCACCCCCCACTTTATTGGGCACAGGTGTTACTTGTTAATACTCCACCTGGGAGATAGCCCTCAAGTAGAAAATGCAGTGCAGTTAGGTCTGAAAGGGTCAGCTATAAAGCTATAGGGGTTTGGTACAAATCCCGCATAGCTCCTGTCAAAACTTATGTTGCAGGGTTGCAGTGGAGTTTAAGGGAGAAGTGATAATGACGGACGTGTATTCCCTCATAGTCACTGTCATATTTTAGTATGTAGCATTCTGGCCATAGCTAAGACAAGAAGCAGGGCAATCCTCAACTCCATACAAGGGGTACTTCTCAGGCAGATGGTTACAGAACCCACTAGAGAGAAGGCAGAGCTGGGCCTGGTATTTATAAACAGGTACAGCACTACTGACATCACAGTGGGTAGTTCCCTGCATACAAGTGAATACTGTACTGTGTGACTTGGCATATTTATTTATTTATATGGAATTCAGAAACACCTTTGAGTCATAGACTCATTAACAAAGAATCCACGTCACAGAGATAAGAATGCAGACTGACAGTACTAACAATAGATCAGTGAGTAAAATGTTCAAGTAAATATACAGCGAGCAGAAGGCAAACATTCAGTTACAATGAGCAATAGGAAGAGCTCAAATACTAGGAGTTGCTTAGTGATGGTCATTACACGATAGGTATTACAGTTTGGAAACAAATTCTGACAATGACTGCTTAGGTGCAGAAGCAGCTGGGGGGGGTAAATTCAGGCCAGGGGCCATCGTCAAAGTTATCGTCAGATCATGAGCAGTTGCAGGCACTTGAGGTCAGGAGATGTTCCCTAAGGTGGGTTGTGAAGAGCACAACTATTGGTTCATTTGCCAAGGGGCAAATTGATGAAATGAGCAAGCAGAAAAGAACATTAAGACAAGGATCCTGGACTTCAAGAGGGCAGATTTTAAAGAAATGGGAAACTGCCTCAGTAATTAACTTGAAGGGGGGGATGGTTGGTGGGAGCAGAGACTCAGTGGAGAAGGACTTAGGAGGGAATAGCCAAGATAACAGCATGCTGTTTGAAGGAAGTCAGCAAGGGAAGGAGAAGGAGGAAAAGACTGCTGTGGTTCTCTAAGGAGATGGCAAAGGCAGTGAAGGAGAAGTAAACAGCATTTAGGCAGTACAAAGACACCCAGCTGGAAACAGACAGGGAGTTATATCTGATAAAGCAAAGGGAAGCAGGAAAGAGGGTGAGGGCAGCTACAGCACAGACAGAAGAGAGGATGGTTAAGGAAGTCAAAAGAAACATAGAAACATAGACTTTGACAGCAGATAAGGACTGCTTGGCCCATCTAGTCTGCCCATTTCCCTACCTACAGGATAGGCCGCAGATCCTAATTAACCAACAGCCTATTTCTTCCTACCACCCACAAGAATTGCCTTATGTCTGTCTCATGCATTCTTGAATTCTCCCACAGTTTTAGACCCCACAACCTCCTCAGGAAGGCTGTTCCATGCATCCACTACCCTCTCTGTGAAATAATACTTCCTCACATTGACCCTGAACTGCCCTCCTTCTATCTTTAAATTGTGTCCCTTGTTCTTGCAAGTCTCTTTTCTGAAAGATGCTACCTCTTGGACTTTGTTGATTCCACTGAGGTACTTAAAAGTTTCTATCATGTCCCCCCTCTCCCTTCTTTCCTCGAGGGTATACATATTAAGCTCCTTTAGTCTCTCCTCATACGGCTTCTCTTGCAGACCCTGCACCATGTTAGTTGCTCTCCTCTGGACTACCTCTATCCTGTCTATGTCCTTGCGGAGATGGGGTCTCCAGAACTGGACACAGTACTCCAGATGGGGTCTCACCAACTGTCTGTACAGAGGGAAAACAACTTCCTGTTTTCTGCTGCTGATGCCTCTCCCTATACATCCCAGTATACCCCAGCCCTCCCTACTGCCTTCTCACATTGCTTGCTAACCTTAAGGTCATCTGATATGATTACCCCCAGGTCCCTTTCCTTTTGTTGTTGTTACTAACTCCCACCCATTGTGTATTCTTCCCTGGGTTCTTGTTTCCAGGTACATTATTTTGCACTTCTTGCATTGAATCCTAGCTGCCATACTGCTGACCATTCCTCCAACCTTGCCAAGTCCCTTTTCATCCTTTCCACGCCTCCTTGTGTATCAACCCTGTTGCAGATCTTTGTGTCATCTGCAAAAAGGCATACTTTTCCTTCCAGTCCCTCTGCAATGTCACTGATGAAGACATTGAAAAGGACTGGACCCAATACTGAACCCTGCGGTACCCCATTAGTAACCCCTCTTTCTTAAGAGTGGACTCCATTTACAATTACCTTCCATGTCCTGTTGTGCAGCCAATGTTTACCTAGGCTACCACCCTGGGACCTACTCCCAGGCTGGTTAATTTGACTATTAATCTTTGTGTGGGACTGTGTCAAATGCCTTGCTAAAGTCTAGGTAGGCCATGTCCATAGCCCTCCCTGGTCTACTACTTTGGTCACCCAGTCAAAGAAATCTATTAGATCTGCCTGACATGACCTTCCTGTTGTGAACCCAAGCTGCCTTGGGTCCTGTGCTCCACTGGCATCTAGGTACTCAACTATTCTTTCCTTCAGAAGGACTCCATCACTTTCCCCACCACAGAGGTCAGACTGACAGGTCTGTAGTTTCCTGCCTCTGTCTTGGTCCCACTTTTGTGAAGGGGAATCACATCCGCCTTCCTCCAGTCCTCGATACCACACCATCCTCCCATGATTTATTAAAAGTGTAGCCAGTGGTTTCACTAGTTCCTCCCTTAATTCTTTTAGAATTTGGGTGAATTCCATCAGGACCCATTGCTTTGTCCACCTTCAGTTTTAGGAGTTCTTGCAGAACTCTGTCTTCAGAAAGGACTGGGATCAACCCCTATCAAGAGTGCTTCTGTTAATTGGATTAGGCACTCTCTCCTCTTTGTGAATACTGAGCAGAAATATTCGCTCAGTATCCCTGCTTTTCACTGTCCCTCTGCCCACCCACCGCTCCTTCTATTCAGCCTCACTATCCCTCCCTTTGTCTTTTTACGCTTGCTGATGTACCTATAAAAGGTTTTATGCCCTTCTTAACTGAGTTAGCTATCTTTCCTCAGTTTGGGCCTTTGTTCTGACTTCCTCCCTGCTTCCTTCGCCTTAACTGGTACAGCTCTCTGTCCTGCTCCTTCTGTGTTTCTTATACTCCGGAATGCTATCTTTTTTTTCCTGACTTTCACAACCACCTCTTTTGAGAACCATAGTGGCTTTTTCTTTCATTTTGATTTGTTTATTTGCTTCACACAAAGGCTTGTTGCCTCTGTGATGGCAGTTTTGATGACTCCCCATTGTTGCTCCACACCTCCTTCTAGCTTGTTTGCTAGTGCTTTTCTGAGACACTCTCCCATCTTGCCAAAGTCAGCCCTCCTAAAGTCCAGTACCCTCACTTTTGTATGGCTTGACTCTGTAGCTGAGTTTAACGTGAACCACACTGTTTGATGGTCACTTGTCCCCAGATGGCAACCCACTTCTAGATCTGAGATCCTCTCACTGCCCCGCTTGAGAGTATGAGGTCTAAGATTGCTCCCTCACGAGTGGGTTCCAAACTAGCTGTCTAAGGCCTGCCACCTGTAGGGCATCAAGAATGGCCCTGTTTTGGATGTGGCTGCAGCAAATGTGCTCCAGTTAACATCTGGCATATTCAGGTCTCCCATCAACAGTAGCTCTTTCTCTGCCATTCTAAGAATGCCTTCTATCATATCCTTGTCCATTCCCTCCCCTGACATGGGGGTCTGTACACAACCCTGTGCGGATTGTGGTGCCTTTCCAGTCTCCAAGGTGACCCACAGTGCCTCTCTCCTCCCTGTTTACTCTTTTGTTCAGTTGCTTTTATGCCTTCCTTTACATAGAGAGCTACTCCTCCCCCTCTTCTCCCCTGCCTGTCTCTCCTGTAGGTTATGTACCCTGGTACATTAACATCCCAGTCATGGTTCTCTGTGTACCATGTTTCTGTGACTGCTACGATATCCAGGCATCCCTTTTCCATCAAGGCCACCAGCTCAGGGAGCTTGTTGCCCAGACTACGGGCATTGGTACTCATTACCCTCCATTTCCTGATGGCCTTACTCCCTTTTGCCCCATCCCTGTCCTTCTTGCCTTTGTCATTTCTCCATTTACCCCTGCCCTTCTCCCTATCGACACCTCTATGTTGGTATTTGTCGCACTTACTACCGTGATTATTTGGGGGGGGGCTAGGATTTCCCTGCTCCTTTCCAGTGCTCCTTTCCAAGAAGGGACAAGACCTTCTTCAGCTACGTGACAGAAAAGAAGACAATGGGAGGGATAGTGAGAATCAGGAGAGAATTGGAGACTGTGTTGAGGAAGAGAAAGGTGACATTTTAAATTATTACTTCTGCTTGATCTTCACAGTAGAAGGAGAGGAGATGGGCCAGCATGCAGCAGCAAGCACCAGGGGGAGGGTGAAGTGGACCCAAGTCCATTCTCAGTAGAAAGAGTCCAGAAGGAGTTGGAAAACCTAAAGAAGAATAAGGCAATGGGATCGGATGAGATTCACCCAAGGGTCCTAAAAGAATTAAGCACAGTGCTGGCTGCCCATCTGGCAATGCTATTTAGCACCTTATTAAAGACTGGGTAGTTACAGAGGACTGGAAGAGGGCCAGCGTGGTTCTTCTGCACAAAAGTGGCCACAGGGAGGAGGTTAGCAACTACAAGCTAGTCAGAATCACATCAGTGGTGGGGAAATTAATGTAGACCCTATTGAAGGAGAGGCCCATGGAATACCTAAAGGCTAATGGGCTACAGGTCCACTGGCTGCAGAGTTTCACAGGGGAGAGGTCATGTGAAATAAATCTCATAGATTTCTTTGACTGTGCTACTAGGGAGATGGATCAAGGGAGAGCAGTGAATGTGGACTATCTGGATTTCAGTAAGGCTTTCGATACTGTACCACACAGAATGCTAGTTAAGAAACTAAGAAGCCTGGAAGTCGGGGAGAAAGTGGTAAGCTGGATATCTAACTGGTTATAGGATAGGATGCAGAGGGTGGTGGTAAATGGCAGACACTCAGGGGATGGGAGAGTGACTAGTGGGGTGCCACAGGGATCGGTGCTGGGCCCTGTCCTCTTTAATGTTTTCATAAGTGACATTGCTGTGGAGTTGGAGGTGAAGTGTTTTTTTCTGCAGATGATACAAAACTCTGCAGCAGGGTGGACATTCAGGAAGGGGTGGAGAGAATGCAAAGGGATCTGGGGAACTAGAGGAGTGGTCTAGGGTGTGGCAGCTGGGTTTCAATGCCAACAAAGTGAAGGTTATGCACCTGTAGTGGGGAAACCCAGGAGTTGTGTCTAAGATGGGGGAGAGGTACTTACAGTCACCAAGCAAGAAAGAGACCTCAAGGTCATCATACCTGATGACCTCAAGGTAGCTGTTCAGTGTGACAAGGCAATGGGAAAGGCTAGTAGGATGTTGGGTTGCATTACGAGGGGGATTTCTAGTGGGAGGAGAGAGGTGGTGCTGCTGTTGCATCGCTCACTGGTGAAGTCCCACCTTGAGTACTGTGTCCAGTTCTGGAGGCCGCACTTCTGCAAGGACATTGACACTGTGGGGCAGTACAGAGGAGGGCAACCAAAATGGTTTGAGAGTTGCACTAAAAGCCATGCAAGGAAAGGCTGCAGGAACTCAACATATACTCCCTGGAGGAGGGCAAGAGGAGGCATTGAGACCTAAAAGTACCTCATAGGGGTTAACAAGGTACAGGTGGGGTGTCTCAGAGAAAAGAAGGCGTTAGAACATGGGGAATGCAATGAAGCTAAAGGTGGAAGTTTAGGAGAGATGTGAGGAAATATTTCTTCAAGGAAAGGGTGGTGGTTGACTGCAACAACCTGCCAGAGGAGGTAGTTGTGGGAAAAGACTTTGGGGAACTTCAAGTAGTGGGATAGACACAGGGACAAACTGGGTAGAGGAAGGGGAGGGAGGGATGCCAGTGACCAAATAGGGTCTGAGGCATTGGAATAGGCAGGGAAAAGGGGCAAACTAGATAGGCCTACCAGTCCTTTTCTGCAGACAAAATGTATGTTTATATGTTTCTATGTTCTATGGACCAGTGTTTCTGTCAAGGCTGCCCATTTTGCCTTATCTATTAGTTTATTTTTGTTTTTCATTCAAAATCTGATTTTACTCAGCCTGAGCTTCTTACCTTGTAGCTCGCCCATAGTTTCACCTGCCTGCTGCCTCTGCGCATTACTGAGGACACAAGAATATATGGTCTGAAAGCTGGCTTTGTGTTAAACATGGCAATGTTTTATACTGAAAAACAAGCATGGGAACACTTAAAACTATTGCTTTGAAAAGCAGAACTGTGTCTCAGGGCACGTGCATCATCCATGATGCTGAGCCATTGGAGTCCATCCATCTTTTGCCCATTTGCTCACAGGCACACTCTGAGAGTGGCTCACCTTCCTCTACTGTAAAGATGGAACAAAAATATTCATTCAGGACATCTACTTTTTCTGTCCTGTTCTACCCATTCCTCCCCACTTCTCAGTCTAACAATTCCCTCTTACCTTGCTTCTTACAATGGTACATTGCATACTTTCCCACTGTTTTATATATTTAACATTTACCAGAAAGCAGACAGTTTTGGAATATTTGAAATACATTGTTTACCACATACAGAAACTACAGCGGATTCTACTTGTATGCCATTTTCAATTACATGCACTTTTTTTCTCAATTCCATTTTTTTTATGTTTGCAGTGTTAACATTTTCAGTTGCATGCATTGCTGTTTTTGGATGTATGCATTTTTTAACAGGAGCCTGCTATCTTTTCAGTGGGATAGTAAGCTAATTGTTTTCCTTAATGGGTGCTCTCACAAACCTGCCAGCTGATTAGGTGGTAGGCATGCAAACAGCTTCAGATGAGCTGACATTCAGTTGTTAAGAACCCCAACACAAACAAAAATTGTTTCATTAAAGCTGATATATTGCAGGAAGCACCAATTGAATGTTTGTGGAATAGCAATGGAGTATATAGTGGTTGTGTGACTTGTAGTACTTTTTGTGGCTTTAGTCTGTTCCCACCCTTGAGTAGTAGGTATGTAGGTAGTAATTTGCAGAGAATATAAGGCCCCAAAAGATGTCTCCTCCAACTCACAGAGAGTATGACCCCTGGCACTCAGGAGAGGAAAAACACCCAGGTGGAGGAAACCTTTGAAGACCCATGGCCATAGGTCTACCCGTCCTCTGGGCATACTAAGAGGAGAAGGACCTGGGTTCTAGTAACCATAGCTAATTTGAAGAAGGTGAGCTTCTTGGAGGGATGGTGGCCCTCCTCGATCTATGGACAATGCAGATTGAACAATGATCCTGACTTGAAAAGTAGGTCTTTTCTGAAGGAGCAGCAAGATCCTCAGTGTGAAGCAGATCCAGTTGAAAATGGGCAAATGAAGTCCAGGCTTCCATGGTGATGAATGATGCTTGTCCCAAGGGACTGCAGTGGCATAATGAGCAGAGAGAGCATGAATTGATCGATAAGTTACTAGGCAGTGAACTTCCTATAATATCAGAAGTCATGGGCAGGGCCCCTACTTTTCTGCGGCAGAGTGGGGCCAAGTTCTACGGCAGGACTACCATTTGCCGCAGAACTTCTGTGGCGGTGGTTTATAATTTCTGTGGAAGTTCTGCGGTACTAACAAACTACCACATCACAGTGACAGCTTGTCATTCTGACTTCACTTTCATGGCAGTTTTTATAGCAATCAGGATGGTGGAAAGCACAGTAACACTAGTTCAAAAAATAACAGAATTATAAAAATAATTTTATGCCTAAAAAAGCAAAACAAATGTCTCTCTCTCTTAAGGTCCTAGCCTGTTAAATAAATTACATATGCAGAGGGGATCTTATGTGATAAATAAGGTATTTCTATATGCATGGTATCTATCCAACTAATGAGGTTTCCACTGTCTATCACTTATATATTTGTATGTGCTTTTTACACCACTCATGAGGTTCCCACTGTGTATCACTTATATATTTATATGCAATCTGTAACATACATACAAATATGTGTGTGTGTGTGTGTGTGTACATATATATATATTTTTTAATTTTCATAAACCTGCATCCTCATTCATACAGGTCCCATTAGAAATGGAGTAGAGGAGTTATTGCAAACCTAATTTTGACGCCAACCTGCTTTCCCTGACACACCGTGTAACACCATCAGGCCATGACATGCATGTGAACCGATTGTGAGATAGAGCTCTCAGACCAGCACAATGTGTCCACCATGTGACAGAACACTGCACCATACCTTCCCAGGCTCCGAGCAATGATGTGTTCCACCAATCCTTGTGATGCCCAGCCAGCTCCCAGAGCTAATCTCTGAACCTGAGTTGCCGGCACAGAAACACAGCATGCTACCCTCTGGCCCAACAGCTGTCCCTGCACACAACATTTCTCCATAACTTTTAGTTGATTCTATCAACCAATGACAATGTAAAATCAATAACCCTGGCAAAAATGCATACAGTGCAATTATTTATTTAACAGGTCTATTCTTTCAACAGGTCTACACATTATTATATTCCACTTTTCTGGGCATAATTACTTTATTTTTATTAAAAATGACAGTAAATTCATTTTACCAGTTATTCATTTTAGATGGCATCTCTATACCTTAAAGGCACAAATAGGTTTGTACAAAGTGAGGTATGGACTTAACAGGTCTGTGCTATTGACAAGGTTTTGTTTAGTTGGTCCTAGTGCAATAATGTAAGACTGAAAATTGTATCAGGCTGTAGTGCAGGTTGAGCAAATATCACCATGCCTGATATGCTGTGCCACCGTCTCTGGTAGTGGGAGCTGTGGTAGATAAGTGACTGTTCATTTCTGTTGCAGATTGCAGCCATTTCATTAGCTAATGTATGATGTTATAGCAATGATAACATCACATTCTGAGCATGTAGGGGGTTTAGGATCTAAAAAGAGGGGAAGGGAACCATATTCTATGGAAAAACAGAAATATTAATAAAAAATCAACAAGAAGAGTGAATTCTGTGGCACCGCAGAAGTTCTGCGGTAGATTGCAAGTTCTGTGCAAAATTCTGCGGCCGCAGAATTCTAGGGGCCTTGGTCATGGGTGAATGATTCAACTTGTGTAAAGTTTGACTTTCAAGGTAAAGTCTGGAGGCAAGGAATTTAGTAGTGAACAATGAGTCGCTAAGTAAGCATCTCTATGAAGTAGAAAATGAGTAGAAGAGAGTCTTTTAATGTCTGATGGGAGTAATATCAGAAGTTATTAGTAAGCAAATGGAGGACGATTTGCAGATGCAGGCTAGATAGTGACTGAATACATAGGGAGAATGATGTGAAATTCGGGATATGGAATTGGATGGTTTATTTGGGCATGATGTCATAACTATACATGTAAATACTCTTCTAGTATGCTGGCTAAAGTAAATACAGATATTTCTGTGTCGTGATTGTCCATGAGATGTGCTGTGGTGGCTTATAGTTGGTTAGATTTACCATTAATCTGATGCAGAAATACTTGAGAGCAGCTTGGAGATGGAGATATGGAAGAGTCCGTAGGCTGGATTAGTTGTGAAGTCGAGTAGTGTGGAAAGCAGAGGATCTTAGCGCTATGGCTGATTAAGACCAGTTGGGAGGCAAGACTGAGATAGTGGATTTACCTCAAATGTTGCATATTTCTGGATAGAAATTCAGAGAAGTTCATTCACAATGATAGTCTTTACTGGAGAGATTAAGGGAGATAATTTGTGAAGGATAGCTGGAGGATCCACTAGAAGGGTACTAACATGACTGAAGGTAATGGACGAGGAAATGTGGATAATTGTATGAGGTATGGTGATGTCCAGGAGCCAGAAAATGGTGGTTTGGATGGATTGATGTTAGTAAGCAGCTAGGCAGTGGAGATCAACAATGAATATTCTAGAAGGCAGCTGGAAGGTTGTAGGACAAGCAATGTCTGTTGAGGAAATAGGAGTCGAGTAACACAGTCAATGAAATCAATGATGGTAGGAGAGGCTGCAGAAGGTGACTGGATAATGTCCAAGGTGGCATGAGGTATCTTGTGAGTCCTAGTATCTGAAGCAGCGATAGTGGTGATTATGTTGGAGAGTGACAGAAGACTTGTAGTCCTTCCCAGGCATGAGGATATCCATGAGGCAAGGTAGACAGGGAAGTCCACAGAGACTGAATAGGTGAGTTCAAAATCGAAAAACATACTGGTGTTGCTCATTACCTTTCTATTCTTTTTTAGGCTTAGGGATTCTAGGGTGCACCTGTGGCAGGGCTATTTACTCTGAATTTTGCACACCACATAAGCCTCTGGGTGCTCTCCACCTGCACTCCCCTTCCAATCATCAAATCTTTTATTAGTCCTTATTTTTCTAAGACATCATAAATTGGAAATCATGTTTTTAAAGTATTTATTTTTTATCCTTTTAATTTATGGACTTATAAAATGTTCCAACAACTTCACATGAATTTCAATTTTATCAAAACATATTAAAATGTCATTGTTTTTCCTTTTTGTTTGATTTTTATCACAGAATAAATTCCTCTTTTGTACTTTAGCCTCTTTGTCATTCACCAAGTCCCTGTTTAGTGGCGTTTTTCTGTTAGTATATCCTTCGTGGCTCAATTGCCTATTCCACTTGCTTTTTCCTTTCCCCGAGTTCTTTTTTTCTCATTTTACTTACCTGCCATCACCTATGTATTTGTATTTAGTTGCCCGATATCTAGAGTGCTGTCCTCTATCTGCATATATGAAGACTTGCTTCAAAATGCTGTTTAAACACTCATTTGGTGCTCCAGAGCGCCGAGGAGGCTGAGTTACTCTGAGCATGAAGAAGATGGAATGACACCAATAAGAGCTCTGGAACACCAAATGAGTGTTTAAACAGCATTTTGAAGCATGTCTTCATATATGCAGATAGAGGACAGCACTCTAAACAGGGACTTTGTGAATGACAAAGAGGGTAAAGTACAAAAGAGGAATTTATTCTGTGATAAAAATTGAAGAAAACAGGAAAAAAATGACATTTTAATATTTTTTGATAAAATTGAAATTCATGTGAAGTTGTTGGAACATTTTATAAGTCCATAAATTAAAAGGACAACAAATAAATACTTTAAAACATGATTCCCAATGTGTGATGTCTTAGAAAAATAAGGACTAATAAAAGATTTGATGATTGGAGGAGGAGTGCAGGTGGAGAGCACCCGGAGGCTTAAGCGGCATGCAAAATTCACACTGAATAGGTGAGGTTTGTTGGGAGTGCCCAATAGAAAGAGATGGGAATCTTTCTAGTGTCCATTCAAATGAGATCCTGAAATGATCGAGGGGAGTTGATTTGGCAGTATGGAAAACTCTATGGTAACGTAAGAGTTTCTGAGGCATGTTATCCAAAAGATATGCATTAGAAGTAGTGTTCTCAACTGAAATGTACAGTGATCATTAGAGGATGGGAGCTGTTAAAATGGCCAGAGTAGGAGTACAGGATGGTTAGACTGGAATAGTAGTTGACCGGGTAGGAATACAGGCCTGAGTGGTCTGATATGATAGGATGCCCAAGAGAGCCACAATAAACAGGATGAAGCCATGAGCCTGAGAGGCGGAGATAAAAAGCTGCTATCTGAAGACGGAAGGAAAGTCCGGAGTGGATCATGATGGACTGAGGATTAATCCAGGAAGGTGCCAAGTTATGCAAAGCCAAATGACATATGTGAAAGAAGGAAAAGGACTGGGTCAGTTCCTCAGAGAATAGAAGTGGAATGTGGGAAGGCTGTAGCAAGTCACTAGAAGACAATCTATGGAAGGCTAAAGAGCAAAGCCAAGTACCAAAAAGAACTGAGTTGAGGTACAGAAGTCCTACATCTGATGAAGTCTTCAAACAATGAGTGGAAAGGACGGAAGGTGCTGAAGTGAAGAAGGATGAAGTTCCCACATCTGAAGGAGATATTAATCTCAGACAGCAACTGGAAGGAGTGACCTACAATGAGATAGTCCCAGAGGTAGCCAACCTGAGTGAGATAGATACAGGACCAGCTGGTAAGATCCAAATCATGAGAGACAGGAGGCCAGGGGTGTCAGTTATGATGGTCCATGGATGAGCGGGATGGTGAGGATGAGGAAGGATGGAAGTTAGTTGGAGTAAGAGGGGTCCTGAGGCTAAAGGGAAGTGGTAATCAAGTAGGATATGGAATTGCAAAAGGAGGGACCTGCAGATGCAGATGCAGCCTCCTACTCAAAGCAGGTGAGGTAAGATGATGGATGTGACACACCAGGTAATAGTTGAGGGTGAAGGCCCAATTGGGACATTCTCAAATTCATGAGGGAGCAGCAAGCGATGGTCCGGTGGAGAGCATGTAGATCAAAACAGTTGATTGTAGAAACTTGCTTCCAGGTTTGGGAAATGAGGAGAGAGAACTAGCTGTCCATACCACTCAGCAGAGGTAGGAGAATGGAGGCAAACAAATTATGTAGGTCCTTTCACATGGGAAGCGGCAACTGGGCAAGACACCGAGGATACAATAACCCAGTGGATCTAGGGATGGGCTACCACACCTTGATGTCGATGAGATGATGAGTAGTCAATGTAGACTGGCAGAGCCGAGGGTAAAAGGCAGTTGGAGTGTGATGGTCCCATTCCTGGGGGGAAGCGGTGACCTGTATCGGGCAGAGGATGCAGAACATGGAAACAGTGCTGCAAGCTCAGGCTGTCGACCAGGTAAGGTAGTGCAATGAGATTTGAGGGAAGGTTGCATGCTAGGAAGAATGGCGACTACAAGCAGAAGGAGGTCCAGTTCCTGAAGGGTTGCGGCATCTGATAGCAGGTCTAGAATGTACACCCATAAAGCAGTGGAATGGAAACTCAGTCATCCAGCCATCACGGGCAAGGCAAGATGGTCCTGACTGGATACAGCTAGGAGAGATAGGATAATGAGTACATATTTGAAAATCCTGTCCCCGAAGGGAAACATCAACCTGCAGCAGAAAAAAAGACACAAACATTGGAAACATTCAAATATGGATTCAGACTCCCGGTTATGGAAGATGGCAGGATAGGACCTTGAACTGAGGCTGCAGACTAGGTATGATGGAGAAGGCAAGTCAGGCAAAGTCAAGTTCCTGAAGGGAAGCAGCATCTGGGTAGCAGATTGAGACTGTGGAAGCACTGCAGTAGAATGTAGACTCAGACACCTGTAGAGGATGGCTGAGGCAGGTTGATGGAGACTTGAGGCAGCCAGGCATAGGTAGGATGATGAGGGCAGATGGAGCAAGAAGTTCCATTCCCGAAGGGAAGCAGCAACTGGTATGAGGCAGAGAAGTCATGGTATGAGTAGCAGATTTTGGAAATGGCTCCCATCCCTGGTAAGCAGGGTGAGCCAACCTTCACTCGATGCTGTCCAGCAGAGTTAGGGACAGAGGATGTCCATTTGATAAGTAGCAGTAGGTAGTGAATGTAACAGAATCCCATCCCTGGTACACAGGGGAAGCCTACCTTCGCTCAGCACCTCACAAAGTGTGAATTACGGATGAAGCCCTGAATACTGCTGGTATACGCTGGCCGATGCACAACACTGCTGCAGAGAAAGGAGACATAGTACATGAAGCAGGTAGAGGACAATGAAGTAGTAGATAGCATTTAAAATCATAGGTATAGTAACTCTAGTAGTAGGATTGAGATACACATATCATGGTGGGAAATGTAAACACAGATAACAGTAGTAAATGGGGTAAGTGCTCTGGAGCGTACTGTGAGGAGAAAACCAGGGAACAGGGAAGGACCAAGGTAATGAGATTTGGAGAAAGCTCTGTGCCATAATGTAGTGATGAGTCGTTATGCGGAGGACTGCCACTGAAATCACAGCCATGGCAAGTTCCTGTTATCCCCGAGGTAAGGTAAAATTGGAGAATGTGACTGTAATATAGACTCTCGTTTCACTGAATCGAAGCTGCAGCTCTGTGTTGGACTTTCCCCTTTCATCTGAGGAGAGAGCTAGGTAGTTGCAGTAGAGTACAGCACAGGCTGAGGTTGTAGCTCTGCTTCCCTTTGCTGACAATGTAAGCAAGGTTGGTCTGATATCTTGTATTGGGACATCCAAGAGGCATGGTATGTTCCTGCAAAAGGATTATGAATGCCTGACCTCCCGCTCCCCTCTCCCTCTTTACCCTGAAAAATAGGACAGGGTACTGTAGTAAATGAGGCAGACATGAGATAGTATGTGTTGTGGGAGAATGAGAAACTCAGTAGGCAGCATTATGCAATGCTAGTAAGTACTCATGGGAAGTATCAAGGAGTGGGACTGCCCTTAGAGTGATACTTATTGGCAAAACTACTCCTTGGCACAGTACGAGAGTCAGTAGGGAGGTAGAAGGCCTACTAATGCAGAGTATGGATAAAAAACATAACTGTGAGTACCTACTGATGGGATTGATGAATGCAGGCGTAGGGTCCATCGTCTTTATGGAGTATGCAGGGAATGAGTGAAATGGCAGGCTGAGCAACCAGGGGTTTGAAGCAGAAGAAGGAGCTACCATGTAGAGGGGCTGTAGAAGGCAGGGTTCCAAATGGAACAGCAAGGATGCATACAGAAAAGGAATAAATTCCGGGGTTGTCCAGAGAGAATGTGCATACATGTAGAAGTGTAAGGGGTATGCGGCCAATGACTGTTTGAACAGCCGGCATCATCCATGCAATGATACAGGAAATGGGAAGGGGAAGCTAGCATGGGATACAAGCGTACAGGACAAGTGGAGAAAGTGGGGGTGAGTAAGCATTTTCTGGGAGCAACTAGAATGCCCAAAAATAAACGAGAGAAGGAGGAACTGGAAACCCCAACACAATAAAGGAAGGAGCAGAAAGGAGTGGGTAGGTGGCTGGAGCAGGAGAGGAGACAGACTAGGACACAGGACAAAGGGAAAACACAGGACGCAGGGAGGGGTGGGGGGGGAGATGAGAGGGAGCAGAGAAAACTGAACTAGGAAGCAGGTAGCACAGAGGAGGAGAGTCGCACAAGCCACGCAGGAGCTCAGGGAAAAAAACACTCCCTAAGCAAGGGAGGTGCTTTAGTGGAGGGCTTAAGTAGAGCTTGTAGGAGGAGCTATTCCCCACACTGAACCTCTTGCCAAGCCCTCCGATAGATATTGATGATGTTGCCCCCCCATGAGCGATTTGACAGCTTATGTCTCTATCCACCTGCAAGAGCCAACAACAGGTAAATTGACTGATGCAGAGATCTGAAGTTCCCTAATGAGCACACACACTGCAGAGGACAAAGATGAAGATGAGCTGGAGCCAGTCCCAAGCACAAGCTGATTCAATAAGTCAGGTGGAGTGTAGATATGTGTGAGCAAAGTGAATTATTTTGGTTCTAGTCACTTGAGAAAAAAGCTGAAAGTCTGTCACACAGGGTGTATGTGCGGCATGGAAATGGAATGGATGCCTAAGTGATAAGCTCCCTAGACCTGTGTACAAAATTTGTTTTAAATCCATGGCAAAAGTACCCAAATACCAGCCATACCAGGTTTTTCTCATTTGCAAAAAAACAACTCTAATGAACTACAAAGCCTCAACATGGGGAGTGACTCGGTTTTAAAGTATTTAACAAAAAAATGCAGTGGCTCTCAACCTGACAGGTATCACTACAAAGGCTACTTCTGTCCTGCCTCCACCACTGCTAAAATGAAGGGACTTCTGCAAATGGCATTTAAAGAGATTAGTACCTTCAAATCAGTGGTATCCGTTTTGGAAGAAAAAATAGACCCCTTCCCTGAAGGCACAGGACACTGAAACCTTTCTGTCATACATAGATGAGAAAGCTACTCACCATGAAAAAAGGATGCAAGAATTGGAAAGAATGATGAAGTTGTTATGAGACAGGGCAGAAGATGCACAGAATCGGAAAAGATAGAACAACCTTCGTTTAATAGGATTTCCAGAAGGGGCAGAAAAGAAAGATGTCCTGGCCTTTTTACAAAGAGAACTCCTGCATCTCCTCAGACACAACTGGCATCATCCCCTTGAAATAGAGAGGGCACATTGATCCCTTGCCTGACTGCCAGAACAAGGAGGTCATCCATGTCCCATCATCGCAAAGTTTCACCACTTTCCTGATAAAGAAAATATATTGACACTGGCCAGGGATAGAGATCTTCACTCATTTCCTCCTAGGTGTCTGGAACCATTATGCCCCACTATGGAGGAGCATGTTAAACATCACCATCAGCCCTGGATCTCTTCTGACATCATACTCCTATGTAGATCTCATGACCAGGTCTGGGTCTGATTCAAAGACTCTAGGGCCCCCTCCATTCTACAGTTCTACAGGACCCTGAGATACAAATGTCCTAAAGCAATAGGGTCTGCCAAAGCTACATACTTACGCTCCCAGCTTCACCTAAACTATAACTCCCCTGCCAACTTCTGGTGCACAATCCATTCTCTCCTTGACCCTCCCACCCTACAATCCACCCCCGTGATTGTGGCTGATGGCATGTCAGTCTCCGACCCAGCCTCCATAGCTTTTGGACTTAACTCCTTTTTTGTAACCTGTGCACTTCCCTCTAACTCCTCCCTCCCACCCCCTCCTCCCCATCCACCTGCACTCCAAATGGCTACGCTTTCCCCTCAGTCTCCTGCCAAGAAGTCTATAATGTCCTCTTAGCCCTCAACCCCAGTAAGTCCAGTCCGGACAATCTTGACTCTTCACTCCTTCACATCTCTGCACCTGCCATCTCTCTCCCACTTACCCATCTACTAAACCACACCTTCCTCCTATACGAGGTTCCCCTGGCTTGGAAAACTGCAAATGTAATATCCCTCCAAAAGAGAGATTATGCACACACACCAGGTAACTATTGCCCCATATCCCTTCTATCTTCCCTGGCTAAACTTCAGGAATCCCTAGTTCTCTCTTGACTTACTGATTTCCTGTACTCCACAGACTATCTCTCTCCCTTCCAATCTGGATTTCATGCCAGTCACTGAACTGTCACCTCTCTCTGTCATATCATTACCTCTATCCTTCCTGGTATTGACAAAGGCCACCTAACAGCTGCTATATTCATTGACCTTGCCAAGGCCTTCGTCTCGGTCTCCCACCCCTACTTGCTAAATAAACTTAGTTCTACTGGACTCTCCACCCCAGTGGTAAAATGGTTTCAATCATACCTCTTCTGTTAGTCCCAATTAGTCTGAGTAGGCAGCACCATCTCCCCCCCACTCTCCATCTATGCCGATGTCTCCCAAGGCTCAGTCCTGGAGTGGATACTTTTTTCTATATTCCTAAATAATCTTCCATCAGCATGCTCTGATTCAAACATAGAAATGTACACTGACTATACAATTATTTATGTCTCTGGTCCTTCCACTCCAGATGTTGAATCTCAGCTCCTACAGAGGTTTCAAGTCAACTACCTCAAAGTTAATGTCAAACAGACTGTTTCAATGACTTTCAGTTCCCCTCACAAACTAATCAGCCTCACCTCCCCATTCAAATTCTCAGTCTTGGATGGGGCCAAACTGGAAGATGTCCCTTACTATAAATACTTGAGTATCTGGCTCGATCACCACTTGGATTACTCCAAACACATCGTGCACATCCACTCTAAGCTCCTCCACAGGCTAGGTGCTCTATATTGCAACAAAGACGCCCTCCCTCAGAACGCTCACCTTACGCTCCTCACTAAAATGATCATACCCACCTTCCATTATGCCAACATTATCTATGGTACTGCCCCAGCCTCCACTCTGGCTAGGCTTGACTCCATCTACAATGCTTTCTGTCGCTTTGTTTTGAATGCTCCTCCCTGCACAGACCACTGCACTCTGTACTCCTCCTTCTCCCTCTCCTCACTTCATTGTTGTCGCAAGCTGCATTCCTCTCTCTCTTCATCTCCAAATTTTTTTTGATTCCCTCCTTTCCTATCTCTCCTCCCACCTCTCCCCTGTGGCTGATCTCTCCTATCCCCTCTGGTCCAGGGACTTCTGCACTTTCTCCCTTCCTCATCCTTTGTCTTGTGCCAGCTCTGCTGATTTCACCTTTAGTTTCCTCTCTCTCTCTGGAATTCTCTTCCTCTCCCCATTCGCCTCTCCTCCTCCTCACCTGTCCTCAAAAAAGCCTTATCAGAACACTCTCCTCTCACTGGCAGTTGCTCATGCTAGGTCCTTAACTACCATTCTTACCATTTTCCTACATCCAAATTATTTACTCTTTTCCCCTTGGCAAACAAGCCTGCAGTATTGCTCTTGTTTACTTTGTATGCCAACTTAATTCATTATTATGTATCCAACAGTTATGTACCTGTGAAAAAATTTGTAGCACTTCTTTGTGTAAGTATTTGAAAAATGCCTTATATTTTGTATTGCTCCCTTTATCACCATCCTTGGGGTCACACCTGGAAATGAGTGTTGGCTCAGTGTGCAATTCCCGGTCACCAACTTTAAATAGATAAATAAATAAATAAATAAATACTGGCTCTCCTCTCACATGTGTGTATGTTCAAGAGGTAGCTACATGGGCTGCAGATTTTTCAGGCACTTTAAATATACAAACACTAGAGTGGAGGTTTCTATTCTTTTCTCATTGGAGGAATATTTGCTCCTAATGCACTCCTACAGTTATTTTAGGTCAGAGTGACTACTGGGCATTCCCTACTAGGGTTGTCAGAACTTGTTCGAGAAAGATTCGAACCCTCCTCGAACCCTGGTGTTCGAGTTCTAATTTAGAACTCGAACACTAGAGGGTTCGCAAAAGGGTTCGACTTTTTTTTACTTAAACGGCACTGCAGAGCCACTGCCTGCTGTTTCCTGGGGCGTGAGGTTGACTCTGGACACTGACAGCCTGACACTGAGAGGGATGATGCAGGGTATAATTATGGGGGATGAGGTGGCAAAGTGAGCATTTGTCCTGCAAGGGAGCCCATTATGCTCTAGTCATTTCACTCTACTTCGCCTCGTTTCAATTCACTCCTGATCATTACGCCCTTCAGCAAATTCACTGATGCGAAATGACAGGAGTGAAAAATGTCTGCTCAGATTCCAATCTGCAACTGTCCACCCTACTCCTCTCTCTTTGACTCAGAACACCACCCCCATTCACCAGCGGCTCCTGTCTCTGCACAATTAGGTACTAAAATGAAAACGAACCTGCTGCTTCAGTAGTAATATTAGTCCTGATGGGAGACTTGATTTTTTTGCATCGCTTTCCTGAACCATTTTATTTATGGATGCATACAGTATTTTTCCACCAGGAGTGAAATGTCTGCTCAGATTCCAATCTGCAATTGTTCACCCTACTCCCTCTCTCTTTGACCAAGAAGCCCCCCCCCCCATTCACCAGCAGCTCCTGTCTCTGTACCATTAGGTACGACAAAATAAAACAATAAAAAATGAACCTGCCATTTCAGCCTGACAGTGCTCTGAGGAGTGTAGTAATATTTGTTCTGATGGGAGATTTGATTTCTTTGCATCATTTTCCTGAATCATTTTATTTATGGATGCATACAGTATTTTTCCATCATCTGACACTGACACCCAAACAAATTGCTTAGTCAGTGACGGAATGCCAAGGCAGACCTTGACATACATTTTTAAATTCTCCCATAAACACGAATTTAATTTAGTCAAACACTTAACAAGTACTGTAGTTGGCATATTGTTTTAGACTTTTGTGATATACAAAGACCACCTTCGGGCACCAGCAAAGTCTTTATTAAGCAGATAAACTGAATTGGCATTCTGCTTACTGTTACTCAGTACCCATAAAGATCTCACTGGTGGGAGAGCAGAGGAGGGATTGGTACAAGGAGTGGGGAAGGGAACAATAGTAGGTAAGTGAAAGTGAAATGCCTGTGAGTGAATCTGCATGGGGCAAAATTATGTCGGAGTGAAATGACGAGAGTGAAAGTGGCAGGAGCAAAATGATGGAAATGAAATGTCGTAGACCCGTCATGCCCAACACTCAGCCTCTTTTGCTGCTGCTGCCTGCTGGTGCCCTAGGAGAGCCTGCCATTCCAGGGGGTGCTGGGTTTCACTAGGAATACAGACTGCTGGTGGCTCGAGGTGGAAGCTGCTGCTGCAAGCAACAACTAACTGGGAGGTAGGACTGACTGGTGGTGCTGCAGTTCGGTGGGTGGGGGTGAGCAGTAATTGGGGGATAGCCAGCAACATCATCATGCTGGGGGACTATATGCTTACTATGCTGTATGGACAAAAACAAGACAAAGTAATTAAGCAGAGGAGGTGGTGGGAGCAAGGGGATTACAGTTTGCACAAGGCAGTTCTAAGCTGGCAGGTGCTACACACTATTGGCCACTTGATTTGGTGCCAGTCAGAGTCAGGGAGCGCCCAGGAAAAGAAACCTGCTGCAATCTAGGAGGCATTCTCTCTCCCTGTTGTGTCTGGAGTGGGTCAGTGGCTCTACCAGTGACCGTGACCAACATAGCAATCAGCAAAGCAGCACAAAACTGCTCAACCTGAGCTAACATAGCTCTAGTCTGCAGGAAGGCAAGGCTAGGTGGTGTTTAATTATGTTTATTGGAGGTCTGCTCTGCTGTGCTGTGTTGATCGTGTCTACTGTACTGTCCATAGTCAGTGTCTGATTTAAAATGCTGTGCTGTCTACTCTCTCTCCTGTGTGCCACCTGAGCCTGACTATGTCTGCTTCGGTATGGACTGCTGAGGGGGGGAGGGGTTATATGGTTAGCCTAGCATGCAACTCCAGTGTTTTCCTCTGTGTTACCAAAATTAAAGTAGTTAAAAAAAGAAAATAAAAATCACCCTTACCCTGCAGGTGGGTGGAATGGCACAAGGGAGTCATTGTGGAAAGGAAGGGAAGAGAGAGAGAGAGCTATAGATCAAGTAGGCAGCACAATTTAAAAAATAGGGTTCGAGTTCTAAAAAAGATTAGAACCCTAGAACTTTTTCAAATGTTCTAGACTAGAACTAGAACCCAGAACTTCAGAGGGTTCTGACAACCCTATTCCCTACCCTACTACTCACAAAGAGTGGTTGGCTGGCTTCACAGATGCGCAATCCCCTCGTTCCTCACACAGCGCTGCAGTTACTGTCCCAGATTTCTGCCTCACTGTAGCTTTCTCGCTATGACAGTTTTTTTACTAACGGTGTTTTCAGAACAAACCTTCTCCCCCTCATCCCCCCCCATGCAGCACACATGGGGCACATAGATTTTTCAAGGCAACTATAGTAGGGGCATCACCATTCCACGCACCCCTGCCACCTCACTATTACCATACTGCAGTTTAGGCTGCTTCACACTGCTTATAACATAGAGCCCCCCTCCCCACTCTGTGATACTATTTGCCCACACCAGTTCAGTACTGGAATTTACCTGCTCACTGCCAGTGGATCATGTTAGCCATTCTGTTTTGCACCTTCGGGCATTGTAGCAGCCTTCTGTCTTTTTTCTGACTGCAACCCCTTCCTTCCTTTGTCTCTCAGAATTCTCTGTGGCATGCCTACTCTAGCTACATAACTGAATAGTGAGACTACTCAAGTTTTTTTTTCACACAAAGAAGTACCAAAGCATAGTGCATATGGCTGATATCCTATATGGATTCTTCCCACATCCCCTTATTGCCCAAGTAGTTGCACACTTGACTTCATATTGGCAATAATTTCTCTAACAGTGTTTGCTTGTTGTTGTACCTGGACACTGGCACAATGTATCAGTAGGGGATCTGGCATATATGCCCAGTGATGACCCCCCAACTGTTTCAGTGCAGAGTGCCCCTCCTTCCGCTTCAATTCTCTCACTGATGAGACTAGCTACTGAGCACTTATTCCTGCCTAGAAGCGACTTGCATGATCATTGGGTTGGGGCACAAATACAGTAGTAGCCAGAGACATTGCCAGCTATTTCCAGATATTTCGTGAAATTTCTGAAGAGTTTCTCTCTGCTGCCCCCACTGTGGAAATGTAGAAAGCAGGAGATATTTCTGGAAATATCACAGAAATTTCGGGAAATATCTGGCAGTGTCTGTGGCTGCAACTGTACTCTTGTACATGTGCAGGGGTACAGCAGAGTTGCGGGGGTTCCATTCTGATGGTCCCTCCTACTGCAGAATGAGGTCACCCAGGTGGTAGGGATGTCTGCAGAGGGAGCACTTATGACTGTCCCTGCTGTCCCCCACAATAACAAGATAAACTTCCAGCCACGATTAAGCACAGCCTGCATATGTTACATAAATGAGTGCCCAGTGCCGGGAAGGTATCAATACTAGTTTCTATTGTTAACCTACAGGACCTTGCCTACTGCATCACACATGTCACTATTACCACCCACATTTAATACAACCTGGTAGACAGTGACCCCCAGAGTCACAACCACTTAGCCTCCCCCCTTTTCTTTTTCCTTCCCTGCTCTCTCACTTTAACATGCAAGTGCATAGTGCATTTTTTTTTTGGTTCTGTATCAAGTTACTGTGATGGCTTGGGACTTGCTACCATATTAGAATCAGGGATACCCACAACCATATGGTGCACAGCTGCACAAACTGGAGCGAGCAAGGGATCCAGGTGCTTGCTCCTCTGCCTCACAGAGGCTCACACTAGACAGAAAGTCGCTTTCTCAGTTTAACTGTATTTGCGTGTTTTTGTATACTGAATGTATTTTTTATGCTAAGTGTGTTCACTAATGTATTTATGGTGTAGAACAGATATGAACTGCTGGCTAAGTAAAATATGTGTTTTAAAGGTACAAGACTTATTCCTCTATGCATTTGTGCAGCAGGGGGACAAATAAAATACCCCCACCAAAGTATCCCTAGTAGTATATGGAGCATGCTCCTGAAATTATCTCTCAGATAGGACACTGGCTAGTGGCCTGTTAAACATGGTCTCCTAGAATGTAAAAGGAATACACTCCCCGATCAAGAAAAGGAAAACTCTTTCACATTTCAATAGACTTGGAGCTAGCCTCACCTTCCTGCAGGAGACTCATCTCCTGCAGAAAGAGGTTGACAAATTACAAACCAGCTGGATTTCTAAAGTGTATAGTAGCCTGTATAATAAAAGAGAAGGGGGTGTCTATATTTTTTCAGAAAGGAGTAGATTTTCAAGAAAATGAAGTAGTGTGGGACAAAGAGTGTCACTATCTTTTTCTGATGGGCTAACTGGCTGGGGAAATGGTCACTGTCTGTAATGTGTATGCCCACAACACACAACATGAAGGAAAGAATTGTTGAGTACCTAGAGGCTAGTGGGGCACAGGACCCAAGGCAGCATGGATTCACAATGGGAAGGTCATGTCAGATGAATCTAATAGATTTCTTTGACTGGGTGACCAAAGTAGCAGACCAGGGAGGGGCAGTGGACATAGCCTATCTAGATTTTAGCAAGGCATTTGATACAGTCCCACACAAAAGATTAACATACAAGTTAGCCAGCCTTGAAGTGGGTCCCAATTGGCTAGACAACAGGACGCACAGGGTAGTAGTAAACGGAGTCCACAGTGGAGAAAGGAGGGTTACAAGTGGGATACCGCAAGGTTCAGTACTGGGATCGGTCCCTTTTAATGTCATTATAAGTGACATTGCAGAGGAACTGGAAGGAAAAGTACGTCTCTTTGCAGATGACACAAAGATCTGCAACAGGGTTGATACACAAGATGGAGTGGAAAGGATGAGAAGGGACTTGGCAAGGTTGGAGGAATGGTCAAATGTATGGCAGCTCAGATTCAATGCAAAGAAGTGCAAGGTAATGCACCTGGGAAACAAAACCCAGGGGAAGGGTACACAATGGGGGGTGAGATACTGACAACAGTAAAAATGGAAAGGGACCTGGGGTAATTATATCAGATGACCTAAAGGTGGGCAAGCAATGTGAGAATGCAGTAAGAAAGGCTGGGGGGCTACTGGGATGCATAGGGAGAGGCATCAATAGTAGAAAACAGGAAGTTGTTATCCCTCTGTACAGACAGTTGGTGAGACTCCATCTGGAGTACTGTGTGCAGTTTTGGAGACCCCATCTCTGCAAAGAGATAGACAGAGCGGAGGCTGTCTAAAGGAGTGCAACCAAAATGGTGCAGGTTCTGCACCAGAAGACATACGAAGAAAGACTAAAGGAGCTTAATATGTATACCCTTGAGGAAAGAAGAGAGAGGGGCCATGATAGAAACTTTTAAGTACCTCAAGGGAATCAACAAAGTCCAAGAGGGTAGCATCTTTCAGAAAAAGAGATGTGCAAGAACAAGGGGGCACAATTTGAAGACAGAGGGGGTACGGTGCAGAGGTAATGTGAGGAAGTATTTTTTCACAGAGAGAGTTGTGGATGCATGGAACAGCCTTCCTGAGGAGGTTTTGGAGTCAGGAACAGTGGGGGAATTCAAGAATGCATGGGACAGACATAAGGCAGTCCTAGTGGGAGATAGGAGGAAGTAAGTTGTTGGTTGACTAGGATCTGCAGCTCATCTGTTAGGTAGGAAAATGGGCAGACTAGGTGGGCCAAGCAGTCTTTATCTGCTGTCAAATTCTATGTTTCTATGTTTCTATGCACCCTTCTACAACGCTTTAATGCAGTTACTCATGGAAAAGGCCACTGGGAAACTGATGATGGGAAAAGATATGAATGTAATTCTGGACCAGTTCCTTTTTATGTTTCCTTGCACGCATGCACAAGAAACATGTTGTGACAGCTTGCTGGAGTAGCAAGTTGTGAAGGTGCAGCCATGTCGCTGCTAATGTCACCACTGCTTTTTGGGGCTTGTCCCTGTGGCACCAATGAATGAGCACACAGTCTATGACAGCAGCACAGAAGCGTGCCACCAACTTGAAAGAAATTTGCTGCTGCAATGAGGGAGCGCCCCCTCATTACAGGGTGTGCATTGCCTGATGTAACATTTCAATAAACATGGTGGTGGCTGTTGCTGTCTGCCTCTCACAGTCCCACACAAATGTCAACATTTGGGGTGACCAACCCGCTGTTGGCATGCCCCCTCCCCAGTTCATCTGCCGACAGGTAGCCCAATCCCCATCAGAATGATGTCCCTGTAGTTTAATCTGACTGCCAAGGGGGTGACCAATCCCCCTCAGCATCATGCCCCCCCAAACACAGACCCTTTTACTTTGCTGATGGGGTGCTCGATCCCCGTCTGCTCCAGACCCCCCAAAACACCCAGGTGGCACACTGGGAGCCCACCCCAGCATGCCAAATGTACCTGTAAAAAAGAAAACCTTCCCGCAGATTTTTTTTTACCTATAAACAAGAAAACAGTCCTTCATTGTCTGCAGTGCCCCCTCCCCCAACCTGCACTCACCCTCTGTGTACCCCACCTCCCCTCAACCCCCTCACCTCATACTTACTGCCAGAGGCTGTCGCTGTGATCTTCGGTGGAGCGGGAACATGTCTGCACTCTTCAAAGCCGACTGTGAACTGAAGAAATGCTGATAAGCTGTATAGTGGCATAAATGGGGGGAGGGGGGTTCAACTTAGGTAGATATGTTGACCATTTTTGCATATTTTGGTACCACATTTTCTACATGGGTTCTTGGGACAACACCTCATGAACTCAGTCACTGTCATGTCATTATTCAGTCCCAAAAGGTGATTTCGTGGTCACTGCACGGAATCACCTTTTGGGAGTGAGTAATGAAAAGACAGTGCCACTGTTCATGAGGTGGGCTCCCAAAAAGCCTATGTTGCAAAATTGGTGAAAAAAAATTCCAAACAAGCATTTGTCAATGCTGAATGTTGCTTGCTTCTATGTGCTGTTTAGGTATTTGGAAGTCACTGGAGTGTAAATATTGAAAATTTGCGAACTTACGAGCGTGCATAGGAACTGCGCAACGCACGCTCGTAAAACAGTCATTTTTAGGATTTTTTTCACCAAATTTTCAACATAGCCATTTTAAGACCTCTAGTCATGAACAGTGTCACTGTGATTTTGTTAATGTGTCCCATACATTGAGTTTGCACACCGACTGCGCCATTGTGCGCTACATGGGCGGAAACATGTTTTGGGCAGGATGTGAAAAATGACAGCTGTACTGCTCATAAGGAGGTGTGGTAAAATGGCAATGTTGAAAATCTGGAGTGGAAATATTGAAAATTCGCAAACCTACGAACGCGTGCGGGAACTGTGCAATGCACACTGTGAAAACAGTCATTTTAGGAATTCTTTCACCAAATTTTCAACATTGCCATTTTAAGATCTCTGCTCATGAACAGTGACACTGTGATTTTCTTAATATGTCCCATACATTGAGTTCAAGATAACGACTGCCCATTGTGCGCTACATGGGCGAAACATGTTTTGGATGAGATGTGAAAATTACAGCTGTACTACCTATAAAGGTGTGGAAAATGACAATGTTGAAAATCTGGAGTGAAATATTGAAAATTCGAAACCTACGAAGCGCATGAGAACTGCACAACGTGACGCCCGAAATGAGTCATTTTTAGGAATTTTTTCACCAAATTTTCAACATAGCCATTTTAAGACCTCTGCTCATGAACGGTGTCACTGTGATTTTCTTAATTTGTCCCGTACATTGATTTCACACATCGACTGCACCATTGTACTACATGGGCAGAAACACATTTTCGGTGAGATGTGAAAAATGACAGCTATACTACTCATAAGAAGGTGTGGTAAAATGGCAATGTTGAAAATCTGGAGTGAAAATATTGAAATATCATGAACTTACGAGCCTGCGTAGGAACTGCGCAACGCATGCTCGTAAAACAGTCATTTTTTGGAATTTTGGCACCAAATTTCAACATGGTTTTGGTTTTCTCATGAATGATGTCACTGTCATGGTGGTATTCAGGCCCGAAGGGTGATTTCGCGAGTCACCGCGCAGTCACTGCGCGAAATCACCCTTCGGGCCCGAATAACGCCATGACAGTGACATCATTCATGAGAAGGGGTCCCAAAAACCCCATGTTGAAAATTTGGTGCAAACATTCCCAAACATGGCTGAGATATGCAATAAAGTTGAAACCCCCCTATCTAGCCCATTATACAGCTTACCGGCATTTCCTCAGTTCGCGGTCGGCTTTGAAGAGTGCAGACGTGTTCCCGGTCCACCGAAGATCGTCGCGCCAGAGTCCGGAGGTAAGTATGGGGTGAGGGGGGGTGTGGGGAGGCTGGAGGCGCAGTGAGTGGGTGCGGGTTATGGGAGGGTCGGAGACACCGGGACCGTTTTTGTCTTCAGGTAAAAAAAAAAAAAAAGACGTTATGGGACTGTTTGCTACGCTTTGGGGTGGGGCTCCCAGCGTGGCACAAGGACTTTGGGGCATTCAGCCGACGGGGATTGGGCACCCCCATCGGCAAAGGATTGATTGCTACACGCTGTGGGCTCCAGCGCGGCACCAACTACTGGGGAGACAACGCAGCTCAGCCGACGAGGATTGGGCACCCCTGGCCGCTATACAGTGCATGCGGGGCATGCACGCCTGCAGGTGGGGAGCTGCTGCGGAGCAGCTTCTTATCGCTGCTCACTTCAAGCGTAGCTCCCCTTTCAATCAGAGCGTTACTGCATTTTGGAGCGTGTCATAGACAGCTCCAAAATGCGTTGTCTTACAGGGGCCATGCCTGCTAGGACACTGACTGAATTGGAGGAGTAGGTGACACACCTCCAAAATCTCCGAAGATGGCACTATGTTTCTTGCACATGCGTGCAAGCAACATAAAAATGACTGTGGTACAACCGTGCATTGTGCAATTCCCATGCATGCTCGTAACTTTGAGAATTTTTAATATTTTTATTCCAGATTTTCAACATTGCCATTTTTCCGCACCTCCTTATGAACCATACAGTTGTCATTTTTCACATCCTGCCGAAATGTGTTTTTGTACATCTGGTGCCCGATGGCAGGTTCACTGTGTGAAAATCAACGTTTGGGACTTAAGAAAATCACAGTGAAAGTGTTCATAAGAAGAGGTCCCAAAAACACCACAGTGCAAATCTGGTGAATAAATTCACAAAAGTGACTGCGTTATCAATCTGTGTTGCGCAGTTTCTACGCATGCTCGTAACTTCACCAATTTTTTATATTTTTACTCCAGATTTTCAACATTGTCATTTTTGCACACCGCCTTTTGAACAGTACAGCTGTCATTTTTCGCATCCTGCTCAAAACATGTTTTCACACCTGTGGCACACAATGGGCATGGTAGCTGTGTGAAATCAATGTTCGGGATAGATTAAAAAAATCACAGTGCCAGTGATCATGAGCGGAGGTCCCAAAATGCCTATGTTGAAAATCTGGTGTAAAATATCCCCCAAATAATTTATTTATTTATTTAGTGTTTGTTGACGGGGTAAGTGCACAAGACAAATCATGCCTATTTTCAGGCACGACCCGGGGGAGGGGGATACAGATAAATGCCAACTGACCTTGAACCAGATTAAGTTGTTGGTGGTATTATTAGTGAAAGAGGGAAATTTGGCCAGGACACCGGGGAAATTCCCTTACTCTTTTCATTAAGTGCCATGGGATCTTTAACATCCACCTGAACTACCACTATTCCAGGCAGATGGGACCTCGGTTTAACGTCTCATCTGAAAGACGTATTGCATTACGGGTGTGCTTTGCGCAGTTACTACACATGCTCGTGGCTTTGCCAATATTTATATTTTCGCTCCAGATTTTCAACATTACCATTTTTTTACACCTCCTCATGAACAGTACAGCTGTCATTTTTCACATCCTGTTTGAAATGTGTTTTTGCACCTGTGGCACCAAATGGTGCCGTCACTGTGCAAAATCACCTTTCAGTTAACAAACTGATAGTGTCATTGTTCTTGCAGTGGGGTCACAAAAACTCCATGTTGAAAACTTGGAGTGAAAATGCCAAGAAACACCCAGGGCATTAGGGTTTCTGACCACAACGCCCTACTCTGTAGCGACTGACAGGGATCAGGGGTTTGACTTGGGATTGTTGACATAATGCTTATACCATTCCTCCCCAACCCCCACCCTATAGCCAGTGACAGGCATCGAGGTGTGCCTTGGACTATTCAGTCCCAAAGTTCACCCCATTCTCTTATACTGCACCCATTTCAGTATATTTCCTTATGGAATGGGGTGAGTGTAAAGCCTGAACACCCCAAGGCACACCTCAATATTTGTCAGTGTTTGCAGGATAGGGTGAGGCAAAATGGCGTGAGCATTATGGGTGACAACCCAAAGGCACACCCCAATGCCTGTCCATCTCTGCAGGGTGTAGGTGGGGTTGGCGTCAGTTCAGTACTTCGCTGCCATTCCTATTCTGCATCTAACTCCTGCACTACCAATGCTAATGCCAGCAAGCAAACATTCAGCATTGACAAATGCTTCTTTTTTGTTGTTGCCTGGCTCCTTCCTCCAGGCACCAGAGGTTCCAGTCACCGCTCTGCTCACCATTCCCTCCATCCCCAGGTTTACCTCCTTGGGCAGGGCCACCGGGAGGGCACCCCCTCCCCAAGGAACTTAGTTGTCTAACCCTGGCTTACCCCCTAGGGTGGGGCCATGGGAGCGGGAACCCCTCCTGGTGGACCTTAATCTCTAGTGGGAGTGGTGGCCGAGATGGGGGCCATCATTAGCGGCCAGCATTTTTTTCAGGTTTTTCCCCTTGTGCGCAGGGATGTGCAATGATGCCAGCATCCACCCTGCCCCCCTAACATGTGGCACCAGTCGCCATGGTACCTCAAGCCTCCACCAGAGGTCCACATAGTGCTGGACACTCTTCCCCGTCCTCCAGAGAAGGAGAGAAGTCCTTGGGATGCTCAATCCTTCTCCCCCTGACCGGCCCTCCGACTCCCAAATCCATCCCTGAACCTGGAATGTCGGCACCACCAAGTGGACGCCTTGCCACTGCGCCGGCGGGCCAGCCCTTCTGGACCAGTTCCCAGATAGAAGTAAACTTCCACAGGACCCCAGTTTGCCATGTCCCTAGCTCTGCTGTAACTAGCCAATAAACTGTGTCTGATGGATGTGTGAAGACTGATAAACCCTAAATGGAGAGAATACTCTTTCTTCTCTCACCCTCATCAAACATACACTAGAATTGACATTGGGCTGCTACCACATCCCATGGTCACAGATGTTGTGACAGCAGATATAAACCAAATCCTCATTTCAGATCATGCCCTAGTTAGTTTTACATGGCTTCCCCAAGGCTCACAACTGAAACAAAAAGCCCTATTGCAATTGAATTTCTCACTTCTAAAGGACAAGGGCTTCAAACAGCAGCTGTTGGCAGACATCTACCTTTTCCTGGCCCACAACAAAGTTAAGAGACACATCTGAAGTGACCCTGTGGGATGCACTTAAAGTCTTTGTTAGGGACAGATTATAAGCAGAGTGACATTCCTTAAGAAAACCAGAACAGCAGAACTAGACTTTGCAGGGCAAGCTAAAGAAACTTGAAATGGCAGCCCTATTTGGGTTAAATCAGACATTCTGGGAAGCAGGTGAAAAAACAGGCAGTCTTTTTGCCTACCAACTCAAGAAACAGCAAGAGAGATTCTGAATAAAGGCAATCTGGGCAGCTGACGGCACCCTTTGTAAGGATGGCATGGTTATTAACAAAGCCTTTCTGTGCTATTATACCAGTCTTTCTTCAGCTGAAGTCCACCCAAAAGCAGGAGGATATAGATGCTTTCTTGTCCCAATTACATCTCCATATTGCCTCTGACACACATAAGTGTGTCAGAAATCAGAGTTGCAGGTGGCTATCTATTAAATGGCAAGGGCAAAGCCCCCAGAATGAATGGCCTACCAGCAGAATTCTACCAAGTCTTTAAAGGTGAGATCCTGGAGATTTTAATGTGCACCTTTTCTGAGACTCAAAGCAAGGGGGAGCCACCCTATTTGATATGTCTAAAAGCAGGAAGAGTGGCCGCTCAGCTGCAGCTCCTGTGCCGTTTGTAAAAATATAAACAATGAGAAGCAATGGAAACATACAGCACCAGGATGCAGTGAATGCTATAGATTTAATAAATATAAATCAGTTAAGCATGACAGTACCTAGCTTCTGCTCGGCATAAACAATGTGCAAAAATGCTGGATACCCGCCCAACCAGGTTTCGCCTGTAAAGGCAAAGAACCAGGAAATACAGGTATGTTTAAATATTTTAAGATAGTCACATGTGCAATTGGTGCCCTTAAAGGTGCAAAGTGCTAATACATAAAGTGCTACCTTTACCTCATGCACAACAATTAGGAACTTACTTTTCAGTAGGTACAACTTAATTCCCACAAGGTAGGGCACTTACTATCTTATTTCATTACTAGTAAAGTTAATATGTATACTGTTTTGATATCTAAAGTGCTAGCCAACTCTTGTAGATTATATTTTAAAAAAGACTTACTTTGTAGTAGGCATAACTTAAGATCTGTCACTGTTGAGCACTTTCCATTTGCAGAGCTACTAAATAATTTGTAAAGCAGTCAGTAATAAACACTTATTAAGCTTCTAAAGTGCTTCAATGGCTGGTTTTCTTTTTTGAGTAAAGAAGTTGCCGTCCCCTTCCTGGCAGACTACTCTCTTTCACTCTGAGTTCACTCTGAAGGTGAAGCCATATCAAAACACACCTGCAACATCAAAACTGTATAGAAATCAATATATGTTACCGGATCAAAAACATAACAGTTTCTATTTTCATTGTAGATTCTCAGAATTTTCTCGGTCTATTCCCCCTTCTCTTCTTTATTAGGGGCATTACATCCAGTCTCTCATTTAGACCTGGAGTGAAGTGTCTCCCCAGCTGAAAGATACATAAAGCTTCCCTTTCTAGGAGTAAGGTTTTCAGACCCCCTCCTCTTTTGCCTAAGGTTACTTTTTCTACTCCACTGAACTTAAAACTATGTTCTTCCATATCAGCGACATTTTTAATGTGGTTAGCTAGAGCATTCTTAGGGTCTCCCTTTTCTATTGCCCTCGTGTTTTCCCATCCTAGTTTTAAAAGTTATGCTCATCTTCCCCACATGAAATGCTGAACAGCTGCACTTGGACAGATATACTGTACCTCATGGGTTGAATCATATCAATGACGTTTCTTATTTCAAAACTTCTAGTGGTATTCAATGTACAGTACTGAAGTGTGTGGTTTTGTCTATTACTTCACAATACTTGCATCTACCTCATTTGAAAGATTTGGTAATGCTGGTAGCCAAGTTTTGGGACCTGTTTCTGTGTTTGCCTGATAGCTATGTGTCAGCATATGCCCTACTTGTTTTGCTCTTTTATAGCTAAACCTTGGAGTTTTTAGTTATGATTTGTCTGATAGCTGCTGCTGGAATTGTAAGTGGTTACAAAATTTAACTTTGTTTCCGTTTCCTTAGTTTCACTTATTTGCATCATTAGGTCCCCTCTTTGCATGGATTGGACCTCATTCTCTGCCTGGTCTAGGACTTCTGGTTTGTAGCCCCATTGCTGGAATTTAGTACTGACATCCCCCCTCTGTCTCTGGTAATCTTCTTCTAAACTACAGTTTCTTTTGATTCTCATATATTGGGATTTATGTAAATTTTTTGATGTGTAAAGTCCTCATCACTCTGATCCCTAAGCCCGGGAAAGACCACACCGCATGTGGCAGCTATTGACCCATCTTCCTTATTACTACAGATTGTAAAATTTAAGCAAAAATCTGGTCACACAAACTAAAACAGATCCTCCCAACTGTTATCTTAAAGAATCAGATTGGCTTCAGGCCTCAACGGAAAGGCACTGTCAATACTCTCAGACTGATCAACCTCATATGGCACTCTAAAGTCAGCAAGCAATCGACGACATTTGTGGTGCTCAGTGCTGAGAAAGCCTTTGACAGAGTCATGTGGCTTTACCTTTTCTTTGTGTTAAAACATCTGGGCTTTGGAGAATGTTTCATTCAAGGAACAAGTACATTACACAAGGCACCAAAGGCAGCAGTGGTACAAATGGCCACACTTCAAAAGTCTTCCTGCTGGGCAGGGGAACTTGGCAAGAGTGTCTGCTTTTGTCCCTTTTGTTCTTTCAAGCTCAGGAATCCCTACTGCATGCTATAAGACAGCATCCAGGCATTCATGGTTTGACATTAGGTGAGTAATACAAGATTCAGCCTACCCTTACAGAAATAATTATATGAAATACATACATACGAACATATGAAGGTGCCAGCAGAACAGACCTAGCAGTCTGGCAAAGTCTGCTTGATTATGCAGCTAGCTCCCTAGCAAGCAGCTGCCCCTCCTCCCAACCCCTTAACCTCCCATTGTTGTCCTTCTCGCCCACCCTTACCAACCCCTGTACCCTGTCCCAAGCGTTCTTAAAGCTAGCTACATTTTTGCATGATATCACCCCTTCTGGTCATGCATTCCACCTTGCAACCACTCTCTCTGTGAAGTAATGCCTCCTCATCTCCCTCCTGAATCTCCCCCCCTATATTCTTAGCCCATGCCCCCTAATATCCCTCCTGCTACTTAGTTTCAACACCCCCTCCTCTCCCACTTTGTTGACACCCTTCAGGTACTTGAATGTCACGATCATGCCCACCCCCCGCATCTCTTCCAGTGTGTACATATTCAGTTCCTTTAGCCTCATAATCCATTCCCTCCATCCTCTGAATCATCCTTGTCACCCTTCGCTGCACTCCTTTCAGCAGCTTGACATCCCAGCTCAGGTACGGCCTCCTGAACTGCACAGAGTACTCCAAGTGAGGCCTAACCAGTGTCCTGTAGAGGGCCAAAATCACCTCCATGTGCCTGGAAGTGAATCTGCGTGCTGTGCACCCTAGCATCCTGTTTACTTTCACCACTGCCTTCCTGCATTGGGCAGTATTGTTCATGCTTGCTGTTACCAATACCCCCAGGACCTTTTCCTCCTTGGTGCTTCCCAGCTTGATCCCCCCTAGCCAATATTCTCTTCTTGGGTTCCTTGCCCAATAATGCAACACCTTGCATTTTTTTTCATTGAACCCCAGCTGCCACTTCCCTGACCATTCCTTCAACTTTGTCAAGTCCCTCTGTAGTTGCACCCATCCCTCTTCATCGTCTACTACTGCACCCATTTCGATGTCATTGGTGAACAGGCTAATCCTGCTCACCACTCCCTTTACAATGTCTGAAATGAATAGCCCAAACAGCACTGGGCCCCACACCGAGCCCTGCGGCACCACACTTGTCACAGATCTAGGCTCTGAGACTCACCACCACCACCACTATCCGCTGCAGCCTACCCCTCAGCTAGTTTGAGATCCAACATACCATCTTTGTCCCCACTCCCACCCCGGATAACTTCACCCCTAGTCTCCCATGGGGCACTGAATCAAGGGCCTTGCTGAAATCCAAGTATAGCACATCCACAGCATGGCCCCCATCCAACTCCCTCGTCACCCAGTCATAGTACTGTATGAGACTGGTCTGGCAAGATCTCCCTGAAATGAACCCATGCTGCCTCCTATCCTACAGGTTGTTGTCCTCCAGAAATGCCACCAGTCTGTCCTTTAGTATTGTCTCCATGAACTTTCCCACTATGGATGTCAGACTGACTGACATATAGTTCCCTGGCTCATCCCTTGGACCGCTCTTATGTAATGGTACAACATGGGCCATCCTCCAGTCCTGAGGCACACCCATTTACAGGGAGGTACTGAACAGGTCCACCAGTGGTTCTGCTAGAATCTCTGCTATCTCCTGCAGCACCCTGGGGTGAATACCATCTAGCCCTGGTGCTTTACTCATCTTCAGTGCCCTCAGCCCTTCCAAGACTCTGCTACCCTCTATCCTACTGTCCGTTAACTCACTCCCCAACCCCCACCCAACCAGGGTGGTAATGAACCCTCCTCCCTTGTAGACACTGAGCAGAAGTACTCATTCAGTGCTTCTGCTTGTTCCTTCCCCTTTTCTACCCACTCCTCCCCACTTTTTATCCTCACTATACTGTCCCTGCACTTCCTTTTCTCCCTGATTTATATAAAAAAGTATTTCTCCCCACCTTTAATTCCCTGCGCTAATCTGAATTCCCTAGTAGCTTTCACACCCTTACCCTCTTGGTCACCTCCCTGGACCATTTGACATACTCCTCCCTGTCCTCCCCCTTCCCCATCCTTCTGAACCTCTGGTATGCTGCTCTTTTTGCTCTCACCCCCTCTATCACCTCCCTGTTCAGCCAGCATGGTCTCTTTGCCCTATTCTTCTTACTTTATAGCCTGGTGCATGTTCCTGTCTCCTCTATAATTCCTTGCTTTATTATGTCCTGCTTCTGCACTGGCCCCATCCCCCACTTGATTCTTTCGAGTCTCTCCTTCAACATTTCCCCCATTTTCCCAAAATCTGCCTTTCTGAAATCCACCACCTTTGTTGTGGATCCCTCTTGCTCGGTAAGACCAGGATTAGAAGCGACATGATCAATATGAAGCTGGTAGCACTCACATTAGATAAACTTGTGGCACCACTCACCAAGGTATTCAATGCCTCTTTGCTTAGTTTTCTGGGATTTACAAGATTTTCTGCTTGGAGTAACTACACCATTCTTGCTCACTACATCTGCGAAGGTCTCCTGGACTGGATTTCTGCAAAACATCACCACCAGGTATTTGCATTTTCAGTTTAAAATCTAGTTTTTGGAAGCTATCCCAAGCAAAACAGAAGTCAAGCAACTAAGTCTGACAAACTCAATAACTCTGGGTCCTGCTTGAATCCACATTTTTGTCTGACCTGCTCCTAAAGGATCTGTATGTGGGCTTCTAAACAACCTCTTTAAATAACAAAGGAAGTATAAGGACAAAAGGATTTCACATCCTGCACTTGTACTTGAGCAAGTGTGCCCCAGGCTACCAATGTAATGGGGCAGGGGAGTGCGTGCCTGCAAGCTCTTGCATAGCCAAAGCCTCTTGACAAATCCCTGCCTAGCTGTGACCCTGGATGTCCTCTATCATGAATTGTACCAATAGCCCAGGACATCTAAAAATTGTATCCTTGAATATTTGCAACCTTCTCTCCAAACTGCCACAATTGCAGGCCTAGGTGACTCAGATTGATCCTGATGTCATCTCCCTAACAGAAACATGGCTATCCCAAAGATCCCAGACACAGCAATTGCCCTTCCTGGATACAACCTATTCCGGCAGAACCGTACCTCAAAAACAGGGGATGGTTGTCTGGTTTACCTCAAGAGTGACATCAAAGGGCAAATACTGCCCATTAGCTTCCACACCAAGGAAGCACAGGTTCTAACACTAAAACTTAATATTGGTCAACAAAACAAGGTGCTACTATTATCCACTGTATATCTGCCTCCTGGGATGCTACCCACTGGCTTCCCACAGCTCATAAGCCACCTCAAACAGAACAAACTAAACTGGGAACATATAATCCTAGAGGACTTCAACATTAATTGGCAAGCACAGGATGCAGTGACAGCTAGAGACAAATAGCTGATCTGTACCTGACCCAACTGGTCACACAACCCACCAGGCAAAACTACCATACAGGAACCAGCACCCTCATCAACTGGCTATGCTCCTCCTGTCCTGAACATATCACAGAGGGAATGGTCCTACCTGACACCATTAGTGACCACTCCCTTGTACTACTTACCTGGACTAATAAGTTCACCAAGAGTAAGCCTAAGACCACCAGGAACAGATCACTAAGGCATGGTTAACTAGACTCCTTCAGGCATTACCTAAAAGTGATTGACTGGCCCCCATTGGACAGAGTCAAGGTTGGAAACCAAGCACTGGATTACTTCTGCAGTATCTTCACTAAAGCCTGCAACATCTGTGCTTCTTACAAAACAAAGAAAGTCAGAAGAATCCCCAACCCCTGGCTGTCTAGCCCTCTAGCTGAACACATGTGACTCAGAGATCCCTGTGACATAGAGCCAAAGCCACCGAGAATCTAGCTGACTTCCAAGTGTATAAGGCAGCTAGAAATACCTGCACAAAACTCATACATCTGGCGAAAGCAGATTACTACAATGACCTCCTAGGAAAGACCCGGAGTGGAAGGAGGAAATTCTAGGACTCTGTAAAATCTCTCATGGGCAGAGCCTCAGGGGCCCCACTGAATCTTATAGTTACCACCTCTGGCACATTGCAAGACCCAAAGGAAATTGCTGGTGCTTTTAATGTTGCATTCACGGACGTCAGAAATGTGTTGCAACCTGAATACCTGAATCACACCCTTGAAGGCCAGTAGCACGACCTCAACACTCTGTCACCATGGGATAATGTTACCCCACCATTCTACTTCAGGCAAATCTCCCCAGGTGAGACCATCAAATGTATCAAACGGGTCCTTGGTGAGAAGCGACATGATCTTTATGAAGATGGTAGTACTCATATTAAATGAACTTGTGGCAAAGCTCACCAAGGTATTCAACGCCTCTCTGAGATCTGGCATCTTCCCTGACAGGTGGAAAGAGGATCTAGTCACACCTGTTTTTAAATCAGGAGACAGAGCTAATCTAGCAAACTTCTGGCCCATCTTGATTTTACCCCTCTCTGCAAAGCACTTGAAAGGGTGGTCTCAGAACAACTAACTGAGTACCTAGAAAAACATAGCCTTCTCTGCTTGCAACAATATGGATTCCAACAAAACCACTCCACTGTCACCGTGCTAGTAGAGTACACCACTCAGCTTTATGGGGCCCTGGATAAAGGGATGGCAGTGGGGTCTATCTTCATAGACCTCACAAAGGCCTTTGACAGTCAGTCACCAACTGCTACTGAAATGTCTCCTCTCTACAGAATTGTCAATAGACTCTGTGGCCTGGTTCCATAGTTACCTCACCCATAGATCTCAACGAGTCAGGATCGGCAATACAATCTCTGAGCCCAGGGAAGTAAACCTAGGAGTCCTGCAAGGTTCTATCCTCAGTTCTGTCTCATTCAGTCTCTTCATAAATGACATGCCTTCCATCTGTCCTGCATACTCCGTACTCTGTGCAGACGATGCTGTTATCTCCATCCCAGAGAAAGACCTGGGATCAATTAACTCTGAATTTCAGCTCAGTTTTTCATGTATTGGAATCCTGGTTCACCTGAAATAAACTGCTACTCAACTACAAAAAGACAAAGAGCATGCTCTTCAGCACACCACAGAGCAAGATTTGAGGATCCTCACTGCATATACTTAGTAGCGAAGGAGAAGTACTAGACCAAGTCAATACATTCAAGTACTTAGGGAGTCACCTTGCTGACACCCTCACCTTCACTGCCCATGCTGAGCAACTGGTAAAGTCCACCAACATGAAGCTTGGCATCCTGTACAGACACTGCACCTCTATGACACTGGCTGCTCTGAAACTTGTTACGTGCAGTTCAGTTCTCTCATCTGTGGATTATGGCCTTGTCATATACGGGGCAGGCACAGGCACAGACACAGTGCTTAAAAGGGTCAAAACCATCCTCGACAAGGCTTGCCACCTGATCCTGGGAGTACACAAAATGGCTCACTCTTGTGACCTATACAAGGAAACTGGCTGGCTCCTACTCCACCACAGACTCTAATACCAGGCCTGCCTCCTTGCAAAAAAGTCCATGACGGGGTCTATGCCAATGCACAAGGAGTGCCTCCAGGGCTGTCCTAACTTTTCCCTTCAAATGAACCACCCTTGGCCAAAGATTCCTCTCCTACTGTAGGCCTAAATGGTTCAATGATCTGCCTGCAGGCCTTGCTGACTCCCTCAGACTTGGCCACTTTAAAAATGGGCTTCGATCTCTTCCTGCCAGCAAATCTGACTGCCAGTGTTTCTGTTAACCCATGGCCTCTGACAGCTGTTCTCACACCTGTCAAACACTACCCTTTCTCACTTCCACCCTTCTGTTCCACAACTGCCCCCCCACCTCCCACCACCTACTACCTCCCCTTGGCAAAGCCGCACCTTGGCTGCTAAAACTGCATTTCTGCAGAATGGATGCTCCCTGTCTGAACTGTAACATGTTTGTTAAACACTTTACCGTACTTAATTAGTGCTGCATTAATATGTTTCTCTGCAGGTGTGGTCCTGTTTCTCCTCACTTGTTGTACCCTGCTTAATGTTGTAACTGCACACTAATACTACTTGTTAGTTGATGTTTTTTTCTGTTCTGCAATGTTTCATCACCTGTAATCAAGGCCCCTAGAATTCTGCGGCCGCAGAATTTTGCGCAGAACTTGCAATCTACCGCAGAACTTCTGCGGTGCCACAGAATTCACTCTTCTTGGTGATTTTTTATTAATATTTCTGTTGATACATAGAATCTGGTTCCCTTCCCCTCTTTTTATATCCAAAACCCCCCTATATGTTCAGAATGTGATATTATTGCTATAACATCATACATTAGCTAATGAAATGGCTGCATTCTGCAACAGAAATGAACAGTCACTTATCTACCACAGCTCCCACTGCCAGAGACTGTGGCACAGCACATCATGCATGGTGATATTTGCTCAACCTGCACTACAGCCTAATACAATTTTCAGTCTTACATTGTTACACTAGGGCCAACTTAAACAAAACCTTGTCAATAGCACAGACCTGTTAAGACCATACCTTACTTTGTACAAACCTATTTGTGCCTTTAAGGTGTAGAGATGCTATGTGAAATGAATAACTGGTAAAATGAATTTAACTGTCTAAATTTTTAAGAAAAATAAAGTAATTATGCCCAGAAAAGTGAAATATAATAATGTGTAGACCTGTTGAAAGAATAGACCTGGTAAATAATTGCACTGTACTCATTTTTGCCAGGGTTATTGATTACATATTGTCTTTGGTTGATAGAATCACCTAAAAGTTATTGAGAAATGTTGTGTGCAGGGACAGCTGTTGGGCCAGAGGGTAGCATGCTGTGTTTCTGTGCCGGCAACTCAGGTTCAGAGATTAACTCTGGGAGCTGGCTGGGCAGCACAATGATTGGTGGAACACATCACTGTTCAGAGCCCAGGAAGGTATGGTGCAGTGTTCTGTCACATGGTAGAGTGGACACATTGTGATGGGCTGGAGAGCTCTATCTCACAATTGGTTCACATGCATGTCATGGCCTGATGGTGTTACGCAGTGTGTCAGGGAAAGCAGGTTGACATGAAAAATGAGTTTTGCAATAACTGCTCTATTCCATTTCCAGTGGAACCTGTATGAATGAAGATGCAAGTTCATGGAAATTAAAACATATATATATATACATGCATACATACACACACACACACACACACACACATACAGTATCTCTGTCTCTCTCACCACACACACACACACACATATGCATATTTGTATGTATGTTACAGATTGCATATAAATATATAAGTGATACACAGTGGGAACCTCATGAGTGGTGTAGAAAACACATACAAATATATAAGTGATAGACAGTGAAAACCTCATTAGTGGGATAGATAGCATGCATATAGAAATACCTTATTTATCACATAAGATCCCATCTGCATATGTCATTTATGCAACAAGCTAGGACCTTAAGGGAGAGACATTTGTTTTGCTTTTTTAGGCATAAAATTATTTTTATAAGTCTTATTCTTTGAACTAGTGTTACTGTGCTTTCCACCATCCTGATTGCTATAACCACTGCCATGAAAGTGAAGTCAGGATGACAAGCTGGCACTGTGATGTGCTACTTTGTTAGTGCCGCAGAACTTCTGTAAAAATTACAAACCACCGCCGCAGAAGTTCTGTGGCAAATGGTAGTCTTGCTGCAGAACTTGGTCCCACTGTGCCTCAGAAAAGTGGGGGCCCTGCCTGTAATTATCTTGTATTCCTTGTTGACTTGGAGCCTTTGTATTAATCTGAATTTGAAATAAATAAATAAATAAACAAAAACCTGATTTGCTTTTTAGACCTGGTTTGCTTAGGGTCACTTTGTGTATGCAAACTGCATGCCAACATTGCACAATTAAGCACACTTATATTTCTGTAAGGGTATGCTGATGATGACATACTTCTAACCCTGATCCACCCACACCAATCTATACCAGCCCTTCTTCAGATCACAGAGGAATATGGGTGGCTCTCAGGATTCAAGTTAAATGTGGACAAGTCACTGACACTGTCTTTATGTTCAGAGATAAGCCAGCTCCCTCAGTACCCAATGGGGCTAGCGCTGACACACCACCACATCAAATACTTGGGCATTAATATCACATGGGATCTCCATCAGTTAGGTCCAATTAACCTAAATCCTATTCTTGTAAACTTAGAGGCAGACCTAACATAATGAGGACATCTTCATCTCTCATACTGGGGCAGAGCTCAAGCTTATAAAATGATGGCTGCACCTAAGATCCAGTATATAGTAGATAATCTTCCGATGACCCTCCCACCAAAAATATTAAAACAGATCCAAATACAAATTTCTTCTGGACTAAGGATTCCAGAAAGTTAAACTTTCAAAAACTATCTCAACCCTTTCACAAAGAGAGGTCTAAATCACCTGGAATTTGACCTTAAAATACAAGGCTCAGGTACTCCTGCACCTTAGCTTGACTCACCCTAAAACACCCCCATATAGCCATTCCAAATGGGCAGACTGTGAATCTTACTCACTAGGCAATTCATTATCTCTAAGTACCCTGTTTGCAACAGAGCATACTCAGATGTGACAGTATCCCACTATTCAACAAACTATGCGAGTGTGGAAGTGGGCAGCTAAGCAAACAAACTGGTCTGCATGCTGTTCTAAATGTTTCCCACTTTGGAATAAAGATATGCTCAAAATAGATGCTAAACCAATTTATTGGCCAACCTGGGGGAATAGAGGGATGGCAGCCCTTTGTGATCTGCTTGATAATGCAATAGGGGTCCTCAAATCATTGATCCAACTACAAGCCGACTGAGACATACTCAGCAACCAGCACTGGTGCTACTTACAGCTGCAACAAGCTCTTTGACCAAGGCTGGGACCATCTCATCAGCTAGAGCATGATAACCTCTTAGATGCCCTCCTGGAAAGTGGACAAGACACCCAACTGACCTCTAGCAGAATCTATCAACTCCTACTCACCACTGCTCATGAAGCCAGGGAAGCCACAAGGGCCAAATAGACAGAGGAGCTGGGTGTCCAAATAACAATGCAGCACTGGCACATTTGTTGGTCCCTGTTCAAGAAGAATGTAAGAGATACCAGAAACCAATTCACTTAGTTCAAGTTCCTCCCCAGATAGCACAGAACTTTCCAGAAGCTATATTAGTGGGGCCTGCTCCCTTCAGAGGAGTGTTGGAGATGCAATAAGACAATAGGCTCAATCACTCATATCATGTGGTGCTGCCCTAAGCTTGGAGACTACTGGACAGAAATACAAACTATTTGTGCTAGCATCCTCCACACTCGCATTGACCTTACTGCCCCCTGGTTTATGTTAAGACTTGATCCTAGTATAGACTGGAGCACGCACAATATTCAGAGGTGGCTCACAAGTGCACTTATGACAGCCAAAGAAGGTGATCATGAGGCACTGGAAACAGGAAAATCACCCACAGTGCAAGAATGGTTATTAAAAGTAGGAAAAATGGCATGCTTTGAAAGGGTACTTTTCCTCAACATAGATAGAATGGACCATTCTGGTTTATATATGGTGACTATCTTACATTACAGTACTGTGCACTCCTGCAAAAGCACTTTTCCCAGGACAGTTGGTAGTGGGACTAAATGTCAGTACCATACCAGCTCTACACTTGCCAGAAGGATTTATGAATACTGTACTTCTTTAAGGTTAGCCATGGTTATATGGTGATTCAGTTTTTTTTATCTTTTATAAATTTTCTGATCTATTTCTATTCTGTTCAGACTGCTATCGACAATGTATATTAGAGCTGTATCTCCAAAGGAAACACTCTGGCTAGGTTTTCAGAATAGTGGAATGCACTGAATATTGTATGTCATTGTTTTTTATCGTATTTATTCGCCTACTGCAGGGACTACCGGCAGAAGCATGCAGCCACTGGCCCTGCCCGCCAGGAGACCATCAGGCTCACTCACATGATGGATCCAGCAAGGCCATTGTGGTCCACTGGAGGGTCTCGCCATACCCTGTCCAGCCAGATCGGCCCCGGACCCCCCCAGTGCAATTCCATGTGAGTCCTCCTGGTGAGGTATGGTGCGGCCATCAAGCTGCTCGGTTGTGCCCAGCCATTTTCCACTTTTTTTCTCCCCCAGTGGGAGAGTGGATGTGCAGTGATGTCTGTGCACATTCGTGCTGATGTCTGCCATGCTCCCTCCTCCAGGCATACCATCATGTGCAGTACCTCTGGGCATCCCCAGGGACCGCTGCTGTGTGGTGTGGGTTCCTCAGCCCACCCCAGGACTAGGAAAGCTGTCTTCCAATGCTCAATCCTAGTCCTCCCCTGCTGACCACTGATGACCCAAGCTCATTCCCAAACCCGGGTTGCCGGCATAGCATGAGGTGTGGCGTCCAGTGCCTCAACCCTCAGTGCCACTGGGCCGGCCCATATTGTATGTCATTGTTATTTGAAAAATGTCAGTAAACATTTAATTATAAAAGAAAAAAAAAAGAAAGTATGTCACACAAGAACTCCAAACAAGTTGCCATTACAGGCTGGCTTAAACAAGAGCAAATCCAACACACTGTAGCTATCTCTCGTGAACTGCTTGATATTGATATTGAACTGTCTGATCCTAAACTGTGGCAGTTTTACTAAAGCAAAGTTTTTAACTGCTTTTAACATCTTACTGGTTTTTAAAGTTTATTTAAAGTATTTTAATAGTTTTATCAGTTTTAACAGTATTATAAGTGTTTGTGATTGAAATTAAAATACCATGGACTAAGTCATTCTGTCTGCATTTGATTGTGAACTGCATTGATACTCACACTGACGCTAGCACTATTGTCTGAAAGCCAAAAAGCCATATTTTCAGTTGTATGAAATTCTGCTTGTATGCACAAAATTGCAAGGTCCCGAGCATGTGAATACAAGTGGACTCCTCTGTATATGATTGTTCAGTATTTCTTTATTTATTATGGGAGATCTGGATTTGTCACAAGGGATTCCCTTCATGTCATGATTTCCATGCTGACTCTTTTTTGTTTGCCATCTTTGATGACCAGCAAGAGCCTACTAATGTGTTAGAGGCAGACCGCAGACAGTGAGCTAGTGCTCTGTAGTCTATATCTGTAGTAATGTAGAGATAGGCAGAGCTGCTGTCCCAAAAGAAACCCACCTTTAACACGGTTACTGTAGTTCTAATATTTACAGCTAAAAAGAAACTCCCTTCAACAGACAATAATTTGCATTTGATAAATAAAGGTTATTATTATGCTAATTTTTGCAGATTTCTGGTGTCAAAAAGAGGTCAGGAAACGAGGAATATTTTGAGATGTAATGTAAACTGATTCATTTTTTGGGGGAATCTTTAATTAGGGTAGTCGAGGAAAGATGCAGCATTTCATATCTAGTGTGTCCTGCTCCAACTCCAGTTTTACAGCTAGGAGTAATAAAACACAGCAAGGTTTAGTGATTTTCTCAAGGTGCCACAGAGCCCCTTGCCAGACAGCCTTGTTTGACTAAGATGGTGGGGTGTAAGAGCAGCACTCTAACTGCCTGGCAACCAAATCTTTGAACCTCTCTCTCTCTATGTAAAACCCAACAAAAACCTCTCCAAAATTGTTTTTGTGTGTTTTGTGTGTGAATTCTCCCTCCAGCTCTTTCTCTTTAAGGACAGCAGCAGATATTGGAAGGGTGGAGGACCTGCCTCTGACCCAAACATAGCAACAAGGAGCAATACTAAGCCTCAGCCTGTTTCCATACCCTGTAGCTAGTAAGTGTTGCCCTGGAAGCTGTGATCAGGAAGGAAAATTAACTTTTAAATAAAAAGTAACTTTTAACAGTAGTGCCAAACTGGAAGTACCTTCTACTGGCACTTCCAGTCCAGTGCACATAAGATTCCCTTGCCCAGCGGGCTTTGGTGAGTGTAAGTGGAGGTGATGCAGCACAGGCAAGTGTGTCTCCCTGGATGCACCGAGGAGGGTGAGAGGAGAGATCTGTGTCTCCCTATCAGTGCTCTAGAGGTAGGGTTATCTCTATGTAGCCAGTTGCCATACTGAGGCCCTTGGGTTCACCTTTCCATTCCTCCTGAGGGGGCCATCCTCGGTTTCCTGAGGATGTACTACACTGGTCTAATGTGGCACGGTATCTCCACCTGAGGTAGTGATATGGGGTACCTGGCTACTGAAACACAAGGCTATAACCCCCCCAAAACAATGCATAAACTGCACACAGTCTCTCTGCCACAGAAAGTGACACAGCAAACAATGATAATTCCCAAACAATAATATATTTAAAAGGGCGCGTATGAAAAGAAAAAGGGAAAGCAAGGGCAAAATGGGAGCAGTGGGAGTAGTAGACTCTATATACTTTAAGCAGTAAAAGTGCAAATACTTTAAGCAAGAAACATTTCATTACTTTGCCCCACAAACTCTGCACACCTCCATGCAGTCCTCAAACCCCAATGAGGGTGCATTAATCTTAATTTCACCCAAAGGCCATGGGTGACAGATCTCTTAATACTTGCAGTGAGTACAACATTAGGGATGATGATGCTGCTAGCAGGGTGTGGCTCAGTAGTGTGCTTTAAACAGCTGCAAATAAAATACTTTTTTAAAACACAGCTATTGAACACAAACTTTAAACTGTTTTTAACCAAGTTGAAAAGGGGCCCCTATTTGTAATCCATTGGGATCTTGTGACTGTCTGGCCTCAACAGGTCTTCTGCTGGAGCTTCTCACACTGGCACCGTCCAGCTCAGGACATCTCCCTCAACTCCTGTCACAATAAACATTATCCCCAGCTGCAGGGTTGAACCCTGGGTTTTACTTACAGTTTGTTGCATGCTTGAACCCTAGGTTTTACTTGTGGTTCTGATGCCTCAAAAGATACCTCTGGTATAGGTGGCTAGAATAGGATGACTGGATATGGTGCTTCCCGCTTGGACACTTTCTTCCCCAGGTTTGCTGGTGGCTCTGCTCTGCTTCACTTCTCACTCTCTAGTCATCTTGATGAGGCTCTGGACTTAGATTATGGTGGGTGCCTTCTTGGACTGGAGATGCTGTAGAAGCTGTTGCCCCAGAGAGGAAATGTTTGTGGGGGGGGGGTCAGGAAAACCCCAGGTCCAGCTTACCTTTTAAACAGTAGTTCTGCTGAAAACTGCTTCTTCTTCTCTTCACATGAACATTTTATTTTGGGATCCTAACACTTGCAGTCTATAAGGCCTGCAGTACCTGGACAGACAGGGGCAAACTGGCCGACACTGTGAGACACAGCCACTCTGTGGGATGTCTGACTGAACCCTCTTGAACATTGATATGCACTTACTTGACCTCCTGGGACTTGAGATGACCTCTGCAGCACCCAGACACTTTTGGGGCTGTTAGAGTGGAAAACACAAAGGGGCTAGCAATGATAGTCCCCAAAACAGTAATGGAGGTCTGCACAGAACATAATGCCTAATCAGTATTCATTTTATCTAAAAGCTCATGAGCGTCTTTCTCAAGGGAAAACAGTTTCAAAAGTCTCTGATCTGATTTTAAAAGTCCTTCATAGGTACACATTTCAATTCCTTTGTCTTCAAAAGGCACTTCAGTTTAACCACAGGGGTGGCAAGTGGTAATACTTCCTACATCCATAGTACACAGTTTGAAACAGTCAAACATTAATTTGGGGCTGCAAGCAACCCAGTGGGACATGCATTTTCTTTCTTTTACATTATTCCACTAGAGGCATCAGTCTGCCTTGTCTCCTATAAGTCAGGGGCCCTCTGACTGTGCTAGTTACTGGTATTAATATGTTCACACATGTAGCCCAGACCTTCGGGACAGGTACCTAATGTTTTAATCAGCCAATTGTTACCTCAGCCTAGTCCCCCAAAGTAACAGCAACCTGAGCACGGCAGGGGCATTTCATGCCGCAATGCTACTCAGAGAGATGCCAGCCTACCTCCCCTAGACCCAGTACCAGGCACCTCCTACCTGCCTCTATGCAGCAGGTAAAATGGTAGGGGATCCAACCCTTAGATCTACATTAGCATATCACAAGCCCTGCACTCACTCAAGGAAACTGGACCTACACCAAAATGTACAGTGGCACGGGGAGACAGGCAGCCCCTGTGGGTCTGAGGCTGCCACAGGTGCTGTCTCCCACTCTTTCCCAAGAACTGGCCCCTGTGGGCAGAGTGTCCATTACAAAATTAACTTCTTTGCACAAGCTAAGTCCCCTCATGAGGACATCCAGGTGGAGCTCCCCCCAATTTAGAAGGGCAAGGGAAGGCATGCACCACCTGGGACTCCAAGGCTGCCAAAGGTGCTACCTCCCACCCTCTTCCAAGAACTGACCCTTGTAAGCAGACAGGCTCTGGCCAGATTCACTCTCAAAGTACTATACTTCGCAATCCTTCTGCCTGATGTAGGGAACGGGCACCGCTTGGGTTTCTAAAAAGTCTCTCAGGAATAAAATACAGTTTGCCTCAGAGTTCCAGTACATTCTACCAGTTTCTCTCTGTCTGTACCTCTGAAGCAAACTTTGCCCTCAGCTTCCCTTTTCTCTTCCGTTCCAATGGTCAGCCCCCACTTCTGCATCTGTCAAGGGCATCCTCCATGACTTCCCATCCAGTTAAAGTTGGTCTCACTCTCTGGAAAAGTATTTCACAGGAGGGAGCACTTGCACTCCTTGCCAACCATGTGACTCCCTCCAGAATGATGCAATCTGCTTCAGCTCTCCAGCCTCAGTAGTTGTAGCTGATGACTCCCCTTTTGAAAAGTGACACAGAGCTGCTGGTTCAGCCTCCAAAGGAGCCAGAAGTTAACCCATTGTGGTATGGATGCACACATAATAAGATACAAATTCTCTAGTGGTCCTAACTAGGGAGCTGGGCTCCTTAGGTAGGCTACATCTATACTTCACCTCCGAAGGCATATAAACATGGATGCCACAGGTGACATACTAAAGATTTTTTGTAATGAAGGCTGTGTTGAGATTTGTAACAAATGTAGTATGTATACACTTATGGCCTCGTATAAAATCAGCAGTGTGTTTACTTGCGGCAAATGCATTGCATATGTCACTATATTAGAAAAAAATACATTTATTTATTTAGTTTCACCAGGAAAGCCATACTGAATTGCTAACTGCTTGTTTCCAGATGTGTCCAGGGGGTAAGGGGATATGGAAAATCATATTCAGCAAATACAATGTTTTTTTTTATTTAGTTTTTGTTGACCAGGTAAGTGCAGTAGACAAATCCTGCCTATTTTCAGGCACGACCTGGGGGTATACATCAAGGAGCATACTCAAAAAAATTGAAGATAAATTAGTGTAACAGATACGTGTAGTAGAATAAATTGAGATAATTTAGGTGAAGAAACTGCTCTTACAGAACAACGAACAGGTAATGAAGGAAACAGACTGCCAGGATAAAACTAGTGGGGAGGGGGGAGAGAGTCATGGACAGTTGCAAGAGGGAGAAGAACAGTCATGAAGGAGAGACTTTAAGCAGAAAGCAGAAGGGATTAGGCCAGGAACACTGAGGGGAATAAACATTGTGGCACAAAACACCCCTGGCAAAACATTGCCGCCTGCAATGTCAGCAAACAAAAATATAGCTGGCCCATACTGCACAGGCAGTACAATGTGATTACTACCCTGGTAACAAGGGGGTCCCCATCCCACCTGCCAATCGTTGGCCCCAGTAAAAGTAATAGTAGCAGTCCCTGGTGGTGTGCTGTCCAGTGCCCTCCCCACCCACCTACACTGATCACCTGCACTAGTGTCTCATTATACATTGCTGTGCAATATATCCCTGGAGTCTAGTGGACCACCCACCCCAGCAAGTAGAGCCCCACCACCCCACACACCCCCACACACACCCTGACAATGAGTAGTTGACCTGCACAGCCCTCCAATCACTGCCACGACTGGCCTCCTGACTGAGCTGACATGAATGAGCTCACATACAGGTACGCACTCATTCATGTCAGCTCAGTTGGGCAGCCAGCCATGGTGGTGAGTGGAGGGCTGTGCTGCTCATTGTCAGGGTGGGTGTGGGAGGGTGTGAGGTGGGGGGATCTACCTGCCAGGGTGGGGGTTCACTAGGTGCCAGGTGAGACATTAAACTGAGGTCCCGTCTGCCTGTTCTGGTGGCTGTTCAGGTGGATGTTAAAGATCCCATGGCACTTGTTGAAAAGTGTAGGGGAATTTTTTTATTAGACTACACATCAAATCAAATCATTAATACATCATGAATCTGATAAACCATACAGCAGATGAACATACAAGAACAAGAAACAAGAAGGAAAAATCTTTTAAACCAAAACCCCAAATTCCACCTTCATTCTGTTTCACCTGTTTACCGTATCTTTTAAACAGTTTCAATAAAGTCATATCAATCCAACTTTTTTTCATTTGTATTTAATAAACCCTAACATACCTTTCCACTGTTTTAGTACAAAAGACTTAGGATTGACTTTAAGATCCTTTTCATATACTATATTCAGTGCTGCTTCCACCAATATTTAAATGAGATATATGGCATCAGTCTCTGTTGCAATGTCCATTGGCATCTTGCTTGCCATACATAAAATTTTAAACAGCCATCAGGGTTCCATAATCATATTTGCTTAACAAATGTAGTAGTAGTAGTAGTAGTAGTAATTATTTTATTCATATATATTCATATATATAATGAACAAGGTAAAACAATCCCATTGAGTACATAAACACACTCATTTTCAAGGGACACCTTATAAAATACAGTACCTGGTTACAATATAAAAAGATACAAAACAAATAAACATATACAACAAAACAACCATAATACAATAAATAAATACCATATATCAGACAATCATAATTACATAAAAATTCACCCATTCTCTAGATTCTCACAGCAATCATGCAATTTCATACTTTGCCCATGATACCAAGATTTAATTTTTGTTCAACTTACTTTACTACAATAACTTCTCAAATCTGGAGGTAAACTATTCCAAACTTTAGGGCCCGTATAAAATAATGTTGCACATCCATTTTTTGTTCTGAACTTTGGAACTATGAATTCTCTATATTGGGCTGATCTTAAACCCCTCATTGAACATTTAATTTTTAAATCTTTCACTATATATTCAGGTAATTTATTTTCAAAAAACCTACATACCACCTTGGTTATATGCTGTTTTCTCCTAATGTATAAGTGATCCCAACCTATATTTCTATACAGCTCACAATGATGCGTGTGTTTATCCAACCTGTAATATACCTAGCCATTTTATTATATACCATATCTAATTTTTCAAATCAACCTTATTCGCCCCCATAAATTACATCCGCATAATCAATCACTGGCACTAACATTGTATTAATCACATGCAGCCTTATGTCCCTAGAGAAATTACTTATTCTATACAACATTCCTAACTTTTGCCCCAATCTTTTAACTAAATTGTTTATGTGAACAGACCATTTACAATGCACATCCAACCGTAACCCTAGATATTTATACTCATCAACTTTCTGTAAGGTAGAACCATCCTCACTTTTATATCCAATAAGTTCAACTGTAATTTTTCACTTTTTTGTCTAAACAACATTGTTTTAGTTTTACTCGTATTCAATATTAATTTGTTTTTAATATAATACTCCTGTATATCATCAAACGCTGTTTGCAATGTACACTGCACATTAAGAACATTCTTATCTGAAACATATATAATCACATCATCTGCATATTGATGGTATTCCAAATTTTTTTGCTTAAGATCCAAATCACTAGTATACAAATTAAATAATAATGGTCCCAATATTGTACCCTGTGGTACCCCCTGCCTTATCTGCCTAAAATCTGATATACATGAACTCAAAAACACTTTTTGTTTTCTACCATTCAAATAACTAGAAAACCAGGCTTCCACATTGTCTGAAAAACCTATACTAATCAGTTTTTTAAATAATATCTCATGATTTATAGAATCAAAAGCTTTTGACAGATCGGTCATAATTGCCCCTGTCAATAATCCATTATCCATAGCTCTCTGAATATCTCCTGTTACTTTTATTAATGCTGTTTGGGTACTATAACCCTCTCTGAAACCAGACTGATTTCTATGTAAAATATTCTGTTTATTTATATATTTATTAACCTGTCTAGCTACAATCTTTTCACAAATCTTCGCTACTACTGGTATCAGTGATATAGGACGATAATTACTAATCTCATGTTTTGATCCAGACTTAAAAATTGGAATTACTTTTGCATATTTCCATTCTTCTGGTACTTCTGCTAACAACAAAGACAATTTAAAAATTTGAAACAAAGGATAAGCAATCACTGGGGCCGCATATGTTAATAGTTTACTACTGATCTCATCTAAACCTGTTGCCTTTTTTTCATTAATATGCAACAATTCCATAAAAACCTCATTCACTTCAATATATTCAAAATCAAATGTGCTATCTATCACCCTTCTTATATTACCAAGCTTATAATTATCATCAATAGCAACATCTGAATCCCCTTTTGACATTCCCATATTAACAAAAAATTCATTAAAATGATTAGCTGTCTCTGTACATTGCTCCAAGTCTCTTCCATTAACACAAAAAGTTTGTGGATAATCATTTTTTCCTGGATTTTATAATTTGTGAATTAGTTTCCAAAATTTACCTGGATGTGAAAATTGGGTGTCCTTTAATAAATATTTATAATAATCTGATTTTGCCTTCCTAATATCTCTTAAATATTTATTTCTTAAGGCTCTATAACTATCCCAATCCTTCTGTAACTTTGAATTCTTAGCCTTTTTCCATTGTTTATTTCTTTTTTTTCGTAAATTGTGCAAATTCCTATTATACCAAATTGCATTTTTCAATCCCCGATAAACGTTTCTTATTGGGGCATGCTGATTACAAACCTTTTCAAACTCTTCCGGAAAAAACTTCCATGCCTCATTAATAGTTGGAATTAAGGCAATTCTTTCCCATTTTACACATTCCAAATCTTGTATAAAAGCAGTATAATCAAATTTTTTAAATGTCCTTTTAAAAACCCAGCGTCCAGATTTAATACTTTTTTCTTTCGCTCTCACACATACCACCCCCTGATGATCACTAAAAGTATCCAACAGTACACTACTAATTTTATGTTTTTCTACTCTTGTGGTGAAAATTAGATCTAATGTAGAGGAACATTCACTATCCTTATTATTAATTCTAGTTACTCCATCAATTAACTGTGTCATTCCAAGTCTAGTTGCCAAGTCAATAAGATCATGTTCACTTGTAATTTGTTTCCAATTCACATTAAAATCACCAATCAGCAATATTTCATGTGAAACTCGAAAGTTATACAAATAGTCATACAAAAACCCGAATTTTGATGAATGTACTCTAGGGGGTTTATACACCCCCATTATCACCATAGGTAAAGAGAAAGGGAGTTTCAATTCCACTGTCAAAGCTTCTATTCCCTGAAAATCCAAATCATTTTGTAAAACTTTGATGTCTAATTGCTGCTTAGCATATATCGCAAGCCCCCCCTTTTTTTCTTGCGATCCCGCCTAAACAGCAAGTAGCCATCAATTTGAAATAAATTAGATGGAGTCTTTATACTTAACCACGTTTCAGTTAGAATAATCAAATCAACTTGATGTTCCAATACCCATTCTCTAAAAACGTCAATTTTATTACTCAAACTACCCATATTAAAATGTACAATAGAAAAATCATTACCCTTTATTGTACCCGTTGAAATTGCATCTTTTTGTAATGGGCCAGGATTTAAATGTATATTACCACCAAGAATCAGCAATGCAGTAACAAAAATGAGTTTAACCCATTTTTTCTTCTGTTTAAAATTACCACTTAATAATTTTTTAACTAATCTATTATAAGTATTTACCAAAGAAACAGATGCCTGTACTTGTTTAGTCTCTGAACAAATGCAACTCACTTTAAACAATTTTACATATGTCTCCGTTGACATTATCTGGGATGAAACTAACCAATTTACCTCCTTACCACTAACATTCTCAACACTATTAATATTCCTTCTAAATTACCTTTCTCATAAGCTGTTATTGTATGCATAATGACTAATGAAAATAATAAACCAAACAACCTAATTACAATATAAATACCCATATTAACAATGAAAGAAAACTATAAATAATACTCAGGAACACTTACCTAAAAGTTAAACAAAACTTTTTAGTGCCGAGTGGCACTCGCGCCACTCACGCTCCACGCCCACCTCACTCACACACCAGGCGGTGGGGCAGCGCGAGTTTTAAAGTGCAGAATGACCCTCCCCCAATTATCCACACACTCCTTTCAGCAAATCAGGGGGGTAAAGGCAGTCCAGGTCAACTGCAAAGCAGCAGAGTAATTAAACCTTGTTCGTTATAGCGCTATGCAGCCAAGCACCAGATCAGTCTTTAAAGCTGCCAAATTCACTTCAGCTGGCTCCCCACTCACTGCAGTCCCACCACGATCTCTATAGCTGCCAAGTTCAAATGTAACTGACTCTTCACTTGCTGCAGTCCCACCACAGAAAAAAAGGTAGAAAATACCTCTAGCAGATGAACAGTGGCAAAAGCAGGCTTCTCACTTGCTGTAGCACATTACTTTTAAAGCGCTATGTATTCTACTTGTGGGGCAGCGCGAGTTTTAAAGTGCAGAATGACCCTCCCCCAATTATCCACACACTCCTTTCAGCAAATCAGGGGGGTAAAGGCAGTCCAGGTCAACTGCAAAGCAGCAGAGTAATTAAACCTTGTTTGTTATAGCACTATGCAGCCAAGCACCAGATCAGTCTTTAAAGCTACCAAATTCACTTCAGCTGGCTCCCCACTCGCTGCAGTCCCACCACGATCTCTATAGCTGCCAAGTTCAAATGTAGCTGATTCCTCACTTGCTGCAGTCCCACCACAGAAAAAAAGGTAGAAAATACCTCTAGCAGATGAACAGTGGCAAAAGCAGGCTTCTCACTCGCTGTAGCACATTACTTTTAAAGCGCTATATGGATAAATGTGGACAATGTTCTAGGACTAGTGTCTCAGGAGACAGAGGTGTAATCCAATTTAATTTCCATTCATCTGCATGATACTTCCATAAAGGTTTAACATATGAACATTTAAATAAAAAGTGGTCCATTGTCTCTTCTATATCTAAACACCCATTATATGGACAATTTCTCTCTTCCTGGGCTTAATGTTTTGCGTTACCTCTAATATTTAATCTCCCATAGGCTGTTAACCACAGGATCTCTCACATATGTATGGGAATCCTGTTATTATTCAAGTGTCTCAAAATCCCATCTCTCAAATTTGGGGGACAACTATGAAATTCTGGATCTGCAGGGTGAACTTTATTCATTACATGAGAGTAAAGTTGTTAACCAGATAATTCACAAATGTGGTCCTTAGTTAACTCCCATTTAGGAAGTTTTTGTACTACTGGTTTTATGTAAGAGGGTATAGATACCCTAGTAGTAACTTTTATGGAGTATTTTCTACCCATATAATTAAATAATTTGAAAGAACCTTGTAAAACCATTGATACTGTAACCTTAATGGTGCACCTAGGCCAACCTTAAAGTTTTGAGACTACGAAAAAAAGATATGGGATCTATCATACCCCCTTGGGCCTTGGGAAGGTAGGTAGAGCATCTTTTTACCCGATTCAACTGGCATCCCTGTAACATCTGAAAGAAACAGGTATACAGCCTTATTTATAGTTTGACAGGAGGTGGAAAAAGGTATAATGAACCTCTTTATAATGGAAACCCTCTTTATTTTTGAAAGCCTCCAGGTCCTCCATCTATTTACCTTAGCTTCTGCTCCTTTTAATGCATTTTCCCAGTTTTCTAGGGGAAGATTTTGAGATTCCAACTGGATACCCAGGATTTTTAGAGGCTCAGTGGAGAGATAAATATGGTGTGTTGATCAAGCAGGCATGGCAGTATTACCCAAAAATAGGCCTTTACATGTCTGAAGGTTCAATTTAGACCTTGAAACCTTTGAATAATCTTTCAATTGCGTCATGAGAGATGGAATCTTATTCAGATTATCCATAAATAAGCAGATGTCATCTGCATATGCTTGAATTTTAGTCTCTACCTGGTCTAGGGGTCCTCATAATCCCTCCCAAGCCTGTGTATTACACAATATTCTGATCAAGGGGTCTAGGGAAAAGATACACAGAAGAGGGTGACGGGGCACCCCTGATGCACTCCTATGTTTATAATAATTTCCTCTGCCTCTTTCCCTTTAATGATAGGTCATATTGAAACCCTAGAATACAAACATTTTATTTTTTCCACAAATTCCACTGGGATCCCATAATGTTGTAATGTCTGAAATAGAAAGGGAAGGCACACTCTGTTGAACGGTTTATTTTGATCCAGGGTTATGATACAGCCTTTCCCTTGGTGTATACTGTAAAATTCTACTATATCATGAATTATCATTACAGCATGTTGTATTTTCCTCCTTGGTAATCTGTAAAACTGAGCAGGGTGTATTAATTTAACTGCCATTTTTTTAAGTCTATTATTCAAAACTTGTGATAATATTTTAAAATCTGAGTTTAACAAAGTGATGGGCCCCCAGTTCAAAATGTTTAATCCTATCTGCTGATTTATACAAAAATATCAAAAGTCCTGATGCAAATTGAGATGAGATGTTGCCTGTGTTAAAAAGGGTGAAAAAATTTACGACAAACAGCTGGCTAATTCCCACTAGAACTGCTTATAAAATTCATAGGGGAGACCATCTGGACCAGGTGAAGTGCCATTCTTTAGCTTTTTAATCACCCCTTCAATTTCTTATGTTGTCAAGGGTAAGTTTAATTCCTCCTGATCTTCCTTAGAGAGGTTTACCTGTATTTCCTGCAGATAGGATGAAATATCCTCCATTGTTGGGGGGGGGGACTTTTGTGTGATTTCAAAAGCCTCTGTATTAATGTGAGGATGTCCATATCCTCTTCTACCACCCTTCCCTGCTCATCAGATATTTGATGAAGGGCCATGGTCTCTTTCCTTGCTTACAAGCCTCATAGGGATCGTCAATTGGGGATCTCTGAGTTCCATATTGCAGCTCTGCATTCAAGGTTTCAGCCCTATCATACTGGAAAAGTCTCATCTCCTCCTTCAGCTGCTCTATTTGGATACCATAATCCTGCCTGGAAGTAAAGGATTTGGAAAGGAGATCTTGTAACCATGGTCTAAGTTTCAGGTAATAAAATAATTTATTCCTATTTGTTCATTTTCCATATGTGTGGAACCATTTTATTAGATCATCCTTTGTATTGAACCACCATTCCCCCAGGTCCTCATATAAATCACTCACAGATGTCCTGGCCCATGGTAATGACAAAATCTCTTCCTGAACATGCTCCTCAGAAAGGATGGAGGTGTTCAGTCTCCATCCCTTGGTTTTTCCCTTGTTTAGTGAAGGTGATTGAAAAGTGATTTTTAGAAGCAGATGATCTGAAAATTCCACAGGGTGCGTTTGAAATTGTGGGATGGGTACGTTTTTAGAAATAAAAATATGATCTATTTTGGAAGTAAATCTACCCCTACGATATGTAAACTCAGGCCCCTGTGACTGGTACTGAGCACAATCCAACAATTCCCCTGTGCTTATACACGTCTTTAGGGCATTTGAGTCACAGTAAACTTTCTTCCCCCCACCCCTTTTATCACCCTTGGGTAGGTCACAATTGAAATCCCCTCCTAAAATAACATAGGATGCTGTATGTAAATAAGGTTGTAACTTTCCAATCAGGGCCACCCCATCAGCCTTGGACTGGGGACTATACACATTTATTAACCTGTATGGTAAGTCTTCCCAAAACCCATCCAGGATTAACAATCTCCCTAGAATAAGGTCTATTCGTTTTTATATGTGGAAGGAATGTGAACTAAAAATAATATCTATCCCATCTGCTCTATCTAAACTGAAGGACCAATAGGACGGGCCCCACCTCCATTCTGCTTGAAAAAGCCTTAGTTGGTCTAAGGTGAACATCCATGTTTCCGGTAAAAAAGTCATGCTTATCTGAGTTTTAAATGTGTCAGGTATTGAAAAAAGGCCAGCCTTTTTGAGGGGTATAATAAACTATGGCAGTTACGTGAGCCCAAGGAGAGCTTATTCATTCCCTGTTAGTTTTTGCCCCTTTTTTCCTTCTCTTTTTTTCCCCCTTATATTCTGTATACTCTGCTCTGCTACCCTGTTCCTGTGAAGAAGGAGGATCAGGGTCTGCAAGATCCATATCAGACTCTTCTTCCTTGAGGGCTAAAACAGAAATGGAGTTAGGTGCCTCAAAATCAACTGGGTCGGGTATGCGCAGAGGAGGTTTAGAGTTCCTGGTTACCCACCTTGGCAGGAATGGGTTTAGAGGGGTATTTCTATTCTCTTTCCTATCTGAAGTCTGACTGTCTGTGTAACACACAGGCGGGAGGTCTCCCCACTGAAGGGTACCCGGGGGAGGGGAGGTTCTAATTCTCCCTGATTTTCCTTCCTCTCTAAATTAGCTTCAGTATGGTCTACCACCTGTCCTAGTGGTGCAAGACCTGGGTTAGATGGTAGAGAGAGAGGCCTAGAAGGGCTATCTGGGCTGATTGGGTCTGAAATATGAGCTTTAGAGGCTGCCTCTTGAGCTTGCTGGATAAGGAGCTCAGGACTGATAACTGTGGTCTTGTTTTTTGCAGCCCAAAAGACATTCCAAAAAAGTGTGTCCAGTATCTTCACACAGGTCACACTTGGTTAAATTGGCACACTGCATACTACTGTGACTCACTTCCCCACAATTATCACATCTGGGTCTGTCACAGACACTTGCCAAATGTGTTCTAGCTCCACATTTGTAACAAGCCCTCAGCTGACCTGAGAAGAAGCACACACCCCTATCTTGGCCCAACAGAAAGGAGTTTAGGATGTGTTCAATGTCATTTTCAATTTGTCTCAGCTTCACTTTGTATCTCCACTCCCCAGTCCAGAACATTTCTCAGTCTAACAATGCTTCAGGAGAACTTAAAACCTCACATTTCTGAGAGATCCAATATGTAATATTTCAACATGCATACCTTCATTTCGAAACATGTCTGTCACATACTTAATAAGAGATTTCATTAATGGTATTACTAAAAAGGGGGATCACAAAAGTAAAAATTTCACTTGGTTTTATCTTTGCCAAAATAGGTCTGAATGATAGAATGATCTGAAGCTTATATCATAATTGTCCTCTCTTGAAATGTTGATGAAGGCAAATACCTCCTTGGGTGAAAAGTAGAGAGAAACTTTCAAAAGTTTTTTCCCCACATACTGTCGGTCTGGCCTTACCTTCATGCTCTCTTTATATCGGATTCTCACTGCATTCCTCCTTGGTGCAGTTCCTTTTTTTGATCTAGAAAATAACTCTGATAACAAGGGCCTCTGTTGGGTCATTATGTTCGCATCCCCTTTTCTTGGATCATTCTCTAGTGGTGGGACCGGTTCTTCCACTGGTAGTGTTCCGTTAGGTGTTTCCGGGGGGAGGGCTTTGTTTGGGCCTCTGAAGAATGTCCAGACATTTTGTCCATTGGTGGTATTAAAGGCATAATAGTTTCAATTTCTTTTTTATGGGATTCCTGGGGATTGATAATATTTGTTTTATTTTCAGGTACCTGGATTTGTTCCGTTGGGCACCATTCTGGGGAGATAGTTAGGAGGGGGTCTTGCCAAGTTGAATCCAGTAGTCATTAGCCAGTATCCATTCTTTTCCATCCTGCTTCCTGAAGCACTTTTTCAGGTGTCCATTTTGCAAAGGGATCAAATGATGCTAATTGGTTTGATTTTATAGAAAAAAATTTTTCTATTGCTTTGGATGTTGATAAAGCAAGGTGAGGTTCAGCAGTATCCCAAGGCCTCCTTAAGGCCTCCAATCCTAAGTTTCTATTAGCCAACTTAATTGCAGCTCTTTTATTTTTTTTCTTCTTTGCCCCCAGTTTTTAAGGATCTTGCTGCAAAAGAAAAGACAGTAGTGTCAAACTGAGCCATTTAATGTATCTGAAAAACCACCTTCCCTTGCTCTGATTGTCCGGGCCCACAGTTTGTTTGAAAAAACATTTTAGTGGGTTGATCACTTTGTAATAGAGTTCTAGAGTTCCCAGGGTTTTTCCCCCTAGTTTCTGGATCACTCATTTGCAAGATAATGTTTGATTTTTCCTCATTCATTTCAGTGACACAATCATTTCCCTGAACCACAGCTTTCCCTGCTCCCTCCTGCAATTTATGTTCCTGTTGCAGACCCTGCGGCTTTAGGCACTCTGTTTGAGTGATTTTCCTGCCAGCCATGCATTTCTCAAATGCAGCTTTAGACATTGTTTGCGAAGGGTTTAACAGTACCTGCTGTGGGAGCTGCTGTGCTTTTTTCTTGATAACTTTGATGCTAGTGCATCATTCAGATTGCTGTCAGTGGGGCCTCGCCCCTTGTCACACTCGGGATGTCCTTGCAGTTTGGCCATTTCTTCATGTGTTCTTGTCATATATTCAGAAAAGCTTTGCTTAGCCATTGCAATATCTTTTAGAATTTCCTCCCATTTACCACTCATCGTGACTTGAATATCTGGCTCCATATTTTCAGTTCCTTGTATTTTGCTTAAATACTCAATGGAGAGAAAAATATTGTCTTCTTGGTCATTTTTCATTAAATTTGCAGTATATTCCTCTGCTGTTTGAGCCTCTTTTGGATAGAGAACAGGGGAAGAGGCTAGATCCCCTGTCTCAGAGACATCCATCTTCTCTGCTGTCTCACCTCAAGTGGCCATTTGCAAATGGCCAAAGGTTCCCCGACAGCTCAGTAGGGGAATTTTTATTGCAATCACATCATGAACAAAACAGTATTATATCATACTGGGCACCAGTAAATATCTTAACACAAATTATAAGTCATATAAATAATAATAAAAGAAAATGATTCAACACAAAAAAAGGTAATACCGTGGCTTTAAAATACACAATTACTTCCATATCACTATACAGTATTTTCATCCCTTTTTCTCTTCTTCATATTTTTTAATTTTTTTATTTATATTTAATAAATACAGAAAATCCTTTCCACCATCTTTGTATTTTTAACGAATCATGTATTGCTTTATCTTTTAGGAAAACCAATCTCATGGCTTGACCCACTAAGGTTGCGAAAGTATCATAAGTCATTAATCTCTGGTACAATACCCATTGGCACCTGGCCTGCCATAAATAAAATTTCAAAATACACAAAAAAACTACCAGGGTTTCCATATGGAATTTGCTTAGAATGTGAGGGTAGAAATCTAAAATAAAAGATTCATAATTTAATTGACTTAGCCATGGCATCTTCCATCTGACTGCCAAATCTTTCCATAATGCAGACACAAATGTACAATCAAACAAAAAATGCTGCATAGTTTCTTCCTTCTCTATGCATTTCATATAAGGACAATTTCTTTCCTCAATTACTTTGTGTTTTAAGTTCCCTCTTATATTCAATCAACCAAACATGGATTGCCAGAGGATCTCCCTCATATGGGGGAGGGTGGAGGATTCTTTTGTTTTTTAACTGGGTTATAACAAAACTATTATTCTCCGGTGGGCAATTTTTAAACATGGGATCAGGTAGATGGATGGTAGACAAAATAATCACATATAGTTGTTTTGCTGTGTTCTCTCTAATAACAGTTTTATCTATTTTCCATTTATATCATTTGTGTACAGCTGGTTTTAAAAAGAGAGGTATTTTAAGGTTTTTATGCAGTTTAGGAGGTTCTGAGTCCCACTGAACAAAATAGTGTCCGGCAGTCTGTTTACTCCATCTGTCTTCTAAAGAATTTTGTAATTTTTTGTCATCTCCATTTTAAGAGGATCACCTGTATCCGGATGTGGGGTATCCGATTCCTCATGGTCACTGCCCATGTCTTCCCCCTGAGCAAGAACTGAAAAAGAGTTCTTAGTTTCTATTTGGCTTTTAGCTTTAGGGGACCCAATGGTTTTTGAGGGGGTAGTACTCATAGTAGAACTCTTAGGGACTTGCGAGGGGGTATCAGCTATCTGTTTCCATTGGTCTATATTGTCTTCAACCCTCTGATCCATATAACATACCGGCTGTAGGGTAACAGGTATGGGAAAGTTCAGTTTACCGTCTACTGGTAAGTCTCCCTCCTGCAGTACCTTTTCTATCTGAGGTTTGGGGAGGGTAAGGGGCATCTCCTGATTTCCTGAAGGGACCATAGCTGCATCCTGTGCTTGCTATATTAAAAGCTCTGGGCTTATAACTAGAGCCGTATTCTTTGCTGCCCAAGGACATTCTGCATAAACATGACCATACTCTTCACAAAGCTCACATTTTGTGTGGTTAGCACATTGTAATGTAATTTGCCCTGTTTCCCAACAATTGTCAAATCTTTGTACATCACATATACTTGATAAGTGTGTTCTCGAGCCACATTTGTAGCATGTTCTTGGCTGGCCTGCATAGAAACATATACCCCTATCTCTCCCTAACATGAAAGAGTTAGGGATGTGTTCTATACCTCCATCATTTTGTCTTAATTTCACTTTATATTTCCAGCCCCCTGTCCAAAAACATTCATTATCTAAAATTGATTCAGGTTCACTGAGCATATCACATTTCTGGGCTAGCCAATAGGTTATATCCTCCACATGGACCCCCTCATTCCTGAACATCACTGTAACGTATTTTATTAGTGGTTTAGTTAACAGAATTACTAAGAAGGGGGTCCACGTGGGGGAAAACTTAACCTGATTATACCTTTCCCAAAATAGGTCAAGAGCATATGCAGACTGGAAACTGATGTGATAATTATCCTCCCTCGAAATATTAATAAAAGCATACACCTGCTAGGCATGAATTTTAAAGAATCTGTTAACAGTAATGTGCCCACGTGATAGCTGTCTGGGCATATGTCCAGACCGCCTTTGTACCTAATCCACACAGCGTTGCGGTGAGGTGCAGCTTCTTTTTTTTTGTTTTCTGGAAAAGGTCAGATAATAACAGTTTCTGAGGGAGCAAAATTGTCAGGTCTGGCTGATCTTGTGGGGCAATATTCGCAGGGCCCTTCATGTGTGGCTTTATTTCTTCATTCCCTGTTTCTTTACCAGTTTCTTTTTGTTTTCCTTGCTTAGGAGGAATAATTTGTACTTGGGCCATTGCCTCTATTTGCATCTGCGAGACATCATCAACGTTGCTTACCTTATCTTTTTCCCAGTTATATTTGATTTTCCAGTGGGTTGCCCGCTCGGTATATCTTGTGAGATAGGAGTCAGTTTGTCCCATGCAGGGTCAGGAACCCACATGCCAGACATGTCCTGTTTCCATCCAGCCGACTGTAGGGCCGACCCCGGGGTCCAAGAAATTTCAGACTGTGTTTGAGGGTGTGAAAAGGCTGTTTTTATGGCCTCCGTAAGTGTTGCAACTGAACCTGTGCTTTGGCTTGTGTATTTTACAGCAGTATTCAGTACAGGCATCATATTTCCAATGTTCTTGTTTGCTAAAGTGGTCGCATCTCACTTTTCTTTGGACATGTCCTTCCTTTGAGGTTTCGGATCATTTTTGGTGACAAAGGAAAAAACTGTTACCCCTTCTTGGAAATGGGGGTTGGTTTGATATGTGACAGCTTCAGATGTTACATCAGACTTCATTCCCTGCCCATTTAAAGTGTTAGCGCTATCTTTCTTAGCGATTTCATGCACATTTAAATTAGCAGTACTGAAATTTGTAGGCACAGACATTTGTTTACCACCCATTTCTCCTTTCAGCTTTTGGCACAGACTGCCCTCACAGTCAGAACTACCAACCACATTTAGACATAATGTATAGGAAGAAAAAATTTCCTTGGATTTACAGCTATAGCGCTGTTTGTAACAGATGGTGATGCGTCATTTGCAGCTGGGCATTGGCTGTCATGACTGGGTGTTGCTGTGTCAGCGTTTTCCCTTCCAGTGAATTGCAACATCTGCTACTTAAAGAGAACGCTCCTCTGATGAAAGCACTTCTTTTCTGCTGCCATTAACTCTCTTAGTTGCTCCATCGTTAAGTTTTTCCCATTTTCTTTCTGCTGACTCTTTACCTCACTTTTCTGAGTAGTTGTCCTGTCATCTTCTGCTTTGGATAAATCCTCCATAGAGAGAAAATTCTCGTCATCCAAAATTTCTAAATTAACTTCAAAACCATCATTTTCAGCCATAACCTCTTGATGCTGGAGGATAGGGGATGAGGTCAGCTCCCCCACCTCATAGACATCCATGTCTTCCACCTGCACAGCCAGAGGGGCCATCTTGGAAGACAGCCAGTAATTCCCCCAGTGGTGAGTAGGGGAATTTCCCCGGTGTCCTGGCCAAATTTCCCCCATTCACTAAAAATACCAGCAACAGCTTAATCTGGTTCAATTTCAGTTGGTTACCATCTGTATCCCCCCTCCCCCCAGTCACCCCTGAAAAAGGGACTTCTAGTCTCAGTGGCTCTACCGGGTCAACAAAATTCAATAAATAAATAAATAAATAATATTGCACAGCAATGTATAATGAGACACCGGTGGCAGAGATCAGTGACAATGGGTTGGGGGGGCACTGGACAGCACACCACCAGAGATTGCTACTATTACTTTTACTGGGGCTGATGATTGGTGGGTGGAATGGGGGACCCTCTTGTCAACAGGGTTGAAATCACATTGTACTGCCTACACAGCATAGGCCAGTGATGTTATCGTTTGTTGACATTGCAGGCAGTGATGTTTTGCCTGTGGTGTTTTGCACCATGATATATATTCCCACGATGTTCCTAGCTGGATCTAGCAGAAGAGGCAGAGTGCATTGACAAAAGAAGGGAGGAGCAGAGTTTAGAAAAGTGATATGAGAAGGCAGATTGATGAACAGTAGATTTTCTAGAAGGAAAAGAGATGGAATGGGAAGTATTATTGTGGAGAGGTTAGTAGGAAGCGCCAAACCAGAATTTAGATTTAAGGGAGGCACAATGGGAAAGGCACCTGGAATCAAGAGAGGGGAGTGAAAGTGAAGAGTAGAGTGAGCAATATTGGGTACAAGGGGAAAAATCTAAAATAAAATGAAAAAAGTGTGGAAAAAGGGGTCCAGTTTGGCAAGAGAGGATTTGGGAGCTCCAGTATGTCACCATAATAAAAAATACTCAGAATCATCTTTAAAACAATCTTTCAGTGGACAGGAAGTGGGATACTTTTTTGTTACTATACAATGCACCAAGCTTGGGCTGGAGCTTTTAGTGTATGGCATCAATATGAAGCAAGAAATCAAGATGACAGTCAAGTCAGACCCTGATGTACTTAAGAGGATACATCCTGAATAACATCACCATCAGGAGTGTTAAATAAAGGGAGAGGGGTGAGTCTGAAAAGCCTCTGATGGGTGTCAAAAGTCATGGAGACTGTTCATTTTGATACTGAGAGATAATTAGTTAGATTGGAACCAGCACTGAATATTGTTGACATCCAGCTGAAGCTGTGAGGTAAGATCATGAGAAGAGGAGCTGGATGTAAAAATAACTATATCGTCAGCATACATATGAATGGACACAGAGGAAGAGATGGAGGGGAGATCATTCAAGGATATAAAAAAAAAATAGGATCCAGGACAGACCCTTGAGGGACACCTAAGCAGACAGCGAGTGGTGAAGAAATGAAGCTTCCTATCCAGACAACTTGAGACAGACAAAACCAGCTGATTGTAGAGTCAGAAAGATCCTCCACTTTAAGTTTGTCTAGATGGAGGGGATGTGCCACTATGTCAAAGGCTTTAGCAAGATCAAGAAAAATGGCAGACTTGATCAGACCCTGATCCATACCTAAAAGAAAGGAATCAGTGAAGAGGGAAGTGGAAGTGGAGTGGGATTTCCTAAAACCAGACTGGAAGGGATAGAGTTGAGATGGTACAAGATGTTACTATAACTTAGCTAAGGGAGGAAGAACAGAGATAGGGCAGACGTTACCAGGAAAAAGAGGTATTACCACCTTTAGGGAGAGGAATGTCAGTAGCCTGCTTCTAGGCTTCAGGAATAGTAGCAGAGGAACAAAGATAGGTTGAGGAAATAGGGTAACAAGCAGTACAATGACAGGGGTTGAGAAAAGTAGACATTTAGGATTAAGGCCGTCAGGGCTATCACAACTATGAGGATTAAGAGCAAGCAAGAACTTAAGGGAAGCAGAGGTGGTGATAGAAGAGAAGGAAAAAGTTTAGAAGGAGAAGGTAGAAAGAGGGAAGAAGGGGAGGAAGGGATATGAGACAAGGCACAGGTAATAAAGTAGGAGTTAAAGGAAGAGGCAACAATAGAAGGGTCAGAGATGAAGGAGTCATCAACCCTGAGAACAGAGGAGGGAGACCGGGCCCGAGGGGAAAAAAGGGAATGGATAACATTCCAGAACTTAGATGGATGATTAATGTTGTTCTGGAGTGTGTATGAAAAATGCTCAATTTGCAGGTCTTATGACTTTATGATTACAAAGGTGATGATAGTTTGCCAAAGCAGCCAGGGAGACAGCAATCTTAAAAGAATGTCAGGCAAGGTCTGTAGTATGGATGCAGCCATAACCTTAGCTGTTATTCAGGGGAGATAAAAACTCTCTACTCTGTTTTTTCTCAGGGGAGCATGACGATCCCATACAGCCATAAATCTGGGATGAAAGTATTGCAGGGCAAAGTTTATATTACTGGCTGTTGAAATCAGGGACCAATCAGTTGCCCATAGTCAGCTAGGAGAGAGGAAAGTCCAGTGACCTAAAGGGCCTCAGATGAATAAATTTGGGGGGGGGGTGGCTTAGGACAATGTATCTTGCATTGCATACAGAGTAAACCATATGATGGTCACTGAGGGCATCAGGAAGGATTCCTGTATCCACAATATGATGGGGATGAGATGAGAGGATCCAGTCTAACAGAGAGTGATTTAAAGTTTAGGTGAGTGGGGGCAAAAATCAATTGAGTCAATTGTAGTGACTTTACATTTTGAAAAATTTTATTTGTATTGGGGGAGAGCCAATTTATATTAAAGTCACTGAGAATATAATGCTGACCTCTGGAAGATTCTGAACATTTCCAACAACATTTTTGAAAACTGTAACAAACAAGGCAGAACAAATTTACCTAGTTTGAAAAAATATATAATTTATCTCAGACCACTGAGCAACGATTGTAAAGGCCCTGTAACAAGTAATCCTCAAGCAAATAGTAAAATAACTGATTCTTGTCAGAAACATTTACCAAATTCTGGAATGGAAGGCAGAGACTAGTGATTTTTTAACATAGTAAGGGATCCCATGGAAGAAACAACATTACTACAGCAATTTCTTCTTCTAATCTCAGGAATCTCTCACTTATGTTTACCAACAGCAGGCTCCGTAGCAGTACCTTGGCAGGCTGGGTACAGAAGCTATTTAGGGAAAGGTTCTGCAAGACAGCAGTGTAAAAGTTGACATCTTTCCTGGGCTGTATGTCCAGACATCAGTGTTATGTGAAAGTAAGTACTGTTTTCCAGGTAGCTGCTTTACATATCTATTGCAGGGGGATACCCCTTGATACTGCTACAGAGATGCCTGTTGTAGAGTGTGCCCTAAGACCTCTGGATGGCAATTTGCCAGCTTTGTCATGACAGAACTCTATTCAGGAGACTAGCCAATGAAAAACAGTTCTCCTGGATGCTGGTTTTCCTTTTCCTACTTCACCACAAGTGACAAACAGTTGAGTGCTAGAAAAGACGACATGCTTTGTGTGGTCCAGGTAGTATCTCAGTTCTCTCTTGACATCCAGGCAGTGGAGTTTTTGCTCTACTGAGATGGATTTTTCTATAAAGAAAGCAGGAAGGGAAGATACAACTTTGGGAAATAATTTCCTGTTTGTCGTCAGGATTACCTTGTCCCTGTGGAAAATTGCATAGTTTGCATCTTGGCAGAGGGTTTGCAGCTCACTCATCCTTTAGCAGATGCCATTGCCACTAGGAAAATTGTTTTCCACATGACATACTTTAGTGCAGCAGTGGCCATAGGCTCAAAGGGAGCCTCCATCAGCTGGGCAATGTATACACATTAGAGTCCCAGGGTGGGACAGGGTCCCTCACTGGATGGTACATGTGAATAAGGCATTTTAAAAACTTTTTGAAAATTGACTGTGAGGTCAATGATGTGTGAGCTAACACTGCGGCCAAACACACCTTCAGGTTTGAAGGCCTCAGGCCCAGTGAATGGAGGTGGACTAGGTAGTCTAGGACTGTAGACACACATGCCTGGGTGCAAGTAATCTGTCTAGGAGTACACCAGAAGGAAAACATTTTCCATTTTGAAGCGCATGCTTTCCTTGTTACTTGTTTTTTAAAAACCTTCAGCACTTTCATTACCTCATCTACAAGATTTAGTCCAGAGAGCTCTAGCTCTTCAAGAACCATGCTCTGAGGTATCGTGTTCTCAGGTCTGGGAATGTTATCCAGCCCCGAGACAGGGTCAGCAGATTGTATCTTAGCGGCAGATTGATTGGAGGCTTGTTGGAGAGGGATAGAAATAAAATCTTTTAAAGCAGAAATTCAAAAAACAATGGCCTGAACAATCAAATGGGAGGTGAAATTTAATATTAATAAATGCAAGGTCGCGTATCTTGGTAAAAAGAATAAAATCTACCTGTACATCATATGGGGCATAGTATTAACACCTACCACAAAGGAGATGGATCTAGGTATCATAATAACTGAAAACTTTGAGCAATAATTCAAGACATCAGCGGCAATTACCCATGCCAACAGTGTTCTGAGGGCAACAAAAAGAAATATAAGATCAAGAGATGCAACCATATTCTTCCCCCTATATAGAATGCATCTTCACCCACATCATGATTTTCCCACACCCATATGGTGCCCATACAAATGTAAGGATATAGATAAAGTAGAGACAGTACAAATAAGCATTTGTCAATGCTGAATGTTTGCTTGCTGGTATTAGCATTGGAAGTGCAGGAGTTAGACAGATGCAGAATAGGAATGGCAGTGAAGTATTGAAGTGATGCCAACCTCACCCCCACCCTGCAGAGATGGGCAGGCATTGAGGTGTGCCTTTGGGTCGTCGCCTACAACACTCACGCCATTTCATCTCACTCTACCCTGCAGACACCGACAAGTGTTGAGGTGTGCCTTGTTCAGCTTTACAATCACCCAATTCCATAGGGAAATACACTGAAATGGGTGCTGTATAGAGAATGGGGTGAACTCTGGGGTCGAAGAGTCCAAGGTACACCTTGATGCCTGTCACTGGCTGCAGGGTGGGGGTGGGGGTGGAATGGAATGAGCAATACTGTCGACAATCCCAAGTCACACCCATGATGCTTGTTAGTCCCTACAGGACAGGGCGTTATGGTCAGAAAACCTTATTGCCCTGGGAATTTCTTCATTTTTTCATTCCAGATTTCCAACATGGGCTTTTTGTGACCCCACTACATGAACAGTGACACTATCAGTTCATTAGCCGAAAGATGATTTTACACAGCGACTGTACCATTTGGCACCACGTGAGAAAACACATTTTGAACAGGATGTAAAAAATGACAGCTGTACTGTTCATGAGGAGGTGTAAAACAATGGTAATGTTAAAAACCTGGAGTGAAAATAAAAAGAAATTGGAGAAGTCACAAGCGTGTGTAGAAACTGCTCAACACACACCCATAATGCAATAATTAGGGAGATTTTTTACACCAGATTTTCAATATAGGCATTTTGGGACCTCTGTTCATGAACAGTGGCACTGGGATTTTCTTAATCTGTCCCGAGCTTTGATTTTGTGCAGCAACCATGCCCATTGTGTGCCAGATGTGTGAAACCACATTTTGGGCAGAATGTGAAAAATGACAGCTGTACTGTTCATAAGGAAGTGTGAAAAAATGGCAAAGGTGAAAATCTGGAGTGAAAATATTGAAAAATCTCAAAGTTACGAGCGTGCTTGGAAACTGTGCAATGCACACTCATAACACAGCCATTTTTTGGAATTTTTCCACCAAATTTGCAACATACGCTTTTTGGGAGCCCACCTCATGAACAGTGACACTGTTGTTTTGTTAATCGGTCCCAAAAGGTGATTCCACACAGTGACCATGAAATCACCTTTTGGAACTGAATAACAACATGACAGTGACTGAATTCATGAGGTGGGGTCCCAAGAACCCCATGTTGAACATTTGGTGCCAAAAGTTGCAAAAATGGCAGAGATATCCACTTAAGTTGAAAAATACTCATTTATGTCATTATACAGCTTACTGGCATTTCTTCAGTTTGCAGTCGGCTTTGAAGAGTGCAGACGTGTTCCCACTCCACTGAAGACTGTCTTGCCGGGCTTTGGCGGTAAGTATGGGGTGAGGGGGGTGTGGGGAGGTGGGGTGCACAGAGGGTGGGTACGCATTGGGGGAGATGGCCACCACAGACAATGAGGGACAGTTTTTTCTTTTACAGGTAAATAAAAATAAAAAACACATCGCAGGAAGGTTTTCTTAATTACAGGGACATTTGGCATGCTGGGGTGGGCTCCCAGTGTGCCACCTAGGTGTTTTTTTTGGGAGGGGACTAGAGCCAACAGAGATTAGGCACTCCATTGGCAAAAAAAAAAAACTTGACCAGCCGAAGGGTGAGCCAAGGAGTGAGGAAGTGTGGAGGACAGCAGCAGAGGGAGGAAGTGGGAGTGATTTCTTTTGTAGCTGGATGGTGAGTTGGGGAATAAGGGATTGGGGAGGACAGCACCAGAGGGAGGAAGTGAGAGGGATTTCTTTGCAACTGGAAGGTGAGCTGGGGAATGAGGGAGTAGGGAGGACAGCAGCAGAGGGAGGAAGCGGGAGGGATTTCATCGGCAGCGACATGCAGGAAGGCCGGAGAAATTGCATGACGTCAGTATGCTAAATACACACATGTTACCACCGCTGATTGCAGCGGTGGTTTTCTTTGAACCGAAGACCACTGCAGCTGAACTGCTGTCATAGACAGCTTGCACATCCATTGGTACGGTACGGTCGCGCCTGCTAAATGGAGACAGGAGGGTCACACACCTCAAAAAAGTCGTACGGTCGCAAAATGTTTCTTACGCATGCATGCAAGCAAACATAAAAAGGGCAACCAGAGCAATAAATAACTTGAAGGGCAAACCATACAAAACCAGACTTACTCATCCAGAATTAATGATACTAGAACAAAGATGATTAAGAGGAGACCTACTGTTCTTTCATTATACATTATAAAGCAAGATCCATATCTTATAACTGAACTAAATGTCAAACAGATAAGTAAAAATATGAGAGGACATGCCTACAAATCATTGGACAAAATATTAAAAGAATGAAAGGAAACGTTTCTTCACGAAACACTTTTTTAACCCTTGGAACTCATTACCAATAGACATAATACTAAGTAAAACGGGATTCAAAAACAAACTAGATAGATTCTTAATAAATGGTGGGATACTGAATTATTAGAGCTAATTTTGGAGCAACATGGACTCACAGCCTAATCTCTCCCAACAATCCTTAGTATGAACCTTAGTATGAACTGAGCTCAATCTGCAGCTAAACCAAATCATATACCGTATATCTTCGATTAGAAGCAGTGGCTTTTAATACACGTTTTCATTTTTTGCCATGCCTTCTAAACAAGGGCAGCTAGTACTGGAGTGTGGCTTGTATTTAAAACTTGCCAGAACAAATGAAATGCCACAACTGAATGAGTGTCAGAGAAATAGATGACTGCTGTAAGTAAGCCGGCATTTAATAAAAGTACTCAACAATGACAAAAGCGTGGCATATTGCCACAGACTATGTAACTTGCTTAGGTCACTGGAGTGGCTTGTTAGTGAGATGTGGCACCTTGTTTGGTAACCAGTATGGTGTGGCATGTTAGTGCAGTCTGACGTGGATCTGCTTCTCCCTATCTGTCCCCCACCTCCCGCTCCGATCATAGCAAAGTATGACTAAGTCTGTGTAATAAATAAGTCTGTGTAATAATTTTAGTTTTAGTTTGTTTAGCTTTAAGAATCTTTGCCTGAACTTGCTGTTGGTACTGCAATTGCCCTTGTGTGTCAGCTTGGCATGGAGCCATCTCTTCCCTACTCATCTCCTGACCCTGTTATAATCCTAGAAGAAGTAAAGTGAGAATGTGTTTACATTTACCAGTGCAAGGGAACAAGAGAAGAGAACAAGAGGTGTAACAACAGTTACAACTGTAATATATTGTAATGTTAGCTCCGGAACTCCCAAGCCTGCTGTATCCATCCTATCTTCATTTAAAAGCCACAGCTTATAATAGAGTGCAGCTTCTACTACAAATCTTCTTTTTTTGGGGGTGTGGCTTATAATAGAGGGTAGCTTCTAATTAAGAACAACTTCTAATTAAAGATATGATATGCATATATGATACTGCTTACACCTGAATAACAAAGGACTTGCTTCTTGTGTTGGGAGACCTAGGTTTGGGAGGGACCTCAGGTCCTTGTCTCACTGGGTTAGCACAGGGTGAGGGCTTCACAGAGAAACTGCACTGTATAGTAAGGAAGAGATAAAGCATGATGCTTTGCAGCACTCACTGTGGCAATCTTACAAGTGGGGCTTAGTGGGTGCCAGAAGAGGATGCTAACTGCACCCCTCATGGCAAAGATATTGTATTATGACTTGCCTATGAGCACCAGTAAGCCAGGGAAAAGACACCCTTTCTTCCATCAGGACCCTGAAAAACCAAACAATGAATGTGTAGTCTGTATTTCTTTACAAAGGGAAGATGTTTGCACTGTTTGATGGACCATAAAATACACTTGGTGTGTAGGCTGGGAGAAAAAAAAAATCCTCACATAAAATACTGCCATGTGTTTTCAGAAACTGTTTTAGAGTAAGATTGTTTTTTTCTTTTTTTAATCTAGTGTTTGTGAAAGGTGAGGGATTGATGTCACAGGAAGCTGCAGCCCTCTATTTGTTCACAGGTCAGGCAAACTGCAGTCTCACCTGCACTGTTCCAGGAGGGTGCAGTACTTGATTATTAAGCTGGTGGATCCATCTCTCCTGGATAAAAGAGCAATTCAGCCTCCATGGTCAGACATACTAGAACTTAAGGGAGACAGACAATGGGTTATCCTCTCCACTTGCTAGTTGTAGAAAACTTCAATATCTGTCTCTAATATTGCTTCAGTTTTCTCTTGTTGGACAGCTGCTATCCATGTCATATAGTAGATATATAACTAACTTTCCATTCCAGGTCAAAAGTTGATGATCTGGTAATGTTATTCTTTTCAGGAACAGATCCAGATATTTAGAAGGAATTTTTATGAAGTAGAGGTACTTGCCTGGAAAAAAATAAAATATTCCCTTTTAAATCTCAGACTGGGCTAAAACAGCTACTGTTTGCTGGCCTAAGAGGGTAAAGCTAGCAGATGCTACTTTGCTACATGTTGTACATAGCTAAATCCACTAGTGCTATTAACAAATGGGTAACACAGTAATGGGAAATCCAGACTGATAACCATATCTGAGTAATTATCATCTGACTAAAAAGCCACATCCAGTGGTGTACACTGGTCCTTGAATTTTATCTGCCAATCACTAGCTTAGGGCTTCTTGTGAGCAAATAATGCCAGCTAAGTCAATTTACCCTGAATAGCATGTTATTAGTCTGATATTGACTCCTGACCACTATGAAATAAAATAAAACTACCAATCTCAAGCTACTTTTGACTATTTAGTGACCAATCAATTGATTGACTGATAGGTTGATTGATTGATTGACCAGGAAAGGAGGGCTAAGAATACATCCTCTTTTCAATCTTGTCCTGTGGGGAAGATGATACAGATGCAAATCAACTGATGTTGAGCCAGATTAAACTGTCAGTGGGTTTTGTGAATAGGAAACTTGATTAGGACACCAGAGAAATTCCCCTACTATATTTGAGAAGTAGCATGGGATGTGTAGCATCTACCTGAACAACCCCCAGAAAAGGCAGACGGGACCTCAGTTTGTCGTCTCATCCTAAAACTGGCTTCTTCAACAGTACAGTGTCTCCTGAACACCATTATGGTGCATCAGTATAGTTTCTTTTTAATCGAAGAGTACCCCCTGTAGAGCTGCCAACACCATTTCTGGCAGCTCCTGGTGTTTCTTGGAGGTCTCTTGTTATTCTACTAACTGGTCCAATCCTATTTAGCTTCACAAGATCTGATGGAATAAGGCTCAAAAATGATAAGGCTGCAGGCATGGGTAGAGATGCTGCAACATTTTCCTTCACTGCTGAAAATGTGGCAAAGTCACAATCTGTGAAGACCTCTGGAGCTGGAAGTGATGCCACTTTACCAAATTTTTAGCATAGTGCACTTTGTGGACTACGCAAAGTGCTTCAAAGGCAAACCCAGTGCTACTTCTTGAAAGGAATATACCTGGGCAGGTGCAAATGGCTGATCACATGGTTACATTACTGCAGGGAGTACAGGAATGTAACCATGTGATCGTGTGCAGTACTAACCTGTTAGGGGAATAGGTAGGCTGTATCTCCATTGTACTGTGAGGCAAATTAGCCAGAAACAGTTAGCAAAACTAGATTTAATGGAGCTAATTTTTGATAGTTCTCCTTCAGTGCATGATGCCAGCTGCTGAAGGCACTCTTAATGCTCTGGTAACTGGGCTATAAAACTGATGACCTGTCTACTATGCAGATATTTAAAATCTCTTAGCACTCTCCAGTGCAGTACTGGAATTGTATTGTGATTATTATTATTATTATTCCTGACTTCTTGACAAAGAGCCAGAATGGCTTGAAACATCGGAGTATTTTCCTGTGGGTGTACATGTGGGGTGTATTTTTTACTTGCAGATAATTATTTAATAAAGTTATATCCAAGGAAGAACATTGACATCTGTCTCTTGAAGTGGAGGTGAGTGTATGAGACCAGCTCCTTACATTGCACATGATCTAGAGATGCCCGTAACTAACTGGACAGCTGCATTCAGCAACAGCTGCAGGCATTGTAGCATATCCCCATTTATTTATTTATTTAGTTTTTGATTACTGAGTAAGTGTGCTAAACAACAAACATTGTCTATTTTCAGGCATGACCCGGGGGTGTTACAGAACAAGACCAGCACATCATAAACAAGCGAAGTTACAGTCAACAGGAAACACCACAAAATCATTAAGGTTACAAGATAATCACATAGTGTACAGAGGTCAAAGCAGTGAACAAGGTTTACACAGAGAGTACAAAGAATTCAAAACAGGTAATCATCACAGAGGAAAGTCTGTCACTTGTGAATACTGAGGGCATGGTTGGAGCAAAAGGAGGGAAAATTAACCCAGAGGACTAAAAGGATAGTGGGAGGAAACATGCCAGCAGCCTGGATCTAAGAGCAGTGTGCGTGGACAGAAGAGGCCCATAAGTGCTAGAGGGGCCTAGGAGAAAAAAACAAGGGCCAAATCAGAAACTCTGTGTAGTTTAGGGACAAGAACACCAGTTCTTATTTTGTAAATGGCTTTTAAGGCAATTCTTGATGATTTGGTGGGACTGAGCACGTTTAGCTCCTTTGTGAGAGAGTTCCACAGTTTTGGTCCAGGAACCGCAAAGGCATTCTTGCCCATCCTAGTGTTGCATTTGGGAATATCTAGTATAGAATTGTCCATTGAGTGTAGGGAGGTGGTCTGTGTGGAAGGTTAAAACCAGCCAGCAATAGACTCAGGGAGGCCTTCTCTGATTATTTTGTTGATGGAGCAGCCAGCAACGTATGACCGGTAAGAGGAGGGAGACAGCCAACCATGATCAGGTACAGAGCATTGCAGTAGTCTAGCCTCAATGTCACAAATGCATGGAGCAGTGTTGTAAGGTCTGGGGGGGGGAATGAGGGATCTGATCTGGTGGATATTCAAAAGATGGAAAAAGCCATTCCAGACTACAGCCAACACCTAGGCCTCCACTGTCAGGCCTTCATCCAGTATGACTCCCAGATTCTTCACCCTAGAGCAGGCTAGCAATCTAGAGTCACCAAGCTGAAGCCCATTCACTCTTGTGCCAGCTGTCAATCCCCACTTTCAGCCCAGATCAACCACTAACACCTCAGTCTTCTTGGGGTTCAATCTCAGTCAGCTAGAAGCCATTAAGTTATGGATCTCAGCCAATCATTTAATAAACATATTGAGAGTACTCTGAGTCCTGGGAGCAAAAGACATGTAGTGCTAGGTATATCTTTATAGCAGTGAAACCCCAGCAAAAACATTAAATGACCATGCCCATGGGTAACATGTACACCTCAAACAGCATTGGCGATAGGACTGAACCCTGGGGCACACTACTGGACAGAACCACCAGGTTCGAGGAAAGATTTCCTAGAACTCCCTCAGGGTTCAATCCCATAGAAAGGACTCAAACCAGCAGATCTTAGTGCCGGTGAGTCCAGAGTACTCCCTCAGATGGTTGAAAAGCATGTCATGGTCCACGGTATCAAGTTCCACAGAGCGATCAAGGAGGATGAGAATCGATCACTCTCCTCTTTCTCTCACCCTGAGCAGGACATTGAGGACCCTGACCAGAGCTGTCGCCATGCTATGCCTAGCTCTGAAACCTGTCTTGAATGGTTCATAGATGTTAGAGGCTGCCAAGTGTGCCCTGAGCTGCAGCGCAACCACTTTCTCAATAACCTTCCCTAAAAAGGGAAAGTTAGAGACTGGATGATAGTTTGCCAAAACATCTGAGTCCAAAGACATTTTTTTTTAGCAGAGGCTTTACAAGGGAACATTTAAGTGCTACTGGAACCAGCCCCTCCTGTAAGGAACACCGGACAATTTCGATGAGCACTGGGCCCAGGTAGACAACACAACTAAGAGTCACGTTGGGCCCAGGTCCAGATTACAGAAAGTCAGCCACAGCACCAAGATGAAATGGCAGGCATCTTCCACTGTTACTGACTGAAATTTGCCCGAGAACACCTAATGCACTCCTGGCCCAAAAGCAGACCATTTCTGGACTCAAACACAGAGGAAAGGATAGCAAAACAGGTCAGGAGAGGAAACAAAACTTTTTTTTTGATATGTGGGGGAGAGGATCAAGACTGGCCAAGGGATCGCAAGGCTGAGGGAGGAAGGGGGGAGCCCCTAGAGGGAGGATTGGGACAAAGCAGAAGAACTTAATAGGTACTTTTGCTCAGTGTTTACAAGGGAGGAGGAGGGCAGGGGACCAGAACTAAGGGGGAGGGCCATTTTCATCCAAAGCACATTGCCTGCCTCCGTCTGTTCAAGTGGAGGGAAGGGTTTGTGACCTATAAGACAATATAACCATATGTGGTACCCTCTGTATCACCACTAAATTACTGTCCACCTGAATCAAGTGCTCTGTCTGAGATTTCTCAGCTTACTGCTAGAGATGGGCGAAGTGGCCCCAATTCGTTCTGCGAAGTAATTTGTGGAGTGAAGGTGGATTCGCGGAGTGCTCCATAATGCAAAGCGGAGTACTTCACGTTATAATGGGTAACGCGAAGTCCATTGAAAACAATGACTTTATGTTACTCCCGCCTCCCCAAACCACTACTCCACTAATTTGCGGCGAAGTACATTGAAAATAATGTACTTCGCCTCACTTCGTCTTGTTTTTAAGCTCCAAAGGTTAATTTTGCAGTGATTCATGGGATTTCAGGTCACATGGGCTCTAGACTGTTCTGCACAGCCTCAGTTTGGGGTAGTGTGTGTAGGAAGCTGTAGGAGACAATCTGTTCTGGGAGCTCTCTGCAATTTAAACCTTCTAAAAGCTGTTAAAAAAGTATTTTAGAGTCTTTTTTTTGGCTGAAACTTTAGTTCATCGATTATAGGAAACCCTCCTGTGCTCATATCATCGAGCATTTATTGTTTGTGTGTGGATTTTGAATGTTAATGTACAACATTCAGTCTGTGTACTGAGAAACGGTGGAAGTGTGGTTTGGGGGTGGGGTGTATCTGTGGTGTAGGTAGATTAACTTGGAGAAAAAGACAGTGCTTTCTGTTTTGGTTATATTTTTCTGTATAACTGTGTTAATGTACACACAGTAATATTTTCAATAATTCTTGCCTTTTTTGCTGATTGTTGTGGTACAGCAGTGCATAATTTTAGTTTGTTTAAATATGTGGTTATATTACTGAAGTTTTCAATTTGCTACACATTACTTAGTGTATGTGTGTAAGTATGTGTGTGATGCGTGTCATCAAATCAGACACCTTTTATTGTGCCACTTAATAATTTCAGCAATGTGAACCTGCTATCCACTGCAGCTGTGCGATTTTTGTACTTCTTTGCGGTACCTTTACTGCTACTAGTACTAGTGACTGTTACTGCAGCAGTGCAGTACACTGCCCCCCCATGGCCCGCCCCAACCGGCAAAGGTATTCTTTTCCAGATTTGAATTTCTGATGGTGAGCACTGGTTAGGTGTTGTGCCTTAGCATCTGCATCTCTTCAGTGCGCAGCACAATCTTAATCTGTCTGTGCATTTGCATATCTTTAGGGCCCAATCTCCATCTGTAACTTCAGTCACAGTTGTTTCTTTGGCTTCCCTTCAGAGTACTGGACAGGTATGGTGCATAATTCTGCATGAACATTGTACTCATTAATATGCATTTTTAAGTCAGGACCATCATCATGAGTCACTCATGATACAAATCATGTTCTTCATCATCACGGTCACAAATGCAGTCACAAATCACTATTCATGATCACATCACGAATCACAACATACATTTTTTTACTAGTTATTTGGATGTATTGTAAGCATGTTTTGTAGTGTCTCTCCAGACTTCGCCACCCCACCATTGTACTCATTAATGAGTGTTTTTAAGTCAGGGAGTTTGTGCTACAGCTCATCAGGGAAGTACAGCCATAGGCATTCGCATTCCGAATACAGTTCCATATTGGTTATCTCTCACCATCGACACTGAATCACGTTCTTCATCATCATGGTCACAAATGCAGTCACAAATCATGATTCATGATCACGTCACGAATCACAACATTAATTTTTTTACTAGTTACTTGGATGGATTGTAAGCATGTTTTGTAGTATCTCTCCAGGCTTCACCACTCCACCATTGTACTCATTAATAAGCGTTTTTAAGTTGGGGAGTTTTGTGCTACAGCTCATCGAGGAAGTACAGCCATAGGCATTCACATTTCTTCCTGTACAGCATGTGAATTACAGTACTGTAAGTAGTGGTGGGCTAAGTGGCCCAAATTTGCTCCGCGAAGTGATTCACTGAGTAACGCGGAATCTGCGGAGAATTCCACAGTGTGAAGTGGAGTACTTCGCTTCATAATGAGGAATGTAAAGTCCATTGAAACCAATGACTTTGTGTTATTCTGCCTTCCCCAAACCACTTCTCCAACAATTTTAAGGTGAAGTACATTGAAATCAATGAAATTCGCCTCACTTCGCCCTGTACTTGAGCTCCAAATGGAATTCTGCAGTTATTCATGGGATTGCAGGTCACATGGGCTCTAGATTGTTAGGCACAGCCTCAGTTCTGGCATGGGTAGTGTGTGTGTAGTGGTAGCTGGAGACATTTTGGTCTCAGACCTATGCAATTCAAAACCTCTAAAAGCTGTTTAAAATGCCTTTTTGAGTAATATTTTTTGCTCAAAATTTAGTACATTATTGTAGGAAACCCTTCTGTGCTCATATCAACGAGTGTTTATTGTTGTGTGTGGATTTTGAATGTTAATTTAAAACAGTCAGTCTGTGTACTGTGAAGTGTGCTTTGAGGGAGGGGTGTATTTGTGGTGTAGGTAGATTACCTGGGAGAAAAAGGTAGTCTTTCTGTTTTGGTTATATTTTTCTTTTATAACTGTGTTAATGTACACACAGTAATATTTTTCAGTTATTCTTGAAATTTTTTGCTGATTGTTGTGGTGCAGCAGTGTACAATTTGTTTGTTTAAAACATTTGGTTATATTACTAAAGGTTTTCAATTTGCTACTTCTTATTTGAGTGTGCATGTGAGTGTGTGTGTGCTGCGTGCCATTAAATCAGACCCCTTTTATTGTGTTATAGAGTAATTGCAGCAGTGTGAATCTGCTATCCACCGCACCTGAATGAATTTTTTATACTGCTTTGTGGTATCTTTACTGGTAGTGGATTGTTACTGCCGTACACTAATCCCACAACTGGCAAAATGTATTCCTTTCCAGATTTGGATTTGTGCCTTGTGAGCACTGGTTAGGTTTTGTTGTGCCTTTTCGTATGAATCACTTGAGTGAGCAGCACAACCTTAATCTATCTGTGCATTTGCATGGCACCATTAATTCTGGAACACTGCATTTCTTGTTACGCTCTCATTTCACTTCGTCAGCTCTGGGGAATTTTCTGGACACAAGACAGTAGCATTTTGGGGATGCACATTAATTCTGGTGAGTCTGTGTGTGATCTGACCACTGCATGCATGACTGAGTGCACCATTAATTCTGGGAGACTTTTCATTTCTTATTACACTGTCATTTCACTTCGTCAGCACTGGGGAATTTTCTGGACACAAGACAGTAGCATTTTGGGATGCACATTAATTCTGGTGAGTCTGTGTGTGACCTGACCACTGCATGCATGACTGAGTGCACCATTAATTCTGGGAGACTTTTCATTTCTTATTACACTGTCATTTCACTTCATCAGCACTGGGGAGTTTTCTGGACACAAGACAGTAGCACTTTGGGGATGCACATTCATTCTGGTGACTGTGTGGGTGGGATGCTGCCAATATTGTTGTCACTCCACCTTACTTCGCATTTAAGGCAGAATGATAATGCGAAGTAATAATAACAAGGCAAAGTGAGCCTTTCCTGTGTGGTACTCCTCATAGCGAAGTGCCAATGTGAAGTGGCCACTTCACGTTCACTTCGCTGCCAGATTTTAAATTCACTGCATCACTACTTACTGCATGACAAGTTGGAGTAATCATCTCTAGATTACTTTGAGTTCCTGCAGCAAGATTTCCCAGGAGAAACTGATATACTGCTCTTACTCCTTGCAGACAGAACTTATTATTTTTTGTACACTGTGACCAAAACTATATACAGTATTCTAAATGTGGTCTCAGTATTCCCTGTACAGTGCATGGCCATTGTGATGATCATGATGATGATTGGCTAGATGAATGATTTTTCATGGCTACTTTGCTGTTCACATCATGCTGACTTAGTAGTAGCTGTTCATTACATACTGTTTAATAAATCATGGCTGTGGACATTTTTCTCCAAAACACATTGTCTATCTCAGTCTTTTCAGATGGAGGGAAGGGTTTGCGACCGGTAAGACAAATAGGGAGTCTGTAAAGAATTGCAGCAGGTGGGATATTGTCTGTAGGAACAGCCCCAAATGTTAGCTGAACTGGCAGGTTAGGTAGGTAGATGCCCAACAAGGGGAGGAGGATAGACAGGTAGCCAGGGAAATGTTTCCTGGGTGAGAACAGCATAGGGATGTAGGCGTAGTGCTTCTGCTCACAATTTGGCAAGGTGTAGATGAGGATTTTCCTGTAGCTTCTTGCCTTCCTGCCAGAACCCACACAAGACCACCCTCTTAACAGTAGGTCATCAAACGTGTAGGGTGTTGGGGAACTCACTGTCACATACGGGGGATCACCTTAGGGGTTGAGAAGGAATTCTTTCATTTTTTTCCCATGACATTTTCCAGTTTTCACCTTCTCCAGTGTGAATTAACATTTGGCAGTTAGGTAGGGTTAGTTTTAGATAGCCCCAGTCATGTAAGTGGCAGCATGGTAGTCTCGCAAGGTTTGTACTGACAGGGAACAGGGAATCATGCATCATTGTTAAAGGATTGCCCCTGGTATTGGCAAAAGGTGAGGGCTCAGACAGCTTGAGTTCCCTGTTCAAGGGGCAGTCAGAGGGATAGTCTTTGTGTACAATGCCCACTGGAGGCAGCACCCTCAGACAGAAAAGGCGCACATTGACACCTGGCCAGGAGTCATCCCTCATGCCCTGGAGGCTGGTTTCTTCATGCTGGCTTGTACCCATTCAGCTGGCTCCCCTAGGGGTGAGGGGATGGCTGTTGTGATGATCATGATGATGATTGGCTTGATGACTATCTTATTCTTGCTGCACACATCATGCTGACTTGACTGTAACTGTTCATTACATACTGTTTAATAAAACATGGCTGTGACCATTTTTCTCCAAAGCACATTGTCTGTCTCAAGTCTTTTCAGGTGGAGGGAATGGTTTACAACCTATAAGCCAATGTAACTATATGCGGTACCCTCTATATCTCTGCTACATTGCTGTCCACCAGAATCAGGTGCTCTGTATGAGAATTCTCAATTTACTGTGTGACGAACTGGAATAATTATCACTGGATTATTTAGAGGTCCTACAGCAATATATCCTATCAGAAACTGTGATACTGCACTTACTCCTTGCGGACTGAACTGTATATTGTTGTTGTACTCTGTGATCAAAACTGTATATAGTATTCTGAATGTGGTCTCACTAGTCCCTGTACAGTGCTAAAAACATGTGCATGCATGCTCACAGTTCGTCTTTTTATGCAGCACCGCACAGCAAATGGTTAATCTTGCGTAATGCAGTCACACAGGCCACCAGGCCAGTGCCACAGGAGACACGCCACTGCATGGTGTAATTTATTTCTATTTTTCTTATTTTTGTATTCTTTGGTAACTAGGTAAGGCCCACTTGGCACAAGTGCCTGTTTTCAGGTGTGACCTGGGATCACTAGGGTGGTTAAGTGGCCTACTCAGAGTCACACAGTATGCAAGTGGAGATTGTGGAAATCAAGCCCAGGTCTGCTGGATGTACCAGATTCATTCACAGCTAATTACTCTAACCTCTAGCCTATACTGCCAGACCCAATGAATGGCAAGACACAGTACACACACACAGGTCACCATGTCTGCCGCAAGTAGGTGCACAACAGTCTATGACCATGATACATCACAGTGTCACTGGTATGGCAATGCCCCAAATGCAGAGTGAGTGTTCTCAACAACGTCATAGGTGATGCTCCCACAGGCATGCATGCAGCATGGTGAGTCACATATGCATATCAGTCTCCAAGTGCAGAAGCATGCAGCATAGTGTAGACATGTAACCCTGACTGCATCACTCAGTGCAGGGTATTTACATGGATGCCTCTCTGTCGACTTGCTCCACTTGACCTCATTACATCCTGGCAAGTCCTCTTGGCACTCCTGTCTGTGCCCCTGCTGTACACAGGTCCTGGCCTGGCCCTGTTGGCCACTGAGGTTTATGGAGGAGGACAAAGGAGATGTGGTCATTATCATGCAGTGGAACAAATTGCACAGTACCATAAACCCTAAAGAGTATTCATGCCCACATGCCAGTTATGTGCACCAGCTGCCACATGTGCATCATGTGGCTGAACAGAACCGTGCCCAGCCTACATCTTACGATTTTGAACTGCTGTGGCACCACACACATACAGGTCTGCCATGAGCCAGTCAAAGGAGGAATGTTACATCCCACTGTTGCAGGTATGGCCTATCACAGTGTGTGACAGACCATGTAGTGCCCACATACAGCTGTCCTCCACACCTCTGCTCAACAGACCCATACATGTCAGCTGCTGGCCTTGTACACCTCATGGAGTGCAATATGATGCATGGTGTACTAGATGTCATACAACAATGGCACAGGAAGAATAACCATGCAACAGTAGGGGGAAGACATGGTACCATAGGTGTATGCCAACACAGTGGCCAGTACAAGAGTTGCACATCCTGAGCAATACAATAGTATATAATGCATTGCCTGGCATATGCCTACTGGCACACATGCTGCATAACACAGACAGTGTACACAGAACAGATGGTGGCCACATTAAAGTGCCATTGGTGAACATACCACCACAGATACATATAGAATACATGTTACATACTCCCTGGCCATAAATGACAATGGTATTCACTAGTCTAGTGTACAGTACCTGTTTGGAATACTTAACTAAACTATGTAGATACATTAAAGTCATCCACCCTCACATTGCTGTCATGTCACTATGGTAGGACACAACTGTACTGCCATATCAGCTGTACACCTCAGGGATCCAAACCAGGTCCTGTAATGTACAGCCTATCGTGGACAACATTTGGGACAGTGGGGGGTCACTTGATGCAGAGCACCTAGAAGCAGCACTACTCTGGAGCTCCTCCTATCGACCTCTATTAAACCACTTTTTTGCCCTACTATCATCAAAGAACGCATACCAGATTCCAGCTTTACACTATTTTAACATCCTTGACCTCAGAGATCGTTGTTTTGCCTGAATTTAGCATCACAATTGGCTTGGCAGCCGCGATGGAAGCTGAGATGAAGCAGGCTGGAATTAGACACACTCCACCACCTACCCCAGAGAAAACTACCAAGAAATCAAAATATCAAAGCTCTGGGAATACTCCTAAGTCAGGCTCCTCCAGCTCCTCAGTGATTCCCCTAACTGAAGATCGTTTCCTCCAAGAATTGCTGCCATTCAAAGAAACATTGGAGGACATCTCTGCAGAGTTAAAATCTATACGAGAAGACCTCAGCTCTCTGTCGATAAGAATGGGGGACTTGGAGGCAAGAACCTCTTCTCTGGAGAAGTGGAAAGAGAAGATGAACCCAGAAATTGTCCACCTTCGGCAACAAATCAGCAAGCTCCAGCCGAAAACTGAAGATTTGGAGGGGAGAAGCAGGTGGAACAATGTGCTGATCTTAGGCCTACCTGAAGCCGAGGAAGGAGCTGACACTATCGCCTTCCTCCAGAAATTCTTCATTAAGATAGTCGCCCGTCCCCCCTCAATCCACAGTACCACATAGAGCGGGCCCACCATTCTCTCAGGCCGAAACCTTCACCTGGAGCACCACCAAGGCCTATAATAGTGAAATTTTTAAGCTTCTTGGAAAAGCAGCATGTGATAACCAAATCAAAAGAGCTCCAGGCCATTTGTGGGGTAACTCCAAATTAAGGATAGCCCAAGATCTTCCCTTTGAAACATGTCAGAAGCGATCTGCATTCCACCCTATGATCAGCAAGCTGATAGCTGCAGGCATACGTTTCAAGATGATTTACCCTGCCAAGTTACAGGTGGCAATCGACAGTGCATGGCATTCCTATGAATCCCCTGAGCAGACAGTCACGGATCTCGCCATCAAGTTACCCAACCTGTTCAAGACAGGATGAACTTTTACTGCAATTACCCAAGGGGTTCTGGTGGGGGGGGATCTGATCCTCACCTCTGAACGGGTGCGTAACCTTGGAGTGGTACTTGATGACGGGCTGACTCTTCGTCATCAGGTGTCAGCAGTCGTTAAGTCCACATTCTACCATCTTAGGAACATCGCCAGGGTGAAACACCTTGTTCCATCCAGCGACTTACCCGTGCTGGTCCATGCCTTCATGACATCTTGCCTTGACTATTGCAACTCCCTTTACTTGGGGCTTCCTGGGGTTGATATCCGCTGCTTGCAGCTAGTGCAGAATGCTGCAGCAAGGTTAATGACAGGGGTGACTAGAAGGACACATATTACCCCTGTGCTGCTCGATCTGCACTGACTGCCTATACAGTGGCGGATCACCTTTAAAGTAGGTCTTTTGACCTTCAAAGCCCTGCACGGACTCGGTCCTGACTACTTGAAAGAGCTTCTGATTCCTTACCACCCCGTGCGACAGCTCCGTTCAGCCGATGAAGGGTTGCTAGAGGTTCCGAGGGTTATGTTGAAGTCTTCTGGGGCTAGGGCCTTTGGGTTCACGGCACCAACCCTCTGGAACTCTCTACCTCACCGGCTTAGAGAATGCACGACCGTGGAAGTCTTTAAGCGGGATTTTAAGACTCTTTTGTGGAATAAGGCTTTTGTGGACTGATACTGTTGTGAACTGTTGTTTTTATATGTATATTCTGATTTTATGATTCATTTGTACAGTGCCTTGGTATTTGAAAGGCGCTAAATAAATAAAGTTTTATTATTATTATTGATCCTTAATATTTGTGTGGGTTAACCATTTACCTGTTAGAAGAGTTCTTTTTTCCTTGCCCCTTTTGTTTTCCACGGCTGAGTCACGAAGTGTAGGTAGGCTGTTGCGAGGCCTAATAGGCCTAATCTCATCTCGGTGGAGTGTCTGTGTGCTCCAGCAGGGGGAGGGTAGGAACCTTTGTTCAGTGGGCGTTTCCACACACCATTATTAGGGACAGATGATCTGGTCCCATCAGTTTTCAGGTCCCCCTGTCACTTCCTTGTTCTCTTGGGGTCAGAACTGCCCCAGGGATAGAGGATACACTGCGAGTTAAGGGGGAGACTTGTTGGCTTCTACCTTCTCAACAATTGACCTAACATTGCAAGCGGGCCTTAAATGACATTACTTGGAGCAACAGCCTCATCTTAAAGTAGGTTGGATTGCTTAGACTTACAACAAGGTTAATTTTTTCCTTTTAATGTCTGGGAAATTATGATCCCTCCAAATTTGCAATGTCCCCATCATTTTCCTTTGGTTATTCCAATTTTTGTTATATCAAGTCAGGGCTTACATTTGCTGTTTTCTCATGGGGGTTGGTGGGAGGGGGGGCTTCGGGATGGAGCAAGCTCAGGGAGAGCTGCATAACGCACCAGGGAAAGGGGTGAAAGGCGCATTTCTTGGGAGGCATGGTGATTATGGAGATCTCCGATTTTCTTTTACACACCTTCCAGAATTAGACTATAGTACACCATCTCAGATCTGGTATTTAGGTTCAGATTTAGCTTCTCATGGGAATGCTGCCTACTGGGTTTGGTCCTCAGAGTCAGCTATAATGGAGTCTAGAATTGTTCTCACAACCAGCTGGGGACCCTTTGCATATAGTTGGAGGGGTTTGTGGGGGGAGGGGCGTTTTATTGCTCAGATGTCTTTCCCGCTGATTACACTGTCTGTTGCTAAAGTAAGATGGTTAAAGTCATTTATATTTTCAACAATCTACATATTTAATGAAGCTTATTGGGAAAGACGTTCTTCCTTTATTAGTATTCCTTTTCAGGGGTTGATTGGGGTAGGGGGTGGGACTGGAGTGTGCCTTTTGGGGTTTTATTTTCAGTTAGCAGTACATGTATGTTTTCCTTTTAATAAGATAGATAATGACTTTGGTACCAATTAAAATTGCCACATGGAATGTCAAAGGCATCAGAGACATGACAAAAAGATATCAGGTTCTCAAAAACTGTGCTCTTTTAAATATTGACATTCTTTTGATGCAGGAAACCCACCTCCTGGTCACTGAAACAAATGGGTTATGCCGACAGGGATTTTCCCAAATTTTTACTACCTGTGGGTCATCATCGAGTGGGTGGGGGTGGCAATTTTGATCAAAAGGCACATATCGTTTGTGGCAGAAGAGATTCTATCAGACCCAGAAGGTAGATTTATAATAGTCAAAGGCTCACTCAATAATACTACTGTTGTGTTGGGTGCAATCTACGGTCCAGTCAGGTGAGATGTGGATTTCCTTATGGGCTTGGCTGATAAGCTGAGCAGATTTTTGCCCTCCATGCTAATTCTGGGTGGCGACTGGAATATTCCACCGTCACAAGACCTTGACAGAACCTATCAGCCATTAAAACCCCTATCCCCTCCACAACAAGCCCTAAGGGATTTTATGGAGTTATTGGGGCTATGTGATCCATGGCGCCTGCTTAACCCCTCTAGTAAGCTTTTTTCCTTCTACTCCCAGGTTCACCAGTTGTGGTCCAGATTAGATTACATTTTAACCAGTACCTCTCTTTTATCTGGCCTTCATCAGACAGGAATCAAACCAATTGTTATATCTGACCATTCAGTTGCATGGCTTTTGGTTTCCCCCGATCCAAACCTTCAAAGGGACACTAGCTGGAAACTAAACACACAACTTCTAAAGGAGGAGCGAATAATTTCCCACATTAAGACGTTAATCTCCTCCTTTATAGATATCAATAAGAGCTCCACAATAAGGGAGGACTTAATATGGTGCTCTCTCTAGTGCTATATCAGGGGAGAATTCATTAAACTAGCTTCCAAAAGGAAAAAGCAAAGAGAGGCAAGAGTAATTTCCTTGTCGAATCAAATAAGGGTTGTTGAAAGTACTCTATCTACATCCTCCTCTCCAAACTCCTTGGAAACCTTACTAAAGCTTAGGAATGAATATGCAGATCTGCTAAAAGAAAAGGTGGAATATGCCATCCTAAAAACTAAGGCTCGATACTTTGTCCAAGGTGAGAAACCGGGTAGAATGCTAGCCCTCCGCCTACGGGAACTGAAAAATTCAAGGCTAATTCCCTCATTGCAAGCTCCAGACGGCGCCATTAAAACTTCCCCTCGAGACATTTCCCAGGTCTTTGAAACCTTTTATAGGGCATTATACAGTAAATGTTCCTCTCAAGCTCCCCTTTCAAGTATAGAACAATATCTAGAAGGCCTTAATCTCCCATCCCTGCAGGCCCATCATTGTTCTGTTCTGTCTTCTCCAATTACCTTGGGGGAGGTAGAGGATGCAATTAATGGGTTTGCACTGGACAAGTCGCCAGGTCCTGATGGTTTTCCCTCCAATTTTTACAAAACCTTTTGTAAAGAATTAGCCCCCCTTCTCCTAAATTTATATGAATATATGTTCAGCTTTGACACTCTAGACCCTACCCTGCTGGAAGCTACGATAGTCCTAATCCTGAAACCAGATAAACCGCATAGGGAGCCTGCTAGTTACTGACCAATTTCATTACTAAATTATGATATTAAAATCTTAACAAAAATGTTATCTCTTAGGATCAAAAGGATTTGGTCTTATCTGCTGAGCCCTGAGCAGGTGGGGTTTGTGCAAGGCCGATCTTCAGCAGACCATCTGCGAACTCTTTCACATATCTTCCATGCTGCTCAAACCTCTCAGATCCCCATGGCCTTAATCTCATCAGATGCAGAAAAGGCCTTTGACAGAGTAAATTGGGATTTTCTTTGGGCAACACTTAAGAAAATGGGTTTCCCAGCAGCTTTCATTCAATGGATACAGACGGTATATAAAGCTCCTACTGCAAAAATTTATTATAACGGGGTTTTCTCTTCTTGGTTCTCTCTGTTTACTGGCACCAGGCAAGGTTGCCCCTTGTCTCCCTTTTTATTTAATTTATATCTGGAACCCCTTTTACTCAGCATTAAGTGTTCATCCCAGGTTATAGGTTGCTCAGTGTACCAACAGTCTTTGACCCTTTCAGTGTATGCGGATGACATTCTCCTCCATTTGGCCTATCTGGATGTTTCGCTAATACATACCCTACAAATTATTAAGCAGTTTGGACTTATGTCTAATTATAAATTAAACTTATCAAAAACAGTAACATTGCCTTTAAATGCCCTCACTCACCAAGCTAACTTCACTCATTTTGATATGATGTGGTCCCCTCACTCAATTAAATATTTAGGTATACATCTCACTAAAGACCCCGGAGACCTTTAAGAAACTCAATCTGGATGATTTAGTGATGAACATCCAGCAGGATCTCCAAAGATGGGTAAAGCTTCCTCTTTCTTTATGGGGCCATATTAGCATTATTAAAATGAATGTTCTACCCCGCCTCTTTTATCCTCTAAATTTACTGAATCTTTGGCTCCCAATATCCTATTTCTGGAAGCTCCACTCCACCCTCTCCAAATTTGTCTGGCAGGGCAGACATCCTAGACATTCTTTTCTGAAACTTAGTCTTCCCAAAGAACTGGTCGGACTCCGTCTCCCTAACTTTACTTTTTGCTACTGGGTGAGTCACTTGTCTAAACTGGGGAGATGGTTCTCGGCTACAGCTAACGAGCATCTTCCTATTTGGCTACAGCTGGAAAGACAGCTTCTGGACCTGCATAACCTCAATCTGTCCAGGATATTTTTTTCTACAATTTCTGCATTACCAACCCTAATACAAAATTCGGTTGTCGGTGTCTCAATAAAAGTTTTAACCCAATGTTGGAATTTTTTCAACATTTCACCTAAAAGAGATACTGCACAATCCCTTATTCTAAACCCTAATATCAAAATAGGGGGGTCACTGCTTTCCCTGGATTGGCTTCCCCAGTTACAAGGTGTCCTAGTGGAAAATCTGTTCTTTCAGGTTGCTCTCCTCTCTTCCCCCGAAATAATAGGTAAATTTAATATTCCTCAGAAATACATTTTTAAGGTTTTCCAGCTGAGGCATCTTATGGTTTCCATCTTTGGAACTACATTTAAACAGTCTCAGGTTAGGCCCTTCCTGGACCAGATACAGGATTATGCAAATAAGACCCATGCCATTTCAATGACCTGTTCCTTTCTCCTGGGAATTAAATTCCCTAATGCCCTTCCAGGATCCAAAATATGGGCGTCTCTTCTGCTGAACGTTACTCTGGTATGGAGTCGGATCTGGAAGGACATGCACAGATACCTTACTCAAGATAGGCACAGACTTATTCAGTACCATATATTAAACAACCTGTACTATACACCAGTCAAGCTAGCCAAATTGGATAGACTTTCTGCGGCTGTATGTACTAGGTGTGGTAAATCTGAAGGGAACCTGATACATATATTCTAGCATTGTGATAAGGTGGCACTGCTGTGGGACACAATTCAATCAAATCTAGATCCTTTACTAGGATTGGATGAATTGTTTACCATAGAGGTATGTATTCTAGGGATGTTCTCCAATATTAGGGTCCAGGAACGTAGATTCCACATGGCTTTAATTTCTATTGTTGTCAAAAGATTGGTTCTCAAGCACTGGATGGACCAATTGGTTATATCATACGCTGAATGGTTGAAGGAAGTATCACTCTGTTTCAATACCGAGAGGCTGATAGCCAGCTCACAGAATCGTATGGACTCATTTAATTATAAATGGGGTAAACTATATGCTTTATATTTGAATTAAGATCCATGTAATGCATGCCTCTGTTTGTTTCTGTTTGTCTTACCTTTTTTTGGTACTCTGTAACTGTTTGGGTCATAATTTCTCATTATTCCTCTGTCATGTTGAGTCTACAAGGCACACTCTAGGGGAGGGGGGAGGGTCAGGTAGTGAGATAGGGAGGGGTGGGTGGAAGGGAGGGGTATCATATGAGTACTGGTATTGTTTATTTTGGTTATATTTGATCCAGAGACAGTCTGGTGTCATGTTACTACTTTCCTACATTGGTTATTATTTGTGTTTTGTTAATTTTCCTTATTGTTCTGTATTTTTGTGTTTTGCTATAAAATCAATAAAGATGTTGAATTTCAAAAAAAAAAACATTTGGGACAGTGGGCCCATACACCTGACTTTGTATGTTCAGGTCATGCAGTGGAGCAGGTCACATAGGACAGAGGGGATACAACAGGGACACACAGGCACATTCTCTCAGGGACAGTGCCCCAGAGCTGTAACATCATGGAAATAATGCGGCACACAGGACACCACTCAAACAATGCATAAAGCCATCGCTACTCACCTGGCCTTGGCATGGTGTGACTCTCCACTATTGTCCATAACTGCTGCAGGTGGTATACCTCCCGCATAGTAGGTCAGAATATCGGTGATGACATTGATCACCTGTACAGTTGATCCCAGTGTGCTTAGTGAGGTACCAACCCACAGAGCTTCACACCTCATACCTTGGCCAGTCTGTACCTGTCTCATCGCCTAGTAGCTGGTCCTCCCTGGCCACAACCAAATCCACAAGATTTATTGTCTCCTGGGTTGACCACCTCTGGTTCCTTTGCAGCACAATCCTGCTTCTCCTGACTGATATTGTGCCTAACTATGTACCCTCATTGCAATTACTCAAACCCCTTGCAATGTTCTGGGACTACAGGTGTGTCCTTTCCATTTGCACAACATGTTTCCAGGTTAACACAGTGTTAATGTTGATTATTACTGCTCAGTATGCACTTCTGGTCAGGGGATTCTTCAGCACATGGCATGCATGTAGTAGCACTTGTGCAGTATGCACATGCATAGGCCTGCACAGCTCTGTGCAGTACCATTGCAGAGCACCATAGCACACAGCCTGCACAGTATGATGACATTGTCTATAATGTATGACATCATATATGAGCCACATGTGGATGCTGCACTACCACAATATCAGCGCTAGCTCTAGCATTAGCACAATTACAGTAGCACTTGAAGGAAAGCAGCAGTAATCAAACAGTGTGTGGAAATGTGCTACTTAAGCATTCCAAGGGCAAAACACACATTAGCATATCAATACTATAATGCATTCATGCATTAGCATACCTAATTGCACCTGTAGCATATAACATGAGCAAAGTGCACCACCAAGTTTCAGCAGAGTTACTGCAGGTGGATAGAGGTAAGTGTTTTGTTGCATGGCTGAAAATAAGGGCATGGCTGGTCAGAGCACTGTGTATATGCTGTATCATCATGACTAGATTATTGCTCTAAATGCACACAGTCAGGTGTAGTGATAGGGAAGCAGATAGATGTGTGCTTGACTAGGGCATGCAGGAACATATATTTTGCCTGGTCATGGGGACAAGTGGTCTGCCCAACAATGTACCTTATATCTGTCCTCTGCTGCGTGTGTCTATATAATGCTCAGTGGTTTCTTTCCTCCCTAATTCATACAGGTAGAACAATGGAAGATATGTCCTGGTGGAAAAAAAAGAGGATGTTTTCAGAGGAGAAGGTGCATCCCTTTGCACAAGAAAACCTTGACCATGAGGACCTGGCTGACAGGCAAAGTGGAGGAATGTGTGGGACATCATCACAGAGGTGGCAAATGTTGTTGGTGGCAGGGGCCACTGCAAGGGATAAAGGGAAGAAGAGGACAGGGAACCTGCAATGCTGTACAAAGGAGATCCAGGCCAAGGTAAAGGCCAGCCAACAGGCCACAGATGGTGGTGCCAAAGTAGAGGTGCCTCTATGACCTGCAGAAGCACTAATGGCCACAACCATATAGACAGTCCAGGTGACCAGCATCCTGGAAGGTGGATATGAGAGCCAGGTTGGACCTTCGCAGATGTGTAAGTAATTGTGTTACAACCATCACACTGCATCTCTGTAAACACATGCAACAGTGACATTGTAGCTTGCATGCTAGGGGGGGCTGGTGACATGGACCATGGATGGACAAGCAACCTAATGCATGCACAGGGGTACTCCATAAATCTGTGTTGGGCCTACCCATCCTACCATGGCTCTATGCATGCATCCTGTATGGACTGTGTTCCACCATCCTTATAAAATGCATACTAGTGGTCACAAGAAGAGAAAAAAAGCAATAGTGCCACAGCCCCTTTATGTTCTTTTCTGGTGGGGATTTGTAAGCAGTGAACTAATGTGTGCATATTTTCATAATTTTGCACTTTAATGGTCTTTCAGACACTGGATTCATATGTATTTATAAAACAAGAAAATAGCTTTAAATGTTTTTTGAAATAACACGAAGTTATGTACACCATGTGTCCACTAATATGCACTTTATAAGGATGTGTAATATCAAGATTAACTCCACCCCCTTGATGAAGAGGGACTGATCCCTTGAAACGCTGGGGAAATGTTTTTTGAGACGTCACAATACATTTCTGAACTTACTTGGTCTCTGTGGTGCATCGCTTTAAATTTGTGTTTGTCAGTTGTATTTGCCAGTTTAATGGCTGATCTCCAAGCGTGGCCTGTAAGCACCTTCTTTTGTGTTTTATCAGCATTGTTTGGTGCCTGGCATCCTTGTTTGTGCAGCTATGGGCTGCGAGACTGATTTTTGTCAATATCGGACTTCATGCATTCCAGTTCCACATTAATTTGGGGCTAGTTATGATTTTTTGCAGCAGGTACCAAACATTTTAAAGTGAACAAAGTGTTGTCCTAAGTGAGGGCTTGTGCTTTTTATCCATTCCATTAAGTGAGGTCTCTTTAAAACATTTTTGTGCAAGGACTCTTATACTGTTGCAGTATCTTCGAGAGTTTCAGCAAAGTAAAAAGAAAGGCTGAAATTAGTTGTAAACCGAGCTGCTCATTTTCTGCAAGAAGTACCGTGTGTGTCGAGTGTGCTACATTGGGAATGAGTAAGGAGGAGGAACAGGAAGAGGGAATGAGCTTAGGTTCTGAGGAGAGTGAAATAGAAAGCTCTGTGGAGGAAGAGCAACAGGAGTCATGCTTGGAGTCACTAATTGAAAAAAGTTAAAAGACATCAGACACTAGGGCAGCAGCAGCAGCAGCAGCAGGAGGATCCAGCAACTGTAAGTGAACCTACTGAGAAATCCATACTTTCTGCACTTGAGAAATATTTAAAACATGAGCTGTTATTGTTTTACAATATTGAGAGACTAGAGGGGGAATATTTAACAAACAAACAAGTACCACGAGGGTTACGACTGAACATCCAACCCTTAGTGGGAATTGAGAACTTTAAACACAGGAAGGAGTGGGAGGGCTCTCTAACACGTTGCTTTGAGGAACTGTTACAGATTCTGGTCAAAGAAGACAAACTTAACTATGAAGAAGTCCATTTAGATATTGAAAGATCACTACAGGAGTTACAAGTTTTCAAAGATCATTCCTTATTTAAAACTAAAGAGTGGGAGCTTAATAGAAGTGTGGACACTCATGAAAAAGAAATAGTGAAAAGAAAGAAAACATAACATGACAGAGATTCCCAAGATTATTTAAAGGGACAGGTTTTCATTTGGGACAGGCCTTCATGAATTGTACAGTTGGGTTGTAATATAAGTCAAACCCGTAGTGGATCAAGAGACAGAAGCAGGAATAGAAATAGGCTCAATAACTGGAAAAATAACAAGAACTCAAATAAGACCCAAGAAAATGCCAGTGATTCTACCACATCTTTTCCCCCTTTCTACACACAATGCTGAACTTGCATTATTAAGCACTTCAGGAACTGCACTTGCACCTGTTAAAACTAACAAAAAGGTGTTTTTTAGACAAGAAGGGACAACAAAAAAAAAAAGGAAAAATGAAAACCTGAAGGGCAAAAAGAGGGGGAAAAAATGCCAAAGCCAAAACATCGAAGAGACTGACCCACTCCAAGGACAAAAAGAAAAAATACATTTAAGTGAACATGAATTAACTGACTTGGAAATGGGTGTATTATAAAAGGGTTTTTCTTTTATACCACCCCCCACTGTTAACCAGTTTGCTTTACAGGTTGAGATTTTCAGAATATTCAGACAAATTAACTCAAGATATTTTTTTGCAAAGAAAGAAATTGGAGGGACTTCTGAAATGGGGGTTGGGGAAACAGAATTGGATAGACACAATTTGAATCATCTAATAGATGTCTTGAATGAACAGATTAGTTTGGAAAATGACCAGGAAAGTAATGCAAATATCCAGGAGACAATACATCCTTTGGAAATGATAGATTTTGATGTATTTGGTAATGTGACAATTAGTGGGGGGATCCAACCAATGGGAAACTTGAGTGAGATCAATTACGACACCAGAAATTTAGACTAAAATTCATTTTTTGCCTCAATATACTAGACCCTGCAGTAAACACTTATCAAAAAGTGGTTATGAAGCAAATTTAAGATCTGTTTGCTAAGAAATGAAATTTTGCCACCCATAATCTGACTGCTTTAGAGAAACAAGCTGTAGAGTTCTTAAGACAAATGGATAAATTAGTATTCAAGCAGTCAGATAAGGGTGACAATATTGTCATTATGCAAAAAAGTCAATATGAAAATGAGGCCCTATTTTATTTTATTTAGTTTTTGTTGACCGGGTAAGTGCACTAGACAAATCCTGCCTATTTTCAGGCACGACCCGGGGGAGGGGGATACAGATGAATGCCAACTGACCTTGAACCAGATTAAGCTGTTGATGGTATTTTAGTGAATGAGGAAATTTGGCCAGGATACTGGGAAATTCCCTACTCTTTAGATAAGTGCTATGGGATCTTTAACATCCACTTGAACTACCACCAATCCAGGCAGATGGGACCTCGGTTTAACATCTCATCTGAAAGACAGCACCTCAGAAGTGCAGCACCCCTCTCATGCTGCACTACAGTGTCAGTACTGGGATATTAACCTAAGTGTCAGATGTGGGAACTGAACCCACAGCCCTCTGATCTCCCGGTCTCAGAGGTGAGTGTGCTACCTACTGAGCCACTGACACTGACAATGACTATTCTGTGACCCTGAAACCTATTTAATCTTGGGATGAGACCTGACTTTCAAGTTTCAAAGCAGTCTTTTTGATTCCATTGATGACACATTACAGAGGGGTTTTATAACTGAAAAGGAAATCAAGTTCATCAAAGTGGAACAACTCATTATTCCAACTTTTTATCATCTTCCAAAGGTCCATAAAAATATCATTAACTCCCCTGGCAGGCCAATAATTTCAGGTCTGAGCTCTCTTTCAGAGAATCTATCAAAATGTTGTGATTTCTTTCTGCAACTATTGGTTTATAATTTGAAATCATACACTAGACAGTCATTACACATACTTGAGAAAATGGATAATTTGTGCTGGATGGATGGGTATACATATTATACAACATTTTATCTAAATTATCCTTGCAGAAAGGTAGAACTAGCATCTCCCCTGATTATCTAGCAGGCCACTATTTATTTTTATTAAGACATTCTCTTGTGGTTCCACTCTGGTTACTGTTCAATAATTGCATAGCACAGAATTTCATCCCCGGTTCATGGAAAACAGCTTTTGTAATACCAATTTACAAAAAATGACCTAAAAATAATTGGGAGAATTATAGGCCAATCAGTTTAACGTCACCTCTCTGTAAAATACTGGAAAGCCTAATAAAGGATATAATCTCCCTTATTTCTGATATTTCTGACTCATCCCAACATGGTTTTAAGAAGGGACATAGTTGCTTAACCAACTTGATGAGTTTTTATGAGAATGTTATTCACTTGATAAGAAGATACCATATGATGTTATTTTTATTGACTTTAGTAAGGCCTTTGATGCTATGCCACACTGGGCCTTAATTGAAAAGTTATATAATCTAAAAATCAATGTATTTATTATCAACTGGATTTCCAATTGGCTATCTAACAGAACCCAAGGTGTAATCATTAATGGCCATTTGTCAGATATTGGTAGTGTTACTAGTGGTGTTCCACAGGGTTCTGTGTTGAGACCCTGCCTGTTTCAAATTTTTATAAGTGACTTAACCAAAGATTGTTTTTCCTCTTCAATAAAATATGCAGATGATGTAAAAATAGGAGGACCATGCCTGACCATGGACCAAATTGATACTATTCAGTCAGATTTAAGCAAAATATCTAATAGGGTAATCAAAGGGAAGATGCTATTGAATCCCAAAAAGTGCAAGGTTATGCACTTGAGTGCATTAAATCAGCAGGTGACTTACCACTTAGCTGGCAAAAAAACTTATTATTTCAGCAAATTTAAGGGATTTGAGAGTGAATATATCCTCGGATTTTTGTCCTTCAATACAGATTAATGAGACTATCTCAAAATCTAATAAAATCATCTGGTCTATTAGGCGTATTATAAAATCTAAGGACAGGAGAGTTTTAATGCTCTTGTATTGAGCCTATGTTTGGCCCCATTTGAAATACACTTCCCAATTATGGAGCCCCTTCAAAAAATCTGATATTAATTTACTCGAAAAGGTCCAGCGTAAATACACTAAACATAATAAAGGACTATATAATGATCCTTATGAATCTAGGCTTACATCTCTGAATCTGATGTCACTAGCTGTTTGACATGTGTGGGGTGATCTCTTGTTTATGTATGATGTTATGCAAGACCCTTTTCTAATTACCGAACTGGGACTTGAGTACAAACAGAACCCATATAATACAAGAGGGCAGCCAATTCAATTGTATGGCAAAACTTTTAATTTGATGGCAAGGACATTTTTCTTCTCCCTACATATAATAAAACCCTGGAATTCTTTGCCTGAGGATGTTGTCATTAGCAGTTCCAAATATATGTTTAAAGAATGCCTGGATAAATTTGTACTGTCTGGTAATGTGACTGATTATTATTAGTACCTTCAAGAGCAATATGGGCACAAAAGCTCCCTGGCTGTTACAAAACCTTAGTATGAACCTTAATATTAGTATACATGAATCAGTGTGGATGTTAATTCATTATACACCTGTATTCCACATGAAAAAGGTTTAGAGGCTTTAGACTACTTCCTTAACCAGAATTCAATTCCAGGAATACCACCAACATGTTTCTTTGTTATGACAACAGAATACATGTTAACACATAATTATTTTTTGTTCAATAACTATTACTTACAACAAAGAGGAACGGCGATGGGGTTCAGAGTGGCCCTAAACTACGCCAACCTCTACTGAGGGTGGTGGGAAGAACAGTTTATTTTTTCAGAAAGTAACACATTTTTGGACAAAATTGCCTTATGGAGTCAAATTTCAATACATAGATGATTTGCTATTGGTATGGAGGGGCACCAGAAAGGAAGCTTCATCCTTCATTGAATATTTGAATACCAAAGATTTGAACTTGAGATTTTCACAGAAAATAGATGAGGAAACCATTGCTTTTCTGGACTTAACTCTAACAACATCAAAAGAAGAGAGTAAGGTAAAGTCTTGTTTTAGAAAAGTTACTGCTGGTAACAGTGTTTTGCATACTACTAGTGCACACCCGCCAATTTTTAAAGTTAAGATGAAATTGCTCTGAGCCAGAAACCTGTGAAATCCAAGTGGATGAAATGTTTAAAAGGTTTCTAGAGAGGGAGTACAAAAGGGAAATTTTGTTGGATACAATGCAGCAGGCTGAAACTAAAGACAGAAAGGATCTATTTAAATCAAAAATGAAGGATCCTTAGAAGGAGAACGGGATGAATTTTGTCCTTGAGTTTAATTGCGTTGCACCCAGGGTGAAAAACATTTTATTAAATAACTTGCACCTTTTGGAACATTGCAATATGTGAAATATTTTCTGTAATAAACCCCGTGTGACATATAGCAGGGTTAAAAATTTGGGGGACTTGTTGAGTCACAGCCATTATATACCTGAAAGAAAAAAATAACACTACTTGGTTGCCACCAAAACCAATAGGCTGTTACCAATGTGGGCATTGTCAGATATGGAAACATGTGGCACCAATGAAAATATTCACACATTCCACTGAAGAAATGTCAGTACAAATCAAGAATTTCTTGAACTGTTCTTCACCATTTATAGTGTAGTGGCACAACGTGGATGTGATTTAATCTATGTGGGGAAAACAATAAGGCACGCAAAGTAATGGTTCTTTGAACACTTAAGAGACATTAGGAATGTGAATCTCAGTTCTGTCTTGGGTGCACATTTTGAAAGTGCCCACAATAGTGACCAGCGTGATTTATGATTCAACATTATAGATCATATTAAACCACAAGCAAGAAGAGGGGACAGAAAGAAAATGTTTCTCCAAGAGGAGTGCAGCTGGATCTTTACTCTGAGAAGTCTATTTCCCAAAGGTTTAAACAAAGATCTAGACTTATCTGTCTACCTATAAAGAGATTTTACTGACTTAGTAAGCTTTCAGTATTTGAATTAATGTTGCAAATATTCCATAACATTTAATGAAATATGCCAGCAATGCTGGTAACAAAGTTACAATTCCTCAGGCTTTCATATGTGCCCCCAGTTTTTCTAGATTTGTTCTATCTCTATATATTTTTGTTCATTAGAACATTGCAATTTTCTTTAACTTTCAAGTTTAGTTTACCAACTTTTCTCCACAGATAAACACTGAATTACCAAGATGTTTTATCAAACAATATATGAAAACATAATATTAATTATAAGGGAATTTGTGATCGCTTTAAAACAGCAGACCTAATAGAAAATGTTTAAACATCAGGCATCTTAGTATGGTTGTGCCATTTAACAATTGGGTTTGTGCAATGTACATGCCTTCAATTTATGGGAAATGTTAACACATTCCATAATCTACAATTTGATGAGTAAGGAATAAGACACTCCGAGGTGTGGTTTATGGCCTGATAAGAGCACACACCAGGTGTGTAATGAGGCATGAGGCACTTGCTCCAAGTGCCTTTAGCATCTGGGAAGTGCTCTTATCAGGCAATAAACCACACCTTGGAGTGTCTTATTCCACTTATAAAATGGGTCCCCTGTAAAAAAACGTATTTAAATATTTCAGATAAGTTTCAGAAAATATGTTAAGATAAATAAAAAAAATAGAAAAACAGTCCCTGTTTTTGTGCAGTTTTTCTAATGAGAGCATGTGTAATAAGTGGAAGCCACTAGAGGGCACTGCTGTCTGTATCACCCATCTCAACCCCGCCCCCTCACACTTTTTATATATGTTTATTTTTTTTAATTTATTTGGGTTTTTTAGGCTGTTTTGTGAGGATTTTAGTGGGAGCAGGTGGGAAACAAGCATGTCCATTGCTGGGGTCAGTTGCAAGTTGGTGTACACGCTCCATCCACTTCCGGTTTTTCGGTCAGGTTAAATTTAATTTTTTTAATATTTTTGGGATTTGTTTTTGATTTCTGTGGTTTCTGTGTCTTTTCATGCTATTCTGGGGCACAAACAATGTGATTACAATGGGGGCCAGCTGCTAAATAGTCTGACCTCTGAGTGAGCCACTTCCAGTTTATCGGTCGTTTTTTACTGCCTCAGTCAAGGTCCGACTGTGTGCTACTGGTGGTGTATGGTTCCTTTACAAATGAAGAAAAGCTTTCATTATGTGGATGCTAAGTCAAGGTTAGGGGGGTGAGGAATGGAGATGAGCTGTAGGGAGGGAGTGCGAAGAACATAGGGGAACGGAGACGAGCTGCAGGAATGACAGTGAGGGAGCAGTTGATGAGTGGCTGCCACAAACTTTTGTGAAGGTCAGCTTTTTGCTTTAAGCATAGGTACAGCATATGGAACATGAAACTGATGCTGTTTGAGTCTAATGCAAAGCTTAATGTTTCTGAACTGGGAATAAGAGACACACTGTGTGCCTTTGTTGGTGGGGGAGAGTGTTCTCCAACTTGGGTAGCCAGTTCTGGTTTTAAAATGCAGAGCTTGGCAGAATGATTTCTCTTGTAAAAAGTCTTGAGTGGCTGAAGAGGTACCAGTTGGCATTTTATGCCCTGATAAGGACACGGCCAGAAGTATCTCTCAGCCAATCAGGATGCAGAAAAATCTTGACGCATTTTATTAGACACATTATATTAGGCATAGAGAAAAAAAATATTTATATAATATAGATGCCTTTAAGTTTATGGAGGGGTAACATATTCAGAATTGATGAGATATATTTTATAAGGCATAAAAAGAAGAAAAGAAAGAAATCAGTACTGCCACAGCCCCTTTCTGTTCTTTTCTGGTGGGGATTTGTAAGCAGTGAACTAATGTGTGTGTATTTTTATAAGTTTGCACTTTAATGGTCTTTCAGGCACTGGATTCATATGTATTTATCTAATAAGAAAATAGCTTTAAATAATTTTTTGAAATCACATGAAGTTATCTACACCATTTGACCACTAGTATGCACTTTATAAAGATGTGTAATGTCAAGATTGACTCCACCCCCCTGATGAAGAGGGACTGATCCTTTGAAGTGCTGGGGAAATGTTTGTTGCGACCTCACAATAAATCCTTGAACTTACTCAGTCTCTGTGGTGCATCGCTGGTAATTTGTGTTTGTCAGTCATATTTGCCAGTTTAACGGCTGATCCCCAAGTGTGGCCTGCAAGTGCCTTCTTTCGTGTTTTATTAATTTATCACATCTACCTACCATATTCAAATGCATGTGCCACCATGTCCCTTTCCCTATTGATGTACCCTGTTGGCAGCATTATTGACATGATAGTTGTGCCATCAGGAACACATCTAGACCATGACTGTGGGATGTGTTGCACAATGGTTGTAGTCTGCATGATACCATCCATTTGGTTGGGTAGTGTGGCGGTCTGTGGTGTACTCACCTACCGTGCCACATGCATGTCATCACCTGTGTGATCACCGGTAATGGGGATGGTTTTGTGTGTTCTCCAACAGTGGTATATCACCATCGCACAGCTTGTACAGCATGGTCTTTATGACATGGTGCACTGGGCATGCATGCTGCCATGTTTGGAACACAGATATGTACTTGAATATGCTCTCTCACTCTTCTTACCTCTCATCAGCCCAGTCTATAGTGGAGTACATAGCCCTGGAGGACAGACCTGGAATATATCACCATGTTTTACCCCGGAGGACCACATCTGACATGGCATACAGTGATGAGGAGAGCGAGAAGCAGGAGGAGTAGAGTGCAGATGAAAAGAGCACATTCCCATAGGAGTGGAGGATTGAAGTGTCTGGCTCAGACCAGAAGGGGTTGGCTGCACCTGATGGCCCCCCTACACATGTGGCCTATTCCCCCCTCACTGGTATGGCCAGCTCTGTGCTGCCCCAGACCACTGCCCTTAGCACAGCCACAGTTGTGCCAGCCCTGGACTCCACATGTGGCATGGCCTATGGCCCATGTCCTGCCTCCCCAGGCCAACTCCATAGGCCCAACCAATTCTATGTCACCCCAGAACCCTGCCACTGGCTGGCCAGTGCCCTGCTCTGGTCCATCTTCCCTCCCAGCCAGTGCTGGGATGTCCCATCCAACATCTCACAGCATGGTACAGACTCAGGCCACACAATTGTCATGGGTGCAGCTTAACTCTGTCCCAATGGACAGTCCACAGTGACACCAGGAGGAAGCGGTCCATCGTTAGCTGCTGCAGGTAACTGTAGAGGCCCAGTAGGCAGCACTGCAGAAACTGGCATGCATGCACCGCATGATTAAAACAAACATGTAGCATGTCAAACAGCATGCAGGGTCATACCATGAGGAGCACATGACTGCCATACATGAACTGTGGCAAGACCTGTTTACCAACATGTCTACAAGCATTGATCAGCTGTGTGCCACTGTGTGGGAGGCTGCAGCAACAGTGGCAGTCACCATGGAGGATGGCCAGAGCCCTGGCTTGTCCAATGTTGGTGATGTCACCCCACAACAGACACAGCAGCATACAAGCACACTATTCAGTAATGGCAGCAGGACCCCCTGCACACCCTAGGACACCAAGGGTACAACACACCCCTGGCCATAGCCTGCTCCTCAGCAAGGTCAGTGCTTCATAAGGTCATGGCTGTGGGTGGTCAACACCATCCCCATGCTTATCCCCAATTCCACTGCCTGACGTGTCCACTAGAGCAACAGATAAATCTCTTTGCAAACTAAGTTCAATGAGAACAAAACAAATCTGGGAAGGCCGCTTGCAGTGTAGTCCGCGCCACATCTATCTCCTCAAAGGTGGACCAGTTGCCAGCTACCAGAACTTGCAGTCGGGTGGGGTATCCCATTTTGAATTTTATACCAGCTGCTATTAGTTTTGAGACAATAGGATGGAATAAGGTTCTTCTTTGCCTAACTGCAGTGGGCAGATCCTGAGTAACTCCGATTTTAGTTCCTTCCCATAATATCTCTTGGAGGTCTTTCAATTTGCACAGGAAATGTTGTTTCTCTAGAAAGTTTAGGAATTTGAGGATCAAAGGACATGAGGCTGATCCCGGTGCAGGCATCGGTCGAAGGGCTCTATGGGCTAGCTCGATGGTGTAGACTGAGCTGAAAGGAGAGGGACCAACTAGTTTTATTATAAGCTTTTGGACAAACAGTATAGTATTAGCCCCTTCTTCTTTTTCTGGGAGACCTATTATTACAACATTATTTCTATGACTCCTCCCCTCCAGGTCTTCGATTTTGGCCTCCAACTTTTTAATCCTATGTCTGTTTTGCACCGTTTCAGTATTCATACCTTCCGGTCACTTCTCCAGGGAAATTAGGTTAGTTTCATTGTCAGCCATCCTCGTAGAGATATCATTGAGTGCGGTAGCCATCTGCTTAACTTCCGTAGTTAGAAATTTTAAATCATCCCGAGAAGGGGTGAATTCTGATAGGAAGTGTTCAAGTATGAGGGGAGTCACTTCCAAGGCCTGCATGTTGGTAGTAGTAGAAGATTTGCTGCTGGTGCCCTGCAGGGTCTTGACTAGTTTGCTGAGCTTCTCTGGGGTCACGGGCGGCATATGCTTCAGGAGGGCGAGACACATCTCTGCTTCCATTCTGATCCCAACAGAACTTCCTGATTGTAGAAGGATGCAGTCCAGACCAAAAATAAGCAGAACAGTTGTATCTTAAATGTCTAAAAGATTAAACTAGATGTCGGGTAGAGGGAGTGGTTGTGGAGAGCTGTTACCCTGCGAGCTGCATCACGTGGTCCACCAGGGTAGGGGTTTTGTATAGGAACAAAAATTGTTTGAATTCTGAAACCTTAAATTTTATTATAAAAGTTTTCATTTTTCCTTTATTTGAGTATGGAGACACTTTATACAGTAATGCTACACAGGATAGATTATCTAGGCTAGACGTCTTACTAAATAGATTATCTAGGTTGTTACTTAAATGCCCCAAACTGACAAATCCTTGTGATATGTATAACCAGTTCAGCTGGGCTTCTCTATCGAATAGGTGGGAATTGCACAAGTCACTTTATGCTTATAAATGTGGGACTGGTATTTTGCCAGCATTTTTAAGCGATCAGTTACATTTTAGGCAAATTGATCCCTCCCTGCGTAATTCTCATGTAAGAAAAAGGGTGGTTCAACTACTAAACACAAAATATGCCCAGTCATGTTTTAGTCACTTTGTTCCAGTTTACTGGAATATTCTTCCAGTTATTTTTAGGAAACATTATAGCAATCCAGTCTCAACTTCTACAGTGAAAAAGCATTTGTTATCACTGTTTAAACCTTGTGATTGTTTTAAATAATTGTGTTACTCGAATGTAAATTATTGTAATTGGTATGTATGAATGTGAAAGGTCACCATTGCAAATGAGTTTTTAACTCAATGGTTTAAACCTTTCTAAATAAACAACAAGAAACAAACAAACAAACTACTGTGCTCGCACAAATTACATGTGCAGCACAATGCTATGAATATGGGAAACAGGCGCAAATACATAAGCAGTGCAAGTGCACTTTATTTGTGGTTGGAGCAATGCTTTGATCATCTGGACCATACACTGCTGCTTTTATATCCATATACTTTTGTACAGTGTTGGAAATGGAAGAAATTCACTGGGGGAACACACCACCTTTGATTTAGGAACAAATGTACTGTACCTGACAGGGATCTGGGGACACCTTTCCTCTTTCTATGTTACATCTGTACACTTTTATTAGTTAGTGTTATACTTTATGCCGGACATATTTTGCATAGAAGCAACCTTTCTTAATTTTGCTCCTGGAACTAAGTCAGAATTTCAGTTTCACTCCCAGAAAAGAGTTCCCCATGGACCCTTTCCATTTCCACCACTGATTTTACAGTATGTGTTTTCAGTCATTCCCAAGCTAAAATTGTAATTACAAAGAACTAAGACTGTGGTAGACCTAGGATTTTATAGTTTGCAGGTCAGTTTAGCAATTGGCACAGGAAGTGCTCTGACTGTGTACCAGTCAGCACTACTTGATTTTTATTTATTTATTTATTTAAGGGAATCAGATACACCTTTGAGTCAGGGGCTGTTTTACAAAGGTTCCATGTCAGGTTATCTGAAACATTAGGACAGGCAGTGGTATTGCGCAAAAGAGAACTAAACATAGCAGCTGGAGGGCTTCGTCAATTACCAAAACATCACAATTGTGTAAATCTCTTCTATAACAAATTAAACAATATAAATTCGTATAGGTAGCCATCAGACAGAGGGAGGCAAGGCCAGAGGCTGGTGTAAAGAGGGAGAAAGAGAGGGAATGGGGTGGTGGTCAGGGGCAGGGTCAGTGAGGAGGTGTGTGGAGGGAGTAGAGGAGGAGGGAAGGAGTAGGGAGGGAAGGGTAGGGTATGGGGATGGGGGGATAAACCATTTAGGTGTAGCAGTCACAGGAGGCACAGGAGAAGAGTATTGATGCAGGCCGAGCTTAAAGGCACCCAGGGTTGCTTTGCTGGTAACTTCTGCTGGCAGGGTGTTGAACCAGGAGGAGGATCTGAAAAAGAATGATGGTTGGCCTTGGGTAGTCCTGCAAAGGGTAACAGTGAAGGAGAGGTTATTAGAATTTCTGGTTTGTCATGGGCCGCTATATGGTCTCAGCAGTGTCTGTGATCCAGGGGGTAGTAGGTCCAATGTTTGCTTTTTTGCTAAGATGCAGGTTTGATATTTAATTCTGACAGATAGTTGGAGCCAGTTTGCATGTTCATAGATCTCGCAGGTGTGTGTAAGGCGGTTTTCAGATGTTTGGAGACGACATGCCTTGTTTAGTGCTGTGGTGATGCATCAGAGAGCTGTGTCAGTGGCAGACCCATAGATCAATAGCCCATAGTCTATTCTAGAGATTACTGAACTGTGAATTGCAGTGCTTAGGGCTTCATCTGTGAGACAGTTCTTATGTCTATAGAGCAGGCCTATGTTGGTATTCACAGTTTTTGCTATGTAGTTGCTATGTTCAGAGTATCCAAGTGTTGGGTCAAGAATCACCCCCAGATATTTAAATAGATGTACTTGTTCAAGGGTGGCCCCTTTGCTGTTTGAGATAGAGAGGTCTCTGTTTTTATGTTTGCTGTAGGTACCATGGAACAGCATTGATTTGGTTTTGCTGTAGTTAAAAATAAGCTTGTGGGATTTAAACCATGCCTCTACATCAGTGAAGCTTTCTTGTAGTAGCAACTGAAGAAAGGAGGGGTCAGAGTGGGAGGTGAAGATGACAGCATCATCAGCATAGAATAGGATTTTTTCTGAGCAAGATGAAGGGAGGCTGTTTAGGAAAATGCTGAAAAGTATAGGACCCAGGATGAATCCTTGTGGGACTCCTGATTGGACCAAAAGAGGTGCTGAGAGGGATTCGTCTATTTTTACCTGCTGTTTTCGGTCACTGAGGTATCTTTGAAACCAAAGAGTTGTGTCCGGAGATAGGTCTATTAGAGATAGTTGTTGAAGCAGTAGTGAATGGTTGACGGTGTCAAACGCCTTAGTTAGGTTGATGAAGGTGGCACCAACAAGATCCCCTTGGTCCAGGGCATTGTGGGTGTAGGAGGTAAGCTCTAGGAGTGCCGTGGTCATGCTGTGGCCCTTGTGAAATCCATGTTGTTCTTGTCATAGCAGGTTATACTTATTACAGATATAAAAATCTTTAAAAAAAATTGAGCAAGTCGGGGTCTGCAGAGTTAACTAGGGATGCAAGCCCACAATCACAAAATACACTTTATTAAGACCAGCACTCTGATGACACAGATCCCAGCAGTGGGATCTCTCATGCATCATTTCATGTAATGGGACTCACTGGGATAGTAGAGGGCATGTATTTGCTCTCCTAGGAGAAAGGGTAGGAGTTAGGGTGGCATTTCTCAGAGAAGACCACCAACCAATGTCCCTCACAGCATGAGTAGATGCTGTCACTTGTCCAACAAGCACTGTGGTCTAGTAGATAAAGGCTTGTGACCTTTGGTGCATGCCTTAAATGTGGTAAAAAGGGACATTTTGTTCCCAAGCTACTGCATAAAAATGTGGCTTGCGTGGTAATGGAGTATTTGAAAATCCTATCCCTGTTATGTTCTTGTGCCCCTTTAGAAAAGTAAGGAAAGAAGAGAACATATACTGCACATGTAAAATGCTGGTTGACAAGGCCCTAAATTGTCAATGTCCACTGGTGTGAGGGCATGGGAAAAGAGGTTCATAACATCCTTACACTGTGCGCACAATTATTTTGTTTGTATACAGTAGTTAATAACAGCCAGATATGGAAATCTGAAGCCCCATTCTCTGTTTTTGCAAGCAGCATTTGTCTTAAAGCAGCCCTCTTTACAATTATTGTATTACTATTTTTCATTGTTTTAAACAAATCTGCTCCTGAATGCATAAACAGCAGAATGGGACCTTGCCAGATGCTCTCCCCTCTCCTCAACCCCGTGCATCTATGAGTCATGGGAAGGGGACAGAATGCTTTTGGCTAGCAAAGATCTTTATGGTGGTGGTTGAAGTAGCCAGACCCCAGCACCCAATACTGCTGCAACTGATACACCCAACAATCAGCACCATTGGAAGAAGTGACCCACAGAGGGAGTTGGAAATTATAGCCTTAGTACTGCTGTACCAGTGGCTTCCCAGAACCAACTGAGGTGTGCCGCTAATGTTTAAACAAGGTGTACACTTTGATACACCTTGAGGTATGTACCTTAACTACATCCTAACTGCACTACTGTCTGAGAAGTCTAATGAGGTTTAACAGCAGTGTAATTCTAGTGTCATTATTTGTAACTGATGTACATATCATAAATGCTAATTAAGGCACACCTCTGTTTAGCTGTAGTGAAGAGGTATAGTTGATGTGCATCTAAAATATGCTAATTAGGTAAACCCCAGTGAAATGTATATCTCAAGCAGAACTGTAGCCAAGAGGTGTACTTGATGTGCATCAAAGAAATGCAAATTACCGTAGGTACACCTCAGTAAGGTATATACCTCAGTATGAGGTGTGGTTGATGTGTGTCTAAAAAGTGCTAATTAGGCACACCTCAGTGAGGTGTACATCTTGACCAGAGGTTTAGTCAGGAGGCATAATTGCTTTCATTTAAAAAATACTAATTAATTACACCTCAGTAAATTGTACAGTTTCACCACAGGTGTAGTCATGAGGTGTAGTTGAGGTGCACATATCAGTACAATGTACCTGTAAAAAAATAACAAACCTTAAATACAGAGCAGAGATTTTATCCAAAAGCAGCAGCATACACTGTTTGCTTAATTAGTTAATTGTAAACTGAACTTTAAAAATTATTGATGAGGGGGCAGTTCCCTTACCCCATCCCTTTCACCACACCCAGCCTGATTACAGGAATCATACACAGGAAAAAATCATATGAATTCCTGCATTAAACAGGTAAATGGAGCAACGTCTGCAGAAACAGCATTCAAATTATTTTTTTTTTAAATATTTGTCACTGGAGTAGTGAAACTTATCAAAAGCACAGGTGACAAATACAATGGACTTACAGGCTCCCACCCCCACCCCCACTAAATATACAGACAAGACACACATAAAAAACACAAAAAACTAGCACACTCAGATCTTGACATTTTTTTACAACACGGACTTACTGTTAATATAAATGAGGACTTGTTTTTACTCTGAAAAAAGTTGGCTATTTTGTAATCACTGCCCAGATAAACATACAGAGCTCCAATTGCTGTCCTAGGTCAGACTGCCAGTAACCAGTAAATATGGCAGAAGAGTTCTAAAATCAGACCTGCCAGTGGTTTCCCTATAGGGCCAAAAAAAAGAAAAATAACTTTCTACTTAGTAACATAAGGCAGACACCCAGGTGTGGCCTAGGTGTATACTGCTAAAAGTTAAGTTTGCAAGCTGCAAATGAGGTGTATATAGTTAACTGTTATATTTTAAAGGACAACACCTGTCCTCCCAGCACCCCACCTATCCAAACCACAACACTCTGATTAGGTTTTTAGGCCTAAAAATATATATTTTTTAATTACCTATGTAGTTTAAAACATAACCCAATGTACTAGCCATGATGTAAATATATCACAAGCTGAATGGTGTCATTTCACATTTGCTGGGACAGTGTTGGGTGGGAAGGGGACTTGCACTGAGTCTGCCTGTTCTTTTCCTTCTATGTGGTCATTAGTGCTGTCAGTCTGGCAAATTTCTCTAGCAATAAATAGTTGATAGAAAACTAATTGAAAGATATACCTCCTGAAAATCAATTTTTTTTTTTAATTAATTTTTATTCCTGTTTTGAAGCCCAGTTCTACTTAGCTTGAAAAGCCCTGGAGGTTGTAGGGCCAACAGTATATAAGAAGTGTGATGTTTTGTGTAAGCACTGTTTAAGCATGTAAAATCACAGACAGAGTGTGAAAGGATTGGGGTTATCTGATTGAGTTACCACACTAGTATCAGGTAGAAATGCACAGAGATGCATGTTACGAAAGACAAAGAAAACAGCATTAACACAGTCTGATTTTATTCAAGCAGGTGTAAATCAAGGAACTTATTGAGGAAGGGGTACAGACAAGGGTTGTGTGTAAAAAGTTTGAATTTGAACATCTCAAAAACAGAATCTTAGGCCGTTTTCCTAAGCCAAAATGTCGATCCTTTAGCGCAAAGTGAAATGTTGGGGTAAGTGATCCTCTGATTTATAATTAGACCTTCTTTGCAGTTTTTGTGACTTCTGTGTATTTTGCAAAATAAATTCTAGCATCCTGATCTGACTGTGTGCTCTGCATTTTTCACCAGTTGCAGTGTTGATCCATGTAGATTTCTCTACACATCAGATTGCATGGTCTTAGTTTCTTGGTGGTCTTTGACAAGCAGCTTTTTGTTTGGCTCTTATACTGCCCATTTATATTATCATGTATAAACTCCTGTTATAACACTAAAGGACTTAGGTTTATGGAGCAGAATAACCAGTTTGAGAGTAAGTTGGGTAATGTTTCCAACTATTGTTCACATTAGGTAAACTTTACTTTAAATGCTTTGTATGCCATGTATATTTATTTTTGTAGATCTATTTTCTGTGGCTTGTTTTTCACTTACAGTTATGACAATCCGAGTGGGGGTTGTTTTTCATGAACTGCACTCATAATTGAGCTATGCAGATCTATGCTCCAGATGTCCTTATCTTACTTTGAAGGTATCTCTAAGCCACTTTAATTTATGTGTAGTGCACTCCTTGAATGACACTAGGCTCTAAGCACATCTGACCTTTAACCTTTTTCAGCTGAAGCTGAACTAGTATTCTGAGCTTCTCTGATGAGTCTTGTGTTGTTTTTCAAATGAGTATTTTAAACCAAAGGGAATTTTTTTCTGTTTTTTTTTTCTGCATGATCTGAGTGTTAAAAGTATGGGATTTTCTAAATAACTGTCATTACACTTCTGAGGAAGGACCGGGTTGGTCCGAAAGCTAAAGCACTTTGTTCTTTTCGTTACATCTATGTTGGTCCTATAAAAGGTATCAAGTCATTTGCTTCTGGATCTGCTGAAGCAACAAAGACAGACATGAGAATGGTTATCAAAAAAAACAAGCACAAGAAACCAGTATGGTTCTCTGAAAAGGTTAGGGAGGCAGTAAGGACCAAAAGGGAAAGGGGAAATTGTTTAACCAGGAAAGGTACACTAAGCAGGAGGTTGTTTCCATGTGTGACCTGGGAACACAAGGAAGTTAAGTGACTTGCTCAGGGTCACACAGTATGCAACTGGGGGCTGATGGGATTCAAACCCAGGTCTCCAGGTTTGTAGCTCAGTGCCCTTAATCAATATGCTATACTGCCTCCCTGCTAAAAGAAGGTCTTCATCAGGTATATAGAGGTGCGGTGGGGGAGGTGAAGAATGGTGGGAGTACAATGTAAGAACTAGGGAGGCCAAGAGGCAGTCAGGGATGCAAAAGTAGACACAGAACTGCACACTGTGGAGGAGGTCAAGGGTGGGTAAAACAGTTTTTCAGGTATATAAGGGAAAAAAGAAAGATGGGTGGGGGTATTGTTAGCTTTACAGAGAGAGGCATGGTAATAGAAGAGGACGAGTAGAAAGCAACAATTCTGACTAACTACTTCTGCTCAGTAGTCACTAGGGAGGACAGTGGGCCTTTGCCAAGCAGCAGCATAAATGCTGCTGAAAGGGGATCCTAGAAATAAGACAGCAGGATTTTACAAGTGAAAGGGTCATAAAAGGGCTAGCAGCTCTGAGATAGATAAGGACCCGGGGGCAGATGGGATGGACCCAAAAGTGTTCAGGGAACTGGCATCAGAATTACCTGAACCCTTGCTGGGGCAATTCAGTAGCTCTAGTCGGACAGGGGTGGTTCCAAAAGACTGAAGGGTACTGGACTTAATTCTGCTAGACAAACCTGGGACAGACAAAATTCAGCCAGGTAACTACAGATCTGTCAGTCTTACCTCCATTGTTGTAAATAGATGGAGACACTAGTTAAAGAGGACCTAGTGGCCTACATGAAGTAAAATGTGCTCATGATAATAAACAGCATGAGTGCATGGCAGAGAGATCTTGTTAGAACAGCCTGATTTGACTGGGTAACTAGGGCAATGGATAAGGGTCATGCAGTGGTTTTACTCTAGTTTGACTTCAGCAAGGCATTTAATTTGGTTTCACACATAAGGCTGCTGAAGAAGCTACAGGATCTGGGTGCAGCAAAGGAGATAGATGGATTTGAAGTTGGTTGGAAGGAAAACAGCAGAGGGTAGTGATAAATGGAGTTAGAGCTGAGGGAGAGGGAGGTCACTAGTGAAGTGCCAGAGGGATCAATCCTGGGCTCAGTCCTTTTCAATATGTTCGTCAGTGACACAGAAGAAGGAATATAGGGAAAGAGGTGCCTCATTGTAGGTGATGTGGTAAGGTAGACTGCAAGGAGGGGATAAGGGATATGTAGAGGGACCTGCAAGGGTGGAGAGGTGGTCCAGGGTTCGGCAGCTGTGGCAGCTGAAATTCAATGCCAAATGTGCAAGGTGTTGCACATAAAGGAACAAGAATCTGAGAATGGAATTTTGGATGGGACTGGTTAAGCTGGCACCACATCTGAGAAATGGGACCTAGGAATTATCAAATATCACTCCCTTAAACAATCTAACTGGTATAACAAGGCCCAGTGTAAGGCAAACCAGATGCTGGGGTGCATTAGGAGGGGGGGTTTGACAGCTGGAGGAAAGAGATACTGTATTGCTATTTTTCTAGAGATCACTGGTGAGACCACACCTAGAGTACTGTACCCAGTTTTGGAGTCTTCACCTACAGAAAGTCAAGGACAGGCTAGAGATGGTGCAGCATAGGGAAACCAAAATGATTCGGGGCCAGCAGGACAGATTTTATTTTTATTTATTTATTGTGTTCTTGGATTAACACCTTTGAGAATGAACTAGTTCCACATCATTAGGATTGCTTACGGCACTGAACATGTACTCATTCGAGGCCAGATGAGGGAGCATGATGTGATAGAGACCTTCAAGTTCCTGGGAGGAATAAACAAGCTGAACTCTGATGAGCTATTCAGCAAGATTAGCAAATCTAGAACACAAGGGGCCAGATTTTCAGAGCCCAAGAAAATCCTGCAGCTGTGGGAAAAACTTGATGCAAGTAGGTTGCCACTTGTGGAGCCATTGTTTCCCTGCAGCTTCGGTATTTTCAAAGATGGAGCCGGTTTAAGACTGGCTCCATGATTTATGGCAGCTTGTAGCTGTTTTTTCTCTACAGTGGTGGGAAAATGTGTCACCCGGTGGGACCAGGCATAACATCTCCCACAGCTGCATGGACTGAAAATACAAATCTCCACAGTTGCAGAGATTTGGGACCACAACTGCAGTTGTGAAGTGGGATTTAATCCCATTTTGTTTTAAAAATCTGGCCCCACATCACATATGGAAGCTGTTGGGGGGATGTTGAAGAGTGATATGAGACAATTTTGTTTTACAGAGAGAGTGGTTGAGCTATGGAACAGTCTGCCAACAGAGGTGGTGGGTACCAAAACCTTTAATGGTTTTAAACATGGTCAGGACAGAGTAAAGGGCTTAGTAGTTACTCATAGGGGTAATAGTACAACAGGGAGCAAGGGAGTGAAGGGTTTAGACAAAGACTCCATAATGACAAAGGTTTTGCTGAGACAAGAGAGAGAGAGAGAGAGAGAGAGAGAGAGAGAGAGAGAGAAAGCAGCCAAAGCTTCATTAAATCAAGGAGGTTATTTTCTAGACTACACTGAATTGAATTATTACTTTTTGGACCTGTGTTAGTAACTAGTATTGATTCTGTTTTTGGGGTTGACTTTTCTTAGTTTAATTTTAATTTGCCAGGGAGGAACTGTAGCTGGGAGATATTTGCAGTCATTTGTGACTAAACTTGTTACTTAACCTCTGTCAAATTGGTGTCCGAAAGGAAGGAAGGCACTCCCTGGGGTGGAGGGTCAGAGTTGTAGTTGATTGTTTCCTGGAGGGCATAGGTTTACTCCTGCCCACCCTGCCCCTCACCCCACCCACCCCAAGCACATAACTACCTGTAAAGCAGGGGTTCTGACATCACTTCCCCAAAACTGCTAACATACACCTGTTCATATCCTTAAAGGCATAGCACACTGTATAGGGGTAGAGACACTCACAAGCTTGCACACACTAAAACAAGAACAACAACAAAAAAAAGAAAAGCCTCTGTAACAGGAAGGGACACAGACATGTGGGGAGTGGTGCAATGCACTGGCTGTGGTGCAGCAGTCTTCTGGGAGACATTCTGGAGACTGTGTTGCTGCCTTATTTACAGGCACCTCTCTGGTCTGAAGGAGGAGGTTGTTCGTCTCCATGCTGACCTGGCAAGGATTCAGAAACCTGCTCCCCCACCCAGGGACCACCCAGGCCACTGCCACTACCTCAGAGGTTGCCAAGAAAGAGGAGTGGTTAGACCATGGTGGGCTCAGGGAAGGTGAGGGTGGTGGAACAGAGGCACATCCCTCCAGTTGTGCCTCTCCATAATTCATTCACCACTGTGGTGGAGCATGGTACCTCTATGGAGGCACCCACAGTGGGGACCAAGGAGGATGCTGGGAACCTCCACAATGGAGACTCACAGGAGGGTGGCACAGGACCCCACAGGGGAAGGAAACAACTCTTAGTGGGGGACTCAATTGTTAGGGGGTAGAACTGGGGAGGGAGGGGAAAGGGAGGTAAGGTGCCTGCCCTGTGCCATGGCTTGGAGGGACAGGAAATGAATCCTCAGGATCATGGGAGCAGCTGCAAGGGGAGTGAGCTGGATGTCATTATCCACCTATGGACAAATGACTTGGCTGAGAATGGGAACAGAGCAGTGCAACAGGAGTTTGTGAAGTTGGGGAGGGGCCTTAGACAAGTAGCACACATGGTAACTTTCTCAGATGTTCTACCTGTCTTTGGCATGGATGAGGCTAGGGTTCTCCGCACAATGGGATTCAGTGACTGGTTGAAAAACTGGTGCAGAGCTCAGGGATTTGGCTTCATTGGGGACTGGGACTCCACCTGGAGGGATGCAGCCCTATACAGGCACGATGGTCTACATCTATCCAGAAGGGGAATCGAGATCCTAGGTGATAGGTTTAAATGCTTTGTTGGCAACCATTTAAACTAGCCAAGGGGGGAGGCACTGAAAAGGTGAAGGGAAATCCTAGCTCCCTCCCCCCAAAAATCAGGGTAGTTAGTGAGGTAAACACCAAGATAGAGCAGTCAATAGGGAGAAGGGCTGGGGTAAATGGAGAAAAAGACAAAGGCAGTAAGGACAGAGATGGGCCAAAAATAAATAAAACCATAAAAAAATGGAGGGTAATGAGTACCAATGCCCGTAGTCTAGGTAAAAAGCTCCCTGAAATGGTGGCCTTGATGGAAGAGGGATGCTTGGATATCGTGGCAGTCACAGAAACATGGTACACAGAGAACCATGACTGGGATGTCAACATACCAGGTTACACAATCTACAGGAGGGACAGGGAGTGAAGACAAAGAGGAGGATTAGCTCTGTATGTAAGGGAAGGGAAGGATCAAAGCAACAGAACTAAAGGGTAAACAGGGAGGAGAGGAGAGGAGGTACTGTGGGTCACCATGGAGACTGGAAATGGCACCACAATCTGCACAGGGGTAGTATACAGACCTCCGTCTCAGGGGGAGGAAATGGACAAGGAAATGATAAAAGGCATCCTTGGGATGGCAGAGAAAGGGGAAATATTGCTGATGGGGGACCTGAATATGCCAGATGTTAACTGGAGCACCTTTGCTGCAGCCACATCCAAGAGCAGGGCCATTCTCAATGCCCTACAGGGGGCATACTTCTATTCTTAAGGGTGTACATGCCCAAGTCTTGCAGTCTCTCCTTGTATGAGATGCTCCCTAGTCCCTGGACCATTTGGTTGCCCTGTGTTGCACTGCTTCAACTTTTTTTTTAGTCATTTCTCAGGTGGGGACTCCAGTACTTTGTGCAGTGCTCTAATGTGGTCTCACCATTGACCTGTACAGTGGGAGGATTACCTCAAGACATCTGCTGTTGATCCCCCCATGCATCCCAACATCCTGTTTGCCTTTCCCACAACTCCGTTAAAGTGTGCTGTGGATTTTAGGCTTTCTGATATCATGACCCTGAGGTTCCTTTCCCCTTTGGTGATTCCAGCATCTACTCCATTTCATACTGCACTGTTGGGTTCCTTTTCCTATTGTATATCACCTTGCATTTTTGGCATTAAAGCACAGATGCTGGACCTTTGTCCAGTTCTGTAGCCTGCACTGATTCTCCTTGAGTTCCCTTATTCCTTCTTCTGTGTAAACCTCTTGTGCAGCTCTCACCATCTTCTGAAAACAGGCAGACCTTGCCTTTTATGCCTTCCCCACGTCACAAATGAACACATTGAAAAGGACAGGGTCCAACACTGATACATGTGGTACTCCACTCATAACCTCCCTTACTGCCAAGAACTTCTCGTTCACTACAAATCTTGTACCCCTTCCCTCAGATAGCATTCTACACACACTGCCAACTTTTACCCCACACCCAAGTCCTTTATCTTTTAAGACAGTCTCCTTCATCAAAGGCCTTACTAAACTCCAAGTATGTTGTATTGACTGCCTGTCCCTTTTCAACCACCCTGGTCACTCAGTTGGCAAAGTCAATACAATTTGTCTGGCAAACCTCCCTCTCTTGAACTAGTGCTGCCTGGAGCCCTGTTATCCATTCCCTTCTAGGAAGTCCACCAGTTCCTCTTTCTCTCAACATGGATCCATTAACTTCCTCACTATAGACATCAGGCTGACTGGTCTATAGTTTCCTGGCTCATCCTTCTTCCTGCTGTTGTGCAGGGAAACGATATATGTTGTCCTCCATTCTCTAGGTACAATCCCTGTGGCTAGTGAGCAGTTGAATATGTTTTCAAGTGGAGCCACTATTGCTTCCCAGCCTCTTTGAGCACCTTTAGGTGTAAGTTGTCAGTGTCTATAGATTTATCTACCTTTAACCCTTTTAACTTTTCCATCACCCTTTTCTATACTATACTGTTCATGTCACTGGTTTACCCACCCCCTGTGCTTCCCACCTTACCCCACATTACAGCAGTGGCCTTAATTTACCCTAGTAAATACTGAACAAATGCATTTATTCAGTATATCTGCCCTACATTCATCCCCCTTCTCCCAACTTTAGCCCCTCATACGCCTCACTATGCTCCTTTGACCATTCATCTCTTCTAAATGCATCTGAATACCCCTTTTTTACCTTGCTGCACCTGCTATACTAGCCTGAGTTCAGTCTCCAACTTGGCATCCATGACCTTCCTACTAGTTTCCCTGGTTACCCTTAGGTATTCCTCCCTATCCTTCACCCTTTGGCTGCTCTTGTATTTTATGAATGCCTTCTTATTGGTTCTTACTATGTTCTTCACTTGTGCTGTGATCCACATTGGGCACCTAGCCCCTTTGTCCTTTGATACCCTCCCTATAGACTTTGCTGCTGGCTCTAGCATTCCTTTCTTAAATGTCCCCACTTTTCTTCTACCCCTTTTATCTGCATCATTTTCTCTGTGTTTTCCAATGAATAACTCCTGCATCCTATTGAAATATGCCTTCTTGAAATCACATATTTTTACTATACTTGCCCCTTTTGTGGTCCTCATTTGGATCCCCAGCCTCATTGTCTTGTGGTTGCTTAGGGCCCCTTCCTTTATTGGGCCCTGGAACAGTTGTACTAGGAAAGCCTCCTGGCATGCCTCTGCCATGGTCTGGGTACTTTTTCTTGCCATGACTGGGACTTTCCAGTCCTCATTCAACATGTTAAAGTCCCCTACTATTACCATTTTACTTAATTTGGCCATCCTGCTCAGTATCTCCTCTAGTTTCATATCACCCCTCCCTGGTCCTTGCCTGATGATCTGTAGACCATTCCACCCCTTATCTGTGTCCCATTTCCAATTGATACAAGAAAAGAAGGGGGAAGGTCCACAATTAGGTAGTAGAGACACATAGAGAGCAGGGGTGGACACCAGTCCATTCATGGAGGAGAGAGTCCTAAAGGAACTCTTGAAATTGAAAGTGGATAAGGCAATGGGACTGGATAAGATACATCCCAAAATACTAAAAGAACTCAGAGAGATGCTGGTAACACCACTGACAGCCTTGTTCACCCAATCTCTGGAGAAGGGAGTGGTGCCAGAGGACTGGAGGAGGGCAAAAATGATACCACTTCACATAATTGGGAGCAAGGTAGAAGCAGGAAACTATGGACCTGTCAGTTTGACCACAGTAGTAGGGAAGATGATGGAGTCAGTGTTAAAGGAAAGGACTGTAGAATACCTGGAGGCCAGCAGGGCTCAAGACCCAAGGCAACATGGATTTACAGCAGGCAGGTCTTGTCAAACAAATCTAATAGATTTCTTTGACTGGGTGACAAAGGTAGTAGATCAGGGTGGGGCAGTGGACATGGCCTACCTTGACTTTAGCAAGGCATTCAACACAGTCCCACACAAGTGATTAATAAACAAGTTGGCCAGCCTTGCAGTGGGTCTGAAGATGGTAAGATGGGTAAGAAATTGGCTTAGCAATAGGACACAGAGGGTGGTGGTAAACGGAGTTAATTCTGAAGCGAGGGAGGGAGGTAACAAGCAGGGTGCCACAGGGATCAGCACTGAGGCTGGTCCTCTTTAATGTCTTTATAAGTGACATTGCAGAGGGACTAGAAGGAAAGGTATGCATATTGCAGACAACACTAAGATCTGCAATAGGGTTGACACACTGGGGGGGGGAATGAGAAGCAACTTAAACAAGTTGGAAGAATGGTCAAAAGTGTGGCATCTCAGATTCAATGCAAAGAAGTGCAAAATCATGCAGTTGGGAAACAAAAACCCAGGGGAGAAATACACAATGGAAGGGATGTATTAACAACAACTAAACAGGAAAGGGACCTGGTGGTAGTTATAACAAATGACCTAAAGGTAGCCAAGCAATGCAAGAAGGCAGTGAGGAAGGCCAGTGGGATGCTGGGGTGCACAGTGAGAGGCATCACCAGCAGGAAACAGGAGGTGGTGCTGCCACTGTACAGATAATTGATGAGACCTCATCTAGAGTGCTGTGTGCAGTTCTGGAGACCCATCTCCTGAAGGACATTGACAGGGTTGAGACAATTCAGAGGAGAGCAAAAATGGTGCAGGGACTGCACAGGAAACCATACAAGGAGAGACTGAGGGACCTTGATATGTATACCCTGGAGGAAAGGAGGGAGAGGGGTGATATGATAGTGACATTCAAATACCTCAGGGGGATTAACAAGGTTCAGGAGGACATCATCTTTTGGAAAAAAGAGATGTGCAAGAACAGGGGGTCACAATATGAGGTTGGAGGGAGGAAGACTCAGGGACAATGTGAGGAAGTATTTTTTCACAGAAAGGGTGGTGGATGCATAGAACAGCCTCCCTGAGGAGGTCGTATGGGCAAAAATGATAGGAGAGTTCAAGAATGCATGAGACAGATAGAAGGTAACCCTAGTGATAGGTAGGAGAAAGTAAATAGCAGATTAAATAGGGTCTGGAGTTTATAAAATAGGTAGGGAAATGAGCAGACTGGGTGGGCCTTGTGGTCCTTATCTGCTGCCATATTCTATTTTTCTATTTCTACCCACATGGTGCCCAGCTTACCTAAGTCTCTCAGGTTCCATTGCCTCTATTCCCTACTTTATATACAAAGTTACCTCACCCTTACACTTTGTTCTGTCCTTTCTGAACAGTGACTATCCTGGTATGTTCATGTCCCACTCAAGATTTGAGGTTGCCCTTGTTTCAGTGACAGTCACTAGGTCAAGTTACCTTTCTGTTACCAATGCCTGTAGTTCTGGCATTTTGTTGCCTAGACTCCTTGCATTTGTGCACACCATCCTCCAGCAACTGGCCCCACAGGGAGAGGGGAACAGTGACTCTAAGACAAACCCAGAAGATAATCTGCACTTTAAAGAAGAAGCTTTAGCAGCAGTGTCTAATCTTAAAAGTGAAATGTTTAATGCCTTGGGAGACATAAAGGGTGCCTTGAATAATGTAACAGGGGCTATCTCTGAACTGAATATAAAACTTCAAAGCTTAACTAATAGGACTGAGGAACTGGAGACTAAAATGTCCCAAGTGGAGGACTCCACATGAACAACTCCTTGAAAGATCTTACGATTGGAGAAACAAATGCAGGCCCTACAAACTAAAATCACAGAACAAGAGAACAGAGCTAGAAGGACCAGTATAAGACTATGCAAAATCCCAGAAGGGGGTGGAGGGTACAGGGAACCCAGTACCTTATTTTGAGAAAATACTTACTATAGCATTGGATAGAAAATATCCTGAAGAAAAAGTAACACTGGACAGAGCACATCATGCAGGCTCCCAATTTGCAACCAACTCAGAATAAGCTCAAGCAGTATTTATTAAAACTCTCAAGTTCCAAGACAGAGAGGCAATTCTCCAAAAGGCACATGTCTTTAAAGGCCTGCAATATGAAAATCTACAATTTAAAGCTTATCTGGACCTATCTTTTGAAACAACGGAAAAAAGAAAACAATTTAACTCTTTGAAACAAAAACTCTATAAAAAAAGCATTTGATTTTCCATGCTGTATCTTGCCAGAATTAGTTTTATTATAAATGGGCAGCTGCACACATTTGATTCCCCAGAAGATGCAGAAGATGCTTATGAAAAGGCATATGAAAATGGGGGGAACCTAAATGAACTTTAACACTTTAAAGGCCAACCAAAATCTTCCCTCTCATGATTATCTGACTGGTGGAACTATATAAATTAAGCAGCAGGAATTGAAATGAAGAGAATAAAAAAAAGAGGGGTTCTAAATAACAGGAAAACATACAAAACATGATAGAATTAAAGGGGAGTTATGTAAATTAGAAGTGTGGAGGAGAGGAGGACGTGGGGGACAGAAAGGAGTAACAGAAACTAATGGGATGCATCTCCATTTGTAATTGCTTTATTGCGGTAATAATGCAACTGCAAGTCTCCTCTTCCCCCCCCCTTACTTTCCACACTTCTTTCACGTCTCTCTTCTTTTCCCCCCTCTAAAACTCTCTATTGCTGAATATTGGAAAAGGATCTCTCTGTTTAAGACTAGTGGCGCTTCTGGTGTATGGAGTTGGACTTACAGCCAGCTTGTCTGTGTGTGGGGTATTTGGGGGGAAGGCGGGGTAGGCAGAACTATAGTGTAAGGAGGTAGGGGGATTTTCTAAGGATTTATTAGTCGTTACTTATGGTTCTACAGAGACCAAGTATTTATATAAATTAAAAGAAATAAAAATCAAAAAAGACAAGGTAACGATAAAATTGGAAAAGGGGATCCAGGAACTTGATATAACCAACTTAATTTACTATGACAGAATTTTTTAAGGTGGCAGCCTGGAATATGAAAGGGTTACAAGACAGAGTTAAAACAATAAAAGTTATAAAATATCTTGGGAACAAAAATATCAATATGATCATGTTACAAAAAACGCATCTTACAAAAAAAAATATTCAGTGGTTTGAGAACAGATGGGGCAGAACCTTTTACATGGAATGTACTAGTAACTCAAGAGGTGTTCTAATTGCCTTAAACAGGAAAAAAATAATGCCTAACATATCTAAAACTATCATAGATAATCAAGGTCGATATGTGATACCACAACTACAGCTTTTTAATGTTAAATTCACTTACGCAGTCTTATATGCCCCCAATGAAAACAGTGCTAGATTTTTTTCAGAATTCTTGCTGGCTCTGTTCACTTTCGAGGCACCATATTTGATAGGTGGGGATTTTAATCTGGCTTTACAGCACATTCTGTTAAGAGATAAATGGTTGTCAGAAGCATATTGAGGCCACTACTGGGAGTTGGATACACATGAGAAGTGTGTACCCAGCCTGCGATCAGGTACATGGAGCATGGCATTTACTACAGCCAGCCACTGCAGAAAAACATGTCTGCAGCCTCACTGGCATACTGTTGCATGAGTTCCAGATCAGTGGACATAGGTGGGCATCCAATTGACCGCTTGTCCTGGCTTCTCTGCTCTGTATGGAGCAGGGGACTGTGAGACAGTACCAGACCCAACATTACACTTGTCAGGTGAGTGCCTGAATGGCTGCCCCAACTCTCTATGCCTGACCAGAGGGCTGAGGTGGCATGGCAGGTGGTACTGTTTTTCTTGCCATGGCCAGCAGGTGCTCATTGGGAAGGCACCCAGCAGCTATGGCAGGGTTCCGGCCCATGCAGCCTGTGCTCCACTCACCCAGCATTCCACCCCTTTGTGAATGCCATGTAGTGCAGACACACCTCCTTGACACTACCCGGGATCATCTGCACATGTTCCTTAGAAGCATGAACAGCCAGTTGATTGAGCACAGAAGGGGTATATGCCCCTTTAGTGCATGCCATGTGGGTCTGCAATTCCCTGGTGTGCAGCATTCCATCTTACAGATGCCTAATCCCCATGGATACGCCGCACAAGCATTTTGAATAATCATGCATAGGGCCCATTATGATGAAAGTAAATAAATTTGACCCCCTTGTTATCCATATATTTGATTATTACAGTGGTAGCAACTGCCATTAGTAGCACTATCAGGCCATGTGACATATTACCATTTTACTGATATTAGTTTCTATGCACTGGATAACACACAGCTAACAAGAAAGATATTGCCTCATGTTGCACTATAACATGATATCATTACTGATAGGGCTGGCTACTACTGTATGCCTTACTGGGGAATCCTTCAGTTCTACTATACCTCTGGGCTTCTTCCGGGGCAGTCTCAAAGAGTTAACCTCACGCCAAATGGATGAATGACACCTTGTGTATAGATTTTTACAATCCCTGTAACAAAATGTTTGTTGATGTTACAAGATTATCATCAATGATGACTTAATAGCCCTTTGGATAATAGTTAATCTCAATTTAAGAATTATTCAGTATCCTCTGCATTCAGGTAAAAGTATATTTTTCAGTTCTTATCTGGCAATGGCTTAGGTTTATCCACTAAAATCCCTGAAAAATATTTCATCACATTTATTGAAACAGCAAACAGAGAAAATGGTATTTTCAAAAGTGCTCTAAAATGACATAGTTGTATCAAAACACGCAAATCTGCATGCATCATGTAGGTGTGACAAATAATTGGACTATATTTTCATAACTACATGAAAACAAACATGTCATGGTGCAAAATAAATGTGCATCATAACTGAGTCATATTTGTAGTGCAAATATAGGCTGCATTATAGTTGTGTCACTTTTGCACACTGATCAGGACACAAGCACATGTGTAGCAAATTGTGGCAAAAACATCTTCTGATGGTAGCCATACCAATCTAATGCAGATGCATCTGTGACTTGTAGTGCAAAAGTGATGCAACTTGCTGCTGCATCATCAGAACTCTTTGAAACTACAGACTAGATTGTTTGCAGGAAATATGGCCACCAAATTGTGTTGATTACCCATTTAAAGGTTTTTGGTTTTTTTTTATCATAGAAATTTTTTTATTGAATTTTCATTATGGAGACCATAGACATCAATCTTACAGCATAATATCTCTTGTGCAACTGTCCAAGTTATACATGTCACATCCATAACTCAGGAAAACAATACATTTCCACTGCAGGAATGCTAATACAGATGTAGTACTAGCGGATTAACTTGCAACCTATAACACTATAGATTAGACACTAAACATTTCAACAACCATCCTCACAAGAGAGTACATATTAACATATTAGGAAGCTTCTATCACTTTGAGATGTCAGCAGCACTTTGAAATAGCAGAAATACGGGGAAGAGAAAAAAGACAAAGGTTAATAGGGAAAGGGTAAAGCTGGAAGTCAGTATGTAGAGAAACTTCATATCCTTCCAAGTATTGACCCCTAGGCCAGAACCACCTAGGTACATTCTGTAAAGTTTTAGGTCTCGAGGCTCCTGATAGGAGTAGGTGGGTTGCACAGTGTTGGAAATGGGACTTTACAGAGGGTAGAGTTTAGATACGGTCACCATTTCAGGATTTAAAGGGTTCTTGATGTTTCAAATCCCTACCAGGAAAGAAAAGTCAAAGTGGAGATGATTTGCAGGATTAATGATTCTTTTAAAATTTTCTGATTCTGTTAAAGGTATAAATAGAGCTGTGCAGAATATAAAATTCCGCCAGTAGAATTCATGCAGAATGGCAATTCCACTTGTGAAATACTTTTTCAGAATTACTTTTTTAATTCTGCAAAATTTCAAAAGCATTTCTATGTGAACCATTTGGAAAAATTAATCCTCAATTTACATAAAGGATTCCATTTACATAAATGATTCCAAGGATAACCATTATGCTTTCAAAATTGTCAAATTCCACTTCTGATGGAATTTTATGGAATTAGGCAAAATTTCAAAAATTCATTGGAATTCTAACAGGAGTGGAATTTGAAAATTCCACACAAATCTAGTTATAAACCACAGAACTATAAATTATATAAGGAATAGTGTATGGGCAACCATAGATGGTTCCATGTCAACTCCACGAAACCTAATGCAGTGCAGTACAAAGCAGTGTGTACAAAACTGCTGAGGTCGAAACCGTACTTGTCAATAATGGTGAAGCACAAAACAGTATAAGTTAATATTGCCACTGGAGTATTGAGCCATGGTGGTGTGGTGTTGTAATAGTACATCTTCATGTAAGCTGAACATTTACTGGAGTGGTGATCCATGCTGGCATGGTGTAATAATAGTAAACCTATATTCACTGTGTTGTACTTCACTGCTATTGACAGATGCAGTTTTGACTTTGGTGGTTTTGTACACATTGTTTTTTACTGCACTGCATTAGGTTTCATGGAATTGACTTGGAACCCCATACACAATGAGGCTGTCAAACAAAACCACAGAAGAAAGGCAAGGCTCTCAAAGCAGGCTAAACAGCTCAAGCTTTTTCAAAACTCCAGTATAAATAAATAGGGTGCACCTTACCAGGACAGGAAAGTTCAGAAAACACACACTCTGAAATACTTGGGGTGAAGGAAGGCTAGCACTCCTGTTAACTAATCAAAAATCACATTTACTTAATCCAATACAGTAGCAGCAGGAAAAGGCATTTGTGAACATGGATAAAGTCCATATGCTGTTCCAACATACCAAACTTAGCAAGTCTAATTCTGCAGACTCCATTAACAAGAACACCAGCTTCACAAAATCTGTTTATGTTTCAGTGTCATAACCAATGCCTTCATCAGGACATGTGATGCTCACTGACTAGCTACTCTGAAATAAACCACCCTTAAAGTGACAGTGCAATAAATAATTAAATAAATATGCAGACAGACGACAAGCGAAAATACTGGTGCTATACTACATAAATACTAAGTGGTAAAACAGTACAGAATAATGCATTTACTAGCACATCTCATAAACTCAATTGCTAGTAAAATGGAATACTGGATAAATCATGTATGTACAGTACAACCTTGATTATCGGAATGCTCAAGGAGACATCAGATTTGTTTCGATAATTGATCGTTTGGATAATCAGGGGTCCATCACAGTAAGCATAGAGTTGGGGGACAATGTCAGAGTCTGGATAATAGGGAGATCTGGATAATCGTGGTTTGGATGATCGAGGTTGTACTGTATATAAATTCAAAAAAAAAGTTTTTAACCAGACTAGTTCAAATTTAAATAGCACTGCTCATTGGATCAAATTAAAGGGCAATATAATACTTGATAGACACTTCATATAAATATTTAGGCAAACAGTATATAGCAGCACATTGCTATGTGTGCAATCTACATGTAAGGCACCCTTATAAGTCATGCACTCTCTGCCCCCAAGCTTGACTATGGTGCCCAAGCCCTCACTCTAAAAATTACCCCTGACCCAGCCAGGGGCCCACTCTTCCTTACGGTCTTCTACATACCCCCGAGGAACCAGAAACCAGCGGTCCAGTCTCTCTTCAACTACCTCACCTTCCTACCACACAAAGCTGAGCAACTTTTCTTAGGTTACCTTAATGCCAATTTGCTTGGTACCACTGCCTCTCATACCAGGGACTCCTTCGCTGCCCTGGACATGTCCCAGTTAGTCACCCAGCCCACTAGATTCAACCAGACAAGTGGCTCCAGCACCCTCTTACATGCAATACTATTGAACCACCCTCATAAAATCTGGGATGTCAGTGTCCTCCCCAACTCACTTAGTGATCACTCACCTGTCCTTTGTTTCTTGTCATCCTCCATATCAAAACCTGTGTCCCAGGCCACCTTGCACTGGCACCTATGCTCTGGGGGTCTCCGAAAGCTAAAATTGCATCTAGCACAGCTGGACTGGTCCTCCATTCATCACACCCCTGATATTGACTTGGCCCCTAGACCTTTTCACCAATGCCTTCAGCAAGGCCTGTGACCTTTCACCCCCCACACCAGAATCCATACTAAAAAAACAATATGCTGCATGGATATCCCCATCCATTATCCAAAAACTTAAGCATTGGGATAATCTTTGTCACATCGCTATCGAATCAGGCAAGTCAGCTGATAGACAAACCTACAATGTGGTGCATAATCAGTGCACCTGGGCTATTAGAAGGGCCAAGGCAGAGTACTATCCGACCACCCTCGCTTCCGCCTGTGGTTCCACCAGGACTTTCTGGGACAGCATTAAAGAGCTTAATGGGAAGACCCACTCCCCCCACTGTCCTAGCTCTCCATCGATGGCACTGTCACTACAGACCCAACTTGCATAGCTGATTGCCTCAATACTAACTTCTCTGTCCTAAGCTCTGTCCTGCCAAACAACTTCTTTGACCCAATCCCCACCTCTATCCCCCCTGTCTTGGATCACCCTCCTTTCTACCTGCACACTATATTCTCCCATGTAGCCAGGCCGCACCTGCTAAAATCCCTTGGTAGCAACAACCCCAGCTGTGACCCCCTAGACTCCAGGATCCTCTGCATGATCTTGGATGTCATCCTAGTCCCCTTTACAGACCTACTAAACTGGTCTCTATGACTCAGTCAGTTTCCCAGTGCTTGGAAATGAGCTGAAATCACCCCTATACATTTGAGTGGAGATCGGTCAGGCTTTTATCTGTCATGCGTAATGTGTGTGTGTGTGTCTAGCGATTATTTTGAAACAATAAAAATTGTTGAACTAAAAAAGAGTGGAGATTGGTCCTCGCCTAACTACTGGTCAATCACTATCCTCCCCCAACTCTTTAAAGCCCTAGAAAAGATAGTGTCTGTTCAACCCTCTGAGTACCTGGCCAAATATGACACAATGTGCTTAGAACAACATGGTTTCCACCCAGGACACAGTACCACTACTGATCTCATAGAGTTCTCTCAACACCTACACTCTGCTCTTGACTCTGGCAACCTTGTTGGCACAGTGTTCATAGACCTCTCCAAGGCTTTTTACATAGTTTGTCACCCCCTCCTGCTTGACTTCCTCCATCAACTCGACTTTTCCATTGGTCCCATTGCCTGGTTCTCCAGCTACCTGTCTGCCAGATCCCAGCTTGTGAAGATAAATGGCTTCCTGTCCAATACCTGGCCCATTCATTCCAGGGTACCCCAGGGCTCCATTCTGGGCTCTGTACTTTTCAGCCTCTACTTCAACATTGTCCCCAGCTCCTGCATAGGAAAAATGCTCCTCTATGCTGATGATGCAGTTCTCTTTGCCTCTCACCCCAATCTCTCTTTTCTCCAGGTATCCCTCCTGCACACCTACAACCAAGCTGAAAAGTGGTTCCTTGACCACCAACTTGTCATTAACCTAAAGAAGACTAAGTCAATGCTCTTCACCCATCACCAAAACAAGGCCAAGAATGCCCCCCTCTTTATTCTCCCCAGAAATCTGCACCCACTGGAGCAAGTGACCTCTTACAAATATCTAGGCATCACTTTCAACTTGGCTCTCACCTTCCACACCCACATCAATGCCCTATCCTCCACCATAAATTCTCAGATAGGCTTACTATACCATCATAGAGATTGCCTCCCCCAAGTTGCCCTCCGGCTGGCCATCACCTCTTCCATCCTGTCGCTAGTGGACTATGGCTTGTCCATTTATGCTGTGGTGGACAATACCGCCTTGACTAAAATCCAGCTCTCAATCAAGAATGCCAGCAGGTTCCTGACCGGAGCCTCTAGCCACACTCACACTTGCCTGCTCTACTCCACCACCAACCTGCTAACCTTTGAGGAGCATCTGCACTACCAGACTTGCCTACTCACCAAAAAATCTCTTCTAGGGATCTCCCCTCTGGGGGTCTCTGCTTCACTATGGCATGCGTCCTCATCTGTTGCCAACCATAGCTCTGTAAAGGCCACCTTTCTCGTGCCCAGAACCAAGACCTCACTAGCCCAGAGGTCCTTCCATTACCAAGCCCCTGCTTGGTTCAACTCCCTCCCATCCTGCATCACAGACATTGCCAAAATTGGTCCCTTCAAAATCACCCTCCAGGAACATCTCCTTGACACTCAGTGCTGTAGATGCACCTAATTAATCCCACTGTGGGATCCTCCTGTCAGGCCTCCCTGACTTGACAATGTCCTCCGGACAGTCTATCCTCTGCCCCCCTTCCCACCTTACTCCCCATCCCTACCTCCACCATCTCCAGGTATTATCTAGGTATGTCCAGAGTTGTACCCCCAATGTAACTCTTGGGTACCTTGTATATGACTGTAACCTATTATAAGTAACATTATTATGTAACCTATGTGTACGCTATGTTTAATTTTCTACACCTGTACTGTTCTCATTGTTGTAACCACACTATGTAACTCTGTCTACCCCCCCCATGATGATGTGCCTTTGTAAATGAGTCCATGACTCAAAGGATGTAAATCCAACTTTTCTAATAAATAAATAAATATAATAAATAAAATTTAAATTACAAAACATTCACTGAATGCAGACAATCAAAAAATAAACAGCAACAAAGCTAATTGATTATTTATGTAGTTCATAGATTGTGTAGAGAGGCAACATCATTCATTCCCTTTGGTTTCACAACATCCAGAGTTATAATCCAAAATGCTTCTCTGTTCAATAACTTACCTTTTAAACTACCACCATATTGATCCGGTGACACTTTTTCAATGGCAAAAGATTTAACTGACACAGAGGTGTGGCATGAATCTTTAAAATGTCTAGCCACTGCCTGACTTTCATTAATAGTTCTAATAGCAGTTTTATGTTCAGCAACTCTGTGTTTCAAAGCACTTTTAGTTTGTTCGCTATAGTAAATACCACACGTACAAGGTAGTGCATAAATCACACCTTCTGTGCTACAATTTATAACATTCTCAATATTGTATCTCTTTTCTGTGTATGGGTGTGTAAAATAATTCATATTTCTTGTGTTGCTGCATTGAGCGCAGTGGCCACATTTAAAGTTGTCTGTTTGTGGTTTTGTTGCCATGTCTGAACCTTTTCTGTTTTTGGTGCTAGAGTATGTACCAGCACATCTCCAATATGTTGCCCCTTCTGTAAGCAATTCTTGTTTTTTGACAACTAATAGCATCAAATGTCTTGTTCACTTGCAGAATATTCTAATGTTTTTTAATTACATCCACAATTTAATTGGTTTTAGGGAACTATGGTGTCACAAATGTTACTTCTGGAATTCCACGGTCACATCTATTATTTGCATGATTCATTTATTTTTCAGATGTGTGCAATTAGTTCTGTTCTGTTTTTTTATCTAGCATGTTCATGCACCTTGTATACCACATACGGTGTTTGACGTCTTTTTTAGAACCTCTTTCTCATCACTGTGCTACATTCTTCAAAATCACTGTTTCTACTATAAGTGTGTCTTACTCTTAAAAATTGTCCCTTAGGTATGTTGTTTACAAGAGCCCTTGGGTGACAACTGTCTGCCAGTAATACAGTATTTTTAGCAGTAGGTTTTCTAAACATTTTACATTCTAAATTATTATTGCACTTAAATACAGTGAAATCCCAAAAATTGATTTCATGTTTGTTCCATTCCACTGTAAATTTAAGGTGTCTGCTCGAAGAATTTATGTAATCCATGAAACGTGCTAGATCATTTTCTGAACACCTCCATATCATAAAGCAGTCATCAATATAACATTTCCAGACATGAATATTATTGAAAAATGGATTATTAACATCATAGATAAATGTTTCTTCCAATTGTCCAACATAAAGACTTACTAAATTTGGAGCAAACATTGTGTTCATACTAGTACCTTTATTTTGTGTGTAATTCTTGCTGTTAAAGATGAAGAAATTCAACTCTAACACAGTTCTTGCACAATCAATAATAAAACTTGCAGGAGGTGAGATGTCATCATGGTGGTTTCTTAATGCTTTTGCAATAGCTTCTAGGCCACATTCATGCGGAATATTAGTATACAAATTTTCTACATCAATGCATACTAAATAGTAATTTTCCTGGATTTCAGGATCTATTAAGATTTTACACAAATGGTTGGTGTCTTGTACAAACGAAGGGAGTAAGGGGACACATTTCTTAATGTGTGAATCTACAAATTTAGAAATTGGTTCAGTAGCTGCTCCAATCGAAGATACAATGGGTCTGCCTGGAACCACAGTCTTGTGTCTATGTAGCTTTGGTAGCAGATATAGTGCTGGTCTATGAGGTTCATCTACTATTAAAGTACTCTGCTTCTTTTTCTGTAATCCATTTATTAATGACTGATTCAGAAACTAGAATTTTGAATGCATCACATAATTTGAGGTGTAGGGTCACTGTTTAAAACTGAACAAAAAGTAACATCATTAGGTTGTCGATTTGCCTCAGTAATATATTTTTGAAGATCTCAGACAACCACTGCTCCCCCTTTATCTGCCGGGTGAATAATAATGTCACTCATATTTGCAAGTTCAGTGGGGGCATCTCTTTCTGGTTTACAAATATTTTGATAGTTGTTCCGGTAATGACTAGTCAGGAGGTCATTTGTTTCTCTCTCTCTCTCCTGCTTTTTTATATGCTAGAAGTGTTACACTTGTGGGGGGGGGCAGAAGGTAGATTTATTCTGAAGTCCTGAATTTTCATGTTGTGCATTTGTCCTTACATTTTCTTGTGGGACTGAGGTGGTAGTCAAATACAATTCTTTAAGTTTAAGTGACCTAAAAAACTTTTGCAGGTCTGTTTTGATGCCAAAAATATTAAGGGTGTTAGTAGAAATAAAAAAGAGACCTTTTGCAAGTACAGAAATTTGTATATCTGTATGATTTTTGCTTGTTAGATTTATGATCTTCACTGCTCTTTCTTGTAATGTGGAGATCTCCAAGGTTGGCTCCCTTGGTTCTATCTCCCTCATCTGTGCTCTCTCCCTCTGTTGCATCTGTTGCCTCACCCTCCTCTTCCTGCCTCTCCCTCTCCTTGTCTTTTGTGACTTTGATGTTGAGTTTGGCACTGACCTCCTCCTAAAAAGGGCCCATTTGATCTTATTGAATTAGAACTTGAGGAATCACTTTCCATGCCTACATATAAATTTCTGTTTGGGTCATTATAGGCAAATTTCTTGATTTAAAATAATTTTAATGTACTATGCCATGTATACACAATGCCATCATTGTAGTCACCATCATTGTGATCATGCTTTTGTTGCTTATAATATTTTAATTCAGTTTTGAATTTTTCTAGCTGGGTATCAATTTTGTTATTAATATCAGTCAGCTGTTCAGCTGAAAAAGCAGTAGCCATTTTAGTTTCAAGTTCTTGTATGTCTTTTTGTATCAAATCACACTCCTTTTTTGCTTTTTTTAATTATAAAAAAGATAAGATCAAAAGCTCCTTTGTTCACTACTTTCTCCCACTTATTCATAACATTTTTATCAATAAAGTACGAACGATGGTGTTTTTTGTATACGTAAGCGGTGTGTTATTTTTTAATCTCGCCAGTACTGTGAGAGCGATAGTGCATGCATTTAAAATCTTGTGTGTTTCTTTCCTAGATCTTCTATTTTTTTATTCAGTGAAAAAAGCTCATTACATAAAATGCATCATATTGTATAAGATCAAGATACACATCAGTCACACGTTATTAATATAGGGAGTTAAGATATAGACCTCAATCATTAGATAATAACCTGAAAAAGAAGTGTCCCCTATATTGATACATATAATAGATCAGTATTAAATATCAAAATTTCAATTCAGAAAACTTTTTCCAGATACTTTAAATAGGAGACATAAGCACCAATCGATAGTCATATGATACAAATGCATATGTTACATTTAACAAAATATAAGACATTGACTTAACATATATTGTTGACAATACATCAGAATAATGTTATTGCAAACTATCATTCTAGCAAGTTTCCTAGCAGTTTCAAGTATAAAAAAAGCTTTTGATGCTTACAATGCTTGCTATTAGGAATGCAACCAGGAAATTATCTATGACTAGTACATAGCTAAGATTGCTGAAGGGCATAGATAAATGGGTCCAAAATTAGATAAATTTTATTTATTTGCTTATAGTATGTACAGTATATCTGCTCTGTATGATGACTAGAGAGCATAGAGTTAATCCATGCCATAAACAGAGGGGTCCACTATCTTTCCGCTTCATAAGTATTAATCTAAAGGCATTGATTATACCTATGTTGATAAGGGATCTTGTCAATGAATTCAGGCTTCTTAAAAGGCCACCATATCTAAGTAATATCCAAAATGGGTCTTCAGTAAGCTTCCTGCCAATGGCACATGACAAAAAGTTTAATATTGATTCCCACCAAGTGCCTGAAAACAGGCACTTGTAGCTAGTGGGCCTTACCTGTTTATCAAAAAGAATAAAATAAAATAAGACATGTTTATGGACATAGTCTCAAACTTGTAAATAACCATAGAATTGTGCATTAGAAAGACCAAATTTAACTTTCAAAGAGTCAAAATCAAGCATTTGACCCATATCCAAAAATTGAGCCACCTCACACAGCCCTCCTAAGTATCAGTTTCTAAATGGAAGGTCATTAAGAAAGGGAGGAAAAAAAAATAATTCAAATATATGGGGGAATGTGCTGTTGCTTAAACACTCTTGGTGTGTAGGGTAAATAATAATAATAATACAGATTCTTGTGTCTTGGAATCTGCCAAGAAACATTAGTAAACAAGCAAAGAGTACTAATAATGTTTATTATGCTAGTTACACCAATCATGTGACAAAGAAAATCACAAGGGAGATGGGTTTCTCACAGCTCTCCTGAAGAATGTACATAATCTCCAGGATTGTAGATCTTAGGTTCTCTAAGATCTTGTTTTCTATCCACACACTCCAGCTCTCCGCCAGACAGTGCTAATCTTCTAGAGAAGCTACAGTGGGTTGCACACGGCTAAATACTACAGATAACAGCATAACAACAGAGATTACTTCATAGTTATAGATATGAGAAACAATATGTATTGGTCCTAAGTCATTCTCAATTGGATGATGACTTAGGAGACAGAATTACTAATGAGTATCATATGAGACAGAATATGCTTCCATTTGCATTATAGCTTGGACAAAAGAAATGCTGACTGGTTCAAACTACATGTGGCATTTCTTGCTTATATATAATATAAGACAAAGACATAACAAAGGCTTTCTGTCTCTGTCAGCTTGCTTAGACAAAGAGAACTGCTGACAAGGCTCTATTACACGTGGCATATCTGCCTGAGTATAAAACACACACTACATATAATTATATAAGAATATAAGTATACAATAATCACTGATGATCCCTCAGTCATCATATCAGTAATTAGGTAGATTATATATGGAATATCTATGAAAGACAAACATAATCTAGATAAATATATTATAGTGAGGTATAATGAATCATGCATAATAAACATTAACATTGTGCAAAATAGCAGTATCACAGTACAATAGACCAGGAATACAGTATGAGCTGTATGTGGGATGATAGGGGGCATAACCCATGTGTAATAGTCCCCTCTTTGCTGCCCTAATTGCAAAAGTGGCAACACAACAAAAACACAATGGTTAGGCCCCATTCATCTACAGGCCCGTGGCACGAGCCTGATAGAGGAAATTAACTGGTCACGGTAGTGTTTCAGGGTTTTCCTTAAACAACAAAATGTAATTATAAGGAAAAATGTTAATAAACCTTGTATTACTATAAAGATTTGGAATAAAACTTCACAACGGGGTTTTCCAATGTCAAAACAATCAGTAAATACTAATGTGTATCAGGTGTGTATCTGTTCTATTGGGAAGAAATTGAAGAGACAAACTTAAGTTGCCTGTATGGATATTAAAAATAATTAAAAATCGAGATACAGCATCAAGATAGTTAGGACTAGACTTAATGGTATCTGGTTCCAGGATGGGAACAGGTGTGATTACCGTATAACCTATTACCTGTTTGGGGAGTACAAACAGAAGTTAGAAAAGTTCACTTTGCATAAATTTTAGTCCATATCAGAAGAATGTATAGTTGGTCACCTCACAATGTTCCACATCTGCAGAATATACCACCTTGGAGATGGCATTTTTCAGTTGGTAAGTTGAATAGGACACAAAATGTCAATGTCCACAAGCCATAAACTATGAACAGTTCCAGGGATAAATCCAAGATTTCTTCAAGCGTTAGATGAAGATTCATAGTTCAAATTCGATGCATTAAGATTTTCCAAATGTAGATCCAAATGTTCAAGAGGCAGCAGTATTTTCAGATGCCTCAGCAGGGGGTGCATTAGACTGAACATTGAGTTTTACAATGGAATAGCACCAGTGTTCAGTGGAAGATAATCACACGACTGCACAAAGAGTAAAAGTTTATGACAGTTCTCAGTTTGTATGAGGTGCCAGCCAGGCTTGGTAAACAAGTAGTGAAGAAAATGGATTTCTTGATTGTAGATCAAATAAAGAAGATTCTTCTTGCTGAGTTAGGGGATTGCCCCTACCCAAGACTAGCTTCATAGTATGCGTAACAATGAGCTTGATTGTAGAATCTTAATTGGCTGGACTGAATACAGTTTATTTGAAAGTTCACAAGTGGAAGCCTAATTTCAGTTATTAGGCAAGTATTCTCAAGTTGGTAAAACAAGTTGGAAGATGTCACATCTGCATAAATGGTGGTGTTCCTTTCAGGTACAACATTCAATGTTCAGAGTCAGTCAGGATTCCAAGACCTCATAGCAAATAAGCAAAGGAGGTAGTTTCAACCTTTCACAATTAAAGTTCCCATCAAGATGACCAATAGAATGGACAGTTGCTGATGATCAGAGATGGATTTTGCCAGATGAAAATGTGGCAATGACACTGTGAGAGTCAGAAACATGGCTTCCTGGATTGTGCAGGAATAAGTTGCAAAACATGGAGCAATACTGGTGTGTGTGTGGTGGCATATCCAAGGTTCCTTGACATTGACAAGGGAATGATGCTAGATTCAAATGAACAATTGTTAACACATGCAATAAAAGTGCAAAATGTGGCAATGCCACTGACCCATACATCTGTCATATATGAGATCAAGGATATGTCCTAATTCCAGATCCCAGAAGAGATAACCAAAGGACATAATTTGATTCAGTCAAAGAACATAATAGCAGTAGGCAGTGCAAAGGACTTTCCTAGCTATGTGATGCTTGTCTGCTTCTTTTATGTGAGCAAAATTAATTCATTAATATGAATATTTGTCAGGTCAAACCTCTTCATAATATCCTTATCATTGTAAATGTATATTGCTCTTTATGAGCAAAATCATGTATACCATGCAGTTGGGGAGGGTGATATTATATTTCATACTATCATGAACCTTTAACATATGTGCTTGAACTGGCTCAGCCCCTCCTCTTCCACCATCCGAGACTCTTTCGTCACCCAAGACTTGACACAACTCATCTCCCAGCCCACTATAGTTAACCCAAAGAGAGGAACCAGCACCCTTCTGGATGTCATTCTCACCAACCGCCCCCAAAAAATCCATAACATACAGGTCCTCCTGGACACCCTAAGTGACCACTCCCCTATCCTATTCCTTTGAGCTTCCCCCACTCCCAAATCCATAGCCCAAACCACACTTTGCAGATGCCTCCGCCCTGGTGGGCTGATTAAACTTACACAGTTTCTCACCCAGATTAATTGGTCCCCCATTCATCACGCACCCAACATTGATACTGCCTCACCCTTTTCTCCCAAGCCTTTAACATGGCCTGTGATCACTTTGCACCCCTCACCAAATTTTGATCCAAAAAACATAATGCACCCTGGGTTACCCCTGTCCTACTGCAAATGCTCAGAAATAGGGATAACCTCTGGCACCTAGCAACTGAAATGGTCTGTATGGCTGATAGACCACTACAATGCTGCTCGGAACAGGTGCACATGGGCCTTCTGTAAAGCCAAGGCCGACCATTACCAGGCCATCCTCACCTCCTCCTGAGGGTGTGCCTGGACCTTCTGGGACAATATTGAACAGCTAAATGGGAAATTGCACTCCCCACCCCCATCCCAGCTCACTATTGATGGCTCTACCTCCACTGACAATGCCTGCATTGCTACTTGCCTTAACACCTCCTTTACAGACCTTAGCTCTGTCCTCCCCAGTAATTTTTTTGACCCATCCACCAGCCTACCTCCCCCTGTCTTCCAGCACCCCTGCTTTCACCTACGCAAGGTATCAGCCCAGGAAGCCAGACCTCTCCTAATTAAAGCATTAAAAAGCAATAGTCCCAGCAGATAACTCTCTGGACCCCAATATTCTCTGACTGGTGCTGGATGAAGTCCTCACCCCACTCACCAGCCTTCTTAACCAATCGCTGTGCCTGGGGCAATTCCCCACTGCATGGAAAACTGCCAGAGTCATGCCCATTCATAAAGGGGGTGACAGGTCCTCTGCCGGCAATTACCGACCAATCTCCATCCTCCCCCAAAGCCCTATAAAAAGTAGTGGCCACTCAAATCACTGAATATCTGACCAAGCATAACATCTTATGCCCCGAGCAACATGGCTTCTGTGCTGGTCACAGTACTGGCACTGCACTAGTTGAGTTCTCCAACTTCCTGCATTCCTCTCTGGACACCAGCTCCCTAGCTGGTGCAGTGTTCGTTGACCTCTCAAAGGCATTTGACACTGTCTCCCACCCTCTTCTGCTGGATGCCCTCTGCCACACTGGTTTCTCTGCTGGCCCCCTCGCATGGTGTTCAAGCTATCTATCTGCTCATTTCCAGTGTGTCAAAATCAAAGGGACGCTCTCTGAAACTCATCCCATCCACTTGGGGGTACGCCAGGGCTCCATCCTGGGCCCCCTACTTGTTACACTTTATCTAAATACCCTGTCCAGTGCATGCTCTGGAAAAATTCTTATGTATGCAGATGATGCTGTCATTTTTACCACCCACTGTAATCCCATCTCCCTTCAGGAATCTTTACAGCACTCCTACAATGATGCTGAAGCCTGGTTTAAGGAGCACAGACTCATCATTAATCCCAAAAAAACCAAGACAATGCTCTTCACCCACCCCCAAAACAAAGCCTACAACGACCCACTCCTTATCCTCCCTAGCACCAAACAACTGCTGGAGCAAGTCTGCTCCTATAAATACCTTGGGGTTACCTTCAACTCAGCCCTCACCTTCCACACCCACATTAATGCCCTTGCATCCGCCACTAACACACGGCTTGGCATCCTCTACCACTATAAGGATTGCTTCCCCCTGATGCTCTCCGACTTGGCATTACATCATCAGTACTACCTCTTGTTGACTATGGCCTGCCAGTTTATGGTGCTGCTGACACTACTGCTCTCAACAAAATTTGCCTCACCCTAAACAAGGCTTGCAGGCTGATTACTGGTGCCCCCAGGCTCACACATACATGTCAACTCTATGATGGGGCAAAACTCCTTAACCTAGATGAACGGCTCTGCTACCAAACCTGCCTCCTCACAAAAAGAACTCTACTCAGGCTCTCCCCTCCTTGGGTGACAGCCTCCATCCACCATACCCAACCTACTATCGCAACCCGAACTGCCAACAAGACCACTCTACTGGACCACCCATGGTCAGTGGTCCTTCTGCTTCAAAGCCCCATCCTGGTTTAACTTTCTCCCTGCATCCACCTCCAATGCCCCCACAATCTCCAACTTCAAAACTGCCCTGCAGAGTCAACTTTTTAACACCCGCAGCTGCTCCTGTCTCTAACTTGGTGCCTCACCACCATCTCTCTACACTAGACAATGCCCTCTGGGCTGCACTCCACCTCACTCCCCCCCATATCTCCTCCATGCACCCTGCCCCTGTTGCAACCAGCATGTGCTCAGCTGTATCACTGGAAATGCTACAAAATTGTACAATGTATGAAATCTTTCTGTGTAACTCTACATCAGTGACTTGTAATCTGTAACCTAAATGCTCTGTCTGTCCTCAATGTGATGAGGTACCTTTGTAAATGACCCTCTGGCTCAAAGGTTGTAAACCGATTATACAAATAAATAAATAAATAAAAATAATGGCTATATCTGCCTTATTTCAAGCAGATATGTCAGAGCCAAAATAGGCCTAAATCTAAACCTAAATGCCTAGTGTGTTTGGGTACAGTAGGTTTACAGTCATAGGATGTACTACTAGAAGTCAGGATCAGGATGTGAAAATCCTGTGTGTGTGTATGTGTGGTGCTATCAGTCCCTGTATAGGGAGTCATTAGTGAGTATCTGGTATGCTGCCAGGTTATCCAATCACATCATTATTAAAAAAAAAATTGGGAATGTTTGTTGTGAAACATAAAACAAATCATTTCAAGTTTTAAAAGGTGAGATTTAAAATCGCTGGTATGTGCATGAGCTGCACATTATTAACTAGGGTACCTGGTTGAGAAGTGACTGTTAAGACCACTGGGTGAGCCAGGGTTCTATTTTGGGCACTCAGTATTAAGTGTCACAAATTATGGGGCATCATTGGGTAAAAACCTTTAAGGTCTAATGACATTTATTACCAAATAACTTTGGATGCAAAATTTCCTGATTATCAACAAGATGTAAACAGGAGCCCAGATCAAGTCTAGCTGCTAGAATTGATCCAAAGCAATGATCATAACATTCAGTACGGCCTCACTACCCTTCTGGACAATGAACATGTCTTTTAGGACTTTAGTGTGAATTCCACAGGATGCAATTATTTCAGGTGGGCTTGTAAGGTATTCTGTCTCAACCATCTTTTTACGATTAGGTCACCGGTTCTTATCTGCAATAAAATGTGCAGTTTGGGCTTGTAAGAAGACCCATACTTCTAAAAGAATAATAAGCATAAAAGCAAGCATCTCTCTCTCTCTCTCTCTCTCTCTCTCTCTGGAACCTAAAAGGAAAGAGAAAAAGAAAAACATAGTTTAGTACTATTCTTCCCACTGGGGTATGAAAAAGTTATTTAACCTCCTTTAAACAGGTTCATTTGAATGACATGTAGCCATTTATCAATGACTGTTATAGTGAGGCAGTCTAACTTGGTAGCCTGCTAGACTGAGTTTGTTTACAATGGGATAGGGCCAGTTGTTGGGCCTTGCCCATACATTGTAAAGCAAACAAGTGTACCTTTTGGATGTCTTGTTTGAGATATTTAACATATTTATCTAATGATTCTCTACCAGCAGTGGCAGTACACAGGTCCAGCAGTAAATGTTCTAGGAGTCTCATGGACCGTTCAGTCATAATTTCAAAAATGGGGTATGCTGTGTACCTGCAGAGGGTGTCCCTCTTATTGCCATAAGGAGTAAAGGCAATAATGAATCCTAGTCCTTTGGGTTTTCTGAACAAGTTTGGATAACATAACTTTGATCTGCCTGTTAGCCCATTCCACCTGTCCTGATGACTGTGGGTTGTAAGGAATATAAAACTTTTGTTTTACCCATAACAAATTTAGAGCTTCCTGCATTACTTGGGCTATAAAGCCGGATCTCTGTAATCACTTTGACTGTGTTGTTCTGTTTTGGGATAGCTTTATACTGTTTGGAAAAAAGGTCTGTGATCACTAGTGCTAACTAGTTGTTCTTAGTAGTTGGCATAATGCCAAAGTAGTCAATCTGGATGTTATTCCAGGGGCCTGATTGCCTCTGGAGTAACCATGTTTTTCCTAGCCAGTACAGGATTGTTCTGTTCACAGATCAAACAGCTACTAATGTAGTATTTTACATCATTTCTCATGTGTGGCCACAATACAGAGGATTTCAGTCTGTCTAGGGTTTTACTAGCTCCCTAGTGTCCACCAGTTGGAGTATCATGTACTTGGTACAGTAGATAAAATCTACTCTCATGTGGCCAATAATTACCTATAACTTTTCATGAGTGTTACAGCAGTGATGTTCCAAATGAGTATGCCATCACTGGATAGGTGAATGTAATTTTTACTTTCTTATATGGGCTATTTCTGGAAGTTATTCCTCAGTTCCTTTATTAAGGAACATATACACTGCCCTCAAATGAGGGTCCTTCTTATGGAACATAAAGTTCATGTTTAAAATATGCTTGAACCTTATGAATGTACGGTTTGTAAACTGTTAGGTTGTGATGCACATAGACAAGTCACTTTATTTCACAGCGATATTATAGAGTGCTAGAACAGAAACTTGTTTTCTTCCCAAAGAAATTCAGTTTAGAGAGAAACAGACCCAATTAGAAACTGTAATAAAAACATAGTATCTGCAGTCTTTTAGATCAAGGCCATTTTGTCAGACTGCAACATTTAACCTTCTCATGGAGTGCTGATATCATTTTACGAAAGGAAAAATCTTTTTATTCCTTATTCCTTTCTTAACATGTCCTGTGTCTTTCTCAAGGACTTTCCAGCTCTCTAAACCATCCAAAAATATTTGTGGTAATTAGGAGACCCCTTGCCTCCCTGCTTTTCATTTTATTTGTCCGGCATGTTTTAACCTTGCCTGTGAATCATACATATACGAAGATGCAGTTACTAGTCATGCACAATCTGTCATCACCAGAATGTAAAATAATTCCAAACCCTGCTATCTGACCCTCACTGGTATGTGTGGCTGAGTCATCAGTCAAAACATGACACACAGTGGTGTCTTTTAACACTTTCTGAGGTTTTGTCAGAAAGGGCACTGGGACAGGTAGGTCAGGGGTTGGAGTGAACAATCATGGGTCTCTCCTGCAAATTGTAGACCATGGGCCAACAAGGATGAAGTTTTGATAGGAAAGACAGTGATGTCATGATCCTGTAAAATGAGAGACCAGTGTGTAAGTCTGGCATTGATTACAGAGTCATCTTTTACTCTGTCTGACAACAAAAAGTTAGTTGGCAAATGATTGGAATCCAGCACAATGGGTGCATATCTAATGATGTACATAAAGTATATCACTGCCCAGTATGTAGCCAAATGATTCCTTTCACAAAGGTTGTATTTCTGCTCCACTGGGGCAAGCATCTGGGATGCATAAGCAATGGGTCTGATGTGTACATTGTATTTTTGGGCTAAAACTGCTGAGATTGCTATATCTGATGTGGCAGTTTCAAACTAATACCCTAAAGTTGTGTTGGGATTAAACAATGCTGGGACCATGGTCAATGGTCCCTAAAGAAAAGACAATGATATCAGTATTAGGATATCTTGTACCTTCTCACAAGAGGTGCCTGCTATTGTCTGTACTGGAAATAACCCAGACTGTTCCTGGCTTGTGCCTGCTATTGCAGCCATAGTATGGGATGATCCAGGTATCAGTGATGGAGATAGTTCTGCATCATGTGCTGGCAGTGTGGGCACTATCAGAGGTGCCTGCACAGTGGAGAAAAGTGTTGTGCAAGTTGCACGTAGTTCTCCAGCTATGGATTGTGGTTCAGTAGTAAAAAAGGTGAGGTATTGCCCATTGCATTTAACCAGATCTTCACTGCAGTTTGAGTGCAGAAAGTAAGCTTTCTGAAGTGTTTGCTGTATTTCCCAGCAAATAAACAATGCTTAACATTAGAATACGGAGAAAGTCAGTGGTCATCAATGTCATTTTGAAACCACTTCTGTAAAGACACCATATTAGCTGCATAATAGTAATTTTTTAAGCATGGTAGGGCAAGCATACCTTTAGTGGTGGGCAAGTATAATTTATAGATTTTTAATCTAGGTTTTTGCCTTTCCACAGGAACTACTTTATTAAAGTTTCTAGTCCTTTGAAAAAAATAATATTAAAAAATGATGGGTATATTTTGAAATAAAAATATGAATTTAGGGAGAGTATCCATCTTTATGGAATTAACCCTGCCAATAAGTGTCAAGGGAGGTTTTTCCAGTTTTTTAGTGCCATCTTAGTTTTCTGAATTAGTGGGTCAAAATTAAGTGAATGTAATTTTTTTTAACTCATTATCACATGTACGCCTAAATATGCAATTTCAGACACAGTTTTAAGTTTATATTCAGGTGAAGATTTAAATGGGTCCGAATGTTGTTTCATTTCCATAATTTCTGTCTTGTTCCAGTTTACTTTATAGCCTGAAGCACCACCAAATTTTGAAATGATGTCTATAATTGAGTTAAATGAATGATTAAGATTTTTAGCATATATTAGATTATCATCAGCATACTAGTTGATTCAATGTTCAGTATTGTTTATTCTAGGTCTCAGGATATTTTCAGATTTCCTAATAGCTATGGCTAAAGGTTCAATAGAAAGAGCAAAAATAAGAGGTGATAAGGGGCAACCTTGATCGGTGCCCCGGTATAACTGAAAATATGAGTAAATGTCTTGGTTTGTTTTAATCCTGGCCACCAGGCTGGAGTACAGCACCATAATCCACTGCATAAAATTTTGGATCAAATCCAAACTTAGGTACTATTGTTTTTATATACGACCATTCCACCCAGTAAAATGTTATTTTCTGCATCCAACAGTAGTAAAGAGAGAGATCAGAATTTTTGTAATAATCCAGAAGATTTAATGTTCTCCTTATAGTCGATGTTAAAGAGAGGCCTTTAATGAAACCATTTTGATCCGGGTGTACTATATGGGGAATTACTTTCTCCAACCTGGTGGCCAGGATCATAGCCAACATTTTGGCATCAGAATTTATAAGTGAGATGGATCTGTAAGAGCTGGGTTGCAGGGGATCCTTCAGCTTTTAAAGAAATAGATGAATACATGCCTCTTTGAATGAGGATAGAAGGAGCTTTGCATTAAACATATAATCAAATACCAGTTTAAGGTGAGGGGCTTAGAGGGAGGAGAAAGTTTTAAAGAAATCAAGCATAAGGCCATCTGGGCTGGGGGCTTTACAAGTGGGGAGATTTTTAATCACCAGTACATTTTCCTGCAGGGTAATATCCTGTTCCAGTTTTTGATTCTCTTCTGGTTAACTTTAGAGAAAGTTAAACCAGCAATAAACTTATTTGTATTCTCTAATGTGCATGTGTCTTCAGATGTAGCTCCTCATAGTATTGGGAGAATACCATTTTTATTTCCAAGGGGCTAGAGACAGTTTCCCCATGAGAATTTTGAATGAATGTAATTACATTTTTTTGTTGTGAACTTTGAGCTGCCAGACCAACTGCTTGCCAGTTTTATCCACGAATGCATAGTATTGGCTCCTTGTATATAATTATCTTTCTGATTCCTCTGCATCTAATTTATTGTATTGTTCTTTAAGAGTGCTCAGATATAGAAATATATTGTGGTCATTAGTTTGAATATATGATTCCTCGGTATTAGAAATTAAGATCTCCAACTCTTTAATTTGTTGTGCTCTGCTTTTCTTATGTTTAATAGTATACGTTGTAATACAGCCCCTAAGATAAAAGATTCCCACAAACACCCCATATTTGTATCTTCTGGTTTATTATGACAAAAAACTATTCAAAATCTGATTTCATTTGTTTATGAAAATTCATGTCCTTCAGGAGTAGGGGATCAAATTTGAAAAAAGTTTTACTTAATTTTGTCAGAGTACTGCAGCCTAAGAGTAACTGGGGCGTGATCTGAGGTTGTTGTTGTGCCATAATTGATCCCAATTATTTGATGGACAGAAGACTGGGACAACAAAAAAATCAATCCTGGAATATGTGTTATGGGGAGGAGAGTAAAATGAATATTGCTGAACATTAGGATTTATATGTCTCCAAATCTCAGTAAGGTTGAAGTCTGACATATGTTGTTTGACAGACCTAGCAGCTGATTTCAATCTGTCTGGTTGCATGCCAGACCTATTTAAGACAGGGCCAAGCATGAAATTATAATCACCCCCAATGACATAAGGGAAGTTGCTTAATTCCCCCCAAAATTATAAATAAATAATGGAGAATTTTTCATTTGGCACATAGATATTTGCTATAGTATATGATTGACTGGCAAGCAAAAAATTACAAATAATATACTGCCCTTCAGCATCAGAAAGTTGTTTTATTATTTGAATATTAAGTGATTTTTTGAAAAAAATAAGACACTTCACGAGAGTTGCTCTTAACAGGTGCATTACTACCCAGGATCCTACCTTTTTAGAGTGAAATAAAGATGCACCGTTAGACACATGTGTTTTTTGAAATAAAGAACAGTTTATCCCCTTTCTATCTAGCCAATTGAAAATTCTCCTTGCCTTATTATGATCCTGGATTCCCTTAACATTCCAACAAACAAGATTAGGTTGGTGCGCCATTTTTAAGCATACTTAAGATTAATGTATCATAAATAAATTTCCATAGATTTTTAATCCATAAGTCATCTAAGTTTAGGTTACCTATTTGTTTATGTTTAAAATTATGCAATTTTGTAATGTCTTGAGCATCTTTATCATTATATTTAAATAAATGGGCATACATTTTAATATATATTGCCACATACATATTCATTATACAACTTAAAACATCTTTGCTTATATTTTCCCTTGGATATGGATTAAATTCTATATACTTAATACCTCTACACCAACCCCCTAAATGTGTACAATGTTTAATACAAAAAAACTCTTTTTTAAATTAAATATATTGAGAGGGATCATAATGTAGATTATTTATCAAATGTTGTTGTGCATACTGTTTTCGACATGTTGCTTTATTATCCAGTACCATTAAATAACACAGCATAAGGGCAATTAACATAAGTCTCTGTCTCAAATTACATAGCACCCCCCCCCACCAACTATAGTCCAGATGGTCATAGAGTGCTCTGTGTGGGCAAGCCACCTGAGCCAAAACCCTAGGTCAATACATGTTATTTTTAACCTTTGAGCGGGACTGTAGTGCAAGTTATGCTACATATACTATTAACAATACAAGATTCTGGCATACAAGATCAGAACGAATATGTGATGTAAACTGAGATCTCACACTAGTGATTACTTGTAAAATAAAGCACATATGGATTTTCCAATAGCATAGCTGCCTAAAATAAATTCCTAAATAGTGTTAACACCAGAATTGCTCACATATCCTTAAGAAATGATATAATTATACCGGATTTAACTATAAACATTTATGTCCCAGATGCAGTAGCCATGGTAGCAGTAGCCCCCTCTGGATCAAAATCCTGCAGCATGTGGAGAAAGGCCTCAGCCTTTTTAGGATCAGAGAATATCATGGTTTTGCCATGAACAAAAAAACGGAGATGGGCCGGGGTAGCATGGTAAATCTTATGTCCTTTGCTCTTAGCATTTCTCTGGTGCAATCAAACGCTTTGTGGATTTGCAGGGTTGTAAGTGAAAAGTCTGGATACACAGAGACTTTATAATTTTCCACAAACAGGCCTTTGTTGATTCTGGCAGCATGAAGGATTGCCTCACGATTCTGGTAATAATTAGGCTTTACAAACACAGGCCTGCGGTATTTCCAAATGCCAGCTGTATTTTCATACAATCTGAGACCCTTCCCCCCCGATGTGCTCTGTGCAGAACCACTTTGTCCTCTGGGTATTGCCATTTAAGTGTCAGGGTTAGAAATTTCTCAAAGAACTGGAGGGAATTCCCCTTTTCCTCTCTTCCTTCAGGGAGGCCAATGATCTTAACATTTGCTTTTCTGGAGCGGTCTTCTAAATCTGAGATTTTTTTGCCGTAATTCAGCAATGATAGAATTATGCTCAGTTTGTTTTTTAACAACAGGGTTCATTCTGTCCACTAGCAGGCCGATCCTAGTTTCAGCTTCCACAGTTCTAAAAGTCACATTTTCTATTTTCTGGTTAATTTCACTGAACACTTTTGACATATCAGAAAGTGCTGCAGTAATGATGGCAAAACACTGCTGAATTTCATTTCTGATTTCAGTTTGAAAAGCCTTACAATTTCCAACAGAAAAAGAACCCCCCCCCCCCACAAATTGCTATTTGTTGGAGAATTCTCTGTAATGGAAGATGGCCATGAGGTAGTTTCAGGCTCATCTTGGGGGTGATATTTCACCCAACATTTGACCCTCAGTGTATACAGATGTATCATTGCTTGGTAATACATAATTTTGAGCTGCATGCATTTCTACAGTTACATCTTCTATGTTTTGGCATAAGATCTTACCTGAGCTGGCCCCAGATGTGGTTTGTTTTATATTGACCACAACTGATGTAGGGCCCAGTGGATTTTCCTTCTCTTAGTCCACTGTTATGTAGTGCAGTTCTTCAGTGTCCAGGACAGAATCTGCTGGGACCACATGAATAGGCAATGGGCGGGGGGCTCTTGAATAGGTGAAAGTAGTTTACCTGAAAAGACTGTAGCAGGCAATAAAAAAGAGTTCACCTTTTGCTGCCGCAGGTGGTTACATCTGTTACCAAAATCATCCTTATCTGGCATATCCGATATCTCTGCAGTATTAAAGATTAAATTCAGGACAACCTTTTTCTTTTTTCAGATTTCCCATTGCTCTTGCTGCTCTCATTGCTCTTGCGGCCCTCAGCTAGAATTCACAGAGGTGTTCGTTCTCCGTGTGGACATAGACTGCTCTACAGAATATAAACAAAAGTCTTCCATGTTGAAAAGAAGAGGTCTCTCAGATCAGACAGCCACAAGAAGGTTAGTTTTTTTTAAAAACAAAACTGCTTATTTCAGGCATAGTAGAACTAAAGCGGCTTGGTGGCTTGCAGGTTGCACACTCAACACGCGATCTTGGATCGCCTCCTCCTCCTCATCCACATTGCATCCAACCCTTTCTTAGATCTTCTAAAGAATATGCATCAGAGTTTGATACAGTAGTGCTACTGTTTTCTTTAAACAATTCTTCTATTTAAACCAGCGAAAAAACAATTTGTTCCCCTTCGGCATCTGAAATCCACTACGTTCAATGAAGCAACACAAGAAATATGAATTCTTTCATGCACCCATGCACAGGAAAGAGATACAATATTGAGAACTTTATAAATTGTAGCACAGAAGGTGTTATTTATGCACTAATATGCGCATGTGATATTTACTATATCGGACAAAGTAAATGTGCTTTGAAAGACAGAGTTGCTGAACATAAAACTGCTATTAGAAATAATAATGAAAGTTACGCAGTGGCTAGACATTTTAAAGAGGCATGCCACACCTCTGTGTCAGTTCTTCAATTTTTTGGCATCAAAAAGAGTCACTGGATCAATGTGGTGGTAGATTTAAATATAAATTATTGAACAGAGAGGCATTTTGGATTATAACTCTGGACACTGTGAAACCAAAGGTAATGAAGGATTTCATCTCTCTACACAGTCTAAGAACTACATAAATTATCAATTAGCTCTGTTCATTTTTTGACTGTGCTGCATTCAGTGAATGTTTTGTAATTTTAAATTTTCTACACATGGCAATGTGCTGCTATATACTGTTTGCTTAAGTATTTATATGAAGCATCTATCTAGTATTATATTGCCCTAGAATTTGATCTAATGAGCAGTGCTATTTAATTTTGAACTAGTCTGGTTAAAATTTCATAACCGGCGCCCATCGCCTCACCCACACATGTGATCTCTATGCACAGACTGGGTAGCTTCAACCTTTAAACTGGATTAAGTACCAAACCTGCCTTATGACAAAGAAAATAACACTAGGCCTTGCTCCCCCAGGTGTCTAAGCTCTCCTCTGCCCAGCGTGGACTACTCACATCACCAGGGGCTCTGAATCAGCTTCTGCTTATCCCATGTTTCCGCACCACACAAGGGCAAAGCTCGTTAGCGCACAGAGCTCCCAGCTGGTCCAATGGTCTCAACATTGACATCGCCTCAGTGCCAAAGCTTGGCCCATTCAAATCCAGTCTCCATCACATCCTGTCTGAATCTAGCTCCTGTGACTGTCCTTCCTAATTGTTCTCCCCTCCTCTTTGCTCTTTCCACCTAGCACTTAACCCTCTCCCCCCAACTCCCTCTCCCATACACCCATTCATCCTCCCCTCCTCCCACCCTCCTTCCCTATCCCCCTGTAGCACTTTAACTGATATTTGACAAGTGCCTATGGCCACACCCCACCAGTGTGTCTCGCCTCCATACAGTGTTAACCCTGTTACCAGACCTCCTTCTGGCATTTTTGCCACTGTATTGAATGTATAAAACTGTATGTAACTGTCTGTAACCCACTGTTATACTGTTATTCAATGTCAAGTGTGAATTGTATCTCAACTGACATGGAACCTTTGTAAAAGAGCATTGGCTCAAAGGTACTTGTAATCCTAGATTCAAATAAATAAAAACAATAAATAAATAAGTGACCTATCTAGTATTCCATTTTACTTGCAATAGAGTTTATGAGATGTGTCAGTGAATGCATTATTCTGTACTGGTTTACCGCTTAGTATTTATGTAGTATAGCACCAGTATTTTCACTTGTCGTTTTTCTGTATATTTATTTAATTATTTATTGCGCTGTCACATTAAGGGTGGTATATTTCAACGTAACTAGTCAGTGAGCATCACATGTTCTGATGAAGGTGTCGGTTATGACGCTGAAATGTAAACATATTTTGTGAAGCTAGCATTCTGATTAACGGAGTCCATGGAATTAGAATTGCTAAGTTTGTCATGTTGGAACTGCATATGGACTTTATTCATTTTCACCAACACCTATTCCTGCTGCTGCTGCTGTATTGTATTGGATTAAGTAAATGTGATTTTTGAATAGGAGTGCTGGCCATACTTCAGAGTGTGTGTTTTTTGAATAATGAGACCATGTTTCCATTGAGGGGCTGAAATGTCATCATAGGAACCTCAAGAGCAAAGCTCGAGAGGTTCCAATGTCATCTCAACCCCGAGATGAAAACACAGCCTTGTTCGTGTATGGTTGCCCATATACTATTTGTTATAGTATATGGTTCCCCCAGTCTAAAAATTAAAAGTTACATTTGTGAAGGAAACTAAATTTGTGAAGGTTTAAACTTTCACAAGGTTTCATACCTTGTGTTCATGCTGCCAGTTTCTGTTGGCAGCTCAGTGTGCTGCGAAGTCTGTCAATGCAGTCGCATTCCACTCTTGACCCTCCTGATGTCAATGGCAGCAGTTGTCTAAACCTCTTGACCCTCCTGACATTGATGGCAGCAGCTGATTAAAAAAATATCTGATTTGTACAGTTTGGAAACATGGAGCTGACTCTGGCAGTCTGTGTCCAAGCCATCTCAGTAAACTGCTCAGTAAGTGGCACCGACATGTTTGTATTTTTTGGTAAAAGAGCTCTGTTTGCTCCAATGAGGTGGTGAATAGCAGTGAGCTGATTAATATTCATTATAAAGCTTGCACAATAACTTTTAGAACGTAAGCAACTTTTAGAATGTGCATAACAGCTTTTCAGCTGCTACTGATTTTTATACATAATAAGCCCAAACCATATAACATAATATTATATATGTTAATTTGATCATTGATAACAGCTACTGTAAAGTATTGAAATATCTATATCCCTCCATTTATTTCACAATACTATATTGGTTCAATTTGGGATAATCTAACTGAGTACCTGCGACTGCTAGCCCTAAACTTCCCTTGACTCCCCACCCTTTCACTCCCCCTCACCTCCTATACAGCAACCTCCCCTCACCCCGCTGTCCCATGCCACTGATAAGAATCTCTCCCTCTCCCTTCTAGCTCTGTCTGCCTCAAATTTCCATGTCTCCCTTTCTTCACACTACCACCCCTGCTGCCCCCCACCACCCCTCCTCTGTTCCTCCCCCTCTATGCTCCCTTCATCCTTCATCTGACTACCTACCCAGACAATGTCAAATTTTGACTGCTTTATTTCTTTTTAAGATTTAATATACTTTATTATATTTTTTTCATTCTGTAAACAATCACAAGCAGTTTACAAACATGGCAGGAGTGGTAACATTACCATCAATGAGATGTGCAGGACAAGGCTCCTATAGTACCAATAAATGGTGCAGCATTTAACTAAGATCTTATACAAGAAAAATTGGGCACCAGGTATCAACTCTTAACACTTAACAGCCTACAAGACTGAGGGTCCCCTCTCCCTTCCCTCTTCCCCTTTCCCCACTCCCCCTCCCCCTCCCACTGACACCACTAGTTAAATAGAATAACCAATACTGCATAGAACTGGAGCTAATTAATAACAAAGTCAGCAGTGCCTAGGGGATATAAATGGGGTAAACAAGAAATAAACAGTTTACAATCAGTTAGGTGTGGCTAGTACCATTCATAGATTAAGTGAGCAGTACAGTATGTAAAGGCACCTATATCTCCTGATATTTCTTAGTATGATTCAAAATGCTTGCCAAGAGGTGCCCTGCCTATAAGGCAAAGAGGATCTCTTGATGCCATTCTATATATGTTGGAATCTGTTGGTCTAGCCAATGATGTAAAATAACTTTCTTATGGCAGAGTGAGATTAGTCATATGTTTCCATTGGTTCCCTATTAGACTGTCCCCAGAGTCCCTGAGAATGCAAACTTCTGGACAGAAAGCATTTTGCAGACTTAACAAAGGGTCAATTCTGGATCGGATAGTGTTCCACAAAGGGGACACCTTCTCACATTCCCATACAATGTGGAGTATCATGCCCTGATGTTTCTCACACCTAGAGCACAGATTAGACAGCAGTTTTCCCATTCTACAGAGTTTTGCAGGGGTATAGAATAAACCACGTAATATCTGGAATTGGAGAAACCGATAACATTCTCACTTAACATCTTTGTACAACCTGGTCCAGATCTGTGACCAATTGCGGGGAAACCGTGGGTGAGGGAGGTCCCTGTCCCAAGCATATTGAAGCAGGTCTTCTAGCTCTTCTACATGATTACAAAGCTCCTTGTAGAAAAAAGAAATGCAATAGGAGGAAGGAGCTGTCAAAATTGTAGCTAGGATACGACACACAATATATTGGCCCCAGGGGCCATTGCCAAAGTGCTGAAGGAGCATATGAGAGATTTGGAAGTATTTGAAACAAAACAAGATGGGTAGACTGTATTTCACTCTTATATCCAAGAAGGACTGCAATTTATGGTTCACAATCAGGTCTATCACTCTTTTCCCTAACCCCCTGTAGCCAGAAAGAAGTAGTGAGAACCTAACTTCCAATTTTGAAATTGGGATTGCCAAGAATGGGCTGGGAAGTATCTTTCACCAGGGAATAATTTGTGGGCATACAGAGCTGTAGATGTGTTCAAAGGGCCGCCATGATCAGTGTAGTTTTAAGCTGCTGAGGAATTTTGTTAAGGGGAAGATAGGGTAATGCTTTAATATCTACTCCAGCCTAAGTACAAAGGGAATGTTCAATTTGCAGACACAGTGGGCAGTACTTATCTATGCTTGGGTCAGGACTGGCTCTCATCTACTGTGAAATAATAGTACAATTAATCGAGAGGTAATAAAGGTAAATGATGGGAACCTGAAGTCCTCCATTCTCTTTTTGTCTTTGTAATTTAGAAAGTGCCCTGCGAGGGGGTTTATTTTGCCAGATAAATTTAGAGATAATACCATGAACTTTGTTAATCCAGGATTTTGGTAGTGAATGGTAAAACATTTGTAACGGATATAGCAGATGAGGTAACACATTCATTTTTATCACACTTATTTGGCCCCACATGGAAATGGGGAGTAAAGCCCAGCAGTTCAAATCTGTCCTGATTTGTGTTAGTACCTGATCTAAATTGTACTGTTTCATTTTGGACAGTAATTGAGAAAGGTATATGCCTAGATATTTCATCTTGCCTCTTATCCAGGAAAGCCCAAGGTGCTAAATATCTGATTTTAGAGTTTGGCTGTTTAAGGGCATTACTTCTGTCTTGGACAGGTTCAATTTGTAATTAGACAGCTGCCCAAATTCTTTAATGTTGTTCAGGATTGCAAGTATAGAGACAGATGAGTGGGTAATGTGAAGCATTATATCGTTGGCATATACCGACAATTTATATTGGTGCTATCCAACGGGAATACCAGAAATTAATGGTGAGCTCTAAATTTTCCTAATAAGGGTCTCTAAGAAAAGGTTGAATAAATAAGGGGAAAGGGGACACCCTTGCCTGGTTCCCTGCTGTAGTGTGAATGGTGGGAATAAAACCCCGTTACATAGTATACGGGCCATGGGACTGGTGTAAAGTATTCTTATCCACTGGATAAATTAAGTTACAATACGATATCTCAGGAGTAGATTAAACAGGTAGTCCCAGGACACCCTATCAGAAGCCTTTTCTGCATCTAGGGACACCAGTGCAGAAGGTATATGGGAATCCCCAGATGCAGAAATAAGGTGGGAGAGCTTTCACAGGTGGTCTGCTGAGAGACGCCTGGCAATGAAGCCAACTTGTTCAGGACTCAATAAGGTCTGCCATACTGTGGCCAACCTGTTGGCAAGAACTTTTGCAAATATCTTTAGGTCAACATTTATAAGAGAAAGTGGTCAATAATTTGAAACCATTAATGGGACCTTGCCAGGCTTAGGAAGTACTACTATAGTGGCTGCAGTAAATCCATAATCAGAGAGCCCCTGTTTATATATATCATTATAGGTATCCAAAAGGCTCTGCTCTATTTGTGATTTAAATGTTTTATAAAAATTAGTATAGCCATCAGGGCTTGGGGTTTTACCGAGTGGTAGTGCACCAATAGCTTCTAGTACCTCTCTCAAGGTCAGAGGGGCTTGAAGAAGGGCAATCTGATGCTGTGCCAGACGTGGTAGATCAATGTCATGAAAAAAATAACTTAACTCAGTGCTGTTAAAGGTGTGCTAGAGCAGGAGTAGAGAGACTGATAGCATGCCTGGAAACAGGAAATGATATCTCTAGGGGAGGTGACTAAGTTACCTGAAGAATCTCAGAGGGAGGACACTATTCTGTCCACTGCTTGTGCCCTAAGCCATAGGGCCAGCAACTTTCCAGCCTTGTCCCCCGATCAAAGTAGTTAATTTTTCATCTGAGGATAAGATGTTCAGCCTTGTCACTCAGGAGGGTGTTATAATGGAAACAGAGACTTTCTAATTTTTCAAACTCAGCAGCACTGGAGTAGGAGGAAAGAGACTGTTCTAAATTCCTGATTTGCTGCAACAATAATGAGGAGTAGATGTGAGGTGAATAAGTTTGCCTCTTAGGGAACACTTCATTGCACCCCAAAGCACATCTAGCTTTGGCATGGAAGGAAAGTTAAGCTCATAAAAATTGTCAATAAATTGTTAAAGGTGAGCAACCTGAGCTGTATATTTGAGCAACTGGGGGTTAAGCCTCCAAACTTTATCCTGCTCCACTGAGGCTGGAAGAGCCCAGTGTAAGAGAGTTGGATGGTGATCAGATATTAGCTTGGATAGGTAATTACAAGCCTGAACTGTAGGAAGGTGCTCAATTCCCAGCAAGAAGTAGTCTATTCTAGATAATGAATTATGAGAACAGATTGAAATGATTATTCTCTTTTAGAGGAGAAAAGGGCCCTCCAGGGATCTATAAGGCCCAAAGTATCCATCATATCTCTCATAGCCAGCTGTGCCAGTGTAGTGTGAGAGCAATGAGGCTGGACCTATCTAATGTATTGCTCTGAACTAAATTCCAATCCCCCCAAGAAGTATGGGGAGGGTGGACCAGGAGGCCAAATGAGTCATAATACTGGTGAAGAATTGTGGGTCTTCACAGGTGGGGCTGTAAACAGACCCCAATATCAATTCTGTGTGGCCAAGTATAGCTCTTAACAATATGTACCTTCCCTGCATATCTACTATGGACTGGATCATCCTGAAAGGTACATGTTGTGCTATTAGTACTGCAGCACTTCATTTCCTAGTGTCCAATCCAGCTCCCAGTGGGCCCACCCATACTCTCCTGAGATGAAGAACATGGGAGGTAGGCAGGTGGGTCTTCTGGAGGAAAACCATGTCAATATTAAGTTTCCAAAGGTGTAATATAATTTTAGCCCTCTTGGTTGGGGATTGTGCACCTTTGATGTTCCAAGAGCAGAATTTCAACCTTAGAGTCATAGACAAGCATAGTTTTTATATGTGTCCTGTCAGACAAAACTTCCACAGGTAAACAACCAAGTCCCCAGTATATAGACATACAATAGCCCAGTGGTGTCCATGAAAGATCCCTCCCCCACTCCCTCCCCCCCAAAATTGTATCCCGTTCCTCCCTGCACAAAATATAAACCCTGACCACAATTAGAAGTTTCAACTTTGTTTTATTTCAATGCATGCACACACATGTATTCCTTTTTGCCGATTGTACTGAAGTTCGCTGTATATGCAACATTTGTGTTCTTGTATTGTAATTGAATTATTTTACCCCATATGTAATATTTTCCATGTTCTTTGCCTTTTATGGATGCTCAGTTGTACCCACCTATTGTATTGTATTGTCATGACATGGAACCTTTGTAAATGAGCTTTTAGCTTAAAGGCTGTAATTCTGAGACAAATATTACACACATAAATTAAATAAATAAAATAAAATAAACTAGCCTAGTTGAAGAAATTAAGTAGCTCTAAATCTGAACTTGTTATCCTAGGAGATATGAATGCACAATTAGGCTTGTATAATAATGCCCAAGAGCCTAAGATTTGCATTCCAAATGCCTTTCATAGTATATATGAAATATATTGTTTGGATACATTTGTTAACAAAATGGGGAAAAAAATATTCAAATAGTGGAGGAATATGGATCTAAAGTTTTGAAATTTAGTTTCCCCCTGACAGAAATGGTTCATTTTTCTTCTTTTCACATAATACTGCTTCATGTCTTGATTGTGTAATTATGCCTTTTCTAAACCTCTCCTTGTATATGGGTGTAGAGGTTTTGCAACAACCTGAAAGTGAGCTTTTTTCCATAACAGTGATAAGAAAACATATAATGAGACCAAATGAAAAAAAAGAAAGAAAGAAAAGAAAAAAGAAAATCAGTGAGTGTACCATCATATACAGAAGACTTAAATGGAACTGAAAATGTGAGCTATCTGTTCAGAGAGGGTTGTAGAGTTCGTATACTTCTCCCATAACTGATTTATTTATGTATGGCAGAAGATAATACCCAAATTAAATATTACTTGCTACAAACTATTTGTCAAAAAGTAACATAAATTCTTTATAAACGGGTTGAAAGGTCTGATGCATCACATACTTGGTTTAATTGAATGTGTAGATTAGAAAAATGCAACTGGAATATACAGATTAGGAGAGCTAGGAGGAATGCAGCAAGAGATAACTTATTGAACTGAAATAGAGTAATAACGCATTATAAATGCCCCTTCAGAATCAGAAGAAATTTATAGCAAACAACTGGCATAAAATGCATGCTTGTGTTTCATTCTGGACTTACATTGCCAAGGGGACAAGTGATTATTTTAAAGGCTTCTAATCATATGTATCCCCTGAAATATGACTGCATCATTACAAAAATATTTTCTTTGACCTGAAGGTGAGTGTAGTTTTTCATTGACATACATAAAAACCTAAAGCTACATATAGTTATTCTTTCTTACTTAAAGATGTTCAAAATGCAATGTGTTCTCTAAAACTAGATAAAGCCACAGGAAATGACACTATTTCTGCATAGGTTTATGTATAGTATTAAATATGAATTAGTAGGCTGTTTTATGCATGGATTTCTTCAACTCTTCTCTTACTCATAATTGCATTCTGGATTAATAAAGAAGAACATTATTGTTCTCATACACAACAAATGAGAACATGGAAACCCTGCCTTCTATCATCCCATCAGCTTGATCAGTATTTCTTTGATAAAGGACATGACGATGTCCAAAACACATCAGATCATTGTGTATGTGTGACTTGCTGCACACTTTTTTATTTTATTTTTATTAAAAAAATGTGATTTTAAAAGTTTAATTTATGTCTGAAGTATTTATCAGAGGTGAGATTGACAGAATTCAGATAGTACTACTGATGCACCATTTCCCGAGCACCTCATCCTTGTTCGGGTATTCCTACAAGTTTTGATTTCTGCAAAAATGTTTACACAAATTATTATTAAGAAATTGAAAACTGAGGCATAGATCAAAATATTTTTATATTCTTCAGGCAGACTTTAGATCTGTTTTTTCCACAATGGACCATTGCTTTACATTAACTCATATAATCCTCAAATATGTTTAAATCCATAAGCCAATGATCGGTAAATTCTTTATTGAGCAGTCTTCTACCTTTGAATCATTATCTATACAATATTATGGCAGAAATTAACAAATCTGCAATTTGATCCTGATTCATTATGTTATGAGTTTATGCTCTGATACTTGGACAAAAAATAAAATAAAATATTTTAAAGATGGCTCAGCAATGAACCACTTTACCTCTATGAAGGACATCAAGTAAGGTTACCCATTGGCTTCTTTGCTCTTCAATCTTCAAGCAATTTCTTGATCTCAGTAGAACATATCCATTTTGACATTCCAAAAATCATTGGCAGGGCAAAACCTACCTTGGCTTATGCAGATCATGCCTTACTATCTTTAGCTAAAACTGGAATTCAGACTTCTTTAAATCACCTTCATATGATTTTTCTTCTTCGAGACTTCAAATAAACTTAGGGCCAGTAAGATTCTACAATTTGGCTTCAGGACACCTACTTCATTTTCTTGGAAATTAGATGATGTTATCCTAGATGTAAGTAAAACATATGTTCATCTATGAGTAACTTTTTCTTCAGATCATAAATGGGATAGTCAGTTTAACTCTACAGTACAGCAAACTTTATAACAAAAACCTGAACAATCTCTCATATGTATGATGAGGTTCCATATGGGGGAAACTCAGTTACATCAGTAACAAGAGCAGCTAAGTCCAGGTTAACTGCAAATATTGAGTATGCTACAGAAATTTTCTTTTTTTTTTTATTTTATCTTTTGACCAACAACTTAGTGAAATTCTGGGAGTTTATTATGACTCTTCCCCAATGCATTCCAAATTGTGCAGTGAGAGCTGAACTGTGACAAAAATTGTCAAAGCACACGTCCAGACAAAAATCATGTAATTAACATGTTACAAATTTGTAACCCTTGTTTAGTATATCAAGAACTTGTGAAATGTCAGAATATGTGTATCAACTTCAGTAAGCTGCCACAGATGTAAATCATTCTGGAGAAACATATCTTCTATATATCACTTAAAAGGATTAGGAATTGGGAAAAGTCCATTATATACCTATTCATTAAAAAATGATATTTGTCACTGGCCCAGTGGCATGGAGGGATGAGGCATCATGCCTTACCTCCTGCCATGCTGGCAACCTGTGTTCAAGTGCAAGTGGGTCGCTGGGGGTCAGCCAGTGTGGGAGAGAATCAAGCATCTGCAGGACAGCTCTTCTCTGCCAGGGAGGGAAGGAAGGAGGGAGGGATGCAGGGACCAGCATCAGTCTGACACCTAATGGTGCCTGGGTGCTGGCATGCGGTATGCACCCCAACAGTGACATTTCGACCATGGGGTCACCTACAGCAACTACAGCACCACATCACTGTAGGGGACCCACTGGAACCCAGCACTGTCTGTTGGGGGCCCTGCACCCCCCAAATCAGCTTCAACTCAGAGTCAAGAATCCTAAGGGGGGGTGCAGGGGCACAGACTCCCAAGTGGGTGGTTCAGGGGTTAAGGCCCCCAAAGAAAACACTTGTTGTCCTCTGAAACTGGCAGCCGACTGCAAAATGCAGTTGACCTGCTGGTTTTGCTGTCAGGTCATTCCACAAAAATGTTGTCGATGACCCATCATAGATCCCTGGCATGCAAGGCCCCTCAGACGTATAGGGGAGGTGGAGCAGTTGGCGGGACCATTGTGGGTGGATGCGCGCACAGCATGGGAATTGCTGACATGGCACGCTCCACCTATGGGGAAGCCAGAAAAATCAAGAAAAACAGTCAGGCATGTCAGATTACAGCCAACCCTTGCAGGCCCTCAGCATGTGCAGCCCTCCCGGACTCCGAATCATTACTTGGTGGGGATATGGGGTCCGTGCCACCCTGCTACACAGGGCATTACCATGGTGGAAGATGGGAGATGTCCTGCCATGGTTAGGGGACTGTACTGGGAGGTCGGTAGGAACGTGGGCTGACTGGCCCGAAGAGGAGCAGAATGAATGCACTGTTAACAAAAAAAAACAAAAAAAAAAAAACATGTTATTTGTCATTGGAAAACAGAGGTATATTGACCTACTGGGTTTAATAAATTTTAGCCCATGGGTGACAAAATACAAGAAAGGATGTGAATTAGAACTATATATACTTCAACTCTTTGATACACAGCTGAGAAATTCTTATACAAAATTTGGATTTTAATGTTATGATTCCAATGTATTGAATAGGAGATTTTCTGGCACTTCTCATATACTATATATGAATCCACATTATGCAATTATAGGCTGAGGATGCAAACTTTGTGATATTATTTTGTCCAAGCTATTATAAACCAAGGAAAGAATGGTTTAGAAATGTTCTGGTAATGTCTCAGGATACTCCTGAGAAACAAGTCATTATTCAGTTATCTGGAAAAGGTCCATGGTTAAGTGTTAGATGTGTTACTGATCTTAAAATGACAATAGTAATGAGATAGTGCTTCTAGTAAATATTTTGTGATATTAATTATTATCTAAAATATGCAGTATGGTAACTGTCTTTAAATGCTGATAGATTATATCTCTTTTTCTAAATGGTCTTGATATTTTTTATAGCAAATTTAGTTTTATCATCTCCTGATGGTTTCTTAATGACTGTGTTATGGCATAACATCAATCAATAAACTCTTACCATACCATACCATACCATACCATACTGTACCATTCCCTTCAAGATGGTGTCAGTGAATCTGAGAAAAGAGGAAACAAGTGGGACTTTCTGAAGCCAGATTGGAAAAAGATGAGAAGGAGGAGGAGGAGGAGGAGGAGGAGGAGGAGGAGGAAGAGTCCAAAAAGGGGGAGAACTGAGAGAGAACCAAGTGTTCTTGAAGTTTGGCCAAAGCTGGCAGGAGTAATATAGGGCGGTAGTTGCCCGGGACTGAGGAGTGACCCACATAAGGAAGAAAAAAACTGAAGACATGTTCCAAGTGTCAGGTACTGTGCCAAAGCACATGGTGTCTGGTGACAGCTCCCCTAGAGCTTTTATATCTCATTCTGATGCAGCATTATTTACTCTCCTTACAATAAAGGAGTTTTGTTAATCCCCTACTATCCTTTACAGTTTTGTGGTGTGTGTAGTGGATGCCCATTTTTCCTTCTTGTAAACAACAAAAGCAGTTCACCCTTGAGCAATCACAACTCCCTCAAACACTCAGATTATTTCCTGGTGAACCTTCCATACTAGTGCACTAGTAGCCCCTGCGTCCCTAATGGGAGCTCCCACAGTCTTTTAATGTGCAAATACTGCAAGTCTGGTACATGTACAAATGATGTGAAATTGTTTATTGTCTTGTGACTGGGATCCAAAAAACCTTTTAAGTATTCAAATAGTTGGTATTTGCTGAAGGATAGTAAGAAACCGGGCATATTTCTAAAATTGTGTCATACTGGCCCAGATGGTCTAACTATCTGTAAATAAACAAACAAAAAGTTGCTGGTTTGGCTGGCCCATCGGTGCAGCAGTTGGATTTCCGCATGCGACGCCAGCGACCGGGTTCAGGAATGGACCAGGGTGCGCTGGAGGGGCGACGGGAGGAGAAGGATGGGCGTCCTGGGACTGCTCTCCTTCTCCGGGGGTGGGATGGGAAGTGTCCGGAGCTTGCTGACCCCTGGTGGAGGCCAGGAGTCAAATAGCTGCCAGGCACTTGGCAATGCATTGAAGGGCAGACACCGGGCCATTGCATGACCCCACCTCCCAGAAAAATGGAAAAAGAAAACTGCCTGCGCCATGAATGAGCTCACGCGGCGATATGCTCCCAGGCCAGCCCTCCGACCTATTCTGGACCCTGCGGCATGCATGGGGGAGTGCCGCAGCCCCACCGTGGGGGGTAAGCCATGGGGTATCGGAGGGTTAGTGGCCGATTTGGGGTTGCAGAAGCTGGCGGCCCGTGACCGGGCTGACATGAACATCAGGCGGCGGGCAGCTAGGTGGAAAAAGAATAAATAGAAAAAAAAAAGTTGCTGGGTAGGGCCTTAATTTGGTATTCATGATCTGGTACATTGTGCAGCTGACACAGTATTACTAGAGCATCCTTCTCAGGGATCTGGGCAGCTGAGCAGCTGTAACACTGGACCTGTGGACTTACTGCATTTTCAGAATTAAAGTAGTACAAGTTGTGCAGAGATCTTTCTGATGGTAAAATCCCACCATGGCCTTCAACCCCATGGGAGACTTTTCTTCACAAACCCAAGGGGTAGGCAGTCACACAGGGCCATAGTGTGTTGGCCCTCTAACAGGAGAAATCCTCACAGCAGTGTCTGCAGAGAGGTGGCTCACATCCCTCACAGAATCAGAGATTCAGCAAGATAACCCCTGCTCCAAACATTAAAGCCTTGGGTATGCACTTTAGGTTCAGAGTCAGAACTGGAATAAAGTTCAAGCAGAGATTTCTGGCTAGGCTCACACAAATGGCTGAGCAGCAGAAGCACATCCATGCTCTCCTTTGAAAGCTACTGGGACTCTGCAGGTATTCCTTTGTTAAAGTATCAGAGTCTATTAGCTGATGCAGTCATGAGAGGTAAAATAAGCTTACTGATCTGTCCCATTTGGGTGCTCTACCTATTATGCATTCAGCTGCCCACTGCCCTTCTGCAGGACACTCCTCTAATTGGTTGAGCTGAATAGAGGCATGTTCTGAGGCCTTGAGATCCTCCTAACTGGCTCCACTCAGCATGGGCTCAAACACTGACTTCTGGCCTTTTGCAACAAGTACATGAGCACCAGAGGTAAACAACATGGCAATGCCCATGTTCTATGGTGCTTACTTTATTAAATAATTCCACCATTTTGTGAGGCTCCTGACCCATGCTGTGTGTCCCCTGGCATATTTGTAAACATCGCTGATACTTGTTTGCATCTGCCAAACTCTTCTGCTGTCTGATGGGGGGGGGGGGCAGGCAGTATGGGGGAGCATCATGAACACCTCCTCACTTTGCTACAAAGTGTGTGGCTTATTTGGTGAACTCACTGCCTGGCAGGGAGCCACGCAGCCAAATCTTTTATTTTGTAATCTTCGGTCTCTAGGCACAACTGCCATATATCTTGCTTCCTCCTGGTTTGGTTGACTCTTGCCACAGTGGTGCTAACGAAAGAAGAGGAGCCTCTGTTGTGTGGTCTGGTCCCTCAGCTGCAGTCAGGTGGGGACTGACAGAATGAAGAGTTAAGTGCCGGCCATTGGGATGAGAGTGGGAGGAGAGGAGTGGCACCTTACCATCTGTCACACTAGTGACCTGGGTTTGTACACAGACCAGGGTCACTCAGAGGCCGGCTCAGAGAAGGAAGATTGAACATCCCATGGACCACTCTCCTCTGTTGGGGGGGGGATAGTGCGATTCGCCGCACCTCTACCATGCAGTGGCGGCTAGGTGGTATGACATGTGAGTGCCTAGTTTTGGGGCACCAACACAGATGCCTATAATGCGGGGATGCATAAATTCATGAGACTTGACCAGAGGGGAAAATAGGGGAGAATAGAAGGACAAAAACATATGTGCACCACCGACCCTGGATGATAGTGCCAGTGTCCTTGAATCCCACCCCATGTGGATCCCCACCAGTAGGGGGGAATGGTGGACAGGGCTGGGGACACTGAGCAAAAAGCTTGAAGCAGGCATGTGGGGGAGGCCAGGGCCAAACAGTTACATGAAAAAAATATTTTGACAGTACCCTATATCAATAAGAGCAATTCAGCACTTCAGGGGTCATTTTAAAAATCATCCTCTATGGAGTTAAAGAGCGGCCGATGCCTCAGGAGAACTTTAACAAAACATTAGATTTAAATACAGTCCGGCTTGTATTTCCCATTAGTTCTGTATTTCTTCTCCCTATTAATTATGACTGAGGTCATTTGCATGAAATCTGGATCTTTGCCCCTGAAGAGTTTATCTGTCCCTGTTGCTTTCTCCCTACCTGAGAACATAATGCACTCCTTGTGACATCACAGTTACTTCCATGGCAACAGACTGTGTTGTCACAAGACAGGATTATGACTTGAAGTAGGGAGTAAGCTATAGGGTCAGATAAACTCTGAGGGATAAAGATCATGTATTCATGCAAATTTCCTCAGTAATATATAATGGAGAGCAGAAATCTATAGAATATATAGAGATTGCAAGCTTAATTGTACCTAAGTATTATGTTTTTCAAAGTTTTTTGTGAGGCCTCAGCAGCTCTCTAAGATACTCAGTTACAACTGGCACCTCATTACACCCCCATATGGGGTGATAACCTTAGTTTAAACTGATCCCTGGGGTTGACTTAACGCTTAAGTAATACTGTATTACTCTTCTATAACTTCTCTTTCTTTTTTGTTCCTTGCAGGTACCACTGTGAAGTGTGCAATTTCACAGCTGTTAAGGTGTTCCTCAGTGGTTTGTATTGAAAGGTATTCAACCCCTCCCACCACCACCAATACAGACAAGTGTAGTCAAGTGGTTGGAGTGCAGAGCTGTGAACTTGGGGACACAATTGTGTATCACTCTATAACCACTTTCTAATGGTGTGACTTTAAGTAATTAATTGAACCTCTTAACCACTTCTGTAGTGCTCTTTCTCTGTAAGTAACCTCCCCAAGCTTTTCTTATTCTCCTTAAGTCTCACATAATGATGTTTGTAGTACAGCAAATTACAAACTGGGCCTGCCCAATGCAGCCAAACATATCCTTACCCAGTGATTTGTCTTGCTTTTCCCAGGGAAGGGTGCTTCTCCCCAGTCTTAACTATGAGCTTATTTCTTGTGCCCATGTTGCATACTCCACGTTATGTGAATGGGACATAGCCTATAATATCTGCAGGTTTGCCCTACCTACAGTCTGTCTTATGCAGTGCTATGAGCTATACAGAAAGCTGGGATGGCTATCCTCAGCAAATAGTTCATTTGCCTTAAACTGTTTTATTGACAAGGTCATTAGAACTGTTACCCATTCTGTCCTTGCCAGTTAGTTAAAACTGACTAACTCAAGCTATCTCCTTAGATCTAATGATCAACCTCTGCTGGTTGTACTTATGACACACACTGCCTCCGGTGACCAGGCCTTCTCTGTCTGCTCACCTAGGTTATGGAACTCACACCTGTCCCTGGTCCAGATTACTCCAACACAGTTTTCAAGTGGTCATTCTGGGATTTCCTGAATGCTGACTCTGCCTGCACATGCACTTAATTTGACAGATCATCCCCCCATCCCCCTGCCCCATCTTGTGCTGGGGTTCCCTGCACTCTCCTCTGTGCATACTGTACCTCAAATGATATAGTAACTGACTATATACTATTACTTAGTGATTGCATTGTATACAATATATATGTGTTATGTGTTCTGTTCCTGGTCACCATTGTACATTGGATGTTTTGCATTTCACATTATACTTCTGTTTTATGTAACACCTTATTGCAGCCTTGTAAGTTTTTTTTGTTGTTGTATTGTGGTGATATGGTTGTCTTCATTTCCTTACTTTGAAACTCTCAGGCCATGCCTGAACATAGGCATTGTAATTGTCTAGTGTGCTTACTTGTTCAATAAAAACGATACAAATTAATTAGATTCCATGTGTACTCATAATAGTTACTGCCAGGACCAGCATAGTTATTGAGTCAGGGGGCCATGATCTGTGTTTCTTTTTCGGCCTACAGAAGGCTCAGTGTCCCACTTTATTAAATTTCAATTGTGAGCCTCTCCTTAAAATTATATAGGCGCCGGCCCACCAGCGCAGCGGTTGGATTTCCTCTTGCGACGCCAGCGACCCGGGTTTGGGAACCTGAGCGTCGGCTGGGAGGAGAAGGATTGAGCGTCCCAGGGACAGCTCTTCTTCTCCGGGGGGAGGGTAGGAGTCTGGTCCGGTGCCTGCTGGCTCTTAGCGGAGGTTGGGAGTAGTGCAGGATGCATGGGCCCAATGCTAACTGGAGGAGGAGAGGATGTCGGCATATGCCTTGACATCACTACGGTGCCCCCAAAACAGAACAGGGAAAATGGCTGGGAGTTTGCCGGATGATGGCCTCTGGATCCTCTGCATCTCTGCATCCCCCTGGAAGCCGTTCCTCGCAGGTGCCCAGCAGCATCCTGCAGCCTAATAAAAGTAAGTGCTAGTGTCCCCCCCTCCACTGGTGCATTCCCCCTCGGAGAAGGGGGACCCACCCGGTGAAGGGAAATGCTGGGATACTGCGGGAGGGCTGCCATATGGGACCTGCGGGGGAGTCAGGACTCGAGAGGGGATGGCAGAAGCAGGAAGGTCCCCAGGAGAGCCCGAAGGAGTGGCGGGCACCTGAGCAGGAGTGAGGGGATAAAACAGCTTAAAAAAAATAATAATATAGGCATGACATTCCTGGGCTCTTCTAACTACTCATGGATTGTAATGCCTTGTGATGCTGTGTGTATGAAAGGTGCTATATTAATTTTATAAAAAACAAAATTTCTTTCATTGCCTTCAGAGAAAGGGCATATTTGGCAGTATTCAAGTTCAAGTTCAAGTTTATTGCAAGAAAAAAACTCCATTAAGCAAGCTCATTCACAAGGAGGTCCTGGGATACATGTACAACAAGACTAACAGAAACATACAGTAAATGTATACAACAGAATTTCAGGTGCTGGTAAGGTACATAAGAGACAAGTGTACAAGCATTATTCCAAGCATTATTCCAACTCACATCGAGTAGGTCATCATACTCATACAAAAAGTGTAGCTTCCATCCATATAGACCTTGGGACTGACAGAAGGCATATACAGTCATAGTAAAAAAACGATTTTACTAACAGTTACAGACGTCTTTTATTTATTCAGAAATTAACTTTTTAAAGAGACTAACAGAGACTAGATTATACAGTTTCAGTGAGGATTGGAGCCTATTACAGATGACTGGGAAGGCAACGGAGACAGCACGTTTACTGAAGATAGTGCGAGTTTTGGGGACGTCCAGGAAGATAAAATCTGATTTTCTGAGTACATAGGTACTACAGCAGGTATGGATGATTGAGGTTAGATAGTTCAGGAGCTTGTTAAGGAGAAGCTTTGGAGTCCAGATGCTGACATGGAGAATGCGTCTAGTTGTAAGGGATGTCCAGCCTACAGCTGAATACAGGTCGCAATGATGTGTCCGATATGGGGTGTTCGTAATGAAGCGCAGTGCTTGGTGGTAGAGAATGTCAGTTTATAAAGTTTTGAGGTTGTAGCAGAGTTACAGATTATGTCCCTGTAGTCTAATAATGGTAGGAATGTGGCTTTGACAAGCCTAGTCCTAATCTCCGTTAGGAATAGGGACCTGTTGTGGTAAAGGAAGCCTAGCCAGATTTTTAGTCTTTTACATAGGTCGTCAAGGTGTTCAGTGAAGGCAAGCCTGCTGTCTAGCCAGAAACTGAGGTATTTAAATTTGACGGTGACTTGCAAGGGCTCACCTAAGGAGGTAACTATAAAGTCTTTCTGTAGGGTGGTGAGTACGGGGGGCAGTTCATGTCAATGCTTGGATAGGCTGGACAGTCTCAAGAGTCATGGGTACTTTCTTGAGGTTTTTACTAGATGTGGAGTACTAGGATCTGGGATTCAATGAAAACTTCAAGGTAAAACCAATCCAGATGCTCATCCAATCAGGCGTTTATTGTTTTCCATCATCTCTCTACCTAGCAGGAAATAATTTGACTTGGAAAGGTGTTTTGGACCTGGATTGTTAAAACTAACAATCTGCCCTAGGCAGTAGCTATTCAGCTCAATGGGACCTATGCACAAAGCAAGGGAGAGCCTGTGCAGATGGAGAGTGTAGCACACTATGTTGGTGCAGCACATAGGATACGCACTGTCAGCATGCATGAACTGTGCACATTGCTGCATGCCAGCAGCTGTTGCTGATGTGCATGGATGTGTGGCATTGAGCATGTGGAGGGATGTGTCTGCGCAGTGTGCCATGCCCCCCTGGATGTGCATGCATGACCACAATCATGTAGGGAGGGTGCATGAGACCACACGAGCAACACTACATCAGGGGTAGGACTGATGTAAACCGCTGTATGCAGTGCACAGGCTGAGATGGGACAGGTAGGGGTGAACCCAAACACAGATAAGGCTACAATCCCCAACTACACAGCAGTCTCAAGACAACACAGCATGGGGGCCAGGCAACCAGGCATGCTCCCTGCCACACAAACCAGAACCAGCACACCAGAACATGGCCAGCCGATTCTCTGGTGCCAGGCACACCTGCTACCATCCTGCCTGACCAACCCTGAAAGCAGTGAAGCCCATGTAAGAGCTCCTATACAGACACCCACAAACCAGACAAGGGGGTGCACGTGACTGCACAGTGTGGTGTGTAGGCACCCATGACTGCCACACAGCATGGAAACAGAAATGGCCATGCCCCAGAAGATACAGCCCAGACCAATCCCCAAGACTGCCATCACTATGGCTAACCCAAACCCACTGCAGGATGTGCCCCTGACAATAGACTACTGTCCCTGAATGCACCATGCCAGTACCCTGACATATGAGTCAGTAGGAGGTGATGTAAGCACATCACATGACCCTCCCCAGCTGGATGCTGTGAGGTGCCATCCAGAATAATGGCATGGAAACAGGTGATCAGTTTACATACTGTTTAATACCAGAGTCAAGCACATGAAACAATAGCCCTGTGGCCCAGTGATCAGTCTTCCCCCTCCAAAGAATCACCTGATGAGGCCAGGGGTATGTTCCTGGTAGATGGTTGCATGGCCAGGGCCAGGTGTATGAGTGGCTGGTGTACCTCTGGAAAGACAAAAACAGACAAGAAAGTCGGAGTGTGAGCAATCTGCCTGTGATGTGCCACAACCACCCATACACCACATGCATGCTATGTACCTCTTACATTGGAGGGCTCCTCCACTGCCCACAGCTCCATGACATCATAATTACAAAAGATATCCTGCTACCTCCCCCTCCCGAGTGACAGGATTTCCAGAATCACCTGGGGTCAACTCTCCTCCTGGCGACCACTGTTGCAGACCCCCCTTGCCCCAACTCCTTCCATTCCAGTGTCATGCAGACCAGCTTCCCACTGAACGCTTGTGGGGACACAACAGTAGACAGACCATGAGCTAGTAGGACCATGCCACAATGCTGCCCGCAAGTCAGCCCATGCAGCCATGTACTCATTTCCGCTGCCTCCATGATCCCACAAACATTGGCCCCATCCTGGACATCTTGGCATGTGAGGACTGCCTTCCTCCACTGTTTTCAGCAGTACTCCCCCAGGTGCCCCACAGCTGCAGCAGTTTTCTCTGCTGCTTCTGCCATGTTTCTCTCAAGACTGGACATCACCATATGACAGATGTCTATCGCGCCATACCACACACCGGCATGCGTAGGAAGAGCCCACATAAAGGGCCATAGAGTGGCCTGGTGGTGCTAGACAGCCTGAGAAGGCTATCTTGCTACCTTGTACTTCACTCTACTGCAGTATGACAGGTTTGACAGTGTTCACATGTGCACCATGCTCCCAGGACTTCTACTGAATGCCTTCCTGCTGGACGAGGAGCTGGCACAGTTATGGTGGCATCAAGTACACCCCAAGCCATGGATATTCCAAAACAGACTACTGCTGCAGTCGCTCAGGAACACACACTGCATACAGTGGTTCTGACTGGATCATTCTGCCATTACACACCTGTGTGACATGGTACAGCCACACATCCCACCCCACACAGGATGGTCATGGGTGATGACCATGGAAACAAAGGTGCTGTAGACATTGACATATTATGTCACAGGCTCCTTCTAGAGGGGGTGGGGGATGTCACAGGTGTGAGACAATCATCTGTGTCCCATGCCCTGCACCAGGTCACAGATGCCCTGCTGAACCATATGCAAGCACACATTACCTTCCCAACCACCCCTGCAGACCTGCAAGCCACAAAATAGGGTTTCTATGGCATGCATGGCATGCTGAACATGATAGACACCATAAACTGCACCCATGTTGCGATTGTGGCCCCCACAGTGGAGAATGAGGAGCAGTACCATAATTGTGTGGGGTTCCACAGCATCAACTGCCAGATCATATGCAATGCAGATGGTATCATCATGAACATCTGTGTGAAATACCCAAGCTTGTACCATGATGCATAGCTCTTCGACCATTTTGGACTGGGTGCCCCGCTTTGCTGAATGTGGTGGCATGGATGACTGGTTGCTTGGTGGATCCCACAGAGGGTGCCAGTGGCACATGCTGGTCTCTCCACACATGCACTAACACTGTCTTTCCCATTTTAGTCAACAGCAGATACCCACTTTGACTGTACCTTCTGACACTGTACCTGGGGCAGGCAGAAGAGGCATTCAATATAGCGCACAAGAGGACACGGTCGGTGGTGGCATGCATGATTGGTAGGCTGAAGATGTGGTTCTGGTGCCTGGATCACATAGGTGGCATGATGATGCTTGCCCCCAGAAAGGTGTGCAGAGTGTTTACTGTCTGTGCTATGCTACACAACATCTGTGAATGGCACTGACTGCCCATCCCACCAGATGCACCCATGGACATGCTGCCCTGCAATGATGATGAACCATCATGTGGGATGGGGGGGATGCTGTCAGGCCCTGCAGTGCAGCACGCGATGACACAGAACACATTCAGCTGTTAGCTGTGTGAGTCAGGTGGCACCATGATGATGTACCCCTCTGAGTGCACTTGTGCCAGGTACAGCACCCATGTGTGTGTGTGGTGCATGAAGTGCCCGAGTGGCATGATGCTGGCCCTATTCCTTCTGGCGGTGGGACACATATGCATTGCATGTGTGTGGTCATGTGTGGTGGGGGAGGTTTCATCTATGGGGTTTTGTGGTCATGTGTGGTGAGAGGGTTCACACATGGGATTTTATGGTCATGTGTGGTAAGGGGACTTCATCTATGGGATTTTTGTTGACATGTATGGTGAGGGGGGATTCATATGTGGGGTTTGTGTTGTCCTGTGTTGTGCCTGGGAGGGTCGTGTGTGGGGTGTCTGGGTACATATGTGGTGCTTGATGGACATATGCTGGGTACATCGTGTGGTGTGTTGTGCATGGAAGACATGGACAGTGGTGTGCTTCTGGTGGTGCGCCATGTCCCCCCGTGACAGTTTCTGTACATGGGCAGTCCCCCATCATGGTAGCATGGTTATGTCATCTTTGTCCATTGTCCGGCTCTTTTTCCCAGCTGTCTTCCTGTTGTTGTGCATCCTGCACTTCTGGTGGCCCATGGTGGTCTTCCTCACACCTGCACAGCTTCCTGTCTGGGGAACCTCCTTGCACCATGTGCACCTGTCATCCCCTGTATGGTGCTGTCCCCTTCCCCACCTCTGTGGCTGGCCTGTGTGGACATAGGTGTTGCACATGCTGGAGGCATACACTTAACCAGCCTCTCTAGGATTTCACTGATCCTGTCGATGCCCCTGCACATGCCCCTCATCTGTTTGGAATAAAGTGCAGGAGAGGGTGTCCCACTAGTTGCATGGTGTGCTATGGTGGACATCTGGCCGGCACCTCATCCTCGCTCTCGTGGCCATGTCATGGGGACATTTGCTTCTCTGTGGTGCTGTGCTCTGTGCCAGCAGGTAGCATTGACAGGGCATTGCCTTTGGGCAGCAAGGCATGGGCTGCGGTGTCCAGTGCCACGTACCTGCTTGTGTGCACTGGCAGGTCCTGGGGTGATGAGGGGGTGCAGAGGTGTGCAGAGGTGTGTTGGTGCAGGTCTCTTTTTCAGTGGTGTCCACTGTCCTCTCTGTGGTGTCCACTACCCTCATACTGTTGACATGGTGGCAACACTGTCCTTCACTGGCGTCTTGGCCTGTTCCATCTGTTGACCTGGGGGTAACAGGGTGGGTGATTGCTACTGGCTGTGAAACATCTCTTCATTCTGCCTACCATCCATGGGTGCTTGCTCCCTTGGTGGCTCCACCAGTGCAATATTCCCAGCTGATCTCCTGACCCATTGGGATGTGTCTGTGGGTTGCAACAAAGAGTGGTTACCATTGACACTGTGGTGTCAGTGTCCCCCTATCTTGTATTTGGTGCCCCACATACCTGCTAGGATGTTCATACTCATGTCCTCACCATGGTGGAGCACATCCAAGATTGTCTCTGCTATGACCCTCTCTATGGGGGTCAGGTTGAGTTCCTTGGTGGAAGGTCCACCCTCGTGGCTGATTGTGCATGGCTGGTGGCCACTAGACTCCACTTCGTGGTGGACTGGAGGTTGAGCCATTGTGCTTTAAGGCACTCAGTGTGCATGCCTCCAGCCCTGTAGCATTGACTGCTGCCTGTATGTCCAGCCACAAGTGCACCTTTATTTTGGCGGGGACCTCCAGTGCATGCACCCTGTACAGTTCTGAGTAGTGCACCTAGATGTCTGTTACTAGGGCTGCCACCTGTGGGCTGGTGAGATTGTATGACCTGGGACGTGTGGTGGTTGTCGATGGGCCAGGTACACCAGTGTCCATGTGGCCATGCCCCTCTGCATATGGGTCCTGGCTGGTGGGCATGTCCAATGTGACTGTCATGCCTCCCTGGGGTGCACTGTTGCCTTCGCCCTCTGTGTCGGCATTCACTTCCATGTGTGCATGTGGTGGTGCGGTTGCCCGTATATGATTGGGTCACGGGGCATGGCCACATTCCCAGACTCCAATTTCCCCACTACTACATGGCTCTGCATGCATCTGTGGGTGCTGCCCCTAACCTCAGCCAATTGTGTGCCCATGGTTGTGCATATGGGTGTGCAGTACCGACTTGCACTGTGGGTATGTACACACTGCCCCTAAGTGTTATTTTGGCACATTTCATGCATCTTCATGCATGGGGCCCAATATTTGTAAAATGTAGTACAGTAGACATTGGTACAGATAATGCACCTCTATGGCACATATCAAATGAAGCTGATATAATCCAATATTCACAGATCTTAAGGCTTTATCACCTTTGTATTCTCTTCAGAAGAAGAAAATTAAGATTAGTAAACTGACACACATCAATCAAATGCCCCTTCACCATTACACAAAGACTTTGAGAGTTATGTTCTACAGGGTAGAGCACAGAGCTATCAACCTGGAAACCCAGATCTGAATACAAGAACTGACACTTACTGTATGACCCCAAGCAAGTTATTTAATCTCCCTATAGGTATCCTCTTGCTGATCTCTTTATCTATTTTTTTTCTATACTGTGAACCTCCATGCAACCTAATGTGAGCAACATTCTTTCCCCTCCCTCTTATGGACTGTAATTTGTGGGGATACAGTTCACACCAAAGATGCTATGTAAAACATTTCCATTCATAAAATGCAATACAATTTCCTTCACAAGCCCACTGCACAGCTGTAACTGCTCCATCAATCTAGTAAATGCTCTGCATATGCTTCTATTCTGAAAAGGGGATGCTGCTTTCTCAGGATGTGGGGCATCGTGGACCCCCATCTTATGTATTTTTATATTATCTGCAGGTAGCCCCAGTCTTATGCTCAACAGAGTTGAGGTGATCCGTTTTGGTTTGTGCCCTTCAGATAAAAAACAGCAGCAATTTTCTGCTTGAATTTCTCTCTGACTTAATCCATTGATCATTCTTTCTGTTTGTGTGAGAGAGCTGTTTTTTCTCTTTAATAACTCCTATCCTTCTCCCAGACTTTTTTCCTTTGTTGTTTGTGTTGTTGGTCAGTCCCCCGTACTATTCCTTGGAGAGCAAGCGAGAGTGGAAAAAAAGAGAAGCAGGGAAAGCATGAGATTGAAGTTATTTTATGCTTGGACTCCCCCGGTCCCAATTTTCAAATCTTCTTGTCAATTTTCACACATCAGTGTCGCATGGTGGATGTTATGGAAATTTCAGAGGGGTTCTTGGGAGGCAATTTAGACATGACCCCTAAACCTTTCCAGAACACCTGACTTCTTGAAGAAAAAACTTTGATGTACTGTATAATTAATGCTGACAAAGAAACAGCATACAAGGTTTTAAGATGCTGTCTCCCCTTTTCACAGCACAACAGCAGTAGAAACCAAAAGTATGAAATGTAACTTCAGTGTCTGCATGTTTTTCTACTTGATCTTATGGCTATTCATCATTTGTTGATGTGTTACTGTAGGAAACGGGATTAAAAACAAATAGCTGCATAATGAATTGTATGCTGCCCCTAAGTACACTCTTCTAGACTGAGAAGCAATATTTTACTATTTGATTCCCATTTTGTTTAATTTATTCTTTCTGACCCTTTACAATGGTGGGAGGGCAAGTTCTCATTTGGCTGATCACCATGCCTGACCCTTCACAACTGGAGGGATGTCTGTTTTCCCCACACTTACTGCCACTGGCCTTTCCTACACTGCTGGGGGAACAACTTTTCCCTGATAGGATAAGACAACTGTACTCTTAACAGACACCTAAACTGAATGTAATTAGGGGAAGTTAGGGACCCTGTGGGATCAGAGCATCCTGACAGGGCAAGGCAGAAAGGCAGTGTCATCCATGAAGACCACTCCAGTAAGCTTTTGTCATTGCCTTCCAACCCCCCCCCATTGTTCAGAGTCAGAAGTCCCTGCTCACCCCCAATGATTCTCATCCCTGCCACACAGGATGTGCACTGAAGCAAGTGGAAGCTCCATGAGACAGCGCTACAGCAGAGGGTTGCACCCTCTACACCTGGAGGAAGAGTGCATACTTTGGAATGCTCAGCACCCTGGGCTACCCAGTAATTACGCTTTTGAGTTGATTTTTAATCTCATTTTGAAAAACACAGTGACTACTGCACTTGCTTTTTTCATAGGGTTTCAGTGATGTTAGCTATGGGACAACATCTCAGCCACACAGCACTTGTGCACAGTCAGAATAAAGTGCTTCAAACCCTGTTGGAAAAATTGAGATTGCTGCTTACTAAGACAGTGGTGCTGCTACCCTTGTTCCCACATGATTTCAGAATCAGAAGGGTTTATTTTGACTTTACCTGTATGCAGTATTATGAAATGGGTGGGATAAGTTTTGTGATCTGATTGGTTAAGAACCTTTCCAAGCTGTGTGAATATCTTATGATACATGCTCCTGTCAAAGAAGTTCTATTGATACCTGCACTCCATTTCATAACAGCATTGATACTCTACAGAATGTGTGTTATCTTTTTTGGATAATTCTACTTCTTTAATGGATGAAGGCATAAGGCATAGGCACTCAGCTACAACTTGTGCCTCACTGCACACATCAGGAATGTCATTATTCCATAATAACACACATTTGGTTTTATATTACTTCTGAAGTAACGTTAGTATCATTGTTGGCTATCTCAGTGCAGAATTTCAATTATGCATTATCACATACAGTATGCTATGACTCAAATCTAAACAAAGGACATGCAGATTTGAGAGTGCAGCAGGACTCATTAAACTGCATGTGGTGGAGCTGTGATATGGCAAAATGCTGGCACAGCTGTCAGAGAGTGCCATATCACATTTTATTAACCAGCTGTAATAATTATGGAAACCATTTCTTTTTCCACAGTTGCCAGCACTCATACATCTGGGCCTGGTGGTTAAGGTTCTGTAGTCCAGTACTAAGGGGGTGCTGTTCCCTTGGAAGTAATGTTGATCGGATGAGATTTTAAGCCAAGGTCCATTTCATTTGTGTCTGATGGCTGTCCAGGTGGAAGTCAGAGATTCTATTGCACTAATTTAGATATGTTTAGACAACCTCCCTGAGCCTCTGCCATTTTCACTGAAGAACCTCATCAGGCCTTTTATAAAGCTCTGAAAAGGTTTTAACAATTTTAAAAGACTGGTTAAGGAGCTTAATGTACTGTCCAGCAGTTTTATCCTGAATAAAGGCTGTGGGTGATGACAAGACCCAGAGTGAAAGTTGGGGTGAGTGGGAGACACCAGTGATCAAGGTCTGTAGTAGGTGGTCAAGATCACAGTGGTGTCACTGAAGAAGTACTAATTAGCTATATGACTATTACTGTAATATATTTAGTACAAATCTAAGTATTGTTACTGTACTTTTTTATGACAATAGCTGTGAGTGGAAATCAATTTTGTTCTTTAAATCAATAAAAAATGAAAAGAATCTAAAAATTCTGATACAGCTAAGAGAACTGTCAGAACTTCTCATAGCTTATCAGGATCTTTTAAAACCTCAGAACATTTTACAACTCTCCCATTCCTATTTTGTATAACATACACTGGTCTGTGTTCACCAGCAGTACTTCCAGTATTGACTCCACTTTGTTTTAACTAACCCGATTTAGCAAATTCTTATGGTGTATATTGGCACATTGCTAAATGCAGTTAGTTAAAGCAAAGTAAAAGGATATGATTACTAGAGGCAATGTTTGTGAATATAGGTCACTGACTCTCACTAAAGTAGATTTCAATTTAACCATGCATTTACTGTCTCAGTTTCTATATGAAACATAATTTTCTGCTGCATTGGGACCCATATAAACACGAGATGATCCATGGCATAAGGCGATCCCTGTGGACAAAACATTAATGAATGAATTACTAAACCTAATGGTCCAAACATAATTTCTGGTGTTTTCATTTTCAGTGTGCTTTTAAAGGGGATCAGAATCATTACATCATTCCTAGTTCATATTTGCATACTCCTGTTTTGTTTCTGTGCATCACCCTCATTTTATGACTTTTGTCACTCAGGTTTTAAGAGCAGCTCAGACTGTACCCCACTATGTTGTCATTATACGTGTTCCAAGAAGTGACATCCTCAGTTGCAATAAGCCAGTGTCTCCTTATGCTGATACCAGTACTAGCATTGGCTGTTACTGTACACTGATAAACATGAAACAGCACCTTATTGTGTTTAATTTCAGAGAAACAGCAACATAGGCAAGTAGTATAGTTAGTGATGAGTGATAAAATCCTTTTCATGTGCTTTCCATGAAATATTGTTAACCTTGTACAATTTCATGCAAGTTTTTGAACTAGAACCATATATTTAAAATGGACAATTTGGATTGAAATTGTGCAATATTTAAAAGTAACATTTTTAAAAATGCGTAGTATGGAAAAAAAAGTGTTATCTGCAAAAATTGCACATTTTTCAGAACTCATATTTTTTAAAATGTGCACTTTAGGAAAATATTCCATTATTTGGATAAAAAGCATTAGTGAAATTTAGCCAGACATTGGTGCAATTTCATGAAAACTGCCACAATGCAGTTTTACGCAATCATGCAAGTATAATAAAAATGTATCCAGCACTAGTAGTGGTATCAGTATCATGAACCACTGACTAATTCCAACAGATGATGTTACTGGTTGGAACACCTTTAATGACATAATGAGGGAAGGGTTGCTACCCACAGAGCTCATTTTAATGACCTCGGAGACGGAACACAAATAAGGAGAAACAAATATAGACACAGAACATATGGACTGGGCATTTTGCAGTGCTGCTTTTCCCCTTTAAGATAATTATTTTGCTCTATCTGCTGTACCTCCTGTTCTGTTGTATTCTCCTCAAGTCTTCACATTTCCGGACTTTTTAAAGGTGCATTGTTTTGTGCTTTGTTTCCTGTATAAGATAACACAAATGGAGCATATACACTCTATAACAGCATGGCACTGTAAATAAGGAGTCACACAAAATGGCCATTTCCCTGTGTTACAAGGAGCACACTTTTCCTAGAACACAACTTGAGTGTGTGCATGTATAACACAATGAAGTCTGAGCTTCTAATGCACAGATATCACCTATATCTTGGTTACTATTCAACATTTTTGAGCAACAAGAAATGGGTGGAAGACCCCTTTTAAATCTATACTTCTCTTTCACTCTATCCCAGCACATACTGTGTCTGTTTGTTACCTTTCTAGTTTTTTATTTACAGTTTATTTACCCAGAATAACCCCATTGAGAGGCAACATTTCACTTCCAGTGGGGTCAGCATGTATCTAATTTTACAGCTGGGTGAACTGAAGAATAACAAAATTCAGACTGGTATTTACCAGCAATTTTCTATATAAAACACAACAACACAGCTACCATGCAGAGTTTCTTTTTTACAAATTTACAATGCCATTCACCAGGATCATGTGATCCACATGAGATTTCAGAGTTTACTGTGTGATTAATTGGAGTAATTGTGACTGGATTACACAGAGTTCCTGCAGTATGTTGCAAAATATCACAGCAACAACAGTAATATGAGCACTTGACCCTGGTGGAGAGTGTTGTGTTTGCCCAGGATAAATCAACTGAAATTCAATATCTTGTTTTCTTTCGGAGCAGTTATGCAGCTACCGTAGGTGGTGTGAAGCACAGAAAGATCAAGCGACTTGCTCAAGGTCACATAATAGCTGTTTGCAGTAGGATTTGAGTCTCATTTTCTCAGTTCTATGCCACATGGGATGTACTGGAATGTCATCCTTGGTCAGCCTCATGTAAAGATTTTGTCCTTTGAGAAAACATTAAAAACATTGTGATTTAGACACTATCCAGCTTATATTTTATACAGTGTAAAAAACAATGTTTCAATGCATCATTCATTTAGGGATGAAACATAAAGCTGAAAAAGTATGGAAATGCAACAATAGGATATAAAAATGTCCCTGGACACTAGGTGAATCTGTGCGGTGGTGGTCCTCAGGGTTTGCTGGTGGCATGATGCTGCCTTATCATTTCCCTGTCTTTGGCACTCCTTCCTCAAGCACTGGTGTGTGTGTGTATCATGCCTAGAAAGACTGTGCTAAATTTTAGGTGGTGCCAATAGTGCATTGTGCAGTCATTAAAACTCCAAGGAACACCACACCACAGAATCATCACTGATCAAGGAATTTTTTTTTTACCCTAACATCATATTTCCTCAGTTTTGAGGCTCATGAGTTCATCTCTGACTGATATCGAATTATACTTTGGGAATGAATAAAAAATATATATGAAATGATGTTTTGGTGCAGAGTGAGGGAGTGAGTACAGCTGAAAGCCAGGGATTGTTTCCTTGGAGCAGAGTGTAGGAGGGGGTGTCCCACTAATTGCCAGGGACTGATGTTTTGTGGCAGGGTGAGGGAGGGAGGGGATATCACTGGATGCTAGAGACTATATTAGGCTAGGGTGAGGAAGGGGGCTCCACTGGATGCTAGGCAATATTGCCATAGACAAGGGTGAGGAAAGGTTCCCATTGCATATCAGTGACTGATGTTTTGTGACAGAGTAGCAGAGGAAGGTATCACTTTATATCAGGGACTATAGCTTTGGACCAGCATAAGGGATGTAGGGTATCAATGGATGTCAGGAACTATAGCCATGGGCTAGGGTGAGGGGTACCATTGGATGCCAGGCCACTAAACGTTAAGGTTAACAAATCCCCTGGGTCAGACAGGATGCAAGTAAAAATACTAAGGGAGACAAGGCAGACCCTTGTTGCCCCCCCCCTTCTGGTCCTGTTCAAGTCCTTGAAATGGGTGAGGTGTCAATGGATTAGAAGGTCACAGATGTGGTGCCTTTCTGCAAAGTAGGGATAAGGAGTACCCTGGGAACTATAGGCTGGTAAGCCTGACTTGCATTGTGGGAAAGTTGCTAAAACCTAGAGTGAAGGAAAGTACTGTACTAGGGTAATTCCTGGAGAAAAAGGTTATAGGATAAGGAATAGCATGGGTTTACCAAGGCTAGATTATGTCAGATGAACTGGAAAGACTTCATCAATTTTGAGATATTTGCAGTGGATAAGAGTCAGGCAATGGACACCAATTACCTGGATTTGTGCAAGGACTTTGATTCAGTACCACATAGGAGGCTACTGAAAAATGTGGGTGACCTAGGGTTTGGAGAAAAGCTACCTAGATGGATCAGGAATGTGATTGGAGGGTAGGACCCAGAGGGTAGTTCTGAATGGTAAATTCTCTGGGGTAAAAGAAGTGACCAGTTGGGTCCTGCAGGGGTCTCTACTTTGTCCAACCCTCTTCAATATGTACATAGGCAACACAGAAGAAGGGTTACATGGGGAAATTTGTCTCTTTGCGGACAACACTGAACTCTATTGCAGGGCAGATAGTATAGATGGTGTTATTAGTATGAAGAGGGATATTGAGAAACTAGAAAAATGATCTAGCATTTAGCAACTGAAATTCAATGTCAAAAAACGCAAAATTATGCACATACTGTAAGCTGTAAGAACCCATAGACAGAATACTGGGTTAATGGGTGTTAAGATAGAGCACTCTAGGATAGAAAAGGACTTGAGGATAATAATTAGTGACAGCATAAAGTCCTCTTCTAAATATTACAATGTATTTGGGAAAGCAAGTAAGATGCTGTGCTGCAATGGCCTGGCCATTACTAGTTGCAGGAAAGAGGGGTAGCAGGGTTGGGTGGACAGGTCAGTATGAGGGTTGGTCACAAAATGGATCAGTAACGAATAATCCCCACTGGTCACTGAAATTCCAGCAGCTTTGGGAAACAACTCAAAATTTGTAAAAAGTCCCCAACATTTTTCGTTTGATGTTTTTCTGACAAATGACTGTCAAAACACAAGTAGTTCAATGACTGGGACCCTTTTTCCACTACCAGAGGGCATGCTATCAGCTTTGAACACATATTTAAGCAGTAGTGCAGGTTTAAGAGCTGACAAAAGAAATGCTGCACCAAGCACCGTTACTCTGCATGCATAAAACAAAACTAGTATGTAGTCAGAAAATTGCTGCACTTGTAGCAACCAAAAATAGATAACCAGGTCATATGCCTACAAGTATGTAAGTGTTTTTTTTAACCTTTGTATTTATCCACCTAACCTGTCTCTTCCCTCCACTCATTCAGACATCCTCAGTGGACCACCCAACCCTCGCCATGGTCTGCCACTAGAGTGCCTCGATCCCACACACACTCCCTTGAAGACCCCCAGTATACCCCCCCAGGTAGGGGTGGAGAGGGGATGCCCCGTGCTTACCTCTCCAGACCAGCACTCTATGTGTGTGCGTGTAGATCTGACACAGCGGAGTCTGCCTTGATGAGTGGTCAGAGAAGTCCTAGTGAGGTGTCGTCACCTAGGAGGGATGAGGTGTTTTTCCAGTTTCTTCCCCCCCCTGATGTTGGCGTGCAATGAGGGGCTGTGAGCTGAGAGGCACGCTGAGACGTACCTCCTGCTCCGCCCCTCTGCCGACAGTCACCCAATCCCCTTGCTGCTGCTCCACTGACCACACTATCCACCCGGGCTCCCCTAGGTGGTAGCATTGCAGAGGGAGCCTACAGTCCCCACCCCCCACAGAGAAGGAGAGCTGCCATCGGGTGCTTTATCCTTCTCCGCCCCGGCCGACCCCCAGCGACCCGTGCTCGTTCCCGAACCCGGGTCACCGGAGAATGTAAGTATTTAATACACAAAAAGTACTAACATGCAAAAGACAAAAGTTACTCACAGGTTCATTGTGCTCTGCACACACCAATGGTGCATATCATCTTGCCTATTTTTGATTGCTAAGGGTGAAACTTTTTTGTCTACATGGTAAAGGAACAGTTTGTATCATATTAGAAAATGGGCATTAAGAATGCGGCATCCTGATTGGCTGATAGGTCCTGCAGACCCCTAATCTATGTGGCAACAGACCCCAGCCAATAAAAGGTACCAGCTTTTGTGCCCCATCACAGAGATCCCTCAGCTGTTCGAATGTCAGCAGTTTGACAGCTGGCAAAAGCAGCCATTTTATTCTCCATGAGCCCAGAAAGCCGTTCCCCTTACAACAACTGAAGTCTCAGTCTATAATGTTTTTTCCCCCTTCCTGTACCTCAGTAAATATCCATAATCACTTCAAGTCATTGGCTGACAAAAATCATCAGAAATGCAGCGCCGTGACTCCAGACGGCACCGAGTGCAAACTGATGGGGGCGGGAAATACAGCGCCGTGACTAAAGGTCCAGATTGCACCGAGTGTCAGTGCAGAAACCACAATTTTTTTATAACTTAAGCATGCTCCGCTCACAACACTCACCACATCACAGCACCACATGCCGTTAAACACTCGGACTGCATTTGACAGCAGGCACAACTCCTTTACCAGCTTCAGGATCTCTTTTGGGAAGGGATCGGGCTCACAAACCTTACAGTGGCTAACAAAAAAAAAAGAACAAAGGAAGCACTCACTGCAACTCCGGGTGGGATAGAGAGGTAAAAGAGAACTGTCAGCAATCAGCTCATCTTCTAATTTCCCGGTTCCTTTTCTGATCGCGATCGCAAAATACAGCGATCAGATTGCCCGTGCAGATAGCTCATTTTCTAATTTCCCGGTTCCTTTTGTGATCACGATCACAACATACAGCAAAATAAATGATGACTAAATCTGCAACTGGTAGCTACTCCAGAGAGGGTAGTGTGGTAGGAAAAACCAAAAGCCCTAAAATACTGCATTTAATTACTACTGTTTGGGGGGGTGCATAAACAATCTAAGAAACAATGGAATTTGGGAAAAAAACTAACAAGCCTAAATAGCAGCAGCGTCCTCTACTGGCATTAGTAAAGGAACTACTTAATGTCTACACTGACTTTTTTTATTCATTTTTAGTTCTTCATTTATTTGTTTTTAATTGTTCTAATATTTTATATAACTGTTACTGATAGCCCATTTTCTAAGAGCAATAATACCTCCCAGGGTGGGCAGTATTATGCTATACCGGACCTTCCAGGAGCTATAAGGCCCTCCGCCTGCTGCATCAAGCCTCATTACGCCCCTGGGCAGTCCGGTATAGCACAATACCGCCCACCCTGTTGGGTATTATTGCTTACTTATTTCTACGTGAAAACCTATGTATTATGATTGCTTATCTTCCCTAAAGTGTTATGATGTTGATGGTTGTTTTAGCTGCTTCCTTTGTTAATAATACTAAAATGCATGGCAATAGTGTAATTATACTCAACCTTGTTTAGTTTTAAATCCTTGATCTAGAAGAAGAAGAATCAGCATTTATATAGCGTTTTTCATACACAGTGTATACCAAAGCACTTTACAAGCAATGCTAGACTGGTAGTGAAGTGACTGAATGTGTAGTGGTGGCCATATTGCACATCAGCACCCACACACAGCTTGGACAATTGCATGAACCGAATTATGGGAAGGGGAATGTTGACCAGGACACCAGGAATGTCCCCTACTCTTTGTGAATAGTACCCTTGGTTCTTTTACTTCCACCTCAACACCCACCAGGACAATACCAGGATGGGTAGAAGGGATCTCGTTTAAAGTTTCATCCAAAGGACGGTACGACCCAGCAGTACAGCAGCCCCCTAATACTGCACTCGGATGCCAGCATTTTAAGGTGCAAGTCCAATCCCAGTGCATGATGAGAACCCACAACCTTCTGGTCCAGAGGCAGATGTGCTACCAACTGAGCCACGCTGACATTTACGCTTATTACTTACTTCCTGAACATTAGGAACATTCCAAACAGTGCAGCCACTCATGAGTGGCCAGATTGTGTTGGGGGTGTTCCAAAGTCCAGGAAAGATGCAATGGAGTTGATTAAGGATCCGTAACAAACATATTTTTGTGTGGTAATACCAGTGTTGTGGACATTCTGTTTTGAACTTTTAAAAAAGAAAAACGAACTAGACTCAAACTATTAGCTACATCAACAAATTCTACAGAATATGAGCAATCATAAAATGTGTTTTTTAAATTAGGAACTCTTAAATGATTAAGTGGTTAACAGTGTCTCTTTCAATGGGAATCTTTTCAAATACAGTATGCTTTTTTATTCTTTATTTTATTACACAGCAGTGTCAGTGGCTCAGTAGGTAGCACACTCGACTCTGAGGTTGGGAGGTCAGAGGACTGTGGGTTCATTTCCCACATCTGGCACTTGGGTTAATATCCCAGTACTGACACTGTAGTGCAGCATGAGAGGGTGCTGCACTTCTGAGGTGCCGACTTTCGGATGAGACGTTAAATTGAGGTCCCATCTGCCTGGAATGGTGGTAGTTCAGGTGGATGTTAAAGATCCCATGGCACATATCGAAAAGAGTTGGGGAATTTCCCTGGTGTCCTGGCCAAATTTCCCTCGTTCACTAAAAATACCACCAACAGCTTAATCTGGTTCAAGGTCAGTTGGCATTCATCTGTATCCCCCTCCCCCTGGGTCGTGCCTGAAAATAGGCGGGATTTGTATAGTGCACTTACCAGGTCAACAAAAACTAAATAAAAAAAAAATTATATTTTTGATTTCCCCTTAACTCCTGTCTTCCAATATCCATTTTGAGTTTGTTGTAACACTTTCTGACGTTTGAAATAATAAATGGAGTGTTCGTTTTAACATGGAGAGCCACAGGTTTTCATCAATATAGTAGTAGTTTACTCACCTGGTAAAGGTGATTGTGTTTATAAATATCCGTGGCACTCCAATTCCTTACAGACTGGGTTATGCCCACCTGACAGGCTACTAGATACACATGTGACCTAGGATCAAATTTCTGCTGCCTATCTAGGTCACAGAAGCTCCCACTGTCCCCTGTTAGATATTTCCCAGCTGCTACTATAACTGAATCATGCAAACCGTAATAGAATACACTACTCGAACAGTTCTCTTGAATGGTTTTATGATGTAATACTATAGTGTGGGTAAGGGGAGGGCCATGGAGTGCTATGGATATAAACAAACACAATCATTTGTACCAGATGAGTAAACTACCATTGTGTTGTGTTATATTCAGTGGCACTCCAATTTTCTTACAGATCAGATCTTGATCAGCAGTATCCCATCAAACAGGCGAATCAGATCGGTCAGTATAGGAACCTGGAGGACAGGCTACTGTTAAGACTTTTGTCTCGAAAGAGGCATTTTGTATGGCAATAGTCGAGTCTGTAGTGTCTGGCAAATGTATGTATAGAGCCGCGCACGTTTCTGACTTGCAAATTTTCTCAATAGAGATGTCACTCCTCTGTGCCCATGAGGTGGACATTGCCCTTGTGGAGTGGATTTTAAAGCCATCTTGTGGTGTTAGGCCTTTGTTCTTTTATGATTTCTGGATGGTCCATTTTCAGCCATCCTGCAACTGTCGACTTTGATGTGGTCATATCCTTCTTGTGGCCTATCGAAATCATAAAGAATCTCTGTCTTTCTACATGACTTTATTCTTTCAATGTATGCAGCCAATGAGCATATGACATTGAGCATATGTAAATGTCTCTTTGATCCCTCTTGAGGATCCAAACAGAAGATTGGTAACTCAATTGTCTGGTTACTGTGGTATGTGGTCAGTACTTTTAGAGTGAATGAAGGTACTGTTCTGAGTGTGACTCTCTCTCTTGTACGAACACTACTTATGGCAGCTTGTGTAACAGAGCCTCCAATTCCTCTATCCTGCATGCAGAACAGATCACCACCAGGAAACAAGTTTTCAGTTTAAGCCAATCCAATTCAGAGTCTTTAATGGGTTCAAAGGGATTTGTCATTTGTGAGTCTAATACCAGGGTGAGATCCCATGGGACCATCATGTTTTTTATTCATGCTCTTACAGTAAAACTTCTCTTATCTGAACCCTGGTTTTCTGAAACTCTCAGTTATCCAAAACTGATCTTTGTCCCTCACATGTTCTGTAGTGCTGTGGTGCTTAACAGCATAACAGCTGCAGCATGACGGCGTGATTACTGTATTGTTTTCTCCAAGCTGGTTGTTAGCACCTAGTTAATGTAATCCCCCATCTGCTGTTAAACATTCTCACCTATTCATGATAATCACCCTTCCCCCAGCTGATGCAGCTGAAAATAGCGAAGTAAAATACAGTCACACTTTAAAGCATGGAGCACATGTAACTCAAGCACTAAGGCAAGTTTCTTTATCTTGGAGACTTACTTTAACTTTAAAGTCAGCCTCTTTGCTTCTCCCATTGAGACAGTTAATTTAGTTTAAAGCCACATGCCGAACCGCAAGCTGAAATGCAAGCAGAATCTTACCCCGCTTGCGAGCTATCACTTGCTCTCAGCTGTTACTCCCAGTCCCGAATCTTGGTAAATTCAGTGAAGGTTCTCTTATCCCTCCTGCTGGTTTCTGTTGTGCTTCTACCCCTGAGATTCAGTCTGCCACAGAGCCCACTAGAGTCCCATCTGCTACAGGGGTTGAACATAAAGAATGAGGGGGCACCAGAGCTGCGGTGTCAAAATGCGGTCGATGTTCATTCATTCTACTAATCATCACTAACAGCAGATGTGCAGAGGAGGAAACACATTCCAGTAAAATGCTACACAGAGATGGGAAATAAAAGTGATGCCAAGACAGTGGCACAGCCTAGTAGCTTATGTTGCTTTAGTGTTTTGCGGTCAGGTTTGCAATAATGATACACTACTTACAGACAGGTCACATGCCAGTGCTGCTTGGCTGTGCAGTTCAGGTAGAAGGAGTTTTTTCTTTATTTGGGAGAGTTACAGTACAGTAATTTAAGTGTCAGCCCCTTGGCGTTAAGCCACAAGGGTTCCAGCATTCACAGTTGCTGCCAGAATGAAGTTGCGGTCAGTTGCCATGTTAAGTATAGGCCCCTCATTTATCCAAAACCCCACTTATCTGAAACGAGGTTTTACTGTATTAGGTTTGCAACTTTAATAAATCTCAGTATGACTGGGTGAGAGCCTGGGGCTGAGTCACTGACCAATTTAAGAGCTGCCCCTATTGCTGATAGCTGCACTCTTAGTGAAGCTGGAGAGAGGCCTTTTTCTAGATCTTCTTGTAGATTAAGTAATATAACCAGGGTGTTTGCTGCTTCAAGTGCAATCCTTTTGCTTTGCTCCATGTGACACATAGGTTTCACTGTCTATGGCATGAAGATGTTATTAATGACCTCTTAGACTGTAGTATCATTTTTATCACTGATTCTTGGTAGCCTGCATCTAACACTCTTTGCCTTTCAGGGGCCAAGCCATGAGTTTCAGCTTGTGAGTACTTGGATGTAATAGTGGTCCCTGTGTCAATATTTCTGGTCTGTATGGGAGGTTCCATTTGTCAAGGGCCATAGCCACCACTGTGGTGATCCAGGCCCTCCTGGGCCAGTATAGGGTGATTAGTATTCAGTAGTTCATCTATTTCCACTGCTTGTCACTCTCTGCATCTGGAATAAAACTTTCTGACATGTGTGTTTTTGTTAGAGGCCATCAGATCTATTTGTAATTAGCCCCACTTTCTGTCTATCCTTTGAAACACTTGCCAGAGGAGTTGCCACTCCTCTGGATGTACCTGTTGTCTGCTTAGCCAGTCTGCTCTTGTATTGAGTTTGCCAGGCAGATATATTGCTTGTATATGTCATAGGTTCTTCTGTGCCCAGATCATGGCCTTTGCCAACCCTCTCTCTCTCTGCATGGCCTGGCTCTTTTTTTTGCTTTGTTTTGATATGCATGCTATCATCCTGTTGCCTGATCCGATTAACGGGGATTTTCCTTGGACAACTTTCTTGAATGCTTGAAATGCATTGAAGACAGCTCTCATTTCAAGTACATTTATTGATAGCTTGGACTCCGACTTTGATTATTTCGCCAGAGCCGAGTTGCTGCCCATTGATGTGCCCCATCCTGTCCGGCTTGCATTTGTCTTTTTTTTGACATTGGGTGTGATCTGCAGCATGTACCCTGCGATAGATTGTGTCTCCTGGTCCACCACCATAGTAATTTCCTGACCTTGTCAGTGAGGACCACTTTCTCTTGTATGATTTCCTCTGATGGGAAGCTGTACTGTAGCAGGAAGTTCTGAAGCAGGCACATGTTTCACCTGGCACATGGGACCAGGTTGGTGCACAACAACATGCACCATAACAATTTTACCACCTGTACTATCATCACTGACTGGCAGGTGCAGAGGTTCTTGGCTAGTAATGTTATGTTGTTGATTCTCTTGTTTGATGGCCTGCCTTGCCCTCTACTGTGTTGACATCTGCCCCCAGATGTTCTATGGACTGTGTCAGTGTTATTGAACTCTTGCTTTCATTTACTCAGAGCCGAGAGGACAATCTCTGTGTCTTTGTGTGACTGAGCTTGAGTTTGTGTGCATATTAGCCAGTCGTCCAGATACGGCATTATATGGATGCCTTGTTCTCTCTGGTTGGTCACCCGGACTATTGAGACTTTTGTAAACACCCTTGATGCTGATGCCAGGCCGAGTGGTAGTTCCTGGTACAGTATTGGAAATGCTGATCCAATATATGGAACCTTAGGTACATGTAGTGGCAAGTTCCCATGGGTATGTATAAGTACGCGTCCTCTAGATTGACTAAAGTAAGAGTCATTTTGCCATATGACTCAATGTTGACCTTAGCATTTCCATCTTGAATCTTTGAGTCAACACATATCTGTTTAAGAATTTTAGGCTCAGCGTCAGCCTGAGATCTCTTATTTTCTTTGGTACCAGTAAGAAGATAGAACACATTCCTTTTATCTTTCTTCTTCCAGTAATGTTTGGATGGCTTGGTTATCAATGAGCTTGTGTAGTACTTCCTGTACTTGATGTGCCGTGGCCCTTCTTTTTTCCACTGGAGACAGTACTATTCTGTAACCTGCCTGGTTTCTCCTTTAGTTCTATTGCATAGCCTTTGCTTACTACTTCCCAGACCCACTCGTCCAATGTTGTCATCTGCCACTCTCTTTGAATAGGGATAGTCTTCTTCCCAATGGTACAATCTGTTGATGTGTTATTGTCTATGTTAACTCTATCATTGTATGTTTGGGGTTGTGTGGACTGGTGGCTATATGTAGTCATTGTTGATTCAGTCTGCTGCCTCTGCCTCCGCTTCCATATCTACCCCTAGAGGATCCTCTGCCTTTGAAGCTGTTGGTGCTGTTGACTGAGTATGTGGGACAATATTAGTTGTACTGGTCATTGCCATGAAAATTGTTGCCTCCTTATCTCCTGTTTTGCTGGAACTTGTTCCCATGAAAACAGTGTTTGCTGTATGGGAGGTAAGTAGATATGGGCTTATCCTTGGTCAGCTATTTGCCCGTGTCCCTCTGCTTTAGGAATTATTTCCAGTCCTCTCTAAATACAGTACATGACCCCTTTAGGGGTAGCTTCTGCAGTAACAACTTGGAGACATTATCTGCTTCTCACAGCTTTACCCAAAGGAACCTTCTAGCCATGTTTGGTATAACCATTGTTCTGGCATTCTGGCATTCAACTTGAGGGCATCCACAGACATGTCTTCCATATACTAAATGGTTTGCAGTGTGTATTCCACCAGTTATATCTCCTGAAAGTCTGGTGTCAGCTTCTGTGATACCTCTTCCAACCATCTTATCTGTGACCTAGCAGCATAGATGCTGTAGTAGTGGCCCTGGCTACCAAGCAATCCATCTTGAACATTTTCTTTAACATGTCTACTACCTTCTTTTCAGTACAATCTTTTAGGACTATGGCAGCCTCCACCAGTAGTATCATTTTCTTACTCAGTTCTGTGATCTATGGGTCAATAGTCAGGGCCATGTGCCATAATTTGTGTTTATCTTCCTGGACAGGATACATCCTATCCAAAGCCCTTCTTTCCAAAATGTGTGAGGGACCCATAGCCTCCCACTATGATGTTGTCTATAGTTGGACATATTTGGAAGGATCAGGCAACAACAGTGACATGGCAAGGGGGTATTGCCATTCATATTTTAAAAACAGGGCCATATAAGAACTCCTGGCACAAAGCACAAGACTGCACCTGAAGTTGTAGGGTATTTGCAGCCCTTCTCACCTCCAGACTGCCACTGTCACCCACTTCCCCCTCAGGATTCCAGCTTCCCCATTGCCATTGCACCCTCCTGGTGTTGTGGCAGCTACCAGGTTTAGGCCACAGCATTAACGTGGCAAAGGCTGTGACCAGTCAAACTTTAAAAGCGAGGCCATATAAGAACTCCCGGCCCAAAGCACAAGACTGCACCTGAACATGTAAGCATTTGCAACCCTTCTCACCTCCAGCATACAACTGCTGTCTACTTGCCCCTTGGGATTCCAGCTTCACTGTTGCCCTCAGACCCTCTTGGTGTGGTGGCAGCTACTGGATTTGGCCCATGGTGGTGACATGGCAAGGGGGCATGACCAGTCAGACTTTAAAAGTGGGACAGCACACGTGGCACTCTGTGAAGTTACTCTTCACATGAGTGGCTCCTGCAGAAGTGGCAGGAGTCACCAGCGGGAATCTACAGTGGAAGGCAACAGGGAGGCTCTATTTTTATTGTTATCCTTCATTTCTTAACTGTTTTAGTTTTAATCTCAGGATGTTTAAACACCTTTTATGATGACTATTACTTTTATGCTTTAAATTTGTTCTAATTAATGCAATTATGTTTAGTTTAGGCAATTCTAGTGGGGGGTAGGAGGAAGTAGGCTGTTGGTAAAGTAGGATCTGCAGCTTATCCGTTAGGTAGGAAAATGGGCAGACTAGGTGGGCCAAGCGGTCCTTAACTGCTGTCAAATTCTATGTTTCTATGTTTCTAGTTTAGTTCTATTTAGTTTAGTTATTGCTCTGTCCTTATCCACTAATTACTCAGTAAGAACTGAGGGTATTGTGAGTAGGGTTTCCTATGTTTAGGTGCCAGGTGAAAATGATATTAATTATGATGTGAATTGGAGTAAGAAAAATGTGCTACTGCCTTTTCTCCATTAAATGTCTTGCTTAATGATTCCTATTCAATGTCATGTTTTCTGCAAAAATTAGTTTTCACTAGTATTGGATATCAGATTATCAATACCAATGGGGTTAGTGTTGAGAAATCTAAAATCCTACTACACCATTGATTAAAACATTCAAATCAGTAAGACAGAGACGTATCCATTTTTATGTTGGCTCGCGCATGCGTGCCAGCCAACATATTGCATTAGTAGCAGATTTGAAGGTGCAGTCACTGTGGACGAATGCAGGGCATGCATCAGTAGGTGTGTCCCTTGTTCCCGAATAAGCCAGCATGCAGACACCACACCAGCAATACTTAATGAGGCAAGCACATCAAAGAAAAGGTCCGCTGCAGTGAGAGACAAGCTCATCATACAGTGGCACCAGAACACGCCTCCCAACATGCCCTTCCTGGTGAAAGCAGTCCAATAAACAAGGTGGCAGTGACTTCCACCACCTGCCACAATGCCGACTTCGGGGGTGCCCAATCCCCCTGTCGGCATGCCCTGACCCAATTTATGTGCCGATGGGGGAGCCCTCTCCCCATCGGCATGATGGCCCCCCTCCCATTTCAGTTCTGTGCCAAGGGGGTGCCCAATACCCCTTGGCATCATGCACCCCCTAACAGTCTTTCTTTGCTGATGGGGGGCCCAATCCCCATTGGCTTTAGTCCCTGGTTTAATTTGCCGATGGGGGAGCCCACTCAAGGAAAGGCCAGGGGGGTTACTGGAGCAAACTGGTTACTTGGATGACAGGCAGCCTGACTTTCTCCTGGGAAGATCATGCCAGACAAACCTTGCTGAGTTTTATGACTGGGTGATGAGGGCCCTGGACCAGGGTAGGCCAGTGGACATTCTCTTTCTGGACTTTAGCAAGGTGTTTGATTCGGTACCCCAGAGTGACCTGCTGGTGAAACTGAAGGAAATGGGGGTAGGGAGAAAGATGATAAGATGGATAGGAAATTGGCTTTCTGAGCGTAGTCAGAAGGTGGTAGTTGGAGGGTTAGCCTCATCCCCAAGGTGGGTTATTAGTGGGGTTCCCCAGGGGTCAGTGCTGGGGCCACTCCTGTTCAATGCCTATGTCTCAAACATCAGGAAGGGGATCAGGAGTGAGATGAGTCTCTTTGCATGCGACTCAGACTGAGTGCAGTGGTGGATGAGAAGGAAGGCAGGGTGGCCTTGCAGGAGGACCTGGAGGCTCTGAAAAGATGGTCAGGAAAATGGAAACTAAAATTTAATGCAGAGAAATGCAAGGTACTGCACCTGGTAGTCAGAAATCCAGGCCAGTGGTATACCCTGGGAGGAGATATGATTCAAGTCACGGAGGGTGAGAGGGACCTGGGGGTAGTGGTAGATGTCAAAATGGACAACTCAGAGACTTGTAGGAGGGCAGCGGCAAGGTCAAATAGGATGCTGGGATACATCGCCAGGGGAATTACCTCCAGAAAGGCAGAAGTGATCCTTCCGCTGTACAACTGCTTGGTTAGGCCACACCTCGAGTATTGTGTGCAGTTTTGGAGACCACATTTAAAGAGGGACATTATACTCCTAGACAGGGTCCAAAGGAGGGCAACCAAAATGATCTGGGGCCTGCTGGAGAGCACCTATGAGGAGAGGCTCAAGGAGCTCGACATGTACAACCTGAAGGACAGGAGGGACAGGGGGGACATGATAGAGGTCTTTAAGTACATGAAAGGGATCAATAAGGGAGGCCCAGTCAGGGTGCTCCAAAGGAAGGAGGGTGGGTCAACAAGAGGTCACAGATGTAAGCCAGAAGGGGGCAGGCTCAGAGGGGAGAGGATGAGATGTTATTTCACTGAAAGGGTGGTGGAGCCATGTAATGCACTGCCCAGGGAGCTGGTAGAGGTGGAGACTGTGGACAGGTTTAAGAGGGAAGGGGACAGGTACAGGGGGAGGCTAAATCTGACCAGGCCCAATGCAGGTGGAACATCTGTGACTGGGGGCAGTATAATCAGAGGGAGGGGCACCAAAATCAGCCCTCAGTGCAGGTGCTGAAAATCAAGCAGACTCGAGAGACCGTTAAGCCTATTCTGCTGGCATCTTAGTATGTTAGTATGTAAGGGAATGCCTTGTTGAATTGAGAGTGCAGAAAATTATTGCTGATGCCACTCAAACTAATTATATAGCTGGTTCTGAGATTATCACGGATTGGATAGTGGTCACATGGTCCTCCAAGATAGTTAAATTGGAAGTAATTTCAGATTCTCTAAGTGACCACTGTCCTGTTATTTATGTGTGGGACCTGAAAAAAACAACAAAGTAGCCCCTCTTTTATTATAGGCCACAAAATTAGGGAGGAATTGGCTGATGTGTGCAATGAGTAAATTTTTAGATGCAAAGTGGACCTTTCTTAACATTATTGAACATATTGATTCGGCTTATTCAAAATTGTGCACAGTATTTTTAGGTATCTAACAATTTTTTTACAGAGAGAAAACTTAGGGTCAGGGGCATCAAAAATGAATAGATGACAATCGAATTGGTAGAGATGAGATACAGAAATAAGCTCTGGAAAGAGTATTGGAAAAAAATGGGATGCTAAACTTTTAATGAAATAGAACCAACTCAGAAATAAGTGCAAGTCTGCATGTGGATGAGCTGAGGTTAATTTTTACAAAGGTAAACAAATTAATAATTTAGGAGATTCAAAAAAAGTATGGCAAACTGTAAATCAAATGACAGGTAGCTCTAAAAGATCCTATTATTCTCAAGCACAATGGTGAAGTAATCACTTCTCCTGTAGAAATCTCTAAATTCTATAATGATTTTGTTTTTGGTAACCTGGAAGACTGTAGAAATAATTTTAAAGATATATTGCCTAATGATGAGAAAACTAATTTTGCTTTATTTATTTATGCTCCTCCCATCCTCTCGGCAGGCCACTCCTTCGGGCCGCCTAGGGCCCCCAGCCAGCCTTCCCTTCGCTATCATGCCAGCGGGATCCACAACCCCCGTTGTTTGCCCAATGTATACCTCCTCTGGGGGGCTCCTGCACCTCAGGCGTAGGATACCGAGGAGGGGATGTGCTTACTCGTAGGCACGGAGAATTCGCCAGGGTTCATGGAGGACCAGCGCGGGCACTCCTGGGCTTGAGTAGCAAACAGGGGGCTGGCAGCTGTAATCCGGCTGTCTGAGAGGCATTTTCCCATTTGTGCTCCACCTAACCCCCACATGTATCGCATGCTTATGGTGTCCTGGGTGAATGCACATGTGGCACATGGCCACCTATGCTGCAAAGTGCGCTGTAGCAATTGGCCCTCAGGAGTGGCTAAAGAGTGATGCTGGCTCTAACCCACCTCCCTGGGGAGGAGAGCATGCCTTGGACACTCCAAACCCTCTCCACCAGCCTCCACTCCTGTCATCCTGGGCTCAGGCAAGAAACCCAGGTCACCAGTGTTCCAGGCAGTCCCCTATTGCCTGGCACCACAGAGCCGGTGAAAAATAATTTCAATAATTAAATTAATTTTTATTTTAGAATTTTGTCTCCTCGGTTGGTTGCTAAATACATATAGAAAATTAATCCAAACCCCTCATTGGTTCTGATTTGATTGATTTCTGATTGATAAAAATGTGTAGTGTATCCATTTCTGTTCCATTAATCCTTCTGAGGAATCATTCTTTTTATTATGGTACAGTTCCTAAGCGCTGGACATTTTCTATAATTAAACCTATTCATAAATCAGGCCCAGTGAATATTATTTCAAACTATCATCCTTTATTACTTTTAACATTATTATCAAAATTATTTGGAAAATAGTTTTTGGTCTAGTTACTGAACATTTGAGTAAGTACACTGTCCTTACTGGGATACAGCACAGCTTCAGATCCATGCATAATACTGAGACTGCCTTGGTGGGGTTCATAGACAATGTACATGGGGCCCTTGATAAAGGGTTCCACGTTGCATCAGTCTTTATGGACCTCACCAAGGCCTGCAATCTAGTTGTTCATTTTTTATCTTATTGGTATTTTTCTCTCTTTGCAGCCACTGACCTGCCCTATCTCCAGCCACCGCTCCACTTCCCCCGACGACCATGGAGGCACATCTTCCCAGGCCAGCTAGCATATGGAGCTGTACCCATGAAAGGGACCCCCTCCACGGTCCCCTCACCAGGCTGGGAACTAATACTGGCCCCGGTTCTGCTCCAGTGAGCCCTGCCGGGCTCAGGAAGTGTGGCTATCAAGCTGTCACAGACAGTGCTGCCATTTTTCCTCCTGATTAATCCCCCAGGAGTGCAGACGTGCAATGATGTCTGAGCACTTGATGTGCTGACATCCACTGCACTTCTCCTTCCATTGCACTGACTCTAGCAGTGCCTCCGGGCATTCCCAGGGGCCGCTGCAGATCGGTGGAAACCCACATCCCTCCCCAGGATAGGAGAGCAGCCCTCCAGATGCTCAGTCCTATCCTCCCCTGCCGACCCCTGACAACCAGGGCTTGCATCCAAACCTGGGTCACCAGCGTGATGCAAGGTGTGGCATCCAGTGCCTCAACCCTCAGCACCACCAGGCCGTGATCTAGTTGTTCATGTATTGTTTTTGCAAATTTTGGCAGGGCATTATTTCTCAGAGAGTGCTGTTTCTGGGTTCAGAGAGTACCTGAATGGAAGCACTCACTGTACAGTTACTGAAGGCTTTAGATTGAAGAGCAATGTCATTAAATGTGGAGTTCCTCAGGGGTCCATTTTGGGTCTCTTGTCATATTCTTTGTTCTTAAAAATACAATCCTGGTGGTTTGCTCTTCTACAAAACACATAGTGTGCACGGATGATGCTGTTATTTTTGGTTCTGTTAAAGATGTACTTGAGTTACAAAAAATATTTTCGTAATAGGGCCTATGCACAAACCAAGGGCTGCAGTTTTGCAGCACACAACGACTGCATGTAAAGGTATATGACAGTATACCACATACTCCACAGCCAAGCGGCATGCACAAAGGGCACATAGTGGTGCGCACACAGGGCAGATGCATAGCTATGTGCTGCCCATACTACATGTGCACCTGGGAGCATGGTCACAAAACGGCAGGTGCGCAGCACACTGCATACATACATGATGTGCACTGTGTCACCCAGGCCTGTGGGTCAGCATGTGTAGCACTATGCTATGGGGAGAGCTGCCATAAATGGCAGGCACATAAGGCAGGCACGCAAGGTGCAGCATGAAACACCCGTCATACACAGTCTCATGGGCACAGGGCAGCTCTGATCCCTTAGCCAAGATACACAGCACCATTGGCCACCACCTGCTATGATGCCCAAAGTGGGACATGAGATACAGACCCATGATATTGAACAAGACAATATGGCACTGTGACCAATGCAACATACTGATTAGCACCTTAGAAGCAAACTGAAGTATGTGTTGCAGTGTAGTAGGTTTGTGTAATGCTGCCTAGGCATGGACACAACCAGCCATACCAGGAATGTCCTGATGACAAGACAGGTGGTACCACCAACAGGAATACCCCCACCCCCTAAAGTACAGATAAGGAACAGAGCTACCTAAATCTGGGACAAATGACCACACTCAGGTGCAGAACAGAAGCAATGAAGCCAGTTGAGAGAAATGCCTTCCACATTGGATGGCCACAAAGAAAATGCACATCCCGATCTACAGACAAACTGTATGTAACACCAATGTGTGACACAGAATGGTATACAGCATAGCCTATGTGACAGATGCAGGGACAGAGGAACTCCTGTGGCATACTCAGAGACATGTCCAACAAGCAGCAACAGGTGACAGGGATGTATGCAGACGGGTAAGAGGCAGGTGCCCATGGCCCCCCAGCCAGTAGACCCAGACACCACAGCACCATCTGGAATGAGGAGGATAACAGTGTATATAGTAAAAGTAGCTTTAATGAACATAGCCACACAGAAGCCCAACAGACTACATTGTACCCTGCCACCACAATGCCCCCCTTCAGTCCCCTGCATCCTGTGAGTCTTCATTGGACCCCTTAGGGGTGGTGTCAGTGTACCATCACTGCACCAGGACTGCTCTTCATAGCATACCACAATACTTCTGTAACAGAAGCCAAAGAGGACAGTGATGAGTGGTCCGTACTTGGAGGTCCACTACTGTGCACAGTTGTAACACACATTCCCCAAGCACACCACCAGTACATACCTTGGAGGGCTCCTCAATGGCCCACAGCTCCCTCATCTCATCCTTGTAATAGACATCCTGGAACCCCACACGTCAGGACAAATTGAAAAGGACATTCAGAAGAACATGCCTCCAGCCTGCCATGACCTCCGAAACTGTTCCCTTTGCTGCTCCACATGCTGGAGCACCATTCTCTCTGCACGCCTATGGTAGTCCTGTGGAGACAAAAGGGAAGGGGACCAAATAACCAGCACAGCACCATACCACAGAGACATACAAAGAGAACAACAGAAGGTGCACAATAGATGTTCTGGACACATGGGCACCTTGGGTGGGATGGGACACAATACTGCCATGATAGGGTGTGCACCATGGTACAGGTGTACATAGCACTGTTTCTACAATAGGAAGGACCACAAAGATGTGGACAGGATTGTAGCAGACAGGTACACATGATGTACAGTATGTACACTTACCTCAGCAGGCTGCATGGCCTGGCACAGTTCTCCCCCATCTGAGTGGTCCTGTCACTCTATGGAGGACACCTGCCACAGCCTGCGGGGTAAACCACATGATTTCCCACCTCTGGAGCAGTTGCTGTTCTACTGCACTGTTCAGCTGCCTCTGCCATTGCTGTTAGAAGGGTCAGCAGATGCTGGGGTGCATAGGGAAAGGCATAACCAGCAGCAGAAAGGAGGTGGTGATGCTACTGTACAGATCATTGGTGAGACCTCATCTGGAGTACTGTATCCAGTTGTGGAGGCCTCATCTCAGAAAGGACAAAGACAGAGTGGAGGAAGTCAAGAGAAGGGCTACGAAAATGGTACACGGGCTGCACCAGAAGTCATATGAGGAGAGATAAAAGACCTCAACATGTATTCACTGGAAGTGAGATGGGGAGGGATATGATAGAGACATTCAAATACCTTAAAAGTTTAAAAATGATACGGTGGGGTAGCATATTTCAGAAAAGAAGATGAACAAGAACTAGGAGTCATGGTATGATATTGGAGGGAGGTAGAATCAGGGGTAATGTGAGGAAGTACTTCTTTATGGAAAGGGTGGTGGATGCTCGGAACAGCCTCCCTGCAGGGGTGGTGGGGGCAAAAATGGTGGAGGAATTCAAAAATGCATGGGGCAGACATACAGGAACCCTAGAGACAGGGCATATACTGTCCGTACAACAACCCCCCCACAGCGACTAAAACCCATTTGACACCCACAGTGTTGAGCAGGTTGTTGCGGTGATGGATGTGTACAGCGATGCCGCTGTAAGCCACTCTCCCCCATAATCCGCACCTCCCAGAGATGACAATCATTAATTCCAGTGGGTGCGAGGGAAAGAGCCCCCTGCATTGCCTCATGACCCCTGTAGCTTGGTTCCCTGTTGGTGTTGGGACGTGGTGTGGTCAGGGATGTCAGTGGCATTTTGTTGCTGTGGGGGTTGTCGGCGACTTTACAGTTGCTGTGGCTGGGTGGAATCGAGACAGGGAAGAGAGGGTATGCTGCAGATCAACTACAGTCTACAGAGTGATAGGTAGGAAAAAATGGGCAGACTAGATGGGCCAGGTGGTCCTTTTCTGCTGACAAATTCTATGTATCACTGACACCCACAGTGTATGGTGCCAATTGTTGCCCACTTATGTGACATTGTCATGATGGGTCACCGCCCATTCAAAGTGGACTTACAGCAGTGGATGCCTGTCAGTACACACTGTAGTGAGTCCACAGGATGTGCCCAAGACTACCGCTAAATGTTCTCCTGATGGAGGGTGAGCAGGAGAGAGAAAAGGCTACAAGAGCATGCACCACACCCTGAGCATTCAGGCCAGCTGGATGTTGGGCAACTGCAAGATATCCATTGCACTGAATGATTCCGCCTGGACCACACCATGATCTCAGGGCTGTGTGACATGATCCGGCTGCAGATGGCTCCACAGACATGGAGATCACATGCAATATCTGTGGAAAGGAAGGAGCTGTGTTCCCTGTCATACTATGCCACAGGATCCTTTCAGAGGGTTGCTGTTGATGTCACTAGTGTTAGTCAGTCATCAATGTACAGGGCCCTGCACCAGGTTATGGATGCTCTACTACAGCATGTGCATTAATAGACAGTGTTCCTCACATCAGTGGCTGAGATCCTTACCACAAAAAAGGCATTCCATGCCACGCATGGCATGCCCAATGTACTTGGGGTGATTGATTTTACACATGTTGTAGTCCTTGCACTGACCACGGACAAGGAGGCATACAGGAGCAGAAATGGGTCCCAAGGCATCAACTGCCAGATTGTTTGTGATGCTGGTTAGATCATCACCAACGTGTGTGCCAAGTACCCAGGGTCCTGTCATGACACCTACATATTTTATGAGTCCAGGCTGTGTACCCTCCTCTTGGTGTGTGGTGTTGCCAATGAACAGCTGCTAGGTGAGTATGGATATGCAGCAGGTGTAACACAGGTGGGTGCAGTGCCACAGCTTACTAACATGTCTGTTCTGTTTCCACTGCCCAGGTAACAGCAGATAACCACTATGGCCATATCCGATGATGCCATTCCTAGTGGCAAATTATGCAGAGGAGGAGGCATACAACAAGGCCCACAGGAACACCTCTGCCATGATTGAGAAGACTATAGAAGATGAATTTCTGGTGACTGGTTCACACTAGTGGCACCGTGATGCTGGCCCCTGGGAAGGCCTGCAGAGTGATCACTGCTTGTACCATGCTGCATAATATGGTCATATGAAAATGACTACCCTTGTGACAATGACAGGGTGATATCCCACAGGGCGATGAGGCAAGAGATGACCTACAGTGCCATGGTCCTGAAACACTGTCCAGTCATGTGGCACACTGTGCACTTATGCGGGTGTGTTCCATACATACAGCAAACACTGTCATGGTACAGTGATGAGTCTGGTATGAGCTGAGTGAAAACTGAGGGGGATATGTGTCCATTCCCATGGCTGTTGTGCATTTCTATATGTGTCTGTGTTTGGGGGTGTTAGTAGCAGTGTATGGGGGGTATTGGGGCTAGGTCTAAGCATACGTGATGGCATACAGTTGTGGTCTTCTGTTTTCATTGCTTTAGTGCTATGCTGCTGTGGCCATGGCTCACCTCCTACTAACCGTCTGTCTTCTGAGATGTGTAGACAACTGTGTACCCAAATGCTTGGTCTTGGCAGTCACCTTGTCTCCCCCATGTATCCATATATTGGGCTGTGCATCTGACACCTGCTGTTGTTGGCTCTCCACAGGCACCTCTGGGCCCCTGGGGTGGTTGCTCAGTGGCTGCCTTCTTCTGTGTGTGACATGGGTTCTGGGGGGTGAGTGGGAGGTGGCTGGAAGGGTTGTCTCTGTGTGCCATGGGGCCACCATGACAGGTGGTGGCAGCCTAGATGAGTGCATCCATCTGTGGCATGTGTCCAGAGTGGCTGTTGGCCACAGGTGGCATGGGTGCATCCGGCTGTGGCACGGAGATGGCCTGGGCCAGTGTGACTGGTAAGGCTAGCAGGTGTTCAGTCAGCCACTCCAGTAGGTCACCTCTGTGTTCCTCTGCTGGGCCTGCAGGCAGGCACATTCAAGCTGGCAAACTTTGGGGTAGTATATGTGCAGTATGCCACATGTGAACACACTCCATGGCTGGTAGGGCAGGTGGTGAGAGGGCCCCCTATTCCCACTGTCGCATGGTCATTGTGTGGTGGCCTAGTGCCCTCCTGTGTCCCCTGACTGTGGGTGTATGCTGGCAGGGTGTACTGACTGGCCAAGAATGTGGGGCTGTGTCACAGAAACCTTGATGCCCTGTACACAGCCTATGGACAAGTAGCCATGTTGTACTAGTGGGGGTGGGGCAGGGCTGGGGGTGGTCATGTGTGTTGGTTCCCTGTGGGTTTGGTGTCCACATATTGCACATCATCCAGCATCTCAACCACTGTCTCTGGTTCTGTGACCTTGGATGAAACCATCTTAACTGCTGTGTCCACTGTAGCCTATGTGGTACCTGTGGGCAAGAGTATAAGTCAGTGTTACTTGCAGGTGCATCACCATGTGTTGCCATGTGTTCTGTTGGGCGACGAAGTACAGTACACATACCTGCACTGTCTGTGCTTGTCCTGGTCTGTGTGTTGTCCTCCACAGCAGGAGCAGGCTGTACATGGGGGTTGGGCACTGTCTCAGGCTCTGCAGGGTGCAACACAGGGTGATTAGTATTCTTGTCACATCTTGTATGTCCCACCCCTTGTTCCTGCACTGTACTCCATACCTGGAAATGTGTCCATGCCCTCCTCCTCCTCCCCGTGCAGGCTGTCATCAGCAAGGGTGTCGGAAGCCATCCTCACAATAGGTGTCAAAGTGGGCACCTGTGTGGGTAGGCCACCATACATGCCTTGCTGAGCCCTTTGTATGGTTGCCAGCTTCTATTTTACAGCTGACCAGAGGTCATGCCACCTGTATTTAATAGCTGCCAGTGTCATCCAGACTGATTGCATTTGTGGTGGCCTAGATGTCTAGCCACAGGCAGGCTTTGGACTCAGCAGGTGCCTTCAAGGACTCAGGACCATACAGAACAACATAGTCTGGCTGAGTATCTGCCACCATGTCCACCACCTGCCCACATGTGAAGATTACTGACCATGACAGGGTACCACAATGCACCTGGTGACTTCCACGGCTTTCAGGATGTAGACATTCTGTACTTTCAGACCCTTGAAGTTGGCCAGGTGCCCCAGGCAAAGCAACACCATCCCTTGCTACTGCTGTTATGACTGCCTACATCATGGTATTCACTTCCCATTTATGCATGGAGTGGTGAACATGCCCATATGTGGTGGGGTCAAGGGGCGCAGCAGCATATGTTCGGACCACCCAGCAGTCCATATGTTTGACATTGTTTGCATTTGTTGGCCACATCTCTGCCTTGGCCTACACTGTTTGTGCATTTGTGCTTAGCAGGTAGATCATCCAACAGTAGGGGCGTATTGCTGCATGCCAGCATCACAACACTCCTGGGAACAAGATACTTGCTTTAGTGCATAGGCCCCAATATGCATCATTGTTTTTTGACTCATAAATTACTTTTGAATTAAAAAAAAAAAAAACAATGTTTTTTCATGTCCCAATAGATTGGTTTCTCAGGATTTTCAAATGTTTTATTTATTGGGCAATCTGATGGAAATTGTTGATAATGTCTGTTATTTGGGGGTTCATCTTAACACATTTTTCACCTTTAAGGCTCATGTAAATTGTTTAATGGAGACAATACACAGGAGACTTCGTATGTTATTCAGGATTAATCAGTTCTTAATTCCTGAATCACAAAAATTGTTAGCCAACAGCCTTTTGCTGTCTAAATTTGATTATGTAAATTTCAAAAAGTTGGATAAGCGCATACTTTTCACCGGACAGGTCAAGGCAAGGGTGGCTACCTCAGAAAACAAACAGATAAATTCCAAAAGCCACTGCACTCAAAGATGACTCAAACAGCTGCTAAAATTGAATTATACGTCCTTTTTTATTTTCAGGACCTTTGGCTTGAATTCACTTGTGCACTGACAAAGCCCAGCGCTTCGCCTCTCTCCGAGGCTTCCAAGGGGCTAACTGATAACATAATTATTATCTTCTTAAATTCAATCAGAGTAATGACATCACTACATCAGTTGCCATTTGATTGGTCAATACAAAAATTCAAATGTTAATTACAGTTTGTATACAGATTTAAACTCTAACACAATACAAACATATATAAAGTCATCAGTATAAACACTATTATGCTGGTAGAGAGATAATGAGACTTTATATTCCTAAAATCAGCCATGGTATGCATGTAGAAAAATGTATGTCTCTTTTTATGTTTGCTTGCATGCATGTGCAAGAAACATAGTGCGATGATCCAAAATGCAGTGCCATACAGTTGAAAGGGAGAGCACCGCTTGAGTGAGCGGCGCTCCCCTTCCCCACACACACACGTGTGCATGCACATTGCCTGCTCATGCACTCCTACCTCCCCCACACACACACTGTATGGCTGACGGGGGTGCCCAATCCCCAGTCAGCTCTACTGTCCCCCCCCAGACTATCGGGTGCCATGCTGGGAGCACACTCCAGCGTGACAACAGGTCCTATGGCCGACGGGGGTGCCCAATCCCCCATCGGCTCCACTGCCCCCCCAACAGCCTTCCAGCTGCCACACTGGAGCCCACCCAAGGCGTGGCAAGCGTCCCGTCATAGTCAAAAAAAAAAAAAAAACTGAAAGAAAAAACTTCCCTCTCTGCTGTCTTCCCCTTCTCCCACCCGCCCACCACTGTACCCTGCCTCCCACCCCCCTCACCCCATACTTACCTCCGGAGCTCGGCGTGATGATCTTCGGTGGACCAGGAACACGTCTGCACTCTTCAAAGCCAACCGCAAACTGAGGAAATGCCGGTAAGCTGTATAATGTAATGAATAGGGTTTTTTCAACTTTGCTGCATATCTCAGACATTTTTTGGAATTTTGGCACCAAATTTCCAACATGGGTTTTTTGGGACCCCTCCTCATGGATTCTTTCACTGTCATGGCGTTAATCGGGCCCGAAGGGTGATTTCACGGTCACTATGCGAAATCACCTTTTGGGACTGAGTAACAAAATGACAGTGCCATTGTTGATTAGGTGGGCTCTCAAAAAGCCTATGTTGAAAATCTGGTGAAAAAATTCCTAAAAATGACTGTTTTACGAGCATGTGTTGGGTGCGCTGTTCCTACGCGACGCTGTAGGTTCAGCGAATTTTCAATATTTACTCTGATTTTCAATACTCCATTTGACCACTACCTATGAGTAGTATAGCTGTCATTTTTTCACATCTCACCCAAAATGTGTCATGCATGTAGCGCATTAAATGGCGCAGTTGGGAAGCAAATCAATGTTCGACATTAAGAAAATCACAGTGATACTGTTCATGAGCAGAGGTGTTAAAATGGCTATGCTAAAAATTTGGTGAAAAAATTTGCAAAAATTACTGTTTTATGAGTGTTTGTTGCGCTGATCCTACGCACGCTCATAAGTTCGCAAATTTTCACTGTTTTCACTCCAGATTTTCAACATTGCCATTTTACAACACCTCCTTATGAGCAGTACAGCTGTAATTTTTCACATCTCACCCAAAACATGTTTCTGCCCATGTAGCGCACAATGGCGCAGTCAGTGTGCGAAATCAATGTATGGGACACATTAAGAAAATCACAGTGACACTGTTCATCAGCAAAGGTCTTAAAATGGCTATTTTGAAAATTTGGTGAAAATATTCTTAAAAATGACTGTGTTACGAGTGAGCATTGCGCAGTTTCCACGCACCCTCGTGAGTTCATGAATTTGTAATATTTTCAGTACAGATTTTTACCAGTGGCATTTTTCCACACTTCCTTATCAACAGTACAGCTGTCATTTTTCACAACATGGCCGAAATGTGTTTTCACACTTTCAGCACAGAAATGCGTCGTCGCTGTGGGAAATCATTGTTCGGGACAGATAAAGAAAATCACAGTGACACTGTTCATGACTGGAGGTCCCAAAATACCTGTGTTGACAATCTGCTGTAAACAATTCCCAAACTAATTACATTACAGGTGCACGTTGCACAGTTTCTACACATGCTCGTGACTTCACCAGTTTTTTTAATATTTTCACTGCAGATTTTCAACATATAGAATAGTGGATGGCTGACCATCCACAAGGCTGTGTTTCCATCGAGGGAATTGACCATGTCATAGAGACCTCGAGAGCGAAGCTCAAGAGTTCTCCATGGCATCATCAAGTCCCGAGATGGAAACACAGACGTGGTTGTGGATGGTCAACCATCCACTCTTTTTTATAGTATATGGTTCCCCCCAAATAAACACAAGGTCCATACCTTGCGTAGACACTCCTGCACTGGTCCTTGCTCGAGTCCCGTCTCACAAGATACCGGTCCTCCTCACTACGATTATGGTCTGTTCCAGTCACATCCCCAAATATAGTGATACGCCTCACTGTGTGGTCCTGCACCTTTTTTACCATAACTGCCAGAGATAAAAAAATAAAAATGCAAATTGATAGTTGGGACACACGGAGCCGATTATGGCAGTTCATGTCCAAACTGTCTGCTCACCTGACCGCTCGCTAAGTGGATCCGCCATTTTAGAATACATTTTTAAAATCACTGCCCGTTTCCACCAATCAGGTAGGAGTTCAAGGGGCCAAAAAGTTGTTGTACTATCGATGTGACGTCAGAACGATAGTACAACAACTTTTTTGACCTTTGAACTGTCCTACAACAGGATTTGGAAAACCATAGTTTTCCATCCACAACAAACCCTAACCATATACTATATTGTCATTTTTTACACCTCCCCATGAACAGTACAGCTGTCATTTTTCACATCCTGTTCAGAATGTGTTTTTGCACCTGTGGTGACAAATGCCGTAGTCGCTGTGCAAAAGCAACTTTCGGCTAACAAACTGATATTGCCACTGTTCATGAGGTGGGGGTCACAAAAAACCTGTGTTGAAAATTTGGAGTGAAAATACCAACGAATGCCTGAGGTGTTAGGGTTTCCGACCATAACACCCCACCCTGTAGAGAATGACAGGCATCAGGGCTGTGACTTGGGATTGTCACTGCAATGCTCATACCATTCACCCCACCCCCACCCACACCCTGCAGCCACTGAGAGGCATCGAGGGTGTGCCTTGGACTCTTCGGCCCCAAAGTTCACCCCATTCTCTATACTGCACCCATCTCACAATATTTCCTGATGGAATGAGGAGTGCCTTGCAAGGGCCAAAGACCCCAAGGCACACCGTGACACTTGTCGGTGTCTGCACAGTAGGGTGTGGTAAAATGGCATGGCCGTTATGCCTGATGACCCAAAGGCACATCCCAATGCCTGTCACTATCTGCAGGGTGGTGATGGGGTTGGCTTCAGTTCAATACTTCACTGCCATTCCTATTATGCAGCTCTGTAACTCCTACACTACCAATGCCAATGCCAGCAAGCAAACATTCTTCATTGACAGATGCTTGTTACTTTAGACATGTAGTATAATCAGATGCTTTCATGTTTAGACTTTATGGATGCAGCTTGCATAGAACCATCTTATAACCTTATATGTAATAATTTCATTTATTATTATTATTGCTGCTATACTTTCTTTGTGTTCCAAATGAAACACTAGTTCATTCAATTGACATTTGAATTTTTGTATTGACCAATCAAATGGTAACCGATTTTAATACATTATATAATTCAATCTGTAGATTTGTTACTCAGATGGGTAGATCGATTCACCACTGTGCACTCTGTAAGGAATTTGGTTTCCTATCATTGAAGGATCACATCAATTGTAAAGCTTCTGTTTTTTCTGTTTGTTTTAGTCACATAATATTACTCTTGGAATTATGCTTCATTTGGTAAAGGAAACCTTTCCTAGAAGTATTAACAAATGTTTTACAAGAATCCAGAAAAGATAAGGGGGCATGGCTTGAAAGCCAAAATGGAAGTAGCTTAATTGTCAAAGCTCTCCTCTACCTCCATGTATCCTAAAATATCCTGCATTACACAGGCAGTATACCAACCAGAAAATATAACACACAACTGCTGAATACACAGGGGAAATGGATATCTAAACATTTACAGCAAAAACAAAGGGTTACTTACTTGAAATGCCTCTCGCTCCTTTTCATCCTGCAGCTGCAAGAACGTGAGGATCCATGGAGCAGCATGGCCATCGGACCGGAGACAAATACAGACAAAACCTCCAGGAGATCTGTGGGAGATACGAGAAATGTTCAGCATGCTCCTGATACAAATCAGGGAGCTCAAGGACCAAAACAACAAAACCAAACAGGACATAGTACAAATATCACATAGAATAGATGACAATGAGGTGCAGGGCGATACCACCAACTGCATGGAAAGGTGGCTGGATGAGTAGAACAGATTAATTCAACAAATGGCTGATAAGCTAAAAGACCTTGAAAAAATGAGGAAGGCACAACAATCTACACCTGGTGTGCTTCCCGAAGGAATGCGAGGGCTGGGACACCATCCTATTTTTACAACAAATACTGCCAAACTTATTACAAAATCAGTGGCCTGCCCCCATCGAATTGAGCACACTGGTTGCTGCCCCCCACCCCATCCAAAGCTGGGGCTCTGACCCAGACCAATCCTGGTCAAATTCCTGAGGTTTCAAGTGAAAGAATGGATCTTATGGCCGGCCAAGGAATGAGGGCCCCTGAAATGGCAAGAGCAACACATCCAAATCTTCACAAACTTCTCACCAGCCGTGTCAGAGTGCCAGAGGGAATTCACTAGGGCTAGGCATGTCCTTAAAGCTATACAGGTCCTTTATAGCCTCTGGTACCTGGCCATTCTAAGGAGTGAGAGAAATGGGGTCCTCCACTCCTTCTTGGACCCCGATGCTGCAGAAAGTTTCATTCTCCGGTCATGGATGGAGGCCCAGTTTAAGATCATCCTAGGCTCTGGGGTCATCCAGGCATGGATTTCACCCCAGAACCAGAAAGTCAACAACACATCAGGGCTACTCCTACAGCAGATGCAAGACCTGCATTGCAGCCCCACACTGATGCATGGCTCCCAGCCTCCAAGAAAAGAAACAGAGGAAGATCGGGATGCTGGGGGAAGGTCAATAGCAGTCCTGATTTGCCTGCCACCTCACAAAGGAACTGCAGGTGCTTCAGTGACGGGGACAGCAACAATAACAAACCTGAAGGGGGAGGCCCCTGGAAGCCAGTACTTTCCTTTACTCCATCAACAGCTCAGCCCCTCAGACTTGGAGCCTAAAACGCAGTAGTGCAGCATTGCAGACCCACGGAACTGTGACCCTGGTGATGGAATACCTTATCCTGCTGTACCGGAGCAACCGAAACTTACCAAGGGCAGACTCGGAACAGTTATCCCCATACACGGCCATAACCGAGGCTCCAGTTTCCTGTGATTTTGACACCACATTAGGGGTTGCATGGCAGGTTAAGACACGGAGCTTAGCAGCATGCAGAGGATTTACTCACAAAATTGTGCCAACGCCTCGTCTGGGGCCCTGTTGTTTATTTGGGTCTCGAAGCTCCACCCTTTGAGCCCCTCTTAAAGGGGCATGCAGGTTTGTTCCACCTATTTGGTGGTTTTGAGGGTGAGGCTTGTAACTCATAATGGGGAGTTTTAGTGATCCTCCTTGAGGACACCTCTCTGCTGTGTTATTTTTGCATCTGTCAAGTTTAAATGTGTTAAAAAGAATGCACAGGGGGCTGAACCCCATATGCAAGGGGCACAAAACAGTCATCTCAACCTCTAAGGTTACCTTTCAAACGAGGGCCCCTGGGATCCAACTTAAAAGAGTAATGCAGTGGCATGCAAGACAACCCCAAGAGGGGTATATCACAGTTAGAGATCCCTGGCATAGGGTAGCATATAGACAGGCATTTATCCACCCAGGGTACGATCGAGGCCCAGACCATACAGCAAGCTCATGGACCAGAGCTAAGAGAGAGAGCGCAAGGTTAACTCCCCCCATACTCTATTTTATTTTTCCTTTTTTTTTCACTCCTCCTGTTCGCAAAGGTATGGACTTGGGAGCAGCCTTTTAGCATATCCAGGGCCAAACCAAATGGGTAACACAGGAATAATGACTGGGAAAGGGAACATGGAATCCTCAATCACCAGCACTTGCCATTCATGTGCACAGGCTGTGCTTTGGGTATTGCCTCTCCAGCAACACACCCCGGGAATGTACAGAAATGATAGACACTTACGAGTACCCCCTAAGGTAAAGGGACAGAGATACTCAACTTAGGGCCTCCATATTAACAGTGTTACATCCATTAGATTGGAAGACCGTCTGGTGTAAGTGCATGCTTACTTACTTGGAGGGGGGGACTAAGTCTGAATTGGCATCTATGCTTGGGAGCATAAAAGGCCGCCACACACCAGGATGTCTGATTTGAGAAAGACCAACAGGAAAACAGGTTCAAAATGTTTTATTAGAAGATACAGCATAAGAATTGTACATAGTTGCCCCAGTTGGGCTTGTTTATGTTTTTGTTTATGGTTATATGAGATTGCATATTCATACTGGTGCTCACTAAGGAATCAGGTGACCAAGTCTATTGCCACACAGAGAGAGTTTCACTTCTTGGAGGACCACCACTACACCACAAAGCCCCATATCAGACACCCTTACTCTCCCACATGAAGAAATGGCAGACCAAGTCTTTACATCTTGGAATGTAGAGGGTTAAATTCACCAATCAAACGCAAACAGGTCATGTCACATCTAAATTATGTACCAACGTGGCTTTCCTCCAGGAAATGAAACTCTCCTATATGGAAGCCTGTAATCTAACTAGGGATTGGGTAGGAACAGAGTGCACAGTACCCATGCCTCTACCAAGAGGGGCGTTTCCATATTACTGCAAAAATCCCTCCAATGGACACTTACCAGAACTCAGGAGGATAAAGAGGGGAGCTGGGTCATGCTGCAAGTCTGAACATCAGAGGACCCCAGTGATATTAAATCTATACACTCCCAATACCAATGAACCACATTTTTTGCACAGTTATCAGAGGCATTGGCCGCTCCCACCTTCCAACATCTGCCCATACTAGTGGTTGGGGATTTTAATCTCACACAGGATCCCACCATAGACAGAACATCCAATTCCAGTGAACAACACATCTAAGCTAAGGCTGCTGGACAACAAATGGTTTCAGAGCATGCCCTGGTAGATGTCTGAAGGCTACTGTACCCTAGTGTCAGGGTCTACACCTTCTATTCCAGTGTACATAAATTCTTGGGCTGACTGGACTACTGGTTAGCAAACCCCCAGATCACCCTGGCAGTACTGGAATCCAGGATTCATCCTAGGGTCATATTGGACAATGCACCAGAAGAGGTAAAGATTAACCTGGGCCCTCCATTCCCTCAGTTGGCCAACTGGTGTCTGGATTCTCTACTGATAAAGGAACCTGAATTCTTCCTCTGAGCTAAACAGGAAGTCTCAGAATTCCTGTTGCACAACAATGACACCAGTGTCTCAGATAGTAACCTATGAGAGACATTAAAAGTATATCTAAGGGGAAGATTCATTGGCTATGTCACACATAGGATGTGCCAAAGAGAAAGGGAGGAGCTAAATCTAGAGGGGAAGCTTAAGGTACTGGAAAGCAGTCACCAGGCAAACCCCAAGGCAGTTCCTAGAGAAATGCTCAAGACCTGAACAAAGCTATAGGTACATTACACCAGGAAGATGGAACTTGCCTTAATATGCCTCAAGCACACCTTCTGGGAAGGGGGAGAGAAATCCAGCAAAATTCCCTCCAACCACCTCACGGAACAAAGGGCGGAAAGATACATACCAGGCCTAACCAACTCCCAGGAGAAGATTAGAACCTGTCAAAAAGACATCTCCTCCATCATGTCCAAATTCTATTCTGATCTGCATACATTTATTTATTTATTGAAATGTTTCACCAGGAAGGCACACTGAACAACAAGTTGCTAGTCTCCCAGTGTGACCTGGGGGGTACAATTGGATGAAGAATTAGACATACAGTTTAACATTTAACATATCTGGGAAATTAAACATTCAATTACATTTGTAACAAGACATACAGTAAAAAATATCATAAATAATCATACAGTCGCATGTGGACATAACATACAGTTAACATATATCATACCTGTGGAATATGCATTTAGTTACTGAATAATCAATAAAGTCTGAAATAATATAATATCTAGGCGCAAGGTCATCCGGCTTGTATTCGACTGAAAGATAATACCTGGCATGTCCAATTCTAATACCTTTATCTCTATCGATGGGGCTCTAAATTAAACAGTTCCAAATGTTCCGTTTTGTGAATATTATACCAAATATTTAATCATATTATTCTCCATTTCAGAGGGATCTGTCTTCAAAGACTGAGAGGGGTAAAATTTAAAGATAATAACTGTTTTTGTATATTTATTTTGTATCCGTTATTTGAAAACTCATATTTACTTGTAGGTAGCAGGAATGGACTTTGCAGGTTCTGGGAGTGTTAATAATATGTCATCTGTATATAATGATATGGTAAAATCCTCCCTCCTAAAGGGACCCCTAGTATTAGGATGTTGCCTTATAGCTTCAGCCTATGGCTCAATGTATATGGCAAACAGTAAGGGGAAAGTGGGCAGCCCTGCCTGCATTCCTTCCCAGCTGTAACATTGAAGATAACTGTCCATTCACTTAAACATATGCCTTCAGAGAGGCATAAATTCTTTGTATGGATGCTAGAGAATTCCTAGAATCCAAATCCTGTGTAAAGTTTCCCATAAAAGGACAACTGACGCGATCAAAAGCCTTGTCTGCATCAAGGCTGAGCAACACTGTTTGTATCTGTCTCTGATTTAAGTGGTCCAACAAATGGATCATTCTGCATGATATTATCTGTAGTTTCTGTGGCTTGAATGAACCCAGATTATACATAGATACATAGACAGTGTCGGCAGATAAAGGCCTATGGCCCACCCATAGTCTGCCCATTTTGAGCTATGTAAGTTCAGTTTATGTTTTCCTGTAGTTCTGTTGCCTCACCCACTCTGACCTCCAGAATTTCTTTATGCGTCTATCCCATGCATTCTTAAACCGTGATTGTTTCAGCCCCACCACTTCCTCTGGCAGGTTATTCCACTTGTTCACCACCTGTTCTGTGCAGAAATTCTTCCCTGTTTCCTGAATCATCCTCCTCCAACTTCATCCCATGCCCTCAGTCCTGGAACATCTTTTTTGGCTTAAAAATCATGTATTCCTGCACCCTGTTCTCCCTGTAAGATACTTGTATGTCTCTATCACCTCCTCTCCTCCTCTCCTCCAGGAGTAACATGTTCAATTCCTCTCAACCTGTCCTCATAGAACTTGTGATGCAATCCATGCACCATCTTTGTTGCCCTCTCCTGAACCTCTCTACCCTGTCTCACCTCCTTATGTAGGTAAGGTCTCCATAACTGTACACTGTTTACTCCAGGTGGGGCTCACCAGTGTCTTGTATAGTGGAATTATGACCCTTTCCTGCTGGTGATGTCCCCTGCCTGCTCCCAGCATCCTATTTGCTTTACCTGCTGCCTTGTCACACTGTTTCCCTACCTTGAAGGTCATCAGAGATGATAACCCAAGATCCCTTTCCTGCTTGGTGCATGCTATATCCTCACCCCCCAACTGATATATTGTGCTAGGTTTTTGTGCCCTATATGCATTATCTTGCACTTTCTTTGCATTGAATTTCAACTGTCAAACCCTGACCATTCTTCAAGTTTCTGCAGGTCCTTTCTCATCTGTCTACACCTCTGGTGTGTCTACTCTGTTACAGAGCTTTGTGTCATCAGTGACAGTGAAATTCTGCCTTCTAGGTCCAGCCATTTACCACCACCCTCTGTGTCCTGCCACCCAGCCAGTTACCTACCCACCACACTACTGTCCTGCCCACACCTATTCCCCCAGTTTGTGTAATAGTCTCTGTGGCACAGTGTCAAAGGCCTTGCTGAAGTCCAGATAGGCCATAGCCACTGCCCTCCCCTGATCCAGTTCCCCACCACCCAGTCAGTACCCAATGAGGTTGGTCTGACATGACCTCCCTCAGAAACCATGCTGCCTTGGTCCTGGTCCATTGACAACCAGATGTTTCACCAATCTCTCCTTCAGTAGTGCTTCCATGATCTTTCCACTACCGAGGTGAGGCTGACTGGTCTGTAGTTCCCTGCTCTCTTTGTTCCCACTTTTGTATAAAGGGACACTCATGCTACTCCTCCAGTCTTTGGGACCTCCCTGTTTCCAGTGATTGGCTAAACAGGATAGCCAGAGGTTCAGCCACACCTTCTCTTAGTTCTTTAAGGACCCTGGGTGCACCTCATCTGGCCCCATTTCTTTATCAACTCTATTACTTCCAGTTCCTTCAGGAACCTTTCTCTCTGTGTAAGGGACTTCTGTGTCCATTTCTGCACCATTTTCACCTCCCTTGTATGCCCTTCAGACCCATTAATCTCCTCTTCCTCAGTAAAGACTGAGCAGAAATACCTGTTCAATATGTCAGCTTTGCTGTTGTCATCCTCCACGCTGCCCCTATGCTCCCCTTCAGGCTCACTTACTATCCTCCCTTTGCCTTTTCTTTTTCACTTATGTATCTGTAAAGGTTTTGTCCTCTACTCCACTGATTTTGCAATGTGTTCTTCTGTCTGAGCTTTGGCTTCCTTACTGACCTCCCTGCCTCCCATTGCTTCTCCTACTTCTCCTATCCTCTGTCTGAGTCTTTGAATTGCCTGAATGCAATCTTTGGCTTTCACTTTCTTTTGCTACCTCTTTGGAAAACCATAATGGTCTCCTCTTCCTTTTCCTCTTGCTAACCTGCTTAATGCATAATTCGTTGCTCTTGTAATCCCATTTTAAATACTGCCCACTGTTCCTCAACCCCCGATTCCTGCCCCCATTCCCTTAATGCCTCTTTCAAGTATCTCCCCATTTTCCCAAAGTCTGTCCCCTAAAATCCAGGATCGTGTTTCTGTGTGGTTTGTTCTGCTCTTTCTGTGATTTCAAGCCACAATGACTGGTGGTCACTGTCTCTGTACGCCCCCCACTGTTACCCCCATCACACTGTCCCTGTTTGTGAGCACAAGGTCCAGTATTGCCTTCTGCCGAGTTGGTTCCATGACCAGTTGCTTGAGGAGGCACCCTGAAGGGGAGTCTAGGATAAATCTGCTCCCTAGTTGATGCTGCTGCTGGGATGCTCCAGTTCACATCTGGACTTATTGAAGTCTCCAACCAGTACTACCTCACCCTTGTCTGCCATCCTTTGGATGGCTAACATCAGCTTCCTATCTGTTTCTTCCTCCTGGGTTGGTGGTCTATAGATCACACCTGTGCGGATGGCTGGCCCCATTTTCCTTTCCAGCTTAACCCACAGTATCTCTCCCCCAATTTGTTCCTCCTGGATCTCTGTGGCCCTTATGTCATTTTTCACATATAGTGCCACTCCTCCTTCCTTTCTGCCTGCCCTGTCTCTTCTGAATATGTTGTAGATAGGTATGGCCATCTCCCAGTCGTGGTTATCATTACACCAGGTTTCAGTGATGGCCACAATGTCCAGGTCTGACTGCACCATAACAGCCTCCAGATCTTCCATCTTGTTGCTAAGGCTCCTGGCATTTGCACACATGGCTTTCCTTGATTTGACCTCCCTAGACTGTTTCGCTGTTCTACTCCAGCCCCTTCCTTGGTTGTCCTTTATCCCTGGTTCTCCTTGTTGTCTGCCCTTCTGCTGAATTTTGCCCCTTTTCTGCCTATCCACCTCTTGGAAGCTAATCTCCATCTTTTGCACACTGCTTTGTAAAGATAGCCACTCCTCTGGTTCACTGGTTCCACATTGATCTGAAGTAATCAAATACGTAACTATTTCCTCTAGTCTATGTGCCCATATGGACATAAATAACTTGTAGTCCATGTTTAATATGGATATTGGTAGTTAAATCTGCTTGTTTGCCTACTTTTAAGATAGGTGAAATATTAGTGTAATCCCATGATGGAGGAGGGGGACCCTCCTGTTGAATTTCTAAAAAGGTGTTTAGTAGTAAAGGAGTCGGTTGTTTACTAAAAGTCTTGTACCACTTGGACGGAAATCAGTCTGGGCCATGGGTTTTTAATTATTTACTTTCTTTTATGGCACGTCTGACTTCCTCTGATCTGATAGAGGCTTGTAATCTGGTTTCCATTTCCTTAGTTAGCTTTCTTAATGTGAGGGGTAAAAAATTCTCAGCTTTGTTAAATTCTGGACCTTGTGGCTTCTCATATAGCTGCCTATAATATTTCTAGAACAGTTGCAGTATCTGCTGTTAGTTAAGAGCTCTTGTTTTTCTCTCCGGATCCACTAAACGTGTTATGATTGTGGTTATCCTATGTCCCCTAAGCCTCTGGGCTCAATTTCTTGCCCCTTTTGGCCCTCCCTCATACCTATACGTTTTCAAGTAAAATAGTGCCTGTTGCGTTTTTTCGTCTAAAAGTTTCTGGAGCTCAGCCTTTGTCTGATTAATCTGGGTTTGGGCCTCTGTGGTAATAAGAATAAACTTTGTTTGCATTTCCCTTAGTTTCTCATGTAATTTACCATATTGTGTTTCCCAATATCTCTTCTTGTATGCTGAATACGAGAAATAGTGATTTCTTTTTTTTTTTCTTGGTTATATTTTTGTTATGTAACTGACTGTGTTAATGTACACACAGTAATACTGTTAGTAATAGTAGATATTTTCTTGCTGTTTGTTGTGTGGATGTGGTGCAGCAGTTCATAAGTTCAGGTTGTTTACATTACAAATTTACAATACGTAACGTGGCATAGTACTGAACTTTTGCATTTGCGGCACATTCCTCGTTCAGCATTGTACACAAACTGTTCTGTGTGTGAGTGTGTGTGCATTATTGTGTGCATCAAATAGTACACCTTTTACTGTGCCACAGACTAGTGTAATTGCAAAGTCGTAGCAGTGTGAACCTGCTATCCACTGCAGCTGCCTGATTTTGTACTGCGATCGTGGTATCTGTTCTTAGTTTTGCTGCTTGTAGTGCCCTAAAAATCAGCACTGTCTGTATTCAGTGCTCCCTTCACCCCTACACTCAAAAGGTATTTTGTACCAGATTGTATTGTTTTTGTGACCTCATCTGCACCACTGGTTACTGAAGTTGTTTTAATTCCATGACAGTCTCAGAGTAGTCTCTTATCTGTTGCTGAAGCCACAGTTGTTTATTTGACTTCACATCCAGCATTCCTCCAATCAGAGAGTGAACATATCAAAATCTGAATTTGGGTATAATATTTGTGGTTGATCCCCCAAAATGCCTACAAAGAGATGTACAAGCAAAGCTGTTTCTCGCCATGGCAATGTTGGCAGTAAGATGGTCTGTGGGCATGGTAGTAGTATGCAGACGCAGAAGTGCATTGCTGATGTGAGGAAAAGTGTTTCTCCTGCAATGTGTTTTACAGCCCAATCAGTAGCTTCATTCATAGTTGGAGGAGATGATGTTTTCCCAGCCGGTGGTGTTAGTGTTACTGGTGTTAGTGGTGGTGGAGGTAGAATTAGTATTGTTGCATCAAGTTCTAATTCTGACCACTGACCGTATCCAAAAATATTGAGTGTGAATCAATGCAAGCCAGTGGCAGCGTAGATGATGTCATACTTCCCAGTAACATCCCAGTAACTGAACCTGAGGATTCTGATGATCATGTCGACAATAGCATACAATGTGATATTCCATCCACTGTGGCACTTAACATAACGCATTTTCCATGCAGTGATTCACAGTGTGGTGAAAAAAATATCAGGTGATGGTGGTGTAGATGCTGATGATGAATGTGATGATGATGATGTTGCTGTTGTTGCAACATGCAGTCCACATGCTAGCATCCAAGCAGAAGATGTGGATGTGTGTGACATTGATGAATATGATGATGATGTGATTGACCCCAGTTGGGAACCGGAAAAAATAGAAATTAAAAGTGGCTGTGTCTGAGTCTGTTTGCAGGAATCCCCCCCCTCGTAAAGCTTGTGATCTACCAGTTTTAGTTGATGATGATGACCCAGTAATCAATATGATAGGGAGTCATGGTTGTCAGCTGCAGTCCAGGTGTGCAGTGCCCAAAACATCACTTGCCCCCCCACTTCATTGCTTAAAATAACGGACTTAAATAAGCCACATCATGGACATGTTAAAAGCAGAGCATCACAAACCCTTGTTTGGGATTTTTTTGTTCAAGATGTAAATGATGATTCAGTTGCAATCTGCCAGTTTTGCCATGTGCGTGTGAGTGGAGGTAAAAAGGGGAGCCATCTGGGCACAGGAGGACAGCATACGCATCTTAAGAATAGGCACTTGGCACTGTGGACCAAGCAAGCTAGTAGCTAATACCACAGTGGGGCATTCACCTGCATCACTGGCAACCATAGCCAGTATGTTATCCCCTTCCATGACTGTTAAGCCCAGTAGGAAATTAAACATGTGCAGTAGTGCGGTAATAAGAGCAGAGGATTACTACAGGCATGATGAGGTGGAGGACCATAATGACTTTGAAATGTTGTCCAGTACTGGTAAAAGTAGCAGTTTTTTTTTGTGGTGGTGGTGGTGAATGCAGTATGTCTAGTGCAAGTGGTACATCAACCCCGGTGGGCAAATCTGGCAAAATAACAACATTTCTGGGTTTGTCATAATCACCTGTGCAACTGTCTTCATCAAATGACCACACTCCATGCCCTGCCAATGCCATTCATCACAGAGCGCAACCATTTGTGATCAACACACCCGGTGTAAAACGTTTTAGTCAGCACACATTATAGAGTGTTTTTGCGCATAAACTGAAGTACCCCCCGAATCATACAGTGTCACGTGAACTCAATGCTGCTGTAGCGGAAATGCTCGCAATTGATCTTTTGCCCTTCTCCTTTGTGGAGAATTCTGGGTTCTGGCAGTTTGCTGCACGTGCCTGTCCAAAATGGAAAGTCCCATCCTGGACATACTTTGCTACCCGTGCTGTCCCCAAGTTGTTCCGCACTGTGTCCGACTCAGTAAGACATTCCCTTCAACATTCCTTCTCTCCATTCATCCATTTAAGTACAGATATGTGGACAAGTGGCAAAACAGTGGGGAGTTCATATCTGTGTATAACTACACACTGGGCGCAGGTGCCAGGGGTTGTTTGTGATGTTGGTAGTGTGAATAATCAGTGCAGTAAGGTGGATTGTTGTGGTAGCAATCTTCCAGGAATTCAACAGCATGCAACAATTGCTATGCATAGGGTGACCTCTTCACACACTGGTGAGAACATGTTGGACATGGTACTGACTGAAATTGATAGATGGCTAAACCCTCTGTCCCTGAGAGCTGGGTTCATAGCAAGTGACAATGGGTCAAATGTGGTGAAATGCATCACCGAATGGTGTTTTTTTTTGTGTTCCACGCATGGGCCACTGTTTAAATCTTGTGGTTCAGGAGTTTCTGCAGCACCCTGATATAAAGGAAATGCTGACCGTTGCACGACATATCTGCACTAACTTTGCAAGTTCTGGAAAGGCCTGTGACCAACTGCGGCAGTCGCAGATACAAAACAGCCTGCCACAGCACTGCTTGAAGCTGGAAGTTGTCACCCGATAGAACTCCACTTTATACATGCTAGAGAGGTTGTATAAACAATACAAAGCCATCTCAGAATATCTTGTTATGCACACTAGCGTGACAGTTCCAGGGCCTCCATGTCTATGACGACTGAACAGTGCCACCTCATGGACTCTGTAATAACAATTTTGTGCCTTTTGGACATGCCACACAGGCAGTAAGTGGCGAGTCTGCCTCCATAAGCCAACCAATTCCACTGCTGCAGGTGCTGAGGCAGACATTGGTGAATGTACAGCATAGCTTTGATGTTGCTGGAGAGGGTGGTAGCAGTATGTTGCTGCAACACATGCTGACAATATTCGACCAGAATCGCCCTGTTGTAAGCATTCAGCATACTGACAACTTTGCCATAGCAACAATGCTGGACCCACGATACAAACGTGGAATTGCATCAGTACTGGATGGAGGGCCTGAACAGGTAAAAAATAGCAGTGATCAACTGGTGCGCTTGGTTCATGGGGCACAGAAGTCACGTGCCAAGGTCAGCAAACCTCAGCAGCATAATCCGGCTGTAGGTGTACCTGGAGGACCATCAAGAATATCCTGCAAGGGGAAGGGAACTGCAATTCCAGGTGGTCTGTCATCCAAAGTGGCTGGCATCAACACGCTTTGGGAGGCTTTGTCCCAAGTGGGTATTTGTGAAATAAATGATTCGGGAGAACAGGATGATGCATCAATAATTGGACTTAGTGCGGCACAGAGAAGGGATGAGTCATATTTGTCTGAAAACAGGCATCTGACAATAAGTGAAGATCCTCTTTTGTACTGGAGTGGAAAGGTCAGTGAATGGCCAGAGCTGATTGCAGTGGCACTGAAGTACCTCACATGCCCACCCTCCAGTGTAAGTGTTGAGAGGGTATTCAGCTCAGCAGGTGCAATAGTCAGGGATCTTCAGACAAACCTGTCTCCTGCAAATGTTACTTTGCTAATATTCATTAAATGAATACCAGCAGAGACTGCAACCTCGGTATTCATACCCCGGCCTAGTCATGGTGGTCTTGCTGATGTGGAAATGGAGCATCCTAGAGGCACTGGCAGTGGCTGCCTGAAATGGCCCACCACTGATGTAGATGACTACACAATGGAGAAAGAATTTCCTAGTGGTCAGACTTCAGACATCAATGACTGTGAGGGCAGCTTTCTTTATGATGATGATGATGTGGCTAATGTTGACAGGTTTTAATTGAAGTTTTTAATAGGTGGTGTGCCCCCCCGGACCACCACCACCGGGACTGATGTTATCCACTGCCACAACTGACACCATGAGTCTGTCTGCCCCCTGAACCACCACCACCACCACTGGGACTGATGTTAGCCACTGCCACCATGAGTCTATCTGCCCCCCGGACCACCACTGCCTGGACTGATGTTATCCACTGCCACCACGAGTCTGTCTGCCCTCCAGACCACCACCACCACCACTGGGACTGATGTAAGCCACTGCAACCATGAGTCTGTCTCCACCCCCAGACCACCACCACTGGAACTGATGTTAGCCACTGCCACCATAAGTCTGTCTGCCCCCCGGACCACCACCACCACCGGGACTGATGTTATCCACTGCCACCATGAGTCTGTCGGACCAGCACATCCATCAGCCAGAGACTCAAAGCTTCTTAATATTTAAATCATAAAGTGAGTATGTGTACTCATGTTTGTTATGCTGCTTCACTTCCTTTAGTTGTATATTTTGTTTTCTGTAGCTTTTAGAGCCGCAATGGTAAAACACATACAGTACACTTCTTTTGTTTCCTTTACATGGTAACAAAACAGGCTCCATCGCTAAAACTCATTGGGAATGGTACTGTAGCTGTAATGTACAGAGAGGAAGCGATGTAATATCCATGTGACATCCATTCTGGTAAGTATGAAGATTTTATTTCATCTGTTTCATTGTTTTGTAAAGACTGCAGTAAATATTGCACACAGGTTGTGTTAGTTGACAAGATGTGAGTTTGAAATGTAACTTGACTTTAGGGATTGAGATTTGAGAACCAGGGAGGGACACGTAACAATTAAGTTGTAAGAAGTCATTCATTTCTTTTTTTAGGAAACTTCCAGATGCTTTGTTGTTCTGACAAAGTGGCCTTATCCAAACAAGTTCTTCAACATCAGGCCCCCCCCCAGGCTGGGGCGCACATGCAACACGCAGAAGTCATTTCATTAGATGACCATGACCATCATTAACAACCAGACTCGAGAAGGATGCAGATGAAATCTGTGAAGAAGTAACAAAATAAGAAACCATTACAGACAAACCTGCAAATATGCTTCACCCCACCCAAGAAAAAATACTTACCTTCACGTGCTTGAGAGTTATCCATTGCAAATTTCTACTCAAAAGTTATCATCGAGCACTGGAATGTGCACACCAACAGTATCTGTGACCTGTGATAGAGAATAATACCATGAGTACATGTCCATGTCAACCCCTCACCTACAAAATACAGAAATATATATCTATACATATATCAACTCACCAAGGCTACTATTTGTGTACAGACAAATGGTACCTTCCATCCAGCAGAGATAATCACATTGCATTTGCTCGAATCGCAGCACACATTGGACCAGCAACAGTTTGCTCACGGTCATCATTTTATTCTGCTGTACTGCACGTATGAGTGATCTGCGCAATAAATTCTGGGGACTTTGTATGTGCTGAAACAGTCTAATTTCATTGTGTTACCACTTGTTAATTTTTGGACACAAGGCAGATGCATTTTGGGCATGCAGAAAAAATCTGGGATTCTGTGCCACCACTATGCATGACTGAGTGCGCCATTAATTTGGGGACTTTATATGTGCTGAAACAATCCCATTTCACTTTGTTACCACTTGTAAATTTTCTGGACACAAGGCAGATGCATTTTGGGCATGCAGAAAAATCTGGAGACTCTGTGTGACCACTACTGCATGAGTGGCTGCTAATAAATTCTGGGGACTTTGCATGTGGTGTAACTCTCCCATTTCACTTCCTTAGCACTTGTCAATTTGCTGGACATAAGACAGATGCATTTTGTGTGTTGTGATTGTGAGCACATAATGTCATACTTAAATTATAAATTAAAGCAGCATTGCAACAGTATGCTGACAATTTTGAGCTATAGTTTTTTATGCTATTTTACATTGCTCCCGTTGCCGGCCACTAGTTACCTCATGACTTGTGTGATACCCTTCTTTTCACAATTTGTGTCTGCTTTACTATTTTTTCTCATGTCTGAAAATAAAAAAGGAGCACATCATTTAATATTGTTCTGACCAGGTTCTTATCAGTATTTGCAGCTGTTTTTTGAACAACTATTGTTCTGTGATGTTGTAAAACACTACCTGCTGCATAATTGTTAATTTGAAAACAGAAGTAATATATAACAACTGATGGAGAAAAACAGCGCAAAATACTGACGAAGACCTGGTCTGCACCATATTAAAAGGAGTGCTCCTTTTATTATCTCACACATGAAAAAAAGTACTAAAGCAGACTCAAATACTGGAAAGAATAGTATCATACAAGTCAGGATGCAAGTAAAGTGGCAATGTAAATGGCATAAAAAGTATAGGTTAAAAATTTTCAACAAATTGTTGCACTGCTGCTTTAAAGAGAATCACCAAGTTACATAGTTATGGATGGTATTGCACCCAATATATTGGTGCCTAACCTCCAGGGTAATCTTTCTTGCTCCACATCTTCTTAAATAGTGCAATACTTTTCTGGCAAAAAGTTGTAATTTCGGTAAAACGGGTCCCAGAGGACTTCCTATTCTGAAAGCCGCCTAAGTTCCGCCCCCACGCCAGTAACGCTTGTGGTGGAACATTGGCACGTTTAACTAACAAGAGCTCTTCATTACCACTGTGCTTCTTTCCCATGCTACTTATAGTTCTAGTGTTCTAGAACAGGCAAAGGCAGAAGTAAAAAGCATCTGGCCAGTGTGGAAACAAAGCACGAATACAGGGTACATATTCTTTATTACTGTATATTATTTTTGTGAAGTTTTAGTTATAACAGTGAATAGAGTACAGAGTGCGTACTATAAGTAGCATGGGAAAGAAGCACAGTGGTAATGAAGTATAATAGAAAACCTTAATAGAAGAATAATGAAAAGAAATGGAATTCAAAAATGTAAGATTTATAAACAATATTTATCTATTATTCCTACAGAATATATGAAAAGCCCTTTGAAAAAGCACAAGAATGCGAAATGTCAGGGCATATAACAAAAATAAATAAAGAACGTTGAGAAATTTTACAACAGCCTGAGTGGAGTATTTTTTGGTCCCCCCCCCATTTTTGAACATCAACACTGACTTAGTCCTATAAGGGGAACCATTCAACAAACTGTCTTAACAGTATCCCATTACCCATGGAGTGAAGCATTATAGCTACACACCTTCCGCCATCATGGTGGGGTTAACTGCTGTGGGAGGAAAACCAGGTAGTGGTGGTGGTGAGGGTGGTGCTGGTGGCAGTGGTGGGGGTAGTGGTGGGGTAGCAACTGCTGCTGTGGCCCTCCTCCTGCTCTGGTGATGCACAGCAGCAGCACCCACTGCCACTGCCACAGAAGGGCCAGCAGGTGGAGGCCTGGCCCATTCTGTGGCAGCCTGCCACTACACCTTGTGGTGGTTAGTCATGTGTGTCGTCTGACCCCCAGTCCCCAGATGTGTTCCCCAGGCACCATGGTGCCACTGCACACCACAAAGCAGACACACCACAATGCTCCTGTCCCCCCCGACACAGTTGAAAAACTGCCAGACTATCGAGCTGTGGGAGGGACCACGCACAACAGGGGCAGATGTATTGCTGGCAGCACTGTCACGCACCTGGGGGGCTCCACCTGCTGCTGTGGAGTGGGAGGTGGTGCTGCTGGAGCTCCTGCAGCTGGTACAGATGGTGGTGGTGGTGGCAGCAACGGCCTTGCTGGATGTGGCGGTGGCACTGGTGGTGCTGCTGCTTCCGGAGGGGGGGGCTGGATCAAATAATCCGGAGCGGTCCAGCGACACCTCCCGCACATACCCCCACGTGTCTGCACTCCCCTCTGACCAACACGGGCCACAGACTGTCCCTGGTCCATAACTCTCCTTCCCTGTCCACTCCGATGCGTCTCGAGATGACAACTGACTCACACACGCACACACACACACACACACAGTCACACACAGACACACACACACACAAAACAAACTTTTAAAACAAATAAATCAGTCACAAAAAAAGAACTCACGAAACAGTACAACAAAAACTAAAAAATTAGCTTTTAAAAAAGCTGTTGTTTTTTATGACTTTGAAAAAAGCAAGTTAAGCAACAAAAACACACTCCTCTTCTACACTAACCTTCCACCTTCTACCTCTACAAAGGAGAAAGTGAAAGTATCTGCTGGTATGACTCACTTCCTTCCAGCCTGGCTAAAGCATGTGACTTAGAGTACTGTAAGCCATGTGATGTGTGTAGGGGGGCTGCCTAAAGTGCCTATTGTTGTCATTCTGCCTTACTTTTCGTTATGGAATAACAATGAAGTCAAGTCATTATCACAAGGTGAAGTGAGTACTCCTCAATGGCACTTCTGTAGCAGTGCACTAACGCCAAGTGGCCACTGCATTCACTTTGTGTGCGCATTTTAAATTCGCTGCATCTCCAGTTGGGTAGCTCCAGTGGTTATGTGGGGAACTAGTTATGCTCTGGTGCCTGCCTGGGGTTAGTTTGGGGCCTGGTATTTGGACCATCAAGAGGAGCCTATAGGGGACCTATTCTTTCGGGACTTGTTCTGTAAGCACTATCTAATGAAAAAACGATAGTGACTGCTCCCAATGTCTAAGCTGGCTGGTAGCATATATTTATTCATGTTCTTTGGAGGCAGTAAGAGGGTCTTGTCTTTAGCTGAACATTTTATGAAAATATTTTGTGTGGCAGGGAGAGGACTTCATCTATTGGACAAACTTTATGGCTAGGGGCAGTAAAAGCCCCTTTTCCAGTCTCAAACTTTTTGTGAAGCTATGGCATGGCTTTATGGACAATGTTAAATTATATCTGTCAGCTATTGTGGACAGTAGCATTGATAGACAAGAATCTTGAACAAATTTAGCAAGGCAATTTTATTTATAAGGCACCCAATCCTGGAGACTCTGGGCACCTAACAAAGATTATAATAAGAGCACAGGACACAAACATAAATAAATATAAAAAACAATAATTCATAAATTTCTAAATACAGCAGTTCATAGGTAAAAAGCAGTGGATTGTCATGTAAAAGGGACTAGACCAGGATGGAATCATCCTATTGCTGCTTTGACTGCTGCCTTTGTTCTGCTTTGTTATTTTATTTTTATTTTATTTTATTCTTTCTTCTTTTTGGGTTTTATGTTTTTGGTTGAAGGAGTAGTTAGGTTAGTCTTTGTTTGTGGGGTAGTTTGATTTGTTTTGGGGTATTTAGGGTGTTTTAAGGTTGTGAGTGTGAGAGTGATTGTATGGTTGATTGAGTGAGTGTGTGATTGTTATTTTAAATTGGTAGCTGCTGGGTGTGAGAACAACAGGATGTGTTGGCAGAGGGCTTCGATGGGTGGGTACTGCTCTCCCACTGAGCTTCAGGCCCTCCACCCCTTTGATTGCCCCCTCTAATGGCTGAGGTTTATAGGCACTGTTGCTCCATAGGTATAGCTAGGGGGAGACAGAGGGGTGGAGGGCAGGGGCTTGGAGGGGAGTTGAATGGAGTGGGGAAATTGGGGTTGTGGGGTCAAGGAGATGCCCTGGGGTGAAATGGGTTCAGGAAAGAGGCCCACCCTGCCTGGTGCCCCTACCCAAGGGCTCCACTTTTTGTGGGCAGATAATGCAGTTGACCTTGCAGGTCATCCAACCTGGGTGGTGTTGTGTAATGCCAACATTAGTTGCTCATCGGGTTAGGTATGTTTGCCCGACATGAATTTTTCTGACTTGGAAATTCCCAAAGCCAACTTCCCAACACCATTAAAAGCCTGACACACAATACACCAACACACACAATCCTAACATTTATGTGCCTGATGCAGCAGTCTGTACTGCTCCCATGGTAGTACAATAAGCAGATACTTTTACGAAGTTTACATGTTGTATCACAAAGAAGGACTGATCATATTAAATAAGAGAAGGAAATGCTGGGGTTTTGGACATGGACCTGAAAGCAGCTACTCAAATTCCTGTCATGTAAATTGGACAGAAACTGCTTCTCACATCCCAGTTACAGCAACATTTGTGATCTTGATTGTGTTCCCATTCCTCCCTCCTCTGCTCTGGTGAGAGCTTTATTATTTATTTATTATTTATTAGAATTTCAGATAAATACCTTTGAGCCAATGGCTCTTTACAAAGGTTCCACATCAGTATACAAAGAATAGAAGTACAGTTTGTGTGAGATTAGCAGGAAGCAGTTTGAATACAAAATTCAGTACAGGGTATACATCGTCTAAAGCTGCAGGTAATATAAATAACAATTAGAACAACATAATCAGGCATACATTTAAGAATGATGAGTCACAACAAATAATATTTACATGAATTAAAGCTGCCAAAAGGGCATTGTCAAAGGAAAGGTAGAGTGGAAAACTGAATTATTAATTAAAGCAGGTAGTGTAGGAAAGTGGAAGAGAGAGTGGTGTAGAGGGGTAACTGGGAGGAAGGTAGAAAGAGAGGAGGGTGGGAGGCAAGGATCAGGAAACAAGTGCAACATTGGGTGGGGTAAGCAGATTAGAAAAGGGAGAGAGGAAGGGAGTTGAAGGAGGGTAAGAGAGGAAGGTGGTGGACCTGGGTTAGGGAGAGATGCAGGGGTAGATATGGGGAGGGGGGAGTGTGATGGCAGGCAGAGGTGGTGATAGTAGAGAGGTGTGAAGAACAGAAGTGACTACCTGGGAGGTTAGGAGAAACAGTCACAGGTGTTTAAATACCTAACTTTGCGTTGAGGCAAGGATCACTTACAAATAATGTGGCTGGTGTTTGGTAATTGCTGCAGTAAACATCAGACCCTAGGCATCCATTATAACTGGCCCTAATTAATATGAATACCTAACCAGTATGGGTGATTGGGTAGTAAGTGCTGCACCAGGCTGCAGTGAACACTGCAACTTTGCTCCTAAATAGTTTCATGTATCGGTGTGGGGGAGATTGCCAGATCACTGTATGGGGGGGATTTTGTTCTGCTGCATGGAGGGCTAGAATACTGCTGCCTACCTTCTGACTATAGCTGGGGCTGTAGGTTATAATGGATAGAGGTGGTGAGGATGAGTAGCATCCTGCCTTGCAGTGAAATGACTGATCACTACTTATACCCCATTTGGTATCCTTAAACAGTCTCTGTAAAATGCATATAATTTGGTTTTCTGTATCCTGCACTTAGGCAGAGTTTTTTAGTTATAAAATAAGATACAAAACATTGCATGGTACAAGATTTTATAATATTCTACAGGTATATCATATGGCTGCATTTCTGGATTGACAATCATGGATGACAGCACACTTGGGTGTGATCCTGGAACATTAATGGGCTTAAATCACATACAAAAGACCGTTGCATCAAGCAAATGAATGTCAGGATTGTGTGTGTCAGTGGATTGTGTGCTGGGCTTTCAACAGTGTAGGGAAGCTGGCGTCAGGAATTTCCATGTCGGGCAAATCCATGTCAGGCACTAGTACAGATCCCTGCTGATCTTGTTGGGTCATGCAACCTGGCCTGCATCACTGAGACCTGGCTAGATGAGAATGCTGGTCCCATTCTGGAATCAGCAGTTCTAACTGGGTACTTAGTGATATGTCACCTGAGATTGAATCGTAGGGTTGGGGGGCAGGGTAGCCATCTGTTTTAAGATGGAACTGGGATTTGTAGATGTGCCAGTTGGGGTCACTAGATCCTTTGAATGTATTGTGGGTGCAGGTGTGGGCTGTAGGATACTTCTCACCTACCGTCCATCTGGGGGTGAGGATTTCCTACAGAAAGTCATAGACTTCATCACTGAGATGGTGTTGGAGTCCCCCAGGTGGTTGGTGCTGGGGGACTTCAGTGCCTGAGTTGATGATGAACTCTCACATTTTGGTCAAGACTTCCTCCAGCTGATGGTTTTGTTGGGCTTTACACAGGTGTTTACTTCTGTGACCCACATACAAGGTAATTCACTGGACCTAGTGTTTCTGCTGGGGCTGGAGCTCTCTGGCATGGTGTTGGATCCCATTGGGTGGTCTGATCATCACACTATAGGGTTCAGTTACATACCTCGCCCAATAGACCTGCCCCAGGGAGATGGTCCAGTACTGACCATTGCAGGGTTTGACCCTGATGGCCTTATGGCAGTTCTGGACCTATCGGGAGTTTGAGTGTTAGCATGACCCAGAAAATCTCCCGAGCCTAAAATAAGGCATTGGGGCTGCTCTGGACTCCATAGCTCCTGTCAGGTTCGCCCCTCACCCTTCACCCTCGGTTCACTTGGTTTGATGGGACCTTGAGGGAGTTGAGGAGAGAGGGTTGGAGTGGTGCTGGCAGTAATTGGGTCTGAGTGATGACGAACTTAGATTGATGTCCCATTATAGAGATTACTAATCTGCGGTCTCCCACAAGAAGGCAGAATTCATGTCCATGATGATTGCCGCTGCATAAAATTGATCAGTTCGGGCTGGCCCGGTGGTGCAGAGGGCTGAGGCGTTGAACGCCACACCTCGCTCCATGCCGGCGACCCGGGTTCGGGAGCAGACTCGGGTAGCCGGTGGGTCGGCCGGGGGGAGTTAGGCTTGAGCGTCCGATGACAGCTCGCCTACTCCGGGGTGGGGATATGGCCATATTCCGGCTCTTGTGTGACCCCGAGCGGAGGCTCGAGGAAGCACATGCCCGCACAGGGGATTGGTCGGATGGCCGCCAAGCAGATCAGACATCGACGTACGCGTCATGACGTCAGGGGGGAGTATCTGCTAAGGGGAGGGAGAAAACAGGGAAAATGGAAGCCTGCCTCGTCCGGGAGGAAGCGGGCCCTGGGAGTGCCTCTTTTGCCAGCGCCCACCTAGCAGTCCACGGGCCGACTTAAATCAAGTTACGGGGAGTGCCTCACCTCGCCCCTACTGGGTAAACCACACCTATGGGGCCTGTGGACTGTGTGAGCTGGGTCGCAGGTAGCGGGATGTCCGCGGGACAACGCTGAAGGGTCGGAGGAGGCAGGCTTGAGGCGAATAAAATACAATTTCAAAAAAAAAAAAATTGATCAGTTCAGCTCTTCCCACTGTGGGCAGATTGTGCAACCCAACCTGTCTCCAGAATCAGGGAGCTTTTTCACAGAAGAAGTGTGAGGAGTTTGCTCGATTTTTCACAGATAAGGTTGGCACAATTAGATCTGAGATTTGCACAGCTCACTACAATTGGCAGAGCGGAGATCGTTGAAAGATTACAAGCACTTGGTTTGTCTGGTCAGATTTTAGCCAGTTGGCAATCAACGATGTTGTGAAGATGACCCGGGATTTGTGACCAACTTACTGTAGCTTGGACCCAGGTCCAACACATCTCTTGATGGGATGTGTGGAGGTAATTGGACTGGTCCTTGCTGAGATAGTTAGGTGTTTGTTAGAGACTGGGGTGTTTCTGGACTCCTGAAGGAGGCAGTGGTTCACCCCTCTGAAAACACCTTCTCTTCACCCTGACTGTCTTGCAAACTACAGCCATGTCTCTAACCTGCTCTTGTGGGTAAGATTATTGAGAAGGTAGTCACGTTGCAGCTCAAGGTGCATCTAACTACACACAGATCTATGATCCTCCCAGTTTGGCTTCTGGAAGAGGCATAGTACTGAGACCATGCTGGTTCAGGTACTTAATGATCTCCTGACAGTGAGAGATTGGAGGAATAATTCCATCTTGATTCTCCTAGATCTCCACAGTGTTTGACACTGTGGGCTATGGGGTGCTGCTGGAGCACCTGCAGCTACTCTGTGGGCTGTCTGGTACAGTCCTCAGATGGTTCTATTCATTCCTCACTGGCAGGACACACAGAGTAGAGTCAGGAGTATTCTCCTCGGCTCCTCTCCCCCTGCCATGTGAGGTACTGCAGGGCTCTGTGCTCTCCCCCATGTTGTTCATAGTGTATATGTTGCCTTTGGGAGACATTATTAGGTGGCACAGGTTAGGTTTTCACTGCTATGCAGATGATACTCAACTGGATATATCCTTCGTGCCCGAACAAAGCGATGTTATTTCGGTATTTAACAACTGCCTCTCTGAGATTCAGGATTGGATGAGTGCCAATTGCATATTCAAGAGGAACTATATTATAAGAACCGCCTGCCATTTTCCCAACATCCAACAGAAGCACCTCGACTGCAGAGGGTAGTTGGTCCAGGAGGTTGGCAGGTGGTTAGCAGTGGCAAATAGGGTGCCCCATCACTCGGTGCTCTCCAACATATTACCTCCACAAATCATATAAAAACTACAGACAGGTATTTGCCTCTATCTCTGAAATCAAACAAAGGGGCAGAGGACACTGCAGAGCAGGACACTGTAGCACAGGAGCTAGCACAACAAAACTTGCTAAAAACAGGAACCAAAACAAACAAAGCAAAAAGGAAAGCCAAAAAACTTCTGATCATAGCAGACTGTGATTGGGGAGTTGTTTCGTATCTCCAACCAGGGGTAATGGTCAGATGTCTCCCAGGTACATCAGCATGGAGAGACACTGACTGCATTGCTAAAATTGTTCAGAAAGCAGGAGAAAACATTGACGTCCTGGTACACATAGGGACAAACTATCTCACCAGCCAGTCTGTTGTGGAGACCAAGGAACACCTGACCAGGGTGGGTAACAAACTATCATCCATTTCATCCAGCATCTCCTTCTCTGAGATCCTGCCAGTCTGGGAGAAGTGGGCAGATGGACGGAAGGTCAGAGAAGTGGAGATAGGGGAGCTAAACATGTGGTTCAGGGGCGGTGCCGGAAAAAGACATGAATTTGTAAGGAACTGACAACAGTTTTGGGAGGAAAGTTCTTTAAATTTGATGGACTGCATCTGACTAAGGAGGAGTCAGTGCATTGGGCAGATGTTTGATGTCTTTGCAGAATATGTAAACTAGCAATGGGCAGAGGGTGCAGCACCCTTAAAGTCGAATGGGAAGAACACCCCTCCCCACTCAGCTAGTAGTCAAAAGAAGTTCAGCATGTTTGTAGTTCATTTGCTTCACCAGGTAAGGAAAAAGGTTTGACTCCCCCATACAATGCACAGGGGAAATGCCAGACCTTGCCCAACAACTAACACACCAAAATCTGGCCAGTGGAAAATCATGTACACAAATGCTCGCAGTCTGGGAAACAAGATCCCAAACCTGCAGGTAATAATGACAGAGGCTAAACTGGACATAGTAGCCATTAGCGAGGCATGGTTTACCAGTAACCACACTTGGGAGACTTCAGTACCTGGCTATGTACTGTTCAGAAGAGACCGAGGTGCAAAAAGTGGGGTGGAGTGGCCCTTTATGTCAATAAAAATATCAAAACTACAGAAATTCAGAATACACTTAAGGAGCCAGAAGAACTGTGGGTCGTTGGAAACAGGAAACTGGACAGCTATATGAACTGAGGTTGTGTACTGTCCTCCAGACCAGGGGGAGGACATAGACACATTACTGTTAGAAGATATACAAAACATGACAGCTAAAGGGGAGGTTCTGATAATGGGAGACTTCAACATGCCAGATACAGACTGGTCAATACCAGCAGGAACATCTGCCAGAACTAGACACATGGTGGATTCCCTGCAGGGGGAGGGACACAAACAACTGGGACAACAACCCACAAGAGACAGGGCTATCCTAGATCCAGTACTGACTAACAGGGAAAGGATCACAGATCTCCATGTAGAAGGTCACCTGGGGGCCAGTGACCATCACATGGTATGGTTCAATTTGGCCACTAGAACTAAATCATCCCATTCCAAGGCAAAAATATGGGACTTCAGAGGAGCTGATTTTGATAAGATGGCCAACAGAGTTAAGCTAACCCTGGCAAAAAGAAATACAGGTGAGGGGGTGCAGGCAAAGTAGGCAAGCATTAAAGGTGCAATACTTGAAGCAACATCCCATTGTGTTAGAGAGAAAAGGAAGTGCAAAAGAAGAAGGAAACCACTTTGGTTCTCTAAAACAGTAGCAGAAAAGGTCAGAGCCACAAGGCTGGCCTTCAGGAAATATAAGGGAACACAGCAGGATGAAGATAGGGAGGCATACCAAACTTCCCTAAGGGAAGCAGGGAAGGCAGTAAGGCAGTCAAAGCCCCAAACCAAGAAAACACTAGCACAAACAGTAAAAGAAGGTGACAAGACATTCTATAGATACATTTGTGAAAGGAGAAAGTCCAGAGGAGGTATTGCTAAGATCAAAGGGGATAAGGGGGCATGTGCAGAGGAGGACCATGTAAAAGCATCTATCCTAAATAGATACTTCTGCTCAGTATTTACTGAAGAGAAGGTAGGGCAGGGCCACAGCTCAGCACCATGGACACAGGGGGGAGGGAGGTGTGCACTAGTCCCTTCACAAAAGAAAGAGTTCTACAAGAGCTCAATAAGCTCAGTGTGGACAAGGCAATGGGACCTGATGGCATACATCCCAGGGTACTAAAAGAGCTAAGGGTGGAACTAGCAGATCCATTATCAGAACTGTTTAGTGAGTCTCTGAGCACAGGAGAGGTCCCAGAAGACTGGAGAAGGGCTCATGTGATCCCGCTCCACAAAAGTGGTAGCAAGGAGGAGGCAAAGAACTATAGACCAGTCAGTCTTACCTCAGTAGTGGGAAAGATTATAGAGGCACTCCTTAAGGAATGGATAGTTCAACACCTGGAATCCATAGGAGCACAGGATCCAAGATAGCATGGGTTTACAAAAGAAAGGTCCTGTCAAACTAATCTCATAGATTTCTTTGACTGGGTAACAAGAGTGGTGGACCAAGGGGGAGCAGTTGATGTCACCTACCTTGACTTCAGCAAAGCTTTCGATACTGTTTCACACAGAAGATTGATTAATAAGCTGGGTAGGCTTGGGTGGGTCAGAAGTTGGTCAACTGGGTGGTAAACTGGTTGGCGGGCAGAAAACAGGAGTTGTGGTAAATGGTATACAGTCAGAAGAGATGCAAGTCACAAGTGGGGTACCTCAGGAATCAGTCCTGGGGCCAGTCCTCTTCAATATCTTCATCAATGACATTGCAGATGGACTGGAGGGTAAAGTTTGTTTGTTTGCAGATGACAAGATCTGCAACAGAGTAGATGTTCCAGATGGGGTGTGCAGAATGAGAAGAGATCTAGATAAACTAGTAAAATGGTAGGAAGAGTGGCAACTGGAGTTTAACGTAAAGAAGTGCAAGATCATGCACATAGGGAAGAGAAACCTGAAGCCATCTATAGGCTGGGAGGAGTTGCTGACTGTCACAGGGGAAGAAAGAGACTTGGTCTTATCATCACCACTGATGACCTAAAATCATCCAAGCAGACCACTAAAGCAGTAGGTAAGGCTCGAGGGATGTTGGGGTGTATTAGTAGGGGTATCACAAGTCAGAAGAGGGAGGTAATAATCCCTCTTTACAAGACACTGGTTAGGCCCCATTTGGAGTACTGCATGCAGTACTGAAGGCAACACATTCACAAGAACATTAACCAAATTGAGGCAGTCCAGAGAAGGGCAACCAAAATGGTGCAGGGACTGCATCAGAAAACATATTAGGACAGATTAACAGAGCTCAATATGTATACCCTAGAGCAAAGGAGGGAGAGAGGTGATATGATCGAAACATTCAAACATCTTAAGGGCATTAACAAGGTGAAAGAGTCTAACATGTTGCAATATAAGAAAAACAGCAGGACAAGAGGACACAGCATGAGATTAGAGGAGTCTGATTAAAGGGTAATGTGAGGAAGTTCTTTTTCACAGAAAGGGTGATGGATACATTGAACGGCCCACCCAGTAAGTGTTGCATATGAATACAGTGCAGGGCTTCAAACAGGCATGGGATAGGCATAAGGGAGCAATACAGATAAGTATGAATAGATAGGCCATTGACAGAGCAAAGGCCAATGGCACATTCATAAGGCAGAAAAAGAAATGGGCAGACTGGATGGGCCTTATGTCCTTATCTGCTGTCAACTTCTATGTTTCTATGTTTCATGCTGAATCCAGATAAGACTGAGGTGTTGGTTGTGGAGCCAGGTCACCAGGTAGAGGGATTATCAGCTGGGCAGCAATCCAGACTTTGGCTAGGAAGCAACCAATTGATGACTTCTGACTGGGTGCAGAATTTGGGCATTATGTTTGATAGCGAGTTGACACTTAGGTCTCAGGTGTCGGCCATTGTCAAGACCTCATTTTGCCATCTGAAGCATATCACCCAGATAAAACACCTGGTCCCACCTGATGACCTTCTGAAATTGGTTCATGCCTTTGTGACCTCGAGCCTTTATTACTGTAATGCCCTATACCTAGGGCTACCAAGGGTGGACCTTCATTGCCTGTAGCTGGTGCAGAATGTGGCTGCCAAGTTGTTGACTGGCTTATCAAGATCTTGCCATGTCACACTTGTGATCCACAGCCTGTACTGGCTGCATGTATGGTGGAGGATCACCTTCAAGGTTGGATTAATGACCTTTAAGGCCCTACACAGACTGGTACTGTGGTACCTGCAAGATCTCCTTTGTCCCTACCACCCCCTTTGTCCTCTCCGCTCTGCTGATAAGGGAATGCTAGAGATTCCCAGGGTCCATTTGACAACTTCAGGAGCTAGATCATTTGCTTTTGCTGCTCTGACCATGTGGCATTCTCTACCTCATCTTGTTAAGGAGTACCCATCTGTTGAGACCTTTAAATCTGCCTTAAAAATGTCTTTATTTGACCTAGCATTTTCTAATAATTAAGTCCTGCTGTTACATGATTCGTTTTATGTTTTATAATTCTGTTGAATTGATGTTTTGACTTGGTGTACAACTATGATCTCATTGGAATAGCATTTTATAAATAAATAAAGACTGAGATTGAGAAGATACTTTATTTTAATGTCATGTCCAAATTTAATAGAAATAAAGTTAAACCTTCAGATTTTTTGCATCTGTTTATTGCTTAATCATTAAAATCATGTTGAATTTTTTATAGCCATAGTATAATCACAATAAGGTACTCCAGGGTGTGCTACATGGTGGGATAATGGCACACGTAGGGTGGTGGAAGCACTTGCCTTTGGCCTTGAGCTTCAATTACCCAAGGTGTGTCATTATCCCACGATGATGCACACCCTGTCATGCCTTACTGCTTAATTGCATTATAAGGCTAAGGCTACCGGAAGGAATGCTGGAGGCCTTCATCTTCCTCCAGCTACAGTATTATATAATAATGCATATTAAGCATATTGACCCCATGCAGTCAGCCTGCAACTTCCACTTGCCTTCTGTACCAATGAATTACATCAACACATCATTTAGACATGCATAGGCCTCTGTACCTGGGTTCTGTATCACTGACCTTTTGTGCCTATACAGCTGTAAAAAATGTCAGAGGCAAGAGCAGCACCAGAGCATGAGCCATTGAGCCATTTCACTGTGGAGTTTCTGGGGGCATGGGGGTGGGTATTTTGCATGCCCATCTCTTGTCAGTGCAAATTACATACCCAAGAGTAGAGATATTGTGAAGTTTTAATTCACTGTAAATGTTCAGGTGAAGTTACCAACTCCACCTCCTTGGAGCAATCCATAAATATTTTCCATCAGCTTGTAAATTCACCTATTAATTTTGCCAGTGACTTCACCGGTAACTTCGTCATTAAGACAGTTAGACAAAGTTTGTTCAAAACGAGGCTACTGGTGGTCAACAAGCGCTTGAGGTCACATAGAAAAAACTCCTGCAGATCACATGCTACTGTTCAATCTATTGACTCATCCTTAGTTTCGCTTTGCAGTCTGAGCTAGTGAGTGGAAGGGGACAGATCTGTTTTTTCATAGTAGAACCTAGCCAAAAAAAATTCAGCTTTCTTTTGCTTGTTCTTCATATTATTTTACTGTACAGTGTGTGAGTCTTTGTTTAGCTGTGTTTTAGCTGTTATTTACTTTATATTGAACACTTTTATTTGTGGTATTTTCATCTCTTTTAGTGTTTTTTTTTTAGTCTGTCTTTTACTCTGTGGTTTTGGGGGGGTTAAAATGAGTTGGAGTGGTCAGAAGGAGAGTGAGGTGCAGACAGCGGATGGGTGATGCCATGCATTTTGCATCAAGATGGTCTGATTCATGGCACTGGCAGTAGGAGGAGACAGCAGCAGCACCCAACCCCCCACCATACAGCACAGCACCCCCAGCAACAAGATGCGGCAAGGTCACCACCACCACCAACAGCAAAGGAAGCTCCAATCCAGCCAGCTGTTGTACCACCATCATCACCACCACCTGTGCACCATGGGGAGGAGGAGGAGACAAAGCCAGGGCCTTCTTGCTCATCCCTCATCAGCAGCAGCCTAAGTTCCTTGTCTGGGGCTTTTTTGATACTGACCCCATCAACAACAGAATCATCACCTGCAAACTATATCACACTATTGTTTGGTGTTGGAAATGGGGGAGCCATTTGGGGACAGATGGGCAGCACACATGCTTAAGAGTGAGGCACCACAAGGAGTGGGAGGAGCATCTGAGAAATAAAGTTGGTGAGTGGGGTTGAGGTGGCACCACCCCTACTGGTTCTTTCCTGCCAGGTAAGAGAAAGAAACATGGTGCACAAGAGTAGGAGGGGGAGATGGAGGGGACTGGGAGCGGGACCTGTGCTGGGACTCAGGTGTTGTGGGGGGCACCTGAGAGACTGGCCTCAGATCTTCTTCACACATCCACCAATGTCAAAGTACAACAGCTCTTGTAGGATGTAGGGGAGCTCTCCTGGCAAGTTGCAGGGATGAAGGAGCTGTTCTAGGTGGTGCTGGAAAATCAGCAAGCCATTCTGGATGGTTTGGCTGAACTATGAAGTGGCAGTGCATCCTCTGCCCCAGGCAATAGCCCTCCAACCCTGATATTTTCTTTTATCTTTTTTATTTACACTCTGTTAAACCCTAAAATGGGGAAAAAACTTAAAATGAAAACAACATGGTTCATCTATCCTTATTTATTTCTGTCTCTTTGTATTTCTTTGTTTCTATTACTGCTGTGCTGTTAAGCCCAGAAAAATGAAGAAAAAGTTAAAAAAAACTTAAAAAGAGAAAATCATTCATCCATCTTTATTTCTCTCTGCCTGTATTTCTTGATTTCTACTACTGCTTTGTTATGTCTATTGAAATTCTTCTGTTCTAATCCATTCAAAAGAAAAACATCTGATTTCAACTGTATTGTTGCCTTTCCTGTGCAATTGCACAGTCCTTAGACTATCACTAAAATTGTTCTCAACTACTACTGCTACAAGGTCCTATGATGTGTGTCTCACTCCCATCCCACACATGCTGCCTTTCCTGTAATTCACTGCACTACAGTAGTGCAAATGTTCCAGAAAAACAAAGTAGGCTGAATTTCAGTACAAGCGCGTTAGTACACAAAACTGCCAAGCATTATTTATAAATTTCTAATTTCTGGAATTTCTCCCCCAAACCAGAAATCAGTAATGCTGTAATAAACTGCTGCTGCTGCTGCCACTGCTACTATGCTGTTTAAGTCACTCTGTCAGACAGTCTGTGTTGTCAGGCACTTTAGTACACACAACTGCCAAGCACAATATATAAATTTCTCACTTCTGGAAATTTGCTCCCAAACCAGAAATCAGTAATGCTGGTAATAAACTGCTGCTGCTGCCACTGCTACTATAATGTTTTAGTCATCCTCTCAGACAGTCTATGTTGTCAAACACTTTAATACACACAACTGCCAAGCATAATATAAATTTATCACTTCTGGAAGTTCTCAAACCAGAAATCAGTACTGTTTGTAATAAACTGCTGTTGTTGCTGCTACTACTATGCTGTTTAAGTGGTCCTCTCGGACAGTCTGAGCTAGTCAGTGGAAGGGGAAAAATCTGTTCTTTTCATACGTGTAAAATCTAGACCAAAAAAAGAGTTTTCCAGCTTGATTTTGCTTGTTCTTCAACTTATTTTTACTGTACAGTTTGGAATACTTTGTTTAGTTATTCTTTAGCTGTTATTTCCTTTATATTGAACACTTTGATTTGTGCTATTTTTCATTTCTTTTAGTGTTTTTTTTTTCTCTTTTTGCTGTGTTTTTTTTTTTTGGCTTTAAAATGTGTGGAAATGGTTGGAAGGAGAGGTGATGCAGGCAGCAGATGGGAGATGCTGTGCTTTTCATATCAAGAGGTCCATGATGCTGGCAGTAGGAGACAGCAGCAGTAGCCACCCCCCCCACACACACACAGTGCATCACCCCAGAGGCAAGATGAGCAAGGGCACCACCAACAGCAAAGGAAGCTCCAGCTCAGTCAGCTGTTTTACCACCACCATCACCACCATCACCACCACCACCACTTGTGCACCACAAGGAGGAGGAGACACAGCCAGCACCAACTTGTTCCTGTCCTTGTCGGCAGCAGCTGAAGTCCCTTGTCTATAACTTTTTTGGTATTGACACCACCAACAACAGTGTTGTCACCTGTAATCTATGCTACACTGTTGTTCAGAGTGGGAAAATGGGGAAGCCATTTTGGGGACTGGTGGGTAGCACACCCACCTTAGAGCTAGGCACTGGAAGGAGTGAGAGGAGCATCTGTGAAATAATGTTGGTGAGAGGGTTGGAGGAGGTGCCACCCCTACTGGTTCTTCTTTTCTGGGCAAGAGAAAGAAATGTGGTGCACAGCTACAGGAGGGGGAAATGGAACGGACTGGGAGAGGTGAATTTGGCTGCTGCAGGGGCACCTGAGAGACTGATTTCAAATCCTCCTCCTCCCTTACCCATCCATATGGAAGTACAACAGCTTTGCTGGGAGGTAGGAGAACTCTTCTGGTAAGTTGCGGGGTTGAAGAAGATGTTAGAGGTGGTGCTGTGAAATCAGAAAACCATTCTGAAGGGTTTGGCTGAACTGTGAAGTGACAGTGCACCCTCTGTCCCAGGCCATAGCCATCCAACACAGATATTTTCTTTTATCTTTCTCTTTTATTCTCAGTTAAACCCTAAAATTAAAAAATACTAAAACAAAATTAAAAATGTAAAAAACAAATTGTTCATCCAACTTTATTTCTATCTGTTTGTATTGTGTCAGTGTCAGTGTCAGTGGCTCAGCAGGTAGCACAGTCACCTCTGAGGCTGGGAGATCAGAAGGCTGTGGGTGCTATCCCCACACAAAGGCGCTTGGGTTAATATCCCAATACTGACACTGTAGTGCAGCATGAGGGGGATGCTGCACTCCTAAGGTGCCATCTTTTGGATGAGACGTTAAACCGAAGTCCCATCTGCCTGATCTGGTGGTAGTTCAGGTGGATGTTAAAGATCCCATGGCACTTCTCGAAAAGAGTAAGGGAAGTTTTTATTAAAACCAAAAAACAATATTTACATAATGTCCTTTTTTTATAAATTTTCCCGTACATATTAGTTACATATCATATCATATTTATTCAACCAATACAGCTAATATTCCTCCATAACCATTTACCTCTTTCTTCACCATATTTTATACATTCATTCTGAAACTGCTTATCTATTTCATTCTGAATTTTAAATATTAAATAATGAATAGTAATCTCTTTCCCTTGTATAAATCTCTGGCATCTCACTTGCCATATTGACCATTTAATTATGGCAAATATCACAAACATTGTATTTTTATCTTGTCTTCTCCATGCTTTTGTTAATTGCCCATAAACTAATGCTTCCAAAGTAATATTTGCAAAATCTGGCATTCCTCACATTCTAACCAAAATCTGCCAAGAACTATTTTATAAACTCACATTCAGGTAATAAATGTCTAACTGTTTCTTCCTTCTTGTAACACTGCTCATGTAAACAGACCCTTTCTTCCACTTTTTTGTGTTGTAAGTTACCTTTTACATTTATTTTCCCATGACTAAACAACCATATGACTTTTTTTGTATCCTGACTTTTAACATAGCTTCCAGTAAAGTTTTTATATTTACATTCTTATCTACTTTTAAAACAGGATCTTTATAGTAATTTGTTCCCAAGTTGTTCTCATAGTTTATGTTCCTTTTCTTTGTTAATATTTTGTCTTTAGATACATCCCATTGTGCTATATACTTCCTACATAATTTACATAGTCTGGTAGTTTAGATTGCTTATTCACATTCCCTTTTTTCCCCCAACTACATAACAATACCTCATTCCATTCTTGCACTTAAGGCATCCATATATTATTTTCATTTTGCAATATTGACTTAATATTTGCATAAATAAAAATATTCATAAAGAAAACTACCGGATTTAACATGTTCGGTCCCCCTTCAGAGACAGGCCTATATGTATGAACTCTTTTTATAGGGTTCAACCTACTCCCCCATAGTAACATAAAAAAATAAGCTAAATTTTTTTGTTTGCATCTGACATGGTATCAGAAAATGTATGCTGTATATAAAAAGTTTGGGCAATAAAAGTTTTAAGCATATATATCCTTTTTTCTTTCCTCATGTTCCATCCTTTCCATTTGTTTACTTTGTCTTCAGCAATCAATAATTTCCTTTCCCAATTCTATTGCATAGGATTTGGTCCTCCAAATTTAACCCCTAAAATTTCCACACTTCCCTGCACTATTTCTATATCCCCTTTTTCCACTATCTTTGTTTTCCCTAATGGAATAACTGTGTTTTTCTTTTTATTTATAGAGATCCCAGTATATTTTTTACTGCCTTCAAAAATCTTCAAAGCTTTTTCTTCTGAAGCCTGATCCTTCAAAAAGAATAAGCAATCGTCCACATATGCACAAGTTTTATGAAGCTTTTTACCTTCCCAATCTATTGCTTTTATTTTTCCCTTCCTCTGTACCCTTCTTAAAAGGGGGTCCAAACACAGTACATACAGAAGGGGACTTAAAGGGCACCCTTGTCTAACCCCATTTTGAATATACATGGGGATGCCCAGATGCCCATTAATCAATGGACACATCTAAGCCTCCCCATATAGTGCCTGTATTATCTTTATTAATTCTTCTGGAAAATTATATTTCTTCAAAATACCCCACATATATTTATGGTTAATGGTGTCAAATGCAGTTTCCTGGTCTAGTGCATATATATAACCTTCTATTTTCTCTATGTTACCTTTATTCATTATTTCTCTCAGGTACATTAAGTTCAACCTAATGTCGCTACCAGGCATAGCACACGTCTGCATTTCTGTTACTAGTTAGAATGCAACTTATGCCATCCTTTTATTTATTATTTTCACCTATATCTTATAGTCAGCTATCAATAAATTTATGGGTCTCCAATTATTAATCTCCCTTTTATCTCCTTTCTTATGCAGGAAGATGGTAATTCCTTGTTTCGTGGACTCAGATATTTTCCCTTCATGGTAAACCTGTTTATACATTACAGTTAAAATTGGTGACAAAATCTCTTCAATTTTTTTATAGTAGGCATTTGGAATGCCATCTATTCCAGGGACGGTATTATTTGTTAATGCTTTTATTGCTGTTTTTAATTCTTTCTCTGTAATATTTTCTCTCAAAATCTCCTCTTTAATTTCTCCTATTTGAGGTAATTGTATCTTTTCAAATCCTCTACATGTATCTTGTGTTCCTTTTTTTGAAATGTTCCTTTAATATATTCTTGTACTATTAATTTCATATTCCTTATGTCAGTATATAATCTACCACTCTTATCTGTTAAACCATACATTGTTCTGTTTTCTACTCTTTCTTTATCATCCTCCAGAGGATTTGTCTGTGTTTTTGTCCCTTGTGTTCCAGCCTTCTGTTTCATCAGTAATGATTTTGTTCTGTTATATTGGTATTCCCACATTTGTTCCTTTAATTCAGAAATTGTCCTTGTATGATCTTTTTGATCTAAATGTTGACTAGATATTTATTTGTACAATTTCACCCTTAAACCTAAATACTTCTGGTAATTTGATTTCCCCTTCCTTTGTGCTTCTATTCCCACCACTCCATCTTATCATCATGTAAATCATACACTGTTCCTCTAGCCGCCAAGTCCCACACTTCTTCTTATATTCCTAAGTCTTCCAAACTTTCCAAATTCATTCTCCAGTACCCCCTACCATATCTCATTGTTTTACCTGAATTTATATTTATTCCAACCAAGACATAATCTGTTGTCTCTATAGGTATTGTGCAGAGTTTTTCAAGTTCCACATGCTTAGAAACAAAGCAAAAGTCAATTTGGGATAAAACTCTCCCTTTAAAATATGTATATGACCCTTTTTGCCCTTTTATTTTATAAGCATCCTCCATACTTGAATTTTTGACAATTTTCTTTAAACATAATGAATCACTAAATACCTTTTTTGTTTTCCTCCCCAATCACTTTCTTCAACCCCACAATTAAAGTCCCCCCTCTGCAAAGTCAGTTTTGCTGTATGTAAGTATGGTTCTATTTTACTCATTACTTTACTTCTTTCTTGCTTAGTCTGTGGGTTATAAATATTCAAAAGCCTTACTGTTATTCCTTTATATACAACATCCAGCATCATTGCCCTCCCTGGGGCTATATCTAAAAACTTCAGGATTTTCACATCTTGTGAAAAAATAGAACCCCCAACCCAGAACATCTTTCTTCATTTATAGTCCAAATTGATGGCCCCCACTCCAGTCCTTTTGTGCCATACTTAGATGTTCAATTGTGTACAACCTTGTATCCTGCAAAAATAGAATATCTAAATTCATTTCCTCAAATACTGTAAAAGGTACTAATCATCTAGTCCTATTCCTAATACTGTTCACATTGCATGTTGCTCAGTGTAAACCTGGCATGATGTTTAAGGAAAAACAGAAAAAGACTAAAAAAACCCTCATTCTATCCAATCTTATCTTTTTTCCTTTTTTTGGATGCTTGTGTATCCACAGAGTCATTATCTGATACATCCCCCTCCCTTCCCCATTTTCTGAACCCGACGTGTCTGAGTCTTCTTCCAAAGTCATCCATTCTTTGTCCTGCAACAGTTTAAACTTATTATTGAGTTTTACTCCAACTTCTGAGGTTTTTATTTTGCCTTGATTGTCTTTTCTTATCCATTTTTTGGATCTTGTTACCATTGTAAAAGCATCAATTATTTTCTCTTTTTGACCCACATTTCTCTGTTCTTGCTTATCTTCTGATTTGTCCTCATATTCTTTTCTGTCCTTTTCTACCTGCCTTTGTGATGTGGTTGGTTACACTTCTACCTTGCCTTCATTTATTTCTGTATATCTTTGTGCTTTAATCACAGTTTGTTCCTGCTTTGCCTTTTCTTTTTTTGCTAAAGTCAAGTATACATCTTGTTCCCCTTGTTCTCCAGGATCAGGGCTGTTTTGGGCTGCCCATGGACAGTTGTTAAGAATATGTCCTGTTTCCTCACACAAACTACATTTTATGGGGTTTTGACAAGCCACTCCATAATGACCAATTTGTCCACATAAGCCACATTTGACTTTTTCACAAGCACTGCTTAAATGAGTTTTATCTCCACATCTATAGCACACCCTAGGCTGGCCTGCATAAAATACTATCTCTCTATCTATCTCTTCCCAGGAAGAAACAATTTAGCAAGTGCAAAAATTCACCATCTGTTTGACATAATACCACTTTAAATTTTCATCCTCCTGTCCAAAGATTCTCTTTGTCTAAAAGTGGCTCTGGAGGTCCTTCTATCTCACATTTCTGCTTTAACTAAAAGGTAATATCGGCCATGTTTGCCCCTCATTTCAAAAAAGAATTGTGACAATTTTAAAAGATGACTTTGTTAAGGGGGATTGTGATAAAATCCTTCCATAGCGGGGTATTTTTTAACTGATAATACCGTTTCCAAAACCTCTCCAGACCTGCAAGATGTTTAAAACTAACATCATAGATTGTGTCCCCCAGTACATGTATCACAGCATAGATTTCATAATCATAGTATCTCATACTATTTTTTTCAATAGCTGTCTTCCTACAAAGAATCTGTCAGGTGCTTCAGAAGAAAGACTGCTACATTTCAAACGCACTGCGTTTTTTCTTTTGGCCGGCTCACTTAATCTCTTCATACCATCAGGAAACAGTTTTTCTCTTACATTCTCACCCCATACATTTTTTCCCTTCACTTTTCCCTGTTTCATTTTCTTGCTCACTATGTTCTTTCTTTAGCTGTACAGTTTTATCTTTTATTTCCATTGATGTATCTAGGTCTTCTTCTATATTTAGCCTGTTTCCTCCTCTGACCTTTCTGTGTGCTGTGGCCTAGTTTCTTCTTTACTTATTTCTTTCTTGTTTTCCCCATGAACTTTATCAGAAGTATTGTCATCCACTGTCTGGCTTTTATTTTGTAGTTCACTTTCCCTGTTCGGGTCCCACCCTCTTCCATCTGCTGTTCTTTTCCAGCCTGCACTTAACAACGCATTTGCCACCCACTCTGGTGCATTGGAAATGTTTACTATTGTATTTGAATCCTCTGCAGTCCCTTGGCTTTCAATTTGCTGTTCTCCTATTTCTTTCTGTTGCTGACACATTTTTATGGGAGTGCTTTGCTTATTTTCTTCAATTTTACTCATTTTTGTTTTAGCTTCCACAGTCTTAGTTCCCCTTTTTATGCAGAGCCTTTTCTAACCCTTTGCAGCTTTCCCTTTTTGGGGTTTTCTTGTCACTTTCAGTGATAGTGGCTTCACTTGTCTCGCTGTCTGTGTGGTCAGAGACTGCCACATTAGTGCTCCTTCTCTGTGATTGATTAGCCTGTTCTCCCCATCACTCGCTTTCACATTTTTAACTTTTGCCACTCATTTTCCACTTTCACATTTTATCCCTGAGCGTTAAACTTGCAAATACTTATTGCAATGTTCTTTACCTACACCCTCTGTCTCCACAGAAGGTGTCATTGAGATTTTCTCTGTTTCTTTTTTCTCTACTTCAAGTCAAGATTCTCCCAACTCTGCAAGTTTTTCTCCATTCTTGTTCTTTTTCTCCTCACTTGTTCAGCTGGACATCGCTGTTTCTGGGCTTAAATCCATTGTTTTTCCAATCGCCTGGTCTCTTGCTCTATTAAGGCTGAGGAGGAGACCTCTCCTCAGCCTCAAGCCGTCCACTCTTGACCAAAGCCACTCAGCAACTTGCTACTCCACCAGTTTCTCTAGCAGAGCCCCCGCTTCTCGAAAAGAGTAGGGGAATTTTTTATTAGAAAAAGAAAATTACAAAATAAATGTCATACAATCACTTACACATCATGTATCAGCAGAAAAAAATAATCAATTTATACAAAGTCCAAAGAAAAAATAGGAGAGAAAAAAAAAGACAGAAAAAAACACTTGGCACAGCCATGTCATTATTAAACACAATTTAAGACAGAACATCCAATATCCAGTCACAATATTTCCATAAATTCCTGAACTTGTGCTTTGGAAGAAGACCTTGTTCTTTATAATAAAATTTATTTTAAATGTATTACCATTTGCATTAAAATTTGATTCACAGTGTGATCCTTTTGTTGCAATAAGAATGCACACCTAGTTTGCCATAAATAATATCTGCACATGGAATAAATTAATCTTATTGTACTTTCATGATACTTTTGAGAAGGAGTTGGGTATAAACCCAACACTTCTTGGTTGTAGATGAACTGACTAAGGTGCCCGTCTCCCCAAACATTTTTCACATAGGACCAGAACTGAATGGAAAAGGGGCAAGAAACAAAAAAAATGCTCCATTGTTTCTGGTATGCTGTAGCATGAGGCCCTAGGGCAAACTCTTTCCTGAACCATTTTATGTTTGTGGTTGTTTCTGACTCCAACCTCCCATGACAAGAGAGCTATGTTACATCCCAGACTTTCAGGGGGAGAATCTTGTCAGTCAATTAAGAAAATATAGCAGAGAGCTCAGTTTCATGGTTCAAGGGTTTACTCTGGGTTTCAAAGAATTTTGTGTGGAGTATTTCCTGATAAAGAGTTTCCTAGAAGCCCTCTTAAAGTCCTGTGATGTGACCTGCCACTGCTTTAATTTTTCACAGGCTTGGTGTTGATATGAGGGTAATCGTAAGAGTTTTAGCTTCTTTGGTGGAAGAAAGGGTGGTGACTGCCAAACATTAAAAAATTCCTTCAACTAAAAGGTAGTAATACCATACCAAAATGTTATTGTTTGGGAAGGAAAAAATAAATTCTTCTACCAAATAATAGAAAAAAAGAACAAAAGTGGGTGGACCATACGAACCTCTCCCTGCCCATAGTCATGATAGGTGTGCATCCATTTAATGGGGTTCAAACGGCTCCCCCAAAACCCCTGAAATAAACGTTCATAATTTTTTTCTCTAAAGCTAATGGTGGGGGGAATATATGTGCCATGTGCAGAAATACAGGTATTACCAAGGTGTAAAGTAAAGCCACTCTTTTTTTTTTATATTGTTTTTGCCTTCCATGAATTCACCATAAATTCTGCAGTTTGGAGTGCTTTTGACCAGTTAAGATGGGCATCGTCCTAACTACCAAACTGGACTCCTAATATTTTCTTTGGGGTTGTAGTTATTTGAATATTTGCAAAATCCAGTCTGACCTGAGTAGTCTCATGAAATGGGAGCAGGAAACCGTTACTTTTATTATAATTAAGGTGAGAGCCTGAAACCTGTTCAAAATTCATGATTATTTGTACTAAAAGGGAGGAGTCTAGTTCTATTGTGATGCAGATACTTAGGTTGGGATTTTTCTCTACATGTGGGACATGTGGGACAGGTGGGGGGGACCGCTAGACACCAGGGATCTACTTATTTTAACTTTTACCCTCCTAAGGTGAAATTTTGCCCATGTTAGGAAGCCAAAATTTCGCTGCAGAAGGCAAAATTTCATTGCGGAAGGTGAAATTTCACTGCAGAAGGTGAAATGTCGCCATTTAGCCAGGTGAAATTTTGCCACTCCACCGGGCAAAATTTTGCATTTCGCTATGCAAAATGGGCATAATTTCATGGCTTGCTCCATGAAGCACATTCGGCCCACTTTGCCCACCACTAAAAACTGGTTGAAGGACAGAAACCAGATGGTGGTGGTAAATGGGGTGCATCCTGGGGAGAATGGGTTGATGAGTGGGGTGCGCCAGGGTTCGATACTGGGGTCAATCCTTTTTATTATCTCTATTAACAATATAACAGAGGGACTGGAGGGGAGGGTGTGGCTATTTGCAGATGATACAAAGATCTACAATTAATTGGACACCCCAGATGGTGGGGTGGGTAGGGTGGAGGCCATAAGGGAGGACTTGAAGATTCTGGAAAGGTGGTTGGAAACATGACAGCTGAAATTCAATGCCAAAAAGAGTACAGTAATGCACATGGGGTGTAAAAACCCACAAGTTGTTTACTCACGGGGGTTGGGGGTATATTAGGCTAACAGAGCAGGAGAGGGATCTGGGGATTATAATTTAGAACAACCTTAAGGTAGGCAACCAATGCAGCAAGGTGGTGGAAAAAGCAAATAGAATGCTGGTGTGCATAGAAAGAGGCATAATTAGCTGAAGGAGGGAGGTGCTGATGCCTCTCTATAAAACCATGGTGAGACCTCACATGGAGTACAGGATCCAGTTCTGGGGACCTCACCTATGCAAGTACATAGATGGGATTGAAAGGGTCCAGAGAAGGGAAACCAAGATGGTGCACGGTATGGCTAGGAAGCCCTATGAAGTGAGGTGTAGAGAATTAGATCTATACCCATTGGAGACTAGAAGGGAGTGGACATGACATGATAGAAACATTTAAGTACATGAAGGGGATTAATAAGGTGGGGGAGAGGAGCTTATTTAAAAAGAAGGAAAATGCTAAAACCAGAGGTCATAGTTTTAGATTAGAAGGAAGAAGATTTAAGGGCAATGTGAGGGGTTGCTACTATCATGGAGAGGGTGGCAGAGTCCGGGAACAAACTACCTGAAGTGGTGGTGGGGGCCAAAACTGTGGAAGGATTCAAGAGGGCATGGGACAGACATAAGGGGCTGACCAGTGGATAAAAGGGGATGTATCTTGGTAAAAGTGATGAGTGGGGGGAGGGGCAGATTCAACGAGCCAGAGGGATCATTTTCTGCTGCTAGATTTCTATGATTCTATGATTCAAATATGCATCTATCATGTGTTGCGCTGTCAACAGTCCTGCATCATCATTGCATGGTGGAGTTTTTGCTCAGGGCCCTCCATGATCCCTCCCCATCCAGAGATGGTAAGATACTGCCCTTTGAAGGGTTTGACCCAAGAGGGTTTTCTGGCAGTGGTTGACCTAGTGAGGGCAGTGCATGCATAGGGGGTGTGGGTGAAGCCATTGCCAACTATAATGAGGAGATGTCTGGGGCACTCAACTCCCTTGTACCAGCCTGTGTAGGACCCAGATCCTCTCACATGAGGTTTCCTTGGTTTGATGGTGAGCTCAAAGTGATGAAGATTAAGAGTCGGAGGTTGGAGCGCTACTGGCGGAGGACCAGACTGGAGAAGGATAGACTGACCTTGCATGCACACTATGTTGTGTACCTGGGGCAATCAACTGTAAGAAGGCAGTCTTCCTGTCCAGAGAGATTGCTGCTGGCTGGGAAGAGCCAACCAGCTATGTTTTTTGGACTGTGGACAGGCTATTACATCCAACCTGTCTACAGCCAAAAAAAGCATTTTCTGATGCTTTATGCAATGAGTTTGCTCAGTTCCTCTCTGACAGAGTGTCTGCCATCAGGCAGGGGATTCCACCAGTGAGCCATAGTGTGGCTGATAGTGGTTGCCCAGATTGTTCGAGGTGCACTTCGCCTGGTTGGGGGAGTTTAAACCAGTGGAGGTGGCCAAGCTCATTGAGGTTGTCTTGAGGCTGAAGCACACATATTGTGAACTGGACCCAGTGCCAACTTGTTTCTTAATGTGATGTGTTGACACTGTAGGCCTGGTGTTCACCTTGATCGTCTGGTGGTCTTTGTTGGAGGGGGTCTTCCTAGATGCCTTGAAGGAGGCACTGGTAAGCCCCTTCTGAAGAAACCATCTTTGATGTCAAGGCGAATTACCGTGATGTCTCCAACCTTCCATTCTTGGGAAAGGTTGTACAGAAGATTGTGGTGCAGCAGCTGGGAGAACACCTCATGGCCTTTGATATCTATGAGCTGCTCCAATCTGGGTTTTGTGCTGGGCACTGTATGAAAACTGCATTAGTTTGGGTGCATAATGATCTCCTCAGGGTGAGAGATCGAGGAGAGGGGACAATTCTTGTTCTCCTTGATCTCTCCTCAGCTTTTGACACGGTGGACCATTGTGTGCTACTCGACCACCTAAGGGAATTTTGTGGACTCGCCGGCACTGTTATCTGCTGGTTTGAGTCCTATCTCAAAAACAGAAGGCAAAGAGCTGTGATGGGGAATTTCTTCTCCTCCCCTAGCCTTCTGTCTTGTGGAGTACCTCAGGGTTCGGTCTTGTCACCAATGTTGTTTGACGTGTATGTGCTGCCCCTGGGTGGGATCATTAGGAAGTACAGTTTGGTGTTTCATTACTATGCCGATGATACCCAGCTGTAGCTATCCTTTGCCCCTGGGACATCCAATGTGGTGGAAGTACTGAACAACAACCTGGCCAAGATTAATGACTGGATGGCCTCTAGCTGGTTGCGACTGAACTCCAATAAGATGGAGGTACTGGTGGTGGAGTTGAATAGGAGGTGTGATAGGATGGCCTCTGGTGCAGAGAATGGATTGTTTCTGGGATCTGTGCCACTGAAGGCCTCCTCTAGGGTGCGCGATCTTGGTGTCTTCCTCGACAGCGGATTGATATTTGAATCTCAGGTGTCATCCGTTGTCTGGTCCGGCTTTTTCCATCTAAGGAATATTGCGAGGATCAAACACCTGGTTCCACCCCTGGATCTGCCCACCTTGGTACATGCATTCGTGACATCTAGGCTTGACTACTGTAACGCGCTCTACCTCAGATTCTCTGGATGTACCCTCTGTTATTGCAGCTAGTGCAGAACGCAGCTGCCAGGCTCCTGATAGGACAGCCTAAATACTGTCACGTCACCCCTGTACTGTGTGAATTTCACTGACTGCCTGTTTGATGGAAGGTTCGCTTTAAGGTGGGCTTGCTCACCTTTAAGGCCCTACATGGACTGGGCCCCGGCTACCTGTCGGACTTTCTAACACTTGCTGCCATGGTCCACTCCCTCCGATCCTCCCCTAGGGGCGTCCTTGCGATTCACAGGACGAGGTTAAAAACTGCCAGCAACAGAGCTTTTAGTGTCACCGGCCCCATCCTGTGGAATTTACTTCCTCCATCAGTAAGGGAGGCATCTTCAGTTGAGGCATTCAAAGCCCTCCTCAAGACCTTTTTATTCAGCAGGGCTTTCCCAAACACTGTCCTTTAGACAATGTTTCTGAGATATTTGCATAATGGCACTTTAAAATTCTGCTGGCAATTTAGACCCTCATTTTAGTGTTTTGATTTTAAGTATCTGTTGGAATGTTTATATTTTATTTATTGCATTTTAATTGTTTCTGATGTTTTTGATTGTACGGCGCCTACAGCCTCTGGGATTGGTAGCCTGAAAAATAAAATTTGCCTTGCCTTGCCTTGCCACCTGACATAAAATATCCCAAATGGGATTTGGTATTTTCTCTTTTAAATTGCATGTTTTCTCAACCCATTTCCCATGTGAGGTGGTAGTAGCAACTCCCGGTCTCTGAGGAGTTTCATGTTGTGCCTTAGATAAATGTGTCTTTAGCATCAGTGCCACGCATACTCTTTTTATCAGAAGATCAATCAACCTTTGGACCTGCTCATGCCCACCTTCAGTTATTGATGTCAGCCCCTATTTATAGCATGGGTCCAGCATGGTGGCAATCCCAAAATATTCTGTCTGCATAATGCCAGAAATATGTGTATTGCAGTCTAAGACATGGAGCATGTGTTCCATTAAGGCACAGCTTCCATTATCACCACCTGCTCCATCATTTGCTGCACATTCACCAGTGTTTGCCTCAGCACATGTAATAGTGGAATGGCCTGACTAATACTGGCAGTGTCCCCGCTCACTGCCTGTGTTGCATGTTTGAATGGCCTGAGAATCATAATCAGGCTGTCAATTTTGCACCACCGCTCTCTTGTCAGAAACATGGATACTCCAGAACTGTCATGGCTTGAATGTAGCAGCAGATATTCAGATACGGCTTTATACTGCTCATACAACAGCTCAGTCATGTACAGTGTCAAGTTCCATCTGGTGACAGCATCCAGTTTTACGGTGCTGAGTCAGTTTGTTTTGTATCTGCAGATAACTGAGCTGATTACAAGCCTTTCAGGAATTGGCAAAGTGGAAGTAGATGCAACGGGCCACAGTCAACATTGCCTTGATATCAGGATGGGTAAGAAACTGCTACACAATGAGATTAAGACAGTTTGCCAGCCATGGCACCCTGACAAAACCCCAATCACTGATGATTTTCAGAGCATTCAAGCGATTATCACACTCAATGAAACCTGTTTTTAGTGAATGGGGTATAGTCGCTCCTCAGCCTTGGTAAGGAGCACTTCCACCATTTTCTCACCTGTGTGTGATCCAGGTATACTCTTCATTGTCAGTGTGGCATGCTGGTGAATACCCGGAATGTTGCTACCACAACAATTGGGCTTAATGCAACTTTCCCATGACCAGAGTCAAATACTACACCAGGTACCTCTGCCCAATGTATTGTAATGCACAAGTAGTAGCTACCAGCTGTTTGGCCACTGGTCCACATGTCCATGCTCAGATGTATGTATGTATGGTGATGCTGAATGCTTCAGGGCATGGTTTACCATTTGTGACACCATGCCATAGAGTTCAGGAATGGCACATTTAGAAAAGTATGTTCTTGATGGAATCTGCCATTTGAAACAGGCACAGGCCATGGACCTCAGAAATTCAACATTCTCAACAAAAGGGAATGGCAATAGATTAATTGCCAGCATTTTCAGCAGTTGCTGCATTTAACTCACATGCAGTAGAATGATTGGGAGTGAATTTAGAGTGATGCTCAAACATGCAGTGTAGAGTAGTATGTACCTTTCTTATGGTTGGGCTTCCAAACAACTGGACTCATTGTGGTGGCATTGCTGGGATGGTATTTGACTCCTGGGAATTCATATGTGCTGCTGCTTGAGTGACACCATTGATTTTTGGGGTGTTCTGAAATGGTACTACTGTGCTTTCCTGAATAGGTGGTACTACTCAACCCACCACCACTGCTGCTTTACCCACTACTAGGCAGACCCACAGAATCCTCCTTTTCCCCTTTGTAGTCCTCCTCACTCACCCCTCCATCTGCCTGGTCTATTATCCTGTCTTTTCTGTTTGCCTTGCCTGATGATGATGATGATGATGATGGACAAGGACCCCCTGCACTGGCTTCCTTCTGGTGTTGAAGCCAGCATAATAGGTGCCTGTTCTTCAGGTGTGGGTGTTGCCCAAGGCCACCTAGGTAACGTCCCTTCCCCCCCACTAACTCATGCTTGACACAGCTGACAGATAGCAGTTGTCTCATCAGCTGGGTCAAGTATATAAAAATCCCAAACTAGGGATTTTGTAACCATTGATTAATCATGGTGGTAGAAGTAGGACAGCTGAGGGGAAGAGGTGGACATTTGTGTTTTTTGGGTTGATTTCATAATTTCAATAATATTCGGGGGGGGACTTTGCTAGTTGGATAACTGCAAACAACATCCCATGCATCATCTGCAGCACCACCCATATGTTTTTTTCTCTTTAGGCTCCCATAGTGGATCCAGCAAATCATCATCACCACAGCAGCTTCTGTCCTCCTCCTCCACGGGTCTGTCCTCCTCCTCATCATCACCGTCTCCAGGCTCTCTGAGCCTCTCATCATCAGGAGTCTCAGGATGATGCAAATTTTCCAGATCTCCTGCCTCAACCACTGACTCAAGCTCCACACTGTCAGGCTCAGCACCACCCCCACCACCAGCCATGAGGAGACCAACAACCTCCTCGTTGACCACTGTTCCTTGTTTACTGCTGCTTCCTCTTTCAACTTCTAGATCTCTCACCAGCCTGGCTGCCACAGATGTGGCAGAGAAAAGTTTGGCTACACTAATGCCACCACCACCAACTACTTCTTCGCTACTACCAGTCCCATAGCACATAGGACACTCTATCACAGACAGTTTTTTTTTATCTGCAGAACTATTTTGCCCCACAGATTTTGAACATTTTCTTTGCTGCCTCCCCGGTACCTCTCCCTTTAGTGGAGCATCTCTTCCAAGTCATTCTTATATGGTAATTGTAACTTGATTTGAGAGGAAAAATTACAAAATGTAAATAAAGCCCTCAGTACAAATAAGTACCAGGAGCAGACAACACCTCCCCCTAGGGAATCAGCAGTGTGATCTAAAAAAAAGAAAACACCACAGGATTAACATGGCACTCACAACGGGGGTGAAAGATTTAAACAAGTTAACTACTAGCAGCAGACAACACCTTTCCCTAGAAAACCATGGATCAGCAGTGTGATCCCAAAAAATACTATGCTAATGGTATGTAGTGAAACAAAAAAAAAGGATTTGTTTTAACGCAACACAGGGATTAATAAACTAACACGACAGTGCAAATAAGTACCAGGAGCAGGCAATGCCTCCCCCTAGGGAATCAGGGATCAGCAGTGTGATCTGAAATCTACTACTAAAAACATTCAAAAAAGGTTTTTCTGAAACAGAACAGCGATTAAAACAACAGGGGTAATGGGTAATTTAAAATTAAGTATATATGACACCATCACTTTAAGAAAAATATAACTAAAAATCACTAAAACTGCTACAGAAAGACACTGACAAAATACTTTACTTAAACACACCAAACTAAACCACATAAATAAAAATAAGAAATTACTCACTACTGATCAAAAACGATAAACAAGAGAGAGTGAGAAAACCAAAATATAAGACATATCTCCTGCTTAGACAAAAACATTCTGGATCTTTCTGGGCTGCCTTGCTAACTTGCTTGCACATTACATCTACCCTCCTCCACAGCACTACTTCACAGAATGACAAAACAGTAACCACTACTTTAAAGTAAATAATCACCAAAACTGTAAACAAAAAAATACAAATCTAGCAGCACAAGGCCCTATAGAACAATTTGTGAGCAATTTAGATTCAAAAAGATCAGTTCTGAGAAATATTTTAAAAGTTTTTTTCTCAGACAAGCACACACAGAATTCTCTCCTACTCTCTCTTCAGAACACTGCACTGAAGACAGCCTCCATGTGACATACAGGCTGTTTCAACAACATGTGACCTCCAGTCCCATAGTACATTGCAAACTTTACCTCAGTATCAAACTTTGCCGGTGAACTCGCCACTTTGTTCTTGTAAGACTTCATCTCTGTGCCAAACTTCGCCAGCAAAAAATGCAACTGCATTTTGCAGAATCATCAGTTTTCCATGAATTTGGACTTCACACGGCAGATTAACTTCATGAAATGAGGCAAATTCACAAATTTATTCTTGGAGCAAAGTTTTCCAACTACGCACATAACTACTCAGGAGTGAGCAGATCTTGCACTGTGTACTGAGATGTAAAACGCTGAGACATCATTCCCAAGTACTCAGGTTGTGGAAAAGAATATACGAACATACAAATTTTCCAGCAGAAACAGACCACCTTGTCTATCTATGTCTGCCCGAGTGTGCAGCTAGCACCCTAGTTTGCAGTTGCCCCAACTCCCCCACCTTGGTTCCTCCTTTGACTGTCTCTGCCCCAGCCACCCAGACCCTCCCCCTTGCTTTGTCCCATCCCTGCTTGAAACTTCCTACTGTCTTACATGAAATCACCCTCTCCAGTAGAGCATTCCATTTAGTCACCACTCTCTCAGTGAAATAGTGCCTCCTCAGCTCCCTCCTAAATCTTCCCCCCTCCAACCTTAGACTGTGCCCCCTCGTGTCCATTCCAATCTTCAGTTTAAACACCCCTTCAGTGTTGGCTTTGTTTACCCCCCTCAAATATTTGAATGTCTCAATCATATCCCCCATCCCTCTTCTCCTCCAGTGTATACATGTTCAGCTCCTGCAACCTGTCTTCATAGACCTTTCCTTCCATCCCTTGTAACATTTTTGTTGCCCTCCTTTGCACTCCCTCCAGTAAATTAATATCCCTTTTAAGATATAGCTGCCAGTACTGCACACAGTATTTGAACTGCGACCTGACCAATTATCTGTATAGGGGCAGGATCACTTCCCTATGCTTGGACGAGAAACCTCTTATGATACAGCCCAGCATCCTGTTGGGCTTAGTTGCTGCTTTCCTGCATTGGGCAGAGTTATCCATGCTCCTTTTTACTAACATCCCTAGGCCCTTCTCCTCCTCCATGATCCCCAGCCTCCCCCCAAGCCAGTATTCCCTCCTTGAGATTTTTGGCCCGAAGTGCTTAACCTTGCACTTCTTTGCATTGAATCCCAGCTGCCACTTCTCTGACCATCCCTCCAGTTTGGTTAGGTCCCCTTGCAATTGCTTCCATCCCTCCTCTTTGTCCACCACCTCCCCCAGTTTGGTGTTGTCTGAGAACAGACTAACCCTGCCCCCAACTCCATTTGCAATATCTGAGATAAATAACCCAAATAGCCCTGGTCCCAGCACCGAACCCTGCAGTATGCCGCTTGTCACCATTCTGTGTGTCAAGAGCCCCCCCCACAACCATCCATTGCAGCCTTCCCTTTAGCTAGTTCTCTATCCAGTGTGCCAGCATCTTCCCCACACCCACAGCTGTCAGCTTCCCCCCAGTCTCCCATGAGGTACTGAATCAAAGGCCATGCTGACATCCAAGTACAGGACATCAGCTGCTTGGCCCCCATCCAGCTCTCTTGTCACCCAGTCACAGTATTCTATTAGATTCATCTGGCAAGATCTCCCTGAGATGAATCCATTGTGCCGCCCATCCTGGAGGCCATTTCCCTCTAGGAACGATACCAGTCTCTCCTTTAATATCATCTCCATCAGTTTCTCCACTATGGAAGTGAGGGTGACAGGCCGATAATTTCCTGGCTCATCTCTAGGGCCACTCTTGTGTATGGGCAGCACATGGGCTACCCTTCAATCCTGAGTCACACAGCCCATGTCCAGGGAGGTGCTGAATAGATCTGCCAACGGTTCAGCCAACACCTCTGCCATCTCCCGCAGTACGCTGGGGTGAATGCCATCTGGACCTGGTGCCTTGTCAACCCTTAATGCCCTTAGCCCCTCAAGTACCCTACTCCCCATGATCTTTTAGTCTGTCAACTCCTTTCCCCCTTTCCCCACCCTTCCCATCCACTGTGGTAGTGGCCCATCTTTCTCCTTAGTGAAAACAGAGCAGAAGAACTCATTCAGTACTTCTTCTTGTTCCACCCCCTTATCCACCCATTCCCCTTCCCACTTTATCTTCACTATATGGTCCTTGCACTTCCTTTTTTCCCTGACGTATCTAAAAAAGTCCTTCTCCACGCCCTTAATGCCCTGTGCTAACCTTAGTTCTCTGGAGGCCTTGGCTGTTCTCACCCGCTTGGTCACCACCTTGGACCAGTTCTCATAAGTGTCTCTATCCTCTCCCTTCCTCATTCTCCTGAACTTCAGATATGCAGCCCTCTTCACCTTCACCCTCTCCAGCACCTCACTGTTCAGCCAGCATGGTTTCCTGGACCTGTCCTTCTTGCTTCAAGACATGATGCAGGCTTCTGTATTTTGTGGCCTATAAACTAAGATGTTTTATGCATAGTCTGTATATTGAACAATGTGCTAATGGACTATATATGACTGTACTTGGATAACATTTTATCTACTTAATTTAATTTTAAAGGATATATTTATATGTTTTTTGTAATGACTTACTATAAGTCGAACAATAAAAATTGATTTGAATTGAATAATGAGACAGCATAAAGCATTAAAGGATTGATTATATGCTATTAGCCCTAAAGCACATATCTCTCACTTCATTGCAGAATGCCACTGAATTGACTGCACCAATGATGGTCCCATCTTGGGGGTTTGCCCATTTTTAAGGGGCCACATCGGTTATTACTGAAGGATGGCACCCCTTGCCATCTGCGCAGTCTTAGAACCAGGAAAGAAGGGTATACAACAACCCTTACAACAGGGAATGGACAAAGCAATGGGGCCGGTCGGGGTCCACCCAAAGGTATTGAGGGAGCTCAAGAAAGTACTGGCTGCATCTCTGATGGTCCTATTTAACAGCTGATTGGAAACAGGTGTGGTTCCAGGGGACTGGAGGAGGGCAGATTTAGTCCCAATTCACAAAAGCGGTAACAGGGAAGAGACTGATAATTATAGCCTGACTTTGGTGGTGGTAAAGTTAATGGAATCACTGCTGAAAGAAAGGATTGTGGAATATCTTGAATCCATTGGGTAACAAGACCTGAGGAAGCATGTATTCCCAGGGTGGGGGGCAGTCATGTCAAACAAATCTGATGGAATTTTTTGACTGGGTGACCAAGGAACTAGATCAGGGTGGAGCGGTGGTTGTAGCCCACCTAACTTTCAGTAAGCCATTCAATTCTGTTCCACTTAGGAGACTAGTAAGCAAGCTGGGTAGCTTAGGAGTGTGTCCAAAGGTGCTAAACTGGGTAAGAAATTGGTTAAGGGATAGGCGGATGAGAGTGGTGGTAAACAGAATTCATTCAGAAGAAGGGAGGGTGACCTGCAGGGTACCTCAGGGATCAGTGCTGGGACCATTTCTATTTAATGTTTTTATAAATCAAATTGCAGAGAAGATGGAAGGGAAGGCCTGCCTCTTTGTAGATGACATAAAACTCTGCAATAGGGTGCACATTCCAGGGGAGTGCAAAAGGATGAGCAGCAACCTGAGAAAACTCGATGAGTGGTCAAGGGTATGGCAGCTTGATTTCCATGCAAAAAAAAGTACAAAATAATGCACTTGGGGCACAGAAACTCAGTGGTAGAGTGCAAAATAGGGGTATTGTACTGACAACCACCAAGCATGAAACAGACTTGGGGTGATTATATTGGACATCCTAAAGATGGCCAGGCAGTGTGATAAGGCAGTTGGGAGGGCTAGTGGGATGCTGGGGTGCATAGAGATTGGTATCACCAGCACAAAGATGAAGGTGATGTTGCTTCTTCATAGGTCTCAGGTAGGACCCCATCTAGAGTACTGGGTCCAGTTCTGGAGACCGCATCTAAGAAAAGATATAGAGTGGAAGTGGTCCAAAGGAGGATAACTAAAATGGTGGAGGGTCCATATCAGAAGCCCTATGAGGAGAGATTAAAAGGACCTAAACAGACACACACTGTAAGAAAAGTGTTCTAAGACAAGGGGGTATAATAAGACACTGGTGGGGGTGGGTTGATTCAGGAGAGATGTAAGGAATCTTAAAAAACAGCCTAATACACCAGCACTTTAATGGGATACAGCTGTGGCAGTACAACTGCCACAAGTGCTGCATCTGGACTTTTGAAAATACAGGCCCTGATCTTTTTGTCCCTAGAGTAACTCTATTGTTTGAACCCTTACATTAAACATGAGTCACCAGGCTCCTAGCATTTAAGTATCTCTTTTCTGCCCTAAGCTAAATTATTTAGCATGACTCTTGAAGGAATACAGGGCAGGGTGCGTCTCTTTGCAGATGACACTAAGATCTGTGGCAGGATATAGAGTGGGGAAGGGATAAGGGAAATGCCTAGGAACCAGCAAATGTTACAAATTTTGTAAGCCTAACATACTAACATACTAAAAGCCAGCAGAATAGGCCTCATGGTCTGTCGTGTCTGCCGGGTAGCCAGCCCCATACTGGGTGCTCGCTTTCCCACCCTCTAACTCAGGGAGGTACCTCCTGGCTTCAAGTTCCCTGTACCTGTCCCACCCCTCTTTGAACTGGCCCACTGTGCCCTCTTCCACTAGACTCCTAGGCAGTGCATTCCATGACTCCACCACCCTCTCAGTGAAGTAGTGTCTCCTATGCTCCACCCTGTAATTTCCCTCCACTTCTACTCATGCCCCCTGGTTGTTCCCTCCTTCTTTATCCTGAACACCTCCTTGGCTCCTCCCTCACTGACCTCCTTTACATACTTGAAGACCTCTATCATGTCCCCCCCATCTCTCCTCTCCTCTCCTCCAGTGCATACAGCCTGAGTTCTTATAGTCTCTCCTCATAGGACTTCCCCCCATGCCCTGAATCATTCTGGTCACCCTCCTCTGGACCCTCTCCAGCAGTGCTATGTCCTTCTTAGGTTGAGGTCTCCAGAACTGCACACAGTACCGAAAGTGCGGCCTGACCAGAGCATTCTGCAGAGGGAGGCTCACCTCCCTCCTCCTCCAGGAGGAAGTTCCCCTGGCTATGCAGCCCAGTATGCTGTTTGTTTTTGCTATGGTTCTTCGACAATTCTCAAAATTGATGCATTGAAACACCCAGTGCTTTTACCCCACAGAGGATTTGATACCACAATCTCTGGTTAACAAGGAAGTGTCTTCATCCACTAGGCCAGAAGAAGCCCCCAAACCACAACTCCCCATCACGGAATCAAACCCTAGTCTCATGCATGACAGGTGGGGATACTCACCACTATACTAACGATGACTACAGCCTGTTATTTTTTTTTTTAATTTCTGTGAATAAACACTATTTCACCAGCTACATGGTCTAGCTGAGCCTTTGTTCTTCCGATGAGTTCTACAGATTCCGGATTCCTGCATTTAGCCTGGGGCTGGCCACCACTTCACTGTTAGCATCGGTCCAGTACTTAGTATATCATAGTTCCGACACCTGGATGCTAGATTCTACATGGAACTGCTCATGGCACTGAACATGTACTCACTAGAAGCCAGAAGGGAGAAGGGAGACATGATAGAGTCCATCAAGTTCCTGAAAGGAATGAATAAGGTACATTGTAAAAAACTATTTAGCAGGATTGGTGAGTCAAAAACATGGGGCCATAAGTGAAAGCTCATGGGGAAATTTAGGAGGGATGTGAGAAAATTTACCTTTACAGGCGGCTGAGCCATGAAACAGCTCACCAGTTGATGTGGCAGGTGCACACACCATCAGTGGTTTTAAATAAAACTGTGACAGAGTTAAGGGATTGATAGTTAATTAGAGGAGCAGCAGTAAGGCAGAGGGTAAGGGAGGGGAAGCAAGGGCAGAAACCCTGTCAAGATATTATGTCCCTGGGTAGCATAGGGTATAACAGGGGAGTCTAGATGGACAGATGGTCTTTTTCTGCCAACACTGTTTCTGTTTCTGTGCTATCTCACAGACTCACCCATCACATTGTCCTAAAATCACTGACAACTGCTTTGCACAAACCTTTGCTTGGCTCTATAAATTACTGCAGATTCACTGGCCGACACCCAAGCCTCTCCACGTGGTCATGTCTAGTTCTTCTAGCAGATAAACACTCTATTACTATTACTTTTTCTACTGTATTAGTGCTGCATCTCTTCTGTTGCTATTCTAGGATACTTTTGTAAATGAGAAGTTAGGCTGAATGGTTTAACATCTTAATTAAATAAAAATGACTACCAATACTATTGCTATTAACATATTAAAAACCATTTCAGATAGTCCTGAAAAAGTATAAAACAATATGAAATCATCTCTCTTTCTAATTCTCAGTTGCAGTTCTTGATGTGCAAATTTAGGTTGCAAAGAGGCTCCCCATTGTGCCACCACCACCAATTGCCTTACACAGATGTTTGACAGTCTCTGGGGAGTTGCTCTTTATCTCATGACTAAGTCTCATGAAAATCAATTGGCTTAATATTAGTGGGTGTAAACTTGGTTTGCAACCTCTGTCATGCTGACTTGCAACACACAATAAGGTCTGGGATGTGGTATAATCCCAGTCACTTAGTGTTACTCCCTAACCACTCAACCCTCACCTTCAGACCTGCTTCTGGATGGGGCAGAATTCAATATTTTTTGTGTCCTACCATCAAACCATAGGGTTCCAGTGGCTTCACCCTATCTGTTCTTCAAACTCAAATTTATCCTGGACATTTGATGGCATCCCCTTCATAGACCCATTTCCACCTACACCATTAGATCTGAGGATGATTATTTTCCCTTGTGTTCAACTTGAGGCAGTCATAGCATTGTGACACTCTTTGTCAGTTACTGGTAGTAGTTCTACTGGCAGAGTGTGTTGCAAAACCATGGGATGTCCCCTTTGAGGTTGAGCATATTTTGCAAATGGCCCTGGAGCCATTTGCATAGCCACCCCTCCACTTTCCCAGCACACTTGCATTGTGGTTAGTGGCCATGCAGAAAGGATCTGTGACCCTGTTTGCATGACACAATAGTGCACTGAACAAGGTGATGCTACTAAGTGCCCATTGGGACCACTTAGAGACAGTCCCTTGTGACCATGTATAGGACACCTAGTTTTTTTTGGAGTATTTTATTGAAATACTGTTCAGAGAGTAATGCAAATACTTAATGTTGACCACAGTCAACAATATAAAAGCATTTGCTGATTAAGCTATTATCATGTGACTAAAACCAGGAAATCATAGGAAAGCATCATTACCATGTTCCTAGTCACCACCTGGGTGACAGTACAGAAAATATAATTATCTTCCATATACAAGTTATTTCAGAATTATTATGTTTTAAACAAGAATTGGAGACAGAGTCTGGATTTCTGTAGTTGGGAGGGGAATAAAGTGCTACTGATATTTTAAGGCTTTTTTTCTTCTAAAGCTTTTAATGATTTCTGCAGAACAGCTAATAAAAAAGATGCAGTCCATTAAGCATGGGAGAAAATTTTCTAACAATTTTACTTTTGTTTAATTGAATACTAAATTGGAATAAATATGAAGATAAGAGATTCTGTGTTCACTACATTTAGCGTGCAATCTGGATCCTAGGATGTCATCCTGAGAGATATGCATGAATACATAGATAACAACTCTATTCTCTTTCTCTCTTGCTCTTTCTGTTTCCCACCACCCCCTTCCTGTGTGCTAATAGAAGTGAGCGGGTCACTTGGCATTAGCAAAGGAGTAAGTTAGCATTTGCACTGAGCTGAATCTTGCTAGACTGTGTGCATACTGGAGCCAGCAGACAGCGTCTCCTTTCACATTGATGAATGGCTTTTTTCAAGCGTTCTGCTCCCTAGTTATGAGAAGGGTGACCCGGTCAGGGGACGACTTTATGAAGCTATAAAAAATGTATGTCACTTTGGACTCTCTAATGTCACCAAAAAACTGTGTGAAAATGGCAGGGTAATAAGTCTGTTTTCATTGCTCTAAATAGCTTTCTGACTGCAATTTTGCACCTCCGGGCGAATAGCTGACAGTTGCATCTGCAAGAAAAAAAGTTTTCCTTCATAACTGCAATTTGCAATGTACAGGAGTCTTTCCTTTGCAGAATACATTTACAAATAATATTGTTTTGTTTCTGGTAAACCAGCTTTGATTACTAGAACTCATGTACTGCATATAAGCTCTGAGATGCTGCATGGTTTTCATTGTGCTGTACCCGAAGAAGGGCCCTGTGTTGACAGTGAAAGCTTTTGTGTAGAATAGTCTTTTGAGTATTCTAACAAAAGGTATTATTGGGACACTACCAGAAGAATTCACTGAAAGTAATTTAAGTAGAGCTTTATTGGGGCTTTTTTATGTGGTCTGGGATACACATCATGAATGTTCATTCAGTTCCATGAAATCCCTGGTCATTTTATTAGTGTCATACTGTACATGTTCATAGCATCTTAGCAGGAATGCCATTTTTTTGTTATTTTAGTTAAGTGCACTATGCAAACAGATACCAATTTTTAGGCACAACCTGGAAGAGTTACAGAATAATACACCATAAAATGACTCTACAGATAGATGGCAATGAGCTGCTACAAGCGTGGAAATAGTGATTGAGCATAATAACATTAAATATTATTGTACAAGTTAAAACAGTGCAAGATAATTAAAAATACAACAGTTTATATAGTGTACAGGCAGTACTGAACCAGCAACAAATCAAGTAATTCAAAGACATATGGCATGAACAGCATTATGTGCAAGAAACAAGCAGATACAAATAAATACTGTATATTAGCTGGCTAGTTAGACCATACATAAGCACACAGAGCAAAAATCACCTTAAGGTAGTTTTGTCTTGACATGTAATCCAGTAAGCCATTGACTATTTTTAAACATTTGGCTACAAAAATGTTTAATTAGCCACTTTCTGCTAAGGCTTTTTATGACATTTTCTTTGGGACTCTGGAGAGTGCAGCATACTGTAGCAGGAATAGTAGGGTTGAGCTAAGAGGGATTTAGTATTCCTGAGGCAGCTTTAAAATGCTATCATCACCCTTCCCCACCCCCAGCAAGCCTATTCACTTATTTATTATCTATTTATTTCAAAGGATTTACCAGAAAAGACATACTGAGTGAAATAGCTAATTTCCAGAAGCTTCCTGGGGAAGGGAAAATGAGGAGAGTAGTAGTACAGCAATAAGTTATAACAGTCGGTTAAACAATCAAAACATACAACTTAAACAATTAAGTAGCAAAAAAATTAACAAGGTGAGCTAGGCAGAGCATCTGAGGAGCAACAAGTAATGATGCAAATTGAAAAAGAGAATATGAACAAGGCACTGCTAGGTATGGTATTAAAGTGCAGATGGCAGCAATTTGAAGGATGAAGGAAACACCTCTGGTGCTTTGTTCATCAGGGAAGGACTGAGGAAACTGGGGGCAGGGGGAAATTAAGGCAGAATGAGGGGCAGTGGAGGAAGGAAACTGTAGGGCAGCAAAATACAGCACAAGATCAGAGACAACTGCAGGAGTGAGTAGTGAATCCATGGAGGAGAGATTTGAGTGAGTGGGAGGAAGAATCAGTATGAATGGTAATGGGAGGAGAGCTTCATAATTTGGGAATCCAGAAGGGGAAGGCAGCTTGGCCAGCAAAGGATTTTACAGAGGAGAGTGCAAGAGAATGACGGCCAGAGCTGTGAAGGGAGTAGGAGGTCAAAGGGGGAACTGAGAAGGGATAAAAGCTAAGCAGGAAGGGATCCAAGCCAGAAACTGGAGATGAAAGTAACACAGTGAGGAGGCTCCTGGCATCAAGGGAGGAAAAGAAAATGGAGGAGTAAAGGAAGCAGTTGTGGGTTCTAGAGGGTAATGAAGGGCAAAACGGCAGAAGGAGTGAAACGGTGGGTTTAGTCTAGCCAGCGTAGATTTGGTAACAGCACTGTAAACAATGGTCAATGTAGTCAAAGGATAGGGAGAATCATCTACAGTACAGATGATCTCTTTGTGGGCAGGAAGCAAAATACTCACATTATTCCTACAAAATGTACCCAGTTTGGGGTGAAGCATCTGGTGGATGGCATCAACAGGAACAGAAAAACTGAGGTGACTATCCAGCCAGACCCCAAGGTATTTAAAGGAAGAGACATCCTCAGTTGCCACACCATCAAGGGAATGAAGGGGGGTGGTTAGATAAAGCCAGTTTCTGCTTTGTGCCAAAACTCATGGGGACCATTTTCTTGGCATTGAGGGATAGCTGATTTTCCCAGACCCAGTGCTGGAAGCTAGTAAAGTACAGTTGGAGCAGAGCAATGAGGTCAGAGGCAGAGGATCCAGAGGCATAGATGACCATGCCATCTGCATACATGTGAATGGATGCATAAGAAGAGGCAGAGGGAAGGACTTTCAGGAATATAGAGAATAGATTAGGGTACATGATGGAGCCTTAGTGTATGCCACAACATGTAAGGGAGGAAGGGATAAGGCATTACCAATATGGACAGCTTGAGACCTGCCCTCAAGGCAGGAACGGAATCACTATACTGAGTATGCAGAGAACCCTGCTGCCTTTAGCTTGTCCTGAAGGATAGTAGGGGCAACAGTGTCAAAGGCTTGTTGATGCTACTGGCAGCTGAAATGGGGGACCATTTTGTAGGTGTCAGGCCAGCAGCAGGGTAAGACAGGTTCAGAGATCAGAAAGACTCAATCTGTATGAATTTGGGGTGGGCTTCAGGACGATATATCTTTTTCAGATAGTATAGACCATATGGTGGTCACTGGGGGTATCAGGGAGGGTACAGGCACCCACTATACAATAGGGGTGTGAGGTGAGGATCCAGTCCAGGAAGTAGTGGTTGAGGGATTTGTGATTGAGCTGAATGGGATCCATAGGGACCTCACATTTTGGCATAATTTGTGATGGGATGAGGAGAGTCAATTGAGACTGAAGTCACCTATGATGACCAACTCACCAGAGGTGGCCTGTGAGGATGTAATGGTGAGGAGATCAGTGATTGATGAAGGAGATATGCCAGGACAGCAATAAGCTCCAGCAATCATATGGGTACTAAAAAAGGGAAGGGAAGTTTAAAGAGGAGCATCTCATAGGCAGAAGGATAAGAGGCAGACAGCACAGGTGGCAACACCAATACCCTTCTTGGTACAATCCTGTCTGGTGATGGAGAAACCTGGGACAGTAACAGCAGTATCTAGGATCTTGGTGGATAGCCAAGACTCTGAGATCTCCAGCACATTAGGTTTTAGGTTAAACCTGATTGGTTGTAATAGGTTAATTTTGGGGAGGAAACTGCAGAGGCTGACATGAGTCACTCTCAATCCTTTGGGAAAGATGTAGGGAGATGACAGTGGTGGACCAGATTTAACCTCAATGTCACCTGCTGCTGTAAGCAACAAGGAGACCAGGAGCTTGGGACAGCCTATGAGATAGTTGTGAGACGAGGAGGGAGGAGGAGGTAGGAAAGGGGTCGAGAAAGTGGAGGCCCTGAGTGCTTCAAGGTGACGCCAATGGGAAGGGAGGGCACTGCACCCAGGAAGCTAAAGGAACTGGGAGGGGGGGAGATAAAAGGAAGGAAGAGTGGCAGGGGGAGGAAAAGAAATGGAATTGTGGGAGGCAAGGGTAGGAAGGGGGAAGGAATAGGAGAGAGAGAGGGAGACAAACAGAAGAAAGAGTGGCAGTTGGGGAGAGAGGGAGGAAGAGAAATGGAAGGGAGGGGGCAAGGAAGGGTAGGAAAGGGGCAGGGATGAGAGACTAGCTAGGAGGGGGAGGACAGCAAGTGTTACAAGCAATATAAATGAGTCCAAGAGAAGCAGTAGCCCTGACTGAACTAGTACAGATAAGGGGATAAAGTTATCATCACCCTTTCTCTTTGAAATACTCCCCTTTCCAACTCAGCCACACCACCCATACCACCTAGTTCAGTCTGGTGGTGGGGTTGTTGCCTAGTAGTTAAAATGCTGTGAATCTCAAGATATAGGCTTGAATCCCACAACTGCCATTTACTCACTGTGTGCACCTGAGCAAGTCTCTTTACCTCCCTGTGTATAAACTCTGCAATCCTTCTAGTCTGTCTCTGTGCTATTTGAATCTCCTAGTGCAATAACATGGTAGCAACATTCTCTACCCTCTCTCTTGAGTTGTTAGTGCTTTTGGATACAGTCTGTATGTAATGCTATATCAAATATTTTTTTTCCTTTCTTTTGTCAGTAAATGGAGTAGAGGATGCAGTGTGCATAGATATTGACCTTGGGGCCTCACATTCTGATCCAAATCAGAATCCAGGAACCTATGTACACTTTACTCCCCCAGCCATGTTAGTAGGCGTCCATTCAAAAAAATGGCTAAGCCAAAGCAGGTGACACTTTAAAAAAGTATAGGGGTTCAGCCAAATGGCTAATTACTTTTGACATCTAGAGTCAACACTGTCTTAAAGGTCAACAAAATGTTCCCTTTATCCAGGGCACATAAACAGGTGCTGTATCCCCTGTGTTGTAGAGAACACAACAAAAATGTGCCTCTATACTTGTTCCTCTTTCTCCTCTGGAGCCAGAAAAACTCCTGGGCATACTGGACATCTCAAACATGCAGACATCATGTGAGAGGGGTTCAGTTCAGTGGCACCCATTGGAGCTATAATTCAGCTGTCTCTGTGGCACTGGCCTACATTGCACCAATCCGTGTCCACCCGCTGATCTCCTATTAAAGCTTGCTATGGTATGATGGTGAGATGAGGTGGTTCAAAGCAACAAGATGAAAACTGGAGCATTACTGGCTTAAGTCAGTCTCTTTGTATGACAGGATGGCTATGAGGTTACATCATAAGGACTATCGGAGGGCAGTCACTCTGAAAAAGGCAGAGTTCCTGTCACAAGTTATTACCTATTATGCCAGTGCTGCATGAATTGCACAGGCTGCCAGTGCACTGATGCATCTGCTTTAAAATAGGTTTATTTACCTATAAGGCCCTACACAGACTGGGTCTTGGTTACCTGTGAGAGCTCCTGTATCCTTATGTCCCAAGACCATCTCCCTGTTTGAGAGGGGAGGGCCTCCTGGAGGTCCCCAGAGCTAGACTTAACTCTTCGGGGGACCAGTCCTTTGCAGTAGCAGCACCGGTCCTTTGAAATTCTCTGCCTGGGCACCTGAGAGAGGTTTCCTCAGTAGACATATTGAAATGAGAGCTAAAAACATTTTATTCCACCAAGTATTTGGGGACTGAGTTTTTTGCATAAGCTTGCTCATTAGTGTCAGGGATTCTATCAATTACTGTGAATGTTGTTTGAGATTGAGTTTGATATGTTATTATTTATGGTTGATTCTATGTAACAGTGCCCTGAGCTTTCAGGGAAGGGGCCCACAAACAAATAAAATCTAAAACACAAAACTGATGAAACAGTAAATAAAATAAAACCTACCACTACCTCAGGTAGAAATAGACCAGCCCAACTCTTCTGTACTGTAGATAGAGTGATGCATCCTCCATGTCTACAGTCTGGGGGTGTTTTGTCATGAGGTGGATGTGATGAGTTTGGCGATTTCTTTCTGGAAAAATTGTCCCCCATTATGGCTGGAATCTCTACAGGTGGCCTTTCAAGGGCCAGCAATAGCTGAGTTGAAGGATACCGGCCACTCTGAAGTTGATATATGAGTTTAAACCAGAATCTTTGGAAGAGGTGCTGGAGGTGATCCCTGAGCTGTATCCCACCTGCTGTAATCTGAAGTCAGGCCCCACATGTCTGCTGGTGATCTGTCATGGTGCATTTGGTCCGTTGTTCACTGGTATTGGCAGGTGTTTCCTAATGGAGGGGTGTTTTCCCATGGTACATAAAATGCAACTCAGACTTCTCCTGAAAAAAAATAACACAACTTTGGACCCAGACATGCTAGCAAAATACAGGTCTGTCTCAAACCTTCCCTTTTTGGTACAGGTTATAGATCAGTTGGTGGCTATACAGTGGGAATCCCACCTAGAACCATTCCATGACAGAGACCTTCAAGTTACTGACAGCAATGAACACGGTAAAATGCAAGGAATTATTCATCTGGTATAGTGAATTTAATATATGGGAACACAAGTGGAAGCTGGCCTGAGGGAAATTCAGGAGGGACATGAGGAAGTTTGTTTTACTTTATTTGGTGTGGAACAGCCTGCCAGCTGAGGTAGTGGGGTGGTGGGCAGAAAGACCATTAACAACTTCAAACCCAGTTGGGCTGGAGTTAAGGCCTTAATAGTCACTTAGAGAGTAGCAGCAAGGCAGAGAACATGGAAGCAGGTACCATATGCATAAATTGTATATATGCACTAGATCTTGGTAGTATTATAGGTCAATATGGACAGACCTGATGGACCAATGGTCTTTTTCTGGCATCAGCATTCATGGTTCTATTTTTCCAGATGTGTTTCTGGTCTTCTCACAGCAATGAGACCACACTTATCAAAGTATTCAGTCACTTGCTTTTCATGAGAGATAGAGGGGAGTGATCTGTTGCCATTCTCCTTCATCTCTCAGTGGTGTTTGATACTGTGGATCATGGAGCTTTGATAGATCACCTTGAGGAATATGTGGGACTCATAGGAACAGCCTTGAAATGGTTTGAGTCATGTTTGTAAGGGTTATTGCAGAGGGTTATGATGGGTACTTACTTGTCATGGTCAGCAGCAATCACCTGTAGTGTTCCTCTTGGGTTAGTTCTGTCCCCCTTGTTATTTGTGATATATATGCTGCCACTTGGGCAGAACGTTAAGCAGGTGCACATGAGGTTTCACTGCTACATAGATGATACTCAGCTCTGCATGTCTTTTACAGCTAATTGGAAAGGGAGCTCTCACTGCTGGAAAAATGCCTACAAGATATCTTGAACTAGACTGCCTACAGCTAGCTGTGTTTAAATTCAACCAAGATGGAGCTGCTGCTGGTAGAAACAGGTCCTCGCAAGTCGGCTGTCAGATGGGATGCCATTGGGTGACCTTCACTAAATGACATTAAATGACATTGTCTTATCAGCTGTGGACAGTTTGAAAAACCTAGGAGTCATTGTGGACCCACAGTTGAATCTTGAACATCAGGCTGTAGTCTGTAGTGGATTTTTTCAGCTTCAAAACATCTCCTAGATTAAACCATATCTGATGCAACTTGACCTGGTGACCCTAGTATATGTGCTTGTAACCTCCTGACTCGACTATTATAACACTCCGTACTTGAGGATATCCAGGAGGGTGGTGTGTTGCATACAGCTAGTGCAGAATGCCACAGCCAGGCTGATCACTTGGTCATCATATGTGAATTACATAATGCCTGCACTGCAGCAGTGGCACTGGCTACCAGTCAGGTGGTACACCACCTTTGAGATCATGTTGCTAACAAATAAAGTCATATACTCCCAGACACTCACTGTGCTCCATGGAAAACTTCTTTTAGCTGTCTCAAGATCATGTTTGAAGCTACTTGTTGACAGGATGTTCTCAGTGGCAGCTGCACTGATTTGAAACTTCCTTCCTATTCATGTAAGGTGTTCACCCTCAGTGGAGGCATTCAAAAACAGAGCTTAAGTCATATTTCTTCTCATCAGTGTTTGGAGACTAATGATGTGATATCTACCCCTCAGCATTTGTTATGTTTGCATTTTACTGAAATAAGCTTTTATTTATCATTGCACGACTATTTTGTTGCTGATTGGTATTGTGAAGCACCCAGAGCCCTTAACAGAGGGTGTTATATAAATAAAAAATGTCTTGCCTTGCCTTTTGAATGTAAATGATTTACTCTGGATAGACCAGCACACATATAACATCTCATTTTCATGGGGTCCTGCTTCTGCCCAGTTTTACAGCTATGCTACTAAAGCACAAGAAAGTCAAGTAATTTGCTCATGGTCACACAGCGGCTGTGGTGGGATTCCAACTTCTGACCTCCTGAATCTTACTGATTTGTATTTTGCAATTTATAGCCCAAAGGAAATGCAACTTCTCATTCCCAGTGGGGGCCACACTGCTTCCCTGTTTTACAGCTGGCAGAACTGGAGGACAGGGAGCTCAAATCATTTGCTAACGGTCACATGTTGAGCTAGAGATGACGGGATTTAAATATTTAACTTGCGGTTTCACTGTTCAGTGTTCAAACTACAGTACTGAACAACACTGCTTTCCAACTAAAATAAAATAACAACTAAAATCCTGGTTAGCTCTGACCCTATTTTTTTGTAATCTTTGCCTTACCTTCCATCTCCTCTGCACTACTATCATTGGGCACTGCCCGCACTTTTCTCATTAGTTTAATGGGTTCACCACCTGACCTGCAACACAAGTTGCACCCATGGTGACACCACAGGGAAAAACCCCATGCTGTTGGCTCCTATGGGTCTCAAACCTCCATCCTACTCCCAAGCTTCACAGAAGTTCACTACCATAAAATGGGGGAGTTGGGAAAGACGTCTGGGACTGTAGTTTGGGGGACATGCAATGAGATCATGCTTGCTGGAAGCATTTTCTCCTGATGGTTTTATGTCCCACACACCTCTGGAAAATGCTTAGCATCCTCACTACAACACCCTGGGGATGGGGGGCAAGAAGTCGTGTGGTCACTCCATGCTGCCCCATCTCCCCTAGGAAATGCAAGGGTGGTGAAGACACAGCCACCCTCCTGCAGAAATTAAAATCACTGCCTCATCAGTGATATCATGTCTCTGCACTTTTCCAAGACTGAGGGGACAGGTTCGCAGAGTAAACTTGCAGCGCCCGCTTGGGAGAGTGATATGCTCCACAGTGTCATGGTGCTGAGCTGTGACCCTAATTCTAATTAATTGCAGAATATTCTCATACAGTCACATTGCACTGTTCTAACCACTGGGCCACACTGCCTTAATATCTTTAATTAATTTATTTATTTAATTTTGTTCACCGGGTAGGCCCACAGGGCCCAAGAGTCCCTTTTTCAGGGGCGACATGGAATTTGTTACAGAGAAATTTTTGGGTACAGGACATTTCAAATGCATGACAGTTTTAGGTACAATCAGAATACATAGCAGATGAAAATACAGCAATACAATACAGGTTCTTGACAGCTTTGAGGTACAATCACAGTACATTGCAGACAAAATGTAGCAATACAATGAGTAGACTCATATCAAGGGGCAGATCTAGACTTTTTATGGAATAAAAATATTTTTTATTGTAGCACATTCACATAGTCTGTATGTGGTCACCTTTCCTTATAGATTGTAGGCACCTGTAGCCAATGGTATAGGACATACGGGGCAACGTACTCAGATTAGGAGTTTGTATTTGTTATCCGCTCTCATTTAGAGACACATGAAACATAGCAGTGTTGAAGCGCTGAAATTAAAGGCATGGTTCAAGTACATATCATTAAAATACAGCAGAAATTCAGCAGGTCCAATGCAAAACAAAGAAATACAGCCTTTGGCTCATTCACATTAACAATGTGTGCAGTATATTAATAAACTCCTGACTTTGGCCAATCTAAAGGGGGCTGTCCTAGCAGAAGTTAATGATCCCATGGTACTTATCATAAGAGTAGGGGAATTTTTTATTCAAACTTCAAGAAAATCATAATACATAATGAAAAAGAAGAGAAAGCAAAACTGTAAAGCAAAATAAGTATTAGTGCATAGATCCCCTTCTGGAATAAATTAAAATATATTCTAGACAGTAATATAAAACATAAACGCTTATACCAAGAAAAATGATGTATTAATTCCATACAACTCATACAAATCCCCCCTCCCCCCCCCCTAAGAGTAGGGGAATTTTTTATTCAGACTTTCAAGAAAATCATAATGCTTTACCGGAATGACAAAAATAAAATCCTAAAGCAAATTAAGTATTAATTCATACATCCCTTCTTGTAGATAATAAACCATGTTTTAAATAATAAAGCAAAGGAAACAAAATAATATGAATCATACAATTGTCCCTTCATACTAAAACCAGCACTAGGTGTTTTATACCTGTCCCTCTCTTCCATTCCCCCCTTTTTTCCTCCCTCCTCACAAAATTGGAAGGGTTAAGTATTTATAAGCTAAAGAGCAGATTCATGTATAACATTGGCATTGCACAATGAAAGTGTCTAATAAAGAAACCAAAAACTATTCTAAACACACCTCCAAATTCATACTTATAGGTGTCAAAAACAATTTGTAAACATATAAAGTAGAATAAGGGATTTAGCCAGTTTCCAGCCATTTGATATGCTTCCATAATTTATGGTATTCAGCGTGTGACAGTTTTAATTCTTCCTTCTTTCTAATAACCTGAATGGCTCTTTATGTTTTCCCAAAAAGTTGTTCTGGAGAGATAAATTGCTGTTGGAGTGACCATAAGCAATGTGTCTGCCAGACATGGTACTTGATACACCCAAGGATCACATGCATAGTCACAACATCATACTTTGCCCAAGACTTGGGTATAGTTCCCCATACCAATACATCCAGAGTGAGAAACTGCAAAGAGGTATGTTTCCAATATGCAAAGGCAATAACTCAAAAGGGTGTTATAAAAGGGCAATCAAAAAAGAGATGTGTCATCAATTCCAGGGTAGCTTGGCACATATTGTGTCTTGGGCAACTTCTTTCCTTTAGTTCTTTATGCTTTAGGTTGCCCTTCACATTTAACTTTTTGTGTGCACAAAGCCATACAGTATCCCACATAAATGACAGAAGTCTAGAATTACTAAGGAGTTACCCTATCTGCTGGAGTTGGGCTCGGGTGCCAGAGCCAAACTCTGGGGTAACAACATAATGTTTTGATAAGATGGCATTATGTGAGAGTGAAAGCTACCAATGTTTCAGGATCCCCCACAATTTAAGTTTTCCAAATAAGGAGAGTAAGGAAATCGGTAGTCCTTGTAAAGATTTCTGCTTGGGAATAATACATAAGCATTAAGCCCCTCAAAAGGAGACTTCTACTAGGGAATTAATGCATGGTTGGAGGGGGTTGGAGCATGAGGATGAAGTCCGAGTGCCCCAACAACACAACCATGCATTAATTCCCTAGTAGAAGCCTCCTTTCGAGGGGATTAATGTGCTTGTAACATGGCAAATGGGTTAAAATGTCATGCTTACAGAAAATCTAACACTGTGTTTTTTATTTATAGTGCATTTATAGAAATAGCAGGTTGATAACTCATGATATTTCATTGGAACCACATGTATTAATATTGTGCTTAACATTTTTGCCTGAAATCAAAATATGCCTTATTTGTTTCCTACAGTTTTATAACGTTTAAAACACCTTTTACAGTTTAACAATTTTTTTGTTTATCTCTGTTGAGCATGTTCACTAATTGCATATTCAGTGACTTTCTAGGCACTGCAGTGACTTCTGGGATTGAAATCCAAGGTGATTTGCATTCACACACCGCCAGTATTTGCAATGTGGAAATACGAACATCGCTCTTAGGCTACATTTTACAAAACCTTTGCAGATTTCTTTCTCAAGTTAACTTTAAAGTGCAAACAAAACACTTGACAGTGTGCATTAAGTGAAATTTATAATACCCAGAATCACAAACAAAACAGTTATCTGTGCACATTGTAACATGGCGAGTAAAACTTCAGGTACAAAAAAAAAGTCACGGAATAAGGAATACATTTCTTTCACTGTTTTATCCCACCTGAGGAAGGAATGCGCTGTGACAAAGCAGGGAAGTAAATTGTTTTACAAGTTTGATCACAGAAAGTACAACATCAGCACTATTTATTTTGCAGGATCGAGGGTTGCTTTGCGGAGTTCATGACAGGGACCAACATAACTACTCTCTTTGATCTAACATAAAGAAGAACAACCACAACAGTTGGAATAAGGTACAGACATACATGCAGTGAGATTATTTCTTTCACATGTTTTCTTGCTGTTACACATACATGCCTAAACAGTGAGATCGGCATGATGTACTTAAATGCCGAGAGAGACTCAGATGTCCTCGGGGCAAGTGGGTGGGAAAGGAACTGTCACTTACTTTTCAAAATTGCGATGGGAGTTTCATATAGTCTATGATGGTGAAATTAATGTGGACTTCATGGGTATTACAGGAGCAGGTGGTATTATGTGCTCCACATGCTTTCCAGGATTTCAGTGGTACTAACCGTGCAGACATTACTTAAGCAATAAACCACGATAGGGTATAGGTGATGCTGGTTTTACCCACGCCTGGCGTGGTTAAACCTCACCAGATGTGGGTAAAACCAGCATCACCAACACCCTGGAGTTGTTTATTGCAATTATACAAATGTGGTGTGCGGTAAAATATGAAGAGAAATTGGATTGTAATTATTTATTTTTGTTAAAGAGTAAGGAAATTGTGAAATATCCTTCCATGTAAAAAAATAGTCCATACACTGGGTTTGTTTTTAACATGAAATAATGTTTATTTTATGGTGCTTTAACATTTTTTTGAAGTTTTCTTTTTATTTGAAGAAGAAACAAAGTTATGATGTGATTAACTTCAGCAATAAAGGCGAACAATAGCTTAGAACAAATGTGGTTTTAACTTGTATTTTTGCTTGAAAGTAGATGCTTTTTACTATTTCAGAAATGATATATCTTAAATGATTCAGTATTCTTATGTTATAGTATTCTTGTTTAACAATATTTAAGTCCAGTGTAGTATTTTGTTGAGTGTCCTGTGGCTTTAAGATGGTTGTAATTTTTTTTTTACTTTTCAGATGCCTGTGGGCTGTTGTCATTCTGATTAGGTTTGGGGGGAGAACATCTAGTTGTTAGAAACCTGTAAAAGGAGAGAAAAAAAAAATATTTTATTTATGAATGATTTTATTTTAATTTATATGTGATGTTGCTTTTTGTGTTACCTCACAAATATTTGCAGTAGAAATTGACTGTGCCATAGTTGAAAAGACCACCAAATGATATTTAGTTCGATCCAGGGTGTGTGGAGCTGCAGTCATGCTGGCTTGATCCGGTTGTGATGTTCACTTGGGAGGGCTGGTTATTCAGTAATGCGTTTCTGTCTGCATCGTGGCTTGCAGATGGTGGGATCACTTGGAAAACGCTGGCGATGTTGGAAGAATTGATTTGTGCAGTTGGAGGCTGATTCTGAGGTATGTCAGTTCTGGGGCTGAACATTGTCGGCGATTGCATAGCTGAAGGAAGTGATTCTTGCTGACATTTTCTGTCTGGAAGGGAGAGATTTGGAGGAGGGGTTGCAGTTGCCTGACGGTTGCCTTCTGATATGATATTTCCACATTTTTTAAAGTCGTTCATGTTGGGCTTCCAGTAACTACGAAGTGATGATTCACTTTTATGCCCAGTTATTGCCATAATTTGGCAAGATTCCATTCCTGCATCACTCAGTAAGGTCACTGTGGTTGCTCTTAAAGTGTGATTGGTGTAGATGTCTGGCAATTGGGCTTCTTTGCAGATGAGTGGCAAAATTTTACCTAGGTAGTTTATGCCCATAGGTTCGTTGTTGTACCATACTGACATTTTATCCATTATGTCTTTAGGAAGTCTTTTTGGGTGGAGGAATAATGCTGTGGGGTTTGGTGGTAACTTGCTTAGGTACTTCTCAAAACTTTTCACAGGACACAGGGGATCATCAGGTTGTTCAAACATGCAGCCTCTTGTGAGATGGCGTGTGGGATCATTATATTCTTTATGATTTTTTGTTTCTTCATTGAATGTTTTTGTAACATATCGTAAGCTGTTTTCTGAAGTATTTATTTCAATTGAGTGTGTTGTGAATTGTCTGACCCCTTCATTGCCTTGCCTTGCAAAATGTAGCTGAATGTCTAGCCACACTTTTTGTACTAGCCCTTTTGCAGTATGTGGGGAAACTGCATCAGCATTTCTAATGCTTGCTAGCTGGGATATTGTGAGTGCTGGGTGATGTTGAGCAATGTCTTTTCCTGACTTACCATATTTTTTTACAACTGCTTTAAATATGTTGTTTGCAGTTGTGAACTCTGGGTCAAGCATTAAATTGAGCTGTCTGGCGATGGGGGGGTCATTTATGTATCTGTTTAATCCACAACGTAAACTGACAAAGCTGCTGAGTACATATTTTTCTCCGGATGTATTTCTAACTGTACTGTTGTAGCTACATAGGACATCATTTAACTGCTGGGCTGAGATGTTTTTAAAACTATTTGTATGTGTTTTTCTTTTGCCCAATCTAGGTTCACATTGACTGCCTACCTGGTTTGTTTAAGGGTGGTTTCTTCATGCCTTTCGAACTCCAATTTAATCATTTGGTCTGAGGTGATGCTGTGGTGACGGCGCTTTGTTTTTTTTTCAGGATTGGCTGTTGTGGGGGCCTTGAACAGAAGCGCCTAATTTGAATTCTGCTCTGTGGAAGTTGAAGCTACTGACTGCAGCTTGTCTGGGATGTTGGAGCTGGGGATGCGAGGCAAAGGGACGAGGATTCGTGGCGGCTGCATTATGGATCTTACAGGTACTGGTTTTTGAATTACAGCTTTGTTTTCAGGACTGTGGGGTTGATTATCTTCCAAGTATCTAAATATGGCATTGAGCTCCTCATTGCCAATTAGGTCAAAAGTAGGTATCATTTTTTACGTTTTCTGTGAAACAGGCCCGGTTTTGAGGTTGCCGGCTGCGCGATTCAAGATGGCGGTGTTTTGATTTTTTAACGGGGGTCGGAGTGGTTTTGGAATTAATTGGACCTCGAGCCTTTGTACAGCTGGCATTTGTTACTGTTGGTGATGCTGAATTTTATGACAGGGTGCTAGTGCCAGCTGACCAATGAGAGTAGGGTATTTTACTTGCCATTGTGTAATTGGGAATTAATCCCTGTTGATTTTAGGTCACATGGTGCATTTGTGCTAATGAGTTTCGGTTATTTTTTTGCAAGATTAATTGCCATGTAACAATGGGTAATTCCCAATATTGTGTCCATGAGAAAACCATATCCAGCACCCAAGAGTACCAAATAATGGCTCTTCCATGGAGTATTAGGGTAAGACTTTGTAACAAAAAGGAAGAAAAAGAAAACAATCGGGTTCACCATTCAGAGTCCACCATTTGGAAAATCTAAAAAGAGCACTTCTCTCTTAATTGAATTTAGGTGGCTCCCCCAAATTGCCTGAAAAAAATATTATATATGGTGGAATCTAGTTATTTAGGAAGGAAGAATATGACACATAAATCCAAAAACATACTGAACAAAAATGTCTTAACTGTATACACTTACTTTTTTTTACATTCTCCATCTGTTCCACCTGGTGGCTTTTTGTTGTGCTTGTTTTAATAATACTTCCCAAGTATAAAAAGCCATATCATCAGGTCCAAAATAAATACCTAATAATGTACATTTCTCAGATGTGATAGCTATTCCCATGATGTGACTCTCTGTTGAAGTCCCGGTGCCTAATAGCTGACAAGTACTTTTCAAAAAATTAAATGCAGATCATGAACCCTTCATGTACTCTACCAACATGACTTTCATAGCATGACGCGAGGGAAGATCAGCTAAAAAAAGACAGACATCTGCATAAGTAACTGACTTAATTTCCGTATCAGTACTATTAAGAGAAAATCCTCTAATTGAATCATTTGAATGCAGAAGGGATAAAAAAGGTTCCAAAGTTATAATATATAAGAGAGGGCTGAGGGGACAGCCCTGTCTTACGCCTCTAGTTATAGGTATTGAATTTCCAGTCCACCAATTAACATAAGGTGTTGTTGTTGCCAGTTTATAACGTCTTCAACCATGAAATAAATGGGGTAGGGAAACCCATAGGGACACACATGCCTACATATAAGAGTGGGACACACGATCAAAAGCTTTGCTTTGATCCAAAATAAGGAGAATTCCAGCTAGCTCTCCTGAATAACTTCTATCCATAAGGAGACAGAAATGGAGACTTATGGTGAAAATGAAAAATAAATTCAATGAGTACAAAAACAAATACTCATTTAATTTATTTTTCATTTTCACCATAAGTCTCCATTTCTGTCTCCTTCCCACACATTTGTCACCTTTCAGCCTTCTTACTAGGCCCTGTTAATTAGTCCCCACCTGGGAACTTCCCCAGCTCTTCCACTCCCATTATGCTTTAACTTTCCCATCATCACCTTTTTGTTTCACAGATTCTCTCTTAATCTTACCATTTATCACTTCTTCTCCCTGAACCTCCCCTTTCTTCTTTCTCCAAATATATATCTCTTTCATTTTACCTTTCCTTTACACTAACTTGTTTTTTTTTCTCTTTTAAACATTTCCTGAAGAAGACCTAAGGTCGAAACGTAGATTTTTAACTCTAATTTCTATTTTCAGCATGCATTTAATATAACCATTTTGCTTTGCTTTTAGACCACATGCTGACGCAGCACCTTGTTTTTGTTTTTTACAATTGAGCAATTGCCTCATTCTCCATTAATAGTTACAATACACCTATGTGAGCTTAAGACATAATGTTCACAATATTCTGAGTTCTGCTTCCTTGATTAAATCATTGTTTTTTTCCTCATAGAATTCAAGTCATTCCATTTTTCCTCTGCCTCCCTTTCTCCCTCCCTCATGACATCTTGTCCACACTAGAACTTTTAGACAGGGATGGGCTACCCCTAGGGTAGCTGGAGTGGGTATGTCGGGTATCAGTGTTTTTTGGTCGAGTAGGGTAGTTCAGGTAATTTACACCCTACCAGACCTAACAGTGTACTTCGCTGGTCGGGTTCTGTGGACACGGGTAACAGGGTGGTTAATGGGTAAGATAAAAACAAAAAGGCATTTTTCAGAAAGCCTGTGAGGTCCTGGGACTCTTCAGACATACAACCAGGCATTACAGGCAGCCTTTGGGGTGTTCACAGCAAGCAGGAGCACATTACACCAGTCTGACAATCCAATTGGTCAGTGCTGGTGTCTGAGCTCCCTGTCTGCTGTGTGAGCATGCTGACTAGCTCTGGAGCTTGGTAGAAGAGGGAGCAAGACTCAGCTCTTGCTGCAACTGTGGTGAAAAACCATTAAAACTAAAAAAAAAAAGAGTTAAAGCACAGCTTTTGTCCAGGAAGGAAGGGAAACCAAGGGTTGGAGACTGAAGAAAGGGGGAATAATCAGGGATCATCAAGTGCGGCAGTGCTCAGGAGAGAAGGGGAAGGCACTAATTGCTGCTGGCAGCAGCTGTGAAAACCATTTAGGCTATATACACACTGTCTGTTGTTAGGTTAATTGAACCCTGTCTGTGACATATACTCTGTGCTTCTCTGCAGTATAGGGAAGCCATTTAGGGTGCCTGTAATTACACATTGTCTGTTATTGGTGCCCTGAACCCTGTTTGTGACATATCTACTCTCTGTGTGCCTCTGCCTTATAGTGAAAGCCATTTAGGCTGTATTACACACTACTGTATCTGTTGTTGGTGCCCTGAGCCCTGTTGGTGACATAGCTACTCTGTGTGTCTCTGCAGTACAGTGAAAACCATTTAGGCTGTATACACACACACACACACACACACACTGTCTGTTGGTGCCCTGAGCACTGTCTGTGACATATACTCTATGTTTCTCTGCAGTATAGTGAAGCCATTTGGACTGGATTGCACACTGTCTGTTGTTGGTGCCCTGAGCTCTGTTTGTGACAATGCTACTCTGTGTGTCTGTGCAGCATAGTGAAAGCCTTTTAGGCTATATTACACACTGTCTGTTAGGTGCCCTGACCTATGTCTGTGACATAGCTACTCTGTTTCTCTCTGTAGTATAGTGAAAGTGGCGCTATGTCAATACAGTGAAAACAAAATCACAAACACAAAAACAGCGCATCAACATCAGCACCAGCAAAAATAACGACTAACAATAACATCAAGCACTAAAAACAGTGAGCACTTAAAAGTGAGAAAATAACTACCACAGGGATGGGAACAGCACTTCAGAGAGGGGGAAGAGTCAGGAGGGGGAACAAATAAAATATTTTGACTACAAGAAGGACGCAACTTCAGGAGAGGGAGAAAGTCAGGAGGGGCAGTTAAAATATTCTCACTCCAGAGGGACACAAATTGGGAGGGAGAAAGTCAGGAGGGGACAGATAAAATATTCTCACTCCAGAGTGGATGCAACCGAGGAGGGGACAAAGTCAGGAGAGGACAGATTTCATATTAGAACTCCAGAAGGAGGACAGAGCTGGGGGGGGGGGGCATGAAGGTGGGCACAACCTTTAAAAAAAAAAATAAAACACAGAAAGCATGAATATTGAACCCAGGTCTGCTGGATGTAGCAACTGCATACACAGGCAGCAACTCTGACCTCTAGGCTACATTGCCAGCATTTCTTTGCAGCATAAACCAGCCATCTTACATCGCTGAACTACATTTCTGCTAACAACTACCTATATCACTGAAGTAATCATGCGATCTAATGACCACTTCATAAATATAACATTCACTATATTTACTTTGCTGTTATTTATTCCCTGAAATTCACTTGCTGTTTTCAGAGGACACCAGTGAAAGCCATTTAGGCTGTATTACATACTGTCTGTTAGATTCCCCTAGCCCTGTCTGTGACACAGCTACTCTGTGTCTGCCTGCAGTATAGCGAAAGTCATTTAGGCTGTATTACACTGTTAGCCTGTTAGGTACCCCAAGTCATGTCACAGCTACACTGTGTGTGACGTCTCTCTGTGGCATAGTGAAAGTAGTAGATGTGTCTACTCTGTCTCGTATTTCCCAGATTAAGTCTATTAAAAGGAAGCACAGTGCTGGTGCACATGTAACTGAAAATGATGTGACACACAGAAATAGTTAGTTGCCGTATGGAACCGTGTAAGAACAGATCCAGAAACAAATGGTTTGATATCTTTTATTGGACCAACATACTGTAGATGTAACAAAAGAAAACAGTGCTTAAGCTTTCAGAACAACCAAGTCAAAGAACAAGTTGTTTCTTTTTTTTTTTTTTTCGGAAATAGAAGTTTACTAAATCTTACCAGTATAACAAGTACTGTCATACAATATACAGGAAGAAAAAAGGAAAATAAATAAATTACATGGGTCACAGTACAGTCCATTGATATACAGCCGGAAAGCAAGGTAAAATAACCTAGAGAAAATTGCTTTTTAAAATAATGACCTGTTCACCTGTAAGGCAGGGTTCCCTGGAAAATGTAACAGCAAAACAAAAGAAAAACAAAATTTCATATCATTCATAACATTGCTCTCTCATGGAGGAGGGTATTAATATAACATATGAGCTGAAATAATCGTATCAATGGGGTGGTTGGGGTAGAGGATCACAGGGAACGATGATTAGCTGTGGGGGTTCCATGGCCCCCTTGGAATGCCTTTGTGAGGTATTATATGACAGTGTTGGGAGAGGGATGCACCCATGGGAGGCCAAAGTCATAGACAGGGAGTCTCTGCTGAGTTTGTCTTATAGACCTCCAGCTAAGTCTGGACCTGGTCTAACCCTGCAGGGCTAGTACATCTATAATTATTTTGCCTTCCTTAGCTGCCTGATAGTGGAAAAAGGGGAGCCACTGGCTGAGGAGTTTATCTTTCTGTAGTCTCAACTTAGCCATAAGCCTTTCCATCTCTTGTATCGGCAGGCAGTTCCTATACCAAGCCTCTGTGTTAGGAGAGGTTGGAGTCAACGAATTCTGGGTAATAGACTTGTTTGCTGCCACTACCATAATAAATATTTCTGGGCTCTATTTTTAACATTATTTGGTAGCAATCCCAGGATCCAGTTCTGAAACTGAGTGGGAGGAGAAACCCCCAACATCCTGACCGCCTCCACCGAAATATGGTCCCAGCATTCTTTCAAAGTGGGGCAAGTCCAGAAGATATGTATGTGAGTGCCCAGTTCTCCACAGTTTCTCCAGCACAAGTCTGAGGGATGTGCCCCATAATGTTTAGAAATCACTGAAATTCGAAAGTACCTCAGAACTATATGCCAGCAAAATTATTGCTGGAATGGGGAAGTCGTCATGCTGTGGACCCCTCCCCACACCGACGCCCAGTCTTGGTCAGTGACTCCCAGACTGGCTTCAGTCCACCACTTATGTTTAAGAAAATCCAGGTGGTCTGTTTCTAAGGTTTATAATATTTTACAAATCTGGGAAATTCTCCTTTGGGCCTGCATTTGCTGAGCCAGAATAGAGAGAAACAACTTCAGGGGGTTCTCCTCCAGCCTCAATTGGGTCTTTCTAGATTCATCCAAGAGGTAATGTCTGCTCTGGAAATATCTAAAGAGATCACCAGGACCAAGGTGGAGTTATCCTCTCAACAGGGGGAGGGATTTAAATGTGTCTCCTTGAAAAAATTGCCCGATATACCGAAGATCTCCCCGGCCCACCTCTGAAAAAACACGTCTAGTTGGTAAGGCTCAAAATCTAAACAGGCCTGCAGTGGCATGAGTTGGTTAATACCCATAGATAGTTTGCATGTGTGGCAAACATCGATCCAAGCACACCTCATCACAGCTACCCACGGGTTTCCATCGCCCAGAGCTCGGAGACTAGTGCCATCCATGTAGATGACATCACCCACTTTGGCTAGGCCAAAGGTGTCTCTCTCTTGGGCAGCCCATGCAGGGACCCCTGCATTGGAAAGATGTGGAATAAAGTGCTGTAATTGGGATGCCCAGTAGTACACTAACAGGTCTGGGAGTCCAAGCCCTCCTTGGTGCTTCGGTGTCATAAGGACTTTCCAACAGATTCTCGGCTTCCTCCCCACCCAGATGAATCTAGAAAGCATAGTTCTTAAAGTTTTCCAGAAAGAGGAGGGGGGTCTCTGGGGCAAGGAGGCAAAAAGAAATAGTAACCTGGGGAGGACATTCATTTGAATTGTTTCAATACGTCCATTTAGAGATCAGGGATGTTCCTTCCATCTGTTACAGTCTAATTGTACCTCCATCAATAATTTATAATAGTTCATTTGATACAGTTTTGAAATGTCCCTTGGGATCCACACCCCCAGGTACATAAATCCAACTGTCGCCCATTTCAAATTCCCTATGTTAACCAGAAGAGAGCTCACCTGTGGGCCCAGGGGAAGCACCTCTATCTTCATTTCATTTATTTTGAAACCTGACACCGAACCAAATTTCTGAATTAACTAAAGTATTTTTGGTAACCAGTGCACCAGATCCAATACATAAAGCAGGATATCATCAGCACAGAATGAAGCCCTAAGCTCCTCTCCATTTACCCTAATGCCCTGAAAGTCTGGGGATTAACATATTAGGGCTGCTAGGGGTTCTAGGCTAAGGGCAAAAATGAGGAAGAGAGCGGGCAACCCTGCCGAGTGCCCCTTTAATAGGGAAGGTAGAGGAAATGGTGCCATTCACCTTCACTTTGGCCTGAGGGGTTCTATATAAATTCTTAATCCATGTTAAGTTAGTCTACAAAACAAAACTTCTGCAGGGTGACATCCAGGAACTGCCAGTCCAAGTGGTCAAATGCTTTTTCTATGTCACTTGAGACCACTGCGTGAAGGGACCCTCTAGGGAATTGTTTAGCTGCAGCTCAGGTGTTTAACAAGAGGCCAATATTATCTTGAATGTGCCTGCCTGGGATAAACCTGGTTTGATCAGGATGGATAAGATCAGGGATTATTTTTTGCAACTGTGTGCCAATCGTCTTCACAAATATTTTTGCATCCTGATTCAACAAAGAGAAAGGGCGGTAGCTAGAACAAGACATACGATCTTTGCTGGGTTTGGGTAATACGTTTATCAGGGCTGCATTCCAAGAGTCTGGGGAACCACCTTCCTCATGAGCTGCATTGCATACTCTGGTCAGTAATGGGGACAACTCCTGAGAAAATGTTTTATACAACTCAGCCACGAACCCATATAGGTGGGCAAGCCCAGAATTTTTCACTTAGAGCCAAGACAGAGCTGAGCCAGGGGTCTGACTTGACTCTACAAGTCAAAACAGAATCTGAGTCATGGCTACCGAAGACTGTTCTCTACATAGCAGTGGCATGTTTCTGTCACTACACTAACTGCTCAGGCTGACAAAACTGCTTACTTTGACAATAACTGGCTTGGCTTGACCTTGACTCTCAATTGCTTACAGAGGTTGAGCAGAGCCGAGCCAGACTCTAAGCTTGCCCACCTCCACAAACCCATCAGGGCCGGGGGGCCTTGCCTGTCTTGTGGGATTTAATAACAGAATGTATGTCACCTTCAGAGAAAGTGGACTCCAAACTTCCTTTCTGATCCTCTGCTAGGACTGGCAGACAGCGGTCATAAAGAAAAGCAGTTATTTTCTCCACGTGATTGGGGCCTCTTTCTTTACCATAAAGCTGAGAATAATACTGGAGAAACTCCTCCGCCATCTGCATGGGGGTGGTCAGAGTGGTATGATTGCCATGCCCTGAAACATGTTTCAGAACATATCTGTCAGCCTCTTGCTTCCTAATGTGGAGAGCCAGTAACCTACTAGCCCTATTTCCCCACTCCTAATACCTCTGATTGGTGAAGCGAAGGGCATTTTCAGTTCTTCACATCACCAAATTATTGTAATCCTCTCTGGCCTGCTTCACTAAAGGAAGAAGGGAAGTGTCTCTGATACATTTATGCTCATTCTCTAATTTAGTTAGGGTTTCCTGTGCTTTATTTAGCAAGCAAAGCAAAGCAAAGCAAAACTGATTTATAAAACGCTATTCCAAAAGAAAGACCATAGCGTTGTACATACATGTAAAAATATCAATAAAACATATAATTAAGTATCTTATTAATAAAATCCAACAATATCATCAGCTGGTTTTCAAATATCTGAGAATGCATATTCAAACAAAAAAGATTTTAAGGCAGATTCAAATGCCTTCACAGACAAGCACTCTCTAATCCGACGAGGTAGAGAATTTCACAGGGTTGGAGTAACAAATGCAAATGACCTAGCTCCAGAATTTGTCAACTGGACCCTGGGAATCTCTAGAAATCCCTCATCTGTGAAATGGAGAGGAGGAAGGGGGCAGTAGGGACAAAGGAGATCTTACAGATATCACGGCCCCTGTCCGTGTAGTGCTTCATATTTCGGTAAGCTGACTTTGATGGCAATCCTCCACTGCCCCAGCTGCCAGTACTGGCCACCGAGCACAGGTGTGACATGGCAAGATCTCGACAAGATGGTCAACAACCTGGCCACCGCATTCTGCACCAGCTGCAGACGGTGAAGGTCCACCCCTGGTAGCCCTAGGTATAGGGCATTGCAGTAATCAAGGCTTGAGGTCACAAAGGCATGGACCAATGTCTGGAGATCATTAGGTGAGACCAGATGCTTTATCTAAGTGATGTTCCTCAGTTGGTAAAATGAGGTCTTGACGATGGCAGACACCTGAGATTTCAGTGTCTGCTCATCATCAAGTACTATGCCCAAATTCCGCACCCGGTCAAAGGTTAACAACTGGTTGCCCCCCAGATACAGTTTGGAGAGTTATCCAGTCACCCGCCCCTCAGCCCAATGACCTCAATCCACAACCAACACCTCAGTCTTGTCCGGGTTCAACCTGAGCCAGTTAGCACTCATTCAGTCCTGAATTACAGAAAGATAGTTATTATAGACCGAGATAGCATCAGTGTGTTCAGGCACAAAGGACATGTAAAGCTGAGTATCATCTGCATAGCAGTGAAAACTCAGCCCGTACTGCCTAATAATGTCTACCAATGGCAGCATGTACACTGTGAATAACAGGATGAAAACACTGAGCCCTGCAGCACCCCATATGGCAGGGAGTGAGGGGCTGAGGAAAAAAAACTACTCCACTGTCTGCACCCTGTCTGTGAGAAAAGATTGGAACCATCTGAGGACTGTACCAGACAGTCCAAAGAATAGCCACAGGTGCCCCAGCAATACCTCATGATCCACAGTGTCAAATGCTGCAGAGAGATGAAGAAGTACAAAGATGGAACAACTCTTTTGATCTCTAGCTATCAGAAGATCATTTAGTACCCGAACCAATGCTGTCTCAGTATTATGCATCTTCTTGAAACTGGACTGGAAAGGATCATAGATTTTGTGGGTGGTAAGCTGCTCCTCAAGCAGCAGTGCAACTGGCTTCTCAATAACCTTACCAACAAAAGGCAGGTTAGAGACAGGCCTGTAGTTTGCAAGACAGTCAGGGTACAGAGAAAGTTTCTTTAAAAGAGGATGGACCACCGCCTCCTTCAGGTGTCCGTGAACACCCTGGTCTCTAATGAGCACCCGACAATCTTCACAAGAACTGATCCGATTACCTCCACAGACTCCACCAGGAGGCGCTTTGGATCGGTGTCTAGACTACAGTATGTTGGTCACAAGCCCTGGATAATCTTCACAACATCCTCAATCGCCAGCTGGTCAGAGTCGGACCAGGCTGACTGGGTGGCTGTAATCTCCCACTGATCAGCACTCTACACATTTGAGTGAGCTGTGCTAATCTCTGACTTAATGGTCACCACCTTCTCTGTAAAGAATTGAGAGAACTCATCACACTTCAAATGTGAAAAAAATCCTCAGCTCTGGAGACAGGTTGGATTGCATAGCCTGTCCACAGTCCAAAAGAGCTGAGCCAGTCGATTCCATGCAGCCACAGTTTCCCTGGATGGGAACTCTGCCTACTTACAGGAAGCTGCGGATTGATAGTCCCTATAATGGGACTTCAATCTAAGTTTGTCATCAATTATGCCAGATTTCTGTCAACATCATTCCAACTTTCCTCCCCACTCTTATCTCCCTCAGAGTCCCATCAAATCATGGGGACCAAGGATGAAGGGTGAGGGGGTGATCCCGGACAGGAGCTATGGAATCCAGGGCCACCACTACTGCCTTATTATAGGCTAGCAGAAGTTCCTTTGGATCCCAGCTCACACTCAAATGCCCCAATATGTCCAAAACCACCATAAGACTATCAGGGGTCAAGCCCTGCAAAGGGCGGTATCGGACCATCTCTGTAGGGGCAGGTCTATCTCTATCAGGTCTATATTGCTCTGACAGAGCAAAGGCCGATGGCACATTTATAAGGTAGAAAAAGAAATGGGCAGACTGGATGGGCCTTGCGGTCCTTATCTGCCGTCAACTTCTATGTTTCTATGTTTCTATTGGTAGGCCATGAAACTGAACCCTATAGTGTGGTGGTTGGAACATCCAGTGGGTTTCACCACCACATCAGAGATCTCAATCCCCAGTAGGAACACTTGGTCCAATGAATGACCTTGAGAGTAGCAAGGCTTGATGCTGCTTATGTTTCAAAGAGGAGTCGGAGATGGTATGGCCATGGATCACAGCCTTGAGGCCATCCCAAATATGTTTAATTGGAGTAGCCTCCTCTCTATTCTCCACTATATAATGTTTGATGTCTTCCTTCACGGAGTTGACAAAGGCCTCATCATGAAGGAGGCCTGCTTTAAGTCTCCAAGTTCCTTTGGCCTCTGACACCCCCCACTCCAGTCTATAGGAGATCATAGCATGGTCTGAGACTGAAATTGGGTGCTTCTGAACTCTTTGAAAGGTATACGCCTACTTTTTGGCAGTAGAGAATCTAACTATTCTGGAATAAGAAGTGGTCACTGTAGAGTAAAACGTGAACTCTGCCACCCTCGTGTAGTGCAAGTGCCATGGGTCCACCATCCCACCCTCCAACATCAAATTTTTAAGCAATTTTGAGCATGCCCATTGCCACTTTCAGGGTGGAGGATTCCTATGCAAACTGGAGTTCTCCACACAGTTCCAATTCCCCACACAGATGATTTGTCCATCCGGGAAACTGGCTAGAACAGAGAAAAGAATCTAAAAAATTTTCCCGTAGGGAGAGTGGTAGCATAAACAGAAGCCACATGAAGCAGGTGGCCTGCACAATATCTCAGAGACTATAACCAGTCTCCCAGACCCCTTCATGTGTAAGTGAGTTATTTAGAAGGGTAAACCTTTGTGAATGAGGACTGCAACCCCTGCCTTCTTAGCATCTGGGTGTGCATCCACATACATTCCCCACTAGAGATGTGAGAAATCTGCGAATTTTGTTCTGCAAAATATTTTGCAAAATTCATGCATTTCTTGAAATATTTCGCAGGTGCGAAATGCTAAATTCTGCCAGTGAAATTATGAATTTTGCCCATGAACATGTGGAATTTCACCGCTCTCAGGAAAAATTCTGCAGCTTGAGGGTGACATTCTGCATTTCATGGGTGAAATTTGCAATTTTGCCACTGGAATTTTGTAATTAGGACCTGTGAAATTCATCAGCAAAATCCGTGAATTTCGTGAAATGTTTCACACAGCAAAATTCATGATTTTGCCAGAATTTTGCCAGTGAAATTTTATTTTGCTGCATCTCTATTTCCCATCCAAAAGCGACAGATTTTCAAATTCCCTTGGCCATTAGCTTGGTTTCTTGCAAACAAGTTGTGTTGCATTTTCCGTTTTGGAGCGCCTGCAGAATTCTGGCTCTGTTTACCACATTACTTATACCCATAACATTAAAGGAACAGATTATAGCCACTGAACAATTTAGATAAGAAGTGCAACATTCTCTATCCCCCACATACCAACACCTCCCCTCGATCCCCCAATAAATGTTCCCTTTGAGAGCAAAAAAGAGAGAAAAAAAGCAAGAGAAGTAGCACAAACCAGGTCATCAAACATTGAACAAGAACATTCATAACATTAAACATCATAAACTGTATGCCTCTTAGAGGCTAGTACCAATAGGTACGGGGTTGGTATAGATGTATTATCCACCTAAAATGGCAAAATACCACTGAGGGAATCTTCAACTAGCTGAGGTTTTTAAGGGTTGGGGTGACTGGATCTCAGCTGGCTACCTCCAAAGCCACATCCTTCATAATGACTTATGACATTCCCAATTTGAGTTCTGCCTGGTGGTAATAATGAGATCAAGTAGACTTGGGTGAGAACACAGCAAAAAAACCCATTGTCAGGTCATGGGGTCCATGAGGTCCAATCTAAATGTCAGACTCCTTCATGGTACCCCCACCTCAACCCTGACAGTAAGACTTGCATCACCCCTGTAAACAGGGTGATCTGGTAAACACTATATGAACTTAGAAAATGCATAATTCAAAGTGTGTAAAGTAACTACTACTAATTGAACATCAGAAAAAAATGATACCATCAAAACTGTTATATGCCCCCTATTTCAAAATATAGGGATATTAGTTCAAAATAACAGACATGGGGGGGGGGTCTTCACTCAAAATAAGGACCCCCTTTGCCAGTTCTATTCTCCCTCGCACCCCCTTACACATTCACCCCTGAACTCCCTGCCCCTTACAGGCCTGACAGACCACCAGGTCTCTGAATAACTTTCAACTGTCCTGCTCAACATATTAGAGGTGGCCCTTGGAGCCAATGCTCCATCCTTTGGTCCAGTTACTACACTTTAAAAGAAAATAGTGTGTTGGACCACTCAGCTATGCCTGAGGTAGTTCCCTGATCACTCCAATTGGCTGAGGCAATAGATGTTTCAAAATGTACAAGTCGGCCTTGCCTACTGACTCATCCTCATCACCAGAGAAGCATTTTCAGTCTGTATCTTCTGTGGATGGGCATATAGGTGGTGTAATTCAAGGCCCCTAAATAGGGAGAATCCAACTGAGGAATGTCAGACCACTAGAAATGTCTGGACTGTGATGAGGCAGGAAGTAAACAGATGATGGTCCCATCCTAAAGACAGTCCATGGGGAACACCTCTGGCCTCTCCATTGGACCTAGCATCCCCAAGGGTGCCGACCAGGGCATTGCATTGGATTCTGAGAAGTAGTGAAGGAAGAAGACGGAGTCCATCAGCGTAAAACAGGTAGTTTTGTTCACTTTAGCTTTTGGGGTGAAATCACACAGAGGAGAGGGGGCGAGAGAGAAAGCTCGGCCCAATCAGGTCATCAGGCCCAAGTGAGACAAAGCAGCAATTGCAATGGTTAAACCATCTTACTATCTTCAGGGCTTCTTCTTCAGTTTAATCCATCTGGTAAGATCTGAGTGTAAGGGGAGAAGGCTGTCACTGCATCGCTTATCATTGGAAGTGCCTTGTGATGCTGTAGACCAGAGGAGGTCCTTGATTTCTTTTACTGCAGTTTCCTCCTTAAGATTTGCAAAGGTACTTCCAAGTGTCTGCAGAAACTGGGATGCAGCAAGCAGGTTATCGTGAACCTTTGGACAATCCGAGTCATGCACCCAATGTTTTGCTGGGTAACGAAGCTGGGCTTTTGTGCCTTTCTCCCTCAGCTGTTTAATGACAAATCGGACTTTTTTCTGCTTTGATAGAAGAAGGGTCTTGGTCAACATACACCCTATGGCCATCAAGATTAAGATTTTTCTTCACCCATGCCACATGGAGTATTTTATCTTTCGTAGTATAACGCAGACATTTGATGATAATCGATCTGGGGGTAGTGTCTGATTTGAGTTTTGGTGCCGGTGCCCTGTGGGCCCACTTGATCCTCGGATCAAAGTCCTCAGCAAGATCCAGTTCTTTTTGAGCCAACATTCAAGATATCCAACTATATGGTCCTGCTCAATGTCCTCTGGAAAGCCAAACACTCTGATATTATTCTGGCTGGAGTGAGCTTCTGCCTCTTCTGCCCAAAGGGTGAGTTCTTGCTCTCTTTTGTAGAGGTAGGTTAATGATCTGCTGTATGCCATGTGTTCTTCATGCATTGTGCCCACAACAGTCTCCACCTTAGTTGTGTGTTGTTCTAACCGCTTAAGACTTTTGTGGATACTGGACACCTTATTGTCAATCCGGTGTAGCAGTTGTAGGATGTTTTGGTTGTCTGTTTTACTTCTGTAGAGCCAGTGTCAGACCTGTAAGCATCTTCCTCATCAGCTGACCCCATGGTATGCAGCGAGGTGTGAGAAGAGGCAAGGTTGGGACTTCTAGGCCACAAGTCTGGTGGCTTAATTTTCTGTTGTGCATCCTTATTTGCTGATTTTTTTGAGCCCCCCATGTTCTTTGGCAATTGTTCCCAAAACATAGCAGTATGAGAGCTCAATTTGCCAGTGAAATAATAGTCGATGGTTATTGATTATACAATTATATCATTGGATGAACAGAGTTCTGAATTAGGCTGCCATGCTGGAGGCTGATGTCCACATCAGACAAAGTTTTTCTGGATCTGAAAATGATGTGAACAATATGAATCCTAACACTAATGAAGAACATAGCAACAATAATAACAATAACATAACCAGGACCGGCACTAAATGTCCTTCTGAACCAAAAAAGCATGTTACCAATGAAATGATAGTAGAGTTTCAGAAAGAACTGACAGGAGTTACTCATAGAGGTATTGAACATTTTGCTACATATGCCAAGAGACTTCCAGCTGCTGAAGCAGCATGCAAGGAGGAGGAGGCATCCTCATCAAATATAGCCTTAAATGCTGTCTGAGGTAATGAATGCTGATAAAGATAGTGGTGATAGTGGGCGCTGGGAATGGGATAGCCCAGGCTGTGTCACACCTGATGATGAAGGCACTTCAGGTTCTTCTGAATCTTGAAGTCGGTACTAGTTTCGATGAGGATGTAGGAGAGGATGCTGCTATAGGGTATGACAGGCAAAGGCAGTATAGCACAGTGGTTTAAGGCTCTGAGCTGCAAATCTGGTAACATCCAGCAGACCAGACCTGTGTTTGAATCACACAGCTTCCACTTGAATACTGTGTGACTCTAAACAAGTCACTTAACTTCCCTGTGCTCCCAGGTCGCACCTGTAAAAAAGCTTTCAGCTTAGTGTGATACTCCTGGTTAAACAACTACAAAAAAAAAAACAGGCAAATGCAGAAAAAAAATCATGTGCTAAACGTGAAAATAAGATGACCATGAATGAGAACAATTCCTGTGAACAAGAAATAGCAGTATAAGGTTTCCTCCAGGTCCCTTGACTGTACAAGAAATAGTGCCAGGCACCGTAATACAAAGCACAAAGGGTAACTCTTTAGTGTGGAATTTATTTTATATTGACCCTGCAGCAACTCATGAGCTGTATGAAGTCCGTGCAACAAGATCGTTAGTCGTCATGGCAAAGCAGGATATTTTGGAACATCAGCAATGATACGACATGCAAAGGCAAAACGCCAAATTGAGTGAGACAGGGCAAGGGACAGTGTGGTAGGTATGGGCAGTAGTGGACGTGGTGGTGATGGTGAACATAGTGACAATGAACTGGTAGCAGGAACTAGCATTTAATCTCTGTATGAGCCCTTGCAGTCTTCCCAAACAAACATAGATTGTTCTCATCTGACACCATCAAGTACTACAAATCCCACAGTAATACTCCACATGAAAAAGGTGTGAAAAGTACATCCCCCCAAAATTAAACTATCTCATCATTCTCGTCAAATAACATTAAAAGAAAGTGTTGTGAGGACATCAAAATGTATCTGCAATCATCCAACATGCCAGCTGTTAAATAGAGCCATTGCAGAGCTGTTGGCTGATTGTCAACTTCCTTTTGCTTTTGTTGCCCAGAAAGGTTTCTTCAAGTTCTTGAACCAGATTGAACCACAGTACACCATTCCCTGTCGAACGTCTTTCTCAATGGTTGTATGGCTTGGTGTGTAGTACGGTCATTAAACAGTTGTAACTCTCTGAGGTGAAGTAGGTTTACATAACCACGGATATATGGACCAGCAACCAAACAACTGACTAGATGACTGTTACAGCTCATTGGGCAAGTTTTCCACCAGAAGGTTATAATTCCCATTCTAGTGCAAGTAGTAGGAAGCAGGCTGTATTATATGTCACCACTTTTGAAGACAACCATACTGCTGTATATATATTGGAGGAGCTGCAAAATCAGTTCCAGAAATTGCTTACTCCATATTCCTTATCTCCAGGGTTCATAGTATCAGATAATGGTACCAACACAGTCAAGGTTGTTAGAGATGGCAACTACCAGTACATACCTTGTTTTGCACATTATTTAAATCTTCTCATCCATGGTTTCTTAAATGTAAACGGAAATGTTGAAAACTTGTTAGGTCTTACTAGGAAAATATGTAGGCATTTCAGCCACTCTGTAAAGGCTCAAGCAATTCTGAAGGGGCTGCAGAAGTCAAACAACTTACCATTGCATATATTAAAGCAGGAGGTTCCAACCCACTGGAATTCAAAATGTTACATGTTGAAAAGACTTCTTGAACAGAAAAAAGCTGTAAAAGATTACACCATGCAGACTCAAATAGGTCAGTAGACATCATGTTCAGTTCAATCAATTGTACTCTACTGGAATTTTTGGTTACCTTATTGGAGCCACTTGAGGCTGCCACACATGATGTCAGTGCAGACAGTGCAACTCTGAGTCACATTTTTCCTCAAATCTGATTTCTTCACATTTTCCTTGATGGCATAAAGAACGACTTTCAGTCAAAAGATGACACCACTGTTGTTATGCTGGCAGATGACTTAAGTATCACACTGTTGACTGATCACAGAATAAATGCCATGTTTTAGAATGACACCTATGTGTTGTCTGCATTGCTAGATCCCTGCTTCAAGTGGAACATTGAGGCCATCCTTCCTTCAGGGGAAGACATTGAGTATTGCAGAGATCTGCTAACCAAATGTGACTTTGCCCTACAAACACCATTAACTGATGTAGCAGTTAAACCCTGCAGAAATCATCACAGCGCACCTCTGGTGCAGACAATATCACATCTATCAATTCTTCAGTCAGCGGTGTCATCAGCGAGGGAAAGGACATGTATAGCTACTGCTTGGGCATGCTATGTTCAGAATCAAAAAGGCAAATCACTTATGAGCTGCCTGCAACAACATGGACTGGTATCCTGAAAAGAAAGTGTAGCTGGTTCATCATGCAGCACAATGATCCTACAGTACTCAACAGGCCATACTGTGATTGGTCTAGAGGAAAATCTATTACCATATTGGAAACAAAGAGAACGATATGGCCAGATCGAGCAAATCTTGCAATAATGTACCTCAGTTGTCCACCTTCAAGAGTATATTCAGAACACATATTTAGGGCAGCTGGAGGAATAGTCACTGACCACAGACCACTGCTAAGTCCTGCAAATGTGGAATGGCTTACATTTCTCAAAATGTATAGTGAAAATTTTCCAGTCGATTTATGTGAGTATGATCCTGAACATGAACAACAGCCTGCAAACAGTGATACTGAATATGATGACTAGGTTGCACACAAATGAATGGAATCATCACCACTGCCACCATGCCAGCCATATATGCTACACAATTACTACTCTTAGTTTTCTTTTGTCAGTCATCAGCTTATATTATGCAAGTTTGATCGATGCTCACTATGGGAATAATTTTTTAAAACAGCAGCAGGCTCAATCATAGCAGCTACGCCTCTTGTACCTGCCTCAACAATGCCCACCATGGGTATTTTTTTAAAACAGCAGCTGCACCTCTCTTACCTACCTCAGCAATGCCTGCAATGGGTATAACATTTAAAACAGCAGCAGGCTGAATCACAGCAACTGCACCTCTCATATCTACCTAAGAAATGCCCACCAGGGGTATAATTTTTGGACACAACAGCAGGCTTGCTAAGAGAGTCTATGCCTTTCATACCTGACTCAGCTATGCCCACTATGGGTATAATTTTTGGGAACAGCAGCAGACTTGCTAAGAGAGCTTGCGCCTCTGTTACCTTCCTCAGCAATGCCCCCATGGGTATAACAGGTAAGGGCACCAAACAGACAGTGTAATAGTCCCCAAAAAACAGTCTTTATATGATTTTTGTTATGGTCAGGGTTGGGTAATCAGGTAGTAGAATGGGTCGGGTAGTGACTACACAACCTGACCCGACTATTTGGTTTTCATCCAGGTCTTTTTTGGGTACTTTTGGGGTACCTGTGGGTAGTCTTGGTGGTCAGGTATTTTTTTTTAACATATAAGATTTTATTGGATTTTAAGAGATAAGGAGCACATCACTGAGTACTACAAAAAGTACAATAACACAGACAGCAAGTACAGGTCAGACCATGTCTAACAGATACAAGGTTATTCATCCTCAAGCAACATTAGGACAACTATACAGAACAATAAGACATGTCCACAGATATTATAAAAATAAACAGGTCAAATGCTTACACTCTCCACTATAGGAAAAACTGCATTCAGGAGGACTAGAGCAAGTGGCTGCAGTATTACGGTGGTACCAGGGGGTTTGCAGGTGGTGTAGGAAGTTGACATAAATCAGACTGCAGGTATGCCCCCCATTTAGACTGATAATGACACATGTTTCCCCCCTGTGCATAGGATAGCCATTCAAGGATGGATAGATGGTCTATGGCCACCTGCCAGACTTTCCAAGTGGGTAGTGCCGCTTGGCACCAATGCATAAGAAGGAAACACTTGGCTTCCAGAACAGCAAGTAATATCCAGTCTTGGTGAGGTTTGGGTAGGTCAGCCAGCGACGATGTGTTACCTAGCAACAACTTCAAGTCTATCAGTGCGATTGGAAGGCATAACACCTTAGATAGGTCAAGGGCTACTGAGGTCCAGAAGGGGAAAAGTCATGGGCAGGACCACAGTATGTGTAGCAGATGGTCGTCGGGTTGTGAGCAGCGCCAGCAGTTGGTATGACTTAACAGACCGCAGGCATGAAGCACTGTTGGTGTACGGTGCCAGAATAGTAACATTTTTAGCTGAAGAAAATGACTCTTAGTGTCTCTATAGACTCAACGGATATCTTTCCGGTAATGGTCCCACTGTACCACAGAGATATCAAGACCGAAGTGCGAGGACCATTTTAGTCTACAGGGCGTCATTGAATTTGGCTCGGCATCCCTCTATGTCATATAAAATCTACCAAGGAAACCCTTGGAGGTGGGGAGCTTATTTAGAGAACGTAGCCATTGCCATTGAGCACTTGCCTGGTGGTGAGCGGTGAAAGTGTGTATGGCATCGCGGATTTGGAGGTACCTCCAAAAGTCCCGATGTGGTAGAGAGAATTTGGCCTGCAGTTGCTTGAAGGATAGGAGCAACACTGTGTCAGGAGGACAGAGGTCTTGCACAATACGAATTCTGTGGGCCAGCCAAGAGGACCAATGTAATATTAATAATAATAAATAATACTTTATTTATTATGCTCCTTTCAAATATCAAGGCGCAATACAATAAGATAAAAATACAGAAATCAACATTATAAAACCAAACAGAAGCAGATCAATGAACAGTAAAACCACAGGCTTTTTTCCCACAGGAAGGATTTCAAAGCCTGTTTAAAACTCCCCACAATCGTGCACTCCCTAATACGACGGGGTAGAGAATTCCAAAGGGAAGGGGCCACAAACATAAAAGCACGGGCCCCAACAGATTTTAAAATCACCCTGGAATCTCTAGCAACCCCTCGTCAGCTGAGCAGAGCAATCTCACAGGTTGGTAAGGGAGCAGGAGTTCTTTCAGGTAATCAGGGCCCAGATCATGCAAGGCTTTAAAAGTCAGTAATCCAACTTTGAAGGTGATCCGCCACTGAAATGGCAGCCAGTGCAGTTCCTGAAGTACTGGTGTAATATGGAAAGATCTAGGAATACCCATCAACACCTGAGCTGCGGAATTCTGCACCAGCTGCAAGTGGCGGATATCAACCCCCGGAAGCCCAAAATAAAGCGAGTTGCAGCAGTCTAGGTGCGAGGTCACAAAGGCATGGATTAAAGTTGTCAGATCACCGGATGGAACAAGGTGCTTGATCCTAGTGATGTTTCTTAGATGGTAGAAAGATGACTTAACCACCGTTGACACCTGGGACCGAAGAGTCAGCCCCGCATCTAATATCACCCCCAGGTCTCGCACCCATTCAGAGACCTGTAGCTCGACATCCCCAAAATACAGTCCAGATTGGGAGCCGGCCCCAGGTCCCCCTATCCGGCAATCTGGATCCAATACCAACACCTCAGTCTTCCCAGAGTTCAACTTCAGCCAGCTGGACCTCATACAGTCCTGGATTTCATTGAGGCAGCTGTTAAATACCGAGATAGCTCCTTCCTGGTCGGGTGCAAAGGATAGGTATAGCTGGGTATCATCCACATAACAATGAAACCTCAGCCCATACCATCTCATAATGTCTCTGAGGGGAAGCATGTACACCGCAAACAACATGGGTGACAATACAGAGCCCTGAGGAACCCCACAAAATAGAGAGATGGGATCAGAGAAAAAAAAAACTGAAACCACCCTCTGAGTTCTTCCGGTGAGGTATGAAGTGAACCATCTGAGAACAACCCCAGAAAGCCCACAAATACATCTCAGGCGCTCAAGTAGGACCCCATGGTCAATGGTGTCAAATGCTGATGGCAGATCTAATAGTACCAAAATGGACCATTTTCTCTGGTCTCTTGCCATCAGGAGATCATTGAGCACCCGAACCAGCGCAGTCTCTGTACTGTGCCTCTTTTAAAAACCTGATTGGAGAGGTTCTTAGATGCTATGGATGGTCAAGTGGTTCTCCAACTGGGCAGCCACTACTTTCTCGATCACCTTCCCCATGAAGGGGAGGTTCGAGATAGGCCTGTAGTTGGCAAGACAGTCTGGGTCCAAAGAAGCTTTCTTCAACAAGGGTGTCACCACTGCCTCTTTCAAGGAACAGGGCTATTCACCCGAGTCAAGAGAGCGCCAGACTATTTGTGCTAGAACCAGCAGAATAGACTCCCCACACCCCAAAATTAGGGAAGTAGATCCTGGATCTAAACTACAGCAGGTAGAGCACAACCCTTGGACAATCTGCATAACATCCATGATTTCCGGGTGCTCGAATGTACTCCAGGAAAACAAAGGGGTGGTGACCAAGTCCTGACCAATAGCAACCCGCACAGAATGTGTTAAATAGATCTCTGACCTAATGTCAGCCACCTTATCAGCAAAGAACCAAGTAAGCTCATCACATTGTAATTGTGAAAATGCTCTATGGAGCTGTAGACAGGTTGGGTTGCACAATCTGTCCACAGTTCTGAACAGCTGAGCTGGTCGGTTCTGAGCGGCAGAAATTTCCCCTGACAGGAACTCTGCCTTCTTACGAGAAATTTCTGACTGATAGAATGTAGTGAGGTTCCAACTATCTGTAAGTTGTTATTATGCCATAATGGAGTGTAGTGTATTGGAGGGGACCAGGACTTTGTAGGTGTATGTGACTTTGACATAAGTAGTCTCCAGGCATGAATGGTGCCAGTTATAGTTAGGGGGAGGTGATGACGGCACTGAGGATGCTGCATAAGGAGGTCATAGAAAGTAGCCCCATGTGCCAGGTCAGTTTCCAACTGGACCTAGAATGGGGAACCTGAGGGGGTAGGTACAAACCATTTTGTCACATGAGCTGCCTTACAGGTGAGATGGTAGCCCAGGGACCACGAGACATTCAGACCACCCCGAGACCCATGCACCCTCAACTTATGCTTGCTCCATCTTGGAGGTTTATTATCCTACAAAAAACAGGAATCTAAGTTTTCCAGGGATGTGAACAGTTTAGGGGAGAGGGATAGAGGTAAGTTATTAAATAAATACAGGACCCTGGGCAGGAGAAGCACTCAAACTGCGGCTACTCTGCAAGGCAGAGAGAGTTGCAGTTTGTGCCACCATTCCACCTCCGTGGAGAGCTGTGCAAGTACAGGGAAGAAATTGGCTGACTCAAGGTTGGATCATTTGGTGGGAAGCTGAACACTGAGGTAGGTGAAACCTTGGGCAGCCCAGGATAAGTTTGTGCCTTGAAGACAAGCGCTGGTACAGCCATCATTGAGAGTAGCCAAAAGGGTCTTTTTCTGATTGACTTGCAGACCAGATAAGGCAGCAAAATTTTGGAGGACAGGACCCTGAGCACCTTTGGAAGAGATTGGTAGGGAAGGGACAGGGTAAGAAGGAGATCATCAGCATACGCTGCAGCTAGATAGGAGTGACCTACAATTTTGATGCCCTGGATCTGCGGGGAATAGGTAACGAGTTGAAGCAATGGGTCCAGCGCCACCAAAAATAAAAGGGGGGAAGGGGACACTCCCGTCTGGCACCTCTATGGAGGGAAAAGGGGGGGTGGAATATCACTATTAGTGAGGATTGAGGCCATAGGAGAATGATATAGCGTATCAACCCATTGCTTAAAGTATCCACCAAAGCCATAGAGGCGTAGTATTTCATGCAAGTAATCCCATTCGATAGAATCAGATGTTTTGGAGAAATCAATTGCAAGAGCGGCCATGGGGAGGGGTGATTTGGAGGCAAGCCATTTAAGGTTCAGCAAACATCTAGTGTTGTCTACCCCAGCCTTGCCTTGCATGAAGCTTGCCTGCATCGGATGAATGATAGAAGGGAGGACAGACATCATTCTAGTGGCAAGGGCCTTGGCTAATATCTTAGTGTCTATTGACAACAAAGATATAGGCCGGAAATTTTCACAGTCTAGCTGGTAGTAGGATTTTTTAGGGAGTAATGTAATGAGGGCTTCCCTCATAGTGAGTGGGAGAGAGCCCGCTTTGTGGGAGGCTTGTAGGGAAAGCTGAAGTGGTCATAGAATGTCGGGCCCTAAGGCTTGGTATAGCTCCACCGACATACCATCAGGACCAGGGGCCTTCCCTCTGGCCATGTTCAACAAGGCCTGGTGAAGCTTTTCACAAGTAACAGGGGAGTCAAGATATGCTGCCTGGTCAGGGGTAAGGACGGGTATGGCAGCAGGTTGACAAAAAGACATGACTTTCTGAGAAAGTTGAGCCCCAGTATGAGAGGGCTGGGACTGATACAGTAACTCGTAAAATTGTGCCATAGTACGATTAATGTCACTGGTGCTAGAAGCTATAAGTCCTACTCTGGTATGAAGTGCATGAATCCGGGTCTCGGCCCATTGTTTCCAAAGTCGAAAGCCTAAAAGTCTTCTGCACTTCTCCCACTCCATCCTAGAAGGCGTACTTTGATCTGAGCAGAAGCCATTCAGCCTTCAGCTGCAAAATGACATTAATCTGGTATTTCAGCCCTACAATCTGCCGATGTAGATAACGATCACAGGAGGTGTTGGTGTGGTTTTAAAGCAGCGTTCTAAGGTGACAAGCTTGGCTTACAGCTTGGTTAAGGCTGCTCTGCGAGCTCTGTCCTGGGCAGTGGAGAAAGCAATAATACAGCCATGTAGGACCACTTTAAAAGCTTCCCAGACCATGTCATGCGAGACTCTGCAGTCAGAGTTAAGAGAAAAATAGTCCTTGGTGGCTTGGGCCAAAAGAGTACGAAAGTATGGGTCTTTAAGGAGGAGAGGGGTTACTCCTCCAACGGGTAACAGAGGGATGATTACTGGGTGGGGTATAGGTAATCTGGATGGGAGCATGATCAGAAATCAGTATTGAGCCCATGGTATTGTCTGACATCCCCCCAAACTGCCATATCATTAGCAAGCCAGAAATCAATGCGGCTTTATGAGCGGTGTGCAGATGAGAAGTACGTTTAATCGCAGCCCGTGGGGTGGTCTTTTCACCAGGTATCAGTCAATCCAGACTCCTCAATCATATCCTGAAGTGATTGTCTGGCCTTTGGGCATGCGTATGGGGTGGGGAAGGATATATCAAGAAAAATATTGCCGACTGTATTAAAGTCCCCACCGAGCACCAATGGGAAGGGTGGGACATCTGGGTGGAGTGAGGATAGGGCCTGGCTGATTACAGGGAAGAAGTTAATGTGCTCATCATTAGGAGCAAATAAATTACCTAGCAACATAGACCCCACTGGGGAGGAGAATTTGGTCACCACCCATCTACCTTGGGTATCCTTCCTGACATCCTCCACCTTCCAGGGGGAGGTGCAATGAAGAAGGATAGCCACACCTTTAGTCTTAGTGAGGAAGGAACTGGCCAAGACTTCTCCCACCCAAGATTTCTTCAGCCAAGAGGTTGCCAGGGACAGGAGGTGAGTTTCATGTAAAAGTGCAACATCGGCGTGTAGAGATCTCAAGTGTTGGAGAACTTTCATCCACTTGATAGGGTGATTGAGCCCCTTAACATCCCATGAAATAAACTGGTAACCTCAAATGGTATGCGTGTTTGATACCATGTCCCTGCCCAACCAAAAAGAAAGAGTACTTACTGCGGTCCAGGGAAGGGGAGGGAGCACATCAGGGGAGAGTTCAGGGGAAGGGAAGCACCTTAAATACACCAGCACTGCAAGTACGTAACCCAGGAGCAGAGAGAGTGTGAGCATAACTGAGCACCAGAGATGTGACGTCCTTATATTGAAGAGCTATAAAAGATCAAAGGTGAAAATTAAAATACAAGTATTAACAGTAGTATAGGACAAGACAGCCCAAAAATCAACAAGCTAGTGTTAATAAGTACACAACAGTGTAAACACGGCATGGGTGAGGAGGTCAAACTGGGGGTAGAGTGAGTGAAACCAAACAAATTGAGTCATCCCAAACCAAGGACAGACTCAGGGTTGGGTGTCCCAAACCCCAGGAAGGAGGACTGGGTTGGTCGGGGGGATGTGGGGGCAGAATAAGGAGGAGAAGGAAGGTGGGAGCGCCCTACTACCAGTCCAACTCAGCATCAGTAAGACTGTTAAGCCCTGGGCTAAAGTATGGAGCAGAGGCAGCTCAGGCTACAACAGCAAAAAAGAATGTAGCTAACAATATAAAACAGTAAGGAGAAAAAGGGAAATACAAAGGCCTCATTTAAAGTGGTCTGCAAACAAAGGGCATCAAAATGAGAGATCAGCCCATATTACAACAGTCAATATTCAAGTATTGAAGTAGAGACTAGTCAGAGACTGAGGCAGTGGCGAGGGAGGGGGGAGAGCTTACCACTTGTCTTTGTGTCCCTTAAGTGTGCAGCAGGGAGGGTAGAGGCGCAAGATGCATTTTCCAGATAATGCCTTAACAGGAACCTGAGATCACCATATAGAAAAAATTGGTAAGCACAACAAATATAACCAGTTCAGGAGCTGAGTCCTTCAGCCTGCTGAGAGAGACCCAAGGGGGTTCCCCAGAGTCCACAGAAGTATTTGGCACCGCTGCAGTGTAGCTAATCAGGCTGGGTCACACAGGAGATACATTGTCCATTGCTTCGATAAGAGAGGATTCAGGAAATTTGGCCCAATCCACTGGATGTGCTGTATCCATCTCTTGGGAGTATGGCAGCTCCATGTTTGCTGGGTCAATAATAGGAGAGGGATATTTTCTGTATATTTTAGCTGGTGGAGCATTCAAGTGCCTGCTGGGTAAATGCAAGGGTCCACGCCATGCTCTCTGCCTGGATTTAGTGAAGGACACAGTTGATCACTGAGGGAGAGAGGATGTATGAGGTAGAGACTTCACGGCTGTAGGCTTAGGCAGAGCAGCGGAGGCTGAAGAGCAATCAGTAGCCGATGGGGGACCAGGTTGAGAGTGGACCTATCTGGCTGGTAATACATCCCTTGGAACCCCAGGAGGAAAAGAACAGTTCTGACTAGAAGGCACCATCTGATTAGGTTCTCAAAGCCTTTTGGGATTTGTAGTGAGAAAATGCAGGGCTGGCCAAAATTTGGCTATCCAATGTTCAAGCTCTGCCGGATGGTCAGCATTCAGTTCTCTCCCATCCCTAGACACACAGAGGCTGGTAAGGGTTTTAAACTTGAATCAAAAGTCATTCTGCTAGAGAAAATATTTAAGGGGTCCAAAAGCTCTCCTTTTCGCCGCAGTCTCTTGGGCAAAATCACAAAATAAGGAAATCTGGACCACTTGCCAGTGCACTTCCCCAAGGTCCCCGGCAGCATGGAGGATTCGTTCTTTAGTGGAGTAACTGAGCAAATAAGCTACCACTGGCCTGGGCACATCAGTAGATTTATTATGGTGAGAAGATACCCGGTGTGCCCTCTCCACTTCTATGGAGCCTCTCCAGCGGTCTCTCAACATAACAAGGAGATTGTCGTTCAGAAATCTTTCAATCAACTGGCCTTCTGCCCCCTCTGGGAGTCCAATAATCTGCAGATTGTTGCGGTGACCCCTGTTTTCCTGATCCTCAGCTCTATCCCAGAGAGCTGCGAGTCATTCCTCATGCTGTTGTAATCGCTGCCATATCTGTATTTGTTGGAGCTCACAGGCCTCAGTATGTTGCTCCGAAACATTCATCTGGTCTTGAAGTTGCCGGACTTCAGTAAATGTGCCTGACAGGGAGAGACTAATATCATCCAACCGAACCAAGAGTGCTTCTAGCATTTTAGTGATGTATTGAGGAGATTCCTCCACTGAAGTCTGCAGCATGGGAGGTGGATTGCTCGAGGTCAGTGAGAGGGCTGAGATTTAGCGGTCCATAGTTACTGCTGGGCGGACTGAAGGGGGTAAGTAGAGAAATCTCTGGTGTTCTGAGCTGATCTGGTGCCCGTGAGGCAAAATTCTGGTAGCCACATTTGGTTCGTAGGCGCACAAGCTGATACAGGGCCTACGCGGCCTAGCTCATCCAAGAACTCCGTGGACAACGGTGCTGCAAAAAGTAGCAAATCACATCAAAATCCATTCAAGAGGTGCACCGCCCAGTAGGTATACGTTTCACCCATGCATTAGCTGGTAGTTGGGGGTTTCAGTTCCATGGCATCATGATGCCCAAGCTCAGATGGTCCTTGGTTAGGGAAGAGCTCACAAATTAAGCAGCCATCATGAAGGTGGCTAAACCACGCCCCCCCCCCCCCCATGGTCAGGTATTTTAATACTCACCCATCCCTACTTTTAAAGCATTTTAACTCTGTTAAAATGGTTTAAAAGTTTTGTGTCTAAAACTATGCTCAAACCCTACATATAGGCAGGATTGAAACCAAACAAACAGAAAGAAATGATGAACTCACTAGATGATGCTTTTAAAAGTTTTATTGCAGTGTGCAATAAGGTGCAGAACAAGTTTCCCCCTACAAAATGTCCTAGATTTAGATCAAGGACCAGATTTTTAAAGGGCTATGTATGGCCTGCTTCACGCTCTGCACCACAATACTTTGTTTCTGCCACTACACCAATCCCTTCTACTGCAACTGTGCCCATTTCTCAAAGGTCAGATGTAATTGCAACAGTTTTTCCCAATTTACATCGGCTTGCAGCAAATCTGGGGCACAAGCACTGTAAAGACAGTCCCCAAGATTAATGCAAGCTAGACCACAAAAAGATGGTCTAACCTGCACCAATTGCTGCACACAATGGAAAATCCTGTTAGACGGCAACAAGCCCAGTGAGCCATATCTTTGGTGCACCTGTGTCTTGCAGCAATTTTGGGGCTGTGAAAATCCAGCCGTAGGACTGTAATCATTACACATTCAAAACTTCTCCTTACACTACCTATACCGTTGTTTGACCTGTGGCGCAGCAGATGCTTGGTTGTCCACATCTTCATTCTTTCTTCTTTTTTTTTTAATTGAATATGCTTTATTGAATTTTAACACCAAAATAAAAAAGAATACAACACAGCTGAACAACAGTTGAACCAGATTCAAAAAACTTGAGTATACATAATACAGGTGAGAACAGAATAGAGTAAAGCGGAAATTCTTTCTTTCTTCTTATGCGTACTTCAGCATTCTCTATACTTTTAGAAGAAATTTCTTCAAATAAAATGTATTTTTATAAAAACTGAAATGAGTTAAAAACTAACAAGACATAGCAAGGAATTGCTCACAGCGTTAAATGAATGAACTGTAGTAAACCTCTGGTATGTTTTTAATACATTTGAATATTCAGGATTACAATTTATCACATATATATCATCTTTATGCAATTGTTACACATGGGAATGTGGCAATGATTATATATGGGCATAAGGAATATGTATGAATAACATTGTGTTAGATGCATGTATCTTAAAAGTCTCTACCCACTGATAAAGCCCTGTATGTAGGCTGCTTGTGACAAGCCCACCCGTCTGCACCCTGATCAACACCCCATCACAGCCAGCTGTCATAGACCTTTCTCCCTGTTCAGCCCTCACCGTGTCCTTGTGCCCACACTCGACCTTCTACAAAGGTGGCACTCCTTCCCCTGTATCAGAAAGGAATGTGTTTTTCAAAATGTTTAAAATAGATTTAGTGTGCTCTTTGGAATGATGGTTACCCCAGAAATTCACACACTGTACCTCTTTTATTAAAATGCCCAACCAATCTGTATATTGTGCTAAATAATAACTACTTCATTTACCTAGTATATTTATGCATTGGTCAAAATTGAATGAGGTACTTACAGGAGAAAACATTGAAAGTAATAGGAGTTTAACAATAAAAATGCAAACTTTGCCTTCCTATAGCTAGGTGAAACTTACAAGTGAAGAACTGGAAACAGCACAGCCTCTTTTGTTCAGTGAACTTGAAAGACACCTCTGGCACTTACCCTCCCTTTCTAGCACTTGTAGTATTATTGATCCACCTAAGCTAGTTTTACATTGCACTTACATATTTTGTTTCCCACTGTTATATTATATTATTGTTAAACCCTCACTGAATGCTTAATGCCACCTTGTATTTGTTAATTCACCAAGGCTAGTTCATGGTTTGCCCTTAAGTGTATATTATCCTGATTTTATGTACCATTGTATTAACCCTCACTGTAAGTTAAATGTTTTAGCCTATGTCATGGCACATGACTGTTATATTTAACTGGACGCTTGTGTAAATGGGCAACAATGTTCACATGCCTTTCCTGTATAACCAATAAAAATTAATGAAAATGAATGAATGAATGAATGAATGACATCAGAGTTCCCCTCTTCCAGTCTCGTACCATCAGTCAGCCTTTTACTGTGCACACTGACCCCCTTTCTTCTGCCTCGCTGTTTTAAAATGAAAGCTCCTAAGGTTGGCACACCAGTACAGTGGCTGGACCCAGGTTCGGGAATGGGCCCAGGAGTCAGAGGGCTGGCCATGGAGAGGGAAGAGGATCGAGCATCCAGGGGACTGCACTCCTACTCCTGTGGGGGGGGGGAGAGTGTCCGGCACTTTCTAGACCCCTGGTGGAGGCTGGCAGTACCATTGCAGCCAGCACCATCACTTTTGGTGGGAGGGGCAGATGCTGGACATCATTGCACATCCCCGCCCTCAGGGATCAAGCAAGAAATGGCAGCCACCTCAATGACACCCTATATCTTCAGCCCAGATCATCTGCTGGGCTCCTGCCGATAGACCTAGCCCCAGTATCCATCATCCCTATCCTGACTCCACTCCATACCCTGGGGGGTAAGCCAGGGAGGCAATGCCAGTAGGTGACTCCTGCCAGTATCCTTGTACCAGTGTCATGAGGGATCATGCTGGCAAGATAGCCCCACCCTGTGGGTAAACCAGGAGGATCACCGAGCAGAGGTAAGTCCTGGGGGCAAGGCAGGAGCCTGACAGAATGGGGGCTAAGCTCTGGGTGAGCCACAGATAAAGCATAATAAATAAAGAAAGCCCCTTCGTCTCTCAGTATACAGTTTTTTTTTAATCTTCTCATTAAGACCCTAATCATATATTGAACTGTGGTTTGGTTTTGAATTCAGTTAGTGACCATCATCCTATTTTTTGTTTATGGAAACATGGTAGTATAAAAAAACCTAACCCTCTTATACATACTTTTACAAATTTCTCAGACTTTGACTTGGATGTATTTCGATCTAAACTTGTAAATATTAATTGGTCATACTTGCATTTGATCCCAGATATCAACTGTACATTGAATTTTTTCATTTTCTACTTACTAGAGTGTTGGACCAATGCGCCTCATTTGTTACAAGATGAATAAATGGGAAAAAGTCTAACTGGCTAACACCACCCCTATTGAAACAAATGAGGGACCGGGATAAGGCATGGAAAAAATATAAAAGTGACAAAACTGAATTTAACTATCAAAGTTATAGATGTTTGAGAAACCAATGTAAGACCCAGATCAAACTTGCAAAAAGAAATTATTTGAAACAGAAACAAACTGATGGTCTTCCAGACAATAAAAAACATCTGGAATACTGCTAATAATCTTACTAAACCTTCTGAGACTGTAGAGTTAACTATGAAATCTGATGATAATTTCACAATTTGCCCTTTGAACATTGTTAATGAATTTAATAAAAGATTCACTGACTTAAAAAAGTACAGAACCAAGGTAGAAGGTTCTTTCTCTAATAACTGTATTACTGATTCAATAGGGTTCAGGAAATTTTTATTTAAAAATAACTACACCAAGGGAAGTTTGTAAACTGTTAAAGGTTATCAAAGGAGATAGCTCAGGTGGTTCTGATGGTCTTATTCCTAATCTCTCAAGTGACACTGATGAGAAAATAGCCTATCCTGTTAGTGTTATTTTCAACTTATCATTTTGTTTAGGGTGGGCCCCGGACATCTGGAAACAATCTCTGGTTATACCAGTTCACAAATCAGGTTCAGTCTGTGACTATGGGAATTATAGGCCCATTTCTATTTTATCTGCTCTGCCAAAAGTCCAGGAAAAAATAGTTTAGAATCAGCTCATAGAGTACATTGAAGACTTGGTTATTGTCACACTGTCAGTATGGGTTTAGGAGTGGCCATGGGACAGAGACTGCCTTGGTTGAGTTTACGAGCATGGTACTGGAGGACATGGAGAGAGGGTGTTTAACCATGGTCACATTCATGGACTTGACCAAGGCATTTTATCTCATGAAACAAGGTCTTCTAATTAACAGACTTGAATCCCTTGGTATTGGACAGGCAGCCTTGAATTGGTTTGAAGATTATTTAAGTGGAAGATTTCGGAGGCTAAAATATGGAGGGACTGTTTCAGATATTGCATCTGTGAAGTATGGATACCCTCAGAGCTCCATACTAGGTCCTGTTTTGTTCTCATTTTTCGATAAAATATTTTATGTTCTGGAAGCAGTCTGCCTCATGTTTTATGCAAATGATGCAGTAATATATTATCAGAGTGTTGCAGTTTCTGACATGTGCCAAACATTAACAAATGAGATGGGTAAAGTTCAACAATGGTTACTGGATAATAGGTTAGTACTAAATAAAAATGAAAACAATGGCATTTGGGACAAATACAAGGCTTAAGGGAATGAGTTAGGATTTGATGGTTAAATCTGTAGAAGGTTCTTATTTTGAAAATGTTAATAATTTTCAATACCTGGGAGTACTGCTGGATCCTGCATTAAGCTATGAATTACATTTTACTAAAGTGACTACTAAGATTCATTCTAATCTGGCATTGTTGTATAGACTATACATTTTTTAACTAGTGAGTCTAAGATGATTATTGCTAAATAATGTTTGGCCCCTATTGTGAATTATGTCACTATAGTTATGGATACTGCCTCTACTAGTGTTATTGCAAAGAAATCCTCATTATTGCAGTCAATTGGCAAATTTGCATTTTTTATTCTTAAATCTACCCACCATTGTGAAGCTCTAAAGAGGATGGGTTGGTTGACAGTTTCAAAGATTTTAAATATGTGTTGGCCAATTTTACATTTAGTAAGTCCAATGAGAGGCACTGCGATCCTCCTCCCACCAATATCAGCAAGCAGTGGGTGCAGTCAGAGTGGGCAGCCAGTCCAAAGTCAAACAGAAAGCAAAGACTGAATGCACTCACCCAAAATATATCCAAATAAGGGGTCAATATGAAAGTACATTTCAAGCTTTTATTGCAAAGTTAGTGTTACACCTGAAGCAGCCGCACTACCACTTGCCCCAGCACTTCAGGATGAAACCCTTCATCAGGAGGCATGGCAAGTGGAGAAAACATAGAAACATAGAAACATAGAGGTTGACGGTAGATAAGGACCGCAAGGCCCATCCAGTCTGTCCATTTTTTCTACCTTATGAATGTGCCACACACCTTTACACTGTCAATGACCTATCTATCCATATTCATCTGTATTGCTCCCTTATGCCTATCCCATGCCTGTTTGAAGCCCTGCACTGTATTCATAGCCACCACTTCCTGAGGTAGGCTGTTCCATGCATCTACCACTCTTTCTGTGAAAAATAATTTTCTCACATTCCCCCTTAATCGGCCTCCCTCTATTCTCATGCTGTGTCCTCTTGTCCTGCTATTTTTCTTATATTTAAACATGTTAGACTCTTTCACATTGTTAATGCCCTTAAGGAGTTTGAATGTTTCGATCATATCACCTCTCTCCCTCCTTTGCTCAAGGGTATACATATTGAGCTCCATTAATCTGTCCACATTTGTCTTCTGATGCAGTCCCTGCACCATGTTGGTTGCCCTTCTCTGGACTGCCTCAATTTGGTTAATGTCCTTGTGAAGGTGTGGCCTCCAGTACTGCATGCAGTACTCCAGATGGGACCTAATCAGTGTCTTGTAAAGAGGGATTATTACCTCCTCTCTTACGACTTGTGATACCCCTACAAATACACCCTAACATCCTCCTAGCCTTACCTACTGCTTTAGAGGTCTGCTTGGATGATTTCAGGTAATCGGTGATGATGATGCCCAAGTCTCTTTCTTCCTTTGTGACTGCCAGCAACTCCCCTCCCAGCCTATAGGTGGCTTCAGGGTTTCTCTTCCCTATGTGCATGATCTTGCACTTCTTTGCATTAAATCCCAGTTGCCACTCTTCTGGCCATTTTGCTAGTTTATCCAGATCTCTTCTCATTCTGCCCACCCCATCTGGATCATCTACTCTGTTGCAGATCTTGGTGTCATCTGCAAACAGACAAGCCTTACCCTCTAGTCCATCTGCAATGACACTAATGAAGATATTAAAGGGGACTGGCCCCAGGACTGATCATTGAGGTACCCCACTTGTGGCCTGCATCTCTTCTGACTGTACACCATTTACCACCACTCTCTGTTTTCTGTCCGTCAACCAGTTTGCCACCCAGTTGACCAACTTCTGACCCACCCCGAGCCTACCCAGCTTATTTATCAATCTTCTATGTGGAACAGTGTCGAAAGCTTTGCTGAAGTCAAGGTAGCTGACATCACAGGGTTTTAAATAATTGATTAGCAGTTTTTTTCTTGGGACAATACTAACTGTACACAAAGCATTTATATAGGTTTTCTAGAAGTGTTATGTTTGTTAAACACAGTGAGGCAAGTGCTGTGCATTTTCACAATGTTTTAGAACTTTTATGAGCAAAATGCTAATCAATTTTTAGAGTTAAATAAAACCCTGCATCAACTGCTCCCCCTTGGTCCACCACTCTGGTTACCCAGTCAAAGAAATCTATGAGATTAGTTTGACAGGACCTTCCTTTTGTAAACCCATGCTGTCTTGGATCCTGTGCCCTTGTGGATTCCAGGTGTTGCACTATCCTTTCCTTAAGGAGTGCCTCCATAATCTTGCCCACTACTGAGGTAAGACTGACTGGTCTGTAGTTCCCTGTCTCCTCCCTGCTACCACACTTGTGGAGCGGGATCACATGAGCCCTTCTCCAGTCTTCTGGGACCTCTCATGTGCTCAGAGACTCACTAAACAGCTCTGCTAATGGCTGTGCTAGTTCCACCCTTAGCTCCTTAAGTACCCTGGGATGTATGCCGTCAGGTCCCATTGCCTTGTCCACCCTGAGCTTAGCGAGCTCTTGTAGGACCCTTTCTTTTGTGAAGGGAGTAGTGCTCACCTCCCTCCCCCCTGTGTCCATGCTGCTGAGCTGTGGGCCCTGCCCTACCTTCCCTTCAGTAAATACTGAGCAAAAGTATATGTTTAGGATAAATGCTTTTACAGGGTCCTCCTCCTCACATGCCTCCTTTTCTCCTTTGAGCTTAGCAATACCCCCTCTGGACTTTCTTCTTTCACGAATGTATCTATAGAAAGTCTTGTCACCTTCTTTTACTGTTCGATTAGGAATGGGGAAACACAAGGAAGAGAGGTTATGCAGTATGATTATTAATATTTAAATATTTACATTTGATTGGGTTTGATTGTAATTTGGTGCTGGGGAAAACCCTCCAGCTGGGTAGATACCTGTTATAAATCAGAAAAATTAATCACATTTGACCAACACGGATACCCAGAGCCCTGGCTATCTAATCTGCCTTGAATCGGATGGAAAACATTATCATTTTTCCACTACTGGTACCAGTTCTCCTCGAATTAGTATGAGACCCCACATTCCCACACATTTTACCCTGGGTACCCAGTTACCAAAGTCCCTTGATGATTGTAGGCCTGGTGGATGGTGCAGCTGTACATTGGCCAGCTTGATTTAAAGGAGAAATAGTGCTTAAACTTGGAACAATTTAGACAAATATAGGATTCTGAGACCCTTTGGAGTGCACAGAGATTGACCTACATGTTGCAGTCGAAACACTGGTAGATGCAACCAGCTGGTTACACTGTTTGGTCCTAATCTGTAGTCCTGAATATCCAGCACATTTATATGTTTAAGTACATTCAGCACATTTATATCCTAGACACAAATGGTACAATTGTAGAAGGTAGGGCTTCTTCTATCAGGGGCCTGGATGGCCACCCTGGTCAGGTTACTTAGAAAAATGGTCATTTCCAGGTTACTGAAGTCAAATTAAAATTTATAGGTCTCAGTCTGATTTGTGCCAAATAGTTGTAGGTTGCAACTCTACTGGACATCTTGACTGGATGGTTAGCAAAATAGTGGACCTCCCAGGCAAAGTCAGGATGAGCACCTGTACTGAGTGTTCCCCTTCCAGTCCTGTAGGCCCCATAGCAGACATTACATATCAGCACATATATGCTATGTTCTGGGCTTGCATGGGTCCCTCAGAACAGTCAGGGTCACCTGAGCTGGGCAAGACAGGCACAGCAGATGTAAGGTGCAGACCAGGAGAACAGTCACATTCAGTAAAAGCTTCAACAGAAGGGTCCACCCATGCTGGGCTAAGTTAGGCGCAGCAGTTGCAGGGTGTAGACCAAAGAACAATCTCACATAGCACAGTCACTTGGGAATAGGCAGTCCCAATTAAGCAGGTTTTCCTTTATTCTTGCATTGGTAGGGTACAAGAGGACTCACTCAAGCGCCTCATGGTAGAATCTTCACTATCAAGGTTCCTGAATTCTTCAGTCCTCTCACAACTGAGGTATGATCAGCTCTCTCACAGCTGGCTTGATGTCATCAGGTTGCAGGTCCACGTCTTTTCCCCAACATGAAAGGGAGAACTAGCACCTGGGGTACATTCTGGCAACCCCCATGCTAGCAGGTACCGAATTAACTAAATTACTTTAACTTCTAACTACTAAAGAAGGCAAACACCCCCTCCTGGAGGGAGAGGATCAACTGGATCACCAGGCTTGGTTGCATGACTGGGGGCCAGATCCCCCAACTCCGTGGTGGTTCCCACTCGAATCTGGAAATATTGCTGAAAACACAGTCTCTTATAGGGCTCTCCTGAGGCTCCTAATTGGCTGAAGCTATTAGGTGATTGGCCTCCAACTGGTTAAAGGGCCTGTCAATCAAGAAGATGAATGCTGCATGAACCTCACTCGATGCACAGTTGGTTTGCTGTTTTGGCCCATGAAATTAGGTCCTTGCAGTTCCCCATGAGCACTTGAAAGTTTCCAATGTGCTTTGGCTAATGTCTCACAAGTCCTGGCTGTGATAACCTAGCTTTCTGATTGTCTGTGCTGCTTTGCAATGGTCGCTTAACACACAGTCCCTTAGGCAGAAATATCACAGTCCCAAAACAAGTCCTGGTGCAGCCAGAATAAAGTGAATATTTGCCAAAATGTCTCACAGTTCATTAGCCCTGAATGTATACTTGCTATCATTGCACAGATTAAATAAATTGTTCATTTTGTTTTCCTGTCAATGCTGCCAATATTTATGGGTGCCTTGTAGCAGCAAGACAGGCTATCTCTCTGAGTCACAAAGTATACTGGTACAGCCAGGAGAAAAGCATTTATTTAAACATAACATTTCCCCAAACACATATGTCAGCAGTTACATTTAGTTATTTAAACATTTCTTTTCTCTGTTGGCTGTGGCCAAAATACCGCTTCCATGAGGGCAGAACAGACCATCATTAATATTTATGGGATCAGAGCTCTGGCCTCATTAATATTCATGACCCCCAATCTTAGTCATCTCACAGGTCTCTCTAAATTGGGCCAAAAGCGGGTTCTGAGGGCCCTGTCTGTGGTCACTGGGTCCCACTGATCAGGTGGGGATACCGGGGCAGCTGCACACTTCCTCCGTTCAATCACAAATGCGATTGGATGAACATCAAAGGTGCCACTCATGCCTATGCGATCCATGCTGCACTGGAGTGCATGGCTAAGCGGGTGATCATGGCTTGTATTTTTGGAGCCTTGCAGGGCTAAATTAACATTTGGGCTGTACTGGGGCTACAAGGGGCAGAATAAGGAGTCAGCAGAACAGGGGACCAGAAGAAGAGAAAAAAAACCAGCAGGAATTCCTGAAGGCACTAAGAGAAGAGCAGAAATGGGAACTATTTGGCTAAGGTAAGTCCCCAAATTGGTGGGGGGGTTACATATCACTAGGGTGCAGGAAAGAGGGCTCCATAATGTCGGTGCCTGCAATAGTGTGTGACTGATGCAAACATTCAGGAGTTTGGGGCACGGTGTACTGTGTGCATGTTTCTAGTTTGAGTGTGTCACAGGTGTGAGTGTGGTGCACATGGAGTTGCTGTGGGTGTGGGACTATTTGAGTGGTGAATGGAACAGCACTATATATTGTTTTGTTTCTTTTTTTTGTGAACTCTATTTTTCTCCCGTCAACTTGGGGCATCTCTCAGGTGAGCCCCACCCCACTTTTGGCACCTAACTCCCCTCCACTCCCCTCCTGAAACCCACTGACCATGAAATCAGGTACAGAGACTCCCCACCCTGCTTCCCTAGACCACAGCTGGACCCCCAGATCTACACCCCCCAGGGTGGGGCAACCTGATGCCTTACCTGGGTATCCTGTCTGGAATCTAGACAGCCGGGTCCGGGAGCAGAGTGAGGGCTTGGGAGAGCTGGTCAGGAATGTCCTGTGCTGGAGATGTGTACTGCAGTCACCCAGGGCTGCTGTCACCACCCAGAGAGCCGGGGTTTTCTGCTTTGGGATTGCATGGGTGCAGACATGCAAGGGCATCCTGCTCATGACAGGTGCACTCCCGCACCTCTGCAAAAGATGCCTGCCGGAACCCTGGCTCTGATTACATGCCTACTCAGACTGCAGCGATCCCCAGGAACACCAGGGATCGTTATTGGCGCATGATGCAGAATCTACCCCCCCAAGGGAGGAGAGCTGTTGTTGGATGATCAATCCTTCTCCTCACCAGCCGTGGCACTAAGTGTGGTATCCAGTGCCTCAACCCTCAGTGCCACTGGGCTGGCTAGTGTTTTGCTTCTTATACACTATGCTTTCTCCTTTCTAATAAAGTCAGCATGTACATCCTTACATTGCTGCTGTTCTTTCTTTTAACTCCCTTTCAGTATTTTTGCCTCTTTCTAAATTTGCCCTCTCCTCCCCAACATGGGCAAGTGGAGGTGATTATGTATATCTTAGGGGATGTGCAAGGGGTACAGCCCCCTATGATGGGGGTGCTGGGGGTGAAGCGCCCCACATAAAATCTGCATGAAAGGAGCATGGTGGAAGACTTGGTTTGCTGGCCAAGGCACCTAGCTTCACCTGAGCTCTTTCCTTCTAAGACTGCTTGAAAGGCAGAGTAGAGAAACTTACCAGAGCAAGGGAGAAGGATTAAGACTTAGTTTGGCTAAGCAGATTTACTGTGTGGTGGTGTTTTTATTTTTTACTCACAGGGATTGCTACTGTTTGTTGCTAACATTTCATTGCTTTATTTTTTCTCTGATTCAAATTGTTGTGTATACCTTCTTCTGCATTATTACAAGGTGTGCCTACAGGTGTGTGCTAACAGATTACTGCTGTAATCTTCTGATTCAAATTGTCTTTGCAAGGTATATCTTCTGTTACTGCTTTATTTTTTCTGGAGCAAAGTGTTTCTTACAGGGTATATCTTCTCTGAAATTATTACAGGTGGTGCTTTACAGGTTTTACAGTTTTATCTAACATTAGGATAAGCTTTCAGGGTTACTGCATTTGTTGTTGACTGATTGTTTCTGCTCTTACCTCCTTGTTCTTTCGTCCGTGGTTCTTCTTTTTAGGCAGGGGAAGGGCCCAGCCACCCACCCCCATCCCCAACCACCCCACGCTACACTCCTTTTATAGGGTACCACAGTTGTGACATTTCCTGTGGCAGAGCAGGAAGGGGGATCAGTGGGGCCCACAAGGTGATCTCATTTACAGGGCACTAGTAATTTAACTTGTTATAACAAGTTAAACAAAGCACAATTAAACCATTACTTGCATTTTTTTTCCTTCTAATTACTCTGACTAGGTTACAAACCCAGCAACTTATTTGTAATGGATTTCATTAACTGCAGGTACTGTGGAACAATTTTCAGAAGGACAGTCTTACAGGATTTAGGACACTGTCCTACATGCTGGGCCTTTGGAGATCTTAGGTCTCAGCTCCGGGCAGCATGGGCAAGAGATTGCACGCCTCAAATTTCATATTGAAGAGGAAATACATTATAAGAACCACCCGCCATTTCCCCAGCATCCAACAGAAAAACCTCGACCGCAGAGGGTAGTTGGTCCAGGAGGTTGGCAGGTGGTTAGGAGGAGCAAATCAGGTGCCCCATCACTCTCTGCTCTCCAACACATTACCTCCAAAAACCATATAAACACTACAAACAGGTATCTGCCTCTATCTCTGAAATCAAATAAAGAGGCAGAAGACACTGCAGAGCAGGACACTGCGGCACAGGAGCTGGCACAACAATACTCATCCAAATCAGGAACCAAACTAAACAAGCACAAAGGAAATCCAAAAAACTTCTGATCATCGGAGACTCCATGATTCGGGGAGTTGATACCCATCTCCAGCCAGGGGTGATGGTCAGATGTCTCCCAGGTACATCAGCATGGAGAGACACTGACCGCATTGCTAAAATTGTTCACAAAGCAGGAGAAAACATTGATGTCCTAGTACACATAGGGACTAATGATCTCGCCAGCCGGTCAGTTGTGGAGACCAAGGAACACCTGACTAGGCTGGGTGACAAACTATCATCTATTTCGTTTGGCATCTCCTTCTCTGAGATCCTGCCAGTCTGGGAGAAGGAGCAGATGGACGGAAGGTCAGAGAAGGGAGATAGGGAGCTAAACACGTGGCTCAAGGACTGGTGCCAGAAAAAGGACACAGATTTGTAGGAACTGGCAACAGTTCTGGGAGCGAAAGTTCTTTAAATTTGATGGACTGCATCTGACTAAAGAGGAGTCAGTGCATTGGGGCAGAAGTTTGATGTCTTTGCAGAATATTTAAACTAGCAAATGGGAGAGGGTGCAGCACCCCATACGAATGGGAAGAACACCCTCCCCTCAGCTAGTGGTCAAACAGGAATTCAGCGTGTTTGCCGTTCATTTGCATCACCAGGTAAGAAAAAAGGTTTGTCTCCCCACGATGCACAGGGTAATGCCAAACTTCACCCAACAACCAATACACCAAAATCTGGCCAATGGAAAATCATGTACACAAATGCTCACAGCCTGGGAAATAAGATCCCAGACCTGCAGGCAAATGTCAGAGGCTAAACTGACATAGTAGCAATTAGTGAGACGTGGTTTACCACTAACCACACTTGGGAGACTTCAGTACCTGGCTATGTATTGTTCAGAAGAGACCGAGGTGCAAAAAGTGGGAGGAGTGGCCCTGTATGTTAATGAAAATATCAAAGCTACGGAAATTCAAAATACACATAAGGAGCCAGAAGAACTGTGGGTCACCTGGAAACAGGAAATGGGACAGCCATAAGAACTGGGGTTGTCTACAGGCCCCAGACCAGAGGGAGGACATAGACACATTACTGTTAGAAGATATACAAAACATGACAGCTAAAGGGAGGTTCTGATAATGGAGACTTCAACATGCCAGATACAGATTGGTCAATACCAGCAGGAACATCGGCCAGAACTAGACACATAGTGGATTCCCTGCAGGGGGAGGGCCTCAAACAACTGGTACAGCAACCCACAAGAGACAGGGCTATCCTAGATCTAGTACTGACTAACAAAGAAGGGATCACAGATCTCCAGGTAGAAGGTCACCTGGGTGCCAGTGACCATCACATGGTATGGTTCAATTTGGCTACTACATCTAAATCATCCCATTCCAAGGCAAAAATATGGGACTTCAGAGGAGCTGACTTTGATAAGATGGCCAACAGAGTTAAGCTAGCCCTGGCAAAAAGAAACACAGGTGAGGAGGTACAGGCAAAGTGGGCAAGCATTAAGGATACAATAATTGAAGCAACATCCCATTGTGTTAGACAGAAAAGGAAGTGCAAAAGAAGAAGGAAACCACTTTGGTTCTCAAATACAGTAGCAGAAAAGGTCAGAGCCAAAAGGCTGGCCTTCAGAAAATATAAGGGAACACAGCGGGATGAAGATAGGGAGGCATACCAAACTGCCCTAAGGGAAGCAGGTAAGGCAGTAAGGCAGGCAAAGTCCCAAACTGAGGAAACACTAGCACGAACAGTAAAAGAAGGTGACAAGACTTTCTATAGATACATTAGTGAAAGGAGAAAGTCCAGAGGGGTATTGCTGCTTAATGGAGAAAAGGGAGCATGTGAGGAGGAGGACCCTGTAAAGGCATCTATCCTAAATAGATACTTTGCTCAGTATTTACTGAAGAGAAGGTAGGGCAGGGCCCACAGCTCAGCATCATGGACACAGGGGGAGGGAGGTGAGCACTACTCCCTTCACAAAAGAAAGGGTCCCACAAGAGCTTCTAAGCTCAGGTGGATAAGGCAATGGGACCTGATGGCATACATCCCAGGGTACTTAAGGAGCTAAAGGAGGAACTAGCAGAGCCATTAGCAGAATTGTTTAGTGAGTCTCTGAGCACAGGAGAGGTCCCAGAAGACTGGAGAAGGGTTATGTGATCCCACCCACAAGAGTGGTAGCAGGGAGGAGGCGGGAACTACAGACCGTCAGTCTTACCTCAGTAGTGGCAAGATAATGGAGGCACTCCTTAAGAAAGGATAGTGCAACACCTGGAATCCATAGGGGCACAGGATCCAAGACAGCATGGGTTTACAAAGGAAGGTCCTGTCAAACTAATCTCATAGATTTCTTTGACTGGGTAACCAGAGTGGTGGACCAAGGGGAGCAGTTGATGTCGCTTACCTTGACTTCAGCAAAGCTTTTGACACTGTTCCACATAGAAGATTGATAAATAAGCTAGGTAGGCTCGGGTGGGTCAGAAGTTGGTCAACTGGGTGGCAAACTGGTTGACTGGCAGAAAACAGAGAGTGGTGGTAAATGGTATACAGTCAGAAGAGATGCAAGTCACAAGTGGGTACCTCAGGATCAGTCCTGGGGCCAGTCCTATTCAACATCTTCATTAGTGACCTCGCAGATGGACTAGAGGGTAAGGCTTGTCTGTTTGCAGATGACACCAAGATCTGCAACAGAGTAGATGATCCAGATGGGGTGGCAGAATGAGAAGAGATCTGGATAAACTAGCAGAATGGTCAGAAGAGTGGCAACTGGGATTTAATGCAAAGAAGTGCAAAATCATGCACATAGGGAAGAGAAACCCTGAAGCCACTTATAGGCTGGGAGGAGTTGCTAGCTCACAAAGGAAGAAAGAGACTTGGGCATCATCATCACTGATGACCTAAAATCATCCAAGCAGACCTCTAAAGCAGTAGGTAAGGCTAGGGGTGTTAGGGTGGCTAGTAGGGGTATCACAAGTCGTAAGAGGAGTAATAATCCTCTGTACAAGACATTGGTTAGGCCCCATCTGGAGTACTGGGCAGTATTGGAGGCCACACCTTCACAAGGACATTAACTAAATTGAGGCAGTCCAGAGAAGGCAACCAAAATGGTGCAGGGACTGCATCAGAAGACATATGAGGACAGATTAACGGAGCTCAATATGTATACCCTTGAGCAAAGGAGGGAGAGAGGATATGATCGAGACATTTAAACACCTTAAGGGCATAAACAAGGTGAAAGAGTCTAACATGTTTAAATATAAGAAAAAAGCAGGACAAGAGGACACAGCATGAGATTAGAGGGAGGCCGATTATGGGGAATGGAGGAAATTCTTTTCACAGAAAGGGTGGTAGATGCATGGAATGGCTTACCACAAGAAGTGGTGGCTATGAATACAGTGCAGGGCTTCAAACAGGCATGGATAGGCATAAGGGAGCAATACAAATGACTATGAATAGATAGGTCACTGACAGAGCAAAGGCCGATGGCACATTTATAAGGTAGAAAAAGAAATGGGCAGACTGGATGGGCCTTGCGGTCCTTATCTGCCGTCAACTTCTATGTTTCTATGTTTCTATGAATGTGAGAGTTAATGTGGTATTGTATCCTGCGTTTCCCATTTGGTATGCTTGCTCACAGGGGTTGATTGACTGCTGTATGCACAGTGTGCGTCAGCTGCCACTGTTGACTGATGGTATTTTTCATGGTGGCCTTTTGGTTGCACTCTAATTTTCCATGCTGCAGTTGTTTTTGCCCTAAAGTAGGTAACCCCCCCCCCTCGAAACAGATAAAGTTTATTTTTCCAAATGACCGTCTTTGTAAACCAGGGGACAAACAGCAGGACCATTTGACCACATGTACAAACTTACAGAATTTGACCCGACTGACCTCTAATATTTGTTGGGACACTTCAACCAGTCTGCCAGTTCATTGTATTAAAACATTAACATGCCACAGTGCTACATAGTGGAGACTTACTCTTCATCCTTTTGTATGCTGTATAACATTTTTAAAAGTATCATCTAGTGTGTGCACCATTTCTTTCTCTTTGGATTTGGTATTGGCTGTAATGGCAGCAGCTTTAGTAGCATAGAGTCTCCGATACTTTTTATCTTCACTTATACAGGTAGGCTTGATCATGGTTTCAGAGTAATGCAGTTGCCTTAACTAGAGATGTAAAGTTTTAATTTTGCAGAAGTGCCAGTGAAGCTGCCAACTTTGCATTCATGAATCACTTGACAAATCCTTGCCATTTTATGGCAAATTCACCAGTTTTCACTTTACATCCACTTCGCCTGTGAACTTTATCTTGAACTTGCATTAAGGCGAGTATGGGAAAATTTTCTAAGAAAGAGGCTACTGGCAAAGAAGTGCCTTTTAGTCACATGGAACAACTCCTGCATGTCACATGATACAGTTCTATGTACATAGTATGCTTCAGTTTTGTTTTGTAGTCTGTGTGAGAGTGTGGAAGAGGACAGTTCTGCTGCTTTTTATTTATTTATTTATTCATTCGTTAACTGGGTTGGTGAGCTAGTCTGGGGACCTTTTTCAGGCACAGCCCATGCCAGAGACTGGCACAAATGATGGCAAATACAGTGAGAATGACAGTTGCTGAATCATACATAAGCACAACTAGAATCCTGTGCAAGTCAGTCAACCATACAGAGGTGGACTAAATAATACAGCTACACAGTGAAAGATACAGCAAACAAAGGTGTGCATAATAGAAGTTATCTATAAAATACTTATATACGGAGCCAGGTAGCAATATCCTTTAACAATTGGTCAGGAAAAAAATATCAGCAGAGCCACCAGCATCAGGTAATACACAGAGTCCAAAGCAAAATAAGATAACAGTTTGAAACTCAGCTGATATCAGGATAAGAGAAAGGCAACCAGTGAGCTAGTTTCAGGGTGGGAGAGAAAGACTAGGGTGTGGGGGAGGGAGGTAAGGGAGGGCTGCATAGGAGGCACAGTAGTGCTAGTGGTCTGAGGACAGATGCAGGTCAAGTAGGACAGGAAGTGGGTTCTTAGTAGGGAATTTGGATTTGGTAGGGGTCAGAGGAACACAGTGAAGGGGGGGAGGTCGTTCAATAGCGAGGGTCCAGCAGTGGAGAACTCTTTGGCTTATCCTGGTGGTTATGCTTGGATGGACGAGTTGGAGTTGGGATGACTGGCAAAGATTGCAGCTATATGTTCTGGGCCAAGTCAGAAGAGACAGAGTGAAGTAAGAGGAACTATGTAGGGCATCCCCAACTGACTGGGCCAGAAGGTAGGAGTGCTGGACCTGAGGGGGGAGCCAGCTAAGGAATTGGTAGAGGGAGCAGTGGTGAGTGGAGAAAGGAGCGTGAAGAGCAAAGTGGCATATCCGATTGTATGTAGAGTCCAGCCAGTTTGGGTTGGCAGTGGAGGTAAGGGAGTAAACTGGACACCCATAATTGAGGAGGGGAGGAAGTTGCCACGGGCTACAGCAAGGAGAGTTTCTAGAATGAGATGGTCAAATAGGAGGTAACAGAGCTTCATCTTTTGATTAATGTGGCAGATCAGCAAAGCAATGTGGTCAGAGTTGGTAAGAGATGGGTCAAGGATTACCCCAGATATTTGTTTGTGGGAACAGTGTCAAGGGGTGACCCATCTGGGGACTGGACAGTGAGAAGGCAGCCAGAGTGATGAAGGGCAGAGAGTTTAGGTTTTGAGCTAGATAGCATAGCCTTCATTTTGTAAGTATTGACCAATAATTTGTTTGAGTAGAACCAATGGTTTAGCTCACAGAATTCAGTAGTAAGGATGGAGGACAGACAAGAGGAGGAGGGGTCATTTTAGAAGAATATTAGGTCATCGGCGTACAGGAGAGATTTAGATGAGAGGCCCTCCATTGGGAGGGAGTTAATGAAGAGGGAAAAGAGGGGTGCCAAATTTGGAGCCCTGTGGGAATCCCACTGAGACAGGTAATGGGGGGAGGTGGAACTACCAAGGCAGGCCATTTGGGTACTACCAGAGAAGTAATTTGTGAGCCAAACAGTGGAGGCAGAGGAGAAGCCAAGGCTGCCAAGTTTTGTTATTAGGATGTTGTGACTGACAAGATCAAATACCTTGGACAAATCAACAAACACTGCACCAGTCAACTTCCCTTCATCCATATTACGAAGTACATGATCAGTGAAGAGGGCAAGGGCAGTGGTTGTACTGTGCCCCTTTCTGAAAACATGTTGCTGCAGGCAAAGGAGGTTGTATTTGGTGATATGGTCAGTGATTTGATAGTTTACCACCTTATCAAGCAGCTTCCCAAGATGGGACAGTATAGAGATAGGTTGTTAGTCATCCATGAGGCTAGGGTCACCCGATTTGTGATTGGGGACAATTTTGGCCTGTTTCCAGGCAGGAGGGACAGAGGCCATAGTAAGGGAGAGATTAAAGATGAAGGTGAGTGGATAGGCAATGTCATGGGCCACTAGTTTTAAGAAGCAGGGGGGATAGACAGTCACTGCCAGCACTCCCTATTGACAGTAGGCTGAGGAGGAGGAGTTTGTGTTTCAGGAGAGGAAATGGTCTTGAAATACAAAGGGGGGTCTACTAGATGCGGAAGAAGGGTGTGTGGGCATGGGCGAGGAGAGGGGGGACGTTTAGCCAGGTAGGTGCTAAGATTGGAGAAATGGGCATTGAGTGCACTTGTGATATCTATGGGGTCTGTCAGAGAGCCTTGTTGGGTGTTTGGGGGGGAAGGGGACTGCTTAGTTCAGGGGGATAGCAAGGCATGTATGGAGGGACAGAGGTGCTTGGGGGTACCTTGGTGCTTGGACTGGAATGATTGGAAGTAGGCCTACATCCTTGAGTGGATGAGGCAATTACATTGATTTTGCAGGTGATGGTAGTCATTCCAGAATGTAGAGGATGTCGCAGCTTTATAGGCAGACTACTTAGCATCCCGCTACCACTTAGCACCCTGGTTGTTTTAAGCCTCAAAAAACAACTGTAAAAACAACCTTTTGCAGCTTTTTTCTATTTTAGGCATCTTTAAGTCACTTGGAAGTTTGCTAGTATTTTTGTAGTTGTGGTGCTGTTTCTGCACTCATATCTGTAGCCTTATATCTGCATTTTCTTTTAACTTACAGTATGTTTTCAGATGCTATTGTTCTGTTAATTTTTGTTTACTTATTATCAGTCATTTGATTTATTCTATTTTCTGCCCCTTCTATTAACTTGCATTACTCTGTGTTGTTTACTGTATATTTCTGATTTTTTTATATTTTTTCTTTTAAATAAAAATGAGAGGAGAGTGGTAGGATTATAACTGGAAGTGTGGAGAGGGTGATCCTGTAGTCAATGGATTGAATGCCCCATCCCAAACATCTTCAGAGGACACCACAGGAGACACCAACAGCATGGGTTGTGTCAGGAAGGGGCAGCAAGAAGTCTCTAACAACAGCAGCAGTCTCTTCATCCAGAGGAGGACCCCTACAATGCAGCAGCAGCAAATTGCACCCTCCCACCCTGTTAGCCCTGCCTTGGCACTGCCAGACACAACTGTTGGAGATCAGCTCCCTCTGCACTCCTATGGAACTGTTGCTTCCTACTGATCCCCATGAGGAAGAGCCCCTAAAAGCATTCACCTCATACAGACAGCAGCACAAGTCCCTTGTTTGGAACTATTTTTTTCTGGACCCTGCCAATAACAGCATTGTGAAAAGCAAACATTGTCAGATAGTTGCTTGGTGTGGGAAAAGAGGCAGTGACTTGAGCACTGGTAGGAAGCACACCCACCTTAAAGAAAGGCACCAGCATGAGTGCAAGGAGCACAGGAAGGCAGCTGATAGGGCTGGAGGTGGTATCTTTCTTAGTAGGCCTTCAGTGCCCCAAGAGGTGACAAGTTGCCCAGGTGCTGGATAGAACTGGGAGTGGGACATGTAGTTGAACTCTTTGCAATCTATATAGAATAGATGTATAGATGTATATCTATATCTATACCTACAGTATATCTATATCTATATCAATATCTATAGTCAGCTGGGTTTTACTATAGCACTTCAACAGCGACAGACACTATGCCAAGTGTCAGCACTGTACCTTCGGGGGATGTCGGTGCTTTTTCATTGGGGGCCCCCACACTCCCCGGTCTCTAAATATCTAACTCTGAGATGGAGTTGAACCGGGGGGGGGGGTTCAACACTGGGAGCTGCACTGCTAGTGTCTGCAGTGTTCAAGCACAGCAACTCACTGCATCCAGGCAAAATCTGTCACTGTGCTGGACTTCGATGTTATGGTGTCGACCTTGTGTTGGTACACCAGTAGGCTGGACTCTGGGCTGTGGGGAAAAGCACCTCAGACACAGTTTCAGATACTTCCCCCTCCCTTGTTACTTCCAGAGTAGTGCAACTTCTCATTGAGATGACGGACCTCAGATGCAAAGTTATTTCCATGGAGGCTATGCCCCCAGATGCTGCTTGCAAACCAGCGTATTCTCCTTGAAAGAATGATGATCTCCCTGGTGTCAGTGCACCATCTGTCTCATCCAGGCCATAGCCCTACATATCCACTTATGTCTCCTCCTCATTACCTCTGTATCACATTTGTTCTTGTTTACATAATAACCAAAAAGTAAAAGTCTTAATTCCTCTCTTACTCTGTCTTAAGTCTTGAGTTCTGCTATTGTTTCTATCTTTCTGCTATCCTCTCCCCTTATTGTTATACCTCAGCCAGTCTCTTCTCTATCCTGTTTCAATTCTGCTGCCAGCTTTCCACCTGCAGAACAATGAATATGACTATATAGAAAACAATTTCTCCTTTCTTCTCTAATGTTCGCTTTTTTGTGTAATTGCACAGTCCTTGTGCTTTTCATGTACTTCTCTCAATACTGTTTTTCTTGTAAAGCATTGTGACATTCAATGCATGTGACAAGCACAATATACAAACATTCTGTAGTCCGCACATTTTTCACCAGTCCTACGGCTGATATATGCTGCTGTGTTGTGACAGTCTCCCACTACTACACCTGTTTTAATGTGTTAAGCATTTTATTGTACATAAATGCACAACAAATTATATTTTCATTTTCTGAAAGTTTATATTTCTGCTGCTATGTGCCGCTGCTGTGGCACTGGGTCAGTCTCCTCCCAGCTCGAGTGCCTCCACAGCCCATCTTGTAAAGCATCATAATGCACAGAAAATTTCACTATATGAAATTCTAAGTTCCCAGTTTTTTTTTCAAGTTCCAGAAATTATGTATTCTGCTGCTGTGCTTTGTCAGCCTCCCTCCCACACTGATACCTTCCATAGCATCTCTTGTAAAGCCTCATATTGCATAGAAAATCTCACTATGTAGAATTCTTGTTTCCTGAAATGTTCACAAATTCCAAAAATTGTACACGTTGTTATATGCTGCTGCTGTGGCACTGTGTTAGTCTCCCTCTGCATCACCTGTTGTAATTTGTAAAGCACCTAATTGTATATAATTGCACAATATATTAATGCCTCATTGCCTGAATGTTTCTATTTCTGCTGCTATATGTGGCTGCTGCTGCTGCACTGTGTCAGTCTCTCACAGTACCACCTGTTGTACTGTAACTTGTAAAACACAGTATATTAAATTCTTACTAACATACTAACATACTATTTGCCAGCAGATTAGGCCTTATGGTCTATCAAGTCTGCTCGAACCTAGATCCTTAGTTGGGTGCCGAGACCCTCCCATCCCTTGTGCTCCAGAAACCCCTATCATCCATCCCCACCCCCCCGGGACAGGCCATCATCTGATACATCCACTTTCTGTGTCTGTCCCACCCTTTCTTAAAGCTCTCCACTGTGGATCTCTGAACCAGCTCACCAGGCAGAGCATTCCAAGGGTCCACCACCCTCTCAGTGAAAACCTCCTCCTCTTTCCCCTCACCCTTCCACCTTCCAACTTCAAACCATGCCCTCTGGTGATGCCTCCTGCTTTAGTCTAAAGATCCCTCCATGTTTACCCTATTTATTCCCTTGAGGTACTTGAAGACCTCAATCATGTCCCCCTGTCTCTCTCTCCTCCAATGAAAACAGGCAGAGCTCCTCAAGTCTGTCCTCGTAAGTCAAATCCCCAGCCCTCGATCATCTTTGTTGCCCTCCTCTGTACCCTCTCCAGGAGCTGTATGTCCCTCTTCAAGTGTGGTCTCCAGTACTGTACACAGTACTCAAGGTGTGGTCTAACCAGTCCATTGTACAGTGGCAGAATCACTTCCTTGCTCCTAGAGGTGATCCCCTTATGGCGCATCCCAACATCCTGTTTGCCTTGCTAGCTGCCTCCTGCACTGCTCAGTGTTATTCATACATGTATCCACCATGACCCCTAGGTCTTTTTCCCTGTTGAGGCTTCCAGCACCTCCTCCCAGGGTGTACCTGTGTTTAGGGTTTCCACCAAGATGCAACACCTTGCACTTGGTGATATTGAAATTTAATTTCCATGTGTGAGCCCAGCTTTCCAGGGTGTCCAGGTCCTTGCAGGGCCAACCTCCCTCTTCTCCACACTTGCTCCCATCTTGGAGTCATCCGCTAAGAGACTCATTTCACACCCTATACCATCCCTGATGTCTGATATGTATGCATTAAACAGGATTGGACCCAGAACCGAGCCCTGTGGTACCCCACTACCAACCTCTGTAGGGTTCGAGAGCTCCCCACAGACCACTACTCTCTGAGTGCGTCCAGCTATCCAGTTTTCAATCCATCTGACCATCAAAGGGCCTACTCCTAACCCCATCAGTTTCTCCACCAGACCATTGTGGGGGACAGAGTCAAACGCCTTGCTGAAGTCCAAGAATAATACATCCAGGCTTACCCCTATCCAGTTCTGATGTTACCCATTCATAGAACTCTACAAGGTTGGTTTGACATGATCTACCTGGACAAACCCATGCTGCCGACTATCCAGACCTCCCACCTCCTCCAAGTAAACCCCAATCGCTCCTTTAGTATACTCTCCATTAATTTTCCCACCACCGAGGTGAAACTGATGGGTCTATAGTTTCCTGGTACTTCCTTCACCCCTTTATGGATTGGTACCACATGTGCTCTCGCCAATCCCTAGGTACCCTCCCTGTCTCAAGTGACCTGTTGAAAAGCTCCGCCCAGGGTGCAGCTGCATGTCCGCCAATTCCTATAGTACTCGATGAATGCCATCCGCCCAGGAGATTTGTCTTCTTAGGCCTTGAGGGTAAACCACACCCTTTGGTGGGATGGCATCATCCGTCCTCCACCTTACTGGTCTTTTTATCCTTATCCAGATGCGACACCCTGGGGTACCTTCCTCCCTTTGCTCCATTTCTGCTGCCCCTGATCCCACTCCCTGCCGCTTCTATCCCCTTTGTGCCTTGCTTTGTAGATATCCCATCCCCTTCCCTAGTGAACACAGAGGCAAAGTACTCGTTAAATACCTCTGCCTGGTCCCTCGCCTCTTCCACCCACCCTCCTTCTGATCTCAATCTGCTGAGATGGCCCTTAGTTTTTCTCCGCTCCCCAATGTACCGGAAGAACCCCTTTTTCCCCTCCATGTATCCCCTGTGCCAGCCGATGCTCTTTACTGGACTTTGCTCCCCTCACCATACGGGTGACTTTTCTAGATGCAAGCTGGTACATTTCCTTATCCCTATCCCCTCTTGTTGTTTTATATTTTTTGTAAGCCGCCTTCTTTTCTCTGACTGCTACCTGGACCTCACTGGACCACCAGCATGGTTTATGTGACCTTGCTCCCTTACGTTTCAACTTAGCGCAGATCCTTAATTCCCAAATGTCTCTATTTCTACTGCTTTAAGCCATTACTTCACTTTGTCAGTTTCCCTCCCAGACTGAGTTCCTCCTCAGCACCTCTTGCAAAGCACTTCGGTGAACAGAAAATCTCATTACATAAAATTCTCATTTCTCAAAATGTTCTCATGTCCCAGATATTATATAATATATGCTGCTGCTGTGCTGTGTCAGTCTTCCTTCTAACTGAGTTCTTCAACAGCAGCTCTTGTAAAGGACTTTATTGTACATAAATGCACAATATATTACATTCTCATTCCCTCACATTTTCTCAAATCCCAGACAGGATCCCTCTTGAGTGCCTTTTGTAAACCACTGTAGTGCACAGAAACTCTCACTGTACAAAATTCTCATTTCCTATTTTTTTTCAAGTCCTAGAAATAATATATGCTGGTGCTATATGGTGCTGCTTTACTGTGTCAGTCTCCCTCATTGACTGAGTCTCTCCACAAAGCACCTTGAAAAGCACTGTAGTGGACAGAAAATCTCACTATATAAAATTGCCATTTCCCTAAATTTTCTAAAATCCCATAAATTATATACTCTGATGCTGCTATATGCTACTGCTGTGCCATGTCAGTCACCCTCCTGATTAAGTTCTTCCACATCACCTCTTGTAATGCAGTATATTGCACATATATGCACAATATATTAAATTCTCATTTTCTGAAATTTTCTTAAGTCCCTAAAATGATATATGCTGCTGCAATATTCTGCTCCTGCACTGTATCAGTGTCCCTCCACAGCACCTCTTGTAAAGCACTGTAGTGCACAAAAAATCTCACGATTTCTCATTTTCAGAATTTCAAGTCCCAGAAAAGAGGTTGTTGCTTGCAGTAGCAGGCACCTGCCAGGTAATTATATAATCTAATCAGCAGAGGTAGGCTGTGTCACAGCTCCATTCAGCAGGTCAGGCCCTCTGCTCCCACAGTGCCAACCTCCAAGTGCAGTATTGCGAACAGGAACAGAAACAGGGTAACCCTCCTGTCTGTTTTGTGGGATCGAATCAACCTTCGGTCTCAAGTTCTGGAGGGATTCAAACTGTGAACCTCTTGCTAGTGTACCCAATGTACAGGCTCAGATAATTCAGCTTTTCGGGGAAATGCCATCTATCTTTTGCCTATGGGCACCTAACCAGGTGTACAAAATAAACTCTTAAAAACTCTATTAAAGACCTCAGAGAAACTCTTACCTTTTCCCAGTTTGATAAACCAGTAAATTTTTGCACAGTGTCAGCTTTAACCATATATGCTTCACTTGTCAAATAAAGAATTTTGAAGGCACACCAATTAGTCTCTTAAAATAGAGGTTTACTTTAAAATAGAAAAAAAATAGGTAAACTGTAAATACAGAACAGTATATTACAAAACCATACAATCACTTAAAAGAACAAGGTTTATTTATTTATTTATTTATTTATTTATTTATTTATACATCAGTTTACAACCTTTGAGCCAGAGGCTCGTTTCCAAAGGTACCTCGTCACAAAGAGGACAATACAAAGCACAACATTTCATTACATCATTGTAGGTAACATTTTTATTTTTTTTTTTTTTTTTACATCTTAGCAGGCAACAGTATGGCAGACATATACTGTAAATGACTTTGTTTACAGTAACAGTGTAACAGGTTAGGTATTGACAGGTATAACAGTTATTCGGATAAGAATGAGAGGAAAGCAAGCTTTGGTTGAGCAGACAAATTAGTCTAGAGCTGGGACTGCTAGGTTAGTAAGAACAGGTGGCTTTGGGACAGGGCAGGTAATAGATTGGGGGCAAGCCACTCTAGGAGTTTTGTCAGTTGTTGATTGAGAATCTACTCAGAGAGTTTTGTCGGGTTCAATGAGCTGAAACACTCCACGGCTGGGGACAGGCACATACGATGTTGAATAGTTGACTTCTAAGTGCGGTTTTAAACCGAGATTGAACGGATATCGGTGATGGAACTGGGGAGAATATTGCACCAGGTAGGGGCTGTAGTAGAAGGACCGTTGACCATGTGTGGTCCTGGATCTAGGGATGGACAGGGTGGCCTTGGAGGAGCTAAGAGTTTGGACTAAGGGTTGAGCTAGGTGAATAGAGGCTGTCAGACCGGAGGATAGACCAAGGAGTGTTTTTTTCGTTAGGAGGCAAGTTTGATATCTGAGCCGTTCATCCAGGTTGAGCAGCTTTGTGAAGTCATATAGCTGGCAGGTATGGGTTAATCTGGTGGCTCCTGTGATTAACCTACAGACCTTGTTCAAGGTGTGTCGAAGTTTATTGAGGGCAGTCTTATCCGCAGCACCATAGACAGGCAGGCCATAATCAACAAGGGACAGGACTAAGGAGGTGACTGCTAGTCGGAGGGCCTCGGGGGGGAGGCAAAAGGGAAAAGTTTAAAAGTGCAAATTCCTATCAACCATACACTTAGACTGCTCTGTCTAATGTATATCTTCTAATAGTGCTGATAGATGTTTCTTCTTCAGAGTCCAAACATGTATATCACTCTAAAGGTCAGTCACAGCATAATTAAAACAACTGTCTTGACTCCGCCTTCTCCATGATGTCACCCAGCTCCTCCTCTGTTTATTAAAAATTATACAACCAGGATGTCTTCACTCAGGAGGTATTTTTAAATAGGTGACATCAGCAACAACTAATTCCCCCATATGACTTCCCAATCATGTCTGTGATTTTCTAGTATTTTCTTTCATCCATGAGCAGTTTCCTGCCTCACAGACATCAAAGGAACATTTATGACTTAGCACCTAAGTGACATAACCTGTATTCTTCCTCTAAACGTCATAAAGGTTTATGATTTCCATCCTAGCAGCTGGCAGCTACAATTAAGTCAGATAAACAGGAAATCCTAAATTTGTATCTCTTCTAGCCTGTAAGTATCTCCTGGCTTTTAGGTTAACACCTTGTAGTTGAAACCGCGGTGGGAGGGGGTCATCCCAGGAACACAGCATGTCTCAAGAGAGACATTCAATAACACATTTTTATATTACAAAAAGCATAGATTAGCTGGCCCAGTGGTGCTGAGGGCTGAGGCACTCATCGCCTTACCTCACACTACTCTGGCCACCCATGTTTGGGAATGAGCACGGGTCATTGGGGGTTGACAGGGTTGGAGAGGGATTAAGCTTCTGAGGGACTGCTCTGCCTCTCTGGGGAGGGGGGTTTGCCAGTGATCAGTGTTGACTGGCTCCTAGCGGTGGCTGGGGGTCAGTGCGCCGATGCTGTAAACACTATGGGGCAGAGATGGGGCCGATGTCTGGAGGCAGCATGTGCGGACTCATGCATGCTCTCTCCGCTGATGTTCTGCATGCCTCTCTCTCCAGGGGAGAAAAATAGAGAAAATGAAGCCCTCGCCATGGATGACGATGGTCCCCCCTCACAGCGCCACTGGGAGGGCACCTCCCCTGAACTGGATCCGGACTGGTGGGTGAGTACTTCCCCACCCCCCCCGCCATGAGGGGTAAGTCATGGGGGCTGAAGGGGAGGAGTTCTGATACCTGGTCAGCGTGGAGGGGGGACGTCAGAGGATTAAGACGAGAGGCTCCCAGAAACAACACCAACAAAAAAAAAAGCATAGATTAATCAGAACCAGCTGTCCAAGTGTCACAATCCTCCTCACGTAGACTGAATTTTGAGGCTCTATTCCCTGCATGGGATGAGGTTTTCAAATCAGTTCACTCCTCATAGACACGAGATAACACATCTGAGTTCTGGTTTTTCACTCCAGCCCTATGTAGGATTGTCATGTCATACCCTTGCAAAGCAAGACTCCATCTTAGCAATCTACCATTGTTTTTTTTTTCCCATGTGCATTACTTCATCTACTTATTTAGGGCCCATACTATGGCAAGACACTCTTTTTCCACAGTGGGGTATGCCTGCTCTCTGGGAAGTAACTATTTACTCAGATACGCTACTGGGTGATCTTTCCCTTGGCTGGATGTCTGACTCAGTACTGCCCCAATACCCATGTCTGAGATGTCTGTCTGAACTATAAAGGGTTTGCTATAGTCAGGACTTGTCAAAACAGGAGCACTGCACAGTGCCTTCTTCAGTCTGGTAAAAGCTTTTTCACAGGCTGGGTCCCAGGTAATTTTCCTTGGCATCCTTTTCTTTATCTGGTCAGATAGGGGAGCAGCCAGGGCACTGTAATTGGGTACAAATTTCCTATAGTACCCTGCTGTCCCTAGAGAACTCTTGACCTGCTTCTGCATTTCTGGTCTGAGCCATGCCTGGATTACCTGTATTTTTATTTGGTTAGGATGGAACTGTCCCCGGCCTACCACATGCCTGAGGTATGCCACTTCTCCCATGGCCACCTGGCACTTCCCAGCTTTGACAGTGAGCCTGGCCCTCTGTATCCTGCCCAGCACTTCCCTAAGGTGGGACAGGTGTTCCTCCCAGCTGGCACTAAAGATGGCAATGTTATCCAGGTACGCCATGGCATACTCCTCAGCACTATATAACATCTGGTTCACCAACCTTTGGAAAGTGGCCGGAGAGTTCTTCATTCTGAAAGGCATTAATTTAAATTCAAATAAGTCTATCGGAGTGATGAAGGCTGACCTCTCCCCAACTCTGTCCATTAACTTTACCTGCCAATACCCCTTGGTCAGGTTAATGGTCGTAAGGTAGGTTGCCCCTCCCAACTTGTCCAGGAGTTCATCCGTCCTGGGCATTGGGTTGGAATCTGACTTCATGACTGCATTCAGTCCATGATAGTCCACACAGAAATGAGTAGAGCCATCTGGCTTGGGCACAAGGACTACAAGTGAGGCTCAGGGGCTGTGGGATCTCTGGATTGCCCCAAATCCAGCATCTTCTCCACTTCCCACCTAATGTCCTTTTGGACAGCCTCTGACACCCGATATGCTGTCCACTGTATGGGCATCTGTGTTCCTGTCTCCACAACGTGCATCGCTAAGGGGGTTAGTCCAGGTTTGACGCTAAACAATGGAGCAAAGTCTGCTAAACCTCCCTTACTTCCTGGATCTGGTCCTGGCCAGCTGGGGAGACAATTTTACTGCCTCCACAGAGGACTCCTGCTTGCTTTCTTCCCACAAGTCCAGAAGGGAGTCTCCTTCGTCCGTCTCCTCCCCAGGACTACACAATGCAAACACCATGTCAGCCCTATTAGCATATGGCTTCATCATGTTGACATGGTACATCCTTTCTGTCTGTCTTCTGTCAGGTAACTCTATAATAGTTCACGTCATTTACCTTCCTAACCACTTTGTACGGTCCTGCCCACTCAGCCTGCAGCTTGTCTTCCAGACCAGAATAAGGACCATGACTTCCTGACCCACCATGTACGAGCGAGCTCTGGCTCTGCGGTCGTACCACACTTTTTGTTTCTGTTGGGCAGCTGCCAGGTTGCTCTGGGCTGTCCCCATAAGCTCCTTCAGACTTTCCCTAAATCTAAGGGCATAATCCACTATAGGAGTTCGCTGGGTGGCGTGCTTGCCTTCCCAGTCCTCCCAGATCAAGTCTAGGGGCCCACATACCTGGTGTCCTATAAGAGTTCGAAGGGGGAAAATCCTGTCTACTTTTGGGGCATCTTCCTGTATGCAAACAACAGGTGGGGAAGGTATTTCTCCCAGTCCCTCCCATGCTGTTCAGGAAATGCTTGGAGCATTGACTTATGGGTACCATTGAATCTTTCCACAAGTCCATTGGCTTGTGGATGATACAGTGTCATGCATCTCTGCACCACCCCACACTTCCCCCATAAACATTTCATCAGGTCTGACATGAAGGAACCCCCTCGATCAGTGATTACCTCCTGCAGAAACCCAACATGGGAGAAAATCCCAAGTAAGGCATCTGCCAGTTTGTCTGTCCTCAGTGAAGATAGGGCAACCGCCTCTGTGTACCGGCTGGCATAATCCACCACAGTCAGGATGAATCTCTTCCCTGAGGAACTGGGGGTATTTAAAGGCCCCACAATATCCATTCCCACCCTCTGCAATGGCTCCTCCACTATGGGCAATGGAATCAGGGCGGCTTGGGTTTTCTTGTCTGCCTTCCTTATTTCTTGGCACCGGTGACAAGACCTGCAATACTCCATCACCTGCTTGGTGAAGTTTGGCCAATAGAAATTCTGGGCCAACTGCTGTGTAGTGCGCGTGATTCCCAGATGACCAGACAAGGGAATATCATGTGCTTTCTTGAGCAACTGCTCATTATACCCCTGAAGAATGACAAGCTGCCTGCCTGCCTAGCACCCCTCCCTCTGTCTGCATAGCCTGAGTATACATAAGTCCATTTTCCCAATAAACTATATCCCTGCCATCACCTCCCTGTGCTCCGTCAGAGTCTGCCCAAGCCCTCAGCTTTTCTAGATTAGGGTCACTTCTCTAAGCAGCTGCAAACTCCTCACACATTTCCAAGGCATGGGACAAGTACCCTTCAGTCGCTAAACTAGGGTCCCTTGCACTAGCATCAGGGCACTCAGGATCACTGTCAATCCCAACCCTCTGACAATGGGTCACCCCTTCCTCTTTGGAGTAACATTCTGTAGCTGTGTGGTTAACTGCTACTGGGGAAATCTCTACCCCCTTTTCATTAATCTCCATATCAGGAAACACAGGCTGTGGAACCAGCCTCCCAGTGGTTTCCATAATGGCTTCTGTGGGGTTCAGGGAACTGCAATTTTCCCGTGCCGATTGGCTATGGGTAACTGCACATACCATCCCCTGTTGGAGATTGTTGCCAAGGATGACGTCCATTTCTAACATGTTGGCTACAGCTACCTGTTGCACAGTTCCCCCTGTTTCACCCCAGTCTAGGAGAACACTAGTGAGGGGCAATGTTTTCTCCCCACCAGTAAAGCCTTCTACAGTGACATATTTATTGGGTATAAGCTGACCAGATCCCCGTTTACCAATGTCAGGGATGCCCCTGTGTCCCTTAACCCTTGCGTCTGTACACCATTCACCATGACTGGGTGCATGTGTTCCCTCATGTTCACAGGCATGCTTCCAGGGACACACAAACAACCCACTTCTTTCCTACCACCACCTTGCGTATTGCTCTTCCGTTTGGGACACTGTCGGGCAATATGCCCAGTTTCTTTATACAACCAACATTCATTTCTTTTCTCAGAGAAATCTTTTCTCTGAAACTTGGGGCTAACTGGTTTTGGTGGAGGCAGTGAGGGTTTTAGCTGCCCTGAAGGTACACTTTTCCCTTTCTGCGCTGCCTCGCCCACCCCATATGCTCTCAGAGCAGGTCTGCTCTTGGCATAGCAGTCTGAGAGTTCAGCAGCCTCTTGCACTGTTTTGTGATCTCGGTCCTCTAGCCAGGTTTTCAGCTCTTCTGGGCATGCCCAGAAAAACTGTTCTAGCAAAATCACATTTTCAATTTTATCTACAGAGTTTGCTTCAATTCCTTCCCACCAACATTTTAAAAACTGACGTTGTTTCATGGCTAGCTCCTTGTAGCTCATGTCAGGGCTACTCCTGAGCTTACAGAATTTAGCTATGTGTGATTCGCAGTTAATTCAATTTTTTTTAACAGTGCAGCTTTACATTTGCTGTAATCATTACTGTCCTCATTGTCCATTTGACCCAATGCATCCCAAGCTTTCCCGTTAAGTAGCAGGGATAGCTGGAAGCACCAGAACTCCCTAGAAATTTTAGCCTGAATACAAACTTTTTCAAAAGAATTTAAAAAGGCATCCATATCCTCCTCCTCTTTAAATTTGGCTATTGTGAGCGTGTGTGAGAAGTGATAAGTCAGACACACTGTTTCTTTAAGGAACACACAGAACTTGTGTGAAATTTAATTATAAATTTCAAAATAAATCACTTCAAAAATAAAAAAAATAAAGCACCATCTGTTTTTTTCTCAACCTGAGAAACTTTAGTACTTCTTAACAGTGAAGCACTGCCACAGAGTAGATGTACTTCTCTCCAGCACCTCTGCTATCCTCTGTGCTCAAAGACTATCTGATTCCTTCAACTAAACAGTCACCTTATAAAGGTGTATGCTCTGACATTGTAGGTCAGCTGATCCACCCTCTATTCTAATACATCGAATTTCTACACTAGTACATCATGTAGGGGGATCTGCATGACCACAAATTATTTTATTCAGTAATAACATTTATCTACTGTTATGTCCATCTCCTAAACCTATTCTGAAAGCAAGAAAAGGCTTAATTAACAATTAGTGACCTTAGTCTCCTTCCACAAGGTGTTGTCCTCATTCCTCTGCTCATTATAAATAAGCTTCAGATGTGGGCTACTGGCCCTTAGGGATGCAGTGCTGTCCATGACATTACCAACCTGGGAGAGGTAAGAATACAACTATAATATACACAGACAATATGGCAAGAGAATGTGTTAGTACCAAAGAAAAAGGAACTTTTAATCCAAAAAGAACCTGTTTCCGTTGCACAAGTTCGATTTATTAAATAATGATTATGTTTTACAGGTAATTATTCTCATTTGGAGCTTTACTAGCTGGTTCTTAGAACTACTTCTTATTGTGAGCTGCAGACTGAGTAGTTCATCCGGGTGTTCTAGGTATTATGGGCTGCTTTAAAACTATTATGATCTAGCCCAACTAAAACCTAATGGAGCCCCTTTTCCTGTCACTCACTTGAAAGCCTAGTGATTTCCTTTTATTTCTGTCTGTGCAGGCATCCCTGTACTTATTACTTCAATGCCTGTTTCAGATGTGCAGATAGGACTTTCTAGCTGCCTTTCTGGCATTATACAACTTGTGCACTTTATTGTTGAATGCAGTGTGGCTCGCATGCTCCTGAGCCTTCTTACAGCTGCATTACCCAAACTAAAGTAAAACAAAAAATCACATCACTGAGACAGGGGAAGGAATATAAAGCGGGGCAGTTAGATTAAGATATCATAATGGGAGGCCACCCCATCATGATAGAAAGGTGAAAGTAGAAAAAAGACAAGAAATAAGCACTACTGCAGTAGGTTTTTCAAAATAAAGGGGCAGAGAAAGAAATGTCTCGTGATGTCACTAAATATAATAAACAAAAAAAGGGGAGGGGGTCCCAACTTTGACAGCTATCAATTTGGAATTCAGTTTGTAACCCAGTTCTGTAGTCCCAGTTAAACCCAAGCCACTTATCTGCTCTGGTGCTGGTGGTTGGAGTCGTAGCTTCTCCAGTTCATGTTGCCTCTGGTGCGCTCACTCCTCTTGGTCTGCCTTCTGCTGTTCACGGTCTGCCTCTCACAGTTCTTTCTCCCTCTTCTCCTCTGCAGCTCGCTGTTCTCACTCTGACTGTTGGCGTTCTCGCTCTGCCTCTCGGCATTCTTGCTCTACCTCCCTCTGGAACTCCAGCTCCATTCTGCACAACTCAATCTGCAGCCTGAGTACTTCTGGCTCCAGAATGCTGGTGACCTTCCACTGCTGCTGCTGCCCTTCGCTGGCACTGGCCCTGTTGCCCTCCTCATTGGATCTGGACATTGCACTGGCCACTAGCCCTTCCACACTCAAGGTTCGGTCCCTTACAGTCACTGTCTGTGACTCGATGCTCTGGGTATCCGCTACCATCAAGGCATCCATGAGGTTCTGTTTGGTGGCTTTCACCTCATACAGTGCTCCTCTGTCCCTGCACAATTGCTTTAAGTAGTCTACAGTGTGTCTGCCGTAGTTGGAAGCCATCTTCTTCCCTAACTACGGCTACTCTGACTTGCACTTTAGAAAAAAAATAAAACAGGTAGGAATTTGACTGTAAGCCAAGTGATATAGCTCTGTTTCCTTTTAAAAATAAATCACTGCCTTTTTCCTTTTTTGCAAGTGAGCTGACAGTATCAAGCCGACACACTGAACAATAAAAGCTTATAATACCAAACTTATGCACACCGCTGCCAACCAATCTGTCACAACCCCACTCAGCAGGTCAGGCCCTCTGCTCCCACAGTGCCAACCTCTGAGTGCAGTATTGTGAACAGGAACAGAAACAGGGTAACCCTCCTGTCTGTCTTGTGGGATCGAATCAACCTTTGGTCTCAAGTTCTGGAGGGATTCAAACTGTGAACCTCTTGCTAGCATACCCAATGTACAGGCTCAGATAATTGTGCTCTTTGGGGAAATGCCAGATATCTTTTGCCTAGGGGCACCTAACCAGGTGTATAAAATGAACCCTTAAAAACTATATTAAAGACCTCAGGTAAACTCTCACCATTTCCCAGTTTGGTAAACCAGTAAGCTTTTGCACAGTGTCAGCTTTAACCATATATGCTTCACTTGTCAAATAAAGAATTTTGAAGGCACACCAAGTAGTCTCTTAAAATAGAGGTTTACTTTAAAATAGAAAAAAAAGATAGGTAAAGTATAAATACAGAACAATATATCACAAAACCATACAATCACTTAAAAGAACAAGGTTTAAAAGTGCAAATTCCTACCAGCCATACACTTAGACTGGTCTATCTAATGTATATCTTCTAATAGTGCTAATAGAAGTTTCTTCTTCAGAGTCCAAACACGTATACCACTCTAAAGGTCAGTCACAGCATAATTAAAATAACTGTCTTGAACCTGCCTTCTCCATGATGTCACCCAGCTCCTCCTCTGTTTATTATCAATTATACAACCAGGATATTTTCACTCAGGAGGTATTTTTAAATAGGTGACATCAGCAACAACTAATTTCCCCATATGACTTCCCAATCAAGTCTGTGATTTTTCAGTATCTTCTTTTATCCATGAGCAGTTTCCTGCTTCACAGACATCAAAGGAACATTTATGACTTAGCACCTAAGTGACATAACCTATATTCTTCCTCTAAACATCATAAAAGTTTATGATTTCCATCCTAGCAGTTGCCAGCTACAATTAAGCCAGATAAACAGGTGCTCCTTTATTTGTGTCTCTTCTAGCCTGTAATTATCTTCTGGCTTTTAGGTTAACACATTGTAGTTGAAACTGCGGGGGGCTCATCCCAGGAACACAGCATGTCTCAAGAGAGACATTCAATAACATATTTTTGTATTACAAAAAGCATAGATTAATCAGAACCAGCTGTCCAAGTGTCACAGGCAGCAGCTGAATTGGTGGAAGATAGCATCTGCAGGTTTTTAAGAATTACATAGAAACATAGAAACATAGACTTTGACAGCAGATAAGGACTGCTAGGCCCATCTAGTCTGCCCATTTCCCTACCTACAGGATAGGCCACAGATCCTATTTAACCAACAGCCTATATCTTCCTGCCCCCCACAAGAATTGCCTTATGTCTGTCCCATGCATTCTTGAATTCTCCCACAGTTTTAGACTCCACAACTTCCTCAGGAAGGCTGTTCCATGCATCCACTACCCTCTCTGTGAAATAATACTTCTCCTCACAATGCCCTGAACCACCCTCCTTCTATCTTTAAATTGTGTCCCTTGTTCTTGCAAGTCTCTTTTTCTGAAAGATGCTACCCTCTTGGACTTTGTTGATTCCCTTGAGGTACTTTAAAGTTTCTATCATGTCCCCCTCTCCCTTCTTTCCTCAAGGGTATACATATTAAGCTCCTTTAGTCTCTCCTCATACAGCTTCTCTTGCAGACCCTGCACCATTTTAGTTGCCCTCCTCTGGACTGCCTCTATCCTGTCTATGTCCTTGCAGAGATGGGGTCTCCAGAACTGGACACAGTATTCCAGATGGGGTCTCACCAACTGTCTGTACAGAGGGATAACAACTTCCTGTTTTCTGCTGCTGATGCCTCTCCCTATACATCCCAGTATACCCCCAGCCCTCCCTACTGCCTTCTCACATTGCTTGCTAACCTTAAGGTCATCTGATATGATTACCCCTGGGTCCCTTTCCTGTTTTGTTGTTGTTACTACCTCTCCACCCATTGTGTATTCTTCCCCTGGGTTCTTGTTTCCCAGGTGCATTATTTTGCACTTTTGCATTGAATCCTAGCTGCCATACTTCTGACCATTCCTCCAACCTTGCCAAGTCCCTTTTCATCCTTTCCACGCCTCCTTGTGTATCAACCCTGTTGCAGATCTTTGTGTCATCTGCAAAAAGGCATACTTTTCCTTCCAGTCCCTCTGCAATGCCACTGATGAAGACATTAAAAAGGACTGGACCCAATACTGAACCTTGCGGTACCCCACTAGTAACCGCCCTTTCTTCAGAGTGGACTCCATTTACAATTACCTTCCGTGTCCTGTTGTCCAGCCAATGTTTTACCCAGGCTACCACCCTGGGACCCACTCCCAGGCTGGTTAATTTGACTAATAATCTTTTGTGTGGGACTGTGTCAAATGCCTTGCTAAAGTCTAAGTAGGCCATGTCCACAGCCCCTCCCTGGTCTACTACTTTGGTCACCCAGTCAAAGAAATCTATTAGATTCGTCTGACATGACCTTGCCGCTGTGAACCCATGCTGCCTTGGATCCTGTGCTCCACTGACCTCTAGGTACTCAACTATTCTTTCCTTCAGAAGTGACTCCATCACTTTCCCTACCACAGAGGTCAGACTGACAGATCTGTAGTTTCCCGCCTCTGTCTTGGTCCCACTTTTGTGAAGGGGAATCACATCTGCCTTCCTCCAGTCCTCGGGTACCACACCATCCTCCCATGATTTATTAAAAAGAGTAGCCAGTGGTTTCACTAGTTCCTTCCTTAATTCTTTTAGAATTCTGGGTGAATTCCATCAGGACCCATTGCTTTGTCCACCTTCAGTTTTAGGAGTTCTTGCAGAACCCTTTCTTCTGTGAAAGGACTGGGATCGACCCCCCTATCAAGAGTGCTTCTGTTAATTGGATTAGGCACTTCCCCCTCCTCTTTTGTGAATACTGGGCAGAAATATTCGTTAAGTATTCCTGCTTTTTCACTGTCCCCCTCTGCCCACCCACCGTTTATTCTATTCAGCCTCACTATCCCTCCCTTTGTCTTTCTACACTCGCTGATGTACCTATAAAAGGTTTTATCCCCCTTCTTAACTGAGTTGGCTATCTTTTTCTCAGTTTGGGCCTTTTGCTATTCTGACTTCCCTCCCTGCTTCTTTCTGCCTTAACTGGTACAGCTCTCTGTCCTGCTCCTTCTGTGTTTCCTTATACTTCTGGAATGCTATCTTTTTCTTCTTGACTTTCACAGCCACCTCTCTTGAGAACCATAGTGGCTTTTTCTTTCATTTTGATTTGTTTATTTGCTTCACACAAAGGCTTGTTGCCTCTGTGATGGCAGTTTTGATAATTCCCCATTGCTGCTCCACACCTCCTTCTAGCCTGTTTGCTAGTGCTTTTCTGAGGCACTGTCACATCCTGCCAAAGTCAGCCCTCCTAAAGTCCAGTACCCTCACTTTTGTATGGCTTGACTCTGTAGCTGAGTTTAACGTGAACCACACTGTTTGATGGTCACTTCTCCCCAGATGGCAACCCACTTCTAGATCTGAGATCCTCTCACTGCCCCCATTTGAGAGTATGAGGTCTAAGATTGCTCCCTCAAGAGTGGGTTCTGAAACTAGCTGTCTAATGCCTGCCACCTGTAGGGCGTCAGGAATGGCCCTGCTCTTGGATGTCACTGCAGCAAATGTGCTCCAGTTAACAGCTGGCATATTCAGGTCTCCCATCAACAGTATCTCCCCTTTCTCTGCCATTCTAAGAATGCCTTCCATCATATCCTTGTCCATTCCTTCCCCCTGACATGGGGGTCTGTACACAACCCCTGTGTGGATTGTGGTGCCCTTTCCAGTCTCCAAGGTGACCCACAGTGCCTCCTCTCCTCCCTGTTTACTCATTTGTTCTCTTAGATGCAGATGCTGATGTTGAGTATTACCTGCATTAGTTTATTTTGCATCTGATGAGAATATACATAGAAACATAGAATTTGACGGTTGATAAGGACCATCAGGCCCACCTAATCTGCCCATTTTCTCTGCCTGATGAAAAAAACCACTGACCCTACTTAATCTCCAGCTTTGATAACTTTTCTATCACTAAGGTTCCCCTATGCCTATCCCATGTATTTTTGAATTATCCTACTGAAGTTGCCCATTCCCATGTCCATGCCCAAATACAGTATTAAATGTGGTAGTAGTGTTTTGTTGACATGCCTGCTGAAATTTTGACCATGTCCTGTCTTCTGGCAGAGAAGATGGTGGTGGCTTGCTTGCTTGAGGAGAAGGAGGAGGATGAGGCACTCAGGACAGGAGAACAAAAGACCTGTGAAGACAAGAAAGACATTATTTAAACTGTAGTCTGCTGCCTGTTATATTGTTCCTGTAAAAGGTAAAGGAAAATAAAGTAAGAGAAAACATTTTCAGAAAGGATACTTGCCATCAAATTGGTGCTGTTCATACCATAAAATGGCATAATGGTGCCCACATACAGTACAGTAGAGGAGGCAGAGGATGTGTCTTTCTTGCTGGAGTAGGAGGCAGCAGGACAAGAGACCTGTGAAGGGAAGATAAAATTATTTAATCTCTACTCAAGTAGCCTCTCTGGTTACCACACATTATCTCCATTGTTCACTTCCAGCTGTCACCTGTGAAGACAGGACTGACATTTTTTTTCCACAGTTGGCTCATGTGTCACGGATCAGTATACCTGTGAATGGAATATAAAAAAAGGAAAAATGACAAAAAATGAAGGCATGAAACTTTCACATTAATTATGGCCATGCTGTGTAATGGCATGATGGTGCCACAGAGGTAAGGAGGAGGAGGAGACTGGCTTGTTACTTTGGAGGAGACAGCAGGAGAGGAGGTCTGTGAGCACAAGAATTACATTATTTACACTCTGAACCATTCCCTGCCATTTGTACTGTGAAAGGAAAATAAAAAGGAAAAAATGGTATGATACTTGCTGTCACTTTAGTGATTACTATGCTGTGTAATAGCATGATAGTGACCCAGATGTGCAGGAGAAGGAAGTAGATTACTTGCTGGAGGAAGAGGCATGGTCTGGAAACTGGCATTTATGCTGGGCTGAGAGTCAGGGTTTGTCTGGAGGCATCAGACGGAGGCAGTGGCCAATGTTGCTGTTTGCAGATGAGGACCTGAACAGGCCACAGGAGTGAATGCAGCACGGGGCAGGCAAGGTAACAGATTCATAGCAATTATGTTATGGCATTCATGCAAGTTTAGGAGTCCAGGGTTGTCTGGGGGCATCAGATGGAGGCAATGGCCAATGTTGTCATTAGCAAGTGAGGGACCTGAGCATGCCAGAGGTGAGGATCCAACATGGGGCAGGCAAGGAAGTAGGTTTGCATTAACTGTGTGTGGCATTAATACTGGGTTGAGAGTCCAGGTTTGTCTGGACGCATTATATGAAGGCAGAAAACAATGACTGGATTGAATTAAGTGCCCTGAGTAAATACATATGAAATGAAAAAGAAAGGACCATCACCTAGAGTAGCGGAAAATATATGCATGGGTACTGCAGCACAACTTGAGAAAATATGAACTGATACAGAAAGGAGTAATATGAGACTCATAAATGATTCAAGTCAGAGTCAGTAGGAGAGGACTGTATGCACAATTTTATGCTTCCTCATCTAGAAAACAACCCTCATAGTCTTTCAGAATGCAGTGCCTTGTATTGGAATTCTTTCCCCACTAGGGTTTTCATCCACCTCACTAGTTGGCAGTTTTCCAGTGACACCAACATCATGTTAATCAGCATCATCTTTCCCATCACTGACTTTTTAATGTGCTAGGAACCGAGAGAAGATTGTGTTCTGTGGAATGTGCACCACATTTATTTTAATAAATGTTAGCATGCCAACATCTTACAGTGACATATTGGCACACCTGTCCCTCATTTTTTTTAAATTAATATTTTTCTTTCTTCCCTTCCTTTACCACTCTGGAACCACTTCACCCATATCTCTCCAGCTACTTTATCCTCCATCCCTAGCCACATAGCTTTCCTTCACCTCCTAATCACCTATTCCCCACTCCTCCCAAATACCCCCCAAGTACTCGTCCCACCACAAAAGCCCTAAACTTCACTTCCTTGTAATCTCCCTCCTCTTACTTACATCAGGTAATATACATCCGAATCCTGGCCCTTCTGCCCCCACTCCTGTATGTAAATCTCCTATTTCTGATGTGCAAAATTCTAGTTCCCTCTAGTCCTCTCAAATGGCCTGAAAATCCTCCACTTAAATATCTGTATCCTCATTTTAAAAATTGACCTCTTCCAACCAATGGTTACCTCCTTCACACCTGATATTCAAATTTTAATTGAAACATGGCTGAATGGTAAAATACCTGACCCTTCTGTCTCCATCCCAGGCAACTCCTTAATTAGGCAGGACAGAGTTGCCAGAGGAGGCGGTGTTGCCATGTATATCCTGTCTTCACTCCAATACACTAATATTCTCTCTACTGCCTCTCCTTCTTCCTATGAAGCCCTTGTTATAAGCTTAGCGTTGCACTTCTCCATCCCAATCTTCATAGCAGGTCTCTACTGTCACCCCCAGTATTAAGCCTTCCGCTAAAACTGAACTCATTACCTCAATGGGGGTGGGGCAGCTGCAAACTAGGGGTGCTAACTACACACTCGAGCAGACTTAGACAGACTGGGTGGTCTGTTTCTGCTGGCACATTCGTTTGTTCGTCATAAAGTGGTTGTCTCCTACTACTTCCAAAATATGAAATGACATTTCTGCCCTCAATCTCACCCAACTCATCCATGAACCCTCCTGGCTAAATCATAAAACTCTAAACCACTCCTTGTTAGACTGGGCTCTCACCTCTCACCCCCACCGTGTCCTTAAATCGGGCATCCTTCCGGATGACCTCAGTGACCATAACCCAATCTTCCTAATCAGCAAGGTTCATAGACCCAAACTGCCACACAAAATCCTACATCTCCGCTCCTTCAACTCCCTCAACCTAATCTCCATACTCCATGATCTTGCAGCCTCTGATTGGTCTCTGATAGCTTCCACCTCGTCCGTAGACCAAGCCCTCGCCTATTTCAGAGAAGAAACGCTAGCTATCTGGAATGTTTTTGCCCCTTTCAAATGCATTAAAGTGCATGGTAACCATCCTCCCTGGGTCACTCCTGAATTACTGACTTTCCTCAGAGAGAGAGAGAGACAAAGTAAGGAGGAAACATAAGGCCACTCAGCTCCCAATAGATTATGTTAAGTACCACATGCTAAGAAATGCCTGCACAAAAGCTACCAGACTAGCTAAGTCTGAATACTTTGTCAGCTTTCGTCAATAATATTAGCACCCCCTCCAAATTCTGGAAAGTAGTCCATGCCCTCTTTCCCCACCATCATACCCACCCCCACCCCATGCTTAAAATAAAAAATACTTTAGTGTCTGACCTGGGTCTGTTGACCAAGGAGTTTAACTCTTAATACACTTTATGCATCTCAGTCCTTCTAAACTCCCTCCCCTCCACTTCTTCCTCTCCTCCTTTCTCCTCAAGCATACAAGTCCCATGGACCCTCCCTCCCTTCCTTCTCATGCTCTGCTGTCTCCCCTGATGATACACTCTCGGCCCTCCTCTCCTTCAACCCATCCAAAGGCTCACCCCTGGATGACCTCGACCCTAAACTCCTTTTCCTTTCTGCTCCAGCTATTGCCTTTCCTCTCTCCCTAATCCTAAACCTCTCCTTTTTCCCTCACCAGCACCTTCATCCTAGAAACATGTAGTGGTGTTCCCTCTTCCTAAGGGTGGAAACCCCTCCTTCCCTGGCAACTATCACCCCATCTCTCTCTCCTCCCCACCCTTGCCAAGCTCCAAGAACACTTGGTTCTTTTCCAGCTTACCTTCTTTCTCTGTGACTCTTCCTTTTTCACCCTGTTCCAATCTGGTTTTCAGAAGAATCACTCCACCACCACCTCACTTCTCAGACAGACTGATTCCATCCTCACTGGGATGGGTAATGGTCTCATCACTTCTTCCATCTTTGTCAAACTCTCCAAGGCTTTCAACACAGTCTCACATGCCCCGCTTCTTGACTCCCTTACTGCAGCTGGACCTACTTGTTCCATCTTGCCTTTGGTGATTTTACATGATGTCATTATTTATTGTTAACCAGTGTATAAGCTGTGTTGCACGGTGATTTTATTGTTTTATCCATTTGCCTTACTGTTTTTATCTGTACAGCACTTTAATAATTTGAATTGTGCTATATAAATACAGAATATTATTATTATTATTATTATTATTATTATTATTCCTAAATGCCAAGAAGACCATCTCCATGACCTTTGGCTCTAGGCAGAGACTCTCTAGGCTTCAGCCCCTTCCCTCTTTCCACACCCTGGACGGGACAACCCTTGAGGACACCTCCTCTTTCAGATACCTGGGGGTTTGGCTGGACCAACACCTCAACTTCTCAGGCCACGTCAAAGCCATCCTGAAAAAACTGCACCCCAAGCTTGGTGCCTTATACAGGAACCATAGTTGCATTCCTCCTATGGCCAGGCGTGAACTTGTCCAGGAGATAATACTCCCTATTTTCTACTACTGCGATGTAGTCTATGGTGACACTCCCAAATCTTCCTCGACCAGATTGGACTCACTCTTCAATTTCCTCTGTCATTTCATTCATGATGATCCACCCTATACTCATCACCCTGACTTCCACCATGCCCAGTCCTTCACCCCACCCCCCCACACCAACAAGCATCTTGCTCACTGTGCAAAACTCACTTCTAAATTCTGGCTTGGTGAACTTCACTGCTACCTCTCAAGCACCCTTTCTACCCCTCCACCTCCCTCCCACTCCCTCAGATCCTCAGACACTCGTACGTCGCTGACCAACTCTCATCGGTCAGTCTTGTTTCGACCATCGTTTCCCAAAACTCTGGAACACTCTCCTTCCTCAAATTTGGCACTCCTAAACCCCCCCCTTGCTTCTTCCTTACATAACTATCTCTCCTCTAACTGCTCCTGCTTTGATCCACCTTAACTTCCTGACATTTGCACATAAGAGCTGTCTCCCAAGCTCCTCACCTATCCTCCTCCCCTCCTTCCCTGCACTTAACTCTGTTCTACACCTGATCCCCATCCCCCTCCTTCCTCTATCAACACCTCCACCTTGTCCTGTCCCCTGGTAGGGTTCTCAGCATCCTGGAGGGGTCAGTACTAAGGTCGTACCTCTCTTCCATTACCTGCCCCCAACCCTTCTCCCCTTCCCTCCCTACTGTCCATCTAACACATCCGCCTGGTTCTGCCACCTGGCAAGGTTCTCAGCATCCTGGAGGGGTCAGTCCTGTGGTCATCTTCTCTTCCCTTCTCCCCTTCTTCCTCCTATCTTTCTATCCTAATAATCTTCTCCCTACACCTGCCCCCCCTAGTTCTCACTCCTTTGTCCTCACCTGGATTTGCTCCTGGCAGGATCCCTAGCATCCTAGAGGGTACAGACCTAGGTATGCTTTCTCCTTTTCTACTTAACCTCTCATCCCCTCATTTCCACTGTACCCCACTACATAGCACTTAATAGGTAGCCCCCTTACCCTCTATCACTATATACAATTTACTCTCTCCCCTTTTGCCCAATCTGCACTATGTCCCACTCAGGTAAGCTGATTTATCTTTATGCTGTTGTCCAGGCTCCCCCCCATCCCTCTGCTCCAAGACCTTGCACTTTATGTCTATAATTGAACTGTCTACCTATTCTTAATTGTAATGCCTATCCAGCACTGTGTTGGTGATATTGAGATATTGTTGGTTTCGAGATGCACCTTGCCATTATGTATGTTCACTATATGGCAAGGCAAGGCACATTTTATTTAAAAGCAAAGGTTCTAAGGACTCTCTAATGGACTTCCCAGAAAGGAGAGATTTTTTCACAGTCCCATAAAACATGTTTAAGGTGGCCAACAAATTTACCACATCTGATACATAGAGAACAAGGGTGCTTACCCATCCAGTGGAGCCACAAGGGTGTATAATGCAAATTCTGTAAAACTTTGAATTGCAGGAGATGATTGCAATCCTGTTTAATATATTTACATTGAGAGCACCAAAAGCACATCCAAACCCGTGGATCATCAGGTGAAAATAGGGCTTGCCTCCGATAGTAGCAAATACCAGAAAGATGCATTGGATCAATGTCCTGAAACAGTTTGTAAAATTTAGATGTCAGGTGGGGTTGCAAAACTATAGAGAGATGATCCTGAATTTTTTTTTTTCCATTTAAACTTTATTAATTTTCCAGCAGAGTGAGTAATAGCAGGACATCGACATTACATATACAGATACATTAATAATGCCCCAACACAAACAGTTAGAGTACTCTGCCTTACCCCACTACCTAAACTCCCTGAGTACATCCCCTAATACCCTAAATCCCCCAACCCCACCCACCCCCCACCCCACCCAAGGCACACGAATAAGTTAAATAAAACCACAATAGCATTAGGAACTAGTTAGAATAACAAATTTCAAACAGCCCCAGATCTTTTCAAAATAAGGTAGATTGTTATGCATAATAGCAATCATTCTTTCCAACTAAAAAGCCAGGAGCTAAGCTTAGCCATTCCTTGTAAGAGGGACAAACCTGTCCTTCCAATGCCTAAGCACAAGCTTCTTAACCGAGACAGCAACCAAAGAAATGTAAAATCTCATTTTCTTGACAGTAACAGCAGTCATGTCACCCAGTATGCAAATTTCAGGCCTAAACAACTCTTCCAGACCTAGAAGTGGGTTCAACTTACGTTGAATCTCATTCCATAGAGGAGCTACAGAGGGGCAATGCCAAAATATATGTAACAGGTCTCCTGAACCCATCCCACACCTGTAGCATTTTGAATCATCTAACAATCCCAGGCTCTGCAATTTCTGAGGTGAATAATAGTTATGTATAACTTTAAATTGTAAGAGCCTAAGTTGATCATGCTTCAAATACTTATGGCAAGCTATCCAGATACCCTTCCAGTCTAAAGAAAGGTCTGGAAACATTCCATTCCAGTAAGTACACAATGCAACCTTTCCAGCGCAGGCCCGTTGAAACAATACCACATACAACTTGGAAATCACCTGCTGTGTCCCAACAAGGGGACATATCCCTCCCAGAAAATCAACAGAGGGCATTTGTTCCCAGTCTGGGCCCACCTGTTGTAATAAAACATGCCTAATCTGCAACACTTTGAAAATGTCCTTATTGCACAAATTAAACTTTAATCAGAGTCTGCGCTGGAATTATGCCACCGCTAGTATCAAAGAAGTCCCCCAAGGAACAGTCCTTTAAATTCTCCAACCATCCAGGTTTAATCACCCTCCCACCAATCAGGAAACGCGGATTCCCCCACACAGGCTGCTCCCTATCCCTTAAGTGATTATATTTAAGAAATCTACATAGCTGGTGATGGGACCTAACCGCCACCCTAATAGGGGACCCTTTCAGAGCCAATGGTAGAGCTTTAGGAGATATAAAGAAAAGGGCCCTAGGATTAATCCCAAACTTGCTGATATAGGCCCTTTCTATCTCCAACCATAACGGAGCATATTCCGGGTTGGGCGCCATGATCCTGAATTTTAAAGTTCTGATGGGAAAGTGAGGGACCTGTACCAAACTGGGCTGTAATAGCATTTGTAGATACCTAAACTCAAAATGGGAGGACAGTGAAAAATGAGCTTTGATAGCAAAAAAGAGAAGAAGTTTATTATTCAAAAACAAGACATGTCATGTGACATTGTGGAACTGAGGGCAGAAATTCAAAGTTATCTTGAGGTTTGGATTCACTAAAATGCTTTGGTGGAGTGTCTTAGACCAGTCCCAACTCCAATAATTACACAACTGCTTAAGTGTCTTTAAAGATCACATTAAGGGAGTGGTCCTTAAAACGGAAGGTAAAAGGGATGGCTTCACATATAACAAACCACTTAAGCAAATTTCTGCTTCCTGACAGAGATCCCTTTCAGTACCCAGCCACAAGGGAATATATCTATTGACATCTCTAAGGTGGTCAGGATGATCCCATAGAAAGAGTTTACCAGCATGTATAGCACAATAATATAGAAAACAATTAGGGAGACAAAGATCCCCTTGGTAGCTAGGAAGCATTAATTTATAATACGCCCGGCGCTCAGCTCCACCTTTCCATAGGAAGTCATTAAAAAGCTGTTGCAATTTAGAGAACCAGGTCTTTGGAAGGTGTAAGCTAAGCATACTGAGGGGATATAATAGACAGGCAAGATATTCATCTTAAGTGTGCTAATCCTTCCCCACAGGGAAAGAGGAAGGGCCTCCCAATGTTGTAAATCAGATTTTATATCCTGCAAAAGTGGTATAAGGTTGGCTTTAAATAAAAAAGAAGGGTTATGAGTGAGTTGAATACCTAAGTATAGCAAGCTTTTAGGTTCCCAAACTAAGCCAAATTCCAAGACTTTTTTTTTATCAACATAATTATTAAGGGGTAGCACCTTGGATTTTTCTAAATTCAGTTGATAACCCGACAGGAAGGCAACACTTTTCATTTCAGCTAAGGCCGCTGGGATCGAATCGGAGGGGTCCTTAAGATGCAAAAGTAGATCATCAATGTAAGCTGATAGCTTATATAGACTCTTACCTATGCGTGTCCCCGTCACCTTCTGATTACATAGAAGGCATTTGATAAGGGGCTCAAATTATAAGCTGAACAAGAAAGAGGAGAGAGGGCATCCCTGCCTAGTTCCACATTGTAAATATAGAGAGGAAGAATGCACACCATTACATAAAATTTGGGCTGATGAGTCATTGTACAATATCTGTATCCATTTTTTGAACTCCTGGGGAAAGCCGAACCTCTATAGAACCTTGAAAAGAAAAGGTCAGGAAACCCAGTCAAAGGTCTTTTCCGCACCCAGGGAGACCAAGACTGTAGGAGTTCTGCTCTCCCTGGATGCAGAAATTAAATAATAGAACTTACGTAGATGGTCACTCGATAACCTTCCTGCCATAACTCCTACCTGTACTGGACTGATTAGACCATCCCACACTAGTCAAAGTCTATTAGCTAAAACCTTAGCTAGGATTTTGAGGCCCGAATTGAGAAGGGATATAAGGTGGTAATTATTATATCTTAAAGGACCCCATGCTGATGAAAGAATGTAATATAATTATGGCATCCACACCTAGTATTGTAACCTACAATGCCATGATAAATACATCTTAATACCAATGGTATTTACAAATAAAAGACAAAATTAGTTCACCCTAAGGGCTAACAAATTATGGAATGCACTCCCTCAGACTATAGTAGACATGACCTACTTTAATAACTTTAAACATGAACTGGATAAATTCCTGATGGCTAAAACTGGGTAAAAATACATCATGACATGTGGGGATGGCAGTCCCGATGGGCCTGGTGCCTACTTCTGCCATCACTAAACTGAGTAATACCAAGTAATACTTGAGAGCTGTTCATCCTTACCATTTTTTTTAATGTGGGTAATCCAAGACTGCATTAGAGTCCAATCAGAAATACCTGAGAAGAACAGATAATTAAATAACTGAACTAAGAAAGGAGCAAGGTCAGGAGCAAATGTTTTATTTATAACAGTTATTTATGAAACCATCTGGACAAGGCCCTTTATCTAAATGTAATTGTTGTATAGTGCTAGTAACCTCCAATAGCAAAATAGGCCCTTTTAATAAATCCTGTTGTTGTGGTGACAGCTGGGGAAGGGGAAGGTCCACCAAATAGTCATGCAAAATTTTATCAAAATCACTCGTAAGAGGGTTGGCTTTATATAGGCAGCTATAAAATTACTGGAAGACCTCAGCCATATCTCGAGGATGAGTAACCAATGTGCCATTTACATGTGGCCGGATGCTAGGAATAGCCCTCCCTGCTTCTGTCTGAGATGTAATGCAAGTAATTTACCAGCCCATTCCCCACTCACTAGATACTTCATTTTAATTTGAGACAAGGACAGTTTGGCTTTCTCAGCCAATATACTAGCATATTGTGTCCACAAGGACTGTAAATGATGCCATTCTGAATCATACATAGAGGAGGATATTTTAGACTCTAACACTAATCTGCTGAAGCAACTGAGTGAGTTGTGCAGTGCAGGCCTTGAAACGTTCCAAGGCTAAGCGAAGGCACTCACCCCTAAACGCACATTTGGCTGCACATCATAAAACAGCTAGATGGGGAATGGAGGTATCATAATTAGCAAAGAAGGATTATATATTCTTTGAGAACAGATTGACTTGAGGTGTCTTTTAACAGCTGTGAATTGAATTGCCAAATCATGTTGCATTCCTCCATCCCACAGAGTGAAAGAGTCATTGTAACAGGATGGTGATCTGAAATGACCAATGGTTGACTATCACAACAAGTGAGACCAAGGAAGGATTCGTTGTTAACTAACAAGTAATCCAAATGGGAGAAAGATCTATGGAGCAATGAATTAGATGTGTATTGATGCTCTGTGGGATGCAGGATCCACCATGGATCCACTAACCCCAGCAAATCCAGTAATTCCCTTAGACCAAACTGAACTGGGGTTAACCATCTTCGGACATTTCCAGAGTGGTCTAGGTCGGGCTGTATACTAGATTCCAGTCCCCACCCAGAACACCTGTCCCTCATGATGGTCCCTGATGAACTGAAGATGAGCTCAACGCTGGTTCCATGTCAAAAAAGCACCTGCAAAATGGCACCAACCAAATACAGCTAAGATAAAATGGTGAAAAGCAAAATGACGACAAGCACTACAGTGCTCACCCAAAAAGCTAACAGCTGTAGTGACTTTCTTGCAGGGGGCTCCCCCCCCAACCTCCTTACTTAAAATAACCATCTCCAAGGAGGATGCAACTTGGAGATGGGAGAGAAAAATGGGAGAGTGGGTGGAATCTTTACACATTATATATATATATATATATATATATATATATATATATATCTCACACCACCAGTCTCAAACCCAGGCCTGCTCAGCACAAAAACTGTGACTCTAACCTGTAGGCTACATGGCCAGCATGGATTTGGCCATCCAAACAATTCCACATAGGCTTCCACAACTCTAGCTACAGTGGCGTGAAAAAGTATTTGCCCCCTTCCTGATTTTCTCTATTATTGCATATTTGTCACACTGGATGTTTTCAGGTCTTTAGACAAAATATAATATTAGATAAAGGGAACCTGAGTGGACAAATAACACTTTTTTTTTTTACTTATTTCATTTATTTAATGAAAAAAGTTAACCAACACCAACTGGCACTGTGTGAAAAAGTAATTGCCCCCTAGTTAAATCAACCCAATTAAAGGGATAATTAGAGTCAGCTGATTGAACACAGCCAGGCTTGATTACAGCCAGCCCTGCTCAATATAAACCTCACTTATTTTTGCCCTTACCATCAGAGTCACATTGCCAGCACAAAGATTCAACAAACACATTATGCCATGATCAAAGGAAGTTCCTGAAAGATCAGAAAACATTTTGTTGCCCTCTATCAGTCTGGAAAGGGTTACAAAGCTATTTCTAAGGCTCTGGAACTCCATTGAACCACAGTGAGAGCCATAATCTCCAAATGGAGAACACTTGGAACAGTAGTGAACCTTCCCAGGTGGGCGGCCTGCCAAAATCACTCCAAGGGCGCATTGTAAATCATCCAAGAAGTCTCAAAGGATCCTAAAACAACATCCAAAGAACTGCAGGCTTCTCTTGCCTCAGCTAAGGTCAGTGTTCATGACTCCACAATCAGAAAGAGACTGGGCAAAATGGGCTTCATGTGAGGTAGCAAGGCGGAAACCACTGCTAACCAAGAAGAACATAAATGCTCGTCTCTCATTTGCCAAGAAGCACCTGGATGATCCACAAGCCTTTGGGAAAATGTTCTATGGACATATGAGTCCAAAGTGGAACTTTTGGACAACATGGATCCCATAATGTCTCACGTAAAGCAAACACAGCATTCCACAGTAAGAACACCATACCAACAGTCAAACATGGTGGTGGTAGTGTGATGGTGTGGGGATGCTTTGCCTAAGGACTTGGATGACTTGCCATAATAAAGGAACCATGAATTCTGCTCTGTACCAGAAAATTCTTAAGGAGAATGTCCAGTCATCCTTTCGTCAGCTGAAGCTGAAGCGTAGTTGGGTCATGCAGCAAGACAATGATCCAAAACACAAAAGCAAATCCACATCAGAATGGCTAAAAGAAGTAAAATTAAAGTTTTGGAGTGGTCTAGTCAAAGTCCAGACTTAAACCCAATAGAGATGCTGTGGCAGGACCTGAAACGAGCAGTTCATGCTCAAAACCTACCAAATGTTACTGAATTAAAGCAGTTCTGCGAGGAAGAGTGGGTTAAAATTACTCCTAGCGATGTGAAAGACTGATATTGAATTATAGAAGTGTTTGGTTGCAGTCATTGCAGCTAAATGTAGCATGTACTCAGTTATTAAGTGTAAGGGGGCAATTACTTTTTCACACAGTGCCAATTGGTGTTGGTTAACTTTTTTTCATTAAATAAGTGAAATAAAAAAAAAAAACAAGTGTTATTTGTTCACTCAGGTTCCCTTTATCTAATATTACATTTTGTCTAAAGACCTGAAAACATCCAGTGTGACAAATATGCAATAATAGAGAAAATCAGGAAGGGGGCAAATACTTTTTCACGCCACTGTACATCACTGACTTCTTACTGAAGTAAACACATGCTGTTAAAACACTCTCACTCATTTGTCACATGCTATTTTGGAGTCGCTGAAAATGAGTAGCTCAAATGGATTCACTGTTTTAATGGGATACCCTCAACACTGACATTCAAGGGTGGATATCTCAGGTATTTTCTAGCTACTGATGTCAGTACAGGACAGTCACTGAGCCTGCCACTCCACTGTACCAAGGGCTCATCATTGATGCTAAGGTATTTGTTGTGCACAAAATATGCATCCACTATACGTTGTGTTGCACACAATCTTACCCCCTCATCTGTCTCCTCCTCATTTTCCTTCAGGTCTTCCAGTACAGCCTGGCTCAATACATCCCAAAGTAGACTGGGACTATATTTAGCCCAGGGATGACAGTGGGACCAGCAAACAAAAGACTGGAGTTTATTTATTTTTATTTAGTTTTTGTTTACTGGGTAGGTGCACTAGCCAAACAGGTGACTATTTTCAGGCATGACCCGGGAGGTACAGTAACAATACAGAGTTCATTTACATAATACAGGGAAGCAGTAACAATACAGAGAACAGTTTTCAGAAAAAGGCAATAAAGGAGTACAGCTTCAGAGACAATCAACAGGTCAAGAGAAAAACAGCAGATTTACAGTGTACAGGTAGCATTTAGTGAGCCGGTAAAGGTATACAGGGCAGATCCAAAGGACAGGTGGGTCAGGGGAGGGGGAGAGAATGGGGGAAGGGGAACTGGGTGAGCAGGTAAAAGGGGGGGGATGCAGGAAGGCAACCTTGCGGCTAAGTGGTTAAGGTGGCAGCATAAAAACCTCTTACATGCACAACAGGCTATCTAATCTCCCACTGCTGTAGTCCTCCTCTGTCAGCTGCAGTGGATTCTGAGATTTTTAGGTACAGAAAATGTCAGCTTGCAAGTCAACAGAATCATGGGAGGATGGTGTGGTACCCAAGGACTGGAGGAAGGCGGATGTGATTCCCCTTCACAAAAGTGGGACCAAGACAGAGGCAGGAAACTACAGACCTGACAGTTTGACCTCTGTGTCAGGGAAAGTGATGGAGTCACTTCTGAAGGAATGAATTTTTGAGTACCTAGAGGTCAGTTGGTCACAGGACCCAAGGCAGCATGGGTTCACAGCGGGAAGGTCATGTCAGAAGAATCTAATAGATTTCTTTGACTGGGTGACCAAAGTAGTAGACCTAGGAGGGGCTGTGGACATGGCCTACCTAGACTTTAGCAAGGCATTTGACACAGTCCACACAAAGATTACTAGTCAAATTAACCAGCCTGGGATTGGGTCCCAGGGTGGTAGCCTGGTAAAATTGGCTGGACAACAGGACACGGAAGGTAATTGTAAATGGAGTCCACTCTGAAGAAAGAGGGGTTACTAGTGGGGTACTGCAGGGTTCAGTATTGGGTCCAGTCCTTTTTAATGTCTTTATAAGTGACATTGCAGAGGGACTGGAAGGAAAGGTATGCATCTTTGCAGATGACACAAAGATCTGCAACAGGGTTGATACACAAGGAGGCGTGGAAAGGATGAGAAGGGACTTGGCAAGGTTGGAGGAATGGTCAGAATTATGGCAGCTAGGATTCAATGCAAAGAAGTGCAAAATAATGCACCTGGGAAACAAGAACCCAGGGGAAGATTACACAATGGGGGAGGTAGTAACAACAACAAAAAAGGAAAGGGACCTGGGGGTAATCATATCAGATGACCTTAAGGTTAGCAAGCAATGTGAGAGGGCAGTAGGGAGGGCTGGGGGTATACTGGGATGCATAGGGAAAGGCATCACCAGTAGAAAACAGGAAGTTGTTATCCCTCTGTACAGACAGTTGGTGAGACCCCATCTGGAGTACTGTGTCCAGTTCTGGAGACCCCATCTCCTCAAGGACATAGGACAGGATAGAGGCAGTCCAAAGGAGGGCAACTAAAATGGTGCAGGGTCTGCAAGAGAAGCTGTACTGAGAAGAGACTAAAGGAGCTTAATATGTATACCCTTGAGGAAAGCAGGAGAGGGGACATGATAGAAACTTTTAGTACCTCAGTGGAATCAACAAAGTCCAAAGGGTAGCATCTTTCAGAAAAGAGCGTGCAAGAACAAGGGGACACAATTTAAAGATGGGGGCGGTTCAGGGGCAATGTGAGAAGTATTTTTTCACAGAGAGGGTATTGGATGCATGGAACAGCCTTCCTGAGGAGGTTGTGGGGTCTAAAACTGTGGGAGAATTCAAGAATGCATGAGACAGACATAAGGCAATTCTTGTGGGGGGTAGGAAGAAATAGGCTGTTGGTTAACTAGGATCTGCGGCCTATCCTGTAGGTAGGGAAATGGGCAGACTAGGTGGGCCAAGCGGTCCTTATCTGCCTTCAAAGTCTATGTTTCTATGAATCAGTACTATCCAGTCTACTGTACTGCAGTAAATAGGAAGTAAATAAAAATATTTTTGCACCCAAAGTGCAAATTGGGACCAGCCCCACACTTGGGTGTGGGGCTTTTAGTACTGACTGTTTCCCTTTGAATTCTGTTTTTGACTGTTCAATATCTCACTCCTCTGACTTATGCCCCAGCTTCACACCTTCATTATATAGCAACATAGGAACATAGGAGTATATTAACAAGAGTGAGCTTATCCCTATCTGGCTTCTACATTGTTTTTCAACAAGTATGCACACTGAACTCTCCCTCGAGTAGATGCTTATCTAGTATTTTTTAAATGTTGATAGATTATCACTCATTACTATTATATGTAGTGATTTATTCCAGTATTATACTACATTCCACTTAAACCACCCTCCTCTATTTACTGTTTTGTAATTTTTACCTTTTAATTGCAATTCATGCCCTCTGGTTTCCATGTTAAGTTGTCTTAGTTCCAAGTTAAAACAGGTCTGGGCATACTCATTTAAAATAGCTTTTTATACTGAGATTAAGTCCCCTCTGAGTTGTCTCATATCAGATCTATACAATACCAGCATGTTTAGCCTTGAGTCATATGGTTGTCCTTCTGTATATCCTTTTAAGTTTACCTGTATCTCCTACATTTTGAGGTGACAAAAAGGAGCCACAGTGCTCCAAATGGCATCTCATCAAGGTCCTGCATATTAAAGTGTCACCTCTCTGTGTCTACTGGTGATAATTCTTTTTACAAGACTGCAGGAGTATATATACATCCGTTGTCTATATACGTTGAAACATATTCAGCATTCAAAGAGTTAATGCCCGGCAGAATCTTATTACACTATCTAAACCCCAAATTCCCAAGTTCTTTTCACATTCTGTCACCCTTAGCATAGTGCTCCGTAAGTTATATGATGTCTTCTTGTTCCTATTTATTTATTTTATTTTTATTTAGTTTTTGTTGACTGGGAAGGAGGACTAGACAATTTTTTGCCTATTGTCAGTCTCGCCCTGGGGGTGGGGGGGGATACAGATGGATGCCAACTGAAATTGAACCAGATTTTAAGCAGTTGGTGGTAATTTTAGTGAATGGGGGAAATCTGGCCAGGACACTGAGGAAATTCCCCTACTCGTCGGTAGGGGGCACTGCGACTGGTGCTGACAGGCCAGTCCTCCAGGAGGAGATGGAGGAGCAAGACGTCTGCAGGACTGAGGAGAGGGCCTACTCCTTGGTCTCTAGTTCTACAGAGGCCACACCGATGGAAGTATCACATGGCATTGATATGATGAAGGCTGTACCTGCCGATTTGCTGGAAGAGGTCCCGACAGGAAAAGCTGCAGATTTTCGTGAGGTTGGCATAGATTCTGAGGCGGCTCTCAGCTGTCTCTCTATGGAACAGCTTTTGGGTGTTTTTTTTTTCTGGAAGAGTGCAGCTTCCTGTAACATGGAACTGCATTGAAGAGGAGCTTTGGCTACGTGGGACAGATTTTGGGACGGACTTAGTGGTGTTGCCTGATAAGCATTCGGGGTAACAAGGAAACGATCTTTGGAGTACCTTCTAGGATTATAGAAAATACAGATGGAGCCTCTACTATGAACTCCCTGGAGCCACAGGTACTGGGACAGATGTTGGGACTGGTCTCTTCTGAGACCAGGCGAGAACAGGGGGCTTCAGTCTCTACCAATGTTGATAAGGAAGTTTCCACACAAACGGCTGCTGCTTCTTGTACATTAGGTAATGATGGTGTCACTCCATGTGGGGAGATGGAGTGGGTAGGCCCTGTTTTTTTGCCTCAGACAGTGAATTTTATGATTGAGTTATCCGGAAGTAGCCCCACAAAAACAGAGGCAGCTGCAAAAGTATTGACTGGCCAGTTCAAGAAATGAGATGAACATTGACCTTCAGGTCATGTTTTGTCTCCCCGTCCATCCCCATTTAATACAGGGGTAACTGTAGCCCCTTCACCTGAGTGGGTTCAGAAGGCTTTAACAGGGGCTGGGTGGGTCCCCAATGGGACAGGATGGCTCCCTGTCTCAGATGCTCAGGCGACTTTAGCGGACATAGGGGTTCATTCCCATCCCCCATCAGGCCCCCTAACTGGACTTATGGACACTGGATCTAATCTGGTTACTCCAGGTTGAACCCCGCATGACATTATACATTATATTAGCATTCTAGAAGGAGAACCTGAGAATATCCCTGTACCAGACATGCCGCCAGTGGCACTTCCTCCTCCAGCTGTTTTACCTCCGCAATCTGCCACAAGTATAGTTCCTCCCCTCGAGCAGCCTGATGAAGCAAATCTCTGGGCCCATAGGGTGGCTTCAGCCTGGGAGCATGGTCAACCTCCTAATGTTTGGCACATGAATGTCCATAACCATTTATTTCCTGAGACTGTACATTTGGCATCTGAGCCAGTTACCCATAGGAATGCTGTACGTCTCAGATACAGGGGCAGTTTGGATGATATCCCAGACAGACTTTTCATGGGTTGGGCCCTGTTAAAGACTAGCATGAAGTTCTATGCATACGGAATATATGCACTGATCCATATGCCTGGAGACACTTGTTTTGACATCAGTGTGAAACACCCTGCTGGTCTTAATTGATTTTGGAAACAGTATTTAACATAAAAAAACACATAGCTTTGGAAAACTTTTATTGCCATCCCTTTGATGAAGCCTGCTTTTAACCGAATTACAATACTTTTTCAAAATGAGGGGGTGAGAGTGGCTGATATTTCTTGTAGGTTGAAAAAGTACCATTCATGGCCTTCTGGAGCCTATATTAGATGATGAGCATTTGTGGATGGGGGGGGGGGTACAAAGTCACTCTTAAGCAAGAACGTTTGGTGATATAACATCTACCAAACTGTTTTTTTTGGGGTGAGATGGGGGGTCTTATTCTATGCAGGGCAGCCAAGGGCTTGCTACTGCTGTGTTGCTGTAGGGCATCTGAGCAATGTCTGTGCATAGTTTAAATGTGGTAGCTGCGGGGAACTGGGAAATTCTAGCCTGCATTGTTCTAACCCCGTGAAGTGTAATTTATGTGAGGATGTAACCATGCTTTTCATGCTTGCCCTTGGGCATCACATAATGGTTTAGACATAGAAACATAGAAGTTGACGGCAGATAAGGACCACAAGGCCCATCCAGTCTGCCCATTTCTTTTTCTACCTTATAAATGTGCCATCGGCCTTTGCTCTGTCAATGGCCTATCTATTCATTCTCATCTGTATTGCTCCCTTATGCCTATCCCATGCCTGTTTGAAGCCCTGCACTGTATTCATATCCACCACTTCCTGAGGCAGGCCATTCCATGCATCCACTGCTCTTTCTGTGAATAAGAACTTCCTCACATTACCCCTTAATCGGCCTCCCTCTGACCTCATTCTGTGTCCTCTTGTCCTGCTATTTTTCTTATATTAAAACATGTTAGACTCTTTCACCTTGTTAATGCCCTTAAGGTTTTTGAATGTATCGATTATATCACCTCTCTCCCTCCTTTGCTCTAGGGTATACATATTGAGCTCCATTAATCTGTCCTCATATGTTTTCTGATGCAGTCCCTGCACAATTTTGGTTGCCCTTCTCTGGACTGCCTCAACTTGGTTAATGTCCTTGTGAAGGTGTGGCCTCCAGTACTGCATGTAGTACTCCAGATGGGGCCTAACCAGTGTCTTGTAAAGAGGGATTATTACCTCCCTCTTACAACTTGTGATACCCCTGCTAATACACCCCAATATCCTTCTAGCCTTACCTACTGCTTTAGTGGTCTGCTTGGATGATTTCAGGTCATCGGTGATGATGATGCCCAAGCCCCTTTCTTCCCTTGTGACTGCCAGCAACTCCCCTCCCAGCCTATAGGTGGCTTCAGGGTTTCTCTTCCCTATGTGCATGATCTTGCACTTCTTTGCATTAAACCCCAGCTGCCACTCTTCTGACCATTTTGCTAGTTTATCCAGATCTCTTCTCATTCTGCCCGGCCCGTCTGGATCATCTACTCTGTTGCAGATCTTGGTGTCATCTGCAAACAGACAAACCTTACCCTCCAGGCCATCTGCAATGTCACTGATGAAGATATTGAAGAGGACTGGCTCAGAACTGATCCCTGAGGTACCCACTGTGATTTGCATTCTCTTCTGACTGTATACCGTTTACCACCACTCTTTGTTTTCTGCCTGCCAACCAGTTTGCCACCCAGTTGACCAACTTCTGACCCACCACGAGCCTACCCAGCTTATTAATCAATCTTCTATGTGGAACAGTATCGAAATCTTTGCTGAAGTCAAGGTCGGTGACATCAACTGCTCCCCCTTGGTCCACCACTCTGGTTACCCAGTCAAAGAAATCTATGAGATTAGTTTGACAGGACCTTCCTTTTGTAAACCCATGCTGTCTTGGATCCTGTGCTACAATGGATTTCAGGTGTTGCACTATCCTTTCCTTAAGGAGTGTTTCCATAATCTTGCCCACTACTGAGGTAAGACTGACTGGTCTGTAGTTCTCTGCCTCCTCCCTACTACCACTCTTGTGGAGTGGGATCACATGAGCCCTTCTCCAGTCTTCTGGGACCTCTTCTGTGCTCAGAGACTCACTAAACAGTTCTGCTAATGGCTCTGCTAGTTCCACCCTTAGCTCCTTTTGTACCCAGGGATGTATGCCATCAGGTCCCATTGCCTTGTCCACCTTGAGCTTATCGAGCTCTTGTAGGACCCTTTCTTTTGTGAAGGGACTAGTGCACACCTCCCTTCCCCATGTCCATGGTGCTGAGCTGTGGGACCTGCCCTACTTTTCTTCAGTAAATACTGAGCAGAAGTATCTATTTAGGATAGATGCTTTTACATGGACCTCCTCCTCACACAGAGCCTTATCTCCTTTGATCTTAGCAATGCCCCCTCTGGACTGTCTCCTTTCACTAATGTATCTATAGAAAGTCTTGTCAACTTCTTTTACTGTTTGTGCTAGTGTTTTCTCGGTTTGGGCCTTTGCCTGCCTTACTGTCTTCCCTGCTTCCCTTAGGGAAGTTTGGTATGCCTCCCTATCTTCATCCTGCTGCATTCCCTTATATTTCCTGAAGACCAGCCTTTTGGTTCTGACCTTTTCTGCTACTGTTTTTGAGAACCAAAGTGGTTTCCTTCTTCTTTTGTACTCCCTTTTCTCTCTAACACAATGGGATATTGCTTCAAGTATTATATCCTTAATGCTTGCCCACTTTGCCTCTACCCCCTCACCTGTATTTCCTTTTTCCAGGGCTAGTTTAACTCTGTTGTCCATCTTATCAAAGTCAAGCTCCTCTGAATTCCCATATTTTTGCCTTGGAATGGGATGATTTAGTTCTAGTGACCAAATTGAACCATACCATGTGATCGTCATTGGCCCCCAGGTGACCTTCTACCTGGAGATCTATGATCCTTTCCCTGTTAGTCAGTACTAGATCTAGGACAGCCCTGTCTCTTGTGGGTTGTTGTACCAGTTGTTTGAGACCCTCCCCCTGTAGTGAACCCACCATGTGTCTAGTTCTGGCAGATGTTCCTGCTGGTATTGACCAATCTGTATCTGGCATGTTGAAGTCTCCCATTATCAGAACCTCCCCATTAGCTGTCATGTTTTGTATATCTTCTAACAGTAATGTGTCTATGTCCTCCCCCTGGTGGTCTGGGGGCCTGTAGACAACCCTAGTTGATATGGCTGTCCCATTTCCTGTTTCCAGGGTGACCCACAGTTCTTCTGGCTCCTTATGAGTATTCTGAATTTCTGCAGCATTGATATTTTCATTAACATACAGAGCCACTCCACCCACCTTTTTCCACCTCAGTCTCTTCTGAACAGTACATAGCCAGGTACTAAAGTCTCCCAAGTGTGGTTACTGATAAACCACGTTTCGCTTATTGCTACTATGTCTAGTTTAGCCTCTGTCATTATTGCCTGTAGGTCTGGGATCTTATTTCCCAGACTGCAAGCATTTGTGTACTTGATTTTCCATTGGCCAGATTTCGGTGTGCTAGTTGTTGGGCGAGGTCTGGCGTTTCCCCCTGTGCATCGTATGGGGAGCCAGATGTTTTTCCTTACCTGGTGATGCAGATGAACTACACATGCAGAAATCCTGTTTGACCACTAGCTGAGGGGGGAAGGGTGTTCTTCCCATTCGATTTATGGGGTGCTGCATCCCCCTCTCCCCGGTTGCTAGTTCAAATATTCAGTAAAGACGTCAAACTTCTACCCCAATGCACTGACTCCCTCCTTAGTCAGATGCAGTTCATCAAATTTAAAGAACTTTCACTCCCAAAACTGTTGCCAGTTCACAACAAATTTGTGTCCTTTTTCCTGGCACCAGCCCTTGAGCCACATGTTTAACTCCCCTATCTCCCCTTCTCTGAACTTCCATCTATCTGCCCCCCTCTCCAAGACTAGCAGGATCTCAGAGAAGGAGATGCCAGATGAAATGGATGATAGTTTGTCACCTAGCCTTGTCAGGTGTTCTTTGGTCTCCACAACTGACCAGTTGGCAAGATCGTTAGTCCCTATGTGTACCAGGATGTCAATGTTTTTTCCTGCTTCCTGAACAATTTTAGCAATGCAGTCAGTGTCTCTCCACGCTGATGTACCTGGGAGACATCTGACCATTACCCCTGGCTGGAGATAGGTATCAACTCCCCGAATTATGGAGTCTCCTATGATCAGAAGTGTTTTGGATTTCCTTTTTGCTTTTTATATTTTGATTCCTGTTTTGGGTGAGCTTTGTTGTGCTAGCTCCTGCACTGCAGTGTCCTGCCCTGCAGTGTCCTCTGCCCCTTTGTTTGATTTTGGAGATAGAGGCAGATACCTGTTTGTAGCTTTTATATGATTTGTGGAGGTAAAAGTTTGGAGAGCACCAAGTGATGGGGCACCCGATTTGCCCCTCCTAACCACCTGTCAACCTCCCTGACCAATTACCCTCTGCAGTCTAGGTGCTTGTGTTGGATGTTGGGGAAATGGCAGGTGGTTCTTATAATATATTTCCCCTTGAATATGCAATTTGAGGCATGCAATCTCTGCCCATGCTGTCTGGAGCTGAGCCCTTAGATCTCAAATAGCCCAGTATGTAGGATAGTGTCCTAAATCCTGTAAAACTTCCCTTCTGAAAAGTGTTCTGTAGTACCTGCAGTTAATGATATCCATTTCAGATAAGTTGCTGGGTTTATAACCTGGTCAGAGGAATTAGAAGGAAGAAAATGATGCAAAAGTTTGATTTTGTGCTTTAATTGTTTGTTTTTGTATAACTTGTTATAATAAGTTAAATTACTAGTGCCCCTGTAAATGAGGTCACCGTGTGGATACCCCACTGATCTACCCCTTTCTGCTTTGCCACAGGAAATGTCACAACTGTGCTACCTATAAAAGGAGTGTAGTGTGGGGTGAGTGGGGATGGGGTGGGTGGCTGGGCCATTCCCCTGCTGAAAAAGAAGAACCACGGATGAAAGAAACAAGGAGGTAAGAGCAGAAACAATCAGCCAGCAACAAATGTAATAGCCATGAAAGCTTATCCTAATGATAGATAAAACTGTAAAACCTGTAAAGCACCACCTGTAATAATTTCACAGAAGATATACCCGGTAAGAAACCCTTTGCTACAGAGAAAAATAAAGCAGTAACAGAAGATATACCTTGCAAAAGACAATTTGAATCAGAAGATTACAGCAGTAATCCGTTAGCACATACCTGTAGGCACACCCTGACGATTCCATCAGGGCAGAACAGGATGTTTATGTTGCTGTTGCACAAAAAGAGGGTAAAAATGGAGGAATTACTTTTGCAAGGCCCTTCTGTTCAGGGACCAACACCAGTACCTCCACAGATACCCCGTGATTCACAGAGGTGCCGGAGTCCTGACATAGTGCAGACTCCAGGTGTAGGTTTGGACCCTGTTGAAGAGACAGATCTTTCCCTCCCTTCAGGAGTACAAGTCAGTGAGGTAGAGCCCATTGCAGTGGCCTTCTCACAAGACATTGACCTGGAGATCTGTGATCCAGTTCCCCCAGACACAAATGTTTTGATTCCTGTAGGCCAGATGGGAACTGATATGCCACCCCCCAGCCACTACTGAGGACCCCGTATTTCAGCATGTTACTTGATCTCGATCAGTATTGCTGAATGAGGCCCCTATAATAAAAACTCCAGATATGAACCCCATTCCTGTCCACAACTCCTATGAGGTTTTGATGGATAGTGAGACTGCCAACTCTGATGGGGGCTCAGAAGTTTCCTCTGTGGCCTCCTCACAGCATGATCTTGGAGGAGATGCCTTGGTTGAAGGTAAAGCTAAACTGAAAAAGCAGAAAAAATGAAAGTTATGTGATGTATTTTCTTGTTGTTGCATATTTTTTCAATTTTTCTCATTTTTTTTTCCCTTGATGGTATTCTTTACAGTGCTTGCCTTGAATACTAACAGTTGAAAATCTAGGAACAGGCGTCTGGTCACCTTTGCAAAACTACATATGGAGCACGACAACATTATTTTCTTATAGGATACTAGACTACATACGCTCTCAGATATTGAGCAGGCAAAACTGGATTGGCACTGGGGACCTTCTGTTTGGTCTCTGGGGGAGGATGAGTGTTCTGGCTTGGGAATTCTGTTTCAGGATCTGAACTTTCATACTCTGCAGGTGTTTGATGTCTTCCCTGGTCGGGCTTTAGTACTGGATATAGTGATAGCTGGGGTAGCACATAGATTGCTTAACATATATGATCCACAGACAAAGGCAGATCGCACATCATTATTTCAGCGATTAGAATCCTACCTTATTACCTCTAAAGTGGTTCTTTGGGGTGAAGATTTTAATTGTGGCCTGTCTGACAGGGATTGGGGTAGAAAATTGTTAAGTCTTATTGTGACACTAATCTATTATGTAACATTTTTGACAGATGTCTCCTCCTATCCACACCTTCTATAAGGGTAAGTTCTCTACAAGAATTGACTTTTGGTTTCTGTCTATTAGAACACAAGATGCTTTGGTTTGTGTTGTTCCTTTTGAAACCTCTGATCACGTGGCTGTGGCAGTTACTCTAGGGCAGGGGTTCTCAAATGGTGAGGTCAGCCTCCCTTGGGAGGCCCCAGCCTGTTCCAGGGGAGGCTCAAGCAAGTCTGAAAAAGTACTGTATTTAAATTTAGAGTTTTATGTACTTTGTGTGAAGAGATGAAGCAAACTGAAAGAGGATAATAGTAGGGGAATTTTATGTATTTATTTACTAATAGGTGACAAAGGAAGGTGAATGAGCCAAGGCTCATTTCAGGTGTTCCCGGGAAAGGGTAGGTAGTGAATACATTTCAAAAGGTAATTGCAAAACAATCAAGAAATACACAGTGAACAATAGTGCAAACAAATATGAACAATAAACTAATAGTGAGTGCTGGTAATTGATCAATTTGTAGACTGATGGCAGAACAGCCCAAATACAAGGGTTGAGCATAGAAGTGCTAAGAGCAATAGCAGGAAGGAGCAAAATAATCCCAGAGAAGTTGCTTAGGAGCAGTGAAGGAGGGGGAGAGGCAAAGTATGTAGGAAGGTTATTTCATATAGAGAGGAAACAGAGAAAGTTGTCTGACCCATGAAGGTACTGCAACAAGGGGTAACAATGATTCAACAATGAAAATAGCAGAGCAAGTAGACTGGCCGAGGGGTGGGGGGTTACATTTAGCTGAATAATAATATTTGTTTATTTTATTTATTTTTTATTTTATTATTCAGATAACATGTTTGAGCACAGGAGCTCTTTTTCAAAGGTTACACATTGGTATAAGATAACGAACTGAATGAAAGAACTGAATGTGATCCTAGTACTCAAAGGGGTTTCAATTTATTCATGGCGTACTGCGCAAGGTACAGTATGTTATTTTTCTTTGGGGAGGTACAAGATTATTTCAGTTTTTGGGGAGGCTCAAAATATTTTCCATGGATTTGGGGAGGCTCACTGTGACAAAGTCTAAGAACTATTGCTCTAGGGGAACAGGGTTTTACCTTGGGAAGAGGTTTCTGGAAGTTGAATTCATCTCTACTGCAAGTTGATCTTTGCAGGTGGGAGGTTTTACTTTCTTTGGAAGCAAGGCATGATATGTGGTTCCTGTATGACAGCCAGGTGGATTGGTGGGAGGGCACCACATCAGGGCTGAAAGAATTATTTATTTCCTTTTCTGTCAAACAGGTTAATGGGCAATACCTGACTTATTTGGGATCACAGGCTAAATTCTTGCAGCTACTTTCTTTTCTGAGAACTACTGGGTCAGCTTGTTTGCAGGCCTCTCTGAGGTGAAGAGCCATATGTACGAGTATTTATTAGGGAGGAAAAAAACAATGGCACATAGACAAAATTATGATACCCAAGGGAAAACCTGTAAGTTGAACCCCTTTGATGTGCACTCCAGGATGGCTGATCAGATGACTATGACAGTTCTGAAAAATGCAGATGGGGCGCTTGATATGATCTACCTGCTCTGGAGTTGATTGTTCGCAACTACATCAGACAGAGGTTTCAGGTAGGGAGTACCCAGAGGTCAGATGACCTTTTGGACTCAGTTGTATTACCCCATATCTCATCACTACAGGCTGCAATGCTTTTGGAGCCCATTTCAGTGACTGAGGTATGAAATGCTATTGGCCAACTTTCCCAGCATACTTCCCCGGGGGGTGATGGTCTTCCCAATGAGTTTTATAAAACTTTTCATGAACCACTGGCCTCCCTTCTGACTGAGGTTTTTTTTCTACATGGGAAGAATACAGACTGGGTCATAGTATGGTGGAAGGGATTATGTTTTTTTACTCAAGAGAGGTGGTAGGACAGATCTTCATAACTGAAGACCTCTGAGTCTGCTAAATACAGATTACAAATTATTGGCCAAAGTTTTGACAGTCCGACTTTCGAAAGTGGCACATGATGTGATTTTTAAGACACAAACTTGAGCTATTCCAAGGAGAGACATCAAGCACAATCTCATAATCCTTAGGGAGGTTGTGGAGCAGTGTATGATGGGGTGCTTGGATGGCTACATTTTATCTGTGGATCAGGAGACAGCTTTTGATGCTGTCAAACATGACTATTTGTGGGCTTGTCTTGCTGCATATGGTGTTCCAGAGGATTTTGAGTCATTACTAAAAGTATTGTATAAAGAAGTGATGGTTAGGCCTTTGGTGAATGGGCATCTGTGCCTCCCCATCTATCTCAAAAATGGGGTAAGACAGGGGTGCCCTCTCAGACCCTTGCTATATGTCTTTGCTTTGGATCCTCTGCTACGTTGTATTGCAGGACATGCCTGGGTTCTCCCAATGCGTACTACACAGGAAGAGGACATTGTAACTGAAACTGTTTATGCTGATGACTGTACTATTTGTGTACAGGATGTCTCCTTGGGGACACAGGTTATTGGGATCTTTGAGAAATATCGGAATTATGGGTATCAAGCTTAATACTGTACCACCAAGAGTCAGGCTCTAGTACTAGGTAGGGCCCCTTTAGTATCTGATTTTGATATGCCCATACTGCACATAAGATAAACATTTTGGAGGTATGGTTTGGAAACTTAACGGTGATACAAAGTAATTGATATTTAGTTTATGATGCAGCATATGCGAACGTTTTGAAATGGAAGGCATGGAAAATGACACAGAAAAAGCGTGTTTATTTAGCTAAAACATATTTATTACCTTTGTTTTTGTATATCTCACATGTTTTTCCATTACCTTTTACTATGCACACTAAGGTTTGGGGTTTATTTTTCATGTTACTCTGGGGCAGTCATTTGAACCCTATCAAACAAAGTCATACATATCATGTCTGGAAGGATGGAGGTTTGAACATGGTACAGCCCCTATTTTTTTTTATTTGGAATTTTTTTTTTCACCAATCTCTATTCTATATTGTTGAACTGTGCCATGGTTGGGGCTTTAACTATGTCTTGGTGGAAACAGAGGTTTCTTACTGCCTGGGGATGGGGGAAATGGCATAGGGAGGAGACCCTACTTACTGGGCATGTACAGTTTTGATTGAAATATATCAGATTGTGTAAGCTCCAACTGATGTGGGTTGTAACAGTTTCCAGGAAAGTTTTTTATGCTACGATGGTACAGAACTGTTATTTTGAGGAACCTGTTTTTAAGTTTGGACCTGCTATTGATGTGACATCTTTGTTGAACTGTGTGATAGAAGCTAGAATACCACAGAAGATGCAAGACACTATGTGGCTTTGTGGGCATGAGAAGTAAAATGTTCATGGAAACCACAAACATAAGCAGGTGCAGGATCATATGCGTGAGTTTTTGGGTTGTTTGCAGCAACCTGAAACCATGCAGCATCTTTTTTTCGATTGCCCATTTATACAAGGGTTTTTGGGCATTGTTGGTTAATTTTTGGAACACCAGTTGGTTTGCTAAGATGACATATGACACCCTCATTTATGGTCAGCTTTCTGCATTATGGGCTGGTTGGCACAAGAGTAAAGTTTATGTTATTTTTGCTTGTCTGAATGGGCTATCTGGCATGTTAGATGCCAGAGGGTCCTGAATCAAGAAGGTGCCACCATTCAAAATGTTCTTTTTAATGTACAGTCAGAATTGGATGCCTTATATCAGGTGGAACTGGCTCATTGGGGTACCTCGTTGTTTGCCAAGTTGTGGAGAGGAATTGACTGGGTGGGATGAGGTTGTACTATGCTTTAACACTAATATGACATGTTGGTTTATTCTTTAATACTGTTTTCTTAAGTTTTGCCTTTTGTGTGTTTGATTTTTTTGTATCTTCATTTGATTATTATTCTTTCTGTTCTGTTTTGAATGTTATAAAAAAATTTCCCCTACTCGTCAGTAGGGGGACCCCTTGTCCATCACAGCCATGGATCCTCTCAGTCAGCAAGACAGTGTGCAGAAGGAAGGTGGTGCATCTCAGCAGGCAGCAGCCCGTGATCTGGATCTAGACAAAATACAGAGTACTAACCATGAAGACATTGCTGTATCTATGGACGAGGAAGAGCAGCTTCAACAAGAACTGAACCAGAAAAAAAAGACATTTACTGCATATGTTATCTGTGGCTGAAAAGGATTCTGAACTTAATAAGCTTCAAGTAGATGAAGAAAAGAAAAGGAAACATTCTGTGCAGAGCCCCACGGTGCTGGTAATGAAAAAAAGACTGTTTCATGAGATGGTTACACTGCAGTTTCCCCTTCGCAATCCTCAGAGTCAGTTCTTTTTCCCTTTATGGCAGAACAATCAACTTGGAAGCCTGAATATGCATTGCAGAAAGCTGAGTGGATTCTTCAGGATAGTATTTGGATTCCGGACCCAGAAATTCCATTGCCCAGGATGTCTTTGACTGCGAGTGGGACCTTATTTCCAACCACAGTACAAACCTCACAGAACCATGGGAAGTATGGTCAACAAATAGCGGTCGACTCTTTGACAGATAGATCAAAGGGCACGGATCTTCCCTTTGATGCTACTACATCAGATGCTGACTCAGTGCTAGCAAAGCAATCAGTGTCAAGAGAAGAGGACCCGACTGATCATCGGGAGACTGAGGACATTCAAGAACACTACAGAACTCAAACTTTATCCCCAGAATCACATACAGATTTTGTTATTTCTGAAATGCCACATAATGACTCTAGGGAAATGGCTGGGCCTGGGGCCCACAGCTGGCCTGCTAGTTATTCAAGCATGTTCAAGAAGCCAGCAGAGGCTGCTTGGAGAAGGTTTGTTGTCCACCTGTACTATAAAGGGTGGGCTAGATCTCCCACCGGACTGAAGCTATATCAGCAGAAAACTGATCATTGAATCTTTGCACTTTTTACCAGTGGAGGTTTATGCTGTTATCCATGTCTCCGGTGACCATAATTTTGATATCAGTTTTAGTCTGCTAGGTTACTAGACAAATTCTGGACAGCATATTATGTTGTTAAAAATTCCCCTCTATGGAAGCTTTTTGTTGTAATCCCTATCGCCAGACCAACAGCTAAAGTAATAACTGTTCTATTTAGGAATGAGAGTGTAAATGTTCTTGACATCTTGTACTGTGGAATGTGTGGGGTACAAACAACTCAAGAAGCAGAGACTGGAGACAGTACTTCAGGTTAAACACACATTTACTTCATGTGTGTTCTTTATTGAAGAATCAAATCAAAATAAATAAAAGGAAAAATAACACTGTTTTAAATGAAACATTACAAATCAAAGCCTGGCTCACCAAGAGCATATCAGCTACATCACATTAAAACTTATTCCCATATAGTCGAAGTTGCTAAAAGAACCCACTACATCTATGGTATACATTCCCTGGAGGAGAGGAGATCTACTCTCTCCCACCAATCTGCTCCAACTGTGAACTAGAGCTCCTTATATACCTCTATGGAGCAGGGAACAAGAGGTTACATGATTGTGTTGATTTTCCCCTATTTTTATTTTTAACAATTCCTTGCTTTATACAACTTATTGGAAGATCAAATCCTAAATATACTTTGCATAAAGATATGAGTGCATTCTAAAGTATTCCAATTTCCACAATATGATAATAAAAAAGACAAAAAAGAAGGTTGCATATCTAATGGCTCATTAGAACAAAAGGTTCTGCCTACAAGGAGGAGTTAGTTTAGTACTCTGCCCAATAAATAAGCCTCATGTTGGGCCGCTGTTCCCCTAATAGGAATCTATCCCTTCGAGGCACAGAACCAAGTTTTAGGTAAGAAGCAAAATGATTTTGTTACATACTTCACTTATTCTTATATCCTAAAAGACTTAACTTATTTTAACTACCCTGATTGAAGTGGCACAAATATTTGTAAATGTAAAATATGTTTTCCCCAGAGATAGGGTGCACTGCAAAGTTTTACTTGTTCTTCAGTAGGATCTTCGTTTACACTAGGGAGAAGATGCAGCGAGAGCAGCTGAAACTGCACAAATGACTGACTACCCAAATACTACCCCCGTCGTAGTCTCTTCACGCTAGTTCAGCTGAGACTAGACAGTGCAGGGCTAGCTTCCTTCGTAGTAGCCAGACATTTACATATTACACTGCAGGCGAGTGAAGGAGGAAGAAAGAAACCACGGTTATGTCTTTTCTTGCATTGCGGTTGGGGCTGAGCTCCGAACAAGTGCTACTGCCATTACTGAGGTGTGTTTGCTTTCATTTAGTAATTACAGAACCAGCAAGGGGCAAGAGAAGGAAAATATTGTATTTATAAGGGGAAAAGCTCTTTTTAAGGATTTCAGTACTTCAATTTAAAGCGCAGACTTGGCGCTTTCACTTTTCATCTTACAGCGCGAATCTGGCGCTTTCACTTTTCATCTTACAGAGTGAACCTGGCACTTTCCTCAAATATAATTCCAAGGGCTAACTTTTAACCTACAACATACTTCATCATAAGAAATGCTTGTTTGCTAAAGGGGGGGTTGAAATGAAATTGTGTCTTTCTTCTTTATGGGGAAGACGCTAAACGGCACTCCCCCCAATTCTGAAAAACTATATCCCGAGGCAGGAAAAGAAGAATCAGCAGGGAAAGAACAGAAAGGAGCTATAATAGGAGGCCACCCTATTATAGTGGGAAAAAGGGAAATATAAAAGGAAAGGAAGACTGCTGCAGCAGATAGATTTAACAAAGAATATAGGGCATAGAGGAGGGGAATGCCTCGAGATATTGAAAAAAAAAAAAAAAGACAAACCAATCATTTATAGGGGCATAACTGCCACATACTGGTTAAAGAAATGGTGCACTATGAACAGATTACCAAATGCTATCATTGATGACAATGGGTTTTGGACGAGGGGCTGGAAGTTTTCTGTACGACTCAAACTTACTGACGATGGCATACAGCATTTATCCAATTATTTCTTCCTTGGGAAGGACAGGGGGATTTTGTTTTACCATGGCCTGCCTCACTCGTGCTACAGATATGGCAGTACCACACACCTTAATTCTGACTGCAACCAGCTTGTTCAGTATGTGGGGCTCTGGGCCATTCAGCTACGACCTGTACTGTCCCCACTTCATGCAATTTAAGTGGGTCGGAAGACTATGTTTTCTCATCTTGTCCTTGGGCGGCCCATAATACCTTGGATTATGTGGAGCATGACTTTTATATAAATAAAGCTGCTAGATCTCATTCTGCAAAATTCCACAAAAATGCTCAGCCTAATACTCCCCCAGCAGAGAAACAATGTCTGACTATATCACCTCCCTCAGAGACAGAAAGGTACCTCAAATTACTATTCAATAGGATTTGAGAAAGGCTGCTGCTCCCACCCAGCCTGCATGGTTGGAGGCAGACATGCTTCTGCCGGAAGCAAGTATGATGCCTACCCCCAAAACAGTAGTTCCTCCAGCAGATGTATCTGACTTCCAGCCTATACGCAAAAAAAGAACCTTACTCAAAAGAACCTCAAAAACTCAGACTCTTCCTACTATGGTTATGTCTAATCCATATGAACCTCTGCAAAACTGGGGCGACATGATGGACGACAGAGATTCTGATGTTTCCCTCCAGTCAATGCAAAGTGAACCCCTGGTGGACAAAGGGGGTCAGGATTACCCAGAGACTTTGCCTAAAGTAAAAAAAAAAAGGAATACCAGGGCAAATAAGAAAAAAGTCTCCTAACTGAATCATAAGAGTGACAGTGCCTACTTTGCATTTGGCTAGCCTTAATGTCAATAGTATAAGATCTGAGTTTAAATGAAAGGCTATGTATGCAGTGTTACAATCCTTGTCTTATGATATTTTCCTTCTACAGGACACTAGAGTATATACTGAACAGGAGGTACAATTGGCCACACAGCAGTGGCTCAAAGGGAAATCTATTTGGTCCATAGGGAAGGATCAATGCTCAGGCTGAGGCATATGTTTTACTTCACCTGATTTTACCAAAAATTGGTTGAAATAGAACCTGGTAGGGTGTTAATGTTAGACATCTTAGTACAAGGGCTTTTTTGTAGAATAATTAATATATATGCCTCTTAGCAAGAGGCTCTTTGAGTTGCTTTATTCAAGAAACTGCAACCTTACTTATTTACGAGTCACTTAGTGTTTTTTTGGGGGGAGACTTTAATACCAGTCTAAGACAAGGCTGAGCAAGTTGCAAGACTTATTGTGATAGTAACGAATTAAGAACATTAATAAAACAAGCAGCTTTGAGAGATGTGTTTGCCTCAAACTCAAACCCTACTTATTTTAAAGGCCACTTAAATTCAAGAATTGTTTTTTGGTTTATTTCTACCCTGTTGCCTGTTCCTGCATCAGAGGCACTTCCTATAGAAACCTCTGACCATTGTTTAATAGGTATTCAGGTTTCACTATACCCTGCTAAACTGCCCGGTAAAAGGGTCTGGAGATTCAATGCCAGTTTATTAGGTAAACCTGAAATTTTACAGTGTATTAAAGAAATTTTATCGGACAGGATATCAGTACTGTTTTTATATGATTCCCCCATACATTGGTGGGATGACACTAAATCATGCCTTATTGATTTTTTCAAACAACAATTAAGGCTTTCGGCATACCATAAAAAACAGGAATATTTCCAGTTGAGGGATAAGTTGTATAAATTGATATCTTTGGCAAACCCTGGATCGAGGTCCTGCACAGATGAACTTGCTAGAATAAAACAGAACTTAACACAACTCCAACATGATAGGCAAAAAACACTAGAAATGGAACAATGTTTTTGGACTTAAGGCAGGAAAGAACAAACTAATCCATATGAGGATTGTAAAAGAAAACGCTTGATAAACAAGTGACAGCAATACAGGACAAAACAGGCTTTCTAGTGTCTGATAACACTAAAATTTTGCAAGTACTTGAAGAATTAATTTTTTCTCAGTTTGGTTCTTCCCATTGTGACATGGAGAATATGGCACTTCTTTTTGAAGTTGCAGACCTTCCTCAACTAAAAACTGACCAAGCAGACAGATTGATTAAGGATTTTTCTAAGGAAGAATTAGAAATAGTAATAAAAGGATTAAGGAACAATATGGCCCTGGGTCAGATGGAATACCAGCCGAAGTTTATAAACTATTATGGGATTTTATTCCAAATGAATTATTGCAGGTTTCCAATGCCTTCTTAAGTGAGGATAGAATAAATGAATCCATGTATGAGGGACTAATTATTTTTCTGTTTAAAAAGGATGATAGAACCTCCATTGGTAATTGGAGACCTATCACCTTATTAAACACTGACTTTAAAATATTTGCTAAATTATTGTGTAATAGGCTTCTGCTGGTTATGGACTATGTAATTCATCCCTCACAATTTTGTTCTATAGCCGGGTGCTCTATCCAAGATGCCTTATATTAATTAGGGAATCATTTGATTATGGAGCTCATCACCCCACAGTGGGATACATACTGAACTTTGACCATGCAAAAGCATTTGATCACATATCATAAGCATTTGTATGGCTTATTTTAGCTGCTTATGGTATTCTGGCAGTGTTTGTGAATTGGTTGCAACTGTGTTATGCTTTGGCCTTTGTCAAGCCTTATGTGAATGGATAGATTGGGAGGGCATGTACCGTATGGAGAGGGGAGAGACAGGGCTGTCTTCTAAGCCCAATTTTGTACATTTTAGCATTGGACCCAATAATCAGAATATTGACTAGATCACCCCTATTGCATAGTATAAGATGTCCAGGAATAGGTGAGTTAAAGACTATAGGATATGCAGATGATCTGTGTGTTATCTCCCTAGACATCAGTATGGGAGACCTTGTCTGCAAAGTGTTAACATCCTTGTTAAGCATTATCGGTTCTAAGACAAATATGGATAAGAGCATTTGTTTTAGCCTTTCTAGCACTCAGGCTGTAGATATCACTATAGGTGGAGTACCTGTTTCTGAGTCCCCTAAAAACATTTTGGGCATTTATTTTGGTAAGGGAAACATGGCAGTTTATAATTGGGAATGATGTTTAAACAAAGGGAGGGAAAGAATCAGTAAACGGGCCAAATGGCGGATGGGAACAATGAAAAGGATCTTTATGATTAAAACAACTACAAGACAGCTCAAACAGTGAAAGAGTGTGCGAGTGTATATAAAGATACATAACGTCACAGCAATAAACCGCACCACTCGGAGATCCAAAAAAAAAGGCAATATTTAATAATAAAAAAACGCAGTTAACAATACATGCAGGTAAATGAGTAGTACAACCTCTACTGGTTTCGCACGATTTGCGTCATCAGGAGGATGACCATTCATCTACACAGACCCCTTTTATAGTGAATCAGCATCCTAAATTTAAAGTGCCAATACAACAATTCAACAAAAATTATATATACAACATAAGATCCATGTAGTAATAGTTCTGTCTTTATATATGTAAACATTTAAAATTAATAGTAAAAAAACAATATTACTTAGAGGGGAGCTGAAAAACTAGAACGCTATCTATAATTACCATTAAACAACACATATAGTGTATTCATCGCTGTTATTATGGCATTCATACGTAACATAGAGACAACTATTTATATATCAAAAAAAGACATAACTACGTCAAGGTATTATATATGGAGCAAAAAACAACAATATTATAATATTGAGTGCATTTAACATTACCACCAAAGGATCACCATGAATTTTATATCCGTAATAATATTTAGAAGTGAGGGATGCAGAAACGACGAAACGCATATATTCACTGTAACCTGAAAAATAAGCATAAAAAATATGTCAAAGAAATATATTTCCAGGAAACTATTAACAATATAATACACAATTCAGTGTATAAAGAACAGGGAATATATCAATATGTAAGTAGTACAGGTTCTAATCCCACCAGGGGATGTCAGTACATTTCTACCAAGGAAAACAATTATTTTCTCTTAATGCATGATAATAGATCAATCCTGTCATTTAGACCAGGAGGTTTCAAGGCTCCCAAAGTATAAATCCAAAAAGATTCAAGATAGAGTAGTTTTTCATCCAGGTTCCCACCACGTGGTCCTAATGTTACCCTTTCAAGAGCACAAAACTTGAAACAATGCTTGCCATCTCTTGTTGTATTGATATGAACTGCTAATGCATTCTTTACATCCTTATTTGCAATAGACCGAAGATGTTCACCTACCCTTATTTTAAATTGTCTGCTAGTCTTGCCCACATAGAAAGACCCACACTCACATATAGTCAAATATATAACGTTATTACTATTGCAATTAAAAAATTCCCTAATCTGGAATTCTCTCAAATTATTGTGAGTAGTAAATATATCGGTTCTCAAGATGTAAGGGCAACACTTACAATTCCCACATCTGAAATTTCCAGCAGGTAAGGGTGGCAACCAGGTTTTAAATGCAGGTTCTGTTTTATCGATAAGGTGACTATGTACTAGTCTATCTTTAATGTTTCTACCCCTTCGAAAAACAAAGCAAGGTTTTTCCTTCACATCTTCCTACAAGAGAGGCTCATGTTCCAAGATATGCCAATTATTAGAAACAATCTTCTGTATCTTATGAGTGTGTCTAGTATAGTTGGTAACAAAATTCATCTTAGGAGACTCCACTGGTTTTGATTCCCCCAACAGTAATGTTTCCCTTTTAATGTCCAAAGTGTCTTTAAAGGTTTGATGTACATGCTTAGATGAATAACCTCTTGCAATAAATCTATTGCACATGTCACTTCCTTGGACAAAAAAATCACTGTCTTCAGAATAGTTTCTCCATGCCCGATAAAGTTGGGCCTTGGGGATGTTGTTAATCATATGGTATGGATGGCAACTAGATGCTAATAAAAGGGAATTCCGATCAGTATCTTTATGGAACAGATCAGTTTTCAGAGTGCCATCTGAATTTTTTGAAATCTTTAGATCCAGAAAAGAGACACTATCAATGTCACTCTGCACAGTAAATTTTAAATTAGAATTAGTTGTTTCAAGGAATTCAACAAAATTACCTAATTCTGCCTGTGTGCTAGTCCATACCATAAAGATGTCGTCAATAAAACAACGCCAGATATCAATTTTATCAGGAAAAGAATTATTCTGTTCATTGTAGACATACATCTTTTCCATCTACCTAAGTAAAGGTTGGCATAATTAGGGGCAAACGTTGCACCCATAGCCGTACCTTTGTTTTGTCTATACATATCTCTTCCAAAAAGAAATACATTCTTGGTCAATACATGTTCACTGCAGATCAATAGGAACTGTTTTTAGAGTCTGTGATATTTGGATCCAAGGATAACCAGTAGTCAAGTGCCTCTATACCACCTGAGTGGGGAATGTTGGTATAAAGAGAGGTTATGTCCAACGAAACAAGAAACCATTCTTTATCAATCTGCATTTCTCCCAGTATACCTAGCATCTGAGTAGTGTCTCTAATAAATGAGGGTAAGGTCACAACATAGGGTTTAATATGTGTATCAACATATATAGACAATGGTTCAGTAAGTGAACCTATCCCCGCTACTGTTGGCCTTCCTGGCGGATTATAGTAGTTCTTATGAATCTTAGGCAAGATGTAAATGCTAGCTCTAACTGGTTTGGATACAGTGAGAAAGTTGGCTTCACTTGTAGAAATAACCCCAGTAAGTAAAGCATCATTAATAAACATATCTATTTCTCGTTTAAATTTATATGTGGGGTCACTTTTAAGAAGGGTATAAAAATCCATATCATTAAGCTGTCTAGTGATTTCCCCTACATACATATCTCTAGACAGAATCACTAGTGAGCCTCCTTTGTCAGCTGGCTTGATAATTATGTCATTATTCTGTTCAAGTTCTTTTAAAGCAGCAGCTTCTGTCCCAGAAATGTTTATGTATCTGGCTGCTGTATCTGAGGCAAGCATAGCTTCAAATTCACTTTCACAGGCTCTCTCAAAAACACGCACAGTTTCATTACATGGTGGCATAAAGTTTGATGGAATCTGAAAAGGACTCACCTTTTTCTGAGGAATACTCCCCCCTGATGATGTAGAAAAATTGCCACGACACATTTCTGTTTTATGAAAGAATGCTCTCAAATTCAATAATCTTGTCAACCTATGTAAATCCACATATAGGTCAAAAGGATGAGAATCCTGCGTTGGAACAAAGGATAATCCCTTCTGCAAGATATTAAGTTGATCTGGTGAAAGTTCTCATCCGGAGATATTAATAACAATGTTTTCCTCTGGCTGTAGTTCTGCAGAAGTTATACGAAACATCTCCCTCTGACACGACTGCCAATGTTTTCTCCCACCACGTTGTGTTTTCCTCCTTGGTCCTTGATATTCCTGATGTCCCGATAATATCCACAGCCTCTCGATCTGTTGCTCTTGTTGGTTTTGGGTAATTGAAACTGAACCATCCACTGTGGATCGAACTCCTCTGTCTGATCCAGTTCTAAAAATGTATCCTCCACTTCTGAGCAACTATTATCTGTAGTATAAGTAGGGGAATTATTCCTGTTTCTGAGGATAGACCAGTGGAGTCTCCTAAGATGAATTTTGTTACCAACTATACTAGACACACTCACAAGATACAGAAGATTGTTTCTAATAATTGGCGTATCTTGGAACATGAGCCTCTCTTGTATGAAGATGTGAAGGAAAAACCTTGCTTTGTTTTTCACAGGGGTAGAAACATTAAAGATAGACTAGTATATAGTCACCTTATGGATAAAACAGAACCTGCATTTAAAACCTGGTTGCCACCCTTACCTGCTGGAAATTTCAGATGTGGGAATTGTAAGTGTTGCCCTTACATCTTGAGAACTGATATATTTACTACTCACAATAATTTGAAAGAATTCCAGATTAGGGAATTTTTTAATTGCAATAGTAATAACGTTATATATTTGGCTATATGTGAGTGTGGGTCTTTCTATGTGGGCAAGACTAGCAGACAATTTAAAATAAGGGTAGGTGAACATCTTCGGTCTATTGCAAATAAGGATGTAAAGAATGCATTAGCAGTCCATATCAATACTACAAGAGATGGCAAGCATTGTTTCAAGTTTTGTGCTTTTAAAAGGGTAACATTAGGACCATGTGGTGGGAACCTGGATGAAAAACTACTCTATCTTGAATCTTTTTGGATTTATACTTTGGGAGCCTTGAAACCTCCTGGTCTAATGACAGGATTGATCTATTATTATGCATTAAGAGAAAATAATTGTTTTCCTTTGGTAGAAATATACTGATGTCCCCGGTGGAATTAGAACCTGTACTACTTACATATTGATATATTCCCTGTTCTTTATACACTGAATTGTGAATTATATTGTTAATAGTTTCCTGGAAATACATTTCTTTGACATATTTTTTATGCTTATTTTTCAGGTTACAGTGAATATATGCGTTCCTTCATTTCTGCATCCCTCACTTCTAAATATTATTATGGATATAAAATTCATGGTGATCCTTTGGTGGTAGTGTTAAATGCACTCAGTATTAAAATATTGTTGTTTTTTGCTCCATATATAATACCTTGACGTAGTTATGTCTTTTTTAGATATATAAATAGTTGTCTCTAAGTTACGTATGAATGCCATAATAACAAAGATGAATACACTATATGTGTTGTTTAATGGTAATTATAGATAGCGTTCTAGTTTTTCGGCTCCCCTCTAAGTAATATTGTTTTTTATTATTAATTTTAAATGTTTACATATATAAAGACAGAACTATTACTACATGGATCATATGTTGCATATATAATTTTTGTTGAATTGTTGTATTGGCACTTTAAATTTAGGATGCTGATTCACTATAAAAGGGGTCTGTATAGATGAATGGTCATCCTCCTGATGACGCAAATTGTGCGAAACCGGTAGAGGTTGTACTACTCATTTACCTGCATGTATTGTTACTGCATTTTTTTATTATTAAATATTGCCTTTTTTTGGATCTCTGAGTGGTGCGGTTTATTGCTGTGACATTTTTTATGAATAAAACCTTTTTAATCCACATTTTTCTTTTTGTTAGCCATATTTTTCATTGCCCAAGCAATTTGAAACTGCTTTTATGTCCTGTCTGTTTTTTTTTTCTGGATTTTGGGGAAGTAGATTAAACAACATTAAAAGGAATATTCTTTATTTGGAAAGTAAACAAGGAGGCGTGGGGATGGTACATCCGGTAGTTTTCTTTTTTTTCCATTTTTATGTGCACAAATTTGAAACCCATTATTCAGGAGGTTTATAAACCTTGGGGGTCTTGGATAGCCTCTGGTTTGCAGGATATTCTGGAAGAATGGAAAGCATCTACTTTCTTACTCAAAAAATAAGGGGCAGTATAAACTTTCATTGGATTGGCTGGTTATTTTTTATTCTGTTAAAAAATGGGACTTGTCATTTCAGGATGTAGTTCACTTACCTAGAAAAAGCCTTATATTTAGAAATTCCAGAAAAACATTTTAATGAACAGACATTTTTAAACTTCCTAGGCACAGATCAGAAACAAATATGTTTGCGACTTATGGACAAAAGAATCCCAAAACATATGTGGGACTTGGTGTGGCTAGGTGTTCATGGCCAGATTAACACAATTGGGAATCAAAAGCAGAAGGCTCTGACAGACAGATATTGTTTGAGACACATTTGTGTCACACAAGTAGAAACTCCTGACCACTTATATTTTTACTGTCCTTTTATTCTGGAGTTTTGGGATATCTGGAAAGACCATTGGAATGCACATCCCTTTAAATCTATGACCGCCTTGTAACTATACTATGGAATTTTTCCTAAGATCTGGACAGGCTATAACAGCAGCACCTTAAATGTGATTTCCGCATTTTTATTATATTGGATTTGGCAGGTTAGATGTTATCTTCTTTTCCAGCAACAACAGATAACAGCACTGGAATTATATTTTTTGATTTATAATGATATAGTCCGATTATAGGAAACAGAATATGTAACTTTGAAAAGGGGCATTTGGGAAAGATATTGGCAGCATATTTGCTAAATGAGAATTTGTAAGGATATGGATTATGTTCTTGTAGATTTACTGTTCGAAGGGAGATGGTTAACTGATTTACTTTTTTCTCACTTTATTTTTTTAATATGACCATTGTAAACTAAGGGTTTCACTTACATACAAATTTTACTTTCTTTAGTTAATGAGAAGATCTTTGTGGAGAAGCATAGGGGCTTAATGATTTTTCCATATCCTTATTTTGATTTAGTGATTTATGTGTGATGGAACATTCTTTAGTTTATTTGTTTATGGTATGGAATCAAATGTTTAAGTGGGGAGGGGGAAGGGGAGGGAAGGGTGTGTGGTTTTTATTAGCATTTCTTAAAAAAGGTTTTTTGCGGTCATGAAAACAAAACATTGTCCTAAGTGTGTGATGTAATACTTTTTTATGTTTCTCCTTCTTTTGTATTATGTTTCAGTGTGAATTAACACTTTTTATGTATGTAATTTGCTTTATAATACCAACAAAAATTTCCCTACACTTTTCAAGACATGCCATGGGATCTTTAACATCCACTTGAACTACCACCAGAATAGGTAAATGGGACTTTGGTTACCAGGCATTTGTCATTACAGAGTGAGACACATTCATTTGCACCGGGGTCTGTGCCAGCACCACCAGCAGTCACAGGGACACCCACCACAATCTCCTCCTTGACCACTGTGCCTGAGTTTGAGGTTTTGCCACCTTGTGCTGTACTGTTCCTCTTGTTGTTACCTATCCTAGCTGGAACTAACATGAATGCCACAGACACCACAGAAAAAAATGTGGTTATACTAATGCCAACACCACCGCCAACTACTCCTTTATTACTACCTGATTACAGGCCCGCCTGCCACAGAAGTTGCAGTTGCAGACATACTGTACTTTTTTTTAGCTGCAGCTGGTGCAGCAACACCCTGTTGCCCACTAGAGCTTTCTGACATCTTTGATGCCTCTCCAGTACTGCTCCCTTTAGCAGAGCATCTATGTGCAGTCATTTTTATGTTGCTTGCATGCATGTGCAAGAAACATAGTGCCATCATCGGAGATTTTGGAGGCGTGTCACCTCCTCCTCCAATTCAGTTAGTGTGCTGGCAGGTGGGGCCCCTGTAAGCCAATGCATTTTGGAGCTGTCTATGACATGCTCCAAAATGCAGTGGCATACAGTTGAAAGGGGAGCTATGCTTGAGTGAGCAGCGATAAGATATTGCCTGCTCATGCGCAGCTCCCCCCACACACCACCGCCTGCGCACCCATGCAGGCGTCGGCCCCACGCGACTGTGGCAGCCGACGGGTGCCCAATCCCGCCGGCTGTGCTGCTCCCCGCCTCCCAAAGGCTTTAAAATGCCACACTGGGAGCTCACCCCAGCATGGCAACTAATCATATAGCCGATGGGGTGCCCAATCCCGCCAGCTTGCACTGTCCTCCCAGTAGTGAGTGCCACGCTGGGAGCCCACCCCAGCGAGGCAAACTATTCTCAGGCCGACGGGGGTGCCCAACTTCCGGGCTGAACGCCCACCTAAGTCCTTGTGCCATGCTGGGAGCCCACCCCAGGGTGGCAAACATCCCGTTGTCTATTTGTTTTATTTCAACCCGTAAAGAAAAACGGCCCTGCGCTCTCCCAACCCCCTCCCACAACCCGCATTCCACCCACTGCACACCCAGCCTCCCACACCCCTCACCCCATACTCTCCAGACTCCGGCACGGCGATCTTGGAGGACCGGGAACATGTCTGCACTCTTCAAAGCCGACCGCGAACTGAGGAAATGCGGTAAGCTGTATAATGGGCTAGATAGGGGTTTCAACTTTGTTGCATATCTCAGGCATTTTGGGAATTTTGCACCAAATTTTCAACATGGAGTTTTGGGACCCTTCTCTGAATGATGTCACTGTCATGGCATTATTCAAGCGGAAGGGTGATTTCGCACAGTGACCGCGCGGTGACTGCAAAATCACCCCTTGGCCTGAATAATGCCATGACGGTGACATCATTCATGAATCGGTCCCAATGTTGAAATTTGATACAAAATCAAAAATTACTGTTTTATGAGCGCGTTGGCGCAGTTCCTACCAGGCTCGTAAGTTCATGAAATTTCAATATTTTCACTCCAGATCTTCAACATTGCCATTTTAGCACACCTTCTTATGAGTAGTACAGCTGTCATTTTTCACATCTCACCCAAAATGTGTTTCCAGCCATGTAGCGCAGAATGGCGCAGTTGGTGTGCGAAATCAATGTATGGGACAAATTAGGAAAATCACAGTGACACTGTTCATGAGCAGAGGTCTTAAAATGGCTATGTTGAAAATTTGGTGAAAAAATTCCTAAAAATGACTGTTTTACGAGCATGTGTTGCGCAGTTCCTACGGACGCTCATAAGGTCGCGAATTTTTAATATTTTCACTCCAGATTTCCAACATTGCCATTTTATCACACCTTCTTATGAGTAGTACAGCTGCCATTTTTCACATCTCACCCAAAATGTGTTTCTGCCCATGTAGCACACAATGGCGCAGTTGGTGTTAATGAGATCAATGCGGGATAAATTAAGAAAATCACAGTGACACTGTTCATGAGCTCAGGTGTTAAAATGGCTATGTTGAAAATTTGGTGAAAAATTCAAAAAATGACTGTTTTACTTAGTGTAGCTATCAGTTCCTATGCACGCTAGTAAGTTCGCAAATTTTCAATATTTTCACTCCAGATTTCCAACATTGCCATTTTGCCACACCTTCTTATAAATAGTACAGCTGTCATTTTTCACATCTCACCCAAAATGTGTTTCCACCCATGTAGCACACAATGGCGCAGTCGGTGTGCGAAATCAATGTACGGGACAAATTAAGACAATCACAGTGACACTGTTCATGAGCAGAGGTCTTAAAATGGCTATGTTGAAAATTTGGTGAAAAAATTTCCTTCAGATGTTCTGCAATATTACTAATGAAGACATTGAACAGAACTGGCCCCAGGACCGATCCCTGCAGCACCCCACTGGTCGACGCCTCTCCCTAGACTGCATACCATTTACCACCACTCTCTGCCTCCTGTCTGTTATCCAGTTTCTAACCCAGTTTACCACCCTTTCCCCCATGTCCAGCCTACCCAGCTAGTTTATCAGCCTCCTTTATGGGATGGTGTCAAAGGCTTTGCTGAAATCAAGGTAAGCTTTGTCCACTGCCCCACCCTGATTCACTTCCTTTGTCACCCAGTCAAATAAATCAACCAGATTTATCTGACATGATGTCCCCACTGTGAATCCATGTTGTCTATGGTCCTGGGTTCCAATGGCATCTAGATGCCCACTATCCTTTCTTTAAGCAATGTCTCCATGATCTTCCCCACTACTGAGGTGAGGCTGAATGGCCTATTGTTCCCTGCCTCCTCCCTGCTGCTGGACTTGTGTAGAGGGACCACATGTGCCCTCCTCCAATTCACTCATGTTGAATGACTCAGTGAACACGGCTGCCAGAGGTACTGCTATCTCCCTTCGCAGTTCTGTTAATATCCTTGGGCGTATGCCATCTGGTTCCATCGCTTTGTCTACCTTCAATTTAGTGAGCTCCTGCAGGACTCTTTTGCCTTTGAATGGACTATTGTCCACCTCTTCACCCCCTTGGCAACTGCTGTACTGCTGTGGCCCTTGCCCCTTCCACTCTTTCGTGAATACTGAACGGAAAGACATAGTGGATGTCTTGGGAGGAAGGCATGAAACTGTCACTTCCAAATACCTAAACAGCACATACAAGCAAGCAACATTCGGCATTGACAAATGCTTGTTTATATACATAATATATTTATAATGTTATAGAACAGATGGCAAAATTACAGAAAGCCTGTAGTAAAAACAAAATAGTCACAGACAATAACTCCTTCATGGGATCAGCAGTGTCGGAAACAAAAGAGACAAAAACAAATTTACTAAACTAGTAAACTCCCCCAAAAATCGCTATAATCTTTTTTAAAACTTTTTTTTAAAACCAGATGATGTAACAAGCAACTAAGTGCAAGTAATTGGAAAATGATCCCTCTGTAGCATCAGAGTACTGTCACGTTACTAAATAATCAACTAAAGCTAATGTAGAAAGAGGCTGATAAAATATACTTAAACACAAAAACACGGAAGTCCCTAAATAAAATGAGAAATTATGAACTACAGACAAAAAGTAATGAAGAAAAAAGACTGAAAAAAAAAGACAAATCTCTTCCTCATTCAAAGCTACAGACCTTTCAGGGCTGCCTGACTGCCTACACCTCTCTTCTCCACAGCGGTGCTTCTCTACAAACAAAAAAAAAAAATCACTATCTTAAACTGAATAATCGTCAAGAATAGAACCATAAAACACAATCTAGATGCACAAGGCATACTAGAAGAAGTTGTGACCAAATCTGAGTTAAAAAAGTTAGATTCTGGAGTGTTTAAATTTTTTTTTTTTTTTTTGCTCGAACAAGCACAGGGATAGACTTATCTCCTACTCTTTTTTCATAAGACTGCAGTGAACACAGCCTCCTCATGGCATGGATGTTTCAGTGTCATGTGACTTGCAGGAATATGATACATTTCTTCCTTCCAGAGAGCTTTTGCCGGGGAGGGGGGGTTAACATCGTCAGAGAAGTTCTCAATTTGCAGCATTGAGAGGTCGACTCGATACTGAGAATTGGAACTTCGAAAGATGGATTGACTTCAAGAAGTGGTGGATCTTTGTAAATTAATTAGTGAAGTTAATTTTTCACACAACACACATCATTAGCCTTAACCTGTGTTGACAGTAGTATGGGCATGATCCATGCTGTTACATGGATTAAGGCAACTACTGCAACAGTAAAATCTGTGTTTTTGGTGATTACTAACTACAAACAAACTTACACATATTCCTGAGATCCCAATGAGCTACTGATTCCAGTGCTGATACTTTTCTCAAAATCTGTTTCCACACCTGATCATGAGTACTCAGTATACATTGTGGTGCCCAAAATGTTTTGTGCCTGTGCTGCAGTCATACCTGGGATCTTACTCAGGCTAACACAGTATCAGGACGCAATCCGGGTGCTCCAACAACTGTGCCCTAATATGAATATAAAATCTGTTTAAAATATTTTTAACCCACTACATAGTTTGCACATGGCCTACGTGGTTATTCTCGCTACTGATTAAAACACAGTTCCATTTCTGGATGACAGGGAATACTTCAGCACCGGACTGTTGGTTTTATCTCCTCTGGAACTGAACACCACATTAGGGTCCTGTTGACAAAAAAAACATAGAGCTGGATGTGAGCCCCGCTCTCCCAGGTAACAGTGGAAGGTGCTATCCTACAACACTACTGTTCTAGTCTTATTTTCCCACTTATCCATGAGTGTTACATACAGGTGTCTCACATTTACTTGGAGAAAGTTATGCTTGTTGCTCACTTACTGAGAGGGAAGGTGAAGAGCTCCCCCCCCCCCAACATAAACTAAAGACTTGCATACTTAGTAGTATGGAGAGGTAAACATTTTCTGGCTCTGATACAAGCAAGTGATGGGTGAAACAGCTGTTATATGGTTCAGATTATGGCTCAGATCCCTCTACATTTAATCCGGGTGATCCAAATCAATCTTAGGCAGTCCAGCATTGTGAGTCCAGATCTAAGACCAAGCCAGATCAAAGGTTGGGGTATATGAGACTCTTCAATGGCCCTGATCAATTTCTGGCATTGATCTACACAAGTTTGACCTGGATATTCTGGCAATCCAGAGTAAACTGCCCAGTGGTTGGGTAAATCTGAACATGAACCAGTTTTTATATCTCTCATGTGAACCCCCCCCCCAATTTCTGAGATGTTCCTGGTTTCAAACTTCTCTTTGAATCATGAAATTTGCATACATTTGTATACTAGTAATATGCTAATTAAATTCTAAGTGCTCAGTTACATTTTTAACAACTCACATACAATATATTTAAATGGGAGGTTAATTTTGAGTTTAACAGCTGTCTGGGTCATAGGGATTATTTTATCTATAGCTAATTCAACCCATTTTTATTCAATAGCAAATGTGGGAATAAGTAAAGAGTGAAAATACAGTCAACTCAAGGTGGCATAAGCTTTTAAATGTAGGAAAACTGCCAACTGTCACTGTGAAGTAAAGGAATCTTTAGTGGGGACCTTTTATCTAACATTTATGGAGTCTTTATTTTAATGTTAGACAAAAGTAAAAATGTACAAAGTTGCTTGGCATACTTGCTTCCCTTCATTTGGTTTAAATGCTCTGGAGTTTACAGAGACTGACATGTAGACTTTGACAAAGCAAGTGTTATGTGCATGCATAATTTAGCATTCATTGAATTTTTCCTATTTCTAGTTATGCTTTGATATGCATATTTTATATCATTAGAAGTGCTTTGAGGATGTAACACATTTTTTTTTCACCAGATAACAAAGTCCATAGTTAAAAGAAGCCCAGATTTGTAGAAAATGAGGGAACAGATTTCAGTGCCCTTTTGTTTCTTGGGTAAAAGAGTTTCTTTTCACTTTAAATAAGTAGATGCTACTTGTTGCGTATAAGTAAGAGCCATAGTTAGTTCCCGCTAAATATGATTATTTGATTATATTCATAAGTTAACAGAACTATGTATTGGGAATTGCATTTTTAGCTGCATTCTGATCACTCTAACAGCAGACTTTGATTTTTTTTTAATTTTTTCATCTTATGTTTCAACTGCCTCATCCCCTCAGCTGGCCCCCATCTGATGGTAACCTCAACTCTGTCTCCCACCATGCCAGTAGTTTTGCCTTCTTCTTGTTGACCATCATGGTTGGGTGAGTGCCACAGGTGGTGATGCAGAGTTTGAGGGGTTGCTGTCTTCATCTACTGGTTAAGGTATTTGTCCTCCTGGTTTTCATCCTGGTTTCCCAAGGCTGGCATGTGTGCATGATGTGGACATGCAATGCGACAACATCATATACACTTGACATCTGCACCTCACCCTGTGAGAGGGGTCAGCTGCTGCTGACACCTAGCCTCCACAAAGTGTCAGTAATGCTGCAGCATTCACTATCCCTCCACACCGAACAAGAATAGGATCTAGGGATGCTTGATCCTGCCTTCCCCCAGCTGGCCTCTGAGTGACCCCGGCCCATTTCAGAATTCTGATTGCTGGTGCTGCAGATGGTGAGGCAACCAATGCCCCAGCCTGCCTTGCCACTGGGCTGACCTGAAACTTTGATTCCTTGGGCCCTATTTTCAAAGGTTGATGCAAGGCTTGCATTAAGCCTGGTGTCAACCCTGATGTTTGACACTACTGTGCCAAACTCCTTCGACACAACTGCACCCAATTTTAGTACATTTGGTGCAATTGTGACATTTTCTACAATTTACAGCAGCTTGCACCAAAGCTTTGGTGCAAGCCCCATGAAAAGGGTCCCCTAAATGGCAAAAGTTAGACCATGGGGCAGCTGATCTAACTTGTGGCATTTGGCACACAGAGGGACACTCACAATCAGAGTCAAAGGAATGCTACAACCTCCCTGCACCATATGTTCAGTGCACCAGGGGCTTGCAGCATTCACAAGCCATTTGAAAATCAGGTCCCTTAGCTTCAAAACAAGTAAACCATAGGCAGCTGGACAGCATACAGGATGTGACATCTACCAATGTTCAAAAATGTGTTAACCTAAAGAGAACGTTCTAATAACTTAAATTACATTTTATAACTTCTAAGATTTCTTAAAGACTCAACACAACTGGCATCAAATCTTAACAAGTTCTGGTTAGAGCCAGAATGTCTGATAATGCATTAACCTGTTAAGGGGGATGGATAAACACATTCATTATCCAGGTCCCCTCCTTCCATTGCAAGCTTCCCAGTCCCAATTTGTAAAACCTTTGTACTCTCATACATTTCCTTGTCCCCTTTCTTCATAATCTGCCCCTCCATAGTACTAGTTCCACTGCCCCACCTTTGCCATTTAGCTTCTAATCCCCCTCAGTGCCATCATTTGCTTTCCTCAAACATTTCTACATTGTTGGGGCATTGCTCTAGTCCCTGGTGTACCAGTGTATTCACTGGGAGGTAAACATTTCATTTAAAAGCACTAGCAACTGTGAGCGGAGAGGTGTATATGGTTGCTAGGCAACACCACACTCCGCTCAAGAAGCGCTCCTACTCATCTGTTTGCTTGGGCACTGATAATTTTAACCTATTCTATGTGTGGAACTGTTGCCTGACCTTTTAAGGGCAGACAAAGCCCCTGGCTAAGTGTTTTGTTAGGTGGCTTTAGTGAGGGACCAGAAGTAGGAACTCCACAGAGTTTCCACTCTCCTGCTATAAAACCCAGTGCTGTTCCAGGCAATATTACTTTCTACATTGTTGGGGCATTGCTCTAGTCCCTGGTGTACCAGTGTATTCACTGGGAGATAAACATTTCATTTGAAAGCTCTAGCAACTGCAAGCGGAGTGGTGTGTATGGTTGCTAGGCAACACCACACTCCACTCGAGAAACACTCCTGCTCATCTGTTTGCTTGAGCACTGATAATTTTAACCTATTCTACATGTGGGACTGTTGCCTGACCTTTTAAGGCCAGACAAAGCCCCGGCTAAGTGTTGTCAAGGTGGCTGTAGCTAGAGACCGGAAGTAGGAACTCCACGGAACTTTCACTCTCCCGCTATATATCTGTACCTATGGTGAGCATCAGTGAACCCATCATGTCAGCCGGGGAAGAGGGAAAGGGGGCAGAGGTATTTAGAAGTCAGATAGGATGTAGCGTAAGAAACAATGATGTACTGCAAATACTGGGAAGTAAATGGCAGATGTGTAATATATGTGAAATGTTGGGGCAGCCGGGATAAATGGAGAGTCAGTGCTGCCATAAGTGTAAGTATATAAAAACACCAGAAAGTAAACTTGAGGAACTTCAGGAAAGGATAGTGGTTCAATCTAGTATTAATGAAAAGGCCAGGATTGTGCAAACAACTAAATCCATAATTGAAAATTCTGAAAGAGAAATAATAAATAAATAGATAAACAAAGGACCTAGTGACAAAAGGAAAGCAAGTACAGATGAATATAGTACAGAAAATGATGGTGACTGGAGTATTGTGCAAAGGGGCCCTAGGAAACATAGAAGAGAGTTAGAGATCATCAATTGGAACTGACTAATAGATTTATTGGGTTACATGATAAAGGAAGTACTCTCCCTCAGGAGGATGTTATGGAGAACAATAATAATGTTGCATCAATGAGTCAGAAAGTATCTAGTCTGTGTACCAGGGTAAGAGATGAACCAGGATTATTTACCAACCAGGAGAGAAAGGAACAACTTATTAATTCAAGAAAAGACATGCTAGGGAACAAAGCATTACCTGGCATATTAGATAAATCTGGGACAATACATAGGGATGTAGTGATCATAAGTGACTCTATGCTTAAGACAGCTGACAGGATGATTTGTAAAAATAGGAAAGAGCATGTCACTTTGTCTTGTTTACCAGGGGCAGGAAGAGCTGATTAAAACAATGGTTAGATGGATTTCTTGAGAATGCAGTTAATCCTGTTGTTATATTGCACATAGGCACCAATGATATTGGGAGAAAGAACTTTGCGAATGTCCAAAGAGATTTTGAAGCAGTGGGAAGGGATCTGCAGAATAGAAATATACCTGTGGTCATTTCTGAGGTTCTTCCAGTCCCGAGGGCAAACAAACAAAGAGTTATTGATATAATTAGATTCAATGGTTGGTTAAAAAGATGGACTCAGACAGAGAACTTGCAACTGATGGAGCATTGGCAAAGGTTCGCTAATGTACCTAATCTGTTTTCACAAGATGGCCTTCACCTTAATAAATATGAGCTTCGGGTCTTGAAAGATAGATTTAATGCTAAAATAGACAATATTTTAAATTAATGTTGGGAGGGAAGGAATGTATTCTTTATTAAAAACAATGGATGTGGAGGCACATGGAAGTGTGAAACTTGATCATTGGACTATGTTGCTATTAAATGCTCAGAGTTTAGCAAATAAGGAGGAATTGGAGGTCATATTCAAAAAGGATAATATTAAACTATGTGCAGTAACTGAAACATGGTGGATAAAGGATGACTGGGGGACAAATATTGATTGTTATCAATAATTTAGATGTGACAGAGAGAATAGATGGGGAAGGGTTGTAGCATTATATGTTCATAATGATGTTATGGCATATGAATTGAAAACTATAAAGGACTCTGAATTTGAACAATTAGTGATACAGATGATACCACCTAGGGGGAAGCAAATACTAGTGGGTGTTTATTACAGACCTCCATCACTAAATAGTGAAAAAAACTTTGAATTAATCCAGTGCAATAGGGAACTTAATGTGTCAAAAAATTTGCTATTACTTGGTGATTTCAACTTTAACGAAATAAAGTGGAATTCCTGGTCCCCCTCTTCTCCTTGTGAAGCTATATTTTTGGAGGCTATTGACTCTCTGGCATTGCATAGTTATGTACAGTACAGGAAGGTACAAGGAGTTATAATACCTTGGACCTAGTTATGAACTATATGAAATACCAAATATTTGATTGCAGAGTAAGAGAGCCTTTATGTGGAAGTGACCATAATATGGCTGAGTTAAAAATTGCAACAAAGGGTACAATCCAGTTTGGGACTACTGTGATAAGAAATTACAATAAAGTGAATTATGTTAAGTTAAGCCAGTTGGTAGAAAATTGGGACTGGAGGACTAAGTTCAAGGGGTGTACAGTAAGTAAAATGTGGAGTGAGTTTAAATCATTTTTTCACTACTTAATCGAAACTGAAATTCCCATTAAGAAAAAAAACATAATATTAAAGGGAAGATTCCTGCTTGATATAATAATAAAATTCATAGATTAATCAGGAAGAAAAACAGATCCTACAAACAGTTTAACAGGGATGGTACTAGGGCATATAAATTAAAATACAAAAAAAAATAAGAGAAGTAAAAAGAGAAATAATTAGAGCTAAGAAAAACTTTCAAATCAGTTAAGTAACTAAACATACTAACATACTAAAATGCCAGCAGAATAAGCCTAATGGTCTTTCGTGTCTGCTCGTTTGGTCAGCCCCCACCCTGGGTGCTGACCTTGCTGTCCCCCTCGCCTTCTCTGGCTTCTCCCTTCCCAGTTCCGGATATTCTTGCTGCATTGGATTTTGCTTCCTGAACCCTTCCCCTGTACCTGTCCCACCCCTTTTGAACCCTCCACTGTCTCTGCCTCCACCAGCCCCCTAGGTAGTGCATTCCATGGCTCTACCACCCTCTCAGTGAAGTAGCACCTCCTCCTTTCTCCCTGAATCTTCCCCTCCAGCTTCCACCCATGCCCTCTAGTGGCCCCTTCCTCCTTCCTTCAAGCACCCTCACTTTTCCTCCCTATTTACCCTCTTCATGTACCTGAAGACCTCTATCATGTCCCCCGTCCTTCTCTCTTCAAAGTGTAATATTTAGCTCTTCGAGCCTCTCCTCATAGGTCCTGTCCCCAAGCCCCAAATCATTTTGGTTGCCTCCTCTGGACCCTCTCCAGGAGGTTAATGTCCCTCTTTAAGTGTGGCCTCCAAAACTGCACGCAGTACTCCAGGTGCGGCCTCACCAAGCAGTTATACAGAGGAGTATCACTCCCTCCTTCTGGAGGTGATCCCCCTAGCGATGCATCCCAGCATCCTGTTGGCCTTGGCTGCTGCCCTCCTACAAGTCTCAGAGTTGTTCATCTTGACATCCACCACCACCCCCAGGTCCCTCTCAGCCATTGAGACTTGTAGTATTCCCTCCCCAGGGTGTACACTTGGCCTGGGTTTCTGGCCCCCAGGTGGAGTACCTTGCATTTCCCTGCATTAAACCTCAGCTTCCACTTTCTAGACCATCTTTCCAGAGCCTCCAGGTCCCCCTGCAGGGCCACCCTCCCCTCCTCCCCATCCACCACTGCCCCCAGTTTCGAGTCATCTGCAAAGAGACTCATCTCACTCCTGATTCCTGTCCTTATGTCAGATACGTAGGCGTTGAACAGAAGGGGCCCAAGGACACAGTCACAGATAACCAGAAAGCTTTCTATGGGTATATTGCTTCCCTAAAACAAAATAATAATAATGTGGGACCCCTATTGGTGGGGGGAAATAATGTGATTAACCATAAGGAAATGGCTGTGGAGTTTAATAAATATTTTAATGGTGTGTACTCAAGTGGGCCAATTCCTGACCCATATTAGTAAAAACATCAGATAGGCCATTAAAAATCTCAGTGGATACTGTGAAGGATAAATTGACAAACTTGAAAGTCGATACTTCCCCGGGACCCAATGAATTACATCCAAAACTCCTTAAAGAACTTGCTTCAGTCATCAGTGAACCATTACAGGCCATTTTCCAGTCCTCTATAGATCAAGGAGAGGTGCCAGAGGACTGGATGATGGCTAATGTGATTCCAATCCACAAGAAGGGGCCCAAAACAGACAGGTCAAATTATTGTCCCATTAGTTTAACCAGTATAATAAGCAAGATATTGGAGTCTATTATAAAGGAGTATATTGAAAGCCATTTAAGTGAAATGGGGTATGTGGATATTAAACAGCTTGGATTCACTAAGGGAAGGTCATGTGTAACCAACTTGCTATCCTTTTTTGAGATAGTAAGTGCAGCTTTGGACAGTAAATCTGTAAGTGGATGTTTTATACATCGACTCTGAAAAATTGTTTGATACTGTGTCTCATAGTGAATTGTTATGTAATCTGGAGGAATTGGGATTGGGCTTATGTGCTGTTAGGTGGATTGCTGCATGGTTGTTTGACAGAAAACAGCTGGTCTGTATAAAGGGAGAAAGGTCAGATTGGACCTCGGTGCCTAGCGGAGTCCCTCAGGGCTCTGTCCTGGGCCCAGGTCTGTTTAATGTATTGGTTTCTTCTATTAACTGTGATGTTAATGCAGGGATTGTTAAATTTGCTGATGATATGAAACTTGGAGAAGTTGTTATGAATAACTTAGAGGCCCAGCAATTACAAAATAATAATGATTTAATATATACAACAGCCGTGGGGGAAAAAAAATTTAATATAGCAAAGTGTAAAGTTATGCATCTGGGAAGGAATGACCCTAAATATAAGTACAACATAGATGGAGTTCAGTTATTAGAAATGGAAGTGGAAAAGGACTTGGGAGTATGGACAAATAAAGATTTGGAGTTTAATCACCACTGTAATGTAAAACCAAAAAAGCTTATGGAATTATTGCTTTAATATTGAGAAATATAAAGAGTAGAGAAAGGGAAGTGATTATACCACTTTATAGGTCTCTCATCAGACCTCATCTAGAATATGCTGGTTGCATATGGAGACCCAGACTAAGGCAGAACATACAGTACATAGGCTGGAGGGGGTTCAGAGACACGTAACAAAGAGTGTGAGAGGTCTGGGGGGATTGTCCTATGAGGATAGGCTGAGAGATCTTGGTCTGTATTCCTTACAGTATAGGAGATATCGTGGAGATATGTCTGATTTATAGGGCATGTAGAACTCCTGATATGTGGGAATGTCTGGGATTAATAGCAAGATCTAGCTTAACTCTGAATCGGGGTAATTTGTATCAACTATAGGGAGAGAAGTACAATAATTTTTTTTTTTTTATTGATTTATTTAGTTTTTGTTGACCGGGTAAGTGCACTAGACAAATCCTGCCTATTTTCAGGCACGACCCGGGGGAGGAGTATACAGATGAATGCCAACTGACCTTGAACTAGATTAAACTGTTGGTGGTATTTTTTGTGAATGGTGGAAATTTGGCCAGGATACCGGGGAAATTCCCCTGCTCTTTTCGAGAAGTGCCATGGGATCTTTAACATTCACCTGAACTACTGCCAGAACAGGCAGGTGGGACCTCGGTTTAATGTCTCATCCGAAAGACGGCACCTCAGGAGTGCAGCACCCCCCTCATGCTGCACTACAGTGTCAGTATTGGGATATTAACCCAAGTGCCTGGTGTGGGGATAGAACCCACAGCCTACTGATCTCCCGGCATCAGAGATGAGTGTGCTACCTGCTGAGCCACTGACACCAGAGACGGGCTTGGTTTTCACAGCATATAGTGGATCAGTGGAATGCTCTGCCTAGTCAGGTAGTTTCCAGTGAAACCATGAATGAGTTTAAGTCAGCTCTAGATAAATATATAAGTAATTACCTATATGATGTGAGGTTATAAATGATGCAGGACGATAATGGCCTAGCGGCTAATGTACCTGATATTTTCCTGATTCCTATGATTCCTTGCCCTTCCCAAGCAGTTTGGATTTGGAGCCTGAAGGAGCATGGACTTCAAGACAGGGTTTCTTCCTGCTCTTTGAGGGAAAAGAAACTAAAAAGGGAAATATTTGTTCCTGCTGTTTTGATTTTATTGTCTTAGTTTGTACTGGGAAAGGGTATGTGTCTGGGGGTTTATCCAGTGCTGTTTGGGATTTGAACTGTTTTTGACTGCAAATCTGTGAGAGCTATAAGAGAAGTGCAGAAGGGCTCTGGTGGAAGGGGCTGGACTGACAGACTGTTGTGAGAGTTGAGAAAGGCCCTAAGCCCACCCTTCCCCCGTATACTCCAGAAATATTGGGGTGTTGCTGCTCAGGCATTGGTGGATGCTACAGTACTCATAGTTTACTACTGGTGGATAGCACAGCCAGGTGCAGTCACTAAGGTTCCCAGCTCATCAGGCAAGACGGTGAGTGCCTGGGAGGGTATCCAGGCAGGGAAATCCTGTTAGTCAGAAGAGGGGTACACTGTAGATGAGGAGAGGTACACTTGTAGGTCTAAATAAAAAAGGAGGCTTTAGGGACAACATTAACCATCATTGGTATACAAGGGCTATAGCAACATAGAAGTAGGAAATGGAGCAGTACAAGGAGAAACACTCTAGCAGGTGGAACAGCTATAATGGGGACAGTGGGAGGTACAGGGGGCAGTGGGAAATAAGAGGGGGCACCATGGGTAGAATAGTGGGATACAATGGGTGTGGGGCAGCTGTTTGGATGAACATATTATGGAGACTAGGAGTGTGTCCAATCTGCCACAGGCTAAGGAGTCTGGAGGAATGAGTGCAGTGGCTTGGTGGAGAGTTGGAGAGGGTGTGGGCTGGTGGGAACGGGGCAGGAGGGCTTCTCCCAAGGAGTAACAGGAGGGCACATCAGGGGAAGAACATCAGATTGGGGGAGGGGATGGGGTGCAGGATCACATCAGACAAGGGATCAAGCGGTCATGGGACAGGGAAAAGGAGCCAATTCACATCAATACAGGGGTGGCAGGTAGTAGGTTTGCAGTGTTGGCAACAATGGTGGAGGAGGGAGGTAAGGGAACTCCAGGAGGTGGATGCAGGGGGAAAGGGAAAGGAGTGTGCAGGGGTCAGGCATTTGGAGGAAGGTAGAGGGGCAGGGGAGAGGGGCATGCTGAAAAGGAAGGGGGTTGGCAGCCGGGATGAAGCAGAAGGGGCAGTGCTGATAGGTCAGACAAGGGGAGCATAGCAAAAGGGGGGCAGGGGCCAATGGAGGAAGGGGGGAGGTGGATGATAGCATGGGACCATGGCAGATGGGAGAAGAATGGTCAAGGGGGAAGGTGGGGGAGTCATAGGAGAGAAGCGTATAGCCATAAATGAGCAAGGAAGGGCAGACTCTAGTAATAGACAAAGAGGTAAATGGAGGAGAGGAGGAACAGGGCATGAAGAGGGAGATGTACTAGTGTTGGGGGACTACATACTGAAAGGGATCAGAAGGGATAGTAAAGGGAAAAGACATTGTCTTATATGGGTTGAGTCTATTCCTCGGTTGACAGCAGGCAGTGCATGGTTAAACAACTAAAAAAAAAAGACAGCAGGCAGGATGTGGCAGTCCATTCTCAAGTGTACAGGGAGAGGATGGAAGAACCCGCATGTTGTGGTGCACATGGGTACAAATGACCTGGCGGGGGAGATGGTGGATGTAGTATGGGAGAGTTTTGAGGAACTGGGAAGGCTGTGTGAGGAGGCAGGGAAATCAGTGGCCTCTCAGAGGTGCTCCCAGTACCCTGAGTAAGTACAGGGAGGAAGGAGAAGGAGAAGGAGAGGGGAGTCAAACACCTGGCTGCGGGAATGGTGTCATACCAAGGGGTATGGGTTAGTAGGTAGCTGGGGCAGAACCTGGGACAATAATGATCTGTACAAAGGGGACAGGCTACATTTGAGCAGGGAGGGGAAGGGAGTATTAAAGCAGGGGACAAAGGGGTACATAGCAACAAGGGTAGATTTAAACTAGGAAGGAGGGTGGCAAGTGGACAGCTGGTAGGCAGGGTTTCCAGAGAGAGGAGCCAGATGTGCTTACCCTCCAAGCTATAGGGGAGGGCATCGGGGTAGTGATAAAAGGGAGGGTTAATCGGGGAGGGGAAGGGAAAGGAACAGGTTGGAGGGTGGTGTCACTGAATGCGAGGAGCCTAGGAAACAAATCAGCAGAGTTACAGGCTCTCTTGGCAGTGGAGCAGGTGGACATTGTGGCCATAACAGAAACTTGGGACACCCAGTACCAGGACTGGGATATGTTGATCCCAGGGTATAGGATATTCAGAAAGGACAGAGCAAACAGGAAAGGTGAAGGGGTGATCTATGTATGGGAGGGAATAAGATGCACAAGGGAAGAGTGGGGGAAGGCGGGACAGAGGCCCTATGGATGCAGTTTCAGGATTCAAAGAGCAGGGTACTGAGAATGGGGGTAGTGTATAGGGCACCAGCTCAAGGGGAGGAGCTGGACATGGAGTGGGCAGAACAAATTAGGAGGGTTTGTAGGAAGGGGAATACGGTGGTGGTGAGGGACTTCAACCTACCTGGGGTGGAGTGGAGCACAGCAACCACCACATGTGCAAGGGAGAAGATCACACTGGAGACATTTCAGGATAGCTTCCCGGTGCAGTTGGTATGTGACCCAACTAGGTTGGGAAGGACTCTGGATCTTGTACTACCAAACGGGGAGGCCATAAGGGACCTGGAGGTGGAGGACCCTCTGGCTGGGAGTGATTACCACTCAGCATGGTTCACGCTCAGAATGGGGAAGGAAACTGGAGGTTCGGGTATCAGGGTGATTGATTTTAGGGGGGCAGACTTTAACAAGATGGGGGAAATTCTGATAAATCATGTGGAGGGAATCCAACCAACCATGGATGCCAATCAAAAGTGGGATATTATTAAAGCAGGGCTGGCAGAGGCTACTAGGACATGTACTAGGGCACAAAGTAAGAAAGGAAGGACAAAGAAGCCCAGCTGGCTGACACAGGAGGTAATGGAGGGGTGAGGGTCAAGAAGAAAGCTTTTCATAGATTCAAAAGATCAGGAAGGGGGAACAACAGGGAGGAGTATACGAAGAAGTTCAGAGAGGTTACCAGACTAGTCAGAGCCGCCAAGGCATCCAGAGAATGCTGAGGCTGGCACAGGGCATTAAGGGTGGAGAGGAGGACTTCTTCTGATACATTAATGAGAGAAGGAAGAACAGGGACCAGATAGTGAGAATTAAGAAGGATGGGGGTGGGTAGAGAAGTGGGAGGAGTAGGCAGAGGCACTCATTGAGTACTTCTGCTCTGTATTCATAGAAGAGGGGTGGGACAGATACCTCATGGGAGTGGTGGGGTGGGTGGGGGGAGTGATAGATGGAGAAATTACAGAGGACAGGGTACTGGAAGGACTGAGAGCATTGCTGGTGGACAAGGCAACAGGACATGATGGCATTCACCCTAGCGTACACAAGGAACTGGCAGGGTGCCTGGCAGGACCACTGGCTGATCTGTTCAATACCTCTCTGGACACAGGATGCATGCCACAGGATTGGAGGTTGGCCCATGTGGTGCCAATTCACAAAGGTGGCCCAATAGATGACCCAGGTAACTACAGACCAGTGAGCATCACATCAATTGTGGGAAAGCTCATGGAGACAATCCTTAAAGAGGGGCTGGTGACATTTTTGGAGGACAATGGTCTCCAGGACAGGCGACAAGACGGGTTTATCTCAGGCAGATCTTGCCAGACAAATCTGATTGACTACTATGATAGGGTGACCAGGGAACTGGACAAGGGCTATGCAGTGAATGTCCTGTACTTAGACTTCAGTAAGACCTTCGATTCCGTGCCACATGGAAGGCTAGGGGGGAAGCTGGAATATGTAGGGTGGGTACTAGGATGGTCAAATGGATCACTAACTGGCTGAACGGCAGACAGCAAAGGGTGGTGGTGGAGGGGAAACTCTCATCACCAAGAGCAGTAACAAGAAGGGTGCCACAGGGATCGGTACCGGGACCAGTGCTGTTTGGGATAGTCATAGCAGATATCTCACACAGGACCCAGAGTAAGATCAGTCTGTTGGCAGACAATACCAAGATAAGAGCTGTGGTAGATGACATCGAGGGGTGGAGGGGACTGCAGGAAGACCTGACTAAGCTACAGGAGTGGTCAGAAACATGGCAGATGAGGTTCAATGCCAAGAAGTGCAAAGTGCTGCACTTCGGAGCTAAGACCCAGAGGAGGAGCTATCAGCTGGGAGGGGTACAGTTGGGGAGCACAGAGGATGAAAAGGACCTGGGGCTGATTATATCAGGGGATATGAACAACTCAGCTCAGTGCAGGAAGGCAGCAGCGAAAGCCAATGTGATGCTGGGCTGTATAGCGAGGGGAATCTCCTCTAGAAGTAGTGAGGTGATCCTTCCCCTGTACAGGTCACTGGCCAGCCCACACCTGGAATACTGCATGCAGTACTGGTGCCTGTTCCTGAAAAAAGACATCAGATTGTTGGAGGGGGTGCAGTGCAGAGTGACTAAGATGATCAAGGGTTTGGAGGCAAAATAAAACTACGAGGAAAGGTTGAACATGCTTAACATGTAATCTCTGGAGGAAAGAAGGGACAGGGGAGATATGATTGAGACCTTTAAGTACCTGAAGGGGATAAACAAGACATACAGGAGAGATATTCCGGATCAGAAGAGGGAGGGATACAAGAGGGCATCAACTGAGATTGGAGGGGGGAACATTCAGGAGGGAAATCAGGAGACATTGTTTCACTGAACAGGTGTTAGGCAAGTGGAACACTCTACCTGAGGAGGTGGTTTCCTGTAGGATGGTGGGCTATTTCAAGAGGGGGGGGCAGAGTGAGGGGGAATGACTGTGAGGGGGAGGAAAGGGTGGGGCAACTGCAAGTTGAGGAGCTAACTGCATATTCAAGCAGACTAGATAGCCCATGAGGCCTGTTTCTGATGGCATTTTCATATGTTCATACGTTCGTAATTATCTGCCACTTACTCAGTACCAACTCCCCTGCCCACTGTTTCCTAACAGCTCCCTTGTCTCTCATCTTTGCCCTATAATGTGTCCCCCACTTCACCCACACACAGATTTACTTGATCCCTCCTCTTCCCATTTCTAACATCCCTAGCACTCCTCCCACCACCACCTACACATGGTAACCACATATTACTTGCCCTTATGTCCTCTTTTCTGGCTTCCATTGCAGCTACCTCCTTGGCTTTATCTGCCTGTGGCTGCAGGATCTGGATCATGCACTGCACCACAAGTCAGGGAGAAGGAAGGAGATCTTCTAGATGCCAGGGATTATCTGCTACAGAACTTGTGTGACTTCTACTTAGATTCGGGAGGACATCAGGCTTGGGTTACAATTGATTAGAGCTGTTTTTTACGGACTTTGTTTGTCATTGTACTTATCTTTAGATGGTGCCATGCCCTAACTCTCATCCAGACTCTCCTCCCACAGAAGTTGCTGTGATGCTTCCTTCAGCCATGACTCCTTGCCCACTGGCTTATCCTTTTCCTGCTGCCTCTCTTTCAGCATACTCCAAAATGAAGTACAGGCTCACTGAGCCATGGCAATTGGGGACCACTTTTTGGAGTGCTCAGCATATGTAGGTGAATGTAGACCCTTCTGTTATTCTGCCTCCAATGATGATTTGTTTCTCTGTTTTTCCCCCACCTCCTCCTTTTTAAGAGTTTTTTCCTGGAAGTCCACTGCCTGATAATATCAGCTGATACAATTACCAACTGTCTTATGATGCTGACTGTATTTTACTCAGAAGTCACTTCCTCTCCCTATGATCAATTTCTGTTTGATAACATTTTATCATAATGTGATGTGGACTTACCTACCAGGTTTTGTGATTCTGGGAGGGATTTTAATGTCATCTGAATGGCTGGCCAAGGCTGCAAAAGTAGTGTCTGTGACAGTCACCATCCGTCTCCATCACAGTTAGAGATGTGTGAAACTAGGAAACTTTGCTCCTCAGATTAATTCATGAATTATTTGCCTCATTTCAGGAATTTAATCTGCTCTGCAATATCCAAATTTGTGGAAAACTGATAACTCCATGAAATGCGAAGTTGGCAACTCCACCAGTGGAGTTTGGCACAGAGCCTAAGTTGTTCAAACTAAAACTGTCTCCAGTGTCTAGTGACACAGATGGCTGGCCCACTGTTTACAAAACTCACTCCTTGGTGCTAGTGGTCCCCCACAATGATCACTGGCCCAATATTTAACCAAAATCATTCCCTGGTGTCTAGTGGTTCCCTCCCTTCCTTGCTGATTGCTGGCCCAATGTAATATAGAAACTGTCCCTGGTGTCTAGTGGTCCCCCTCTTGCCAGTCACTTGCCCGATGTAATATAGAAACTATCCCTGTTGTGTAGTGACCCCCCTTCTCCAATTGCCAGCCTGATGTAATATAGACACTGTCCCTGGTGTCTATTGTCCCCCCCCCACCAATTGCCAGCCCGATGTAATATAGAAAATGTCCCTGGTGTCTAGTGGTCTCCCCCTCACAAGTCACCAGCCCAACGTAATACAGAAACTGTCCCTGGTGTTTAGTGGCCCCCCCTTGCTGATCTCCAGCCCTATGTAATATAGACACCATCCTTGGTTTCTAGTGGTTCCTCCCCTTGCCATTCGCCAGCCCAATGTATTATAGAAACTTCCCTGGTGTCTAGTGGTCCCCCAACCTCACCAATCACTGGCCTGATGTTATAGTAAATCATTCCCTTGTATCCAGTGGTCCCTCACCCAATCTGATTACCCACTTGCCACACAGACACCAATTTCCAGTGTCCAGTGTATCCATGCCCCAATCTTGATCCCCTGTACATGACAGAGAACCTATTCCCTGGTGTCTAGTTGACCCCCTCCTTATCCCCAATCCCCCATTGGTGTACATAATGCTGTTCCATGGTGTCTAGCGGACCCCCACCCCCCCACCGAAGAAGGTAGTGCCCTACCATTTCTGCTCCCCCCATCTGACCCTGAGCCAGTGATCAGCACAGCCTTCCACTCTTCACCTTGATCAGCCACAGACTGAGCTTTCTAGCCGCATACTTTTACAAGTATGCGCCAATGACAGATCAGTCAGTGGCTGGCTGTGGTAGAGAGTGGAAGGCTGTGCCGGTCACTGGGTTGGGGTCAGAATGGGGGGAAAGGGGGTGATGAGGCACTACCTACTGGAGTGTGGGGTCCACTAGACACCAGAGAATGGTGTTATGTACATCTGGAGAGGATTAGGGATAGGGACAGGATCCATTAGACATCAGGGACTGTTTCTATATTACATCAGGATGATGATCCATGAAGGGAGACCACTAGACACCAGGGACAGTTTCTATATTGCATCGGGCCGACGATCGGCATGGGGGAGACCACTAGACAACAGGGACAGTGTCTAGGGCTAGCAGTATAGCCTAGAGGTTAGAGTAACGAGCTGTGAATGGGCTTGGTACATCTAGAAGACCAGACCTGGGTTTGATTTTCACAACCTCCACTTGCATACTGTGTGACTCTGAGCAAGTTACTTAACTGCTCAGTGCTCCCAGGTCACCCTTGAAAACAGACACTTGTGCCTAGTGGGCCTTATCCAGTTACCAAAGACTAAAATAAAAAAAAAATTAAAAATGTATTACATCAGGCCAGTAATTGGTGAGAGTGGGTCACTAGACACCATGGATAGTTTCTATATTACATTGGGCCAGTGATCAGTGAGGGGGGCCACTAGGCACCAGGGACAGTGTCTATATTATAGCAGGCCAGTGATCTGTGGGGGGCACTAGGCACCAGTGACAGTTTCTATATTTCATTGGCCCTGCGATCAGTGAAGGGGGGTCCACTAGATGCCAGGGACAGTTTCTATATTACACTGGGCCAGCGATCAGCATTGGGAGGGGGCACTAGACAACAGGGACAGTGTCTATATTACATTGGGCCAGCAACCGGTGAGGAGGGCCATAAGACACCAGGGACAGTATCTATATTACATTGGGCCGGTGATACACAGGTGGGGGACCACTAGATATCAGTGACAGTTTCTATCTTAAATTGGGCCAGTGATCGAAGAAAGGGAGGACCACTAGACACAAGGGACAGTTTCTGTATTGAATTGGACAGGTGATTGGCAAAGGGGGGACCACTAGTCACCAGGGACAGTTTCTTTATTACGTTTGGCCAGTGATCAAAAAGGGTGGGGGACCACTAGACACTAGGGAATGCTTTTGTTTAAACATCAGGTCGGCGATCGGTGGGGGGACCACTAGACACCATGGACAGTTTTATTTTGTACAGTAAGTTTTTCTGTTTAATAGGAAATTCGCCATTCATTTGTAACTTCATCTTGCTTTTGGGGAATTTCTAAGTGCAATTTGCACTTAAAAAAAAAACAGAGCAAGATGAAGTTACAAATGGCAAATTTCCTATTAAACAGAAAAACTTTGTGAAATGATCTAGGGAGGCACTTTGGCGACTTTGCCAGAAATTTGCCACGAATTGAAACTTCGTTGCATCTCTAATCACAGTTCTTTTATCCTTTTATTGGGTTGTATGGGTGTGGATGTCAAGGGTATTGAGTGGGTAGGGAAGGAAGCAAAGTTGTCATTGACTTTATTGGCTGAGGGTGGGGGTGGGGGATTGGTGTTGCTGAGCAGGTGAGGGAAAGAATGTTCTTTTGATTAGTTTTCCAGGGCTAAGGGTATGTGACTGGATATTGTTGAGAGGGTGGGGAAGGGCAGGCCATCTTGAAACCTGTTGGGATGTGGTACAGAAGAGGATGAGATGTGGTACTACATGAGAATGGAAGATGGGAATTTACTTTTTGTTAATAGTTATAAACATAGACTGTGATAGCAGAAAAAGATCTGGGGCCAGATATTCAAAAGTGCACATAGGCACTATGTTTGTGCTGTGCCTGCAATGGTCCCACAGCCTGCTATATTAAAAGGCATAGGGCTGGCACTATAGCATCTGAATATAGTGCGGAATGCATGTCCCAAAAAAAACAACTGTAGCATGTGCTGCACAGTGCAATGGCAAAGTGCTGCATATAGCACTAAGAATAACGTGTCCTGTGAAAGGGGCTGCATACTAGCATAGCCCTGTCCAGAGCACCTGGTATAGAGCCACACACTGGGGTGGCTGTGGGTGGGCAGAGAGAGCACCATGGACAGACACACATCACAGCTGTATCAGTATCAAATATAAACTTTAATAGTAGAAAAGGCAACAGAACAGAACAGCATGAAAGGGTAAAGGGGAAGGTAAACAGAGGGTGGAGTGGAAACACAGGGTAGAAAGAGTTCAACTGAGGGCAACGAAAATGGAACAGCTGCACCACAGGCAGGATCATGGTTCTGGTGGTAGAGGGGTTGGTGCAGGAGACAGAGTCACCTAGCAAGGGAGCAAGATGGCGGCCACGGTAGGGCTGCTGCTTGCATGAGCTCTACTGAGCTCTAGTCTGATCTAGGAAAAATCCTCCAGTTCTTTATGCTGTTTCCCATTTTTACAAGAGCAAAGCTGTTTGATCCTGAGATGATTTTCAGTCTGGGGGGTTTAAAATGATTGATTTTAAGTCCAAAGTTTTAGTTAGAGTCAGGTGTAGGGCAAAGTATTAGATAGGGTTGGGACAGTGAGTTAACTCCATGAGTTAGCTTTTTTGTTTTCAGTCAGACTGTTCATGAGTTCTATTTACTGTGACAGAGGAGCCGTCTGTGAGGAGTGAAGAACTGAGGAGTGAGTGGGCAGCCTGGAAGATCTGTTGAGGAGTAAAGTCAGCAGTGGTTTTTGGGCACCGTTGGTCTTCAGAGGGGTCTGGTGCCAAGTGGAGGAGCACCCTGGATTTCCATCTGATTGGAGGGATGGCCAGTGTTTGCAGTCCAAGAGGAGATAGGAGGTGTGAGTTGTGATGTGGGCTCGGCCCTGGTCACTTGAGGAACTTTTCTTAACTCCATCGTAGGAAAGGACTCTTGGCCTTTGTGGCTGCAAGATGTGCCGGTGCGTTGTGACGTGGACGTGGTCCAGGTTGCATTTCTTCCTTCAGCTGTGGGTACCATTTCTGTGGACCTTATTGGTGCAGCGACAAAGATCTGTGGTTCTGAACTGCTTTCAGTGCTGCCTGGCCATTGGCGAGTGAAAACACAGCTCTGACCTGTTTGTGGAGCTAGTGAGAGAAGCTCCACTTTAGGAACGGGGACATTGGTCTGGTGAGCTTATTGTGCTATTTGACTGCCTTTGTATCATATCCTCAACTGGAACTCTGTTGTTAAACTTGGCCTAGCATTGGTGAGAACGTGTTAAGTGCTAGGTTAATCAACATCCAAGCCTTCCATGAGGTCTCCTCTGTTTTCCTCAGTGAGTGCTTGCTGCTGGATTCTGGATCTGAAGGTGCATTCATCATTAGGATTTGATAGTACTATGCCAGCTATTACTGCTCTAGTAACTTTCTGGACAAAGCTCTGAATAAGAGCATTATAAATCTTATTTATTAGCACTCGAGTCTCTCTCCTGGGAAACAGAAAATCACCACTAGGTTTTGTTAATACTATTGGGGGAGGGAGTTGAGTGGTTTTTAAGGGGTTTAGTGCGTGAATGTGGGAGTGTTGAGTGAGTGATTAGTTAGTTTAAGCATGTATTAGTTAGGTTGTGAGTGGAGTGTGATTGAATTTTTTAGAGGTTCTATTAAATGATCATGATAACCAGTTTTTCTGGATTAGCATTTTGTATTACTTGTGTGTTTGCTGTATGTGTGGTGGTGTGAGTGATGTGTGACTGCCGATATGAGTGTTTTCTCTTGTCATTGCACTCTTTATCTAGTGCTGTCTTGGAACTGGTCCTGCCAGGCAGGAGATGTTCCTGTGCCGCGGCCTTCCCAGTATCACCTATGCTGCCTCTTGGCTCCATGATCTTCACCCCTTTACCGACCTCCCAGTTCCTGATACTGCAGAGAGGCACTGCAGAGAGGTCGGTATTACTAGGAGACATGTGGTTTGTCAAGTGCTGAGGGCAGCTGAGGAAGGGGTGGTGAGCAGCATTGAGGTTGTCCAGTGCAGGAGATGCCCTGGGTGTAATTGGAGCCTAGGGAGAGGACCGACGTGTTTGGTCTCCATATCCAGGGTTCCCACCGGACCGAGTGGGCAGGCAGTTAGAGGACCATCTGTGTCCTCTAATCCTCTTAGGGCAGTGCTTTGCAATGCCAGATCAATGAGGAACAAGACCATGATTTTTGCAGACTTGATTTCTTCTGTTGACCTGGCTTGTATCACGGAGATCTGGCTGGGTAATGATGCGGGCCCAGTTTTTGAGGCCACCGTCCCCGCTGGTTATACCATGGCACATTGTCTGAGGAAGGATCACAGGGGAGGGGGAGTGGCCATCATTTTTAGATCCACTTTGGGCTTCTCAGTGCACCCAGTTGGTGACACCTGATCTTTTGAGTGCATCACCATGCATAGGGGTACAGGTGCAGGTTGCAGGATTCTCCTTGTTTACTGTCCCCCAAGGGGTGGGAAGGATTTCCTGCAGGAGGTAGCGGACTTCACCATTGACCAGGTGTTGAAATCCTCCAGTTGTTTGATCCTAGGGGATTTCAATGCATGGGTTTGTCGACGAATCCTTGTGTTTTGGTTATGACCTCCTCCAGTTGATGCAATCACTGGGCATGTCACAAGCAATTTCTGCTGCTACCCACCAGCATGGTCACACATTCGATCTGGTATTCTAGCTAGGTCTTGAGAGTAATAACCTCAAGATTGATCAAGTTGTTTGATCTGATCACTGCACTGTGGAGTTCAACTTTGGGGCCACCCCTGAAAGTTCATCCACTGTGGAGATGGTCAGCTATCGCCCCTTGAGGGATGTTGACCCAGAGGGACTGTTGGCATTAGCTAACCTATCTAGGGTTGATGTAGCATGTGTGACTGGCACTGGAGAGGCAGTGGCCACCTATAATAGGGTGGTTGCTGAAGATCTAGATGCCATCGCACCAGTTCCTATATGACCTACATCCTCTCACTTGAGATCCTCTTGATTTGATGGGGATTTCAAGGTGATGAAGATCAGGGGTCAGAAGTTGGGGCATTGCTGGTGGAAGACCCAGCTGGAGGCTGACAGTCTGGCCCTATGTGCTCACTATGTTGAGTACCGGGGACGATTTCCCATAAGAAGACAGAATTTCTGTCCAGGGAAATTGCTGCGGGGGGAGAAACAGATCATCTCAGCTGTTTCAGACCATAGACCGGCTTTTACATCCTGCCCATCTTTGGCTGAAAAAAGCTTTTTCAACCACTTTATGTGAAGTGTGCTCTGTTTTTCTCCGACAAAGTGTTGGCCATCTGGTCGGGGATTCTGCCAGGGAGGCATTTGCCTCACAGTGATTGAGTTGTGAGTTTCAGAGGCACTCGGTCTGTCTGGGAGGAGTTTCGGCCAGTGGAGGTGTCTGAAGTGATTAAGGAGATCTTAGAGCTGAAGCACACCTTCTGTGAACTGGGCCCAGCACCAACGAGTTTCTTAATGGGATGTGTTGATGCCGGTGGCCCAGAGTTCACCAGGATTGTCAGGTGCTCGATGGCAGAGGGGATCTTCCCAGTTGTTTTAAAAGAAGCACTGGTGAAGCCCCTCCTAAAGAAACCTTCCCTTGACCCAGACATCCTGGCGAATTACCGTTCGATCTCCATCCTGCATTTTTTGAGCAAGATTATTGAGAAATTGGTGGTACAACAGCTCGGAGATCACCTAGTGTTCTCGAATGAGCCTTTCCAGTCAGGCTTCCGGGCCAGATATAGCACTGAAACTGCTCTAGTGAGGGTGCATAATGATCTGCTCAGTGCTAGAGATAAAGGAGACAGGTTAGTTCTTGTGCTCCTCGATCTCTCCTCAGCTTTTGACACTGTGGATCACGTGCTTCTTGATTGGCTCTGTGAATTTTCTAGACTTTCCAGTACCGTCATCAAATGGTTTGAATCCTATCTCTCGGACAGGATGCAGCAGGTGGTGATGGGGAATTTCTCCTCCTCCCCAATGCCTCTGTCCTGTGGAGTGCCTCAGGGTTCAGTCTTGTCTCCGATGTTGTTTGCAGTGTGTATGCTGCTCCTAGACGAGATCATCTGACAATACAGTGTGGAGTTTCACTGCTATGCAGATGACATCAAGCTGTATTTGTCCTTTGCACCTGGCACATTGGGAGCTGTTGATGTGCTCAACAGCTGTCTGGCTAAAATAAATAACTGGATGGCTTCCAGCTGGCTGAGACTCAACCCCACTAAGACTGAGGTGCTGGTGATCGAGTCTGGTCATGGGCATGATGGGTTGCCACCAGGGGTGGACTCTGGACTTGTTCTGGGGTCTGTGTCACTGGTGGTTTCTCAGAGGGTGCAAAATCTGGGTGTGATACTTGACTGTAGATTGATCTTTGAAGGTCAGGTGTCATCTATAGTCAGCAGTGGTTTTTATCACTTTCGGAACATTTCCCAGATTAAGCCCATCATTCTCCCTGAGGACCTGCTGACACTAGTGCATGCTTTTGTGACTTCCAGGCTCAACTACTGCAATGCTCTGTACTTCGGGATCACAGAAGGGACCCTCCACAGACTGCAGCTAGTGCAGAAGGCAGCAGCCAGGTTGCTGGCGGGTCTTTGGAGGTCCAGTCATGTGACTCTAGTCCTGCATGCTCTCCACAGGCTGCCAGTCACTTGGAGGGTCCTTTTCAAGGTGGGAAGGTCAGTCTTCTCACCTTTAAGGCCCTATACAGGCTGGGTCCTGGTTACCTGTCTGAGCTTCTGACACCTGTGTCCTCTGCTCACTCCCTCCGCTCCTCCTCAAGGATCCTCCTGGACTTTCCCAGAGTCCAGCTCAAGGCCTTGGGATATCATGTTTTTAGTGACTCTGGGCCAACCCTGTGGAACTCGCTTCCACCTGCAGTCCTGGAGGCTTCCTCGATAGAGGTGTTTAAGGGGAGGCTAAAGGCCCGCCTCTTCAGTTTGGCCTTTGACTATTGATGTCAACCTTAGTTCCGGCCAGTCTCCTGAAGTACGACCTCCAGGAACCTTTTATTATAGAAACATAGAAACATAGAATTTGACAGCAGACAAGGACCGATTGGCCCACCTAGTCTGCCCATTTTCCTACCTAACAGATAAGCTGCAGATCCTAGTTAACCAACAGCTTACTTCCTCCTAACCCCACTAGGACTGCCTTATGTCTGTCCCATGCATTCTTGAATTTCCCCACTGTTCTTGACTCCATGACATCCTCAGGGAGGCTGTTCCATGCATCCACAACCCTCTCCGTGAAAAAATACTTCCTCACATTACCTCTGAGCTGTCCCCCCTCTGTCATCAAATTGTGCCCCCTTGTTCTTCCCCATCTCTTTTTCTGAAAGATGCTACCCTCTTGGACTTTGTTAATTCCCTTGAGGTACTTGAAAGTTTCTATCATGTCCTCTCTCTCCCTTCTTTCCTCAAGGGTATACATATTAAGCTCCTTTAGTCTTTCTTCGTATGTCTTCTGGTGCAGACCTTGTAGCATTTTGGTTGCCCTCCTCTGGACAGCCTCCACTCTGTTTATGTCTTTGCGGAGATGGGGTCTCCAGAACTGCACACAGTACTCTAGATGGGGCCTCACCAATTGTCTGTACAGAGGGATAACAACTTCCTGTTTTCTACTACTGATGCCTCTCCCTGTGCATCCCAGTATCCTCCCAGCCTTCCTTACTGCCTTCTCACATTGCTTGCCCACCTTTAGGTCATCTGATAAAATTACCCCCATGTCCCTATCTATTTTTACTGTTGTCAGTATCTCACCCCCCATTGTGTACACTTCCCCTGGGTTTTTGTTCCCCAGGTGCATTACCTTGCACTTCTTTGCATAGAATCTGAGCTGCCATACAGTTCACCATTCCTCCAACCCTGCCAAGTCCCTTCTCATCCTTTCCACTCCATCTTGTGTATCAACCCTGTTGCAGATCTTTCTGTCGTCTGCAAAGAGACATACTTTTTCTTCCAGTTCCTCTGCAATGTCACTTATAAAGACATTAAAGGACCAGTCCAGTACTGAACCCTGTGGTACCCTCACTAAACCTCCTTTCTTCACTGTGGACTCTGTTGATTACGAATTCATGTCTCTGTTGTCTAGAAACAATATTTTATCCAGGCTACCACCTTGGGACCTACCCAAGGCTGGCTAACTTGTGTATTAATCTTTTGTGTGGGACTGTATCAAATGCCTTGCTAAAATCTAGGTAGGTCATGTCCACAGCCCCTCCCTGGTCTACTACTTTGGTCACCCAGTCAAAGAAATCTATTAGATTCGTCTGACATGACCTTTCCATCGTGAATCTATTCTGCCTTGGGTCCTGTGCCCCACTGGCTTCTAAGTACTCAACAATTCTTTCCTTCAGAAGTGATTCCATCATTTTCCCTATCACTGAGGTCAAACTAACTGATCTGTAGTTTTCTGCCTCTGCCCTGCTCCCACTTTTGTGAAGAGGAATCACATCTGCCCTCCTCCAGTCCTCAGGTACCACCCCATCCTCGCATGATTTGTTAAAGAGAGTAGTCAGTGGTGTCACTAGTTCTACCCTTAGTTCTTTTAGAATTCTTGGGTGAATCCCATCAGGCCCCATTGCTTTGTCCACTTTCAATTTTATTAGTTCTTTCAGAACCCTTTCTTCTGTAAATGGACTGGTATCGACTCCCATCTTCAGAGTGTTTCTCTAGTTTGGTTTGGGTATCTCCCTCTCCTCTTCCTTTGCGAATACTGAGCAGAAATATTTGTTCAGTGTCCCCGCTTTTTCACTGTCACCCTCTGCCCACATTCTCTCCCCTTTATTAAACCTCAGTATCCCTCCTTTGGTCTTTTTTCACTCCTTAATGTACCTATGAAAGGTCTTATCCCCCTTCTTAACAGAGTTGGCTATCCTTACCTTGGTTTGGGCCTTTGCTCTTCTGACTGCCTTCCCTGCCTCTTTCTGCTTTAACTGATAAAGTTCTCTGTCCTGCTCCTTCTGTGTTTCCTTATATTTCCTGATTGCTATCCTTTTCTTCTTAACCTTCCCTACAACCTCTTTTGAGAACTATAGCATTTTTTTCGTTCGTTGTGTTTTGTTGATTTGCTTTACACAAAGGCTTGTTGCTTCTGTGATGGCTGTTTTGATTACTCCCCATTGTTCCTCCACCCCTCCTTCTTGCCTGTTTGCTAGTGCTTTTCTGAGGCACTCTCTCATTTTCCCAAAGTCTGCCCTCCTAAAGTCCAATACTCTTGCTTTTGTATGGCTTGATTGTATTGCTGTGTTTATCGTGAGCCACACTGTTTGGTGGTTGCTTGTTCCCAGATGGCTACCCACTTCTAAATCTGAGATTCTTTCTCTGTCCCAATTTGAGAGTACCAGGTCTAAGATTGCTCCCTCCTGAGTGAGTTCCAATACTATCTGTCTGAAGCATACCCCTTGTAGGGCATCAAGAATGACCCTGCTCTGGGATGTGCCTGCAGCAAAGGTGTTCCAGTTAACATCTGGCATATTCAGGTCCCCCATCAACAATATCTCCCCTTTTTCTGCCATTTTAAGGATGCCCGCCTTCATTTCCCTGTCCATTCCCTTCCCCTGAAATGGGGGTCTGTATACAACCCTCATGTGGATTGTGGCGCCCTTTCCTGTCTCCAGGGTGACCCAGAGTGCCTCATCTGCTCCCTGTTTACTCTCTAGTTCTGTTGCTTTGATCACTTCCTTTACATAGAGAGCTACTCCTCTTCCTCCTCTTTTACCATCCTGTCTCTCCTTTAGATTGTGTATCCTGGTATGTTGACATCCATCATGGTTCTCTGCGTACCATGTTTCTGTGGCTGCTACAATATCCAGGCAACCCTCTTCCATCAAGGCCACTAGTTCAGGGAGCTTGTTACACAGACTATAGGCATTGGTACTCATCACCCTCCACTTTTTGATGGCCTTTCCCCTTTTTAGCCCCATCCTTGTCCTTACTGCCTTTGTCTTTTTTTACATTTACCTCTGTCCTGCTCTCTAATGACTTCTCTACCTTGGTGTTTACCTCGCTAATTACTGTGTTTTGTGGGGGGAGGCTGGGATTTCGCTGCTCCTTTTCAGTGCCTCCCTCCTTGGCTAGTTTAAATGCTTGCCAATGAAGCATTTAAACCTCTCAGCTAGGATCCTGGTCCCCCCCCCGGACAGATGCAGACCATCGCACCAGTATAGGTCTGCATCCCTCCAGGTGGCTCCCAAGTCCCCAATAAAGCCAAAACCCTGAGCTCCCAACCAGTTTTTCAACCATTCATTGAATTCCTTGGTGAGGAGTACCCTAGTATCACCCTTGCCATAGACAGGCAGCACCTCCGAGAAGGTTACCATATGCGCTACTTGTCCAAGGCCCCTCCCCAACTCTACAAACTCCTCTTGCACTGCTCTGATCCCATTCCTAGCCAGGTCATTTGTCCCTAGGTGGACAATGACATCCAGCTCCCTCCCTCATGCAGCTGCTCCTGCGATCCTGAGGATTTGCTTCCTATCCCTCCAAGCCGTGGCACCAGGCAGGCACCTTACCTCCCTCTCCCCTTCCTCCTACACTTCTACCCCCCTAATGATTGAGTCCCCCACCAGGAGTTGTTTCCTTCCCCTGTGGGGTCCCATGCAACCCTGCTGTGGGTTTCCTTTGCGAAGGTTCCTAGTATCCTCCTTGGTCTCAACTGCAGGTGCCTCCATAGAGGAACCACTATCCACCAGAAGAACATATGAATTGTGGTGAGGTACAGCTGGAGGGATGCAACACTGCTCCACCACCCTCTCCCTCCCTGAGCCCACCCTGGTCCAGCCTCTCCTTTTTCTTGGCAGCCTCTGAGGTAGTGGCATTGGCCCTGGTGGTCCCTGGGTGGGGGAGGAGGTTTCATGAATCCTAGCCAGGTCATCCTGGAGATGGGCAACCTCCTCCCTCAGACCAGAGAGGTGTCTGCAAATAGGACAGCATTGCAGCCTCCAGAATATCTCCCGGAACACTGCCACCCCACAGCCATTGCACTGCACCACTCCTATCATGTCTTATTTTGTGTCCCCTCTCCTGTTTCTCTGTATGCTTACTCTCTCCTCTCCTTACAACTCTCACCCTTCCTGTTCTGGGACAGCAACTTCCTATATTCTTCAGTAGCCTCCTTCTTCCTTGCTCAGTGTCAGACTGAGCAAAGGAGTCAGTGTCAGGCTGCAGAATATTAATTTCATTATGGTTTTAATGAGGTTTTATTATATGTTTCAATTTATTGCTGTATATTTTATTCATGTGTGGCACCCAGAGCCACTGAGATTGGGCGCCTTATAAATAAAATTGCCTTGCCTTGCCTGTTGTAGGCACTGAGCTGCAGCTGGCAGCTCCTGGACAGCCTTGTCAATGTCCTCAAGATGCCGCAGGATGAGGCGCTGCTACCACACCAGCTGGCACAGCAGGTCATCACTGCGCTCAGATGTCTCCAGCTGCTATTGATGGTCAGGACTCTTCCAGTCACCTAGGGACAGAAAGAAGAGGATCTCAGCCAGCTGTGCACACAGGATGGGGCATGCAGGTGTTGTCTATTATACACTGCCATAGTAAGCCTAGCCAGCACATGCACCATGATGGCACACAGGATGACATCAGTCAGAATGGACCACACATGGGATGCCATGGACAGCACTGTGGATCTGTACACTGGAGGGATGCACATGCAGTGGACACACCATGCAGCACAAGCACTATCCTGACCATGGCATAGACACATGCCATCAGTGGACATGGCAAGTATAAATATATACACATTGTTTACACACATGGAGCGCTTTATGTGATATTACTGGTTGTGCTGTGACTCTTTCAGCAGCCTGGATCAGTTGCACAATTGGGAAATTCTTCCTTAAACAGGAAAAGTGCAATGATCTAGGTTTTTGTGAGCTGACTGAGCCACGGTGTTCCCATGTTAATTCACATTAGTCATTGCGATTAATCAATTAATGTGGTGTGTATTATGTTTATTGTTACGTGGTTTAATAGGCAGCACCTGTATGTGACACTTTATATACAATGAGTTGTAATGGTAAGCCACACCCTTGATGAAGAGGTCTTGTGTACCACAAAGCACTGGGTAGTACTGCACTGGTATGTGAACCTTCATTAAAGGAATAATGCATGACAGGGTGTGTGTTGTGCAGGGATAACGTCATGCCTGGGGTGATTAGGCATGAGGCTGCAGGCCGAGTGCAACTAATCACCCCAGAAGTGACATTATCCCAGCAAGACACATACACTGGAGTGCATTATTCCTATTATACAATGACTTGTTGTTATATATAAAATAAAAAAAATAATTTTAAAGAATGTTTTTATTAGTGTGGAAAAATATTTTAGTTTCTTAACAGGAGATGCGAAAAAAAGAGATCATGATGCAGGAGGACATCCTCAATTGGTTCACAGTGAGGCTGAGACTAGACCCATGATGTTATGCTGAATAACATCACACCTGTGATGTTATACTGGGATAACATCACGGGTCCAGCCCCAGACTGACCAATCAGAGTCCAGGAAATTTTCTTGCCATTGTACTGTATAATATGATTTTGTAAATGTTAAAGTGCAAATTTAAATTTCAGTTTCAATATCGCCAAGTGCAAGGTGTTGCATCTTGGGTGGAGAAACCCTAAACACAGGTACACCCTGGGAGGGGAGGCGCTGGAGGCCTCAATAGGGGAAAAAGACCTAGGGGTCATGGTGGATGCATGTATGAATAACTCTGAGCAGTGCAGGAGAGTGGCTAGCAGGGCAAACAGGATCTTGGGATGCATCGTAAGGGGGATCACCTCTAGGAGCAAGGAAGTGATTCTGCCACTGTACAATGGACTGGTCAGACCACACCTTGAGTACTGTGTACAGTACTGGAGACCACACTTGAAGAGGGACATACAGCTCCTGGAGAGAGTACAGAGGAGGGCAACTAAGTTGATACAAGGGCTAGGGGATTTGACATATGAGGACAGACTTGAGGAGCTCTGCCTGTTTTCATTGGAGGAGAGGAGAGACAGGGGGGACATGATTGAGGTCTTCAAGTACCTCAAGGGAATAAATAGGGTAAACATGGAGGGGATCTTTAGACTAAAGCAGGGAGGTATCACCAGAGGGCATGGTTTGAAGTTGGAAGGTGGAAGGGTGAGGGGGGAAAGAGGAGAAGGTTTTTCACTGAGAGGGTGGTGGACCCTTGGAATGCACTGCCTGGCAAGCTGGTTCAGAGATCCACAGTGGAGGGCTTCAAGAGAGGGTGGGACAGACACAGAAAGTGGATGTATCAAACGATGGCCTGTCCCAGGGGGGTGGGGATGGATGATAGGGGTTTCTGGAACACAAGGGAGGGGAAGGCCTCAGCACCCAACTAGGGATCTGAGGTTCGAGCAGACTCGATAGACCGTAAGGCCTAATCTGCTGGCAAATAGTATGTTAGTATGTAAATTTAACACCTAGTTTTTTAAGTAAAAATATTTCAACACAAGCCTGGAGTGCTGGTTTTCATTATTCTCTGGCATGGCAAAGGTATGCCGGTAGCATAGGCATCAGCAGGACCATGTCAAAGTCTGAGGGGAAATGTCATATCCCCAGCCCAGCCAGAGAAACGCTGCCACCCCTCCCCCCAAGAGACCCAGAAAGACTACCCAGGGTCACGAGGGTGCATGGAGCCAGCCCTCTCCAGCCCAGCTGGAGAAACGCTGCCACCCACCTCCTCCCAAGAGACCCAGAAGGACTGCCCAGGGTCACGAGGGTGCACAGAGCCAGCCCTCCCCAGCCCAGCCAGAGAAATGCTGCCACCCCCTCCCCCCGAGAGACCCAGAAAGGTAAAGAGCACTACCTCGAGCTACAGCTGTTGCAGCCAGTGCCGCAGTTTCATATGGAGAGAGAGAGAGAGATTTTTTGGGCACCAATTTCAAATCTTAGACTGGACTTGCTAATGAGACTGCACCTGCCTGCCGAGTTTATGTTGGCATGCTTGTGCAGCCAACATCGTGGGACAGTGCAGCTTTGGAGGCGCGGTCGCTGTTGGGCGAATGCAGGGCACACACCAGTAGGTGCGTCCCGCATTCCCCAATCAGCCTGCATGCCGGCGCCACACCATGCATACATAATGTGGCGAGCACATCTAAGAAAAGGTCCGCTGCAATCCGAGCAAAGCTCATCATATGCAACGGTCCTTTTCTTGCTGTGCTCATCGCCATTATGTGCATGGTCGGCGAGTGGGTGGCCGCCCTAACTACTGCCAACTTGAGGTGCCCAATCCCCTGTCGGTTGACCCCCACTTTCTTTGAGTGCTGATGAAGGCCTCTCCCGTCGGCATAACCTCCCCAATTGTTGAATGCCGAGGGGTGCCCAATCCCTTGGCTCAGGCTCCCCACTTTCTTTGTGTGCGGCAGGGTGCCCAATCCCCTTCAGCATTACTTCCTCCCCCACCGTGTTGTGTGCCGACGAGGGTGTCTAATCCCCCAACAACTACAGACACCCCCAAACAGTTAGGTGGCATGCTGGGAGCCCACCTCAGCATGCCAAATCCTGAAAAAAAAAACTGTCCAGCGATGGGTTTTTCATTTTTTCCTGTAAAATGAAAATGGTCCCTCGTAGTCTAATGCCCCCTCCCCACCCGCACCCACCACTGCCCACCTTCTCCCTCACCCCCCTCACCCATACTTACCTGCAGAGTCTGGGCACAGCGATCTTCTGTGGACCGGGAACACGTCTGCACTCTTCAAAGCCGACCGTGAACTGAAGAAATGCCGGTAAACTGTATAATGGAATGAATAGGGGTTTTTCAATTTTAATACATATCTCGGGCATTTTTGTGAATTTTGGTCCCAAATTTTCAACATGGGGTTTTTGGGACCCCTTCTCATGAATTCTTGCACTGTAATGGTGTTATTCGGTCCTGAAAGGTGATTTCACAGTCACTGCGTGGAATCACCTTTTAGGACTGAGTAACGAAATGGCAGTGCCACTGTTCATGAGAGGGGCTCTCAGAAAGCACATTTTGCAAGTTTGGTGGGAAAAATCCCAAAAATTACTGTTTTACGAGCGTGCATAGCAAGTGCGCAACGCACGCTCGTAAGTTAGTGCATTCATGCTATTTTCATGCCAGATTCTCAACATTGACATTTTACCACACCCTCTTGTGAACTGTACAGCTGTCATTTTTCACATCCTGCCTGAAATGTGTTTCCGCACTTCCGGCGCAGAATAGAGCGGTCACTGTGCAAAATCAGTGTTCTGGGCACATTACAAAAATGACAGTGACACTGTTCATGAGCAGAGGTCCTAAAATGCCTGTGTTGAAAATTTGGTGACAATACTTCATAAAATGACTGTGTTACGAGCCTGCGGTGCGCAGTTTGCACGCGCGCTTGTAAGTTTGCAAACTTATATTTTCACTCCACATTTTCAACAGTGCCATTGTTCTACACCTCCTAATGAACAGTGCAGCTGTCAATTTTTTACATCCTGACCAAAATCTGTTTTCACAGTTCTGGGGCACAATAGCGCGGTCGCTGTGGAAAGCCCATGTTCGAGACACATTATGAAAATGGTAGTGACACTGTTCATTAGAAGATGTCCTAAAATGCCTATGTTGAAAATTTAGGGATGAAAGTCAATAAAATGAGTGTTTTACAAGCGCATGTTTGGCAGTTTGCATGCACGTTCGTGACTTTGTGAATTTGTAATACTTTCACTCCAGCTGTTAATAATTGCCATTTTTCCTTACCTCCTTAGGAACAGTACAGCTGGCTGAAATGTGTTTTCATACGTTGGGTGCAGAATTGCACGGTCACTATGCGAAATCACTTTTACGGACACTTTCAGGAAATGACGGTGACACTATTCATCAGCAGAGGTCCTAAAATGCCTATGTTGAAAATTTGGTGGCGAAAGTCCAGACAATGACTGTGTTGCAAGTGTGCATTGAGCAGTTTCCACGCACCCTTGTAACTTTGTCAATCTGCAATATTTTCATGCCACATTTTCACCACTGGCATTTGTGCACACCTCATTATCAACAGTCCAGCTGCCATTTTCCACAGCCTGCCCAAAATGCATTTCTGCAACTCTGCCACACAGTGGCATACTCGCTGTGCAAAATCACCTTTTGGGACACATTAACAAACTCACACCACTATGCCTCTCCACCTCCGCCACTGCCAATGCCAGCGCGACAACATTCAGCATTGACAAATGCTTGTTTCTGTTAATGTTATTGCAAATGTGGACTGGCTTATTGTACAATAATTTTCCCTGTAGCTAAATGAAATGTTTTATTGTGATTAGTGGCCCAATCTGCTCTTTTGCACAAGTTTTCTCTGTTCGAGCAAGCTAAAGCAAAAATCTCCATCCCAGATCTACCAGTGCGCTACAAGGTCTTCCTATCTAATTTCTGCTGTTTGCTCCTCCTCCCTCAACTGGGATTTAAAATATCCCCTTTCTTTTCTTTCTCCGCAGACTGCTGAGGGTCACAAGGGCGCACGGAGCCAGCCCTCCCCAGCCCAGCCAGAGAAACACTGCCACACCCCGCCCCCTGAGAGACCCAGAAAGGTAAAGAGCGCTACCTCAAGCTACAGCTGTTGCAGCCAGCTCCACAGTTTCATATGAAGAGAGAGAGTTTGCACTGCCGGCGCTGCATGCCGGCTCCCCACCACCCCCACCACTGCCCTTGGTCAGCTTTCAGCCATATAGTGGTGCTCACGTGGTTCGCAATTTCGCCTAAACCAATCAGCCCATTTTCCCATTAGCAGCCTATCAGGAGTTGCCACTAGGGGCTGCCAAAACAGCTCCTGCTGTTTAGTAAATCAGGCAGAATGCTAACCCTATTCCTCTCCTTATTTAGCCTGACTTTTTCACTAGCTTCACTACCTCCGACTACTCATCCGAAATGGCACCCAAACTCTCCCCATACCTGCCCCTGCACTGCTCCTTCACCTATCTTTTCAACCTCTACCTACGCCACCTAGCCCACTGGCATACTAAACAACTGGCTTCCTGGTGCCACCATTCTACCCCCCTCCTTTCAATCGGTGCAGACAATACTTTACACCATTGCCTCTTGCAGCACTACCCCCAGTGCACTCCTTTTCCCCCACAGGCCCAAATCTACATGGCACAAAACAAAACAATTCCTTATGTTACTACTCCTGTTAGCAGTGGATATCGAAGCCAACCCTGGACCCACCCCTTCAAACCCTCCCACTCCGCTTACTCTACCCAGGGGCCTCAAATTGTTGCACCTTAACATCTGCAGCATCCAAAATAAAGTAACTGTGCTGCAACCCACTGTCCTAGCCCTATGTCCTGATGTCCTGATCATATCGGAGACTTGGTTAAAGCCCCACCACCCAGATTCTGCAGTTGCCATCCCCAGCTACTCGCTTAATAGACATGACCATCAGGACAAGAAAAGAGGCAGAGGCATCGCCATGTTCATTGCAACCAGGCTCTAGTTCACGGTGGTACATCTCCCTTCACTACCACCAGAAATAGACTCTCTTCTCATCAAACTATCACTCGCATTTTCCACCCCACTGTATGTGGCTGGTTCTTACTGTACCCCTTGCACCCCCCTTACCAACATCCTAGACCATCTGGATACACTAAAATCATCATCAGCCACGGGGGAGATACACATCCTCGGTGACTTCAACCTCAATTGGCTTGCAAGTGACAGTGTCAAGATGCACACCAGGATAAATGCTCTAAACCTCACCCAGCTTATCTCCCAACCCACTCGACTAAACTATAAATCACAGAATCATTCCCTCCTGGATTGGGCCCTCTCCTCTTGCCCCCATTGCATCTCGGTTGCGGGTTTGCTCTCGGACTCCCTAAGTGACCACCATATGACCTTCATGGTCAGGAAAGTTCACAGACCCACCACACCCCCATCTAGGACACTGCTCACTAAGTCCTATAAATCCCTAGATCTAGCGGCTCTCCTGCATGACCTAGCTCATGTTGACTGGTCTTTCATACCCAAGGCGGTCTCTATCAAACACGCACTCGATAGTTTCAAAACCAAATTTCTTGCAGTGTGGAATGCTCATGCCCTCCTGAGGAAATCTAGGGTCAGGGGCTCCCACCTTCCCTGGATCTCCGCTGATATCTGCAAATTCCATGCCAGAGATCAGGCATGGAAAATTTTCAAGACCACGGGCACCCAACTATCTCTCCAACACTACCATACCCTCTGTAACTCCTGCACTAAACTCATACGCCAGGCCAAAAATATTTATTTCAGCTTGGCTTTCAACTCTAACCTTCACCACCCCGCTAATTTCTGGAAAACAATCAAATCACTACTGAAACCCCCTACCCAACCTCCTACCCCGACGTTAACCATCCAAGGCTCTACTGTCTCTGACCTTGGTGAAGTGGCCACCGCTTTCAACAAGTTCTTCACCAGCTGTGCAAACTCTCTAATATCGGCCCTCCCGCAACCCTTGTCATGCAATTCCCCAAATTCGTCGCCACCCTCCTTGCCCCCCAGCTTTTCCTTTCGGTGGCAGGAAGTAGGCTGTTGGTTAACTAGAAGCTGCAGCTTATCCAGTAGGTAGGGAAATGGGCAGACTGGGTGGGCCAAGTGGTCCTTATCTGCTGTCAAAGTCTATGTTTCTATGTTTCTATGTTTCCATGTCTCTCCAGTCAAAGTGCTTATTGCTCTGCAGGCTCTCAACCCAAACAAAGGCAAATGCCCCATGGGCCTGGATGCCAAAATGTTTCATCTGTCTGCTCCCGACATCGCCACTCCACTCACTAGCCTCTTCAATCTCTCCTTCTCAACAGCGGAAATCCCTGCTGACTGGAAGCAGGCCACAGTCATCCCCCTCCCTAAAGGCGGCGACCCCTCCTCTCCAGGAAATTACCACCCAATCTCCCTCCTCCCCATACTGGCCACGCCTCAGGAAAGACTTGTTCTCACCCAACTCACCTCGCTCCTAGATGCATCCTCCTTCTTTACCCCCTACCAGTCTGGGTTCCACAAATCACACTCCACCATCACCTCCCTACTAAGAATCACTGATGCCATCCTCACCAGGATGGATAAAGGGCACATCATCTCGGCCATTTTCATCGACCTCACCAAGGCCTTCGATACCGTCTCCCACTCTCTGCTACTAACCAAATAAAAAAATGCCGGTCTCACTGATCATGCCTCCAGCTGGTTTCGTTCTTACCTGGAAGGCAGACACCACTCTGTAAAAATTGGCCCATGCCCCTCAAAACCCCTGCCAGTCTCTACCAGTTTCCCTCAAGGCTTAATCCTGGACCCGATACTTTTCTCCATTTTTCTGAATGATCTCCCATCTGCCTGCCCGTGCACATCCATCCACACTTATGCGGATGACACCGTACTGTTTGCCACTGGCCCCTCCATCACTGAAGTGTCCACTACACTCCAACAGGACTTCAACTCTGTTCAACATTGGTTCCACTCCAACCAATTGATCCTAAACTCTAAGAAAACTGTCTCATTAACTTTTGGCTTGCCGGCTAGACTCTCCCACCTGGTGGCTCATCCCTCTTACTTTACCTTGGATTGGACTCAAATGCAGGCATGAACCTCCTTCAGGTACCTAGGGGTCTGGCTAGACCAGCACTTTGACTTCTCCTCTCAGGTTGAATCCATTCATAAGAAGTTACACCATAAACTTGGCACCCTATACCACAACAAGGGCTGCATCCCCATTTCGGGCAGGAAGGAAATTGTTCAAAAGATGATTCTTCCTTTTATAGATTACGGAGACACAGTCTATGGCTCAGCCCCCCTCTCTTCCCTAGCCAGCCTTGACACACTATTCCATTCTTTCTGCCAGTTCATCTTGGACTGTCCTCAAAAGACTCACCACTGCAGCCTCTATAACTCGCTAGCCCTACCCTCACTACAGGACTGGAAACAGATTCAATGCACCAGGGTCATAGCAAAATACTAGGCTCAGTTGCTTCCCCCTTACCTCGAAGCTCTCCTCTAGACAAGACCATCATTGATCTATGCCCTTAGGAGCACTGATTCCAGGATCCTACGTATCCCCTTTATGGGTTCCTCCAAAGGCCAAGCTGCCTTCAAATACCGGTTGCCCAAAATTTGGAATACTTTGCCTTCTGTCATTAGGCATACCACAAACTCTAAGAGCCTCAACGCCCTCCTCTATGTCCACTTCTCCACCAACTGTGCATGCACCTAGTGCTGCAAGCCTCCTGGTCACTTCTGTACCACACCCAACTGCCCACTACCCTCTCCTTTCTGGCCCATGGTCAACTCACACCCCCTAACCTGGTCTCTCTGCCCCCTCCAACAGGGCTTCAAAGAGGACTTGCCTCTAAATCACTGCACCTTGACTTAGGCTAACTCTTCCAACCCTACACTGGGCTTTTCGGCCTACACACGGCTGGTATTTGACCATATCAATCTAGCAATCAATCACAATATTATCTGTATGCTAAATTGTCTGCTCTGTCCGCTTGGATTCACCTCTCATTACTTGTACTGTTACAATTGTTGTTCATCTGTGAATATTTTATGCACCTATTTGTTTATTCTCTGTATTCCCAGTTCCCTTACCCCCAGGACACATCTGGAATCGAGCGGTACTCCACTCAGCATGCCCTCCTGGTTAAACTCTTAAATAAATAAATAAATAAATAAATAAAGTGGCATATAGAGGCATCCACACACCCCATGACCACTGACCAGGCATCTGGTGCTCTGGCCAACCCTGTCATGCAGGACACTGACATCCAGGTACTTCCCAATGTTGTATCCAGTACAGAGCACAGGCATACATACATGGTCCACACAACATAGCTGCACAAAGCTGGGAACAGCAAGCAGCAGTGTGTGCAGTACCCATGGTGCACACATCTGCTGTGGTGCTGTATGTGGCAGGACAAAGGATACAACATGCACCTGTCACCACAACACCTGTGTATGATGTGTGCATCCTGTTGTGGCCAATATCTCTGCAGTTTCCAGTGCACCCTATGTAGAGTGTGGCCAGTGTTGGACTGTGCCACCAGGATACCTGGACGTGACCACATGGACCCCCCCCACTGGGTACATGGCCATCCTATATACCCCAACATTCACCACATGTATAAGCCGTATCTTACCAGACTGAGGCTGATGGACCACTGTAGCCACTGTAACAGTTCCAGCACAGCACCACAGTGGCACAGTAATGCTGCCCAGCTTTATGACTTTGTCACCTCATGCCCAGACTCACTGATTGCCCTTGTGGTCCCCTGTAGCCAGTGTCAAGCTGGGACCCCTGTACCGTACTCTGACCATGGGTATATCCGCCACTACAGGGAGTATGCAGCTCACTGGTTGCATGACCCTGTCATATCCAGTGTATGGCTGGTCATCCCATATACAGTGGGGTCACCATGTCTGAGTCTGCATTGTGTCATGTGGTCACTACGGCAGCTGTATCCTAATGTGGGCATACATGGCAAACATGCACTACCCACTGAAGGCCCCACTGTCCTCTGTCCTATGCCAGTACTGCATGTCACCCATGAGCCACTGGAGCATGCCACACACTGCATGTGGCACTGGATAGTTTAGCAGTGCAGGGTGTATACCATGACAGCTGTCTGAGACACATAGCTGGCCATGGCTGTGAACTGATCATGCACAGACAAATGCCTGGCACTGATGCAGCCAATGTCCACAGTCCTGGCCACAGGGAGGTACAGACCTGACTACCTGTGAGGGGGCTGAACCCGGGAAGTGTGCACAGTCACTGTCCCATATGGCAGCCATCCAATGGCACATGGTATTCACATTCATATGGTGGGAGCTATGGCACGGCATGGTACACAGACACAGGCCACCACGGTGGTGACATAGACATATATCTTAGTACACTGCAAACACTATGTCACAGCCCAGTGGCACTGGTAGCCCAATGCCCTTGTGCATGGTGAGTGTCCACCACCAGAATCCCAGAGGTGATGCCCCCACAGGGATGCACCCAGCATGGTGACCCACACAAAGACACCCATTGCCAGACAGAGACAGAGGCAGCATAATGTTGACATGAGGCAGACAGAGCATCACACTACCAAGCTAGAAATGTAGGTGGCGCAGACCCACTCTCTGCCTGTGGTTGCCAGCCGCATAGAGCCAGCCTGAGTGACTGAACAAGGGTGGTGCATATCCCCACACATCTGACGGTGTTCTCCTGTGCCTTGTAACCCCAAAGCTTGGTATACCATCAACACTGCATATGACCGCCCATTGGACCATGTCCTGATGGAACAGGATCACAGCACCCTAAGATGCGTTCCTGGGGGTACTGCTGTCCCCTATGCCACTGACTCCTGTGATGCCACACAGACAATACAGTGTCCCTAACCCTTAAATTGCATGTGTGGCACTGACAAGCATACCCCACCAGTGTCTGATACAGCCAGGAGTACACTGTAGAGGGCCATGCCCAACACCCATGATGGCAGTAAGACCATAGCCACATACAGTGTGGACATGGCTTACCTAGACTTTAGCAAGGCATTTGACACAGTCCTGCACAAACGATTAATAAACAAATTAACCAGCCTGGGAGTGGGTCCCAGTGTGGTAGCTTGGGCAAAACATTGGCTGGACAACAGGACACAGAGGGTAATAGTAAACAGAGCCCACAGTGAAGAAAGGGGGTTTACTAGTGGGGTGCTGGAGGGTTCAGTACTGGGGCCAGTCCTTTTTAATGTCTTTATAAGTGACATTGCAGAGGGACTAGAAGGAAAAGTATGTCTCTTTGCAGATGATACAAAGATCTGCAACAGGGTTGATACACAAGATGGGGTGAAATGGATGAGAAGGGACTTGGCAAGGCTGGAGGAATGCTCAAATGTATGGCAGTTTAGATTCAACGCAAAGAAGTGCAAAGTAATGCACCTGGGAAAGAAAAACCCAGGGGAAGAGTACACAATGGGGGGGTGAGATACTGACAACAACAAAAATGGAAAGGGACCTGGGGGAGTTATATCAGATGACCTAAAGGTGGGCAAGCAATGTGAGAAGGCAGTAAGGAGGGCTGGGGGGATACTGAAATGCATAGGGAGAGGCATCACCAGTAGAAAACAGAAAGTTGCTATCCCTTTGTACAGACAGTTGGTGAGACCACATCTGGAGTACTGTGTGCAGTTCTGGAAACCCCATCTCTGCAAATACATAGACAGGGTGAAGTGCTGTCCAGAGGAGGGCAACCAAAATGGTGCAGGGTCTGCACCAGAAGACATATGAAGAAAGACTAAAGGAGCTAACTATGTATAGCCTCGGGGAAAGGAGGGAGAGGGGGGACATGATAGAAACTTTCAAGTGCCTCAAGGGAATCAACAAAGTCCAAGAGAGTAGCATCTTTCAGAACATGAGATGTGCAAGAACAAGGGGTCACAATTTGAAGATGGGGGGATGGCTCAGAGGTAATGTGAGGAAGTATTTCTTCATGGAGAGGGTTGCAGATGCATGGGACAGCCTTCCTGAGGAGATTGTGGATTCAATAACAGTGGGGGAATTCAAGAATGTATGGGACAGACATAAGGCAATTCGAGTGGGGGGTAGGAGGAAGTAGGCTGTTGGTTAACTAGGATCTGCAGCTTATCTGTTAGGTAGGGAAATGGGCAGACTAGGTGGGCCAAGCAGTCATTATCTGCCATCACATTCTATGTTTCTGTGTTTCTATGTAATGGCACCCACACATGTGCACATGTAACCTCAGGTGCTGCACACACAGCAGGGTACTCACCTGGTTGGCATCCCTCTGTGGCACTGTCATGGGCCTCATCGTGGCTCAATTACCTCTCCTGTGCCTCCCTTTGGCACTGCTGGCTTCCCAACTGCTGGTCCTGGTCCTGTGCATGCTGGGTTGGAGATCTGTAGGGGAAGAAAAGGGAGGTGTGATCAGTCCATGCAATAATACACTGCCCCATCCAGTATACATTATCCAAGTTAACCATGCATCTGACATAATGTGGCCCAGCTACAACATATGTTGGTTATAGGTGGACAGGGTGGGTGGAGCCGCAAGATACCTGCAGCACCTACAGTGCCACCACACACAGCTGAACTCTTTCATGTTCACACATGGCATGTCCCCCCATGGGGTGTGGACAACCACAGTGCACACTGCCCCACGTAGTGGCTGCGACCTGCTGGTCCCTGTACCACTGATAACACACGCCATCCTCAGAATGTCAAGGCATTATAGAGGTGGGAATGCATGCTGTGCCAGGTAACACAAAACAAGGGTGGCTGTACATACTGGTGTAACAACCCAGGGTCCTGGACACTCTAGGTTTGTGCCTACACAGTGTCCCGTACATATCTAGACACCTGCACAGACATGTAGCACCCCATGCATTACCTGGTGTATGCTGGCTCATGGTCATGTGGCATAGTGCATACAACATGTATGAGATAGCCAGGGGGGAGAGTGGCACATCATGCTGGGTACAGCTCCCTGGATGGCCAGATGCACAACACGTGACGGTCATCCTGACTGTACACAGTGTGTGGCATTGACATGTAAAGTGCATCTTACCCAGCCAAATCAGCCCTGCCAGCCATGCTATGCCACTATACATAGACCTGTCATGCTCATGACACTACCAGCATAGCCTTGTGGTGGCACCATCCATGTAGGTATGGTCACTGCACCCCTAGGACTCCATAGCTCATCCAGTCATGCAGAGGGCACAGGGCCATCCTGACAGTCAGGGTGCCCAGCTAGCAGCATATGAGTTGCAGGCTATGTGGTGGGGCATGTTCCTTTGCACACAGGAGATTACCATGGGCACACAGGCGGTGGGCACAGTGACCTGGGGGAGTCTATCCCTTACAAATAATGCCTCATTTCAGGCCTGCACACATGCCAGTACACACTCCCACCATACATCCAGCTGTACTCATCTGGTCTGGGCACAGTTCCTCCAGCGACCATGGCCCACAGTTCATGCAGCCGGCCCACCTCCCACTGTTGCAGGTCACTAAACATATGACAGCACAGGTCCCCTATGTGGGTGACCCCTATTCTGTGCATTAAATGCCAGCCTCCAGAGGCCCAGACCTCACATCAGGACCTGTCTGCCCCTGCCGCCTCCACCAGGAGTTGGTCCTCCCAGGCCACCACTAAGCCGACCAGGCTGACCAACTCTACCTGCTGACCACCTTTGGTCATGTTGTACAAGTGCTCTGCATCGGCAGCCAGATATGTCTATTACCTCTTCAGTGCTTCATAGGCTGCAGGCATGCTGTTTCCTGCAATAGGCCTGTTTGCAATCAAGCATCATGTTTTGGTAGTTGCACTGCACTATGACTTTTTTCATTGCGCAACATGTGCATTTGGGGGCAGGGCCAGGGACATCCTGTACAGTTGGGGATCCTGTTACAGAGAACATGCCATGGTGGGTGACCTATCACATCCTTAATTCTAGGTGGTGTCTGTATTGTAGAGGTATTGTCCATCTATGAGTGGTCTACCTGGGGATGCATGATGGCGGTGATGGGCCTGACAGCAAAGTGTTGGGGTCGTGTGGGGTTGGAGGTCCTGCAACACCTGCGAACTGTAACCTTGTGTGTACAATGTGTGCAGCAGTATTGTGGACATATTGTGGTGCTGTCTGATTGAGCCCTTATCCATTAGTGGTGGTGCTGCCATGTTTGGGAGGGGACCTTCCTGGTCCATGGTGCACACTGCCAGTGGGGTCACCCCCACACAGTCATGCATCCGTGTTGGATGCCCAGGGGTACTTGGCCCATGCTCCTGTACACCTTTGCCTGTCTATGACTATTAAATTGTCCAGGGGCATGCATGGAAGGCCTGGTGCCATGGGAAGGCACACATTGCTGAGACGCCTATGTGACCTGGGGGTGGGGTACACCACTGTTCCATTCAGTTATGTGCCACTGCCTGTAGCCCCTGGTCACCCCTCTTGCAACACCTTGTCTGGCGGGGTCATTCTCGATGCCCTACAGGGGGCATGCCTTAGACAGTTAGTGGTGGAACCCACTCAGGAGGGAGCAATATTAGACCTGGTACTCTCAAATGGAGAGAGGATCACAAATTTACAAGTCAGTAGACATCTGGGAACAAGCGACCACTGCACAGTGTGCTTCACAATAAACACAACCATGGAGACAAGCCATACAAAGACAAGGATAATGGACTTTAGAAGGGCTGACTTTGGCATAATGGGTGAATACCTGAGGAATGCATTAGCAAATGGCCAGAAAGGAGGGGTGGAAGAACTATGGAGAACAATCAAAACTGCCATCATGGAGGCAACAAGCCTTTGTGTGAAACAAATAAAAAAAACAAAGCAGAACAAAAAAACACTATGGTACTCAAAAGAGGTGTCAGGGAAGGCTAAGGATAAAAAGGCTGCATTCAAAAAGTATAAGGAATCACAGAAGGAGTACGACAAGGAACTGTATCAATTAAAGCAGAAAGAAGTGGGGAAGGTAGTCAGAAAAGCAAAGGCCCAAACCGAGGAAAAGATAGCCAACTCAGTTAAGAAGGGGGATAAAACCTTTTATAGGTACGTTAGGGAGCATAGAAAGGTTAAGGGAGGGATAGTGAAGATCAATAAAGGAGAGGGGAGGTGGGCAGAGGGAGACAGTGGAAAGGCAGAGATACTGAATGAATACTTTTGCTCAGTATTCACAAAAGAAGAAGAGGAGGAGTTACCTAAACCAAACAGTAGAAGCACTCTGGGTAGTGGGGTTGCGACAGTCCATTTACAGAAGAAAGAGTCCTGAAAGAACTCCTAAACCCAAGGTGGACAAAGCAATGGGGCCTGACTGGATTCACCCTAGAATCCTAAAAGAGCTAAGGGAGGACCTAGTGACACCACTAACCACACTTTTAACAAATCACGGAAGATGGGGTGGTACCTGAGGACTGGAGGAGGGCAGATGTGATTCACCTTCACAAAAGTGGGAGCAAGGCAGAAGCAGGAAACTACAGACCTGTTAGTTTGACCTCAGTGGTGGGAAAATGATGGAATCACTTCTGAAAGAAAGAATTGTTCAGTACCTAGGGCCAGGAGGGCACAGGACCCAAAGCAGCATGGATTCACAGCAGGAAGGTCATGTCAGACGAATCTAATCGATTTCTTTGACTGGATGACCAAAGTAATAGACCAGGGAGGGGCTGTGGATATGGTCTACCTAGACTTTAGCAAGGCATTTGACACAGTCCCAGCACAAAAGATTAATAATCAAGTTAGCCAGCCTGGGAGTGGGTCCCAGGGTGATAGCCTGGGTAGCAAACTGGCTGCACAACTGGACACAGAAGGTCATAGTGAATGGAACACATTCTGAAGAAAGGGGGGTTACTAGTGGAGTACCTCAGGGCTCAGTATTGGGTCCAGTCCTCTTCAATGTCTTTATAGGTGACATTGCAGAGGTTCTGGAAGAAGAGGTATGCCTCTTTGCAGATGACACAAAGATCTGTAACAGAGTTGATACACAAGGGGGGGGTAGAAAGGATGAGAAGGGACTTGGCAAGATTGGAGGAATGGTCAGACATATGGCAACTTAGATTCAATGCAAAGAAGTGCAAAGTAATGCACCTGGGAAATAAAAATCCGGGAGAAGAGTACACAAAAGCAGAGGAGGTACTAATGACAACAATAATGAAAAGGGATCTGGGTGTAGTCATATCAGATGACCTAAAGGTGGGTAAGCAATGTGAGAAGTCAGTAAGGAGAGCAAGGGGGATACTGGGATGCATGGGGGGGCATCACAAGTAGAAAAAGGGAAGTGGTTATCCCTCTGTACAAACAGTTGGTGAGACCCCATCTGGAGTACTGCGTGCAGTTTTGGAGACCTCATCTATGCAAGGACATAGACAGGATGGAAGCAGTCCAGAGGAGGGCAACTAAAATGGTGCAGGGTCTACATCAGAAACCATATGAAGAGAGACTGAGAGAGCTTAATATGTATACCCTTGATGAAAGGAGGGACAGGGGGACATGATAGAAACTTTTAAGTACCTCAAGGGAATCAACAAAGTCCAGGAGGGTAGCATCTTTCAGAAAAAGAGATGTGTAAGAACAAGGGGGCACAATTTAAAGTTAGAGGGGGGACGGCTCAGGGGTAATGTGAGGAAATTATTTTTCACAGAGAGAGTGGTGGACGCATGGAACCGCCTTCCTGGAGAGGTTGTGGGGTCTGAAACAGTGGGGGAATTCAAACATGCATGGGACAGACATAGGGCAATTATAGTGGGGAGTTGCAGGAAGTAGGCTGTTGGTTAACTAGAATCTGCAGCTTATCCAATAGGTAGGGAAATGGGCAGACTGGGTGGGCCAAGTGGTCCTTATCTGCTGTCAAAGTCTATGTTTCTATGTTTCTAGGTTGCATGGAGGATACCAACAGGCTGTGGGCCCACTGCTTCAGCACGGAGGAGTTGCATATGTTGGCACAGGCTTACAAGGCCATGGAAGATGTAATGTCTGAGTGCAAAAATTCCAGTGCTTACAATATGTACAGCAAGCCTGGGATGAGATCATGGAAGAGGTGACTGGCAATGGAGTGCTGGGAGCTGCATGCCCCACATGGAGGCCCATGGGCACTGGCAGCTGCACATTCCCTGGATCCTGTGGAGGAGGCAATAGTATCCACTCTACAGCCTGTGGAGGTGATAGGAGTGTCAGATGGTGAATATGAAAGCCAAATTGGACCTGCCCAGCCATGTGAGTGACTTCCTGTGTGATGTTCCTTAGGCAATATGTGCCAGTGTGGTTGTCTGGTGGTATGGGTGCATGCAGAAGCCAGAGCTAGGCAGTACATGGTATGTGGGTAACACTACTGTGTCCCTGTCACCCAGTGAGTGGCCATCTGTGTGCATGTCTGCAACAGTGCCCCATGTGGTGCTGCCCACGTGCCCTCCAGTGCTGGGATGTGTGCATCCTGGGGTGATGAAGTGTGCTTGGCTCTGCTGGTGTGTGTGTCCGTTGGTGTTGACTGTGTGTCCTAGTGCTGAGGTGTGTTCCCACTGGTGCCAGGTGAGTGTCCCTTGTTGTGGAGTGTGTACATACTGGTTAAGGGTGTATGTACACTTGTGTGGAGTGTGAGCACACTGGTGATGGGCCATGTGGACACTGGTGCTGTACTGTTTTTTTATATTTAGATCTTTTGTTCAACAAAATTGATTCTTCAGTACAAACAGAAAAAGGCATTGAATGTGACCAATCAGTAGGTGAACATGAAAAGCATAAAACAACAGTTCAATTGTGCTTACACAGCTGAATGAGATGTTTTCTTGAGTGACTTTGATGCATTGTGGCTGTTCGCCTCTGTATCCATGGGATATACCACCCTGTAGGGGTATGATGCAAGGAACCCTAGAGGAGGGTTCCCCCATATAGGTGCCGGGGGAATAATTCGCTTGGCTAAAGGTACCATAGGAAGAAGCCCAAGGGAAAAAGAGATGAGTCACTGGAGGAGGAGTGGTAGATGATGGGGCAACGAAGAATGAATCCTGGAACAGTCCAGGAGGAGTGGCCTTTTAAGGCCTGATGGGAGAGTGACATTTGTTGCTCTGCCCATTGACCCTCAGGCTTAAAGCCTTCCCATTCAATTGTGCTTATGCAACTGGATGAGATGTATGCTTGAGTGACTTTGATACATTGTGGCTGTTCGCCTCTTTATCCATGGGATATGCCACCCTGTAGGGGTATGATACAAGGAACCCTAGAGGAGGGTTCCCCTCTCATAGGTGCTACAGGTATAATTCCCTTGGCAAACAGTAGCTTAGGAAGAAGTCCAAAAAGAATACCCAAAAGGGTGTTGAGCATCGAAGAGGAGAGAAATTAGAATATGCCGAGACCTGAAAGTAAGGAGATATACGTAGATGGGAAGGACAGAAGAAGGAGATACGATGAGAACAAGGAATTAAATGGAAGCTGACAAAATGCAGAAGGGCGAACTCCTAAGGAGAGAGGGAACAGCCGAGGTCACCATCCAACTCCATCCAACAGTGGAACCTAACTACGGAACCTATGAAAGCACTTACTCTGTCTAATATTATGACCACTGGCACAGAGGAAAGGAAAAGCCCCCTTTGAGGAGGAAACCTCTGGGGATCCAATGCCTACATTGCCCTTCCTCCAGGCTGAAGGATTTCTTGATTAGTGACAGCTCAGCTACTGCAACTTAGAGTCAAGATCGAGGGGGGGGGAAGAGGAAAATATTCAAATATAGAGGAAGCTCTTGCTCTGTCCTTCTAACTGGACAGCTGTAGAGGGTTGTGAGCAATGTCTCTGTAACTAGACTCTCAAAAGCAAGAGAGGAGAGAGATGACTACTGAGGCACTCAGCTGGCCTATGTGAGCCTAATAAACAGACCAGGTGAACCAGAGGCAGTCTTGATGGAGAATCTCCATTCTCCCTCCGCTCTCCAAAGCACTTGAAAAGATAGTGGTGTTACAGCTCTCCGAATACCTAGCCAAATCTGAGCTGATGTGACTGGAACAACACAGATTCTGCCCTGGACACTGTACCACTACAGTCCTTCTGGAGTTCTCCTATCACCTCCACTCTGCTCTCGACTCTGGTCACGTTGTGGGTGTAGTGTTCATTGACCTCTCCAATGCCTTTGACACTGTCTGTCACCCCCCTCTTACTTGACTCCCTCCACCAACTTGGCTTCTCCCCATGCCCCCTAAATTGGTTTACTAGTTACCTGTTTACCAGATCCCAGTGAGTAAAGGTAAACACCACCCTGTCTAACACCCTGCCAGTTCGCTCTGGAGTCCCCCAAGGTTCAATCCTGGGCCCTGTTCTTTTCAGCCTCTTCCTCAATACTCTCCTCAGCTCCTGCTCCAGCAACATGCTCCTCTATGCTTATGATGTGGTCCTCTTTGCCTTCCACCCTGACCCCACATCTCTACAGGTATCCCTGCAGCATTCTTTCAACCAAGCCAAAAAGTAGTTCCTTGACCACCGGTTGGTCATCACCACCAGAATAAGGCCAAAAATGCCCCCCCTCTGCATTCTCCCCAGTAACCACACCCTCTCGAGCAGGTGTCATCCTACAAATACCTGGGCATCACCTTCGACTCAGCTCTTACCTTCCACACCCACATCAATACCTTATCCTGAGCTATAAATTCTTGGAATGGCCTTCTCTATCAACATAGAGATTGCCTCCCCCAACCACCCTCCGGTTGGCCATTAACTCCTCCGTCCTGTCCTTAGTCGACTACAGTCTACCCATCTACAAAGCGGCTGATGACACTGTCCTCGATAAACAAGGCCTGCAGGCTCCTGACTGGTGCACACCTCTGCACTCATACCTGCCTACTCTATTCTTCAGCCAACCTGCTCACCTTAGAGGAACACTTGCGCTACCAAACCTGCCTACTTGCCAAAATATTCCTGCTAGGCCTCCCCTCCCCCGGGGTCTCTGCATCCTTGAGGCACGCATCCACAACTGTTACCACCTGCAACGTAACTAAGGCCACCTTCCAGGTGCCCTGCACCAAGATTTCTTTAGCCCAAAGGTCCTTCCACTACCATGCCCCCAGCTGGTTCAACTCCCTCCCACCCTATGTCACCAATCTCCCCAAAATTGATTCTTCCAAAGTCATTCTCCGTAACCTCCTTTTTTACACCCGAAGCTGTAATTACCCCAAAGTAATATAATAGCGGAGTCCCCCCAATGGCCTGCTGGCTTGACAAGGTCCATTGGACTGTACTCCCCGGCCCCCAACCACTGTTTTCCCCATATGTATCCTCCCTGGTATGTCCAGGGTGGCAATCTATATTATTGAAATAGTTTTATCTCGATTGTAACTTCTGTGTGAAACTTTATCTGTAAACCACTGATGTAAATGAGGCATACTATTATCAGTATTGTACCTGTATGTTACCATGGTTGTACTCACTCTGTATACATGTAAATGAGCCTTACTGTTATCTGTATTTGTACCTGTATGTTACCACTGTTGTACTCACTCTGTATACGTGTCTACCCTCCCTGTGACGAGGTGCCTTTGTAAATAAGTCCACGACTCAAAGGTTGTAAATCCAACTTCTACAATAAATAAAAGAATAGCATACAGGGTGCCTCCAAACCTGCTCTGGCACCCAAAGGGGCTCTGATGATGAGAGCCCCACCCCTTGCTGCTCGATGTCATGAATTCTACATCCAGAGGTGTCGCTGAGATGAGGGATGACTGAAGGTCCACCTGAAGTGAAGACATTCCCGCTATGGGCCAGGGAGAAAGACCGCACTCTGAGCTTCCCACGCTCTAGACGTGGACCTCATGGGTGCAGAGTGAGACTGTCAGCTACAGGCTAGCCACAAGCCCAGGAGCAATGGGCATGGAAGCATGTCTCCAAGTGGAGAGAAGATCAATAAGGTAGCAGAAGACCCAATGAAAGGTATGCTTGATTAATCGATGTGAATAAGTAGACCCTGAGATTGGACTGAACGAAGGAGAACCAGACTCATTTCATGAGGAAACTACCATTATTATTAACTATGGGAGTGCATACCAATTGGGTCCACTAAGAGCCAAATTCAGAATGGATAGAATTGCATGAAGGTAGGAGCGAGAATGACCGGGTGAAGCCAGCAGCCGACGGGTGAGGTAGGCAGTACCAGGAGAACATTTGAATAGGTTTGACTAGAACGAGGGAATAGGGTTGGAGGAGGAGAAGGAGACATGTGAGCAAGGCGATATGCAGGAGGGAATATTAGGTGATATGAATGAGTAGGGTATGGTGGTATAGCAGGATAACAGGATAGAGAAGCCCCCAAAAAGAAAGCAGAAGTCACAGAAGGAGAGGAAGGGGAAGAAGGAGAGGAAGGGAGGGCAGAGGAAACTGGAGGAGGGCTGGCGGTACAGCCTAGAGGTTAGAGTAATGAGCTGTGAATGAGCTTGGTACATCCCGCAGACCAGACCTTGGTTTGATTCTCACGATCTCCACTTGCATACTGTGTGACTCTGAGCAAGTCACTTAACCGCCTAGTGCTCTCAGTTCACCCCTGAAAACAGTCACCTGTGCCTAGTGGTCCTTCCCCGGTTAAAAAAGACTGCAGTCCACAGTCAGAACCAAGGTAAAATGTAGGTAAGTGTGTGTGTGTGTGTGTGTGTGTGTGTGTGTGTGGGGTTGCTGTGTTTATTATTCTCAGCCTTAGGCTTGAGCTAGTTCATTACTCCTCATTCCTCTCCTTACACTAGCTCATTGTCTTTGTGGTTCAACTCACATTCTTGCTTCCTCCCAGTCACCCAGGTTTGACAACATCATTGGCATTCTTTCCTCTCACCACCTTTGCCTCTTCCTAGCCTCTTCTTTTAAACTACTAGTTTTATGTAGCTAACTGGTCCTGCCCTTTAGCACTTAAAAACATGTGCTCCAAATTCCAGCCCTCCAGCCCGTCACCTCACTTAGCATACTGCATTGCTGAACTGACCTGACTCAACCATTGTACAGTACATCATCAATGTCCACCAAAAGGCAATACTGCTCCATTCATTTAGGTTCCTAAATCTGCCCTCACTACTGGCTGACCCACACAATATAGAATGGTTCCCATCTATGCATCATCACATGATGATGCACAGGACTATTTCTACTCCAAATTCATATCTGTCTTGGTCAAGCATGTCACTAATGAGATAGTCAGATTGAAAAGTTCCAATCTTCCTTGGGTCTCAGCTGGGCAACCTCAAGGCCTGAGATGGTGTGTAGATACTTATGTAAAGCCTCCAGATCACAGGGGTTTTATCAAGGCACTGACAGCTCCAAATCTCCTTCATCAAGGTCATCAGGTAAACCTAGACAGATGACTTTGCTTCCACTTTCCAGAAAAAATTTAATATTTTATCCACATTCTGGATAGGTGACTGCTCACTTTTTGACCTCTCCCCTCCCACTCAAACCCTCCAGTCCTCAAACTAGATATTTTTGTCATCTTTGACATCTCAGAGGTTGCTGTTACTCTCAATAAATTCTTCTCCTCTTGTGTCTTTTCACTCCTCTTCACTTATCACCAGTCTCCCAATCTTCCCTTCTGCAACCATTTAATCTCATTCCCTGCCCTGTCCTTACTCTTTTCCCTTACCTTAACCAGCTGACACTCTATATCCACACTAAACTTGCTTGATACTACCAAAGGTACTAATCTGGATGGTCGACACCAAGCTCCTCTGTCTCATTGTCCATGCTGTTGTTGTCCTGATGTCTTCCCTCCTCAACCTTTCCTATTCCACTGGTTAAGTCCCAGGCACCTGGAAGCATGCCACAGTCCTCTCTCTTCAGTGGCAACCCTTCTGTTCTGAGAGATTACTGGCTTATCTCTCTCACCGCTATTCTTAATAGGTTTCAAGAGAATGCAGTTTTCTCACAGCTCTCCCATTTTCTCAGTTCTCCACCCATCCTTAGCCCATCAGTTAGGTTTGAGGAAAATGCTGTCCACTCTGTCTTCCCTCTCAGATTCACTGAGGGGATAGGATCATGGTTTGCTAATAAAATCACTCTTTGTTAATCTGTACAAGGTAGTCAACACAGTGGCATACCATACTCTGTTCAAAAAAGTGGCAGAAGCAGTTCATTTGTACCTCTCTGTCAAATTGTTCTGCTCCTACCTATCTGACCAATATCAACAGGTGCTTGTACAGTAGATAATATCTTCTCTGCACCCCTCCCAGTTAGCTCAGAAGTCCCACAAAGCTCTATCCTACTTGACATCACCTTGATTTCCATCTTCTGGAAAGATCTCCCAAAATCATGCTCCTCCATGTACAATACGTTCATATGTACATGGATGACATTGTGTTCTTCTTCAGTGGACCTTTGGCCCCAGAGATGGAAGTGGATCTATTCTCCAATGAGATTCCAACAACATCTATCACAGATTTCACTCAAGCCAATACACCATAAATGCCATGAAAGTTGTATCCATTACCTTGGTAGTAGACAGAGGTTGGCACAGATTCCTGAATTTTGACCCTTTATTCTTCAGGACCATGGTGGGTCTTTCTTGGAGGAAGTGCATTGCTTTCAATAACTTTATGTTTGGTAAGATAAACAAACTGATGTCTCCAGACACATAGATGCAATTCTGTCAGAACTCATCCTCAAAATAGCTACACTGTACAGGAACATATCTCCTCCTGCCTGTCTGTCAAGAGATTGTTCTCAGAATGATCCTCTCAATCTTTGATTATGAGGATATGATCCACAGTGCAGCCTGTAAGTCAACCCTTGCCCAACTGGACTCCTTCATAACTCTTTCTGTTGCTTTGCCCTAAACTGCCAATCCCTCACCCACCACTGTCCCATCTATTCTGAGCTATCCCTTCCCTCCCTTGGAGGCAGAAACATAGAAACATAGAATTTGACAGTAGATAAGGACTGGTTGGCCCACCCAGTCTGCCCATTTCCCTACCTAATGAATAAGCTGCAGATCTTAGTTAACCAACAGCCTACTTTCTCCTACCCCAACCCCTAGAATTGCCTTATGTCTGTCCCATACATTCTTGAACTCCCCCACTGTTTTTGACTCCACAGCCTACTCAGGAAGGCTGTTCCATGCATCCACAACCTTCTCCATGAAAAAATACTTCCACACATTACCTCTAAGCTGTCCCCCTTCTATATTCAAATTGTACACCTTGTTCTTACACATCTCTTTTTCTGAAAGATGCTACCCTCTTGGACTTCATTGATTCCCTTGAGGTACTTGAAAGTTTCTATCATGTCCCCCTGTCCCTCTTTCCCTCGAGGGTATACATGTTAAGCTCCTTAAGTCTCTCCTCATATGCCTTCTGGTGCAGACCCTGCACCATTTTAGTTGCCCTCCTTTGGACTGCCTCCATTCTGTCTATGTCCTTGTGGAGATTGGGTCTCCAGAACTGCACGCAGTACTCCAGATGGGGTCTCACCAGCTGTCTGTACAGATGGATAACAACTTCCTGTTTTCTACTGGTGATGCCTCTTCCTATACATCCCAGCATCCCCGCAGCCCTCCTTACTGCCCTCTCACATTGCTTACCCACCTTTAGGTCATCTGATATGACTACCTCCGGGTCCCTTTCCATTTTTTTTATTGTTAGTATCTCACCCCCCATAGTGTACTCTTCCCCTGGGTTTTTGTTTCCCAGGTGCATTACTTTGCACTTCTTAGCATTGAATCTGAAGCTGCCTTTTTCATGATTCCATGCCAAAATAGCAAAAATAAAATAGTGAAGATAAAATGAGTGCATAAATATTAGCGCCGACAAACACAGCAATATCAAACAGCAGTGAACCATCAGCATAGCAAAAAAGTAGCGGGTGCAGCTTCTGGGTCACAAAATACAGCAGCTGTGTTTATTCTATAATGTTACACTAGGGGAGGGGCCCTGCCCCACGTACCCTTCCAACACAGGGGGCTCTGTCCCCGAACCCCCTTTTTATATATATATAAACACTCAAATCCGATGTATTCTGTGACCCATAAAGTGCACCAAATCCAAATGTAGAGAACATCAGTAAACTTTCTCGTCGAGACACCCATATAACACAACAACAAAAAAAATAACAAATCGGCCGAAATCAGCCCTGTCAGCAGCCAGAATCGAACCCACAGCCACACATCCTACAAAGCCCTACTGACATAAGCTTCCTAACCTGCACCCCTACCCTACTCTACCCATTATGCCACAATGACCAGACTATTTGCAACCCACCCACATACTCACTTCTCATTAGGAACCCCCACATGTTCAAAAGCAGAAAGACTATACAAAGCATTTAACTATACATGTGCTGTAAAAACCATGTCCCTTAAATCACAAGCACTGTTTTTCACTCACTATAATTGACTCGCTCATTTTAAGTCGCTATTTTCACAGGATACCCTTTTCCACTATGCCATCACATTTATTAAAACAGAGTTTTCTGCCCTTCCATGCTACCTGTCTTCTGACCTTCCTCCATCCCACAACTGCTGTACCTACTTACTCAGGCTCTCCTCATTTTAAAACTTCTGCTGGGCAGGCCTCCTCTTTCCTTCCCTTTTTTTGTTTCTCCTCCTCTCCTTTCTGTCTGAAAATTTTGAACAGTAAGTTCACAGTTCACTCCAGCTGTCTTACATAGCTACCACTGAACCCCCTGCCTGTCTCTCTGTTCTCTACACATAATCCCTGTCTCTGTAGGCATTTTTTATAGTGGTGAACTATGTCCCTATGCTGTGCTGTATATTGTAGTGCTATACCTTTTTACATCTGTAGCACTTAGCTGTCCTAATGTCCTATACCTTACATTGCCTTATTTGTAATACTCTATATTGCTTAAATTGTACTTCTATATATAACACCCTAGGTTAGTAAAAGAAATTAGACTATGCCTAGCAGACCCACTTGAAAAACTCTATAATAGGTCATTAGATGGGAGGGTACCACAGGACTCTTAGGACAGCCATAGTGGTACCAATATTTAAAAAAGGGGACATGGGAAGTATGACAAACTACAGGCCAATTTGACTACTGTCCTAGGAAAGACTATGGAGTCCTTAATCAAGGACAAATTGGATAAAGAAACAATGGTGCAGCTTTTGTAGACCCTACCCAACATGGTTTCAGAAAACATAGATCGTGCTTGACAAACTCATTAGTGGTCTATGAGAGTTTTAGTAGTGCTTTGGACAATGATCTTATTTTATTTATTTACTTATTGAAATACTAGGATTACAGTAAACCTTTGAACCAGTGGTTCTTTTACAAAGGCTCGCGTCATACAAGGAAGGTCCAAAGATGGTTCCAAAGACATTAGATTTGCAGTTAAGCTCATGGGTACATGTAGAGTTTAACATGACACTGGAATAAATACACAACAAAGTGAGGATTAGGAAAGCTGTCAAGATTGACTTAGTCTTAATAAGTGCTAGTAGAGTAGAGAAGAGCTGGCTGCAAGAGGGGAGCGAAGGGGGGAGAAAGAAAAAGAATGGGGGGGAGAGGCAAGGAAAGATTTGAACCAGATTTGCAGAAGAGAGAGGTAGGTGGGACAGGGGAAAGGAGGAATTGCTAAGAAGTGAGGAGACTGCAAAAGGAAGGGAGAAAAGCAGGGGCAGCCTGTTGCAGGAGTTACATTAGAGAGGGTAGGGGAAGATGCAGATGTTGGGACGGTGATTGAAGTAAGTGGGGGGGGGATAAGAGCACGAGAGGTGGGGCAGTAAAGAAAGTTCACAGGCCTAGGTGTTGCAGTCACATTTACTTTGGGCAAGGAGGCAGTGTGGATTTAAAGGAGCCTAGCTTTGTCTCATCAGCAACATCAGGAGGAAGACCATTAAGCCATGTGGGCACTCTATAGCTGAAGATCCACTGAACCTGTGAGGTCTAGCAGTAAGGGACTAGGTATTTCAGTCTGGAGGTCCTGTGCATTCAATGAGGGGTAGGTGCCACTGAGAGAAGAGTTTCCATGGTGGGGGGAGGAGTGTAGCCTTGGCTGATCTTTTTGGTAAGTAGGCAGGTCTAGTAAACTGACTCTGCCCTTCAGGTGCAGCCAGTTGGTACATTCTTAGAGTTCACATGTGTGGGTTTGTTTGTCGGCACTGGATACAAGTCAGCAGAGCTTATTTAGGGTGATGGCTAGTCTTTTAAGGGTGGTGGTGGTGGTGGCACCATAGATGACAAGGCCATAATCTATGATTGATAGGATCGAGCTGGTTACCACCAATCTCAGCACCTCAGGAGTTAGATAGTGGTGATAACTAAATAGGACTCCAAGCCTAGAGTGTACTACCCAGGCAATTTGACAGATGTGCAGGTTGTAGGAGGGACAAGGGTGATGCCAAGGTTTTTGAATTCTTTAACTTGTTTAAGGGGCTGATTTTGGTTGTTCTAAATGACTAGGCTGGCGGTTTTGTGTCTGTTATAGGGGCTGGAAAAAAGCATGACCTATTTTTTTTTGTAGTTCATGAAAAGTTTGTGTTGAACAAACCAGGTTTCGACTGAAGTGAAATTAGATTGTAGATTGATGGACAGAGGGAGTGGGTCAGTGTCTGTTGAGCACAGTACAGCATCGTCTGCATATAGGACCATATTGTTTTTGTAGACATGTGGGAGGTCGTTAATGAAAAGACTAAAGAGTAAGGGTCCAAGAATAGAACCTTGTGGAACCCCGGATCACACAAGAAGGTTGTGGAAGATGATGTCACAGATTTCCATCTGTTGGGTTTTACCTCCTGGGTAACTTTTGAACCAGAAAATGACATCATGTGAGAGGCCAAGGGCAGGGAAAGAGTGAAGGAGCAGGGTGTGACTAATGGTGTCAAAAGCCTTTGTTATGTCTATATAAATTGACCCAACCAGGTGGCCTCAGCCCAGGGCTTTGTGAATGTGGCCAGTCTATTCAAGAAGGGCAGTGGTTCTACTGTGCACTTTTTTAAAGTCGTGTTGTTGTGCGCATTGGATATTATACTTGTCAAGGTATTCTGTTAATTGGCCCAAAACAATGTACTCAAGGGCTTAGGGAGGGGTGGGATGTGTGACAATGGCCACTTTCCACTGCTGAGAGAATTGCATGAGGGATAGAGATAGGTTTAGGAGTTTGGAAAGCGGTTTAAGAACAAAATCAAATGAAAGATTTAGAAGTTTAAGGTCCAGTGTGTCACTGCTAAGCATAGATTTGCCTAGCACTTTTTGGTGGTATCTTTTGGACTTAATAACTGTGACTCACTGAAAATAGAAGGGAGGGATATTAGGGGCGGCAGCTGTATGAGCTCTTTCTGACTTATCAGGTTCAGTAAAGAAGTCCGGGGGAAGAACGCCACTAAGCTCAGTGAAAGCGACATTTAAAGTGTCTGCTATTAGTTTGTGGTCTTGCATGGTAGCACCATTCACCACAAGCATTGTCAGGGACATTTTATTGGGCTTGCCTGTAAGATCTTTAATCTTCTCCCAGAAGTTCCAACTATTTCCCCAAGAGTTAGTGCATTCACACTTATAATGTTCAATTTCGACCCAGCGCACTTCTCAGGTGCACAAATTTCTTGCAGCTCTATAGTTCTGCATGTCAACATGTTTTCCAGTGGCTGTTGTGCAGTGCCATAGAGTGTCCCTATTTTTCATCATGTTATGTAAGGCTGGGGTGATTCATGGGTTAATTGGACCCCTAGTATTACTTTTGTGGAGAGGGTCACATGCCTTGTTGGACTGGGTGATAAAGTGGGGTGGGGCTGGGGGTATACTGGGATGTATAGGGAGAGGCATCACCAGCAGAAAACAGGAAGTTGTTATCCCTCTGTACAGACAGTTGGTGAGACCCCATCTGTAGGACTGTGTCCAGTTCTAGAGACCCCATCTCCACAAGGACATAGACAGGATAGAGGGCAACTAAAATTGTGCAGGGTCTGCAAGAGAAGCTATACAAGGAGAGACTAAAGGAGCTTAATATGTATACCCCTGAAGAAAGGAGGGAGGGGGGACATGATAGAAATGTTTAAGTACCTCAGTGGAATCAACAAAGTCAAAGAGGGTAGCATCTTTCAGAAAAAGAGATGTGCAAGAACAAGGGGACACAATTTAAAGATGGGGGGGTGGTTTGGGGCAATGTGAGGACGTATTTTTTCACAGAGAGGGTGGTGGATGAATGAAACAGCCTTCCTGAGGAGGTTGTGGGGTTTAAATCTATGGGAGAATTCAAGAATGCATGGGACAGACATAAGGCTATTCTTGTGGGGGTTAAGAAGAAATAGGCTGTTGGTTAACTAGGATCTGCAGCTTATCTTGTGGGTCGGGAAATGGGAAGACTAGGTGGGCCAAGCGGTCCTTATCTGCCATCAAAGTCTATGTTTCTATGTTCCTTGTTGTTGGATGTATACAGAGGGGACCAGTCACACTGAGCGAGGTATGCTTGGAAGTTTTCTAGTTTACCTTTTTTGAGGTTACGTTTATAGACAATTTTGGCAGGGGGGTTGGGCACCCTATTTGATCAGAGGCACATTACTGGGGAGTGATCGCTCAATAAGTCAGGGAGAGTTAGGGTGCAGATGATTCTATTTGGATGGGTTATGAGGATCAGGTCCAAAAGGGAACTGTTGCCAGACCTCTGATTGACTCGTGTAGGGGTGGTGACCATTTGGGTAATGTCAAGGGCTGCAATAGCATCTTTGTAGAGATCAGCTTCTGCTGCAAGCCAGTTAACATTGAAATCACCAATGACCACTGCTTCTGTGCAATGGGGAAGGGATTCCAAATAGTCAAGGCCCATTCTAAATCCTCTTGTGTGGAAATGGGCTAGCACGGTTAACAAACAGGGAGCAGCTCAGAGGAGACTGCAGATCTTGCACCTCACTGCTGCAACTGGTAGGCTCTGGATGAGTGTCTGTTCCTGCTCCAAGTGAGAGCAAATTGTGGATGGAGAGCCTGTTGAGAGGGAATAAAACACAGAGTCAGACAGGGGAGTGATTCAGGGACAAAGACCTCAGACTGGTGGGGGGGGGGACCTTGAACTAAGACAGAGTTGGGTGGAGGGAAAGGGGCCCGAACTGCACATGCGCAGGCTGTCCTGCAAGGGAAAGGTATCCAAGGACTCTGGGATAGAGTAAACAGAGTTAAAGGCTTCAAATTGAATTAAAGTAACAACGGGAGGTGAGCCCCAGGTAAGCACCACAGTTACACAAATGCTGGCTAAAAAACAATCATTATCTCTCTGACTACACTTAATACTTAAACAGAGTGTGGCAGAAGGCATAATTCAGTTTAAAACATCAATTCAGATTAAAACATTGTATAACATCATACAGGTAGCACAATTAACAAACAGGGAGCGGCTCAGAGGAGATTGCAGATCTTGTACCTCGCTGCTGCAGCTGGCAGACTCTGGACGAGTGTTTGTTTCTTGCTCCACGTGGGAGTGGAATGTGGACAGACAGACTCGCTGCTGCAGCTGGCAGGATCTGGATGAGTGTCTGTTTCTTGCTTCAAGTGGGAGTGGAGTGTGTTGATGTGTTTTTTTTGAACTTCCAGAAAACATTCAACAAAGTCACTAATGGACTACTCATTAAGAAGTTAGTAGATGGGGGTATAAGTAACAAAATAACAAACTGGATAGAATCATGGCTGGCAGGTAGAAACCAGAGGGTTCAGATACGTGGCTCGCTGTCCAGTTTGTGGAAAGTGACAAGTGGGGTGCTGCAGAGTTAGGTCCTTGGACTTTTCCTTATATGTATTAGATATGAACACAAACATAAAGAACTGGTTGACAGAATTTGTGGATGATGTGAAGTTGGGGGCTGTGGTAAATGCAGTCAGGTGTTAGAACTGAAAAGAGACCTGGGGAAGCTGGAGGACTGGACAAATAAAAATGGGATGACTTCAATAAATGCATTGTGATGCATCTAGGCTCGGGCAACACCAAATGTAAATACACAATAAATAATAAAACAATAAGAACAGTGGAAAATGAAAGAGACTTGGGCATTCTAATAGACAATAATCTGAATTTCAGCTCCCACTGTAATGAGATAATGAGAAAAACTAGTGGTATCTTAAGAATAGGAAGAGCTTTCATCTCAAGGCATAAAAACTGTATAATGCCCACCTATAAAGCCTTTATAAGACCACATATGAATTATTGTTCCCCTTTATGGATCCCATACCTTTGCCGGGACATAGACAACCTGGAGCGGGTCCACTGTATGGACACAAAACTGATCACAGGGCTGGCTGACATTCCCTACAAGGCTAGGTTAGAACAAATGGGCTTGTATGCATTGGAAAAGAAAAGATGAATGGGAGACTTACTAGAGATGCATAAAATAATGAAAGGCAAACAAGTACTTCAGAACCTAGGCCTACAAATCAACAGTAGAGAATTTAACCTAAGAAGCCACAAACTCCAAATTAGACTAGCTTTCACTAGGAGGAATAATAGAAGGAACATCTTTACATACAGGGTAGTAAATGTGTGGAACAACATCCCAAGGGATATTATTGAAGTAGAAACATTCAAGGACTTCAAAAATAGGCTAGACACATGCTTGTTGGGAAATACAGGCAACAGTGGACCCACTAACACGGAAGATAGATCACATGGGCAATACGCCTCCTTCTGTCTTAACATCTAAGTATTGCTTCAAGTATAACCTAATTTGCATTTGTTTATTAAATAATTCATATCTGTTTACTACCTAGTTTGTGTTTCTATATATTTGCCTGCTTTTCCTGTAATTTATATATCTTATTCTCCCTTTCCTGCAGGTCACACATGCAAAGAAGATCCAGCTCAGTGTGTTTTTTTCTGGCCAAAATTTCTAAATAAAAAATTGTCTGCCCATTTACAGTATATTGGTTATCCTAGTGGAACTTAAAAAGCTGCTGACGTGATCAGGGTAGACAGCTGACACCTGGGTGCTGTCTGTCATGAAAATATATAAATAAATAAAAAATGTTTATCACAGTCTTTTAGAAGATTTCAACCTTTTTATGTTTTCCAACCCTGCACTACGCTGGAGCCTCAGGCTGAAAGCTCCACCCCCTGAATAGCATTCTGATGATGTTTCACTCTTTTCCAGATCCCGCCATGCCCCACTCCTTCAGGCCCCTTAAGTGTCTATGCCTGACTGCTGGACTCATCTCTGACAGCCGGTTCCCACCTCCAGGCTACCTGAGGTGTCTGTTATCCCTTCATTTCTGACTTATTTTCTGACTGAAAGAACTCTTGAAACTGAGGGTGGACAAAACAATGGGGTCTGATGGGATTCACCCAAGAATTCTAAAAGAACTAAGGGTAGAATTAGTAACACCACTGACTACTCTTTTTAACAAATCATGGGAGGATGGGGTGGTACCTGAAGACTGGAGGAGGGCAAATGTGATTCCACTTCAGAAAAGTGGGAGCAGTGCAGAGGCAGGAAACTACAGACCAGTTAGTTTGACTTCAGTGGTAGGGAAAATGATGGAATCACTTCTGAGGGAAATAATTGTTGAGTACCTAGAGGCCAGTGGGGTACAGGACCCAAGGCAGCATGGTTTCACAGCAGGAAGGTCATGTCAGATGAACCTAATATATTTCTTTGACTGGGTGACCAAAGTAGTAGACCAAGGAGGGGCTGTGGATAGGGCCTACCTAGATTTTAGCAAGGCATTTGACACAGTCTCATACATAAGATTAATATACAAGTTAGCCAGCCTTGGAGTGGGTCTCAAGGTGGTAGCCTGGACATAAAACTGGCTGGATAATAAGGATGCAAAAAGTAATAGTAAATGGAGTTCACAGTGAAGAAAGGAGGGTAACTGCCGAGGTACCACAGGGTCTGGTACTAGGACTGGTCCTCTTTAATGTCTTTATAAGTGACATTGGAGAGCACCTGGAAGGAAATGTATGTCTCTTTGCAGATGACACAAAGATCTGCAACAGAGTTGATACACAAGGTGGGGTGGAAAGAATGAAAAGGGATTTGGCAAGGTTGGAGGAATGGTCAAACATGTGGCAGCTCAGATTCAATGCAAAGAAGTGCAAGATAATGCATCTGGGAAACAAAAACCAGGGGAAGAGCACACAATGGGGGGTGAGTTAATAACAACAAAAATCGAAAGAGACCTAGGAGTAATTATATCAGATGACCTGAAGGTGGGCAAGCAATGTGAGAAGGCAGTAGGTTGGGGGATATTGGGATGTATAGGGAGAGGCATCAACAGTAGAAAACAGGATGTTGTTATCCCTCTGTACAGACAGTTAGTGAGACCCCATCTGGAGTACTGTGGGCAATTCTGGAGACCCCATCTCTGCAAAGACATAGACAGAGTGGAGGCTGTTCAGAGGAGGGCAACCAAAATGGTGCAGGGTGTGCACCAGAAGACATATGCGGAGAGACTAAAGCAGCTTAATATGTATACCCTTGAGGAAAGGGGTGGGGGACATGATAGAAATTTTCAAGTATCTCAAGGCAATTAACAAAGTACAAGAGAGTAGTATCTTTCAGAAGAAGAAATGTGCAAGAACAAAGGGACACAATTTGAATATAGAGGGCGGACGGCTCAGTGGCAATGTTAGAAAGTATTTTTTCACAGAGAGAGTTGTGGATGCATGGAACAGCCTTCCTGAGGAGGTTGTGAAGTCAGGAACAGTGGGATAATTCAAGAATGCATGGGACAGGCATAAGGCAATTCTAGTGGGGGGGTAGGAGGAAGTAAGCTGTTGATTAACTAGAAACTGCAACTTATCTATCAGGTAGGGAAATGGGCAGACTAGGTGGACCAAGCAGTCCTTATCTGCTGTCAAATTCTATGTTTCTAAGTTTATATCCCTGCCAAGGCCTCCCTGCTACCAACTATGAGGTTTTGTTTTAGATGTCTGGAATGACGGTCGGTCTGGAGAAGGCTGAGACATTATGCTAATGGATCAGGTGACATGGAGAATACAGAGTCTATCATCTGGCACAATGTTTGTGGGCATTTCCTGTATTCTTCCACCATCCCATCCCACCTCCCATGTTAGGGTTTGACATCAGAACACCTAGGAAGCATATGCCAGCCTGTGTTAATCCATGCGAGCAAGTGGACCTACATTGTGGCACCCCCAGGAGCTACTCTAGGGGTGGTGTACACCTGTCCCTCACTCTCCTTGAGGGGACCAACCAAGCAGATTCCGCTTTCTGCCAACAACATCTATGTCCCCATGGTACATCTTCAAAAGAGTAGTAGATTCCCTTAGTGTATTTATGTATGAAAGGCAGTATGCAAATCTAAATTCTGTGGTGTATTTATAGGAGTATTCATGTTACCTGGGTGTCTCTTACTATTTTAAATGTGTTACTTTGTGTGCCTTGCTGGGTGATAATAGCAAACAAGATTAGCCATTCTGGCACCCAAAGAATTTGAGAGATGGTACTCTTGTAACTGCAGGAGAACCCCTGAATACAGTGGCTGGCTCTTTTGGATCGATCAAGTGTTTCTGATATACACACAGGTCATCAGTACCATTCAGAACTGTATAATGTACTTCATGTCCCTTCCATCCCCAGAGTGCTCCAGTACAGCACTAAGCATTTTGGCAGCAATGTAAAAGCACAAGAAGAACATAAATTTCATCATATAGTTTCGAAGTGGCCCCTTTACCAGCAGTGTATAGATCAGAAACTCCCACAAAATTAATTGAAAAGACAGTACAGATGGAACAGATAGAACAATGACAGAATGTAAACCAGCATTGAGAAAACAGATTCCACAGGAAACACAGGCTTGCAGGTTAAAGGCAGTTTTCTTTAAGTGTCAGACACTAAACTATGGTGCTAATGAAAATAGGTGACCATGTGCTAATCACTAGCACACTGGCCATAGTGTCAACTAATCTTCTTGGGCTATGTCTACAAAGAAGTGTGCTGGAAGTGTTCAGTTTTACTTTTTAGCTTCAAAGAAGATTCAGATTGTTTATCATGCTTAATAATTCTCACTTTTTAATAAGTTATACAGACCGATTAGTGGTATGGCAGCCTGCCAGATTGTGCTCACTGAGTCTAGATGGCTCAGAATTAGGTAGATAGTTATCTTGGCAGACTGAACTAAGCTGTCAGTTCTCTTTAAGTGCGACCACACAATTCATTTTTTGAATGCCAAATTATATTTGACATTTCATTTAACAACCAGGTTTACCTATTTCACATCAGGGAAACACCACCCTTCATAGGTAATAACAGAATTTTATAACACTACTTGAAGGAGTGGATTAAGATAAAATACTAATATTTAAAACCTATGCGGCAGCATGCCATAAATTTGTTTCAGGAACTAGGAATGCAACACATCAGTTGAATACTCTTTTTTTTTAAATCAGATTGACTGGTATGAGCAAAGGGTGGGTTGATGCTTTAAAGACTGTGAGACCCTCTCTCATAAATGATGTGCATAACTGCACTCATTTAGCAATTTGAAAATGGCAGAGGACAGACAGAGTGGATAAAGGAAATCTCTCTCTAGAGGTAACGATGATCAAAGTGAAAAAGAAAGAAATTTGGTTTTATTCAGTGCATTTTATATAAACTATATCCCAAAGCACTTTGCAATCTAGAAAAAGAGATAATATTACTACCATTTCAGGTACATTAAACAAGATTGAGAAATACTGTTCAGAAACTGGAGAGACAGCAATCAAAGGGTGGTCAGTAATTTCTTGAGGGTCACAGTGTTGATACATTGAGGTTCACTCTGTGAATAAGTGCTGGGCTGCTGGTTGTAGGATTCAAACTCTGACTGCCAGATTAAATGATGTACTGTACGCTGTAACCACAGTACTGGTTATTTTGACTAAGGGAATTTTGCACAAGCTTTTAAGACATCTAAGGTCTCTTCATCAGGAGTAGAGGAATCAAAATCAGCATTTTACAATATATTCAAGAGTTTGTGGATCACACACTGCTTAACAAAGGGGAGGGTGTAGTGGGAGTAAAGCCATTTAAAACAATAGCGGTAACTACAAGAACATGGTTCTCATTTCTCATAAAAGGTGAAAAATCAGACATGCAAATAGTATACTAAATCAAAGTGGTACCATAACGAAAGGATCAATTGCTGAAACTCCCACAAATCACCGTATATCATTTTGTACTGCCGTACCTCCCAAGCTCAACTTGTCTTCTATACCAGGGCCCCCTCAATGATGAATAGCCTTCCTCCAGAAGTCACTGCTGAGAACAAGCTTGGCCCATTCAAACGTAAACTTCGTCAGCACCTCACTGATCTTGGAAATTATGATTGCTCCATTTAAGCCTGCGCTACACCTTCTCATCTCCTCCTCCACTCCCTCCTGCTACTTTTTTTCATATCCCCAACCTCCCTCTTCCCACTCCCTCTCCATCCACTCTCTCCCCCTCCTCCTTTGTTCTCTATCCTGCCCCCTCCTTATTCGCCCTCCCTTTTGTCCCTCCTTTTTACAAGTTCTATGCATTTGTCCCTCCTCCCTCCCTTTCCCTCACCATTCTCCTTTCCTCACCCTCCCTTCTTCTAGCCTCCTTGTTCCCCATCCTACCCATCCCCCTTCCTCTTCCCACCTACCGCTCTCTCTTTTTTCACATCCTTTCTCCTGCACCCTCCTTCTTGTCTCCTCCCTATTTCTTCCCCTCTGTCCTCTACCCCAGTTCCCTTTGAACCCCCTTCTGTTCCCACCACCTCCTTATCTCTTGATCCCTCCTATTCTCCTTCCTCCCCGCTCACCTAGCACTTTCTTGCCTCAGCACTTGTGACAAAGTCAACAACTTGACTGCCATCTCTCTTTAACCCCCTCCCTAGTTTGTCTCGCCACACACCCCTAGGTTAGTACTTTTGTACTTGCTTCTTATATACCTGTTTGTTATTGATTGCACTGCTTAATTGTCTCTGTTATTGCACTATTTTGACAACTGACTTGTACTGTACTCAGCTGTTTGCTTTTACTCTCCTGCTGGCACAGAACCTTTGTAAGCAAACCTCTGGTTCAAAGGTATTTGTAATCCTAGTACTCAATAAATTATAAAAAGAGTTCAGTTAAGAATGTAGGATGTGTGAGGCTGGCAGTTCAGAAAATTAAATGAGTTGTGTCAGAATAGATGGCTTCTATAGTTCATTATGTCCCAGAAGCAGAGGGGGATTTTAAAAAAAAACAGACACATTGTAAATAGCAGGGCCCACAGGCCACAGCTACAGTGGAAACTATCAAAATTATGTTTGAGACCTGCAGAAATAGATTAGTTGCCATATTGGTCCTTGTAAGAACAGATCCAGAAGCAAATGGTTTGGTACCTTTTATTGAACCAACATAGATGTTACAAAAAGAAATCAAAATGTCTATGCTTTCAGACCACCCACGTCCTTCCTTGGAGATTTATGACAGTTGTTCAGAAAGTCACATTCTATTAACACTCAGATTGTACATTAAAAAAAAAAATCCTCATTGGTTTAAAGTACAGTACCTATTTCAAAAACCATCACTGTATCTGTTCAAATGAGGAAGACAGAAATACACATTTGGCTTTCTATTTTGACTCTGTATACTGCCTGCCTGACTTGTGTCATGTTGTCCTCTGTATAAACCTGTATCTCACTGTATCTGTATCTCATTGTACTCTCCTGGGTCGTACCTGAAAATAGGCATATAACTTGTCTAGTGTACGTACCTGGTCAACAAAAGCTAAATAAATCAATTTGTTGAAAAACCCCTTTGTGAAGCAGGGACACATTTCAGAGAAATTGACAGAGCAGTAGAACATGCAACACAGGTACCTAGAGAGCAACTACTTCAGTATAAGGAAAGGACCACTTCCAACAGTTTACCCTTAATAGTCACATATCATCCTGACCTTGAATGTCTACATAAAATTATTAAGGACCTCCACCCTACATTAAGTGAGGATGAGACCCTAAAGTGTATTTTTCAAGAACTACCACTACTATCTTTTAAACAACCACCTAATTTAACCAACCTGATTGTTTGGAGTAAACTTGCACCAGAACAGGGTACCATGATGTTGAATGGTACATGACTCTGTAACCAACCCAGATGTGGGACTTGTGAGCTCATTTCCACTTCAGATTGTGTGGTTACATCACAAAACAGACTATTCAGGATGCAGGGGAATTATACCTGTATATCACATAATGTTGCTTATTTCATTCAATGCAAGAGATGTCCACAAACTGGGTATGTTGGAGAAACAAGCCAACCTCTCTGTACTAGAATGAAATCACACAGACATACCATTAATATGAAGATGACTGACAAACCAGAGGGGCGACACTTCTCTCAGAATGACCACTGTATCTCAAATATGTCAGTAATGGCTCATAGGTTCATAGGTTTTATGCAAGTTCAGTGAGCTGAGACTCTTTGTTGAACTTGTCACCCTTATCACGAGTGGAATGCATATTTTTTATTTTACATATATTTGTCCAGATTTCGTTTAAATATTGTTATGTTCTTACTCTCTATTATTTCTTTTGGTAACAAATTCCAGCTTGTTATCACCCTTTGGGTATAGAATTTACTTCTTTTGACTGTTGAGTTATTGTCCCTGAGCAATTTTTGTGTATGTGATCTAATGGATTCCTTACCTGTAAGTTTCCTTAAAGCTAGTGTTTCCATCATGTATGGATTTGTTATGTATTTGTAAATAAGACACAGGTCACCTCTATATCTTCTGTATTGTGTTGAGTACAGATTTAAATAGTTTAGTCTATCAGTATAACCCAGATGCTTTTTTTGACTTGTATTTTATTTGTTATTCTCCTTTGCACTCTTTCCACAAGTTTTTGAGACCTTATATGTGATGCACATAATTGCATACAGTATTCCAAATGAGGTCTCACGAGGGCAATATACAGGGGGATGATAACATGGCTTTCTCTACTTTTTATATCATTTAAAATGCAGTCAATTATTTTTGACTCTTTTTAACAGTTTCTTGTGTATGCCTATCAAATGAGAGATCATCAGTGATGAGAACTCCCAAATCTTTTTTCTTCCTTAATACTTTGTAGTTTGGTGTCATTTATGTTGTATTCATACGTAGGGTTATTTTTGCCCATATGCAATGTCTTACATTTTTCTAAATTAAATTTCATTTTATTGTTATCAGCCCAAGTGGCTAGATTATTCAAGTTATTCTGAATTTCTTATGCGTCATTTACTGTTGGTATTAGTCCCTCTAGTTTACAATTGTCTGCATATTCGCATATCCATGCATTCCCTGATGTCTGTAGGGTAGAGACCATGATGTTAAACAGGGTTGGACCAAGTACTGATCCTTGAGGGACACCACTTGTCACTGAACACCAGTTGGAAAATTATCCCTTAATAGCCACCCTTTGGATTCTATGATCCAGCCATGTTTCTATCCATTTAATTATATTCATGTGGAGTTTGATTTTATATAGTTGATCCAGCAATATGGCATGTAATACTTTATGAAAGGCTTTGGAGTAATCGAGGAATATAATATCTACTGGAATATTTTGATCAAGTGCTGCACTGACTGGTTCAAAAAAGTTGATAAGATTAGTTAGACACTACCTCCCTGCTATACAACCATGTTGTGTAATATCAGTTATTCCAGTTGCCTGTAGGTGTTGCAGTATGTGTTGCTATAATAATCTCTCTATTATTTTACCCACCACTGAGGTCAGGCTGATGGGTCTATAATTGCCCTCCTCAGCCCTGTCTCCGTTTTTATAAATTGGGGTCACAGTGGCCTCTCTCCATTCTCTTAGTGTTTTGCTTTCCTGGATTGAGTCGTTAAATAATACAGTGAGTGGACCTGCCAATCCATTTACAAGTTATTTAAAGAAATATGGTGTTATACTATCTGGTCCTGGTGAGCTATTTGTTTTTAGATTATTAATAATGTTTTTTTATCTCCATGATGGTAAATGCAGGACAGACAGTTGTTACTGGGATTTGTGGGTTGATATAGGTGTCCTTAGGTTCATATAAACTCAGAAAATAGTTAAGTTCCTGATCGATTTCTGCATCATTTGTAATAGTGCCTTCTTTTGTTCTTATCAGTCCTATGGTTGGTTGTTTACCTTTTAATGATCATATGCAATTCTAAAATATTTTTTACTATCTTTCATACTTGTTGCTAACTTTAATTCCTTGCTTTTCTTAGCCTTCCTTATTATCTCTTTTGTTATTTTAGCAGTCAGTTTAAATTGTTCCACTTTTTCTTAGATGGATTCTTTTTGTATGCTTGATAATGTTTTTTTTTTCTTTTTTATATGTTTGGCTATTTTGCGTGTCCACCAAGGTGGGACTCTCCTAGAAGTGATGTACTTGCTTCTTATTGCCACCCATTTGTCAATGCAATAAGTTATATGATGGTGGTGGATTAATTTCCAAGTGCACTCCAAGTTCTGTCCTTTTAATTCCTCTAACCAGTTCCATTTTATTAAATATTTTCTCATACTGTCATAGTCAGCCTTGTTATAATCTTTTATTTTAGTTTTTCCTTTAGTTGTGTTAAAACTAATTTTGTACTCAAAGTAGATCATATTATGATCACTATCAGATAGTGGTGGTTGTATTTGAATGTTATCAATAAGTTCAGTATTATTAGTGAAGAGTAGGTCTAATATATTGTTCCCTCTAGTGGGTTGACTAATTAATTGATCACGATTATGTAGTATCATGATGTCAATAATATGTTTTTCTATTAAACTCGTTCCTTTATGTGTTTCCCAAGTTATTCCTGGGAAATTAAAATCTCCCATAATTATGTGATCTCTAAAATACATTTTTTTCAAGTTCTGTGAGTGCCATGTAATTAACCATTATATCAAGATTAGGGGAACAATATACCAGACCTAAGGTTAATAGTTGATGAGGCATTTTAATCTGTGTCCAGATTGTTTCATTGTCTTAGTCAGATGTGTCAGTGACTTCAATTGTAGTTACTGTATCTTTTATATACAGGGCAACACCCCCACCTCTTTTATGATTTCTGTTTTTGCTAATTTTACAATATCTCTGAATTTAAGTATTCCAATCCCCGTCATTAATCCATGTTTCTGTTACATCACACACATAGATGTTTTGTTCTATTAATACATATTGTAGTGCCTCTATTTTAGTTTTTAAGCTTCTGGCATTTATAAGAAGGAAATTTAGTCCATTGGGATTGGTAGTAGATGTTTCTTTTAATTCAGGTACATTGGGGTGCTTGGTATTTAGCTGTTACATATCTTTTTTTTGGAAGTGTCAGAGATGCCTGATGGCATAATATCATTTAACCACCCCCCCATTGGGAGTTTAAATTCTTCTGGATACAGGCTATAATGTGACTGCCTAGAGGTAGATTTCCCTTTTTGCTAAGATGAAGACCATCGTGACAGTATAATTCTGGTCTGTCCTCAAAGCTTTCCCAATGTGTTATACATTCTGGGCAGGATTCACGAAGCATTGGAAAGACCCACAGCTGCAGGTAAACTGCTGCACAAGTGGATTGCCACTTGCAGAGCCACAGGTCACCAGCAGTGGAGGGTATTCACAAAGGTGGAGCCGGATTACGACCGGCTCCATGGGTTACCGCCCCTTGCAGGAGGTGTCTCCAGGGAGATGGCCACAGCTGCAGGAATGTGCTATGGCTAGAGGGATCAGCTGTAGCACCCTCAGCAACTGCTGTAGCTGTGAATCGCAACCACCGCAGCTGCGGGCGATTATAGTCCGCAACAGCAGTTGCAGAGTGGGACTTAGGATTTGAACACTTTGTGAATCCTGCCCTCTGTGTTTTGATGCAGACACCATGCCCTTAGCCAGTTATTAGTCATTTTAAGTTTCGCATATTGATTATATGTTACTTTAGGGATAGGGAGTATTACTGATATTATTGGTACACATCCCAGTTCTATCATTTTGTTTGTGAGTGACACATAGTCCTGCTGTATCTTTTGTGTCAATTCCCTGAAAATGTCATTGGCCCCTGCATGTATTATAACCAAGGGATTAGGTTCTGTTTTATTTAGAATATTATGCAGCATTTTTGTAATATCATAAATTTTTGTACCACCAAAGCTGGAGAGTGTTCTTGTGGCTTTGCTGGGGTCACATATTATTCAATCTAAATTCCTAACCATGGAGTTTCCCAGGACTAGTATTTATTTACCTAGGGTTCTCTCTGTCCACCTCCCTTGTGGTCTCAGCAGGTTCTGGCTCAAACTGTATTAATGGTTGCGTAATGCTTATATTAACTGCCCTTTGTGTCTTACCTGCCGCTAGATCATTTGTGTTTCTTTCAATCATTCCTGTATCCATGTTTAGCCCTTGATTTGTATCCAGAATCTCTTTATTTGTTATATTTGAGGGAGTATCATCATATAATAACAGAGGGTCAAATTGATTTGCTAAGGGAATGTGAAATTGTGTGACTCTACCACCTTTTTTAGATGTTTTACCAGTTTGAATTCTATACCATTCTTCCTCTGTCTCTTCATTTGTTTCAACTTCTCTGTTCCTTTTTTTGTTTAGGCTGTTTGTACCCAGGCAACTACACATTTCATTATTGTCTATGGTTGGTGCTTTGGTAGTCAGATTGCTTTGATTTAGATTTCTTTTCTTTTTTTGCTTTTGTTTTTTAGTCCTATTTTCACTGGTTGTAGCGGTGCTGACCTTAGCCCCAAATGTTGTTTGAAATCTTAATGCCATGTCCTTTTGGTTACTTTCAAGTACTTGTAGCCTTTTATTGAATTCCTCTATCTCGAGAATGTTTTGGGTACATTTATTACATTTAAATTCTATATTAACATCATCATGTTCTATCTTTTTATACATGTTAAATGAATAGCATTTAATCAATTGGCAACCATCCTTGGTTATGATACACAGTGCCATCTCTGAGATTAGAGTCACTTCCACAGTTAAATCCTTCCTTAGCATATGATTCCCTATTACTGTTTAGCAAAGAGTACTAATATTGTGGAACTTCCCTACATGTACAGCCCAGTGTTTGAGGATAATTAGACTTTACCTTGTTACTTTAGGAGATGGTCTCCATTGGCCTTAATTTTACCTACAGCTTGGTTATGTTGCTAGTCTTGCTAGACGTGTGAAACACGCGCACAGACGTGCATGTCTTTCTGCGTGTCTTCACGTGCGTCACCCTGCTCAGCTCGCCCTACCCACAGCAGGATGCCCTTTATACTGCCAGTGACCCAGGAAGTTGTATCCTGGAGGTCAGTCTCTCTGAGTCTAACTACGGAGCATATGTTGTAAAGTTACAGAAAGAGCGAAGGAATATGTACTCATTCCCAACACTGACTTGACTGCCGTGTTCTGTGGCCAGATAGTGTCTGAAAACAGTACAAAATAAAAGTTTTCAATAAACTTGTGGTATAGCCATCTCAATACAGATGCTCACCCCTCTTCCTGCTTCTGGATGGCAAATAGTAAGCAGGGCTCACATTTGACACACAATACAGTGCCTATAATACAAGTTTCATATAAACCAATAAAATCAGCATTTAAAAGTCATTCAGTTCATTGTGTCTGCAGTTCACAGTGTGGGTACTTGCACAGTGCTTTTGCTACTGATCCCTCACTCGCAGCAGGATGCCCTTTATAATGCCAGTGACCCAGGACGTTGTATCCTGGAGGTCAGTTTCCCTGAGTCTAACTACAGAGTATTTGTTGTAAAGTTACAGAAACAGAGGGGAATTTGTACTCATTCCCAACACTGGCTTTACTGCTGTGTTCTGTGGCCACATAGTGTCTCAAAACAGTACAAAATAAAAGTTTCCCACAAAATGGGTGTAGAGCTGCCTCAATACAGATGTTCAACCCACTTCTTGCTTCCAGATGGCAAATAATAAGCAGGGCTCAGTCATGTTTGACACACAATACAGTGCCTATAATAAAAGTTTCATTTAAACTAATAAAATCAGCATTTAAAAGGCATTCAGTTAATTGCGCCTGCAGTTCACAGTGTGAGTACTAGCACAGTTCTATTGTTTAAAAGGACATTTAAAAAATACACAACAGAGACAGACTTTTGAGATTAAGCTTATTTTACTTCTCAGTATGCTAGCAGATGGCATGAATATTAATTTGGGTTTCAAGGCACATTGTCCCACTTAAATTTACACAGACTTTTACTTCATAGGACAGACATTTAATAGGACTTGTTTTGTTTTTATTTGCATAGAGTACTTTTAACTGGTTATCAACATGTTGGCTTCTCATTAAATATACATGTATGTGTGTGGGGGGAGGTTGGGTTATCTTGGGTGAGTGTGTATGGGGGAATTTTGTGTGTCTGTGTGAGGGTAACTTTGTGTGTTTTTTGGGGGGGTTGGAGGATGGTGTTTTTTGTGATGAGGGGCTGTGTGTGGGGGGTGTTGAGGTTTTGCTTACATATTTAGGTAGGCTTATATTCAAGTACATGTCATAGTTATGCTACAGGGTGTTAGGACTCTTGGCTCACATACATAATGAATGTACACTTCTTTTCTATTTATCTTTTCTAGGGGAAGGGGGAGAGTTTAATTCTATTGTGGTTTTATTCAGATTCTTAAAACTGTTTCTGTTCATATAGTTAATTGATTATATGCTGACTCATTATTGAACTTTAAACATTTTAAGATGCATAAATTCATTTTCTAGGAGGTCCCTGGGAGATTTATTTTTTTATTTGGCAATAATACTGACAATTGATATTATCTTGTAAAAATATTGTTATGATACTGTAGAGTTTAATGTTTATGGAGTGTGTTAACTGGTTGAGAGTATAGTTTAGAAAATATATCTGGACAAGTTTAATTCTGTATGAATGTTTTAAACCATTGTTCATACAAGGTACATTTTTTTATTCCCTCTTATTTCCATACATAAATTTCTGTTGTACAGTTTTTTATCATACAATACTATCAAGTTTTAACTTGGACATTTGTGATATTAAATCTAAAGGTCTAGCTTTTAATTTTGAATGTATTCTCATAACACACTCATTCATTAATAATGTCAGTTAGAGGTTTTGCCTACTTGACTGTTCAGCTTATTTGCTTTGGATGTCATTTGACCTTGAAAATATTCTCAGTAGTAGCAAGTTAATGGAATGCTGTTCATTCCATTTAAATCTGTGATTTTTTTGAAATAGGCATTTTAAACCAATGAGAATTGTTTCTGTTTTTTTATGTACACTATGATCTGGATGTTAATAGAATATGACTCTCTGAACAACTGTCATAAGTCTTCCAGGAAGGACTTGGTTGGTCTGAAAGCTTAGACATTGTTTTCTATTTGTAACATCTCTGTTGGTCTAATAAAAGGTATCAAACAATTTGTTTCTGGATTTGTTTGAGACCTTGTAATGTGTGAGGAAGCCTAAGGTTATTTTTAGATCATGTATATCTGTTCCAGATAACCTCATGAATTTGGCTTCCCAGACATGCCTTTGAGTTTTCTCTCAAAACTGCCACTTTAAGAACTTTTAGGGAACGATTCTTCAAGGAGAAGAATTCAGCCACTTTTGTCTGGTTGTCTGAATGCTTGTTAGTAGATCTGTGTCAATTCATGCATTTAACCTGTGTTTGTTCTGTTTCACACACATACCATCCATGAGGACATTTTTGGCATCTTGTTAGATAAGTCACATTGTTGGAGTTTCATGAGAAAGACCCCTTTATATCATATTCTTCTTTGGTAAATGGAGAGTAGACAGAGTCACGTGTGTCAGTCATGCTGCATGTTTTTTTTTTATCTGGACTTGTTGCATGGTCTTGTTCCTTCTGTGTCTAGTTGTAATCATAGAGATCCCAAGGGGCTGGATGACAGCTGGTGAGGTCCCTCTGCATGTAAGTGGAAGGAAGATGAGCTTGACAACTATACATGAGTCAGCCTAATGTCTATAGTGAGTAAGTTACTTGAGGCCATACTGAGGAAAAGACTAGTGGACTTTCTCTAAATTGGTTATAGGATGACAGCCACCTTATGTTCACCAAGGTGAGGTCATGCCAGATGTACCTCATAGTGTTCTTTGACTGGGGGACTAGGGTAGTGGACAAAGGGTAGCAGCTGACATACTACACCTGGATTTGAGCAAAGGCTTTGACTCAGTGGATGAATGGACAGCATCTTGGGTAGAGAGGTGGCTAAGGAGGCATACTCAGAGGGTAGTGATAAATGGAAAATTCTCTGATGCTGAAGGGATAACATGTAGAGTACCAGGGCTCAGATCTGGGTCCTGCCCTCTTTTTATATTCATCTTCAATATGGGCATGGGCATACAGGGAAAGATTTACCTCTTCACAGATGACATGACATTGAGGAGGTGATTAGGGCATCAAGGGAGGACAGAGAAAGAATGGTAAAATAGTCTATGATCTGGCAGTTAAGCTTCAATGTAACGAAATGTAAAATAATTCACATCAGGAAATGGAACCTCAGAATGCAATAAATGATGGCAGAAGTGATACTAAAAAGCAAGGCTGAGGAGACTGACCTGGGGTTATAGCTGTAATCTCAAATAACCTGAAATTCACAGCACATTGCAACAAGGCTGTAGGCAAGGTAAATAGGGTGTTGAGGTGCACAGAGAGGAGAATTAGCATTAAAAGATAGGAGGTGATCCTCCCACTATACAATATCACTGGTGCAACTGCACCTGGAGTACTGCACAAGGTTCTAAAATCCAAACCTCCATAAAGACCGTGGGTGGTGTGGGCAGAACAGAGAAATGTGACTAAAATGATTCAGAGAATGGTTGGATGCATAGAATAACTAGGGTGGATTTTGTAGGTATTTTTTCTTAACCAAAAACACAGGTATGACGGGAATTCATTGAAGCTGGCAAAAGGAAGATTTAAAAAAATGTCCACATGCACTTTTCTGCCAAAAGAGAGGCAAATAAGTGAAACAGAGAGCCAGAGGAGATGGTGCTAGCTAAAAAGTGTATGTGGGGGGGACGCCCAAGAATGTGTGGGACAGACACATGGCCATAGTAAAACAGAAGAGGCAGAATAAGAGAGAGGGTTGGCCACTAGAGCCTTTGCAGTATATGTACAGTAGGTAGGGTAGGCTGACTGGATGGGCCACTGGGATTTTACCACACTCACTTTCTACATTTTTGTGATTTTATGTTTCTACATTATGTAACTACTAGGAACTGCCTCCTGATGGTTTGGGAAGAGAAAGTATAGTTTTCTCTCTGCATAGTTTCCCTCATGCAAATGTTTTTCTTAATTTTTTTTAAGTAGAGCCTATGATCTATGTGCAGTAAGAAAGTTCACGGATGTGTAGTTATGGTCAATAATTGCACTTTTTTCTTGTGTATTTAAAGGCACTTGGCATAAGCACCAATGGGACTATACACATAAAATAATAATGTCTATGCACCACACCACAGTGTGTAGGCAACCCTATGATTGTGAGCTATGAATCTTTGTCTTTAATTCTCTTTTTCTTCCCCCACCACTCCCCATCTTCTCTAGTCATTTGCTCACCTTGTCTCTTCCATCCAATAATTCTCTATGCAATCTTTTGCTTTCTGCTATTTCCTCTGGCACATTTTTATTATTTCATCATTTTGCTTGACTGAGTTTTATATATTTTTCTATTAGTGCATATTGCATAGCCATTTCTCCCATTAGACAGATGTATACATGTTCTTTTATGTAAGTATTGTGACTTTCAACTCTTTTTTCACTGTTTGCTTTACAGATAGTTGGCCTGGTATGAAAAGCTGACAGGTCCACATCACAGCAGTTTTGCTTTACAAATGGTAGGACCACTTTTCACTCCACCACCATTTCTATCTGTTCTACTAGTATACTGGTTGTATCATTTTTGTTTTCCATTAGATATAGACCTGGGGCTAGATTTTCAAAAGGTACAAGGTGTAAGTCCCACGCCGCAGCCACTGCTATGTTATGAATTCTCCACACGTGCAAAGATTTCTATTTTCAGCATTTGCTCCATATGGGTGCCCCGTGCAGCTGTAGGAGATATTATACCTGGTCCCACCAGAGTAACATTTTGGTATAACTGTGCCCCAAAAATTGACTGCAAGTTGCCATAAACCATGGAGTTGTAAACTGGCTCCCACTTTGATAATATGGCATTGCAGGGAAAACTGTGGCTCTGCAAGTGAAGCCCCAATTCAAGCATTTTTTCCCCACACCTGTGCTGATTTTCAACAGGCTGAAAATCCAGCCCCTGGTGTATTAATGAATTAATTACGAGCTAGTTCCTGTTCTGTATGAATAAAACTCAAGGTGCTACATCAGCATGTGGTCTGAAAAACAAAGCAAAATGGTAATATTAATTGCACACTGAAAATAGAAAATAGAGTTAGAATCAACATTTTGACCATAGGTCTTCTTCAGGAATTACCTAAAAGAAAAAAAAAAGTTAGTGGAGAGGTAAGGGGAAATAACGGGTATATATGTGAGGAAATAAAATGAGGAGAGGCTCTAAGAGAAAAATGATAATAGGCAAGGTAAGAACACAATCTGGAAAACAAAGAGGCATTGACGGGAATGAAAATGCATAATAGGAAAGAATAAGCTGAGGAACACTCAAGTGGGGACTAATTAACAGAGCCTAGTAAGAAAACTGAAAGATGACAAATGTGGGAGAAGGAGACAGAGATAGAGACTGTCACAAGCCCACTCCAGTAGGACAGGATTCCCTGGACTCCAGTGAATCCCCTTGTGATCTGGGTCAGAAATATTCCCCTGCTGTCCTTTTAGAATGCTCACTGTTTCACAGCTGAATGTCCACCACGGAGGGCCTTGGGCTTCCGCTCTGTGTGTAAGAGGTGCAAATACAGTCTTGAGTCTGTGTTACTGGGACAGAACCCTTTTGGCCACTGTGCAACAAACCAGAAAACCACAGGTGTGTATAGACCTTCGGGGATGCCCTATATACCATATATGTGTCTTTTCACAGAAAAAATGCAGATACTGGTTTAACCCCACAGACCCCTTTTGAGAGACCTTTTGTATTCCCCGCTCCTTTTTGTTCACGGAGTCCCTTTTTAGATTCTAATTTCGGTAGTGTCTGGCTCTTAAGCATTAGGGAGGTCTAGATTAGTTTGAACAAACTTTCCCAAAACCAACACACACTAGATGCAGGCAGAATTTTAGCAAGCCAAGTGCTTTTCTAATTGCTAAATTAGTGCTGCAAATAACATACAAAAAAACATTATGTACGTTTCTTAATATTGGTTACAGGATAGGAAAAGAAAAGTGAAATTATACAAAAAATAATATGCAGTTTAAACTCTAGCGAATATGGTTCTACCTTAAAAAAGTCCTTAGTGCTAGAAATGAAAAGACTTCTTAGCAGGCTGCTGATTCTCCTATCTGTTTGGTGGAAATACAGAGAGTGGTTTATTAGGTGTTTGTAGGGCATAAGTAGGCAAGAGCCCATCAAGAATTCCCCTCACAGTTGTGTGGAACATTTAAAGGCTCAATTATTATTTAACCATGTGTCTAAACCCTTTTTAAATATTTCAAATGTTTTGCTGTCTACTAAATTTTGTGGGAGTTTGTTCCACAGTCTTGGGGCCCTTATTGAAAAGTAGTTTAGCCTTCTGTTGGATTTTGCTTTTCCTACCTCAGGCTGTTTTGAGTGGAGTCTTGGTACTAATTTTCAATCTGAATAGTGTATACTTCATTTTTGCATTAAAGATGGTGTTTGTAATGTTTTGAAAATAAACAAAAGGTCTCTTTTGCAGCACCTCAATTCCAAGGAGTGCAGGCTCGATTTATGAAGTCTGTTATGACAGTCCAAATGCTATAAACGGGGAACCATTCTGGTGGCTCTTTTCTGTATTTGCTCCACCCTGTCTATGTCTTTTCTTAGATATGGGTTCCAAAATGGTGATCCATAGTCGGAGTATGGCATGATGTAGGTTCTGTAAAGCAAGATTATACACTCATCAGTCTTTGTAATAACTGCATGATCTATCTTTCTGAGTAGTGCATTTGAGTCGTTTGCTAGTTTGTTGCAATGGTCAGTAGAAGTGAGTTTGTTAACTATGATTCCCAAGGTCTTTTTCGCTGTTAGATACTCTTAGTGTAATATTGTTGAGTTGGTAGGTTTGCATTGGATTATTTTTCCCGAAATGGAGTACGGTGCATTTTTCAGTGTTAAAGTCCATTTCATTTATGATGGCCCATTTCTCAATGTTGGCAAGGTCATTGATTAGTTGATTTGTATGGTGTTCAGAATCTACCCACCCGCCTAGTTTTGTGTCATCGACAGATTTAGATAGTATGTTATTTGATTTTATTTGCATGTCAGATATGTATAAATTGAATAATGTTGGTCCAAGGAGAGAGCCCTGGGGAACTCCGCTAGTCACCTCTCCACTATCAGATAATACTCCATTGATTCTTACCCGCCGTGATTTATTAGTTAGCCAATTGTCAATCAGGGTAACTAGATTGGTGGGAAATCCAAAGTGTAGTAGTTTGTTGATTAATTTGATATGTGGTACTCAGTCGAAGGCCTTACTGTAATCTAAGAGGATTACATCCATTGGTGTATTGGAGTCTAGCCCATCATTTATGAAATTATAAAATGCTGTGAGATTAGAAGTACAAGAATGACCCTGTTTAAATCCATGTTGTGTAATGTCATTAATGTTAAGTGATTGGGATTCTGATTCTAGTATAGTTTTGATTATTTTCTCTAACAATTTACATGGTACTGAGGTCAAGATGATGCCACGGTAATTCGCTGGGTTAGATTATCAACCTTTTTTAAAGATGGACCTTACACTGGCCTTTAACCAGTCAAGAGGAACTATAGATTTCTCCAAGGATTTATTATAAATATTATGGTTAATGGGAGTTTTAGAGCTTCTGTAGTTTCAATTAGAAATCTGGAACTAATACCATTCTGAACTACTTTTTTTTTGTTTAGTGTTTTTAGTGCTACCTCTGTGTGTTTTTTAGTTATTAGAAATTATTTAGATTTTTTTGTTGTTGTTGTTATATTCAGGTTTGTGTCCTTTATTGAAAATACTGAACAAAAGTATTGGTTTAGCTTAGCTGTATCCTTGTCAGATATGATTAGGTTATTGTTAAATTTTAATGGGCCAACTTGTTTGGTGTTTCCCTTTTTTTATTTAAATATGCAAATAACTATTTGTGTCCATCCTTGGTGTGTACAATTTTAAATTCTAGGTTGAGTTTGGGCAGATGGATTGTTTGTTAAGTTTTTTTACAGAGGTCCGGAAAAGTAATAACTATTTCTCTTATTTGCTATGGGGGCATTTCTTAAGTTTATGAAAAAGCCTTTTTTTGTGAGTAATTAGTTTCTTTATATGATTATTTAGCCGGGGGGCGGGGTATCTGCCATTTATTGTTGTATTTGTTTTTCATGGGACATAATTTGTCTCGGTGTTCAAAATAGTGTTTTTAAAATAATTCCAGGATTCCTTAAGAGTGAGGGGTAATAATATGTTTTCCCACGGTATGTTGTTTAGATGCCTATTTATGGTTTTAAAGTCAGTTTTATCATAATGTTTTTTAAAAAGTATTATTGGTGGTTTGTTGTTGATATTGTATTAAACTAAAGAATATTGATTTATGGTCACTAGTACCCGGGGGGTCAGACAGGGAAAGGTTGTAAATGTTATTGTCGGGAGGTGGTTACTAAGAGGTCTAATATATTGTTGCCTCTGATGGGTTCGTTGATCAGTTGGTCACGTCTTAGGTTGATTATAGTAGTAAGCACATTTTTTTCTAACATAGAACTTCCTGTTAAGGTTTCCCAGTTTATGGAGGGTAAGTTAAAGTCACTCAGTATTAAGATGTTCCCCTTGTCTGCAATGTTTTTAGTTTCTTCTAGTAAGGTATTGGTATAGTCTAAATTTGCATTTGGAGGCCAATAGCATTTGCCTAATGTTATTTGAGGCCATCCTTTGAGTTGGACATTAACCCATAAGCTTTATGTAGAAGTCTTAGTGGTGTCCTCATACGAGGGGATATCATTTCTTCCGTTCATACGGACTCCATCCCCCTTCGATCTGTGCGGTCTTTCTGATAAAGCTTAAACCTGGGAATGTTTTTAGAACAGGTTCAAAGTCTTTCTCTGTTCCATCCTTGAGGGTCTTTGAAAGAGAGGTTATGTCTGTCTCTCTGGCAAGTTCTGCAGTCTCTTTTAAGAAAGTTCAAAAGTGCTGCCTCTGGTGTTTCTCACTCGGATTAGGTGGCCTCATCACATGCTGAGAATGGATCAGCTAGCACCCATATTCAAGTTTTAAATGTCTAACTGAAAGTTTCCTAGCTGGGGGGCTTCTTCCTTTTGCCCCACCCCAAGTTCTGAAAAAAAAACACACAAGTGCACACAGGCCTGACTGGAGTCAGTATGTCTCATCCCCTTCTAGTTTTGCTAGTCCTAACTCTTGCGTTCCCAATAAGCCACTTAGTCATTACGTGGCTTCACTCAAGTTGTAATTATTCCACTACAGATGCAAAAGTCCTCCGACAATGGAACTCCAGACTCTACGGCACCCTCATGCTGCTTCTGGGACCAGGGCCATTTGTAAGGCAAATAGCTTTCAGTAACCCAGGCTTGACTTAGTGGGCCTGCCATAAACCTTTCATGACCCTCCCACAGATTCTGGAAGCCCAAATCCCTTTTACAATTTAAAGCAATATTGTTTAAATTAAAAAGACAGGTCACCTAATAAGCTATGGGGTTGACTACCCAAAAACACAGGGAATTGTACCACTCCAGTAAACCATACTGGATCTTTACCCAGACTCCCTTGAAATCAGGCTTATACAATAGGGCCTTGTAATAAATTACAAAAGTCACTAACATACATGAGAACACAGCAATGGAACATGGCATGATCCTGCCACAGAGACATCTTTGAAAAATGAAAATAAATGTGCACGCATTAATGGAATGCCCATGAGAGTATGCTCACCCTACATACAGAAACACACACTGGATGGAAGTGTGTGCAGTAGTGCTTGCAGAATGCAGAATTCCATCAACTTAATTAGAATGGAATGAGCATTCCTCTGGCAGAATTTCTGCAGAAATTTTGCTGGTTCTTCTGTGAAATTCTGCCTACTGAGATCCATGGAATAATATTCCATGGAAAACAGTATTTTTTCTGAGGAAAATCATTCTGCGTCCATTTCCTCCAAATATATTGAGAACTGCAGAATAATATTCCATGGAACAGCATTTTTTCTGTGGAAAATCATTCCACAACCATTTCTGTGGAAATTATTGAGATCTGTGGAATAAAATTCTGTGGGAATGTTGCAGAAAAACTCATTCCACATTTTTCTGCCTTGGAATTTCTCCATTCCATTTCCAGTGAAATTTGGTGGAATTTTGGTGAAATTTTGAAAATTCCAAGCCATTTCGTTCCACCAGAATTTAAAAATTCAGCACAGCACTAGTGTGCAGGCATACCCATACATGCAAATGTACCATGCACAAATGCAAGCAAAGATATGACCCACTCTTGTTATATCTTTGCTTCCATGTGTGCATCTTATGTTTGCATGTGTGGGTATGCCTGCACATGCTTCCATCCAGTGGGTGTTTCTGTGTGTGGGGTGGGCATACTCACATGGTCATTTTATCTATGTGTGCACATCTATTCTCATTTTACACAGATGTCTACATTGCTGTCTCTTCCCCCTCATTTGTCATCTTTCAGCCTTTTTACTAGGCTCTGTTAATTAGTCCCGACTTGAGGACCCCTCAGCTTATTCACTCCTACTGTGCCTTTTCTTTCCCATCACCACTGCTTTTTTCCCAGATTCTGTTCTTACCTTGCCTATTATCACTCTTTCTCCTAGAGCTTTCCCCATTTTATTTCCTCACATATATACCCCTTATTGCCCTTACCTATCCACTAACTTTGCTTTTTTCTCTTTTAAATAATTCCAGAACAAGACCTATGGTTGAAAAGTTGATTCTAACTCTATTTTCTATTTTCAGCATGCATTTGATATTACTAATTTCTTTTGTTTCCTATTCTGTGTGAACTTTTCTAAATTTTTTTTTTAACTTTACTTAGTAGCTCTAAACTCTAGCATACAACATTGGCAATATGGTGACCTTTACCTTTCCTTATTCTTTTTTGTATTGCCTGAGCACTAATTTTTGGGTTACTTTTAAAAGTGTATTTTTGCTCCTACTCTTGATCATTTAGCATAGCTCTTGCACTTATCATTTGAACTTCAATTATTTCTTTCAGGTGTATGGCAACAGGTACCCTAAATGCACATTTAGTTTAATTTGCTATTTAATGTAATGTAAACATCAGCCATATTAGGTTCTGACATCATTAGTGTGCAGTATTTAATGGACTTGCTTAGCATATTTCCCTTCCTCCTGCTTAAGCTCTAATGAGTTTAGCACCAGGGCACTTACATTGTGAGATACGAGTAGTCCTGCACCTGCTTTGTGATATAGTCACAATAAATTTCTTGCCAGTAGGCTAACTAGAATTGTCAGTTTCTGTTTGTGCACTGCATCCTTGCTTGCCTAGTAGCTGACTGAGGGTGGCTGCCCTCTGTGACAGCACCAGCCCCTGATGTGTCCCTTCAGAGTCCCATAGAAAAACATGTCATGCACTAAAGGGGCATGTATCCCTTCTGTGCTCTATCTCCAAGCTGTTTGCATTGCTATATGCACAGTCTGTAGAAGTGTCAGTGGATGTGCCTGCACTCTGTGCCATTCACAAAAGCTCAGTGTGCTGGGCAAGGAGGGTACTGGATATGGCAGCAGGGCCCTGCCATATCTGTTGCATGCCCACCACGGAATACAACTGCTGGCCACACTAAGATGGAACTCCCACAGCCATGTTTTCCCAGGAAGGGTGAGCTGGGGGAAGCCATTCAAGCACTTGCCCATAGTTTTAAACAGTGATTGATGCATAGTGTCCCACAATCCCTTGCTCTGTGCAGAGCAGGGAATCTACTAGTGGATGAGGATGGGCATCTGATTGGATGCCTACCTTGCTGTGTACGCCAATAAGTCCCCACACACCAGCATGCCAGCTAGGTGATTTGGCTGCAGACAGGCACACTTCAATGGCCACCAGTTGTGTATATTGAGCCCCACACACCTGTCCATGGATGCAGACCTATACAGACTGAGTACACAACTCTCATGTGTACCCTGTGCCCCATAGTGCCTAGCTCCCCTCATGTGGAACAACACACACAGGGTGTGCTATTATTGACCCACAGTTACACACCCTGCTGTGCCTTATTGCATGATAGAAGACTTGGTTTGCTGGCCAAGGCACCTAGCTTCACCTGAACTCTTTCCTTCTAAGATTGCTTAAAAGGATAGAGCAGAGAACCTTACCAGAGCAAGGGAAATGGATTAAGACTTCTTTTGGCTAAGCAGATTTACTGTGTTGTTATTTTTATTTTGTACTCACAGGGACTGCTACTGTTTGTTGCTAACATTTCATTGCTTTATTTTTCTCTGATTCAAATTGTTGTTGCTGGTATACCTTCTTCTGCATTATTACAAGGTGTGCCTACGGTGCATGCTAACAGATTACTGCTGTAATCTTCTGATTCAGATTGTCTTTCGTAAGGTATATCTTCACTTACTGCTTTATTTTTCTCTGTAGCAAAGTGTTTCTTACAGGGTATATCTTCTCTGAAATTATTACAGGTGGTTCTTTACAGGTTTTACAGTTTTATCTAACATTAGGATAAGCTTTCAGGGTTACTGCATTTGTTGTTGACTGATTGTTTCTGCTCTTACCTCCTTGTTCTTTCATCAATGGTTCTTCTTTTTGGCAGGAAGGGCCCAGCCACCATCCATCCCCAACCACCCCACACTACACTCCTTTTATAGGGTACCACAGTTGTGACATTTCCTGTGGCAAAGCAGGAAGGGGCAGATCAGTGGGGCATCCACAAGGTGAGCTCATTTACAGGGGCACTAGTAATTTAACTTGTTATAACAAGTTATACGAAAACAAAACACAAAATCAAACCATTACTTGCATGTTCTTCCTTCTAATTACTCTGACCAGGTTATAAACCCAGCAACTTATCTGGAATGGATATCATTAACTGCAGGCACTGTGGAACACTTTTCAGAAGGACAGTCGTACTGGAGTTAGGACACTGTCCTACATGCTGGGCCATTGGAGATCTTAGGGCTCAGCTCCGGGCAGCATGGGCAGAGATTGCGTGCCTCAAATTTCATATTCAAGAGGAAATACATTATAAGAACCACCCTTCATTTCCCCAACATCCAACAGAAGAACCTCAACCGCAGAGGGTAGTTGGTCCAGGAGGTTGGCAGGTGGTTAGGAGGGACAAATCGGGTGCCCCATCACTCTGTGCTCTCCAACATATTGCCTCCAGAAACCATACAAACACTACAAACAGGTATCTGCCTCTAACTCCGAAATCAAACAAAGGGGCAGGGGATACTGCAGAGCAGGACACTGCAGCACAGGAGCTAGCACAACAAAACTCGCTCAAATCAGGAACCAAAACAAAAAAAGCAAAAAAGGAAATCCCAAAAACTTCTGATCATAGGAGATTCCATGATTTGGGGAGTTGATACCCATCTCCAGCCAGGGGTAATGGTCAGATGTCTCCCAGGTACATCAGTGTGGAGAGACACTGACCACATTGCTAAAATTGTTCACAAAACAGGAGAAAACATTGACATCCTGATACATATATGGACTAATGATCTCGCCAGCCAGTCAGTTGTGGAGACCAAGGAACACCTGACCAGGCTGGGTGATAAACTATCATCCATTTCATCTGACATCTCCTTCTCTGAGATCCTGCCAGTCTGGAAGAGGGGGGCAGATGGATGGAAGGTCAGAGAAGGGGAGATAGGGGAGCTAAACATGTGGCTCAAGGGCTGGTGCCAGGAAAACGGACACAGATTTGTAGGGAACTGTGCAACAGTTTTGGGAGTGAAAGTTCTTTAAATTTGATGGACTGCATCTGACTAAGGAGGGAGTCAGTGCATTGGGGCAGAAGTTTGACGTCTTTGCAGAATATTTAAACTAGCAAATGGAGAGAGGCGTGCAGCATCCCATACGTCGAATGGGAAGAACACCCCTCCCCCTCAGCTAGTGGTCAAACAGGGATTCAGCATGTTTGCAGTTCATTTGCATTACCAGGTAAGAAAAAAAGGTCCATCTCCCCATACGACACACAGGGGAAATGCCAAATCTCACTCAACAACTAACACACTGAAATCTGGCCAATGGAAAATCATGTACACAAATGCTCACAGCCTGGGAAATAAGATCCCAGACCTGCAGGCAATAATGTCAGAGGCTAAACTGGACATAGTAGCAATTAGTGAGACGTGGTTTACCAGTAACCAAACTTGAGAGACTTCAGTACCTGGCTATGTACTGTTCAGAAGAGATCGAGGTGCAAAAAGAGGGGGTGGAGTGGCACTGTAAGTCAATGAAAATATCAAAGCTACAGAAATTCAGAATACACATAAAGAGCTAGAAGAACTGTGGATCACCCTGGAAACAGGAAATGGGACAGCCATAAGAACTGGGGTTGTCTATAGGTCCCCAGACCAGGGGGGAGGACATAGACACATTACTGTTAGAAGATATACAAAACATGACAGCTAAAGGGGAGGTTCTGATAATTGGAGACTTCAACATGCCAGATACAGATTGGTCAATACCAGCAGGAACAACTGCCAGAACTAGACATATGGTGGATTTCCTGCAGGGGGAGGGACTCAAACAACTGGTACAACAACCCACAAGAGACAGGGCTATCCTAGATCTAGTACTGACTAACAGGGAAAGGACCACAGATCTCTAGGTAGAAGGTCACCTGTGGGCCAGTGGCCATCACATGGTATAGTTCAATTTGGCCACTACATCTAAATCATCCCATTCCAAGGCAAAAATATGGGCCTTCAAAGGAGCTGACTTTGATAAGATGGCCAACAGTGTTAAGCTAGCCCTGCCAAAAAGAAACACAGGTGAGGGGGTACGGGTAAAGTGGGCAAGCATTAAGGATGCAATACTTGAAACAACATCTCATTGTGTTAGACAGAAAAGAAAGTGCAAAAGAAGAAGGAAACCACTTTGGTTCTCAAATACAGTAGCAGAAAAGGTCAGAGCCAAAAGGATGGTTGTCAGGAAATATAAGGGAACACAACGGGATGAAGATAGGGAGGCATACCAAACTGCCCTAAGGGAAGCAGGGAAGGCAGTAAGGCAGGCAAAGTCCCAAACTGAGGAAACACCAGCACGAACAGTAAAAGAAGGTGACAAGACTTTCTATAGATGCATTAGTGAAAGGAGAAAGTCCAGAGGGGGTATTACTAAGCTCAAAGGAGAAAAGGGGGCATGTGAGGAGGAGGACCTTGTGAAGGCATCTATCCTAAATAGACACTTTTGCTCAGTATTCACTGAAGAGAAGGTAGGGCAGGGCCCACAGCTCAGCACCATGAACACAGGGGGGAGGGAGGTGAGCACTACTCCCTTCACAAAAGAAAGGGTCCTACAAGAGCTCGCTAAGCTCAGGGTGGACAAGGCAATGGGACCTGATGGCATACATCCCAGGGTACATAAGGAGTTACGGGTGGAACTAGCAGAGCCATTAGCAGAACTGTTTAGTGAGTCTCTGAGCACAGGAGAGGTCCCAGAAGACTGGAAAAGGGCTCATGTGATCCCACTCCATAAGAGTGGTAGCAGGGAGGAGGCAGGGAACTACAGACCAGTCAGTCTTACCTCAGTAGTGAGCAAGATTATGGAGGCACTCTTTAAGGAAAGAATAGTGCAACATCTGGAATCCATAGGGGCACAGGATCCAAGACAGCATGGGTTTACAAAAGGAAGGTCCTGTCAAACTAATCTCATAGATTTCTTTGACTGGGTAACCAGAGTGGTGGACCAAGGGGGAGCAGTTGATGTCTCCTACCTTGACTTCAGAAAAACTTTCGACACTGTTCCACATAGAAGATTGATAAATAAGTTGGGTAGGCTCGAGGTGGGTTAGAAGTTGGTCAACTGGGTGGCAAACTGGTTGACGGGCAGAAAACAGAGAGTGGTGGTAAATGGCATACAGTCAGAAGAGATGCAAGTCACAAGTGGGGTACATCAGGGATCAGTCCTGGGGAAAATCCTCTTCAATATCTTCATTAGTGACATTGCAGATGGACTAGAGGGTAAGGTTTGTCTGTTTTCAGATGACACCAAGATCTGCAACAGAGTAGATGATCCAGATGGGGTGGGCAGAATGAGAAGAGATCTGGATAAACTAGTAAAATGGTCAGAAGAGTGGCAACTGGGATTTAATGCAAAGAAGTGCAAGTTCATGCACATAGGGAAGAGAAACCCTGAAGCCACCTATAGGCTGGGAGGGGAGTTGCTGGCAGTCACAAAGGAAGAAAGAGACTTGGGCATCATCATCACCGATGACCTGAAATCATCCAAGCAGACCTCTAAAGCAGTAGGTAAGGCTAGGAGGTGTTAGGGTGTATTAGTAGGGGTATAACAAGTCATAAGAGGGAGGTAATAATCCCTCTTTACAAGAGACTGGTTAGGCCCCATCTGGAGTACTGCATGCAGTACTGGAGGCCACATCTTCACAAGGATATTAACCAAATTGAGGCAGTCCAGAGAAGGGCAACCAAAATGGTGCAGGGACTGCATCAGAAGACATATGAGGACAGATTAACGGAGCTCAATATGTATACCCTTGAGCAAAGGAGGGAGAGAGGTGATATGATCGAAACATTCTAACACCTTAAGGGCATTAACAAGGTGAAAGAGTCTAACATGTTTAAACATAAGAAAAATAGCAGGACAAGAGGACACAGCATGATATTGGAGGGAGGCCGATTAAGGGATAATGTGAGGAAATTATTTTTCACAGAAAGAGTGGTGGATGCATGGAATGGCCCACCTCTGAAAGTGGTGGCTATGAATACAGTGCAGGGCTTCAAACAGGCATGGGATAGGCATAAGGGAGCAATACATGTGAGTATGAATAGATAGGCCACAGACAGAGCAAAGGCCAATGGCACATTTATAAGGTAGAAAAAGAAATGGGCAGACTGGATGGGCCTTACAGTCCTTATCTGCCGTCAACCTCTATGTTTCTATGTTTCATTAACAAAATCAAGTTTTAATTTTTGCAAAAAAAAAAATACTTTATACACTATGGGCTGGATATTCAAAGTGCGCTATTTTGTGGCGCAAGCCCTTGTGCTGCACAAAATAGTTGCGCAGGGATGTGGCCGGGGCGATATTCAAAGGAGTTGCGCTATTGAGCAACTCCTTTGAATATCACCCCCCGCCACAGCCACTGTGCATGGCGCAGTGGAACTTGCACCACCGCAAGTGGTCAAAGTGGAGCATTCCAGCTGCGGTGGCGCAAGTACCATTGCGCCATGCGCAAATTTCCAATATTCAAAAGGTGACATGCAAATGGGGCCATAATTCATGCAAGGCATGGGGGGGCCATTTGCATCTATTTATGGCCCTATTTGCATGCCATTAGCATGCAGGTGTGCTGATTCCCAAGGACTTGCACCTGGCGCCCTGCCAGGCAGCAGCCATCGGGGACCGACGCCCCCTGCAGTCTGATCTCAGGCAAAAGTGTAAGAAATCCCTCCACCCCCCGACTGGCCCAATCACGGGCAAAAGCATAACAATCCCCCCTCCCATGACTGGCCCGATCGCGGGCGAAAGCTAATAACCCCCACCACCAGCCCGATCGCGGGCAACAAAGTGCCTCCCAGAACACATCCCTGGTGGTCCAGTGGACCGCTAAGCCCGATCGCGGGCTGAATATGTTTAAACACCCCAGAATGTAGCCCTGGTGGTCAGTGGACCGCTAAGCCCGATCAGCGGGCTGCATTGTGTGGCAACACCCCCAAGACCATATCCCTGGTGATCTGAGTGTCCCCCCACCCACCAATGGAAGCCCCACCACCCCGCTCCCCAGCAGCCAGCGGGTGGCAGCATCCACCTGCCTGCCGCCCCGCCACCACCAGATTGACTGCCCGGTAGGGCTGCACACCCATTGGTGCAGAGCAAGAGCCAATGGGTGTGCAGCCCATACCATACAAGGCAGTCCAGATATGTGAATGAATGAACCCTATTGTGCATGGTGCAACCCTTTTGAATATCCCACCCTATGTACATATTCCTGGCAGTTTTAAAAAATACGTACAATTTCTCAAGCAGTCTAGATAATTGACAGAAAGTTTAATTTGACTATTTGAGAAGTAGTACATTTGTTTCTTAATTGAAAATGTATTACTGATTAATGAGAGTAATTAGGTCATGGTGCCTCACCAATACAGTGTGGTCATTCTTGACACCTCCCACCCCAGAACAAGGTTATCAATATGATCTGTTCAAATATTTTCAGTCTGTTACATTTCTGGGTTAACCATGTTAAACTAGGCTATCCTTCATTTGCCTGAGTATTACAAACTAATGAAAATGTGCATGAATGCACCATTTTTTAAAAGCAGAATTTTTTTTTATTGTTGCCATTATTCAGGTTTTCTGCCATGGGCCCCATATCTATCCAAATCACCAACAGCATCTCTCATCCTTGCAGTTCCTAGTAGCACTCTTCTGTATGCATATGTCTTGATTGTCAAGAGGCTTTCACTCATCACTCAGAAACATCCTCATGGATGACCACTATGGCACAGCACTCTAGGGTTGTGCCAGCCAGAAATGGAATTGCAATCCAATGCAAGCAGTTGGGGAGACATGTCTGTATCAAAACCAATGCATATGATATCAGGCCCAAGAAAAGGTCATGTGTCACCTCTGCAGACCATGCCAATACCCCAAATGACATCAAGGAATGTAGCTGCATTTCAGTGAAGAGGGGACTGATTTATGTAACTCTTCTCCACATTGACCAACAGAGGGCAGTCATATAGTGGTTGCCACAAACCCTCTCAAAGGCAGCACAGATTACTTGGAAACAGTTCTAAGCACCGGCTGATCTGACTGTAACCACCAGACTAAAGACATGAACCAGGTCTCCTGCAAGAAAAGTAAATATCCTTTCCACAAAACCATGAGGTTTGCCATAAATAATGCAGCTAATCTGCATGTGCTTCAAGGACCATGCCCTGATAAATATATAGTTTGTCACTGGTTATGAAATAGGAAAAACCAGGGAACCTCAGATGCTAAAAGTTCTCCTAATCATGATAATAATCCCAGTAAATCATCAGTAGTGCTGGGCAAAAATATACTTATTTTTTTCTTGGAAGTATTCTGACAAATTGCACATTCTGCTGATGAAATGTCTTCTGAGGAATCAAATAATTCTGCTGTGACAATTTCTCTGCCAGTCCCAGCTCCCTGCTAGTCCAGATATTGTTTAAGTCACCATTGCAGCTTAATGATAAAAAATCAAGTTGCCCCATCACCCTTAACACTGCCAGCACCCACCACATTTATATTCCAGTCAGCAATAGTGTATGTCTAGTACCATGTGCTCTCCTCATCATCATCTTCCAGGGCTCCACAAATGTAAGTTTCAATGATTCCCATGATGTCTAGGTCATGTGAAAGTTGCAGCTATGCAATGGTTTCTTTTCAGCATGGCTTGGTTGATGAAAACTGGGTAGCCTATGTCACAAACACACTCTGCAGGTCAAGCCCTCTGCTTCCACAGTGCCAGCCTCAGAGTGCAATAGTGTGAACAGGTAACAAACAGGGTAACCCTTTTGTCTGCTTTGGGTGTGACGCACCTTTAGCCTCAAGTTCTGAAGGGATTCAAACTGTGAATCTTATGCTAGCATACCCAAATGTACAGACTCAGATAATATTCTGTTTGGGGGGATGCAATATATCTTTCACCTAAAGGCACCTTACCAAGTATACAAAATGAACCCTTTTTAATTCTGTAAGAGACCTAGGTATTTCTTATCTTATTATACAAGCTCAGTAACACAATCAAGCTTTCGAACAGCTGTCAGCATTAAATACAGGCACTTCACATGCAAAAAGAAACTGAGAAGACATCCAGGCAGTATTTCAAAGAAAAGGTTGTTGACTAAAATATGATAAAAACTGGTAAAATTAAATACAGAACAATATATCATAAATCTTAAAATCATGTAAAGCAAAAAGGAAGTTACAGAACAAACACCCCTACCGCAGATACTTAATTTTTTTCTATCTAAATATTACCTTTTAAGTGCTGTTTAAGTTAGAGATCTTTCTGTCTCAGAGCCCAAGATTTATATGTCACATTTCCCAGATACAATATTTCATTTTTAACTCTAGCTGCCCCAACCCCCTTTTGATGAGGTCAGCTAGAGCCTCCCTTAGATTTTAATTTCTAACATTGTTATCCCTGAGAATGTAAGTCATTACTTTGAGAAATCTGTAACTAGCCATTTCCCAAATATGACAGTCTTTAATCAAACATTCCTCTTTGATGTCCCTTCTCCTTATATTCTGCTACTAGTGTAATCTGATGGTTTTATGACTCTTTGCACACTTCTGGCTATGTGCTAAAATGAGAGGAACCAGCCCAATTACCTTTCTTCCTGTAACATCATAAAACTCACGTTTAGTTTCAACTTCAAAAGCCTGGGCAGGTTATTAAAGGTAATAAAATGTCCTTCTGTAAGGAAGTCTTAATTCAATGGCTCCCCTACTCAGTGTAATGACATCCTGTGTTTTCAGCTACTGACCTTTAAAGTTAAAGGCCAAATTTCTCACATACTGATATTTCATTCACAGACCATTTATTTATAATATAACTATCATACAATAACCAAAAGCAGTGGGAAGAGCATCACAATTATCCCCACCTAGACTGAATTTGGGGGGCTCTATTCACTGCATGGGATGAGCTCCCCTAAGTCAGTTCATTCCTCATATGGATGCAACAAGCCATTTGCATTTTCCTTGGTTGCTCCAGCCCTATCTGAGATCATCATGTCATACTCCATCTTAATAGTCGACCATTCATTTTTCCTATTTGCGTCAGCCAAACAATGGGGTTGTGATCAGTTTGTACCTCAAAATGCTGCCTGTATAAGTATTGTTCTTACTTCTTTAGGGCCCACACTATGGCAAGACCAGTCTTTTTCCACAGTAGAGTATGCCTGCTCCTTGGGAAGTAACTTTTTACTCAGGTACACTATGGGGTGATCTTTCCCTTTTCTGGATGTCTGACTCAGCACTGCCAATACCCACATCTGAGGCATCAGTCTGGACTATAAAGGGTCTGCTATAGTCTGGACTTGTTAATACAGGAGCACTGCACAGTGCCTCCTTCAGTCTGATAAAGGTTGTTCCATAGGCTGGTTCCCAGTTAACTTTCTTAGGCATCCTTTTCTTTACCAGGTCAGATAGGGGAGTGGCCAGGGCACTGTAATTGGATACAAATTTCCTGTAGTACCCTGCTATCCCCAGAAAACTCCTGGCCTGCTTCTGCATTTCTGGTCTGGGCCATGCCTTGATTGCATCTATTTTTACTTGGTGAGGATGGAGCTGTCCCAGGCCTACAACATGCCTGAGGTATGTCACTTCAGCCATGGCCACCTGGCACTTCTCAGCTTTGACAGTGAGTCTGGCCTCTGTATTCTGCCCCACACTTCCCTAAGGTGGGACAGGTGTTCCTCCCAGCTGGCACTAAAGATGGCAGTGTCATCCAGGTATGCCATGGCATACTCCTCAGCACCATTTAACACCTGGTTCACCAACCTTTGAAAAGTGGCCGGGTGTTCTTTCCAAAAAGGCATTACTTTAAATTCAAATAACTGTATCGGAGTGATGAAGGCTGGCCTCTCTCAAGCTCTATCAATTAACTCTATCTGCCAATACCCCTTTGTCAGGTCAATATTTGTAAGTTATGTCGCCCCTCCCAACTTGTCCAGGTGTTCATCTGTCCATGGCATCGGGTGGGAGTCTGACTTCATGACTGCATTCAGTCCATGATAGTCCACACAAAAATGAGTAGAGCCATCTGGCTTGGGCACAATGACTATGGGTGAGGCCCATGGACTGTGGTATTTCTGGATTACCCCTAAATCCAGCAATTCCTCCAACTCCCTCCTAATGTTGTTCTGGACAGCCTCTGACATCTGATATGCTGTTTGCCATATGGGCATCTGTGTCCCTGTCTCCATATTGTACGTGGCTAAGGGGGTTGGTCCATGCTTGGTGCTAAACAATGGGGCAACGTCTGCTAAAACTTCCCTTACTTCCTGGATCTGGTCCGGGGCTAGCTGGGGTGACAATTTAACTGCCACCACAGAGGACTCCCACTTGCTTTCTTTCAGGAAGTCCAGAACAGGTCTCCCTTGTCCATCCCTCCCCAGGACTACATACTGCAAACATCATGTCAGCCCTAATAGCATATGGCTTCATCATGTTGACATGGTACATTCTTTGTGTAAGTCTCCTGTCAGGTAATTCTATTATATAGTTTATGTCATTTACCTTTCTGACTACTTTGTACGGTCCTGCCCACTCAGTCTGCAGCTTGTCTTTCTGGATGGGGTTAGGACCATGACTTCCTGACCCACCATGTATGAGCGAGCTCTGGCTCTGTGGTTGTATCATGCTTTTTGTTTCTGTTGGGCAGCTGCTAGGTTGCTCTGGGCTTTCCCCATAAGATCCTTCAGCCTTTCCCTAAACCTGAGGACATAATCCACTATGAGACTTCACTGGGTGGCGTGCTTGCCTTCCCAGTCCTTCTGTATCACGTCTAGGGGCCCATGTACCTGGCGTCCACTTAAGAGCTCAAAGGGGGAAAACCCTGTCGACTCTTGGAGCACCTCCCTGTATGCAAACAACAGGTTGGGAAGGTACTTCTCCCAGTCCCTCCCATGCTGTTCAGCAAACGCTTGGAGCATTGACTTAAGGGTACCATTAAATCTTTCCGCAAGCCCATTGGCATGTGGGTGATAAGGTGTTGTGTGTCTCTGCACCACCCCACACTTCTCCCACAAACATTTCATCAGGTGTGACATGAAGGAACCCCCTCAATCAGTGATAACCTCCTGCAGAAATCTAACATGGGAGAAAATCCTAAGTAAGGCATCTGCCACTTTGTCTGTCATCAGTGAGGATAGGGTGACTGCCTCTGGATATCGGGTGGCATAATCCACCACAGTCAGGATGAACCTCTTCCTGGAGGAGCTGGGGGTATTTAAAGGCCACACAATATACATTCCCACCCTGTGGAATGGCTCCTCCACTATGGGCAATGGAATTAGGATGGCTTGGGTTTTCTTACCTGCCTTCCTTATTTCTTGGCACTGGTGACAAGACCTGCAATACTCCTTCAACTGCTGGGTGATGTTGGACCAATAGAAATTCTGGGACAATCGCTGCATAGTGCACACGATTCCCAGATGACCAGACAAGGGAATATCATGTGCAATCTTAAGCAACTGCTTACAGTACCACTGGGGAACGACAAGATGCCTACTTATCACCCCTCCCTCTGTTTTAGCATCCTGCATATACATCAGTACATTGTCCCAATAAACTTTTTGTTTCCCTTCACCTCCCTGTGCTCCATCAGAGTCTGCCCAAGCCCTCAGCTTCTCTAGACTAGGGTCACTTTTGTGATGAGCTCCAAACTCCTTACACATTCCCAAGGCATGGGACAGGTTCCCGTCAGTGTCTAAACTAGGGACTCTAGCTCTAGCATCAGGGCATTCAGGATCACTGTCATCCCTAACCCTCTGACAATGGGTCATCCCTCATTTCTCAGAGTAACCCTCCATAGCCATGTGGTTAACTGCTATCTGGGGAATGTCTACCACTTTTTCATTATTTTCTGTATCAGGAGACACAGGCTGGGGAACCAGCCTCTCAGTGGTTTTCACAGGGGCTCCTATGGGGTCCAGGGAGCTACAATTTTCCCTTGCTGCTTGGCTACGGGTAACAGCACACATCATCCCATTTGAAATTGTTGCTGAGAATTACATCAACTGCTAAATTTTCAGCTACAGCAACCTGTTGCACAGTACCCCTTGTCTCACCCCAGTCTAGGAGAACACTAGCCAGTAGCAATGTTTTCTCTTCCCCAGTGAATCCCTGTACAGTTACAAATTGATTGAGTATAAGCTGACCAGTCTCTACCAGATCTCCTTTTACCAAAGTCAGGGATGCCCCCGTGTCTCTTAACCCTTGTGTCTGTACACCATTCACAGTGACTGGGTGCATGTGTTCCCTCATGTTGACTGGCATGCTTTCAGGTACACACAAACAACCCACTTCTTTTTGAGCACCACTTTGTGTACTGCTTGTCCTTTTGGGACACTGCCTGGCAATATGACCAGTTTCTTTGCAAACCCAACATTCATGTCTTTTCTCAGTTAAATCTTTCCTTTGAAACCTGGGTCTACTTGGTTTTGGTGGAGGCAGTGAGGGTTTTAGCTGCCCTAAAGACATGCTTTTCCCTTTCTGTGCTGCCATGCCATCCCCGTTCACTCTCAGAGCAGGTCTGCTCCTTGCATAGCAGTCCGAGAGTTCAGCCGCCTCTTGCACTGTTTTGGGACCTTGGTCTCCAGCCAGATTTTCAGCTCTGCTGGGCATGCCCAAAAAACTGCTCTAACAATGCAGCATTTTCAATTTTATCAACAAAGTTTGCTTCAATTCCCTCCCACCAATGTTTTAAAAACTGACGTTGTTTCATGGCTAGCTCCTCATAGCTCATGTCAGGGCTTCTCCTGAGTTTACAGAATTTAGCTCTGTATGCTTCTGCAGTTAAATCATACTTTTTTAAAAGTGCAGTTTTCAGTTTACTGTAATCATTACTGTCATCATTGTCCATTTGACCCAATGCATCTTGAGCTTTCTTGGTAAGTAGCAGAGATAGCTGGAAGCTCTAGGACCCTCTAGGAATATTTGCCTGAATACAAACTTTTTCAAAGGAATTTAAAAAGACATCCATATCCTCCCCCTCTTTAAATTCAGCTATCAATTTGGAATTTAATTTGTAACCCAGTCCTGTAATTCCAGTTAAACCCAGGCCACTTACCTGCTCTGGTGCTGGTGGTTGGAGTCGTAGCTTCTCCAGTTAATGTAGCCTCTGGTGCTCACGCCCTTCACGGTCAGCTTCTTGCTGTTCTCAGTCCCTCTTCTCCTCTGTGGCTAGCTGCTTTCACTCCCTGTTCTCCTCTGTGGCTCGCTACTCTCTTCTCTCTAGAACTCCAGTTCCATTCTCCACAACTCCATCTGCAACTGGATTGCTTCTGGCTCCAGAATGCTGGTGACCTTCCCCTGCTGCTGTGGCCCTCAGCTTGCACTGGCCCTGCTGTCCTCCTCACTGGATCCGGACACTGCAATGGATCCTGGCCCCCTCCACACCCAAGGTTCGATCCTTTTTAGTCACAGACTGTGACTTGAGGCTCTGGGCATCAGCGGCCACCACAGCATCCATGAGGTTCTGCTTGTTGGCTTTCCTCTCATGCTGGACCCTCTATCCTTGCACAACTGCCTCAGGTAGCCTGCTGTGTGCTCACTGTAGTTGGAAGTTATCTTCTTCCCTAACTATGGCTACTCTAACTTGCACTTGGAAAAAAAATAAAACTGGTAGGAATTTTGACTATAAGCAAAATGATATAGTTCTGTTTAACTTTCTAAAATAAATCACTGCCTTCTTTTTGCAAGTGAGCTGTACAGTATTAAGCTGACACATTGAACTGTTAAAGCTTGTATAACCAATATTTTAAATTGCACCACTGCCAACCAAATCTGTCACAAACACACTCTGCAGGTCAGGCCCTCTGCTCCCACAGTGCCAACCTCAGAGTGCAATAGAGTGAACAGGTAACAGACAGGGTAACCCTCTTGTCTGCTTTGGCTCTGAATCTCCTTTAGCCTCACATTCTGGAGGGATTCAAACTGTGAACCTTATGCTTGCATACCCAAATGTACAGGCTTAGCTAATATTCTCTTTGTGGGGATGCAATATATTTTTTCCTAAGGGCACCTAACCAGGTATCCAAACTGAACCCTTGTTAACTCTATAAGAGACCTGGGTATTTCTTACCTTATTATACAAGCTCAGTAACACAATCAAGCTTCCCAACAGCTGTCAGACTTAAATACAGGCACTTCACATGCAAAAACAAACTGGGAAGACACCCAGGCAGTATTTCAAAGAAAAGGTTGTTGACTAAAATGTGATAAAACTGGTAAAATTAAATACAGATCAATAAAACATAAATCTTACAATCATGTAAAGCAAAAAGGAATTTACAGAACAACAGAACAAACACCCCTACCAAAGTTACTTAATTATTTTCTATATAAGAATTACATTTTGAGTGCTGTTTAAGTTAGAGATCTTTCTGTCTCAGAGCCCGAGAATCATATGTCACATTTCCTAGATACAATGTTTCATTTTTAACTCTATCTGCCCCAACCCCTTTTTGATGAGGTCAGCTAGATCCTCCCTTAGCTTTTAATTTCTAACATAGTTATCCCTGAGGATGTGAGTCATTACTTTGAGAAATCTGTAACTAGCCATTTCCCAAATATGACAGTCTTTAATCAAACATTTCTCCTGGATGTTCCTTCTCCTTATTTCCTGCTGCTAGTGTGATCTGAGGGTTTTATGACTCTTAACACACTTCTGGCTATGTACGAAAATGAGTGGAACCAGCCCAATTACCTTTCTTCCTGTAACATCATAAAACTCACATTTAGTTTCAACTTCAAAAGCCTGGGTGGGTCATAAAAGGTAATAATATGCCCTTCTGTAAGGAAGTTTTAATTAAATGGTTCCCTTGGTCAGTTTAATGACATCATGTGGTTTCAGCTACATACCTTAAATATTAAAGGCTAAATTTCTCACATACTGATATTTCATTCATAGACCATTTATTTATAATATTACTATCATACAATAGCCATAAGCAGAGGGCAGAGCGTCACAGAGCACATACAAAAAAATAGCGGGGCCAGCCAAATAAAACTGAGTAGTATGTTGCTCAGTGGTGCATCTTATCACTACTTGGGAATATAAAAGTGGGTGATGGGGAGTTGATTTTTGTTTTTATTGTTCAGTCATAAAGGTGGGTTAAGGTAATGGCACTGTTGGGAGGATCCAAGATTAGGTGGGAAATTATGTGTTTTTGGGGCAGAGGTGGGGGATTTCACTTGCAGAATTAAAAAAAGAAATCTTTGGGGGCTGTAGCATAATCTCTGTAATACACTCAAGGGTGTATTCCATCGTGGAATATCGTCACTTCTCATGTGTTTGAATGCATTGGGTTCCTTATGCTGCACAACAACACACACTAATCATGACTGTATCCCATGACATCACATGCCCAGTCATGTACAGTATTACTTCTTAAGTAATATCTGCCTAAGCAAATGTATTGAGATCTTTTTATATTCCTGCTGAATAGGATGGAGACTATGTTGAAAGATGATTTTCTCCTGATGAGACTTCTGCTATTCTGAAATTTTCTGCAGAATTTTTTTTAAACCTCAGTTTTGGAGGAGGTTGTTGAAGTTATTTATCTAGCTATGGTGTTTTGCCTGTTCACTAAACAGGATGTAAAAATGGCAATCAAACCAAGGAATAAGACTCCTGAAGACAGCAGGACTAACCATTCAGCTCTAGGAAACTTCCAATTTTCTGAGTGGTGTGATTTTATTTTTCTCATCACTTCTCACATCTAGAATGTGCTACTGTTGCAACCTTCTTTCTCTGTGAAACTCTTTTATGGAAACTGTTAAATATAGATGTTGGTGATCATAAGCTGCTGTTTTATATCTGAATCACCAGCATAATAAAGCAAGTCAAAAGGTCTTGTTTAAAGTGAATTATTACTTTTCCTGAATGTATGCCAGAGTGGGTTCCCACTTTTTTCCTGAATTTATGCCAGAGAGGACTGAAGTTTTATATTAAGTCATTTTCCAAGGTTAAATAGTAATCAGCAGCTTAACTGAGATCGCCAGCTGATATAATGAGAGATACCCCTTATTCCTCCATTTAGAACAGAAGCCTTCTGTCCAGCATGGAGTTGATACTATTCCAAATCCCATGCTGGCATGTTAGAAAAATAATCATATACTTTTTTTGGTGATTATGACACAATACAAGATCTCAATAAAAAGTTCAAAGCACTACTTCAGCATGTGGGGACTTTGGAGGTGAAGATACACAGAAGGTAAGAGGTTGTAAAAAAACAGAACTTTTCTTAAAAGGCCCTGAATGCCACCTCACCAACTTTTAAATAATAATATTAATCATAACAATAGGAAGAAGGATGTACATTTATATAGTGCTTTCCAGGAAAGTTGTGTCCATTCCCAAAGTGCTTTACAAACCATGAGACTAGTAGTGAAGTCACTGTAAACATGCAGTGTCAGGAATTTTGCTTATTAACAACCATATATTTTCATGAGCATTGTAGGCAACATTGCACCAATTTGTTTAGTGCACCTTTTGTGAAAATACTTATTTTTCATGAATTTCAGTGTAATTTCTTGAAATGGCTATATTATATTTAAACGTTCAATTTCTACATAGCAATACATTTGTTTTATGAAAATAATGTGCATTCTCATTCACTGTGTGCAAACTCAATAGTGTTACATAGCATAGAACTCATCTACTACAGATGTTAAGATGTGATATTGGAGCTAGTTTGTGCTGAAAGTGACCATTTTAATAAAACTTTACAGTTTTCACAATACCCTTTCCAAGAAATACTGTATGTACTTTCAGAAATGTGCAATATTTCTATACAAAACATGCTCAATCTCAATGAAAAGTGCATTTTTAGAGGGGGAGGGGGTGGAAGGTGTTTCCCATAAATTCTTTGTTGTTTACACTATACATATTCCAGTGTTGCTCAGCCACCTCTATGCATTTGAATGAGAGCTGTCAGAGCAGTTAGACATATAGAACTGCAATCTTGTTCAATCCTATATCACATAAAGTCTAAATATATATAAATATTGTCCTTTTGAAATCTGCTAGGAAAGTGTGGCAATTGTTTTTTATGTTATTGTTTCAGTCAGTGTACATACGAACATATGAAATTTGCCAGCAGATAAAGGCCTAGAGGTCTATCAAGTCTGCTAGAATGTGCAGCTAGCACCCCTTATTCTGCAGCTGCCCCTCCCTTCCCCTTCATTGACCCTCCCCCTTGTCCTGTCCCATCCCCTTTTGAAGCAGTCCACTGTTCTACTGGATACCACTTCTGCAGGTAATGCATTCCACCCAGCCACCACCCTCTCAGTAAAAAAGTGTCTCCTCATCTCCCTCCTGAACCTTCCTCCCTCCAGTCTCATATCATGGCCCCTGGAGTCCCTCCCCTCCCTTACTTTGAACAGCCCCTCTGTACCTGTCTTGTTTATTCCTTTCATGTACTTAAAGGTTTCAATCATGTCCCCCCATCCCTCCTCTCCTCCAATGAATACATGTTCAACTCCCTCAGCCTCCTCTCATATGATAAGTCCCCCAGCCCCTTGATCATCTTTGTCACCCTGCGCTGCACCCCCTCCAGTAACTTAATGTCCCTCTTCAGATATGGGCACCAGTACTGCATGCAGTACTCCAGGTGTGGTCTAACTAATGACCTATACAGTGGTAGAATCACCTCCACCCTCCTTGAGGACATACCCCTTGCAATACAACCCGGCATTTTGTTGGCCTTTGCAGCTGCCTTACTACATTGTGCCAAGTTGTTCATTGACCCTTTAATGAACACTCCCAGATCCTTCTCCTCCTCTGTCTGGGCTAGCTGCACTCCCCCCAGCTGGTAACTCCTCCTTGGGTTCTTCATCCCAAAATGCAGCACCTTGCACGTTTTGGCATTTAGCCCCAGTTGCCAGGTGTCTGACCAGGTTTCAAGCTTTGCCAGATCATCCTGCAACCACTGCCATCACCCTAGGTCATCCACCACTGCTCCTACCTTGGTATCATCAGCACACAGACTGATATTGCTCTTGATGTCCAATGATATGTCTGCAATGAATATCCCAAACAACATTGGTCCCAACACTGAGCCCTGTCGAACACCACTCTTCACTACCCTTGGGTGTGAGAGCTCCCCACCCACCACCACCCTCTGTTGCCTTCCCTGAAGCCAGTTCCCTACCCATCTCAACAGCTTTGCACCTGCCCCTGTGCCTACTAACTTACTTCCCAGCCTTCCATGTGGCACCGAGTCGAATGCCTTACTGAAGTCCAGATTCAGGACATCTACTGCATGGCCCCTGTCCAGTTGCCTAGTTAAACAGTCATAGAACTCCACCAAGTTGGTCTGGCAGGAACTGCCCCATATGGAGCCATGCTGTCTGCTGTCTTGTAGTTCTTTGGCTTCTAGGAGGGTCACCAGCCTTTCCTTCAGGATAGTCTCCATTAGCTTACCCATGATGGATGTGAGGCTTACTGGTCTGTAGTTTCCTGGTTCATCCTTGGGGCCAATCTTGTGGAGGGGCACCACATGAGCCATCCTCCAGTCCTGAGGTACACACCCTGAATGTAGTGAGGCATTAAATAGCTCTGCCAAAGGTCCTGCAAGGACCTCTGCCAGCTCCTTCAGTGCCCTCGGGAGGATGCCATCTGGGCCTGGCGCCTTATCCACCCTCAGTGCCTTCAAACCCTCTCGAACTCTGCCCTCCATGATTTCCCCATCTGTCACCCCCCCCGTTTCTGCCATTTCTCCCCCTTGGGTGTCACCCCCTCTTCTCTTTAGTAAATACTGAGCAGAAGTACTCATTTAGTGCTTCTGCCTCATCGCACCCTGCTTCCACCCAACCCCTCCTTCCTAATCCTTACTATGTGGTCCTTAGAGCCCTTTCTCCTGATGTACCTAAAGAAGTCCTTCTCACCCTTCTTAATGCCTTGTGCCAGCCTGAGTTCCGTAGATGCCTTGGCTCCCCTTACTGCCCTTGTCACCTCCTTCGATTCTGTCAAGTACTTCTCCCTGTCCTCCCCTTTCCCTGTTTTCTTGTACTTCCTAAAGGCAGCGCTTTTCCTCCTTACCTTTTCCATGACCTCCTTGCTCAACCAGCTTGGTTTCTTAGCCTTAGCCTTCTTGCTCTGAGTCTTACAGCAGGTTTTGGTTGCCTCCACTATCCCCAGCTTTATGAGCTCCCACCTCTGGTTAGTGTCCATACTAGGTTGAATTCTGGCCAGGTACCCTTTTACCACTTCCCCCATCCTCCCAAAGTTGGTCCTCCTGAAGTCCAGCACTCTTGTGCCAGATTCCACTCCTTACTTGCCCATATCCAATGTGAGCCATACTGAGTGGTGGTCACTCCCTGACAGTGGTTCCTCCACTGTAAGTTCTCTCACAAAGTCCCCATTTGCCTGCACAAGGTCAAGGGTATTCCCTAACCTGGTTGGTTCACTGACCATTTGTAGCAGGAAACTGTTCTGGAAGGCATCCAGCAGTACCTGATCCCTTCTGTTCCTGGTTGTTGGGGTACTCCATTCCACTTCTGGCATGTTGAAGTCCCCCACAATCACCACACTACCCTTCTTGCAAGTCCTCCTGATCTGTCCTGCTAGTTCCCTGTCTAGCTCCTCCATCTGAGATGGCGGCCTGTACACCACTCCCATTCTAAGAATCCTATTCTTGGAATCCTGGATTTGCATCCAAATTGACTCTGTACTACCCTCCTCCCCTTCCTCCCTTACACACTTCAGTCCTTCCTTCACATATAGTGCCACACCCCCTCCTTTTCCAATCACCCTGTCCCTACAAAATAACCTGTACCCTGATACAGACAGGTCCCAGTCATTGTATTGGGTGGCCCATGTTTCTGTGATTGCTGCAGTGTCCACCTCTCCCTCTGCCATGAGCACCTGTAACTGTAGTTTTCCCCCCAAGGCTCCTAGCATTAAGAGTAGCCACCTTCCACCCTTCCCCCCCATCCTGCCCTCCTTTACTAGCATCACCAATAGTACTTGCCATTTGTCCTTTGTCACTGTAATGGGGGGGGGGTAAGCTCATATGGTTTCCCAACCTATGGTCTCTGCATGTCTCTTGCCCAATTGCCACCCCCCGTTTCTAGTTTAAATTCCCTACTTCTTCTATGTACTCCTCCATCCTCTGTTTAGACACTTTCTTTCCCTCCGCACTCAAGTGTAGTCTGTCCTTGGCATAGAGACTACTGTTCTCCCAGGTCCCTCCCCACCCCCCAATAGTCATACCCTTTAGCACAACACCAGGTTCTTAGCCATCCATTAAATTCTCTATTCTCAGCTTTCTTGTTGTGCTTGCCTTGGGTACTGGAAGTATCTCTGAAAAAGTTACTGATCTTCCTGCCCCCTTACATACTTATCCTAGTTCCTCAAACCTCCTCTGGACTATATCTACTGTCTTGTCAGCCAGGTCATTCGTCCCAAGATGTATAATTAAATGAGGCTTGTCCCTACCTCTTCTAGCATATTTCAGAACAGATTGTCCCACCCTTTCCGCAGTCATTCCTGGCATGGCCTCTACCCAAATGTGACTATGCCTCTCCCCCTTGCTACCCCACCTGATTCCTCTTAGTATTGAGTCCCCCAGCACTAAGATTCCACCACTCTTACTCCCTGCTTGCTTCCATTCATCTCCCTCTCTCATTTCCGGCTCCTCTTCTTCCTCCTGTACATTATTTCCCCCTTTTGCCCCTGTTGCAATTCTCCCAGCAGAACTTTCCCCCGCTCCAGTTTGGTGCAGGCATTTATCAATTACTCCTCTAATTTCATCATTTCCCTCCTCCACCTTCTTCCTCTCTAGCAGTGCAAAACTATTTCCTGAAGACCCTTCACAAATGCCCACTCCCTCTCTCTTCATAGCAACCTGTTCTCTCCTTTCCACTCCATGACTTTTGCCACTTCTTTGCCTCCCCTCACAAGTTCCTATCTCCTCCTTCAATTTGTCTTTTGTCTCCTGACCTGGTTTCCCCGGCAATCATTCTTCCTGGCCTGGGTCCCCTTGTCCCTGCTTCCCTTCTTCTGACCTCACCACTGGTGGCTTAAATTGCCCTCTCTCATCTCCCATTCTTTCTCCCTCCAGTATTGGGCTAAACCCACCCCCAGTCTGCCTTGCCTGTCTTAGTTCCTCCTGCAGACCCTCAATCTCCTTTCTGAGTTTCTCTATGTGGTTGCACACTAAACATCCTCCCACACTCCAGGCAATTTTTAGAAAGATTGGTGCACCACAGTTGTTGCAGCCTACCACCCTACCCATTGCTGTTGTTGCCCACTAACGACCCCCCACCCTTCCAGATGCAGGATACCAAACACTCCCCAAGTCTCCCCTCTCCCCCTCTATCAGTGCAAAACATTCTTTTCTGAATTTCCCTTACCCCCTTTCTTGTACACGTTTAGATAGATTGAGCAACTGCTTTTTATATTCCTAACCATCCTGTTCAAACTCAAAAAGAGACTTTAAGTAGCTATTGCACAATCTTCTTCAAACTCCTACTCCTCCTTTCCAAAATGAAATAGCAATGCAAAGTAGTAACAATGAAAGCTCCTAGATTTGCAGTTACTTCCCTTCCACTGAGATAGCAGTCACCTCTTCACTCGCTGCTGTTCCTTTCCTGGATGTCTGCTTCTGCTATGATGGGTGCATATCCTTTGCCCATTTGAGGAAGAGTTGTCAGAACCTCTGGTATAAAGGAAATCATGGGCCAGGGGTGGGTGAGACCAACACAAGTCTTCCAGAAACAATCAGGTAGCTGAGGCCCCTGGTCAGACCATTAGCACCCTTCCCCCACTATGCACTAACCTTTGCAGCTAGTGAAGCTAGCAAAAATGAATCACAATTCTACTCAAAGCCCCCAAAATAGGTTTGCTATCAAAATAAACAGGTCTCCAATTCAAACAGTTTCACCAACAACACATCAAAATAGGCTTGAAATTAGAAGATATAGGTCTCTGATTCAAAGAAATAGCCCCAGTTAAATCACACCAAATAGGTTTTAAATCAGAGGAAATAGGCCTCTACAAATGTAGCGTGCTACACAGTGAAACATTAAACAAATGAGCTCTTTTATAGCCACCAAAACAGTTTTCAAAATTCCAACAGCCCCAAAACAATACCCTGCTAGCCCCTTAGAAGAAGTAAGGAAGAAAAGAAATAACCTTCTACCAAGTAAAATCCACAAGAAACAATGTAAAAACAACAAGAAGCTACTGTACTGTAACAAATCTGATCCTTTTCCTTCTAGTTCCTTCTGAGAAGCCAAAGCAATTTTGGCTTATTTATAGTACTTGTTTTGGAAGTATGAATTTTCATATTTCAGAACCATTAAGGAAGGAATTCTTTTTTTTGTGTGACTTCCTATAAATGCCATATAGATTAGAGGGTCTTGCATCCTGCTTTGCAATACCATAAGCTCACATAGCTGTAATAACAGTTCTGCAGCACTGAAATTCGGTGTGTATTGGAAGTGTCACCTTTAGCAGTCCTGGAAATGTTTGTGTTAGCCAGCTAGCAGGAACACAAGCCCAGCATTTCCTTAAATGCTGTGAAATTGTGTTACGTTTTTAATTTTAAAAGAAATATGTGACATTTCTTTTTGGATATTACCTGCCAGTAGGAATCCACTCCACACACTGCTAAAAGGAGGTCATGCTTCCTGTGCGGTTGCACAGTACATCTACAATGATGGTAGAGAGTTTGTCAGTGCTTCTGAATCATAACTACCAGTGTAAGCTCCTATTGGCCCCTGCCCTCCTCTGTTGACTGCCCATATGCCAGAGTGAAAGCATATTGGAGTGAGATGATAGATGATGGAGCAGGGTGGCCACTATGACCACGGCCATCCCAGTTTTTATAAGTGATAGAGCCTGGCCCTATCAGTTTTTGCAGTCCTGCTAATGTATAACTAGGGATGACTGTGCATTTAAAATGCAGCATGTGCAGTAAACAGGGTTACTTAGTAATCACTCCCTTCGTGGCTTGCAGCGTGTCAGCAGAATTTTGTAAAGTGTAGGCCTGAGTAATGTCGATGGTGGTGGGCTGGGGTCATGGCCTACTGAGTTAAGGCATACTGTTCCAACTTTAGAAATGAAAATAAAGGGCCAGGTCTTCTGTGAGGGGCATCAAGGAATAAGGTGCAGGGAGAACTGTCACTTTGTGTGGGGAGTTACAGCACATATTACACATTTGATCGAGAAACAAAATAAGGATTTCGGTGAGCTCATTCAACCTGGGGGGATTTATCACATTACATCCTTGGCCCAATCACTTCTCAGACCCTTCTGCCACCTATGTGTGAGACTGAAAAAAATATGGAAACATTTTAAAAGTTTGTAAAACATATACTTAAAAATTACAGAATTATTTTGATTGGCCGTTAGAATTCTGATAGCCTAAAGGGGGTTTAAAAGTTAAATTTATAGTAAATGCCATTTCTTTGGGGAAGCTTTCAGAGGCAAAATGAATTTTGGGTGTATGGAAATGTGAATTCTATATTTATTTTTTATTTGTTACTGTGCACCACACTTGAACAGAGGACTACAAATAGCCTTACTGTGCACTGGTGGATTGTATGAATTCTGGGTAGATAGAATTGTGAATTCTATATTTTCTTTTTATTTGTTACTGTGGACCACATTTGAACAGAGGACTACAAATAGCCTTACTGTGCACTGGTGGATAGTATGAATTTTGGGTGTATAGAATTGTGAATTCTATATTTCCTTTTTATTTGTTACTGTGGACCACACTTGAACAGAGGAATACAAGTAGCCTTACTGTACACTGGTGGATAATTTAAATTTGAATGCTTATGTTGTTGACTGAAATAAACAGATTCTTTGGTTGTTCACACTCTCTTTCTCACAGGGAACTACCACCCTGTTGGGGTACCATGAAGGCAAAGGAACCTTCTTGAGGAAGGTTCCGCCCACAGAGATGCCATGGGAATATAATTCCTTTAAGCTAAAGGTACCTTAGGAAGGAGCCCCTGCTGTGATGCAGGTGCCAGGGCTGTTGTCACCTGAGGTCCAGGTCATGATGCTCCAGCCATGACGACGCCCCTTCCCAGGCCACTGGGCTCTGTGCTACTGTGCATGGCACTTCCACTGGGTACCTCCACAGATCCATTTCACTGCAGCAGTGCCTCTGTTTCCCCCATGGCACCCCACTGTTCCACCAGCCCCCAGTCCCCACCTTCCATGTCCCCCCTTACTCACCGCCCTACCAAGCAGTGGCCCAGGGCCCTCAGATCAACTCCTGGCTGGTCTAACCTGAGCTCCCTTGTGCAACTATGGTGGGGCTTCTGTAATTCCAAATAAGGTGATGGTGCAACCCTGCCATGGCACATGCCCCCTTGTGACCTGGGGTAGGAGTGCTTCTGCCACGAGGGTAGTGCAAGGGAGCTTTGGTATATGGCATCTTGATTTTGACTTAGCCTGCATTTGAAAATTGGGATTGCCGTAAACTTTGATGAAAGGTGCCACTTGCATCTCAGCTGTTTAATGTAGGCACCTTTCGCCAAAGTTTTGCTTTTAAAAATTGAGCCCATGGTGTCTGTTCCTTCCCCACACATTAGCATGGGAGTAGGACAAAACAAATTCTGATGCATGCGACAAGCAAGAGGAAAACACTGTACTATGAGGATGCCTAAATCTCTGTGACATCAGTGTTAGTGCATTGATGACACTAAATTAGTTTGATGGAAAATATACAACAATGAGAGAATGGGTGTAGGATGGGGAGCCTTTGTTTCTTGCTGAACAGTTACCATGGTAGACTTTCCTGTGCTTTTCAGGCCCAAGACTTTTGTAAATACTCAGTGGCACTATCAATGGATAAATATGGGTCTCAAACTCACTAGAACCTGAAATAAACACCGGCTCCCTTGCTGACCCCTCTATTACCATTCAGTGTTGCATGTTACTTAGTGTTAGTTGATATTTCAGACTCCCTATTGTCATGTGTTCTTACATATTTGGGAAGGTTTCCTTTTATCTTTATTCTATTAAAGGGTACTGTAGTTAATCTCTTGAGTCATATACTGATTAAGCATCTGCTTTGAATTGTTGTAAGGTGATACTTAAGCAATATACCATGACAGGGTGTGAGGTGATGCTGGATTTACCCACACCAGAAATGGGTAAATCCTGGCATTACCCCACATCCTGGAGTGGCATATTGAGATTATACAATGTTACCCCTTTTTTGATAAAGAAAAAATGTCTAAAAACAGTTTATTTGTTATATTTTTAATTCTTTTTTATTATATTTATTACTCCATGATAAAAAATAGTCCTTGGTTGCTAGGGATGCATTCTTGGTTGTTAGGGCTGTGAGCTCATAATGCAGATCAACACATGCATGTTCATCTCCATACACTTTTTTTTTTTTTTTTGTATGTTTTACTTCAATTTATCGAACAGCTGATAAGTGAAAAAAATGTGTTTCTCTGGCTAAAACTGTGGCAAGGCAGGAGCAAGAGGTGGAACTCCAATATACAGCTGTACCATGCGATTCCAGGAAGAGAGATGGGAAGTACTCTGCCATTACCGGGATTGGTGCCTTTTCAGTCAGGAGTCGCTTAAGACTCTCACTGCGAGTATTTGTTTGTTTCATTCGGGCAGATGGTGCAACTGTTTCTCTGGCTAAAATTGTGGCAAGGCAGGAGCAAGAGGCCAAACTCCGATATACAGCTGTACCGTGCCATTCCAAAAAGAGAGACACAAAGTGTTCTGCTATTACCGGTGTTGGCGCCTTTTCGGTCGGGAGGTGCTTAAGACTCACACTGCCAATCTGTGTTTGTTTCATTTGAGTGGGCAGGGTCAATATTTTAAAGTAATTGTGGAGCTTAATTTGAAGAGTTATGGGGACTGAGGAATGGAGCTGTCAGTTCGGGTAAGCCGGGGGAGGAAAATGAGAGGTAATGATTTTATTTTCCATTTTTGAAGTCCGGGGTTCTATGATTGTGCAACTGCACTTACTTGTGTTGCTGTTAAAAGTGTTGCTTCTCTCCCCAGTTATGTGAGTGGGCTGGATTGTAACGGGAGTGGAGCAGCAGTTGTGCTGAGAGACAGACGTTTAGCGGTGATTCAAGATGGCTGGTTTATGCTGCTGACTTTGGGGTTTGGATGGATTTTGGAGACATGGCTGACTGGCACCTTTTCCAGTGGGATAATGCTAGGATTTACAACAGGGAAAAGGTGCCAGTCATCCAATCAAGTGACAGCATTTTTAAAGTCATTTTATAATATCATATCTGCAACACCTGAAGCTTGTTCTAAGATTCAGATGGGATACCCTTTTCAGGTGTATTTAGTTATATTAATTTATGGATCTTCTTCCCACTGAATGGCCATCTATTATTATGGAACTTTGAGAAGCCTTATGTTTCTGGATTTCAGGATGTACTGTATGTCCATCTTTCAGAGACATTAAACCAAATTCTTGTCTGAATGGTCTACTGGTTGTTCAGGTGGTCATTAAAGAGCTCTTTTCTCGGTGCACTACAAAACAGACATTCGGCTCCCTTACTTGAATGGCAGTTCCTCTATTGCAGTTTTAAAACCTTTTGTTTAGCTCCTAAGGAAGGGAAGGGATAGTATTTTGCCCCCAAGGGACTAGCCACTCGATCCCTTCCACTTCCTAACTCTCTGATCCACCCCCATGCTCCAGCATTTTGTGATGTAACTATAGGACCAGTGCAGGGGCATGCTCCATACAAGTCTAGGGAGCATCATTTTAAAAGCTATTTTCCCTATTTTAATTCAACTTTTTGTACAAATCAAAGCTATTATTCCAGTAACAAGGCCCTTGTTACTTGTATATTGGCTTCAATTCATACCAAATTCAGAATAAAATTGGGAAAATACCGTAGCTTTTAAAATGATGCTCCATAGATTTGCATAAAGCACACCCCTGTGCTGGTCCTATAATTACATCACAAAACATTTGATCACAGAGGTGGATCAGAGAGTCAGGAAGTAGAAGGGATCAAACAGCTAGGCCCTCGGGCGCAAAATACAATCCCTTACCTTCCTTAGGGGGTTAAACATAATGGGCTCAATTCTCAAAGGTGTCAGAATGCCACAAGCCCCAGGTGTGACAAAGAGATGGCACATGGAGTGTGCGGCATTCCATGGCTGGCAATTGAGATTCTCGATCCAGTACACCACATGCCATGAGTTAGACCAGCTTTCTGCCGGTCTAACATTGCATCAAACATGAGACCTTTTCACGGGGTTTGCACCAAATATTTGGCCCAAGCCATCATAATGGGGGTACAGTATCACAAATGCGTGCAACCTTTGAGAATTAGGCACAAGGTGAGTCAATATGTTCATCACAGCATTGGGTTTGATGCAGGGCTTGTCACAAGGCTGTGTCAAGCTTTGAGAATTGTGCCCAATGTTTGAAAACTGCAATGAAAGAACTCCCGGTAAGGTAAGGGAAATATTATTATTCTCCGTATTATGTAGAAATACTTTTTACAGAATTAAAAAAGAAATTCCAAAAAGCATTTCGGAAGCAGACTTGCCATTCTACACAAATTCCACCAGTGGAATTCTGCATTCCAATGTGAATAATTTTGAAATGCTTATATAAAATGCATTCTACAAATTCAAATGGCTTGGTATTTCCTTGACAGTTCCGTACAGCATTATTATCTTTAAAGTAGGTTTAATATATGGCATTAAACCTAGATTATAATTATTAATGTAGGCTTAATGCCCTATATCTTCCAGCCTATAAGTAACAGCCTGGGAGAGCGTCTCTGCTTAGAAAGATAGAAACATTGAATTTGAGGGCAGATACTTACTGCTTGGCCCGCCTAGTCTGCCCATTTTCCCAACCTGTTTCATATATCGCAGATCCGAAATAATCAGTGACTTACCTTCTCTTTCCTATCACTAGAGTTCCTTTATGTCTGTCCCATGAGTTTTTGAATTCCCGTAACATTTTTGACCCTACAACCTCTGCTGGGAGGCTGTTCCATGGATCCAACACCATTTCCATGAAAACATACTTTCTCACGTTACCCCTATGTCTACCCTCCCCACCTTCATATCATGGCCCCTTGTTCTTGAACATCTTTTTTCAGAAAGATGCTGCCCTCTTGTATCTTATTTACACCCTTGAGGTATCTGAAAATCTCTATCATATTCCCTCTCTCTCTCTCTCTCTCTCTCCTGTCCTCCAGGGAATACATATTGAGCTCCTCCAGTTTCCCCTCATATGACTTTTGGTGCAGACCCTACACCATTTGTGTTTCCCTTCTCTGAAACATTTCTGCTCTGTCTATGTCCTTCCAGAGATGTGGCCTCAAGAACTGGACACAGTACTCTAGATGAGGTGTCACCAATGTTCTATACAGTGGCATCACCACCTCCTTCCTTCTGCTGGAGATACCTCTCCCTATGCACCCAAGCATTCCATTGGCTCTCCTCACAGCCTTCTTACATTGTTTAGCAAACTTTAGATTATCAGATATGATTACTCTCAGGTCCCTTTTCCTGCTTGGTGGCTGTCAGTACTCCCCCCCCATCATGTACTCCTTCCCTGCATTTCTGTGCCCCAAGTGCATGATCTTGCACTTCTTTGCATTGAATCTTAGCTGCCACACCATTGACCATTCCTCAAGCTTGCTTAGGTCTTTTCTCATTTTTTTTACCCTTCCTGGAGTGTCAGCCCTGTTGTAGATCTTTGTGCCATCTGCAAAGAGACACATCTTCCCTTCCAGACCCTCTGCAATGCCCTAATATGATATTCTTTTGGGCATTGTAGATTTTGTGTGTGTGTGTGTGTGTGTGTGTGTGTGTGTGTGTGTGTGTGTGTGTGTGTGTGTGGTGTGTGTGTATCTGTATGTGCAGATGTTATTTTTCTGCCACAAACTAATAAAAAAGTTAAAAATAAAAAAATCATTAGTGCTCAATGACCAGCAAACTTTGTGAACATGAAACTCATGCTGAGATTGTTATGAGCTACTGTCTGGCTTAGTAAAAAACTGTATTTCTGGTAAAAAAATAACTATGCCAATGCAGTTTTCATTTTCTTTTTCAGTCAAACTGACATGCATAATATTGAAGCTTTAAAAGTAGTTCTTGCTACCTTGCAAAGTTCACCATGAAAAATGAAACATCCTGCTACAGAACAGTGATATTCACCATCAAAAACATTTGCTTGCGCCATCATAATATATCTGCAGTGTAAGTCCACTATTTACAGTCAAAAGGTATCCTCAGCAGTAGAGATTAATATACATTGTGAGTGGTACCCATCTTTAATGACTTGGCTCATACATTAAAAAATAGTTGTGAAAGTTGTTTATACAATGACTGTGAGAATGAATTATTGCAAATAAATGTATTCATTTTCATGTCTGATAGGTCTAACGTGGAAATAAACCACTTATTTCAATGTTAGGTGGGCCATCAGCATTCATTTACACTTTAGACTGGTCACAAAGAAGCTCTTAACCAATGGATGAACAGCTTGCATGGTGCCCGATGACATCGCAGTGGCCTCTGAGTTAAACCGGTGTCGCATCAGTACAGCATATCAAAAATAGTGAGCACAATTTAAGCCCAGCAGTATGAGCACCAGGAAAGACAGCGACTGAAAACTTCAGTAAAGTGCCAGAATACCGAAACCTTAGTGGGGTGTAGACTTCATCTTCAAGTATGTATATTTAAGTAAGGGACTGTTAGGTGTGAAGCCCAGTTTGTAAACTTTTGAGTCAGTCAGACTTTTGATTTGTCTGAAGCTGAGAACCTTGCTACACTGCAAAGAACAAACTATAACTTCATTTAGGAGTTGGAAACTTGGTAAGGCATAATATTGTAAAACAGGGGAGCTGCGCTTTCTACAAAAAGTTTCATTTTTTTTCCCTTATTGGCAATAAGCAGAGAATTGCAGGATTCCATTAAAAGTGTAGTAATTTTATAACCAGAGGGAGTGAGATACAACTGAATTTGCTTGATTGTTGGGGTTATGACCTAGGATTTGGAGGGATATTTTTGCAACATTTTAAAAGTGTCCTGCTGGCTGAGTAGTTACGTTTTTATCCCTGGTTTCACTGAAAGATTTTGTGTATTGGAATCAGACATAGCAGCCTGCCTACATTGAAAGGCCTGCTTACATCACAGGTGCCACTAGTCAATCAATTGGCTTAATTCTTAAGATTTTCAGTGCAGGAAGAGTGTAAAGCACAGCTGACTTATTTTGGGGCTGACCGCTTTCAGAGCACAAACCACCAGGCTGTTTTGGGGCTGGGGGTTACCTGTGTCTGACTTGGATGTCTGGATTTTTCTCTGTTTGATTAGCAGGGTATTTTCTCAGTCAAATTGTTGTGTAGGGCATCTTGCTGACAGGAAGGCACTCATCGCAGTGCTGGGTCAGAACTTTTAGCTGATTGTTTTGTGAGGGCACAGTTTAGGCCCAACCCTTCCCACCCTCACCCCACCCACCCCTGGAAATAGTTCCTTTATACCTGGGGTTCTCACATCATTTCCTCAAGAGTGCAAGGCATATCACTGTCATATCCTCTCAGCACACTGCACTGTCAATATAAGCATACACATTGTATAATATATATATTTCATATAACAAACCAATCACACACACACAAAGAAAAAAGTAGATAAACATGTGGGGAGTAGTACAATGTAATGGCTGTGGGGCAGCAGTCTTCCGGGAGTCTTTCTGGAGGCTGAGATGCTGCCCTATTTGCAGACAACTCTCTGCCCTGAGGGAGGAAGTTGCCCGTCTTCAGGCCATGCTGGACAGTAGTAAGGGAACCTTCCCCCCAGGCCACACTGGACAGTAGGAAGGGAACCTCCCCCATCCAGGGAGCACCAGAGCCACCACCACTACCTCAGAGGTTGCGAAGAAAACACAGCAGTTGGACCACAGTGGGCTCAGGAAGGGTGAGGATGGTGGAACAGAGGCACACCCAGTCAGTTGTTCCACTCCACAATCCATACACCATTCTGGGGGAGCATAGCTCCCCAATGGATGCACCCGCAGAGGAGACTAAGGAGGCTGAGGACAGCTGTCACAAGGGAGGCCCACAGGAAGGAGACAGAGGACACCACAAGGAAAGGAAGCAGCTCCTTGTGGGGGACTCCATTATTAGGGGATAGAAATGGGGGGAGCAGGGAAAACTGAAGTAAGGTGCCTGCCTGGTGCCATGGCTTGGAGGGACAGGAAGCGCATCCTCAGGATCACGGGAACAGCTGCACGGGAGTCTGAGCTGGACGTCATTGTCCACCTAGGGACAAATGACTTGGCTCATCATGAGATTAGAGCAGTGCAGAAGGACTTTGTAGAATTGGGGAGGGGCCTAAGACAAGTAGCACACACAGTATCCTTCTCAGAGGTGCTGTCTGTCAATGGCATGGGTGAGGCGAGGGTACTTTGCACCATGCAGTTTAATGAATGGTTGAAAAATGGTGTGGAGCACAGGAGTTTGGCTTCATTGGGGACTGGGGTTCCACCTGAGGACACCAGCCTATACTGGCAGGATGGTCTGCATCTGTCCAGGAAGGAGCAAGTCTTTGAGCAATCGGTTTAAATGCTTCATTGGCAAGCTTTTAAACTAGTCAAGGGGGGAGGCACTGATAAACAGCAGGAAAATCCCAGCCTCTCCCTACAAAACAGGGTACTAAATGAGAAAAATACCAAGTTAGAAAGGTCAGTGGGGGATGCTGCAACAGAAGGTAAAGCCATCAAAAAATGGAGAGCAATGAGTACCAATGCCTGTAGCCTGAGTAACAAGCTTCCTGAATTAGTGGCCTTGATGGAGGAGGAACATCTGGATATTGTGACAGTCACAGAAACATGGTACACACTAAACCATGACTGGGATGTAAACATACCAGGATACACTATCTACAGGAGGGACAGGGAGGGTAAAAGAGGAGGAGGAGTAGCTCTTACATAAGGAAGGAATTAAAGCAACAGAACAAAAGGGTAAACAGGGAGGAGAAGAAGCACTGTGGGTAAATTTGAGACCGCAATGGCACCACAATCCGCACAGGGTTAGATATAGACCTTCTCAGGGGAGGAAATGGACAAGGAAATGATAGAAAGTATACTTTAGAATGGCAGAAAAGGGAGATATTGCTGATGGGTGATCTGAATATGCCAGATGTTAACTGGAATGCAGTTGCAGCAGCCACTTCTAAGAGTGGGTTATTCTAGATGCCCTACAGGGGCATGCCTTAGACAACTAGTATTGGAGCCCACTCCGAGAGGGAACAATCTTAGACCTGGTTCTCTCAAATGGAGATGAAAGAGGATCACAGATGTAGAAGTGTGTAGCCATCTGGGAACTAGCGAGCATCGAACAGTATGGTTCACAATAAACACAGCAATAGAGTCAAGCCATACAAAGACAAAGGTTCTGGATTTTAGGAGGGCTGACTTTGTCAAAATGGGTGAGTGCCTAAGGAATGCACTAGCAAATGGGCAGGAAGGAGGGGTGGAAGAACAATGGGGAATAATAAAAACTGCCATCACAGAGGTAACAAGCCTTTGTGTAAAGCAAATAAACAAAACAAAACGAGGTAAGAAACCACTATGGTTCTCAAAGGAAGTGGCAGTGAAGGTTCAAGAGAAAAGAAAGCATTCAGGAAGTACAAGGAATCACAGAAGGAGCAGGACAGAGAACTGTATCAGTTAAAGCAAAAGGAAGCTGGGAAGACAGTCAGAACAGCAAAGGCCCAAACCAAGGAAAAGATAGCCAACCCAGTTAAGAAGGGGATAAACCTTTTATAGGTACATCAGGGAGTGAAGGAAGACCAAGGAGGGATAGTGAGGCTTAAAGGGGAGGGAGGGTGGGCAGAGGGTGACTGTGAAAAGGCAGAGATACTAAACAAATATTTTTGCTCAGTATTTACAAAGGAAGAGGGGGAGGTACCTAAAACAAACAGTAGAAACACTCTGGATACAGAAGTTGATACCAGCCCATTTACAGAAGAAAGGGTTCTGAAAGAACTTTTAAAACTGAAGGTTGACAAAGCAATGGGGCCTGATGGGATTCATCCCAGAATTCTAAAAGAACTAAGGGTAGAACTAGTGACACCACTGACTACCCTCTTTAACAAATCATGGGAGGATGGGGTGGTACCGAAGCACTGGAGGAGGGCAAATGTGATTCCCTTCACAAAAGTGGGAGCAAGGCAGAAGCAGGAAACTACAGACCTGTTAGTTTAATCTCAGTGGTAGGGAAAATGATGGAATCACTTCTGAAGGAAAGAATTGTTGAGTATCTAGAGGCCAGAGGGGCACAGGACCCAAGGCAGCATGGATTCACAGCGGGAAGGTCATGCCAGACAAATCTGATAGATTTCTTTGACTGGGTGACCAAAGTAGTTGATCAGGGAGGGCTGTGGACATGGCCTACCCTAGACTTTAGCAAGGCATTTGACACAGTCCCACACTAAAGATTAATATACAAGTTAGCCAGCCTGGGAGTGGGTCCCAAGATGACAGCCTGGGTAAAGAATTGGCTGGGAATAGGACACAGAGAGTAATAATAAATAGAGTCCACTCTGAAAAAGGGGGTTAGTAGTGGGGCACCAGGTTCAGATAGAATTAGTCCTCTCAATGTCTTTATTTCTACATTGCAGAGGGACTGAAGGAAAAGTATGTCTCTTTGTAGATGACACAAAGATCTGCAACAGAGTTGATGCACAAGTTGGGGTGGAAAGGATAAGAAGGGACTTGGCAAGGTTAGAGGAATGGTCAAATGTATGGCAGCTTAGATTCAATGCTAAGAAGTGCAAGGTAATGCACCTGGGAAACTAAAACCCAGGGGAAGAGTACACAATGGGGGGTGAGATACTAACAACAACAAAAATGGAAAGGTACCTGGGGTTAGTCATATCAGATGACCTAAAGGTGGGCAAGCAATGTGAGAGGGCAGCAAGGAGGGCTGGGGGGATATTGGGATGCATAGGGAGAGGCATCACCAGTAGAAAACAGGAAGTTATTATCCCTCTGTACATACAGCTAGTGAGACCCCATCTGGAGTACTGCGTGCAGTTCTGGAGACCCAATCTCCGCAAAGACATAGACAGGATGGAAGCTGTCCAGAGGAGGGCAACTAAAATGGTGCAGGGTCTGCACCGGAAGACATATGAAGAGAGACTTAAGGAGCTTAATATGTATAGCCTTGAGGAAAGGAGGGAGAGGGAGGACATGATAGAAACTTTCAAGTACCTCAAGGGAATCAACAAAGTCCAAGAGGGTAGCATCTTTCAAAAAAAGAGGTGTGCAAGAACAAGGGGGCACAATTTGAAGATAGAACGGGGCAGCTCAGAGGTAATTTAAGCAAGTATTTTTTCACAGAGAGGGTTGTGGATGTATGGAACGGCCTTCAGAGGAGGTTGTGGAGTCAAAAACAGTGGTGGAATTCAAGCGTGCATGGGACAGTCATAAGGCAATTCTAGGGGGTTGGGGTAGGAAGAAGTAGGCTGCTGGTTAACTAGGATCTGCAGCTTATCCATCAGGTAGGGAAATGGGCTGACTTGGTGGGCCAAGTGGTCCTTATCTGCGTCAAATTCTATGTTTCTATGTTGCATGGTGTTCATTCACTTTTTACTGTTCTGACGTTTTGCTGAAGTTTTCAGTCGCTGTCTTTCCCGGTGCTGATATTGCCTGGCTTAAATTGTCTTCGCTATTTTTGATATGCTGCTTTGACATAGAACTGGTTAAACCCTATACTGCACAGCACAGCATGTTAATGGCCAGACAGTTAAAGACGCTGCCATGCATATATGGCAAACAATCTGCATCAGTGACGCTACATCTCCATAAATAGCAAAATCCATTTGTATTGTGTAGTTTTAAAACATGGCACTAAAAACATATCTTTATTCTCCAAAATAGCACCAATCACCACTGCTATGGTGTATGTGTATGTGTCTATTATTATTTAAGCCAAGAGAGAGGAAGAAGCCTTTGTCATTATATTATTTATTTGGGTCATGGTGAGCCCAAAATAGAACAATTTAATGGTCAGTGCAAAAAGACTGAAGCAAGTTTTACCCTGGAATGACATTGACAACAAAGCCAAGTTTTAAAGAAATACCAAATTACTTTATGGCAAGCATGGGGGTGGCTGTGCTTTTTATATATAAGACACTTTCCAAGTCCAACCTCTCCCCTCTTCCCAGCTGGACCATGGAGCTCAAGCCCTCTTCTTGAAAGACTTCGTCAATGCAGCCACTGCTCTACTCGTTGTCACCTCTGTATACATCCCCACCTCACAACCAAAAACTGGCATTTCACTCTAACCTAAACTACCACTCCCACCTGCCCTCAAAAAATGAATGCATAACCCTTGGTGACTTCAATGTCAACTGGTTATCTAGCTCCTCTTCCTCATACAAAGGTGCCATCACCGCCTTGGACCTCACACAAGTCGTCACCACTCCCACTCGTCACAATTCAAGGACCAGGTCCACCTCTCCCCTGGACTTGGTCCTCACCAACTTTCACAACAGACATATCAGTATTTGTGGTAGAACTGTGTTCTACCAGTCCGCATGCCAAGGAGGAGGGATGTCATGTTTGTTCTCTTGTTCTTCTTCCTATATAAATTTGTTAGCGTAACAGTGCTCCTGAATGCCTTTCCTATTCATTTCTTCAACTGACATAGGTTGGCCACCTATGACAGTCCTTACTTTGTCTTTCTGAAATCTTTTTCCATATTTGATATTTCTTTTTCACCTTACATCCCTTACCTTGACCTCCCATAACCTTGCTTTAAGTGAAGAAAGTACAGAGATGGCTAACTTGCCAGATTTATTTGCTGGCTGATTTAAATAAAGTACTGTATAGCATTTTGAAAGTGCTAGTAAATAAAGTGTTCATGTGCAGCAATAAAGTGTCAGGTGTTTATGTGCAAATGTAAAATTCATACAAATATTATGCATAACAAACATTATTAAAGGGATATTGTCATAATTAATTAGAAATAGGAGATGTTGAGAAAGGGACTTCTGGTTGGCAAGTGGAAATTTAAAGAATGAATACAGTTGAGACTTGCCTTGCCCCCCCCCCCCAAGTTCCCCTTATATTTCTGAAAATGAAGTATTGTATAAAGTGACTGGGTAGACAGGGGCAGCAACCTATTTTTTCTTTCTGTTCCCTTCCCTGCTGCTCTCTGCCCTATCTGTGATCTCAAAAGTAAAGAGGAGCCACAAACAATATTAAGATATGAGGTAGGTGGTTCTCTTGCCATTTATTTTCAGAAACCCCAAATCCAAGCAGGCCAAAAGAAAAGTTTGAGCCTATGGCTTGCAAAAGCAGCTATCAGTAACACACACATGCCTCATTTTGTTTGTTAGTATTTAGTATGAAGCTGAAAATAAGGTAGTTTGTGAAGAAATAGTACAATGTTTCTTTAGAAAATAAATAAAAAGGTACAAGAGCTATATAATTAGCTGTGCTTTGATCAGGGATAAGGAGCAAAGGCTTTTGAACATGTAATATTTAATGTAAGCATTTAAAACCTCCTTTACTGTTTTACAAAATGTCGTGCTGTAAAACATCCATTTTTCTGCACCCTACCCATTCACCTGTGCAAGGCTTACCTGTAGTCAGGAGCTGATGGAATGATTTCCTATAGGGAAGGCAGCGCCCGCTAATGCCCTACTTTATACTACAAAGTGCAGTCACTCTCAAGAGAATGGGAGGGGCTAAGACTCATTAGTACCTAATTTGTTATTCATGGCTGTTTTAGTAGTCTTATATGTCTGTTGTTTCCACATTACCTGCCTGATGTTAAAGCTAAACAGAATGGTTTATGCTTCTGGGTCATTCTGCCTAATGTTATAAAGACAGGGATAGAAAGATAGAGAAGCAGCTTAAGTGCTTAACCACCTGACTAATAATGTCATGAGTTGCAGAGTATATAAACTGACCACCAGGGGTGAAATTCAGATAGGTGGGCCAGTCTACTGCTGTCCTCAGAGAGAGAGAAGGTATGTGTGTTACTACACTGTACTGAGTTTAAAGCTAAGTTAGAGACCAGACTAGAGAGTCAGTCTAAGTCTAAGGGTTAGGACCTCAGAGGAACGAGAGTGGCTTGAAGCTGAACTAATGACAATCTTCTCTTCTGAAAGAATTTGAATCATTTGATGAAGTGAAAAAATAAAATGATAAATGCCATCCTGGCATTTTTTATGCACTGATTGTTGTTGTCTGCCTGCAATTTGTCTCCTGAACCAATGACCCTACGACAGTATCTCAGTCCTTCCCAATAGCCTGAGTGACCACTCTCCTGTGCTCTGCTTATGGTCCTCCAGGATCATTAGCCCCCCCACCCAAAGTCTCCTTCTGACGTAGGCTAAAACCCAGAAACCTCAAGCACCTAAAGTGCCATCTTGCTCTTTAAGACTGGTCCCCCATAAACACTGCCCCCAACATGGACTCAGCGTGTGACTACTTCATCCACTCCTTTAATTATGCATGTGACCTATTTGCCCCTTTTACTAAGTGACTAATCAAAGACCACTCCACCCCATGGCTCTCCAAAACACTCCTTGACCTGATGCTCCACTGTGATACCCTCTGGCAAATTGTCATTGACGCTGGCAGGCCAGATGACAGACAATGCTACCATGCAGCAAGGAAAAAATGTACTTGGGAAATGTGCAAAGCTGAAGCCAAACACTACAGGGCTTCACTTAGTAAGTCTTGGGGCCAGGGCAGAACATTTTGGGACAATCTTAATGAGCTCTGTGGAAAAGCTGTGTCCCCCCAACCCTTTGCAACTTGACTCAAATGGCACTGCTATTACTGACCCCAGACAAATAGTTGACACCCTTAACTCCTCCATCACGAACCTCAGCAGTATACTACCACTGCACTTCTTTTATCCTCCAACCTCGCCCACTCCCTCTTCCCATCCCCCCTTTTCACTTCAAAGCTTTGTCCACCAGTGATGCCAAGCCTTACCTATTAAAGGCCATAGGGAGCTTCCGATTTAGCAACAACTCCCTAGATCTCAAACTCTTGAGCCTAGCCCTCAATGAACTTCTCACCCCCCTTACTTCCCTTCTTAACTGCTCCCTTTGCCTTAGCCAATTCCCAGCCAAGTGGAAAGCCACCTTAGTTACCCCTATCCACAAAGGAGGTGATCTGACCTCTGCTGGGAACTATTGTCCCATCTCCATCCCCCCCCCCAAGGCACTGGAGAGGAACATTTCAAACCAGCTCACAGAACATCTCTCAAAGTACAATCTTCTTTGTCAAGAACAACATGGCTTCTGCAAAGCTCACAGCACAACTTTGGCTCTGATTGAATTCTTCTCAGCCATTCACTCTTCCCTTGATAAGGGTCACCTGGCCGGTGCAGTCTTCAAGGACTCGTTGAAGGCTTTCAACACGGTAAATCACTCCCTTCTCCTGGAAGTCCTCCCCCTCTCAGGTCTTTCCCAGGATGCATCCAACTGGTTTGCCCACTATCTAACAGAAGGATCTCAACAAGTCAGGATTGGAAACACACTCTCCTCCAGACTCCCTGTTAGATCTGGTGTTCACCAGGGCTCCATTCTTGGGCCACTTCTTTTTAACCTATTTCTAAATACTGTCCCTAGTGGCTGCTCAGGCAAAGTACTACTTTACGCAGATGACACTGTTCTTTTCACCTCCCACTCTGACCCTCTCACACTCCAGGTATCCCTTCAGAAAGCCTTCTCAGATGCAGAATCCTGGTTCGCTGAACACTGCCTAGTATTAAATAATAAAAAGACTAAATGCATGTTATTCTTCCATCACCAGAACAAGCACAAAGGTCATCCCCTGCTTATCCTCAATTTCCAGTATCAGCCCCTTGACCGGGTTGATACTTTTAAATACCTTGGTATTACATTGGACACCTCTCAACTACCATGAGCACATCCATCTCTTCTGCATGACTGTCAACACCAGACATGGCCTTCTTTATAGACATAAGCACTGTCTCACTTCTGAAGCCCTGCGCCTGGTGGTCTCCTCTTCAATGCTCTCACTTACTGACTATGGCATCCTACTCTATGGCGCTGCCAACAATTCCTCTCTCCATAGAATTATAGTTGCTCTGAACAAAGCCTGCTGACTGGTCCTGGTCTGTGACCACAACACTCACACATGCACCCTTTACAGTCTCTCTAACTGGCTTAATTTCGACAACAGGCTGAGGTATCAAACCTGCCTCCTCGCTAAAAACATCTCCTCTGGTCTTTCACCCCTAGGACTCTCCCCTCTGTTACAACCAGCCACTACTCTCAAAGCTACCCAACTTTTCTCCAAGCCCCTTTTCTGACTCCCTTGAAAGTACCTCCCTCTTCCAAAGATCCTTCAGATACAGAGTCCTGCAGTGGATGAACGCCCTTCCCAGTAACATAGCCACTGAAAATAAATTGGGACATTTCAAATCTCTCCTCAGGTCATTTCTTGTATCTTCCAGCTCCTGTGACTGCTACTAGCTAAGATGCCCTCAGGTCACACATGGTATCCTTCAACCCCTGTGACTGCTACTAACTTAGTTACCCTCTCCCCACTACCTTTTTCTCCCTCCTGTTTTTTCCTAACAAGGGATACTCTCCTGCCCTCTTGCTTGTGCCCCTTCCCACCACCCTTCCTTTACTCCTTACGATGGTTGTTTCCATCCCCTCTTTCCCTCCCTCCTGACAAAGGATTTTCCTCCTGCTCTAGACTCTTGACCCTTAGACAGCATTAGTTTATAGCTACAATATATTAGAAATTATTTTTTTTACTTTGTAACTACTTTGTTTGACTTATTCCTACTATATATTGCATTCCCTGTGTCTTGTATTCCTACATAATGTTTAGATTTCGCTTGATTTCTATAAGCAACCTATGATGCATTATGTTGTGCAGATACCTGCTGCTGTACATTACTGTTCCTTATTGATCTGAATATTGTTCTATGACATGGAACCCTTGTAAAAGATTCCCTATGTCAAAGGTATGTCTGATTCTTCTCAATAAATAAATAAATAATGCAAAGCATCATGCGGAAGTATGTGCATGGTTATTTGCATTTACTTCCTGCAAAGGACATGGCAACTAATACCTTGCAGGATGCTGCAGACTACCCAGCCCTTCCTGGTGCTCCCAGACCCAAGTTTTTCTTTCAAAGACTAACCCCATGGACTGTAAAAAATACCTACAAAAATTCACTGTTAAAACTATAATTGGCTCTGACTTAGTGGACATGGAAATGTTTAAACATTAAAAATGTTTGGAGGCAATATAGCGTAGTGGTTAAGTGCACTGATCTGCAAACCTGGAGACCTTGGTTTAAATCTCATCAGCCCCCACTTGCATACTGTGTGACCCTGAGCAAGTCACTTAACTTTCTTGTGCTCCCAGGTTGCACCTGGAAACAAGCTCTGGCTTAGTGTGCCTTTCCTGATTAAACAATGTCCCCTTCCCTTCCCTTCCCATCCCCTAAACTGGCCATAGACAAGCTGGCTTTTATTATAGAAAACATTCAACTTCTCACTCCAATTTGACTATCTCCCAGATGTCTGGAAAAAAGCTAATGTAGATCCCATATTCAAATCAGGGGTCATGCAGTTGTCTTTAATTACAGACCCATATTAATCCTCTCCCCTAAGGCCTTCATGAAAATCGTTAGTGACCAGCTGATGGACTATATCACAAAGCATGATCTCCTGGCCACTGAACAACACGGCTTTTGGGAAGTTGCACAGTACAACCACTGTTCTCACTGAGGATCTCCATGTAGCTTTGGACAAAAGGGACTTTGTAGGTGCTGCCTTCCTTGACCTATCTAAGACCTTTGATTAATAAATCATGGTCTCCTGCTGAAGAAATCCTGGTTCTGAGCCTGTTGACTGAAACTATATGTCTGGTTCACAGAGCCCCTGACTAATAGGACCCAAAAAGAAAGGTGTGGTGAAGGGTACTATGGGTTACAGACTATGACAACTGGAGTACCCCAAGGGTGTATTTTTGGACCCTTTCTGTTCAGCCTGTTAACAATGTCTCTGGGTTCCGTGACTACTTCACAACTCTAATATGTGCAGAAGACAGTAATTTTTTTGCTACTCACTAGGGTCTAGCAACCGTTGAAAAAAATCTCCAACATGCCTTTAACAAGGCGTGCAGCTGGTTCACAACAAATTGCCTTGGCATTAACTCCAAAAAACAAAATAATACTGGTTTGGAGTACCCACAACCTAGCGGGAATCCAGGGTTGTGCATCACCACACCTAAAGGGGATCCTATCAAGCAGGTTCAGATCTTCAAGTATTTGGGAATATATCTGGATGCTATGCTGTCCTTTTTCCTGCATGTGGACTCAGTAGTTAAATGCATCTACCAATGCCTTGGCTTGTTCTACAGAATCAGACTAAATTTTGCCAGTGAAGTCAAAAAACTACTAGTCTCCAGTCTCATCATCTCTGTCATAGACTATGGCTCAGTGGTCTATTTGGCTGCTAATAATACTGTCCTGGAGAAAATCTGTGTTGCCTTTAACCAGGCCTGCAGACTTGCACTTAACTTAAAACCCTACACCCATCACTGAATCCTCTACTCCACCTCTAATAAACACTCGTTTCACCTCAGAACAACTTTCCAGTCAGCATTTACGTGCAAAAGCTTGCTGCTAGGCCAAATGCTCATGGTTCAAAACCTTTTCATCCTGGTTGACCATAAATCTGCTCTTCGCCACGTGGGGGACAATTTTTTTTATATATTTTTTTTTTAAAGTTTTACCAGGAAGGCATACTGAGTGGTGCAACTCTTGATTCCAAATGTGTCCTGTGGGTGGGGAGACTGGAGAGCAAGCAATAAAATAACACTAGTTATACATAGTGTTACAATATCGAGAGTACACTAGGTGCAATGACATATGTGCAGCAAGTGGAAGCATAAGCAACAGATCCATAGGCAGAAGAATTTATAATACATACAATGTCTTAGAATTGCACAGTGGATAAGTGCAGCAGCGTAGGATATTTAACTACACATACATAACACTATCTTAGTCAGGGAGAAGGTGGGACATATGGCCGCCTTTGGAGCTAGGAGCATGAGCAGGAGGAGGAGAAACACATCTTGAGGAGAGAGTTGAGCTGATGAGTGTAGGCAGAGATCCTAATATCTTCTGGCAGGAAGTTCCATAATTTAGGCATACGGTACATGTAAGCAATTTGTCCTTTAGAGGAGGACATATGTGGGACAGATAGACACTGGGAGTCAGTGTTCCAGAGACAGTATTTAGGTGGAGGTTGGGCCATAAGGGCAGCTGCAAGGTAAGGGGGAAGGGACTGGGCCCAGAATTTCACTGTTAACTTAGCACAGTGCACCCGTCTCTGATCCTGGAGTGAGGGTAGGTCTAGGGACTTGTAGAGGTCACAGTGATGGGTTGTGGGAGGACAGTCCAGGGCAAAGCAGCAGCAGAAAGAATGGAAGAGAGGATCAAGTCTGGCTAAGGAGGACTTTGGAGCCACGCTGTAGACTATGTCACCATTGTCAAAAATAGGGAGGATCATTTTCTGTACAATTGCTTTGCGGGTTGGCAGGGGGATGCATCCACTGTTCTGATATAATGCGCCCAGCTTGGGGAGCAGCTTTTTGTGGATCGCGACAATATGAGCAGAAAAGTCAAGGTGCTGGTCAAGCCAGACCCCGGGGTATCTGAAGGTGGTGCAGGCCTCCAGGGGGCCCCATTGATGATGTGAAAAGTAGGGGTGGGGTGGAGTTGGGAGAGTCTTTGCCTCATGCCGAATGTTAGGGAGACAGTTTTATTGGGATTAAGAAACAACTGGTTTGAGCAGAACCAGAGCTGAATAGCATTGAAATCCAGCTGGAGCCTAGAGGCCACTTCGCCAGCGGAGGGACCCGTAGCATACAGTACAGTGACATTGGCGTATATGTGAATGGAAGTGTTTGAACATACCGAGGGCAGGTCATTCAGAAAAATGGAGAAGAGTAACGGGCCACGGACCAAGCCTTGGGGGACCCCAATAGTGACAGGAAGGGGGACAGAAGTGTGAGAGCCAATTCTTAATGCTTGTGACCAGCCCGCCAGGTAGGAGTGGAACCAGCTGGTGGCAGCTCCTGAGAGATCAGTATGTGAGAGTTTAGATAGTAGAAGGGAGTAGGAGACAGTGTCAAAAGCCTTTGCTAGGTCGACACAAAAAGCTGAGTTGGTGTATCCATTACCCATGCCAGTGAGGATGTCGTCGGTGAGCCTTAGTAAAGAGGTGATGGTGGAGTGTGACTTCCTAAAACCTGACTGAAAGTGTGAGAAGAACGGGGAGGAGTCGAGAGATGAGGATAGTTGGGCCAGAACAAGTTTCTCCTATAATTTGGTGGTTTAGCACAGTGGTTTAAGGCTCTGAGCTACAAATCTGGTGACATCCAGCAGACCAGACCTGGGTTTGAATCCCACATCTTCCACTTACATACTGTGTGACCCTGAGCAAGTCACTTAACTTTCCTGTGCTCCCAGGTCATGCCTGTAAAAAAGCTGTTAGCTTACTGTGCTACTCCTGGTTAAATAACTAAAAAACAAATAGGGAGCAAGGAGATAGGGCAGTAGTTGCCCGGCGAGGAAGGGTCACTTCCTTTGGGGAGAGGGATGACTGTGGCACACTTCCATTCAGATGGGATTGCAGCAAGTGAGAACAAGAGATTGAAGAGGGCAGCCAGTGGGTGGCGATGGCTGGAGCAGATAGGTTTAACATTTTGGAGTCCAGTCCTAAGGGGCATTTACCTTTGGAGGGATTCGGTTCCCACAGGGCTTTTAGCACTTTGTATGGGCATACCTGACAAAATGAGAAGCAGGATGCCATGGGGCGAGTGTAATTGGAGGAGGAGGGCTCTTGGTGGGGTGCGGGAGAGAGGATGCACAACTAGTGAAAAATGTGTTAAACACTGAGGCCACATCACCTGAATCCATGATGATGGTGCCTGCTATATTTAGGGCAGGGTGGGTGGCTGGGCAGGGGGGGAGAATAATGATTTAATTGTTTTCCAGAATTTTGCTGGTTGATTTAGATTTGTGTGGAAGGAGGCCTTGAAGTGGTTAGCTTTGGACTGTCGAATAAACCTAGTACAGGAATTACAAAGTGTGCGGCAGTGTTGGTATGCCGACTGGGTGCCAGTTGCCTTGTACGTTTTTCATGCCTTGTCCCTGATGTGGCATTGATCTAGACATTTGCAGTGACTCAGGGCATGTGGGCACCCCTTAAACGGATCCTTCTAAGTGGAGCATAGTAGTCTCAGATGGCAAGGAATTTAGACTTGAAAAGTTCCAGGGCTGAGTCGATGGAGGATGAACTTGGGATGAAAGACCAATCAGTGGTTGTCCAGTCATTTAAGAGTGCTTCAAGGTCTAGGGGTTTGTAGGACCTAGTGAGTTGTGTTCATGGGGGAGGTGCCCAGGGCCTTAATATTTTCCTTACCACGTAAATCATGTGGTGATCACTTAAAAAGTCATGCAGGAGTCCAGCTTCTAGAATTCGATGGGGGGGGTAAGGGCCCAGTCCAGGAGGGAATGATTCTGTGATTTATGATTCAGGCATGTGGGTTCTGTGATTTGTTGGGATAGATTTAGTGCAATCACTTGGCTTCTTAGCTTTGAGTTAGCATTTGAGAGCCAATTAAAGTTAAAATCCCCAAGGATGTGTAGCTCACCCCCCGATGAGAGGAACTTTAGGGTGGCAAGATGGTCTAGGATGACGTGCAGAGGGGTATCCAGGGAGCAGTAGGACCCTGCAACATATAAAGGAACTGAGTGTGGGAGCGAGATTTTGATTAGTAGAGTGTGTAAGGACTGTGTGGGAATGGTAAGATGGACAGGAGTGAACTGGAGCTTGGAAGAAATGAACAATAGACATCTTACACATGTACTTGTATGCTCTGTTATGTATCTGACACCTGTACTCATATGATTCATTATGTATTGTCCTTACTGTTATTATACTGCAGGGATTTATTTAACTCTAAAAACTGATTAGCGTTTTGCTCATAAAAGTGCTAAATCTTTGTGAAAATGCATAGCTCTTGCCTCACTGTGTTTAACAAACACAGCATTTCGAGAAAATCTATATAAATACTTTCTGTATAGTTAGTATAGTCCCAAGAAAAAAAAATGCTAATCAATTATTTAAAACCCTGTACTGCTGTTGTGTAACTTTCTATGACTTGAACACTTTTGAAAAAGCTTTCTTAAGCTCAAAGGTCTTCTGAATACAATAAACTTGGACTTGATAAACAGTAACAGAATGGAACAAGTCTTAGGAGAGTGACCCACACTCACCAGCAAGATGGACAACTGACTCATGGAATTCTGGGGCCAGAGAGGCAAGGGGCAGTATATATACCTATTGGCATGACCAGTAAACAGCCACAAAGGTATGGTGTAGCGGGGGAGAGGGAACTACTTTAGCAGTTGCACCATGCATCTGGTGCCATGCCATGGGCAAAAGCCCAATACTGCTGCTGTTCTGCATGTTAATGGTCAGACAGTAGAGATGTGTGGAATGCAGAATTCCATCAGTGGAACTAGTGTGGAATGACAATTCCACTTCTAAAATGCTTTCTGGAATTTCTTTTTTCATTCCACAGCATTCCGAAAAACATAACTATGTAAATCGCAGAATAACATTCTGCTGATTATGTAAACTACTGAAAATATACTGCAGATTGCAGAGAAGGAATTCACTGTTTATGTGTTCTGCATACTACTAATACTTGAAAATCGTTCAGTATTCGAAATTTCAGAATTCAGCAATTAACGGAATTTGAAAAATTAGGCAGCATTTTATGAAATTCCTCAAGATTTGGTATTGTCAGAATTCGAAAATTCCACACAGGCTGATCAGGCAGCCTCTATGCTATCACTTATATATAGACATACCATCTGCATAAATGAATATCTGCCACTGTGGCAAGGAAAAATACATCTCTTCCAGAAAACACCCCAATTTGTGAAAGTCAGTTGTACTGAATAGCAATAAACAAACCTCTATATTTCCTAGAATTTCCCCAACAAATTTTGCAATCATATATGGCTTTTTTGTTATCTCAGCTGAGGAAGAGGAAGAACCATGCCTCAAAATCTCATTCATTTTGGTCATGGTGAGCCCAAACTCGAAAGCAATTTGAAAGTAACAAATTCAGTGCAAACGCTCTGAAGCAACATCTACCCTGGAAGGACATTCACAACACAGCCAAACATAGAAACATAGACAATAACAGCAGAAAAAGACCAGAGGTCCATCCAGTCTGCCCAAGTTCCCTAAATCTCTGAAACCTTTATTGGAACCTATTGTTCCTCCAGAGTCCTAACCCTCCTGGTCCTCTCCCCATTATTTTCCCTGGACCTGTCGCCCCAGGCAACTACTATTCCCTTTATTCTTTCCCAGGCCTGCTTGAACCCCTTGATTTTGTTCACACCCACTACATTAGCTGACAGACTGTTCCAAATTCCCACCACCCTTTCTGTAAAGAAATACTTCCTCATGTCCCTCCTGATCATCTCACTTGCTAATCTCTATTTATGTCTACTAAACAGAGAGTTGGTATTCAGGCAAAAAAATTCCCCGCAGTTAACCTTATTAATTCCTTTGAGGAATCTGAAGGTCTTAATCATATCTCCCCTCTACCCTCTAGCTTCCAATGAGTACATATTTAGTGCCTTGAGGTGCTCCTCATAGGATCTACCCTGCTGTCCCTGAATCAGTTTTGTCACTCTGCACTGCACTGTCTCTAACCTATCCTTTTCTTTTGTGACGTGAGGACTCCAGAACTGGGCACAGTACTCCAGGTGAGGTCTCACCAGGAATCTGTAGAGGGGAAGTATTACCTCTTTTCTTCTATCAATACCCCTCCTGATGCATTCCAGAATCCTGTTAGTCTTGCTATAGGTCTTGTTGCACTTGCTTGTTTGTTTAAGGGAGTTACTGATGATAACTCCTAGATCCTGTTTCTTGTCTGTAGTGTTAAGTTTCTCCTCTTCAATCTAGTACTCCATCTTGGGGTTCTTTTTCACTAGGTGCATTAACTTGCACTTTTTAGCACTGACTTTTAACTGCCAGACCTTTGACCACCCCTCAGCTTTTTGTAGGACCACCTGCATATCCCTTACTCCCTCTTCACTATCCACCCTCCCGCATAGTTTTGTGTCATCTGCAAAGGGACACAATCTGCCCCAGATTCCTTCACCAGTATCACTAATGAACATGATGAAGAGGACTCAACCCAGGACAGAACCCTGTGGAACCCCACTTGTCATCTCCCTTTTTCATCTGACTTAACCCCATTGACAACACCCTCTGTTGCCTCCCTGCTAGCCAATTACCCACCCAGTTCACTAAAGTTTTAGCCACACCCAGGTTTTCCATCTTCTTAAGCAATCTCTTGTATGGTATTGAATTAAAAGCCTTACTGAAATCAAATTATCACAGATCCATAGCATGGTTCTTGTCTATTTCCTTTGTCACCCAGTCAAAGAATATTATAAGGTTAGTCTGACAAGTCCTTCCTGACACAAAAACATGTTGCTTATACTATTGTGGAGTCCATTGCTCTCCAGGTAGGCTACGAGGTCCTTTTTGATCAGAAATTCCATCAGCTTCCCCACAATAGAGGACAGACTGACAGGCCTGTAGTTCCTGGTTGCTCCTTATCCCCCCCCTTAGGTAGCAGTACAACATCTGCCATCTTTGAATCCCGTAGGACTTCCCCAGCACTGAGTGAGGTGCTGAACAGCCCAGTCAGTGGTTCAGCCAGCTACACTGCTAATTCCCGAAGTGTCCTCAGATGCAACCCTTCTGGTCTCAAGGCCTTATCTATCTTAAGGGCTGCCAGCCCTTTCAGGACCTTTTCACTAGTAAACAATGGCCTGCTCATTTCCAGAACTCTCTTTGTGACCCCTTTGATCCACTCTCTGGCATGGACCTGCAGTCGTCCTTAGTGAACATTGAGTAAAAGTAGTCATTCAGGATGGCGGCATTTTGCCCATCATTCTCTACTACTCTATCCCCTCAACTAGCTATGCACGTTCTCCCCCTTTTTTTCACTAATATATCTAAAAAAAATGTGTTTCTCTGCTCTTGGTCCCATTCCATGATATGTAGCTCTGTGTCTGCTTTCACCTCCCTGACAGCCCTCTTTACTTCTTTGTTTTTCTGTAGATATTCCTCCCATTCTGCTTCTCTCTCCTTTTCCTTATATTTATAAAAGGCCTTTTTTTTGGCCCTAACCTCTTCCCTAACCATAGCTGAGAAGCACAGTGGCCTCTTAAACATATTTCATTTGTTACTGTTCTTATGCATGCCTTTGATGCTTCAAGGATGGTTCCCTTAATTGCCTCCCATTTTTCCTCCACCCTGCCTATGTATTCTACCACTGCTAACTTTTCTCTGACCAGTTCATTAAACCTATTGAAGTCTGCCCCTCTAAAGTCAAGAACTTTGGTTCTTGATTGTGGCTTACCGACTCCAAGAACCAATTCAAATGACACAGAGTTGTGGTCACTATTCCGTCACGGTTCCCCCACTGCTACAGCACCTATCATCTCTAAGTTAGTGAGCACTGCATCAATAATTGCAAACTGCCTGGTGGCTTCCCTAACTAGCTGGACCAATAGACAGTCCTGGAAGGTGTCAGCAATGTCTGACTCCTGGTACTCTTGGCCACTGGGACCTCCCAATAGATATCTGGCAGGTTTAAGTCTCCCACCACCACTAATTCCCCCTTTGCTACCCCTATTTTAAGTTCCTCACTGAGTTCTCTGTCTTTTTCTTCCCCTTGACTTAGAGGCCTATAGATTACCCATAAGCTTATTTTCCTGCCTGAGGAAGCTGTAAGTTGCCCCGTATAGATCAGCCTCCCTATTGCTAGCCCTAATGTCTCCATCTTCAGTCACTTTAATGCCCTCCTTGACAAAGAGGGCAACTCCTCCACCTTTACTAGTTCCTATATCCCTCCTGAACAATGTATATCCAGGGACCGCCATCTTACAGTTGTTATTTTCCATGGTTCAAGTTTCCATGGTGGTCACATGGTCCACCTCAGCATGTGCCATTAGGGCCTGGAGCTCACTGATTTTATTACCTACGCTTCTGGCGTAAGGCATACCCCCTTCCAATTGACCCTGTCTCTAACTCTGCTACTGATCATCTGCTTTGCATGTTTTCTCCCTCCCTTGTTTGTGCTTTTGCCTTTAGTTTTACCCCTCATAACGGTCCATTCCCTTGGTCCTGTAAATCCTACAGTATTCCCTGTACCCTTTTTTCTGCTACTGCCCCATGGGTGTGGGGGAGATTCTGCTCACCATCCACCATGGATCCCCTAGACTTGGACAGTCAGTTTAAATGTCTGAAGTAGACATCAGACTTCTGTCCCAGTGCACTCTCTCTCGTCAGGTGAAGTCCATCACCCTTGAAAAGTCACCTGTCCCAGAAATCCTCCCTGTCCCCTACAAAGTGGTACCCAATATCCGGACACCACCCCTTAAGCCAACTGTTGAACTCCTCTATTTCAGCACTCTTTATCCTATCCTGCCTCCTATCCCTGCCCCACACAAGGAAGACTTCAGAAAAGGCCTGAGTGGCCAAGTGTGCCACCAATCTGTGACCCAGTCTACGGAAGTTCTGCTCCATACTTTCCAGTGGCTGGTTGGCTAGATTGTTGGTACCCAGGTGTACCAGCACCCCCAGCTCCACTCCTCCCCACCATCCTACCTATACTATCTAAATCCCAGTTGGCTGACAGTCCAGGCAGGCATCAGACCAACCCTCCCACCCGACCCCTCAACATCACCCTATCTATCCTCCTAATCACTGAGTCCCTGACCACTAGTAGCTTCCTGTCAGCTTTGACCCCCCCTTTGGATGACAACATGCTGTCCTACCTGTTATCCTTGACTGACTCAGAGTTCCCCCTTGAACAGTCTGGAGCCGGAACCTCCTCCAAGGGTGTGAAGCAATTCATTGTCTGGATGTAACTGGGCTGGACAAACTCCTTATGGCTGCTCCTCCTCTCCCTCCCATGCCCCACCACTCTTGAGCCCCCTGGATCAGTGGATCCTTAGGGGGGAGGGGATATGGGGGGTGCACTCCTGTTGAGCTGAGTGTGCAGCTGGGCTATCTGAATCCTTACTGCTACCAGCCGAGCATGGAGCTCTGCTATGGGCCTGCTCAAGGGCAGTGCCACCTCCTCCAGAGCATGTTCCTGGAGAAGAGTGCTCCACATTCCCCACAGCTGAGTGCCTCACCCCAGAACCACATCCTACAAGGAACTGTATTGGTGAGAGAGAAACTTAAGTAGTACCAACTTAGTTTAGAACATATTTCACTCCCAGCTGGGGTGAATCTAATATCAACCAGCTAGTATAGGCATGTGAGTAAGATGTGGTGACAGTAAATTATTCAAGTGTCCAAATACATCCAGAATATTTATCAGGTACTCAGGCTAATACCACAACTGGTGGAATTAACAGTTTGCCTCAATGCAATCCCCCAAACTACTTCAAAAATTCCTCCCCAACATGAAGCAACTTTCCAATCAGCTGATGGAAAAAATTCTTCACCACAATTCAACCTACTGAACAACTATAACATTTGAACCCCCCAACCCCAGGGCAACCCTCAAAACAACAGAATGACCCACTGAACAACAACTGAACAAATGTTTCAAAAAAATACCAAATTCCACATACCTTACTAATGCAAAGCTCAGGGAGAATTTGCATAGTCATTTGTGTATACTTCCTATAACAGAAACATAGAAACATAGAATTTGATGGCAGATAAGGACCGCTTGGCCCACTCAGTCTGCCCATTTCCCTACCTGATGGATAAGCTGCAGATTCTAGTTAATCAACAGCTTACTTCCTCCTGCCCCCACTAGAATTGCCTTATGCCTGTCCCATGCATTCTTGAATTCTCCCACTGTTCCTGACTCCACAACCTCCTCAGGAAGGCTGTTCTATGCATCCACAACTCTCTCTGTGAAAAAATACTTTCTAACATTACTCTGAGCCGTCCCCCCTCTATCTTCAAATTGTGCCCCCTTGTTCTTGCACATCTCTTCTTCTGAAAGATACTACCCTCTTGTACCTTGTTAATTCCCTTGAGATACTTGAAATTTGCTATCATGTCCCCCCTCTCCCTCCTTTCCTCAAGGGTATACATATTAAGCTGCTTTAGTCTCTCCTCCTATGTCTTCTGGTGCAGACCTTGCACCATTTTGGTTGCCCTCCTCTGAACAGCCTCCACTCTGTTTATGTCTTTGCAGAGATGGGGCCTCCAGAATTGCACACAGTACTCCAGATGGGGTCTCACTAACTGTCTGTAGAGAGGGATAACAACTGTTTTCTACTGTTGATGCCTCTCCCTATGCATCCCAGTATCCCCCCAGCCCTCTTTACTGCCTTCTCACATTGTTTACCCACCTTTAGGTCATCTGAAATAATTAATCCTATGTCTCTTTCGATTTTTGTTGTTGTTATTAACTCACCACCCATTGTGTACTCTTCCCCTGGGTTTTTGTTTCCCAGATACATTACCTTGCACTTCTTTGCATTGAATCAGAGCTGCCATGTATTTGACCATTCCTCCAACCTTGCCAAGTCCCTTTTCATTCTTTCCACCCCACCTTGTGTATCAACCCTGTTGCAGATCTTTGTGTCATCTGCAAAGAGGCATACAGTACCTTTCCTTCCAGGTGCTCTGAGAAACATAAAAGCATGGAATTTGTCAGCAGATAAGGATCACTTGGCCCACCCAGTCTGTCTATTTTAATCCCTACCAGTGGCAGGCTGACAGCCATGATTTGGGCAGATATTTCCAGAAATTTCGCAAAATATCTAAAGAGATTCTCTCTGGTGACCCATAGTGGTACTACAGGCAGGCAAGAAAGTTCCAAATATATCACAGGCATTTCAGGAAATATCTGACCATGTACAGTATCTCCTCAGACCCTATTTGTTCTCTAGCTCTTTATACCTCCCACCATTCCATACCACTAAGATTCCCTTATGCCTATCCCATGCTTTTTGAACCCTACCACTGTTTTTAACCCCACATCCTCTGTTGGTAGGCTGTTCCAGGAATTCGCCACTCTGTCTATGAAGAAGTACTTCCTCACATGTCTCCTGAATTTACCCCCTTCAGGTTCATAGCATGTCCCCTTGTTCTTGAACACCTTTTTCTGAAAAATACTTTCCACCCGTACCTTATTTACCCCAGAGAGGTATTTAAAGGTCTCTATCATGTCCCCCTTCTCCCTCCTCTCTTCCAGGGTATACACATTTAGTTCTTTTAGTCTCTCCTTGTAGGGCCTTTGAGGCAGACCCCTCACTATTTTAGTTGCCCTCCATTGGACCACTTCCACTATGTCTCTGTCCTTCCAGAGATGTGGTTTCCAGAAGTGTGCAGAGTATTCTAAGTGAGGTTTTACCAGTGATCTATACAGAAGCAATATCATCTCCCTCCTTCTGCTGCTGTTCCCCTGTATCCCACTAGCCTTCCCAACTGCCTTGTCATACTGCCTGACCACCTTTAGGTCATCAGAGATGATTACCCCCAGGTCTTTCTCTCCTGCTTGGTTATCAGCAATAACAGTCTCCTCATTTTGTACTTTTTCCCTGGGTTTCTTTGCCCCAAGTGCATTTTTCTGAGTTTTTTCACATTGAAATCTAGCTGCCATACCCTTGACCATTCCTTGAATTTTCTCAGGTCTCTGCTCATCCTTTCCACTCCCCCAGACTGTCCACCCTAGTGCATATTTTGATATCATCCACAAAGAGGTAGACCTTCCCCATCAGCTCCTCTGCAATGTCACTTATAAAAACATTAAAGAGGACAGTTCCCAGCACTGATCCCTGAGGTACCCCACTAGTCATCCTCCCCTCTTCACAAGTGAACTGCATTTACCACCACCCTCTGTCACCTATCCCCTAACCAATTTATTACCCAGCTTACCACCTTTGCACCCACTCTTAAGTTACTCAGCTTATTTACTAGTCTCCTATGTGGAATAGTGTTGAAACTCTTACTGATATCTGGTTAGACCATATCTACCTCTCCACCTGGATCTAATTCCTTAGTCATCCAATCAAAGAGTCAATCAGATTTGTTTGGTATGACCTCTCACCCATGAATCTATGCTGTCTCAGGTCTTCTAACCCATTGGATTCAAGATATTCCACTATCCTCTCCTTCAGTAGTGATTCCATAAACTTTCTCACCACCGATGTCAGGCTGACTGGCCTATAATTACCAGCCTCCTTCCTGCTACCACTTTTGTGAAATGGGACTACATCTGCCCTCCTCCAGTCCTCTGGAACCACTCCTGTTTCCAGTGAGCTGTTAAATAGGACTGTCAGAGGTGCAGCCAGTATTGTACCTCCTGAGCTCCCTCAATATGCTAGTATGTACCCCATCTAGTCCCATTGCTTTGTAAACTTTCAGATTAGTGAGTTCCTTTAGGACTCTCTCTCATCTGAAAAAAGAGTAGTGTCTGCCTCCCTCCCTCTAAAACTCCAAGTACTTTTTTGTGGCCCCTCCCTTTCCCCATCCATTGTGAACACTGAATAAAAGTATTTGTTCAGGATGTCTGCCTTTTCCTGATCCTCCTCTGCACAGTCCCCCCCATCTCTTTTTAACCTTCCAGTCCCTCCTATGGTCTTCCACTTTCCACTTACATATCTAAAAAATGTCTTATTCCCTTTTGTTACAACGTGGGCTATTCTCTCTTCAGTTTGTGTCTTTGCACTCCTTACTGCTTTCCCTGCTTCTCTGTTTCTCCTGATACAACTTCTTATTCTCCTCACTCTGCACCTCCTTATACCTTCTGAATGCTACCCTTTTAGCCTTTACCACTTTGGCCTCCTCTTTTGAGAATTATAGTGGTCTCTTTTAACTCTTACTTTTACTCACTTGCTTGACACAGAGCTTTGTTGACTTCACTATGCTTCCTTTAAAAGCTTCACTCACTGCTCCTGTACTCCACCCAGGTCATCGACATCTGCCAGGTCATCCCTGAGCTTGCATTAGTGATTTATGCAGTATTCGGTATACTATTTAAATCCTTTTAGAAAATGGGATGAAACAAATCCTGGTCTCTATTTGGCTGAGCCCATTACATTGGGGTGCATTTATGTGCTGATAGAGACAGGGTATAAATAAGTCCCATGCCAACTTGCCTTATCACAAACAAAATCACTGCCCCAGATGTGGGCAAAAGTTGTGAATTCCACTTTCGATGCACTTCCATGAAATTTTGGACATTTCGTGGAAATTGTGGAACTTTTCGCCATTGGCAAAACTGGGATTTCTGAGGACTGTTTTTGTCAACTGCAGAAAAATGCATATAAACTGGGAATTTATTCTATCAACAGTTTAATGAACTGTCAGTGAATGATTGCCTGCTTGTACAACCATGTGGTCGTTCACTGACAATTCAGTGAGCCACTGGTAGTGGAGGAGAGAGGAGTGCTGGTGGCCCACTCAGGGATAGAGAGGGGAGGGGAGTGGGTTGGTGGCTGATGAACTGTCAGGGTGGTGGATGGGGGGTCCAATAGACACCAGGAAATTGGGATTATTTTTTTTAAGGGATCTGGGATGGTGAGGTCCACTAGACACCAGGGAATACTAGGAATAAAGGGAGATGAGTTGGTGGACTGCCGGCTGTTTATTTGTGGATTAAGGAATCCAGGATAGGGAGGGGGGGTCCGCTAGACATCAAGGAAATAAAATGATTTGGGGGCCATGATCAGTGGGTGGGGGGGCTGCTAGATACCATGAGGGTCCAAGGAAGGGATTGGAAGTATTTACTGGGACCCCGATCCGTGGGAGTGGATTAATGAATTAAACTACAGTTAAAAAAAGCTTCAGAAATTACCACTGGCAGTGATCCTTTCTGAGGATTTTTTTCCTGCAGTTTAATAAATTAACCAGCAGTTTTTTTTTATATTTTTTCTGCAGTTTTAAGGTGGAATCTCCATGAAAGTTCTGAAAATGATTTCCAAACTTTTGCGGAAGCAAAATTCGCACTTTCGCTGAAATTCCACTGGCGGACATTTTTTTGCCCACATCCCTAGCTGTCCCGCATTGAATCTGAAAAATTTAATAGCAGCCATTTTTTTCCCAGTTAGTGAGTGATTAACTGAGCACACCCCCAACTGCAGTTTCACTACTCCAAAACTCACACAAACTGTACCCTTCTTCATACAGTTCATGTCACATACAAAACACTTTTATTTTTCTTGGGTATAGTAAAAGTGCTGCACGCTCATCTTACATTGTCAGCCAGCTTCCTGACAGTTTTTGCAATTGGCCCTTCCTCCCCTGCTACCCACAGAAAAACAGAAAGCACTCAAACTTGTATTATCTTATTTCAGGTGCCGTACATAAACTGCCTCTTCTTACAGAGTATTCCAATACCGGCGTCATTTCCGGTTACATCAGACGCCAGCTACAACCTGATCACAAGTCTGACTGTTCAAATAATGTAGTGGTCATGCTGCAGCACCACTGACCCAACCACTATCATGACTGGAACAGAGTTATAGTTAAAAACAGACAGCTGCTCTGGGTGGGGTTTGGGAGGGTGGGGAAGACAAACATAGAGACAAAGTGATTCTCAGTGCTTAGCTTTCACCAGCGGGCACTGCCAGTGGGGAAGGGAGGCATCAAAGAAGCAAAAGTGAAAGTTACAAAAACAATCTCTTTCAAACAGCAGCACCCTCTACTGGCAAGCGTACCAGCAGTGTGACTACTTTACAAGTAAATCATTGTTTTCTTTATGTTTGCCCATTTTAATTGTTCTTTTATTTTAACATTTCTTATTAAAATATTCTCAAATGGGGGCATGGCCAACTGCCATTGAGGACTGATACACTTCTGGTCAGCTCTCCCTCTGAGAACATTTTAAGTATATAAAAGTGATAAAATCTTCTTTTCTGCCAAGTTAAAGGTTTACTGCTGGATGTAGCTGCAGTAGCGCTCCTGAGTGATCTAGTTTTGATGGCTCTTCTATGCTTAACCCCCACAAAACAACCACAGATGGCTGAGGTAAGAATGGACAGAAGGTGGATGGGCCTAGTCGTGTGAGAAAGGCAGCAGCAGTCAGGGAGCAAAATGTACTGGAGTTCACTATAAGTGACATTATGCAAATTATTTGAGCCTTGTATTTGTGCGTAGCATCTCTTGACACAAAGTTACAAGATTTCAATAATAGACTGACCTTAAGTGAAAATAACTTGACTGCAACCCTTGCAATGGTGAAGCAGGCCACTGTCTCAGCATTGAATGCAGGTACAGTATCCTCAGGCATCATAAAAAAAAACCTGCTCCAATTTAGGATGGAGTCCATCAAGAATAAAACCAGGGCAGCCAGTATACATGTGCTGGGACTGGAAGAGGGAACTGAGGTAAGGACCCTTGTGACTTAAAGAACAGTTACATCTGGAACCTTCCCTGGTGATTCACCATGCCTGTCAGATTACACCATGATGCAGAAGGGAGGAATCATCTGGCCACGTACAGTCCTGATCGTTCTGTCCAGGGATCAAGAGTGGGACCACACTCTGGCAATCACGAGGAAGAAAGGACCTATGACAATGGAACAAATACACAAAATTTCTATTTACCCCAACCTTAGCTTTCCACCAGCGACTGGTGGAAGCGCTTTGATGGTCTCTGATCTGTGTTAAGTTTGCTTGAGGTAACACATGCCTTCCAGTGTACTGCCAGGTTAAGGATCATATACTCTGAGAAATACTACCTTTTTAATGATATCAGGCAGGTAGGTAACCTGATCAAAAAGATAAACCTAGACTTTGGCACTCAAGAAGTTTTTGATGATGACACCAGATCTATAGCCTGTCTCTTTATATGCTGCCTGTATATCTTTTGAGAGGTAAAATGTCCTGATTTATTAATGTTGCTGGGGAGGGTAGTGGTGGCTAATTGGTAACAGTCACGTTGGTGAGCTTTGGGCTCACATGAGGTAAATCCCTTTGGGACATGCAGAAGGGAGAAAGTGAACATGTATCCTATTCAGCTGTGTTGTGCTGCTGGATAGTGGCACCAACTGCATGGTGGTCTAATGGCTCTGCTCCCTGCCCCAGCACCATGCAGGTTGCCAGCACAGCTTGCATTCTTTTTGCACAACCCTGAATATTTGACTATGTGGGACTTCAACTATTTTATGCGCTTTCCTGGTAACAGAGACTTTTATACCAGACAAACTCTCATGGGGAGCTATGGGATGGATATTCAAACTGCGCCGGGCAGTGGTTCAAGCCTGGGAGCAGTGCAACTGGGCTGCACCGGAGCCAAGACCTGGCGATATTCAACAGTGGTGTGCCATGGCTCAGCACTGTTGAATATGGCAGGGGTTACACACATAGCACCATGGCGCAGTGGCACTGTGCCAGTGCAAGCCACAGAGGGGGAGCAGAGGGATGCAGCAGCACAAGTGCAGTTGCGATAGGCGCATCACCCACGACATTCAGATGGGGAATGCAAATGAGGCCATAAGCTATGCAAGGTGCAAATGGGGCCATTTGCATGTCATTATGGCCCCATTTGCATGCAATGCACCAAACGTCCTGTTGAATTGCACCTGGCACTCTGCCATGCTACTGATGATGGGGGGCTGTGATCCCTGGAGGGATATTGCAGCCCCCCCTCCCATATGCCTGTTCACAGGCAGTTGGCAGCAGAAAAGAAATCACATGCCTGATCATGGGCATCAGTGATGCAGACAAATCCCTGGTGGGCTAGTGACCCCCCCCCGCAGTCCAATCGCGGGCATCTGTACTGTCAACATAGATCCTGGTGGTCTAGTGGCCCCCCTCCTGTATGCCTGATCGTGGGCAGTCATCGGCTGACTGGAAAGCCTATGCCCAATTGCGAGCCACAGTAAACGTAGGTAGATCCCTGGTGGTCTAGTGAACCCCCTCCCATATGTCCGATCACAGGCTGAATGGAATGCCCATGCCCGATTGTGGCCCATAATATGAACCAATGGCTACCTGGTGGTCCAGTGGTTCCCATCTCCCCAACCACCCACAGAGGCCCCCAGCCACCAGCACTCCCCTGCCATCGGCAGGTGGCAGTACTCCACCCGCATACCGCAGCCACCCACCGAATGACAGCATACAGTATGAACTGTCGCCCATTGGGCCACAATGTGGACCAATGGGCATGATGAAGTACTGTTGAAGGATATCCAGATCTGTGAATGAATATCTATTCACAGATCTGGACCTGTGTAGTACAGTATGGCCGGGCGGTATGCGGGTAGAGTACTGCTGCCCGCCAATGATAGGGGGGTGCTGGACAGCTGAGGGCTTCTGTAGGTGGGTGGGGGAGGTACCTGTGGATCACAAGGTAGCCGTCGGTTCGTAGTATGGCCCACGATCGGGCATGGGCTTTCCAGTCAGCCGACTGCCAGCGAATGGGCCTATGGAGGGGGGTAGTAGACCACCTGGATCTATCATGACAGTACAGATGCCCATGATCGGGCAGTGAGGGGTCCACTAGACCACCGGGGGGATGCGTGCTTTGCGATGGTGTTCTGGGTTGGCGGGTGGCCACCCACACCTGGTGGCTGCTGTGTTGCACCTTGCAATAAAGCAGCCCACCTGTGGGTGGCTGGGACTTGTTCCTACTTTTCCGGGACTCAACCTTGAGCCCCCCTGTGCGGCACACTGCAGGGTTGTGCTGGCATATGCGCAGCACATCCTGGGCTGAATATCGGGTTGTGCCATATATGCATGGGCACGCCCCCTGCATGTGCGCTGCATAGGCTTACATTGCACCCTGGCACATCAGGAATTGCGCTGCACTGTGCAGCCTTTTCAATATCCCACCGGGTCACAATGCAGGGTTGCGCCAGGCGCAACCCCTTTGAATATCCCGCTCTATATATTTTGCGCACACATATTTGTGTGCCTTTATGACTTTTATTGCTTTAAAAGTTTGAATATCAGCTTGCTGTTATTGTTCTTAGACAGTGGAGGCATGGAGTGTGTAAATGCTCTGAACACTTAGCAATTATGCCATGGATTATGAGGCCAACTGACAGCAGCATAGCAGTCTGAGACTCGGTGCAGTTACATATGTTCTGTTCTGTTTGAGCCACCAGTTTGGTTCTTGTGTGTTTAAATATGCATTGCTAAAATCCATCCTGCTATATGATGTCACACCCTGGATGAGTAAAGTATTAACTCCTAATATAAGTGAGGAATGAACTACTATTGGCATGTACCCTATATGTACCCACTGTGCATATTGTTTTAAACCTACTCTTAACATCAGTAAAAAAAAAGTTAAAAAAATATTCACGAACAGTTCTTTTCTAAGCACAGTAATACCCTCCAGGGTGGGCAGTATGGGCTATCCACCCTTCAGGGGCTATTAGCCTCTCTACCTGTGGTGTCAAGCCTCATTACTCCCCTTGGCGGATGGGTGTAGCCCAATTCTACCCACCTTGTTGATCATTATTTCATATGTATGCAATCTATATGGGGCTATCACTTGGGCAGGCAAGTTTAGTAGAGGCACATAAAAAGCAGTCCACAATTGACTGGGTAATTTTCCTGCTTTCTTCCTGCACACTTACTCTGAAATTCCCATAAGACATCTGCTGGCTACTTCAAGCAGCCATAAAGATGATAAATACATTGAACAGTCCCACAGATATCAGGCAATTCCTCTATACAAAACAGTTTACCAAATAACCAAGTGTGTGGTTGCCCCTCACTGACTATGACAAGACACATTGCTTGGTGTTGGGATGAGTTTGCATGCTTGCTATTACAGTACTTAACTAGGTATCCACATTTAAGCTGTAGTTCTCCCACTGCTACAAAGAGCAAAACAAGGACTGGTAAGCAGTTACAGTATGCATTTCATAAACAAACATCAGCAAGATAGTAATTCTGGTTTATAAAAACTATGTAAATTTAAAAAAAATATATGTATTGAAACATTCAGCCAGTGTCAGTAAATTCCTTTGCAAAGAACAGTTCAACAAACAAATGAGAATAGAGGTTGCCATTTACTGACTATGGCGAGACACTCTGTCCAGTGCTGGACTGGGTTTGCATAGCAGCATTATTTGTACTTGGTAGTATCCACTTTCAAGCCATGCAGTAGTAATAACACTATAGTAAAGACCAATAACAGAAGCTGTCAAATACATTACACTAATCCCCCAGTAGATGCCTTGCTACAGTTTTGGTGATGTAATACATTGCATCAGCTAACCCAAACAATGTGACTGTGCTGTTAACACTCTGCCCTGGGGACTTTCATGAGTGTGTCTAACTGGTTAGGAAAAGCCCCTTAGGTATTTAAAAGAAAGACCTGCTAATGCTCCATTTGATGTCCTGTTGGCTTCATAGTGCTGAAATGTGTTCCTTTTTTCATTTCTAAAGGTTAGCATTTTGGAGGTGGGCTCTGGGGGAAAACCAACTAGATCTGTTTGTGTTTTTAAGCATCTAGACTACAAAGCACTGCTGAACTTAGGGTCTGTTGTTTTGCTGCAAGTGTCACACACTGTGTCCTCATTCTGTAGCATTTAAAGGCTGGGAGGAAAAAAAGGAAGCACGCTAACAGTAACTCTCATACACTTTCTTTCCTTTGTTTTAAGACTCTGTGGCCCATACCATTCTCCCAAGAATAAGTCAAAATTGTCTGGTACTTATGGGAGACAGCTGTAGTAGAAAACAGGATTACAGGTCCATGACCTTGAGGATGTCAAATGAGATTTGCAGAAAATTTGGGGGCCTCCATGTTCTGCAAACACAGCCTTGAGCTGATACAAAGAACTCCAAAGCATGATGTCTGTCCTCCAAGGAGCTTTGCTTCTTATTGATTCATGACAGTCATAGGCTGCTGCCACCACTAATTTCAGATGGCATTGGCAACATATGTCATCGGTGACTGATATGTGTAAGACGTAATATTATATATCATTATTTTAACTGTGCAGTGTGCATACAGTACTATGACACAGCTTGCATTTTACTTTGACATTCATTGATGGTGTATTGCTTGGGTTGCCATTATATTGTTAACATGTTTCTTTTTCATTTTTGTACTTTAATATTGTTACAGCATTTGGGGACCTCAGAATAAACATATTTACAACATAACGCTGAGGTAGGTTGGCAGGTAGATAGTGGCTATACTATGGATCTGTACTTGCCTACAATGACCCACGTGTTTGCTCTATGCCACTGTATAGTTCAGACTACAGTAACTTTGAAATGCATTAATAAATCATTCACAGCCCAAATAATTTTTTTTCAGACTGGCATCTTAGCATATTTAATTTATTTATGAATATGTTACTAATAAAGAGCCAGCAGCAAAATGCCTGCAGAGTGGAATGTACAAAGTAAGCAATAACCCATGACAGGACATGAGTTTCTTGGGAATTAATGCATGCCCCACATGAGCTGTAAGGTAGGACTTCAAGTACCTTTAAACACACCCAGAAATGTAATTTATTCTCAAGAACTCATGACATGGAGTGGGTTATTACACTTATAAAATGAGAAAAAGGTTGTGTTATACATAAATGATAAATCGTTTATGCAAATGTGGGTTTCTTAGGTCCCAATGCTTGACTGGGTGAACTGATTAAAAGGCCACAGTTGTTAACTTATGGTATACATGTAACCCTATCAGGTTCTGTGCTGTATTAATCTGTTGAGGTATTGATTGATTTTTATGTACTATGTTATTTCCCCCTATGGGTAACTCACTGAAAGGTGTCTTCCATTACCTTTGTAAGTTGATGTATCCTATATCAATTGTGTATCCTTTCATGGATCTTCTTTGTTGTAAGTTTTGCTTACAAAATTTATAAATAAAAGTTACAAAAAAGGCAAGGCTATTACTAGGTAGGGTATGTGAGTTCAGTAATGAGTCATGCATTTACTAAAGGAATAATGCCTGACAGGGTGGGTGTTATACTGGGATAACATTCCACCTAGGATGATTGGTCCTGAGGCTGCATGCCGAGGGTGTTGAGCACCCAAGAAGGGATGTTATCCCAGCATAACACCCACCCACCCCGGAGGGCATTATTCCTATTATACAATGGCTTGTTGTTATATACAGAATAAAAAAAAAATAATTTTAAAGAATGTTTTTGTTAGTCTGGAAAAACATTTTTGTTTCTTAAGAGAAGATGGATAACGATGAAAATGTAAAGCCAATAAACAATCAGCAGGGATGTTATGCAAGGATAATATCCCTGCTGTGCTGGCCAACTGACCAATTGGAAGCCAGAATTATTTTTTGCCATTGTATAATAGGAGTTAATGTATGGTCAGGTGATATGTTTAGATAAATGAAATTTCTTGAATTGCTAAGTCTGTAAAACCCCAATTCATATACTTATTGAAAACTCACTTCTGTTCATGCTCTCAGTTCATTTGCTGCATAACTCACAGTTCAATACTGAACAAATGCAGTATGGTCTGTACTGTACTGTATTGTACTTTACTGTACATTGTTTGCATAGCAGCCAATCTGTATGGGTTCTTTTAACCAAGCCTTTTCAGCTCTGTATCACTGTACATTTGTGATACTTCAGAAGACAAAGTACTCAATGATTGCATTCAAAAAGAGCATGAAGAAATACAACAAATGTCGACAAACCTGTCAGTTTAACTTTAATGGCATTTCCTGCAAATCCCCAAGTACCATTTTCATATGACAAATGAATGCACAAAAATGGTACTATACTGTAGATACTCTGCAATTGCTACTACCTCTTTCTAGAAATGCATTTTTAGAAAGATATGGAGGATAGAACTGGCTCTGTGCAGGATGCTATCTTTGCAGCTTGTGATTTTTGGAAAAGGCATCAGATTCTGTGGTGATCTGCAATGCCTGTCAATCTGCAGAATGTCTTAGCTTAGCCTTGAACACTTTCCAGGGTTTCACACACATTCTAGCAACACTGTTATCTTAGACCAGCAGTCAGGCAATGTATAACGACAATGTCAGTGAAAAAAGAGTATAGCTGTAAACTTGTGACTTGTAATAAAGTACGAAGCTACATTATGTGCTGTTTCAGTCAATTTTAACTCAAGTTTCTTTAAAGGGGCACCTTACCATTATACTCAGAATACTTGATGTTTAGTGGAACATGTGTGAATAGAGTTGGGATTATACTCAGAGACCCAATAATAAAGAAAAATGGATGCCTCTTAGACAACACTGAAACATAATATTTACATATAGTTACTGTAAACTTACAGTCTTCATTTTCTTCAAGTCCCCTCCAACTTGTATCTTTAATGAAGCTATAAGTGCAGTATCATATTCTGTGACCGGCATTCAATGCCGAAGTATGCCCAGTCCACATCAGACCCAGAAGCTCTTCAGTACCCTCAAAGGTACAGCCAAATTAATACTTTCCCCTAGGTTGTAACTAAGTACCCTTAATGGCACAGCCCTCAAGCAGTGCATGACCTACACTATAGTACACAGGCTTACTTGTGCCTTCCTGTACAGGGGACATTACACTCTTCCTGTTGTTACCAAAATTACAATGCAGTTACAGTGTCATTACACTGTAACTACAATGTAGCTAACTGATACTTAAAGTGTAACCTGTTACTAGTCTTTAAACCCTTAGTTACTAACTAAGGAGCTCCCAGTGTTTCACTGGGCACCGAGCTGTGGAAATGGTGTAGACTTGATGACACTGCATGTGATTGGCTGGCAGTGGTGCACTTAAAGCAAAAGTTAACAAGGCTTTGTGAAACAGAAAACACCCAACCCTTGCCCTGGATTAACTAATGGTTCCAGAATGGGGGGGGGGGTCCCTCATTGTGCAAGGGTTTTGGTGCAGTCTGCAGTGATTCCTCTTTGACTGGGGTCTGGTTGCCCACCATTCTCCTCTTTCACTGTTGCTTCTAAATGGCACAACACTGGTATTACAGGCATCAGCTGTGCTCTGATGCAGATCAGGCCTCTCCTGGCTTCAGCAGTTGGCAGTGCACAAGGTGGCTTCTCCTGTATCATTCTTCAGAAATCCACCCATCACTGTACATCTTGACATCCAAAACCACATTTGTGGTAATAACCAACAACTGGCAATGGTGCTGATCAGGGGGATTCAGTCACAGTTCAGATTGAAGCTCGGAAAAAGTCTATATTAAAGCTGCAGCTTCAGATTCAAGATCATATGGTAGTCAAAAACTGAACACCTCTCTTCACAAGCAACCTCTCACTTTACATTCATCTCAGGCAGACAGACACATAGTCTATCTCTGCAGCACAAGCTGTCAACAGCACTCAGCTTCCAGTCTATTCAGTTTGACACATACAGGTTTGCTGTTTGGAGGTCTCACACAGATTTTTTTTGGGTTCAGAAATGTCTCCACTGATCACTGGTGAATTAAGAACTCAGATTGATCACTCAAACTATCAGTTACAGCAAGCAGCCTTGGAGGTTTGTCATTCAACAGGCAACTGGTGGCTGGAAAGGTATCCAAATTAATTAGGTCCATCACAACTTCAGGAGCTCGTGTTGCTCCCTTCTCAAGCAGAGTCACTTGATTGGATGGCCCATAACTAGTGACCCTGTGGCCATGGCAGAGCAGGTCAGAGGTGACAAAATGACTGCCAAACTGTAGTCTAAAGGCAGCCTTCCACAAAAGTTCTTATTGACACAAACTGCAATGCAAACACAAATCCACATCCTGAACCAGACCTGCATGGATGCAAGCTTCTGTCTGTTTCAGTTGCTATAATGATCCAGTGATTACTGGTCTAGTCAGAAGCACTGCAAGCATGGCTACATTAGTGGTGGCTAATGCCTTTTATGTGTGAGTTGCAAGGGAGTCTTATATAGTAGCCACAGGGAAGGGGGGGGTACATGAACACATGTGTTTTTATCCTCTTGCTACTCTGCAAGTGGTTTGCCTCTGCCAATCGTCCTATTTAAAGCTATGATGTGCTAGGCTTATTCCTCTGTGGTTTACCCCCATGGTGGGCCCCACTGCCTTGGGCTAGCCTGTGGGATACAGATCTGTACAGGTGAGCCAGAGTCCGTGAGGTCCTGGGACAGTATAACACCATTACCTCTCTCTTCTCTCTGTACTCTTCCCTCCATCTGGTTCCTCCAATCTGTTGACTGCCACTGTATCCCCAATGTTTGGAACACTATTGACAACACAGCTTTCTCTGATCACCTCCTTTCTCCCTGTAATCCCTGATCTTTACCCTCCATTCCTCCATATTCTCTCCTTCTTATGTTTGCTTGCAGGCATGTGCAAGAAACATAGTGTGACGATCCAAAATGCAGTGCCATACAGTTGAAAGGGAGAGCACCATTTGAGTGAGCAGCGCTCCTCCTCCCCACACACACACGCACTCGCACGCACATTGCATGCTCATGCACTCCTACCTCCCCACACACACACTGTATGGCTGACGGGGGTGCCCAATCCCCCGTCAGCTCTACTGTTCCTCCCCCCGCAGTCTGTATGGCCAACGGGTGTGCCCAATCCCCCGTCGGCTCTACTGTCCCCTCCCAGACTATCGGGTGCCACACTGGGAGCCCACCCCAGTGTGGCAACAGGTCCTATGGCCGACAGGGGTGCCCAATCCCCCCATCGGCTCCACTGCCCCCCAACAGCCTTCCAGCTGCCATGCTGGAGCCCACCCCAGCATGGCAAATGTCCCACGTAGTCAAATAAAAAAAACCTGAAAGAAAAACCTTCCCTCACTGCTGTCTTCACCCCCTCTCCACCCACGCCCACCCGCTGCGCACTCTGCCTCCCCACACCCCTACCTCACCTCATACTTACCTCCGGAGCTCGGCACAATGATCTTCAGTGGACCAGGAACATGTCTGCACACTTCAAAGCCGACCGCAGACTGAGGAAACGCCGGTAAGCTGTATAATGTAATGAATAGGGTTTTTTCAACTTTGCTGCATATCTCAGGCATTTTTTGGAATTTTGGCACCAAATTTTCAACATGGGGTTTTTGGGACCCTCCTCATGAATTCTGTCACTGTCATGGCATTAATCGGGCCCGAAGGGTGATTTTGTGGTCACTGCGTGAAATCACCTTTTGGGACTGATTAATGAAATGCTGTGCCAGTGTTCATAGGTAGACTCTCCAAAAGCCTATGTTAATTGGTGCTTTGTCTAAAATGACTGTTTCTGAAACATGCGTGCGCTGTTCTTACGCACGCTCATAGGTTCACGAATTTTCAATATTTTCACTCCAGATTTTCAACATTGCCATTTGACCACACTTTCTTATGAGTAGTACAGCTGTCATTTTTCAGATCTCACCCAAAATGTGTTTCCGAGCATGTAGTGCACAATGGCGCAGTCGGTGTGCGAACTCAATGTTCGGGACACATTAAGAAAATCACAATGACACTGTTCATGAGCAGAGGAGTTAAAATGGCTATGTTAAAAATTTGGTGAAAAAATTCCTAAAAATTACTATTTTACGAGCATGCATTGCGCTGTTCCTACGCACGCTCGTAAGTTCGTGAATTTTTAATATTTTCACTCCAGATTTTCAACATTGCCATTTTACCACACCTCCTTATGAGCAGTACAGCTGTCATTTCTCACTTCTCACCCAAAATGTGTTTCTGCACATGTAGTGCACAATAAGCGCGTCGGTTGATGCTGAACTCAATGTATGGGACACATTAAGAAAATCACAGTCACACTGTTCATGAGCAGAAGTGTTAAAATGGCTATGTTAAATTTGGTGAAAAATTCCCAAAATGACTGTTTCACGAGTGTTTGTTGAGCTGATCCTCGCTTACGCTCATAAGTTCAGCAAATTTTCAATATTTTCAGTCAGATTTTTCAACATTGCCATTTTACCACACCTCCTTATGAGCAGTACAGCTGTCATTTTTCACATCTCGACCAAAACATGTTTCTGACCATGTAGCGTGCACAATGGCACAGTCGGTGTGCGAAATCAATGTATGGGACACATTAAGAAAATCACAGTGACACTGTTCATGAGCAGAGGTCTTAAAATGGCTATTTTGAAAATTTGGTGAAAAAATTCCTAAAAATGACTGTGTTACGAGTGAGCATAGCGCAGTTTCCACGCACCCTCGTAAGTTCATGAATTTGTAATATTTTCAGTCCAGATTTTCACCAGTGGCATTTTTCCATACTTCCTTATGAACAGTACAGCTGTCATTTTTCACAACATGGCCGAAATTTGTTTTCACACTTTCAGCACAGAAATGCGTGGTCACTGTGGGAAATCATTGTTCGGGACAGATAAAGAAAATCACAGTGACACTGTTCGTGGAGGGTCCCAAAATGCCTGTGTTGACAATCTGCTGTAAACAATTCCCAAACTAATTACATTACGGGTGCACGTTGCACAGTTTCTACGCACGCTCATGACTTCACCAGTTTATTTTATATTTTCACTGCAGATTTTCAACATTGCCATTTTTTACACCTCCCCATGATCAGTACAGCTGTCATTTTTCACATCCTGTTCAGAATGTGTTTTTGCACCTGTGGTGACAAATGCCGTAGTCGCTGTGCAAAAGCAGCTTTCGGCTAACAAACTGATATTGCCACTGTTCATGAGGTGGGGGTCACAAAAAACCCATGTTGAAAATTTGGAATGAAAATCCAATGAATGCCTGAGGCATTAGGTTTTCTGACCATAACACCCTACCCTGTAGAGAATGACAGGCATCAGGACTGTGACTTGGGATTGTCACCTGCAATGCTCATACCATTCCACCCCCACCCACACCCTGCAGCCACTAAGAGGCATCGAGGTGTGCCTTGGACTCTTCGGCCCCAAAGTTCACCCCATTCTCCTATACTGCACCCATCTCACAATATTTCCTGATGGAATGGGGTGTGCATAAGGGCCAAAGACCCCAGGCACACCGTGACACTTGTCGGTGTCTGCAGGGTAGGGTGTGGTGAAATGGCGTGGCCGTTATGCCTGATGACCCAAAGGCACACCCCAATACCTGTCACTATCTGCAGGGTGGTGATGGGGTTGGCTTCAGTTGAATACTTCACTGCCATTCCTATATGCAGCTCTGTAACTCCTACACTACCAATGCCAATGCCAACAAGCAAATGTTCGGCATTGACAAATTCTTGTTTCAAATACTTCTTTTGTGAGCTCTTGGTGGTTCAATGATGCTGGTTCAACAACTTTCTTGTTGATGGACATCACAGCAATGGATTTATTTTGACCACAAGTTGCAGTTGACATAAATGTGGCAGGAGACATGGGTCCTTTTTCCATAGGGGTCTTTGCCCCTGAACACCCCATGTGGGGGGCTCTTCCCCCGCACCCCCGAACTTAAAGATTATCAACTCTGAGTCGGAGTTGATTTGGGGAGGGGGTGCAGGACCCAGGGAAAGTGTGCCAGGATCTCGGGGGGACTATTACAGTGAACTGTCGATGTTGCCAGCATTGACATGTTCTCTGTAATAGTGTCTCCAAACAGAGGGCATACCACACGCTCTTGGTGTCTACCTGCTTCTCCTGCACACAGCCTTCATCACTTGCTCCATTTTTTGTCCCTTATTTCCCCCATTGGCTCACTCTTTTATTCTGATTTTTTCCTCTACCACCCCTTACTTCTGCTCCCCGGTGCACTGAATCAGATGTACTGTTGCACCTTCTCTTTCCTTTGCCATGTAGTCCACCTTTCTCTGTTGTATGTTGCTTCCATGCTCTGTTCTTTTTCTACTGCGTGTTGCTTCTACTGTATACATGGGTCAAGTCTGTAAAAGGGATCCTCTCCCAGAAAGCTCACCTGTAACCACCCAGTCCCCTGGGGTTACTAGAATCCTATCAGGTTAGCCCTAGGAAGGTAAAGCACTCATTAGGAGCTCTGTAAGATGACATCATTGTTTACACAGCTTGCCTGGACAGAGAATGGATTGTGTCATTTAGAATTCTCACAGCAGGATAAGCCACTTTGGAACCAACTGCTCTGGGAAGTTTTAGAATGTTCAGACAGTAGTGCAGTTAGTCTTTAGTTAGCAGTGGAACATAGAGGAGCACTGCAGTGAGGTCCTTGCTGGCCAATCCAGTGACTGACTGGTTGAAGGACCTCAGTCATTTTTCTCACCCTAGTTTGGAGAACACCACTAGTGCCAACTGAAGTGTTAGAGACCTATCTGAATACATTGTGTTTCAGTGGTGCCCAGGAGCAGTCCCCTGAAGATCCCAATGTGGTTCAGCAACCAAGAGAAAGTGTGTGCAGTTTGGATCTGTGAAAATCTACCTGGAAGGAGAGAGTTTTTTTCTTTCAAGTTTTTCATATCTTTAAAAGAAAGCAACCAAGCTGTAAGTGCAGATTTATGGGACAGAGTTTGGGGGTTGGTCTGAGGTGTGTGTGCTCTAGATAAGGCTAGGTCACACTGGTCAGGACCCCTGTTTCACCACAATAATGTGCTGAATGTTTGAAGTTAAAGTTTCCGAAGCCCTTTAGCATTTCATGGGAAATTAAGGATCCAGTTTGGTGTAACCCAAAAGGAAGGGCAAAGACTGAGCATGGGGTAGGATTGAGCATAACCCCAGTTTGATTTCCCAGTCAGGGCTTACTGATTCATGTATGGACACCAGTTTAATGGGGAATGTAAATGGATGTCATTGCTCCAGAATAAATATTTTTTTTTAAAGTGTGTGGCAACTCCCACAAGAATTACACTTTGCTAGGAAGTTGGAAGTGTGTGTACTAAAGTGTGCAGCAACTCCCACAAGAAATACACTTTTGTTGGAGGAAAAGTCCAGGTATTTCTAGTACAGAGGGATGGGCAGTTTGTATTGTGTGTGGTAAAAAGCTGTGAGAAATTGCCATAACAAGTGTTCTGGAAGAAAAAGTCTGTTTCTGTACCTGTACAGTAACAAACTTTGGGGGCCCACCCTGTGTGCAATTTGCCATCTTGTTGTCAGAATAAAGCCATACTTCACAATCCCTGTGTGGACATTAGATCTCTGATTCCAGTGTGGATTGTTATTGGGGCCCCAGTTGTGATAGTTTTAGACTTGGCATATGCCTGGCATCTCTCCCCATAATCTGGAATAAATATAAAGGCTATTTTGTACCCTAAACCCCTGACCTCTTTAGACTGCTGAGCCAGTAATCACTTCAATGCTACGGGTGATGCCTTTTTGTTTATGCCATGTGGTGGCCTGTTTGCCCTGTTTGTAGCATGGATAGGAGGGTCCTGGTTGCCACATGCTGTTGGTAACTGGGGCATGGGTGGCACACCTAATTATCAAAATAAAAATTAATTTAAGTATTGGGGTTTCCCAAACCTTTTAACCTTGACTTGCTCGGGTGGTTTGTACATATGGCTATTTATTTCGTAAATATCTATCCTTACGCTATGTTGTTTTCTGATCATTTTTGCTGTGTAATGAACTGATATGCACTATGTTACTGTCTGTCCTATGCTTGTATCCCTACACATGTATCTCTTCTCCTGGGTAACACATGGAAGTGAGCCTTGGCTAAGTGTTCTTTCCTTAGTCACCAAATTTCAGATAAATTATAAATAAAAAAAATGAATATATCCATGTTTCCCCACTTCATGTTGCTGGGACATAATAACAGTCACAAGGACATATGCCACAGTGTATGCATCCTCTGTTCTATCCTTCACCTGTGTTGTGGCTATAAATCAATGTGCACACCTCCCCTTGTGGCTTAAGCGTGCAAGTTCTTTGATGCTTAAACATCCTCCTTATGCTGGGAAGTTTTCAACTTGGCCAACAGGCTGCCCAAAGCCAGTGTTTAGATTAAAATAATTGGGCTGCTTTTTAGATCAGAGCTCCATCTCTGGATAATCTGACAACAATAAGGTTTCTATATGATATGAAAAAGAAATAATAAAATGTCTTTAGGGGTACTGCAGAAAGGACAGCCCACATCAGAAAGAATATGAACATCAGTCTAACAAGTTGTAACTACAGTAGTCCACTGCTCTGTCATAATCAATGGGATTCGTCAGTAAGAAAAAAGAATTGTTGATTTCTAAAGCTTTTCACAGTTAACTTTGGAACCATTTTGGATACATGTCTTTTGATTTCAAATAAAGATGTAGGAACTTTGGTCTGTTCATGTCATGATGCTGTTATTTCGAAGAATTCAATTTTATCATAGGCTGTAACAGAAAGCTGTTTTCAGGCTGCTAATAAGTGAGAGTGCCTGCATGTATAGTGCCATTTGCCAGGATCGAACACTTATACCATAGCTTTTGCTGAGGTATCCTGCAGGATACTGCAGGAACTTAATGTAATTTAATGTCAGCTACTCCAGCTTGTCACACAGTAAACTACGAATCTCACAGAAACCACTTAATCCTGGTGGACATCACTTCATTATCTGCATCTGCTAGCCATTAAGATTAAACAGAAGTCAATTCAAGATGATCTGAAAGTGTGGTTCGAAGAAGAAGCAGCAGAAAAAGATGAAGAAGAAGAATTAGCATTTATATGCAGTAGTGCTGCTCATACATACCATATCCCAAGGAACTTTACAAGCAGTGAGAGGGACTGGTAGTGAAGTGACTGAAATGTGTAGAAGCAACCATTTTGCATATCAACACAGACACACACAGCCTTGGACAATTACATGAGTCAGTTTTATGGGCAGGGGATGTTGGCCAGGACAACAAAGAATATCTCCTACTCTTGGGTAAAGTGCCTTGGGTTCTCATATCTATACTTGGACACCACCAGAACAGCACCAGAGACAAGAAGAAGGGACCTGTTAACATATCATCTGAAGAATGAGATAGTGTTAATAAGAATATGATACCTAGTAACTAGTTTTACATGAAGGAATGCATTAAAACATTGTGAAGGTGTCCAGCATCTTGTTCTCATTACACTGTTTACCCTTCTTAATTAGAAACACTTCTCTTACACCTAAAAGAATTTCATCTATACACCTTAGGCATTTGGAATACCATATCAGCTATTTCATTATACAGATGTTTGTCTTATGAATAATGTTCTTTCTTAACAATACCAGCACCAAAAAGAGTTAAATGCTTGTAAACTGGGAAGGCAGTAGAGTTCATCTCTGTCTCTCTCACTCCATGTAATAAATCTTTAACTTTTCATCAGCTGCTGAGATTTGAAAAAAATACAGCTGTAATCTACAGTAGTTGTCGGTAGAGTAGATTGTTTGCCAAACTATTACCATAACTGTCAGCCAAAATCAGAAAAATAATCTCATTGTGCCAGACAGATGCATTTCCTGCATTATTGATATAGCCTTCCTGGCGTAATAGAGAAATATAAAGCATTGTTCTATTTACAGAGGGAGATTGGTCAAGTCCTTGAGAGCAAGCACTAGGGACAGGCACTTATGGGAAGTGAGATATAGTCAACTCAGGAAAAGTTATTTGTCAGGGTCATGTGACCCTTGAAGGCACAACTCAAACCATAAAGGGGTTTTCCCCATACATTCTTTCACATAAGGATTATGACTGCTTTGTACATTTTAGTGATAGAAAGCATGTTTTAAAGTTTAAAAATTAAATAGATGCACTCTTCTACTGAAAATGAGTACAGGTTCAGCTCAAGGCCTACCGATAGCTCTGCAGCTTATGGGGGAGTCACTTATGTATCTTCTCAACAAATCACACAGAAAACTAACAAGTGTTGTCTGGTTCCAATTGATGCTACTTAAATGGCATTATAGGACTGTGAAGACATGGCTGAAGAGCCAGGAAAACAAATGTTTCAATAGTTTACCTGCCTGGCATCTCTGCAAATGTATCATCTGAGTCTGCAGTGATCCTGGGAAAAAAAACTTTTAAAAGGCACTGTCAAACTGTCAGTTTAAGAACGTCTGAAAAATTTACTTATCCCCAAGGTAACAGGGACTCAAAGAACACATTGATCAAACAGTAGGTAACATCAATGCAATATTTTGTGAATTACAAGGATTCTTGCATCATTGTTATTCAAAATGCAGAGGGCTCACTGAATTCACTGGTGAGGGGGGAATGATCAGCAATCAATAAGAAATGACTGACATTCCTTTACTATACTCCTGGAGGACTACAGGTGTGGGCACCTGGCTGCAGAGTGTTCTCTTATTTGTTGGCCTTTGAATTCCATTGCTTTCCATGCAAGATAATGAATATGTTTAAGCTGAGGACATCAGAAGTTGCCAATTCCAGCCCCAACCATCCAACAAGAAGCTACACTTGTTTGTTTTTTGAAAACTTTTTTTTTTAATAGTGATTAAATAAGACATGTTGCTCTACATAGTTCTGTTTTTTTGTATGAAGTAGGGCTTCTCAATTTTTCATGTGCACTAACTGCCATTTTCAAGTAAAAAAAACTTAGATATCTTCACAAAAATATGCAAGCCAAATTTGCTCAGCCCTCACATGAGCCAAGATCTGATTTAAACAGTGGTATCTAAGGTATTAAAAAAAACTTATGTGTAGCTCCCAGGGCACTTAATATCAACGGCAGTATATACACAGTGTTACTAAGCACAAAGAATATTCCATTCTAAAATTACATTTATAATAAATCTGTTGAGCAAATAATCCTAAAACATATAACAATTTGGAAAAGACTTAGCCCTCGGTAATCTGGAGTTTGTGGTTATACTGGGATAGGCAGGGTACGGGCACTATACAGGGCACAGATGTTCACTTTTTTGCACAAGCATCATATAAGGATCTGTGTACACTAGAGAGAAAACAGTGCAGTGAAATATAATAACAATAATGCACTTACAATTAATAAAACAAGTCCACCTGTCATCAGATAGAACTGCAAGGTTATAGCTCCTAAAATGGCCTGCGAATTGATGACATAACATAGAAACATAGACTATGATGGCAGAGAAATACCAAAGGTCCATCTAGTCTGCCCTGAATTCCTTATCTGCCCCAGGACATATTGTCTATATGAGGGTGTATTCCTCCTGGTCCACCTTCCAGCTTCTCTCCCTACTGTTACTGGCCTGATCAACCACCAAACCCTTTACTGTCTCCCAGCACTGCTGGAAATCATGTACAGTCTTGACACACACCACCTCCACTGGCAGACTGTTCCTAGGCTCCACCACCCTTTCAATAAAATAGAATTGCCTCACATCCCGCTTAAACCTTCCCCCATCAGTTTCCACTTATGATCTCAGGTTCATGACTGTACTTCTGCTAACTAGTTCCTCACAGTTTACCTTGTTTATTACCTTCACAAACTTGATGGTCTCTATCATATCTCTCCTCTCTCACCTGGTCTCAAATGAGTACATGTTCAGTGCCTTGAGACAATCTTTATAAGATCTATTGGCCCTGAATCATCTTGGTCACCCTGTGTTGCACCATCTCCAGCCTTTCTTTGTCCTTCCTTAGGGAAGGATCCCAAATCTGAACAAGTATCCCAGGTGCAGCCTCACCAGTATTCTAAAGTGTATAGAGGTAGTAGTCCATCCTCTTTCTTGCTGTCAGTACCCCATCTAAGAAAGCAAAAGAGTTGAAGAGTGGTTCCAGCATGCTATGCTGCATGGCACCTGCAGTGGTGTTCAAGTAATTCTGATACCCTTTGCATTTTTCTACTGTGAGGAGCTAAATTACTCAGGGGGTCTTTGCCAGTCTTGCTCACTGTGGTTAATGCCCACAATGGTTAATTTTATTAGGCATTTAACATATTTTAGTGATACAAGAAAATGCAAATAAATCATGCAGTTACATACCAATATAAAGTTACTTACACATACATACATACATAGATAAACATTATGATATCATAGTTGATGCTTAACTTGCAGTAGATCATAGAAACATAGATTTTGATTGCAGATAAGGACTGCCTGGCCACAAAGTCTGCTCATTTCCCTACCTAGTTAACTCTTGATCCTAAATGATCAGTAGCTTACCCTCTCTTTCCTACCACTAGGATTGCCTGCTGTCTATCCCATATATTCTTGAACTCAGCAATAGTTTTAGCCTGTACGACCTCTGCTGGGAGGCTGTTCCATACATCCACTACCCTTTCTGTGAAATAATACTTCCTCACATTTCCCCTGAGTCCCCCCCCCCTTATATTGTGATCTCTTGTTCTTGCACATCTGTTTTTTGGAAAAATGCTGCCCCACTGGACCTTGTTGAGCTCCCTAAGGTACTTGAATGTCTCTATCATATCCCCCTCACCTTTCTTTCCTTCAGGGTATACATGCTGAAGTCTTTCAGTCTTTCCTCATACATTTTCTGGTGCAATCCTTTCACTATTTTTGTTGCACTTCTCTGGACCACCTCTTTTCTGTCAATGTCCTTCCAGAGATGCGGTCTCCAGAAATGAACAAAGTATTCTAGATGTGGCTTAACCAATTGTCTGTACAGTGGCATCACCACCTCCTATTTTCTACTGGTGATGTCCCTCCCGATGCACCCCAGCATCCCTCTGACCCTCCCCGCTGCCTTTTCACATTGCTTGCCACTTTCAGGTTGTCCGTTATGTTTACCTTCAGGTCCCTTTTCAGTTTTATTGTTGTTAGTATCACTCCCTCACCATTTTGTATTCCTCTCTAGGATTCCTGCGGCCCAAGTGCATGACTTTGCACTTTTTATGCATTTAATTTAAACTGCCGCTCAATTGACCACTCCTTCAGTTTGCCTAAATCTCATCTCATTTTTACCACCCTGTCTGGAGTGTCTACTCTATCGCAGATCTTGGTGTCATCTGCCAAGAGGCACACCTTCCCTTCCAGATCCTCTGCAATGTCACTAATGAAGACATTGAAGAGGACCAGTCCCAGAACTGAACCCTGTGGCACCCCACTGGTCACCTCCCTTTCCTGGGATTGAACTCCATTCACCACCACCCTCTGTGTCCTGTTGCTCAACCAATTTCTGACCCATTGTACCACTTTGGGACTGACTCCCAGACTGTGAAACTTTGTGATGGTTTCAAATACCTCACTAAAGTCTAGGCAGACCATGGCCACCGTCCCCTCCTTGATCCACCACCTTGGTTACCCAGTCAAAGAAATCTATCAGATTTGTTTGACAAGATCTCTCGCTGTGAATCCTCATTGCCTTGGGTCTTGTGCCCCACTAGCCTCCAGATATGCCACAATCCTTCCCTTTAACATGGATGCTGTGATTTTCTCCAGCACTGAGATCAAGTTGACTGGCCTGTCATTTCCAGCCTCCACCTTGCTCCCATTTTTTGTGTACTGGTACCAAATTCACCCTTCTCCAGTCCTCTGGCACCACTTCCTCCTCCAGAGACTTGTTAAATAGGGCTGTCAGTGGTGTCCCTAGTACCTCCCTGAGTTCTTTCAGTATTCTGGGATGTATCCCATCTGGTCCCATTGCCTTGTCTGCTTTTAGTTTCAAGAGTTCCTTTAAGACTCTCTCCTTCATGAATGGACTGGTGTCCACCCCCCGGGTGTGTTTCTACCCCCCTGATTTTGGTCCCTCCCTAACCCTTCCTTTGTAAATACAGAGCAGAATTATTTATTTAGAATTTCCGATTTTTCTAGGTCCCCTCTGCACACTCCCCCCCCATTCAACTTCACAAGCCCTCCATTTGTCTTCTTCCTTTCCCTGATATGCTTAAAGAAGGTTTTGTCACCTTCTTTTACTGACTTTGTTATTCATTCTTCAGTTTGCACCTTTGCACATCTGACTGCTTTCCCCACCTCCTTCGGTTTTGCCTAGTACACTTCCCTGTCTCCCTCCCTCTGTTTTTCCTTGTACTTTCTGAATGCCTGTTTTTTCCCCTAACTTTCCCTGCCACCTCTTTTGAAAACCATAGTGTTTTTTTTCTTTCTTTTTGGTTTTTTTGTTAGCTTTACACAGAGGCCTGTTGTCTGTGCTATGGATCCTTTAAGTTTCTGCCACTGTTCCTTCACTCCTCCCCGTCCCTCCCCCTTTGCCAGGATTTTCTGGAGGTGTTCCCCCAATTTTGTAAAGTCTGACCTCTTGAAATCCAGGATCTTTACTTTTGAGTGGCTCTACTCTACTACTGTCTTCACCATAAACCACACTGTATGGTGATCGCTGGTCCCTAGATGGCTGCCCACTGATAGATCTGTTATTCTGTCACCATTTATGAGAACCAGGTCTAGAATTGCTCCCTCTTGTGTGGGCTCCCTCACCAGCTGTCTGAGGCATGCCCCTTCCATGGCATCCACGATGTCTCTGCTCCTGGTAGTGGCGGATGCATATGTGTTCCAGTTAATATCTGGCATGTTTAGGTCCCCCACCAGCAACACCTCCCCTTTCTCTGCTATTTTGTGTATGGTTTCCACTAATACCCTATTTCTTCTCCTTGTGCTGGAGGTCTGCCATTTCCCATCTCTAATGTGACCCATAGATCCTCTTCCCCTTCCTGTCTTCCCTCTATCTTTGTTGCCTTGATCCTCTCTCTAATGTACATAGCCACCTCTCCCCCCCATTTGCCCTCCCTGTTTCTCCTGAAGATTGTGTACCCTGGTATGGTAACATCCCAGTCATGCTTTCCTGTGTCTTCCTCCACCATCAAAGCTGCTAGGTCTGAGAACTTGTTTGCCAGGCTCTGGGCATTTGTACACATGGCTTTCCATGTTTTTGTCTCACCGCCTGTACCAGCTCCCCTCCATCTCGATCCCTATGTCCTTCCTCAATGCCTCCCCTGCTGTTTCCTTCCTTTGTGTTTCCTTTTGTTGTTTCCACGGCCCTGCTATCAGTCTGTTTATCTACCTCACCCTGTGGGGGGGGGGGGGCAGCAGGTTTTTCCTTGCTTAATTCCACCATCCCTCATCATACAAGGTAGTGACACAGCAGTCTGTCACTGGTGCAGCCCAAAATCCCCTTCAAGAGATTAGAACTAAATTTCTGTGGTTACTATCCACATTTTGACAAATAGAATAATGCTAGCTATCCCTGAAAACATAACAGATCCAATACACTATCCAAATTAATTATCTTAGTTAAACAGATCAAATACCCTTGCTTAGTGCACTATACAAGGCTCCAGATAGCCTGGCAAATAAGAGAATGCACTGTCTGCATAGCTCAGTAATAATGTAATCTTACTGGTGTCTCCTTGGGTTTCTCCAAAACTAGTGAGGAAGGAAGGAAGGAAGGTCAGAAGAACACCTATATCCTCACTTCCGGAAATCCTTCTTTATCTCTGCTCTCCACCCTCTACTGCTTAAGAAAAACATGTCTACATGTGACTGTTTACCAGACTGTACTCGATAATTAGTTAACTGGATTAAAATCACTAAAATCTTAACAGGCTGTACTCTATGAAATAACCAAAAAAGTTATCAAAGTGTTTTAGATAGTTATATGCAGAGGATATGGATGACTACATAAAGCAATAAATTTAAATCATAACATACATATAGAAGATACAGATATACATAGAAGTGATGGCAGAAAAGGACTCATAGTCCATCCAGTCTGCACTGTAATTTAACTGTTAGTTTATGTGATGCTTGTAGGCCTAATGCTTTACCGGATTAGCTCTCTTCCATCTCTGCTATCCCCTCCATCCTTACTTGCCCCCTTAATCTGTCCCACACAGCCTTTAACCCTTTAATCATCCCTGCCTCCACCATCCCCTTGAGCAGCCTATTCCACTGCCCCACCACCCATTTAGTAAAGCAGAACTTCCTGACATCTTTCCTAAACCTACAACCTCCACCCCCCCCCCAAATTTCCAGTCATACCATCTCCGAACTGCATTTTCATTGCTGATGAAAAGGTCCTTGCTATCCACCCTATTAATACCCATCAGAGACTTTTTATGTTTCTATCATATCTCCCCTTCTGGCCTTAAGTGAGCACATAGTGATGTCCACAGGATGTTTCTCATATGTCCGGCCTTGCTGTCTCTTGTTCATCCTGGTGGTCCTTCTCTGTACCTTTCCCAGCCTGGCTCAGTCCTTTTTCAAGTGTGGGCTCCAGAACTGGGCACAATACTTGTGATGTGGCCTGATGAAGGATTTATTCAGGGACAAGATCACCTCACCCTTCTGCTGTCAGAGCCTTCGCTTATGCACTCCATCATATTGTTCACCTTGCTGTAAGCCATATTATATGGTGCAGATACTTTGAAGTTGTCATTAGTAATAACCTCCAGGTCCCGTTACTTTCCTGTCACTGCTAACTTCACCTCCCATCTAGTATTCACTGCATGTTGTTATTTTTCCTGCCAGTATACTTCCTTTTGTATTGCTATGCACTGAAATGCAATTGCCATAGCTCATACCATTTCTCCAGCTTCTCCAGATCCTGGCAGAACTCACTGTCCCCGTAGTCATCATCATCCTTGTCACATAGTTCTGTATTATCCACAAAGAGACTCATTTTCTTTTAATACCCTCTATTGTGACTATGTTGGCTATAAACAGATTGAACAGCACAGATCCTAGGTTCAACCCCTGTAACACTCCACTTGTGACCCTTATCACCTCTGATTCCTTTTCGTTCAACACCCCACCACCCTTTATTATCCCTTGAACCAGTTTCCCACCAAAATAGTGCCTGGTAACCTAACCCCATTTATTTTGCTGAACCCTGAACTGTAACATAGAAGATCTCAGTATCAAATGATATCAAAGTAAGTAAACAAAGATTCATTGTCTGATATTGAGCAGGTAGTGTAACCTCCCTGTCATTCAGTCCTCTCAGCTGTAAAACAAATGGGCAGAATCAGGACACACTGAAAACAAAATACTGCATCTCAGTTGGGTTACTTGAGTAGGTACTAATTGTCAAACCAAAATATGTATAAAATGGCACACTGGAATACAAAGAAACCTGCTTAGCTGAAACTGATCTCATAAGCGTGCATCAATTTCACATCAATGCACAGTCACATTTCAGATATCCTTTTTATAGCCAGCAATCCTGTTTTCTAAACAGCCTTACAACAGAAAGTCATTTTATAAGCAAATAACCTGCACTGGGGTGTGTAGTTATACTACATTGACACACGTCCCAGAGGTGTAAACAATTGCTCATCATCACTACTGGGTCATGCACCAATTTATCATTACTGCAATCTTGTGATTTTGCATTACCACATACCTGATATTGGGGATAAAACAGAGGAAGCTTAATTAATAATACTTGACAGGGTGTATGTTATTAAGGGACAATGCCACACCTTGGGTGTGTTGAGACCCAACTAAGAAATAGCATTATCCCAAATGATAACACACATTCTGGAGTGTATTATTGCTATTCTCAAATGGAGTATAAGCAAATAAATGACCCATTGGCAAGTGCATTCGTCAAGTCGTGGTGATATCATGAGATATCACCACAGCTTGGATGGTTCTTAGACAATCAGACTTCAGGAATTCTCCTACCCATTTATTAATTAAGTAATAATACATGATAGGGTGTGGCATATCATCGGCTATCGTCATGCTGTGGGTGCATTGTGAGGCACAAGTCTGCAGGCCGAGTGTTTCATGCACCTGAGATGTGATGATATCCCATGACATATCAGACCCTGGAATGTATTATTGCTATTATGAATTGAAATCCTTTCAGTATAAATTAACAAAAAGAAGTTTAAACAATTTTTTTGTAATGATGTTTTGGTACATGGAGAATGCATGTGGAGGTATATATATTAAAAAAAAGGTTTGCAAATGTTATTGTCTCCATTAGGTGGTGCTGCCACTAATTGTTGGTCCCCATTCTCATACTGTGGTTGTCCTTTTGGTCTCTGCTGTAGCTGCACCCCCTGTTCACCAGCCATCATTGTCTCTGTGTTGTCCCCCACTCTCTTTGTTGGTTTTCAAGTTCTCCTGTTATGAAGTAGCAGGACTGAAATGAGGAGTTTGTTAAGTGTAGTGAGCCGTGACTACGTGAGCTGCTGATTTGAAATGTGTATTTTATTTTTGAGTTAAAACAGAGTTATTATTTTTTTACTGATTTGTGTACTTGTTCTTTTTCTGGTAATCGGGTGAGGGACAGGGCCTGTGTTAGGAGTGGTTTTAGACTTAGCAGGGTTTAATTTTGTTTTGGTCAACATAAGACTGTGCTAAAGTCACCACTTTGTGCTGCCCACATGAAACTGCCAGCCTAGCTGTTGCTCACTCTTACCACCCAGTGAATGCTATGACAGACGCTGACTTGTTTTCAGAAAAACTGAACAAAAAGACATTTTGGCATTTTTGATATTCTACTGACCCAACCACAACATCAGCAGGGCTGTCAAAATCTATGGGTGGACGAATCAGGAATGGGTAAAGAAATCTATTGGCTGGCATCTTTTCTTACCCATGATTATGTTGTGGGTTTTAATTACAGGTAAGGCGAAGGCTCTGCCAATCAGGCTCCTGAATTTTTGGCAACCAGTTCATAATACTATTTCTGCTCTAATTAATTTCTTATTGTATGTCACAGAGATGTCTACTTTGTATTGCATGCCTTGATTCAGGAAAGAGGTGGACAGGCCATGGATTAATTCTCTTAGAGTGATATATATCAGATTGTGCTGTCTTCAGTTACTGTAGTCACCCATAAACATGCCAGTTCTAGTTTGTTAGAAGTGCATCAAATTGGATAGTTGCTATCTAATAAAACAGTCTGCTCTGCCAGATGGTATAATCACTAGTTTTTTATTTATTTATTTATGACTTTGATAACCGGGTGAGTGTGCTGATCCCAGAGACCGTTTTCAGGTACGACCTGGGCCATAACACGTGGCACAGGGTGACAGTGGAGTACAAGGTAACAGTAATACACATGAAACAGAGTTGATACAAGCAACAATAGTAGACACAATATACAGGTTTGATACATAGGTCCATTTGAGAACAGTGAATACAAGGTTTCAATAGCAGACATGAGAAGACTTGTTACAAACAAACAAATCATAGGCACAGACAAAGAAGACATAGTTCCATACAAACATACCAGTCTAATCAAACAACCCAATCTGTTGTGAATAGAGAACATCTAGAGTCCTGGGAGAAACTAGTATCTGTGTTTTATGGGATAATAATTGCTTCATTTTGTGAAGATTTGTTACTCCATGCCTTAAAGAAGTTCATGGTGAGACTATGCCTGAAAAAATCTTAGATTGTAAAGCCTTGGCAAATTATTAGCCTCTCTTCAATGTACCCCATTTTAGGGAATGGTGTGGAAATGGCTGTGGTGATATAACTTAGATTTCACCATGAAAAGTTTAACAGCACTGAGCTACTCCAGTTAGGCTTCAGGCCACAATATAATATGGAGATCACACTGATGAGAACAGTTTATGACAGAGACAGAGGATAAATATCTATTCTGGTTCTTCTTGATCTCTCTGCAGCATCAATTATTGACAGGTGCATCCTTGATTTTGTTGTATCATCCTGAGCGCTATGGGAAATTGGTGGGGTGGTGAAACAATATTAGCTTGGTTCCAGTCTCCTCCCCTCCATCTTGGCTGTGTAGTGCCCCAGGACTGTAGGTTATCTCCAGTGTTGTTTGATGTGTACAGTGCATGCTTTCTTCATAGAGAATTTCTAACAAAGGCCTATGGATGAAAGGTTGAATCTATTTCAGCCTACATTTAATCTAATCTTACATTTTTCTTTCAGCCCTTGTGCTGATTCATTACTCGTTTCTCGTTATTAAAGAGATTTTCTGATTTCCAGAAAGAAAGAAAAATCACAGTTGGCATCAGTAGAACTCAGCTATACAAAATTCCCCCCAATTTGTTTTTCTGGACATTCAGTCATTTATAAGTGAAAACATTTTGCATGAAAAGAGGCTCTTAACCTTGTAGACATATCTGTTCCAGCTGCTTTTCCTGCCTTGAAGCCATAAGTCTCTGCTTGCAATGACAGAATATTTTCTATGGCAAAAGGCTGTGATGCCACCGCACAAGCTTATTACTTTGAAGCAGGGAAAGCAGCAGAAACAAATAAAGTCTAAGGGATAAAGAGTCTATTGTTCTGCAAACAACTTTAGAGATAAAGGATAGAATATCCTAAAATTCTAACTTCGAGAATTTTATGAGATTTGAGTCTTGCCGATGCCAGTCATCAGTGTTTTGCACAAACCTGGCAGATCATTTTAAACTGTAATGTACATACTGTAGCTCCAATACCATTCAGAGGTCTATACACCAGGAATTGGACTTTTAAATATGACCAAACTGCTGCAAATTGATGAACTGCAGCTTTAAGCAAGCATTTATGTACATGTGGACAAAGAAATGCCATGGTTTCATCACTTTTCTTTACTTTTCTATATATAAATTCAGATGCTGAGGCATTCAAGAACATGTGTGTGTGTGGCATTCCATTCACAGTTCCTTTTGGTGAGGTGAAGACAGCTAAAGACACAGTGGACCGTCTCCTGAAGAGTGTAGAGAATGTCTCAGTATTAATATTTATAATTCATATGTTATAAAATGTTTGAAATGTTAATTAATATAAAAAAAAAGTTAAAACATTTTTAAACCTTTAAAAAAGATCCCCCTTCCTGGCCCTATGGCACCCAAACAGCATGTCACACTCTCATGTGGGTGATCTGGTAGCTTTCACATCATGGACCTGACCTCCCCTTCTATATTGATGGAATCTGGAGAGTGCTACAGTGGCAGTACACTCAGCCTTTAGGGGAAGGGCATAGCACATACTGTGATGGGTTAGAAGCATCCATGGATGGAGTTAGCCCAGTGACATGGTGGGCTGAGAAACCCCACACCACAATGGCGACATGGGTTTTCGAATGAAGCAGGCTTGCTTGGGGCCAGCTGGGAAAAGAAGGATGGAACACCCACTGACATTTTTCCTCTTTTGAGTTGAGGGGGAACAGTAACGTGTCGCTGCTTGGCCACCACCTAGCAGAGGCTGGGTTATATGGCAGTGACTGCTTTCTGATTGCCTGGACACAGTTGCAAAGTGCATGCATCATCTTTACTCTGCGTGATTATATTATTACATGTGTGTCAGCCTGTGAATGGGGTGAAAACCAGGAAAGGAACTCCAACTGGCAGATGATGGATGGCAACCTATCAGGCTCTGCACCACCACCTGAGGAATTCATTCACTCTTGGGGGTTCAAACAGATGGGTACATCTAGGGTTGGTGGGTGACAGGGACGGGGGTCACTGTCAAAAAGGGGTCAAGTTGGGAGGCACAGGAGGCAGAAACAGAAGATGAAGAAAAAGAAGCAGCACTGGACATTGTGGGTGATCACACAGTGTTCTGACTCCCAAGCCAGCACTTGCATAGTCACCATGCAGTAACAATGGGAACCAGTGACATGGTGCAGAACATCCAGCAGTATTACATGTCTCATAGGAAATCCTCATTTATATTTAATGGATTTCTTGTGATATTTCTTGTTATAGTCAGATAAATAGTATATCTTGTAACTGGCTACCACTGTAGATATGCAAGCAGCAGATGGGTTTATATATGGGAAGAGCAATCCCTATCTTTTCTTGATATAGGCACTATCAGCACTTTATTGCACCTGCTTCATTGTCTGGCCTGTCTGGGTGTGTGTGGGGGGAAGGGGTGAAATCTGTATATTCTTAGGCTGCTGCTGAGGTCTTTCCCTAGAGTGTATCTCCCACTATTGGCAATCTATATTAAGGATGAAACTGATGTGAGGCCAATAGTCATGCAGAAGTGGACTGAAGCAGAGAGAGCATATGGAATCAGTGAGGAGGGGGAAATAAATAATAGTTTCAAAACCCCCCCACCTCACAAAAGAGAAACAATTCACTTTATCAAAACTTGCAAGCAAGATCTTGGAGCTGTTGACTGAACGAGTGCTGGTGATTTACAAAAATATTTGGCACAATACAGCACACCTGGCAAATGGTGGACTACAGGACACAGATTGCAGAAACAAAATGAAGCCTCCCAACTTGCAGTACTGCAAATTCTTTTAAAGGCTCAATTCCTAGTGAAAAATGGGACTCCTCAAAAACAGCTTGTCACAGGCTCATTTTGTGACAGAACTGAGACCTAAATATCATGTCACCTCCCCTTCCCATGACCCAGCCTCTTGAGCAGTATCCTGATTTTGTTAATCACATCCACAATAAATCTATTTGGCCTATTTCATTTGTAACCTGAGAAACGAAGGGTTAATGCCCTGTTTATCAACCCCTCCCCCCAACACACTCACCATAGTACTGACACTTACAAGGAACACAAAGCTGTGTATATTTCTGCTGAGAGCTCATACTATCAATTTTCACATTAAAGAAACCCAGCTATTGCACTCTTCTATCAGTATCTATTGAGTAGTGGCAGTAGAGATATCCGCTGTACTGAAAAAAAAATACTTAGCCCGTCTGATGAAATGTTTTAAATGCATAGGGTTCACCTTGGGGTTGGCCGCTGCTTAGATTTTATCCATTAATAACACACAGAGTTGCCACGGAGCTCTATGCAGGGCTGATAGGAAAAAAATACTGCCACTTATGGGTCCCTTGGTCTGCCTAAGGGGAATGCACACATAATGTGACATCTATTTTTGGACTGAAATTTACAAAAATTGAATTTCCTTAGAAACACTGCATTTAGACAGCAATACTGGGAACTTTCTAGGTTAATGCCTTTATTTGACCTTCTGAATCTTAAAGCAGCAGTCTTGTGTCATGTCATGTTAAGAAATAGCTAGGGTGCTGGGGGAGGCATATCATCTGTGTCATTTTACTTACATGCTGTTAAACATACGAGTTTTAGGCATATTATGACAAAATTATTCATTCAGTGTCACAAAGTGCTTTTAATTTAATAAATGTACTCAACATTTTTCTTTTCTGTTTAAAACATTGTATTTCCTATATTGTGAACATCTGAGCGACTTCTTTTATAGTGTTACACCAGAGTAGCTATATAAAATCCTTGAAAACTGTACGTGTACAAATCTACTATGCCATCATGGTTTATGAAGTGAAGCAGACAGGCTGAGCAGGGTGCCAGTCATAAGAGCCAATAGCAGCTGCTATGAAGAATGCAGAATGCCCACCTTAATCAATTCATAGATAGTCAGTGACAAAAAGCATATACTGTATTACTGTGCAGATGCCTTCAGGGTCTGATCAAAGTATCTGAGTATAAAATGTTGTTGAATGTGTAAAAATATTTATTAATTTAGTTTAGTGGTACAACCATCTTCAGAGCTATGTGAAAATGTATGCAATCATAATTGAGAAATAACACATCTATAGTTTTAATTAATAATTAATCATGATGCAGTTGTCTAAATGCTGTTGTTCCCCCAGGATCTTCAGAAAAACAAAATGATACAACTCACACGTATATCCTGGTATGCAAAATTTTAAATAAGTCAAGAAAGAAAACCAGATTAGCACTTGCATTTAAAAGTCTGAACACTCCATTGCTTAACCTTGACATACAATAACCACCTGAAAGAGACTGAGTTAAACTATATGTCAATGCATTAATTCTTTGGAGTGACTGCCTACAGAGGCTGTAAATTTCACTTTCACTGCTTAGTAAGGATAGGAAAATGGGGCTGGATAAGTTCAGAACCTTCCAGAACCATTGTCATTTTCTGAAATAAGAACTTGATCAGAACTTTTATTCAGTTCCAGGTAAGTTTCTAACAATTTTTCAAGCAATTGCTTTTGGAGCTCAAAATTACTTCCCAGGCAGATCTTTACCCAGGGTGATGGTTAGTGCTGGTTAATAGACCCAGTAAGAAGGCTTCAGATTCAGGAAGGATGCAAAGTAAATGGTCACATTCATGGTGGTGTTATACAGTAACTGCTAAATAGTGATATTGTAACTGGTTATGGGCCCAGTCCTTGAAAGGATCCCAACCACTTGCGCACTTATGAAGGAGTGTTTACACAGGGTTGTAGTGTGCAGAGTTCCCACTCCACACATGCTTGGACCTCTGAGCATCCACAGCCCTAGCAACTGGCCCCCTCCACACCTGATCCTGGGCCATGTGTAGGGCTACATGTGTGAGTGGGGTGAGGGAGGGCAAGGGAGTTGGGAGACATGAGCTTTACCCGGGAAGAAGGATCTGGGGTGCTAAGTTCTGGGGGAAGGCCCAGAGGCTACACAACTCTAAAGGCTGAATTAGCAGCTATGCACCTCCCTCTGTCCAACCACACTTTTGTCATCTGGGCCCGATCACCCCCCACTCCTCCAATCCTTGGAACCTCCATGTTTGGCTGCAGCAGTATCAACATCAGTGGGTGAAATTTAAAAAAAATATATACATTGCAACTGAGAAGGGCTGCCACAACCCATCATCTCCCGCTCACTGTGGAATCAGGGATCCACTAGCAGCTTGGCATAGGCATCTGATTGAATACACATAGTCCAGAGCAGTTCCACCCCTTGTCTTCCCCTTACCCTTATGCATGATTCTGCACTAGCAGAATGCAGTGGTCATGGGTTGTGGATGCCATTTGATGTAATGGGCAACAGGGTGCATACTACTGCAGTCGTGTTATGATCGGTTCTAGTGTACTCCAGATCCGCTTTGTGGATCAAGCCTTAAGTGTTTTGACAACCCATAAACAGAGTTATAATTCTGTTATACACAACTGTGATGTTATACTTGTATATAACGATGCAGTAAACAGACACTGCCCACCCCTGACCTTTACTATTTAATCAATTTCTGCTCTTATTCTCCCCACAGCTCTTGAGACCTTGATTTAGTGCTCCATTGCTTGCAGCATGGCTGAACTTCACCACCGCCCAATGCACCTTGCTGCCACCTCAGGACTTCTTTCAGCCAGTTACGGTCCTGGAGCAGAGCTAATATTTTTCTTCTTTCAGCACCATTCAGCTGCTGCTCCCTAATTGGCCACCTCCTCAGCCAGGAACTCCCTGATTGGTGCACATACAAGCCCTGGACTCTGTTGCCTTTCTCTGCTGCTTGCCGTCCTATTTTAGTTTTTACTGTCTAATTTTTACTGCCTCATCAGTTTTGTTGCTGATCAATACTGTGTTCTGATAAGGATTTCTTTCAGCATATGTTTTAGCTGCAACTGCTTCTGTAATTATTGTAAGTTAATGTTGAACCTACTTTTTACAACTGTAAAAGGACTGTATTCTTAGAGCTTAGACTGTTTGAATGTACTGCTTAGTGCCTAATTAATTTTAATTCAGCTCTGCCTTTTTGCCTTTGCTATATCTTTCTTCTCCTCCCAGCCTACTACCCCTCATCCTTTTCATCTAACCCCCCCCCCAGAGCTTGGCACTGACCCACCCTGCCTCTAGCTTTTTCTCCTCTCTGTGCCTGTGTCCCAGCCTCCCGATTAAGCCCATCTATTGTCTTCCTTGTTTAAGCCCTCTCACTAGACTTTCCCTGCCGTCTCCAGACCCCTGTTGCTCTGCTATCACCTGTTTTGCACAGCCCCTGCCCTCCCCAGACTACATTGCCATCTCGGCTTTCCCCACCCCCAACTTGTACTATTTAATTATGTTCTGCTCTTATTCTCACCACAGCTCTTGAGTCCTTGATTGGGCGCTCCATTGCCTGCGGCACGGCTGAACTTCTTCCGCTGCCCGCCACACCTTGCTGCAGCCTCAGGACTTCATCCAGAAGTTCATCTACCTTTCTCTATACCAATATTTATCACAGGAGCTTATTGTCATCCTGGTCTACACCACTCTGTAGCCTCAGATCTAATTTCCACTATTGGGTCCCTTACATCCTCTGGTGAGCTCTATCTGCAAGGTGACCTTAATCTGAACTTGTTGTCATCCACCCGAGGTAAAACTCATACTGACATAGCTGCTCTTAACCTGTCCCAATTAATCACAGAATCTACTCATCTAAACCACAAGTCCCAAAACCACACTCTCTTAGACTGGGCCCTTACCTCCCACCCTCACAGGGTTATTCAATCTGGCCTACTGCCTGACACTCTTGGTGATCATCATAGTATATACCTAGTTAGGAAAGTACACAGACCCAAGGCACCCCACAAACTACTAACATTCCACTCTTACAAATCTCTGGATCTTGCCCCTTTTCATCAGGACCTCACCTGCGTTGACTGGGCCCCTATAGCCTCTGCCAAAATTATTGATCACACCCTCAAATATTTCAAAGACAATTTCCTCACCATCTGGAACAAACATGCTCCCTTGAAGAAAGCTAGAGTGTGTGGTAGCCACCTCCCCTGGGTAACCTCCAAACTCCTATCCTGTCAACAAGTGTGTGATACAGCATGGAAAACCCACAAATCCCCTAAACTCCCTTGTGACTACTCTACTTACCGTACACTCTGAAATGCCTGTACCAAAGCCATCTGGCTGGCTAAAGCTGAATATTTCTAGTCTACCTTTAATACTAACATAAACAACCCATCTAAGTTTTGGAAAGTAGTTCACTCTCTTTTCTCACCCCATACTAGACTTCCATCTCCACTGCTCAAAATAAACAATCAGCTCATACCCAACCATCCTACAATAGCTGCAGAATTCAACTTGTACTTTACTCTCTGTGGCTCCACCCCGTTAGCCTCCCTTCCAACCCACCCTTCTCCCACATCCACACCAACTGCTTCCTCCCAAAGCCAACATTTAGAGGAGAGTTTTGCTTTTTCACCCATCTCTCATAATGATACCTTAAAGGCACTTCTCTCAATCAACCCAACAAAAGGCAGCTCCCCCAATGGCCTTGACCCTAAGCTTCTTTATCTTCTCCTGCTATTTCCCTCCCTCTGGCTGATCCTCTCAACCTGTCTTTCCACACTGTGACTATCCCTAAAGCTTGGAAACATGCTACAGTTCTTCCCTTTCCAAAAGACGGGGACCTCTCATCTCTCAGGATCTACCGCACTATCTCGCTTCTTCCCACCCTGGCTTATCTCCAGTAACACCTTGTTATCTCTCAACTCTCCTCCTTTCTTGATGACTCCTTCTTCACTCCCTTCCAATCTGGTTTTCGGAAGAATCACTCCACAACCACTTCCCTACTTAAACTCACTGACTCTATCCATTCAGCCATGGATAAAGGTCACATTACTTCTGCCATCTTTGTCAACCTTGCCAAGGCCTTTGACATTGTCTCCAACTCCCTCCTTCTTGAAACCCTCTCATCAGATGGCCTTTCTCAGTCTGCCTGAAACTGGTTCAGCGCTTACCTGGTGGGCAGAACTCAATCTGCTAAAATAGCTGACTTTACATCCTCACCATTATCAATTTCTACTGGTGTTCCTTTAAGCTCCATACTTGGCCCATTCTTATTCTCAGTCTTCTTAATTGACCTATCATCAGTTTGCTCCTCATCATCTATCCACATGTATGCTGATGATATCCTGAGCACCTGGAGGAAGGAGCTGCTGGTATAACTAAACTTCTCTACTGGGACTAAGAACTAGAATGCTTGCACTGGAACCTTCAATTTAGGGTAAAAAAAAGTTACTGTGTTTGTCAGAGTTAGTTGAAGTGAATTGCTATCTGTGTAGCTGTTATCTGTTTTATCTGTGTAGTTATCTAGGTGCTTGTCACAGGTGGCTGAAGGTAATTGTTATCTGTGAAATTAACTAATCGCAGAAAGATTTGCAAAGTAGGGGGAGTTATCTAGGTGCTTGTCACAGATGGCTGAAGGGAATTGTTATATGTGAAATTAACTAAGTGTAGAAAGATTTGCAAAGTAGGGGGAGTGGCTTAGCTAGAAGGAGCCAGGTTAAAACCAGATTTAAACACTGCCCTAGATAGCTTCTGGCAGAGCACCAGGAGGAAGGAGCTGCTGCTATAACTAAACTTCTCTACTGGGACTATATTGCCTTTATTCCCTCCTCTCCACCCCCCCCCCAAGGCAGTTCTACTTTTATAGGCACAGGATTTGACTGACAACAGGAACTTCCTGTTTGGGAGCAGGAAGTGAGTGATCACAGATCCACCAAAGACTCACAATCCTAGAAGGGTAAGAGTAGCTATCTGTCCCCCCCTAGCTGCTGGAGGTCTGACTCTGAGCAAGTGAGGAGACTGCTGAGAAATATAGGAACTTCTTGTCTTAGAACAGGAAGATCAGGAGCTAAAAGAGCACAGAGGCAGTAAGTAAGTAGGGAAAGAAAAAATAACAAACAGAGGAAAGAGCAAGTATTCCAAACAACAGTAAGGGGGGCAGAAATAAGACATGATGGGAGTGGTTCAATACAGTGGCTGTGGATCAGCAGTCTTCCAGGAGACGTTCTGGAGGATGCGATGTTGTCCCATCTGCAGGCACCACTGTGGGCTGAGGGAGGAGGTTGTTCATCTCCAGGCTGAGTTGGCCAGGATTTGTGGGACCTCCTCTCCCACTCAGGGACCACCAGGGTCACTGCCGTTGCCTCAGAGGTTGCAAAGAAAGAGGAGAGGTTGGACCACAGTGGGCTCAGGGAGGGTGAGGGTGGTGGAACAGAGGTACATCCCTCCAGTTGTACCTCTCTAAAATTTCTATGCCATTCTGGAAAAGTGTGGCTCCTCTATGGAGGCACCCACAGTAGAAACCAAGGAGGATGCTGGGAACCCCCACAAAGGAGACCCACAGGAGGGTGGCATGGGACCCCACAGGGGAAGGAAACAACTCCTGGTGGGGGACTCCATTGTTAGGAAGGTAGAACTGGGAGAGGAAGAGGAGAGGGAGGTAAGGTGCCTGCCTGGTGCCATGACTTGGAAGGACAGGGAGCGAATCCTCAGGATTGCAGGAGCAGCTGCACAGGGGAAGGAGCTGGATGTCATTGTCCACCTAGGGACAAATGACCTGGCTAATAAAGGGATCAGAGCAGTGCAAGAAGTGTTTGTGGAGATGGGGAGGGACCTTAGATAAATAGCATGCATGGTAATCTTCTCTGAGGTGCTACCTGTCTATGGCATGAGTTAGGCTAGGGTGCACCACACCATGGGATTCAATCACTGGTTGAAGAACTGGTGCAGAACTCAGGGATTTGGCTTCATTGGGGACTGGGGGTCCACCTGGAAGGATGCAGGCCTATATTGGCGTGATGGTCTGCATCTGTCTAGAAGAGGAACCAGGATCCTAGGTCATAGGTTTAAATGCTTCATTGGTAAGCATTTAAACTAGCCAAGGGGGGAGGCACTGGAGAGGAGCAGGGAAATCCTGGCCCCCCTCCAAAAATCAGGGTACTAAGTGAGGTAGACACCAACATAGAGATGTCGATAGGGAGAAGCGCAAGGGTAAATGGAGAAAGTACAAACACAATAAGTACAGGGATGGGGCAAAAAGGGGTAAGATCATCAAGAAATGGAGGGTAATGTGTACCAACGCTTGTAGTCTGGGCAACAAGCTCTCTGAACTGGTGGCCTTGATGGAAGAAGGATGCCTGGATATCGAAGCAGTCACAGAAGCATGGTACACAGAGAACCATGACTGGGATGTTAACATACCAGGGTACACAACCTACAGGAGAGACAGGGAGGGGAAATGAGGGGTGGAGTAGCTCTCTATGTAAGGGAAGGGATAAAGCAACTGAACAAAAGAGTAAACAGGAGGAGAGGAGGCACTGTGGATCACACGTCCCATACAGGGTTGTATACAGACCCCATGTCAGAGGAATGGATAAGGATATGATAGAAGGCATACTTAGGATGGCAGAGAAAGGGGAGATACTGTTGATGGGGGACCTTAATAGTCCAGCTGTTAACTGGAGCACCTTTGCTGCAGCCACATCCAAAAGCAGGGCCATTCTCGATGCCCTTCAGGCGGCATGCCTCTGACAGCTAGTTTTGGAACCTACTCATGGGGGAGCAATCTTAGACCTCGTACTCTCAAATGGGGACAGTGAGAGGATCTCAGATCTAGAAGTGGGTAGCCATTTGGGAACAAGTGACCACCAAACAGTGTGGTTCATGATAAACTCAGCAACAGAGTCAAGCCATACAAAAGTTCTAGACTTCAGGAGGGCTGACTTTGGCAAGATGGGAGAGTGCCTTAGAAAAGTACTAGCAAACAGGCTAGAAGGAGGGGTGGAGCAACAATGGGGAAATATCAAAACTGCCATCACAGAGGCAACAAGCCTTTGTGTGAAGCAAATAAACAAATCAAAATGAAAGAAGAAAGCCACTATGGTTCTCGAAAAAGGTGGCGGTGAAGGTTAGGGAGAAAAAGATAGCATTTAGGAAGTATAAGGAAACACAGAAGGAGCAGGACAGAGAACTGTACTAGTTGAGGCAGAAGGAAGCAGGGAGAGTAGTCAGAATAACAAAGGCCCAAACTGAGGAAAAGATAGCCAACTTGGTTAAGAAGGGGGATAAAACCTTTTATAGGTATATCAGGGGGTGTAGAAAGACAAAAGGAGGGATAGTGAGGCTGAATAGAATGGATGGTGGTTGGGCAGAGGGACAGTGAAAAAGCAGGGATACTGAATGAATACTTCTGTTCAGTATTGGCAAAAGAGGAGGTGGGAGAGGTGCCTAATCCAATTAATAGAAGAACTCTGGATAGGGGGGTTAATCACAGTCCTTTCACAGAAGAAAGGGTTCTGAAAGAACTCCTGAAACTGAAGGTGGCCAAAGCAATGGGGCCAGATGGAATTCACCCCAGAATTCTAAAAGAATTAAGCAGAGAACTAGTTACACCACTGACTACCCTTTTTAACAAATCATGGGAGGATGGTGTGGTACCTGAGGACTGGAGGAAGGCAGATGTGACTCTCCTTCACAAAAGTGGGACCAAGACAGAGGCAGGAAACTAAAGACCTGTCAGTGACCTCTGTGGTAGGGAAAGTGATGGAATCACTTCTGAAGAAAAGAATTGTTGAGTACCTAGAGGCCAGTGGGGCACAGGACCCAAGGCAGCATGGGTTTATAGCGGGAAGGTCATGTCAGACGAATCTAATTGATTTTTTTGACTGGGTGACCAAAGTAGTAGACCTGGGAGGGGCTGTGGACATGGCCTACCTAGACTTTAGCAAGGCATTTGACACAGTCCCACACAAAAGATTAACAGTCAAATTAACCAGCCTGGGAGTGGGTCCCAGGGTGGTAGCCTGGGTTAAACATTGGCTGGACAACAGGACACAGAAGGTAATTGTAAATGGAGTCCATTCTGAAGAAAGAGGGGTTACTAGTGGGGTACCGCAGGGTTCAGTACTGGGTCCAGTCCTTTTTAATGTCACTATAAGTGACATTGCAGAGGGACTAGAAGGAAAAGTATGCCTCTTTGCAGATGACACAAAGATCTGCAACGGGGTTGATTCACAAGGAGGCATAGAAAGGATGAGAAGGGACTTGGCAAGGTTGAAGAAATTGTCAGATGTATCTGGTAGCTTGGATTCAATGCAAAGAAGTGCAAAATAATGCACCTGGGAAACAAAAACCCAGGGGAAGATTACACCATGGGGGGGGGGGGTAGTAACAACAACAAAAATGGAAAGGGACCTGGGGATAATCATATCAGAAGATCTTAAGGTTGGCAAGAAATGTGAGAAGGCGGTAGGGAGGGCTGGGGGGATACTGGGATGTATAAGGAGAGGCATCACCAGCAGAAAACAGGAAGTTGTTATCCCCCTGTACAGGCAGTTGGTGAGACCTCATCTGGGAGTACTGCACCCAGTTCTGGAGACCCCATCTCCACAAGGACATAGACAGGATGGAGGCAGTTCAGAGGAGGGCAACTAAAATGGTGCAGGGTCTGCAAGAGAAGCCATATGAGGAGAGAGTAAAGGAGCTTAATATGTATACCCTTTAGGAAAGGAAGGAGAGAGACTTGTTAGAAACATTTAAGTACCTCAGTGGAATCAACAAAGTCCAAGAGAGTAGCATCTTTCAGAAAAAGAGATGTGCAAGAACAAGGGAACACAATTTGAAGATAGAGGGGGGATGGCTCAGGGGCAATGCGAGGAAGTATTTTTTCACAGAGAGGGTGGTGGATGCATGGAACAGCCTTCCTGAGGAGGTTGTGGGGTCAAAACTGTGGGAGAATTCAAGAATGCATGGGACAGACATAAGGCAATGTTTGTGGGGAGTAGGAAGAAATAGGCTGTTGGTTAAATAGGATCTGCAGCTTATGCTCTAGGTAGGGAAATGGGTAGACTAGGTGGGCCAAGCGGTCCTTATCTGCTGTCAAAGTCTATGTTTCTATATTTCTATGATATGGTCTTGTTCACCTCTGGTCACTCTCCGTCCAATGTGTCTACCAGACTATAGCTTGAGGCCACTAATGTTCAGCGCTGGCTAAGCTCACATCAACTCTTCCTCAATGCCAAAAAGACAGTCTGCATGATTTTTGGCACCAGACAGACTCTCTAGGCTGCCATCCCTCCCTTCTTTCCACACCTTTGATGGGACAACACTAGAGGATACCACCTCTTATTTTAATACCTGGGTGTCTGTCTTGACCAACACCTTAACTTTTCTGAACATATTGACGCCATCCTGAAAAAAACTGTGCACCAAGGTCAGTGCCCTTTACAGGAACCACAGTTTCTTACCACTATTGGCTAGACGCGATCTTGTTCAGAAAATGATACTCCCTATGTTTGACTGTTGTGACATAGTCTACAGTGCAGCTCCTAAGTCTTCCTCACCAGGTTGGATACTTTCTTCAATGCTTTCTGTCGCTTTGCTCTAGACTCCCCCTTCCACACACATCACTGCACCTTGTACCACTCTCTAGCTTTCCCCTCCCTGGAGAGCAGGTGTCTTTCTCACTGTGCCAAGTTCACTTCTAAATTCTGGTTTGGGACTCTTCCCCTCTTACCTCTCCTCCTCACTAACGGCTCCACCTCCCTCCTCCCTCCCTCTCAGATCCACTGACTCATGCACTCTAGCTATGCCTCATCGCTCCACCTCCATGGGCCAGGATGCATTCTCCTACTGTTTCCCAAAACTTTGGAACTCGCTTCCACCTGCTATCAGACTTTCCTTGACCCCATCTTCTATCTTCTTAGCCCTATATAATTTCTATTCCCCAAATTATACTTGTTCCTAGCCCCCCTTCCCAACCCCTACATCATTGCACAATACTCTCTAACACTACATAACTTCTTTCCCCTATTATGTTTGCTCTCAGCCCCTTCTCTACCCCCTCCCTTGCATATTATTCTCTGCCCACTATCCCTGACTGACCTCCTAGTCTTCTAAACTATATCTATCCTCTAATTATTAAGTCGCAGAGTATAACCTATTATACCCCCTCCTCTTACCCCCTACCACTACAAACAGTGCCAGTGGACACATTACTGCTTTTTCTTTCCTCCTCTCACTACCACCTCTTCCCCCCACTGCTGCCCTCCTCTTTCCTGCTAGGTTATCTCAGTTCTCCTGCCTCCCAATTTCCCCCATTCCCTTCCTCCCCTCCTGTCTCCCCGCCCTGCCTCCTCCATGCCCTCTTTCCTTCTCCTCCTTTTCTGTCTGGTCCTGTTCCCCTTGCAGGGTTTCTCAGCAGCCTGAAGGGGTATAGATCTTGTCTGTCTCTCATCTCTCCCCCCTTCCATTTCCCCACCCTATGTCCCTCCCCTTTTTCTGCCTGGTCCTGTCTCCCATGCAGGGTTCACAGCATCCTGATTCCTGAAGGGGTATAGATCTTGGCTGTCTCTCATGTCCCCCCCCTTCCATCCACCAACTCTCTATCCTTTGCCCCCTACATCCCCTCTTGTCATATACTTGCCTTCCTTTGTGCTTACATTAGCACTTACTAAATCTGTGCTCAGCATACTACTTCTAGCACTTCATTTGTGTTATCCATCCTTAGCTTATACCCGAACAGAGCACCTGCACTTGTGTGTACAATGTACATTTTACAGAATAATATTCATTGTAATGTTATATCCACTTATGGTTTTGATTACCTCAGCTGGATGGTCGGGGTATACTGTTGCTATGTTCACTATTCTGTTATGTAATAGTAGTTGTACTTTCATTTCGCTTTTTGTGTTTGTGTTTGCTTGCTCTCCCAACTCTTGTAATCCCATCCCCCAGGACACTTCTGAAAACTAGCTGTTTTACAGCTCATGTTGTGCTTCCTGGTGAAAAATATTGCAAATAAATAAAAAAAATTAAAAATCAAACACACTTTCTTTTCCTTATGTACCACATTGCTGCTACAGTTTCACTGACTGTGCGTAAGGGCACTAAAATACAAATTTATTTCTGCCCACTTTAGAATTGGCAATTCTAAAACATAAACCATGGCAAGTATGGTAACTTGTACTTTACAGGGGGTGTGGCCTGGCAACAGAGCATGGTGGTGGCAGGTTAGTTTAGCTCCTTAAGGCACAAGCATTTATTGCAGAAGAAACAGCATTGAAAGAGATATTTTCTTTATTCTTGGCAAAGTAAACATTTGAGCAGAATGATGGCAACACAGAAATCTACAAAAAAACCCAGTATACGCTTCAGTTTGAGCTACCAGACTGATCGACAGCTTGTACCACGGAGGACCGTACCAGATAGCAGGCTGTACCACTGGAAAATGGCTCGGGCAAGAGTAATCAAGATCCCACTATTGCTGCACTCCCAGGATTGAAAAACAGCCTTCAGCAAGAAGTTAAAGCTGGTTTTACAAATATTACAACCCAGATATCATACTTATAGAATGTAGTCACTGGGCTGGCTAAGACCTCTGCCTCACATGCGACCAGGCTGGGCGAACAGAAGTGGTGGGTAACTTAGAGGACCAGCTAGTCAATCTGTCTCAGGATCAAAAAATTCTGCAGGAACAGGTTGAAAATTTACTGGTCAGATCAGATGACCAAGAGAAACGTGACAAGAGATCAAACCACAGGATAATCTGACTACCCAAAAGGTTTGAAGGCAGGGAAGGTGGGAAGGCAGTCCAGAAGTGGCTTGTAGAAAAACTTGGGCTAGGCATGTTTGCTAATGACTATGAAATCCAGAGATCCCATCACACAGGTCTAACTCCTAATCCAGGTGAAAGACCGAGACACTATCTAATTAAGTACTTGCACATTCCAGATAAAGAAAAAATGTTGCAAGTGGCCCGAGCTCATGGCCCTATAAAAGTGGAAGGGGGCCAGATGTCGCTATTTCAAGATTACTCAAGGGAGCTGCAGTCATAAAGACAGATGTTTACAGGGATTAAGACTATCCTACAACATAAGGGATGGGATTTTGCTCTAGCTAACCAGCCAAGCTGAAAATAACAAAACCAGGCTGTCCTCTGAAATATTTCACCAAGCCTCAAGAAGCCGAATAATTTGTGAATAGAGATGAAGTGGCTGCAGAGGGAAGATCCCACCCCAGATCTAATGCCCAAACAACTAAATTTCCAAACTTTTCAATACTTAGGACTGCACATTTATTCAGCCTTCTCTTTAGATGCCCACATCTCCATATTAACTAAAACTATCAACCAGAAGTTAGGTCTACTATATCATCTCCGCCCCCTTTTATCCTCCACCTCCTGTCAGAAAATTGCCTCCACATCCCTCTTCCCTATACTTTTCTATGGTGCACCACTACTTCTCTTTGCTCAGCCTTAATCAATTGCCGTGCTCCGACCACTCTACTACATGATTGGGCGTTCTGTCTTAGGGGCTGAACCTAGAAAAGACCACTGCGATTTCTTGACTACCCTGCACTGGATGGATTATAACTCAAGGCTACAGTACCTCACATTGGACCCTATTCATGAATGGTGCAGAGTGGCTATGTGCTGCATAACCCCAGTGCATAGCCTACTCTGTACCTGCCCACACTGGCTCTGCCCTCTGTATGGCATGCAGGTACAAGATACACCCCCATGTGCCTGAGTGACTGGCCAGATGCACAGCTCCATGCTGGTGCAGGCTGGTGCGGGGGGCATGTCTGCACTCTACGCCATTCATGGTGGTGCGGGTGCAGTGCTGCATGGGGAGGCACTAGCTATGCCTTCTGAAGGCAATCATAAGTGCTACGTGCCCCACTCAGGATGCCTCCACTGGGTGTGGTGGGGATGTTGGGGTCACCGGACCCCACACTGAGGCCGCCCCTGACATTGGAGCACATTAAGAGGGCTGGGGGACAGTCATCTGGTGGACCCCATTGTACTGAAGGCATGTTGGGGCCTGCTTCCAACATGGTGCCCCACTGGTGCAGGGGATCCAGCAAGGGACCCAGGATGGGCAGCTGATTGGCCACCTGCCTGGGTCCGCTGCTCTGCACTGGACCACCCCTGCAAACCTGTGCACTGGGGGGAGTGGGACCGCAGATGAGAGCAGCATGTTGGCCAGTGTTCATGAACAAGGCCAACACGTGGAACTTCCAAGGGTGCGGAGCTGCACGGGGCGGGGGTGGATTATGTGCATTCAGCGTGTAATCCCACCCACTTTAGTGAGTAGGCCCCATTATGCTTTATATGTAAGCTAGTAAATCTTTTCAATCCACCTCATTGAAGAGGAATTGCCTAACATAAGGAAGTTGTTCGTCCACTCAGGTCATCCACTTTACCTATTCTAGTAACCCCCAATCCCTGCCATCTCACTGGGAGGTGATCTTTCGCCTACTCTGCCACCACTGCATGGAATGCACTACCTCCTCATCTCCTTTCTTGCCCTTCCCTATCACTATTCAAAAAATTGCATGCTGGCACCCCTACTCAAACCTCCTATCTGCATTTGTTTTTGCTAACCCTGTACCCTAATTACTCCCTAATAACAATCACAGGAGCATTTTTCAAAGCATAGTTACTCTCTGCACTATTATGTACATCCTAATCCTATTATTTTTTCTATATTCTGCTGACGAAATCTCATTAGAATCTACTACATTTAACATTTGTAAATATGTAAATTTCTCTGTAAAGTTGTGTATCTCACCATATATAATGTTGTAATGTATGTATTTTATGCACTCACTGTTGCTACTTATGTTACCTTGCCTACCCCTAACTTTAGAGTACACTCACTGCTGTTTAGCTGTCCTCGTCAACTGTTCGCTGTTTGCATATCTGCTGTTCATATCATATGCTGCTCATTCTTTGTATTCCTATTCTTTGTATTGTATTGGATAGTTTTATATTGTATTGTATTGTATTTTCTGCCCAGGTCATCCCTGAAAAAGTGACTGCATGGTCTCAGTGGGCTCACACGGTTACCAAAATTCAAATAAATGAGGGGGCCTTGATTCCCTGAGCTTACCTTATTGACAAATAAGTGTATTAATGTGCTTCATGGGTTATAGATACTGTGGTGTGCCCTACCTATTCTATACTGAGATGTTAAATGACTGCTGAACTTATGGATTGTGAATGTGTTTTTGCCAACTGAAAAGAACTCACAACCTGTCAGAATAGTCTTGTGGTTATGTTTGTGACTTGTTACTCATTTTACTTTTTCTTCTCTCTGTTTCTATTATGGGGGTTAAAATGGCCTCACATCAACCATGTTTTGGCTACAACATACTTAGCATTGCAACAGTGCTTCATGAGTGTAGTAATCTTGGCATTTTTGATGGCACTTGATCATTGACAGTTCATGTAACACACTAACAGTATGCTGACCAGTCAGAGTGATGATCTAGTATTTGCCTGGTACACTCCCGTAAGACTCCTCAGTTATATGGTATTAGTAGTTATGGCAACGATGACCATAGTGGAAGTCCTTTGACTTAATGCCTCGCAGAGGTAGAGCATTAGGGAAAGAAGATGGAGTCTGCATGGTATGGACAGGCTGGGAATGTTTAAATGCTTCTAACTAAATGCATTTGTGCTGCTCTTTAATTGCCTTACCACAATGCTCTGTCTCATTTAAGCAGCACACTCCAATACACTGAGAAAATGTTTACCCCCTATACCACCCATTATTTTCTCAACCACACATTTTTCTGTGGGCGGGGATGTCAGGGTTCTTATCCCACCACTGTAAACTCTCTCAATCACAACTGGGGTTGCAGGTAACAACGAGAGGAGTGTTAACGCTGGCCTGTTGAAAGAAATGTGGATTAGAGTTGTATAAAAACTTCTCAGTTTATTTTGCATACTTGGGTCACTGATCTGTCTGAGGGACTGTTGTGAGGATCATTATCCTGTTACCTGAAGGGAGTTCAGGCTTTGCCAAGAGTTGTTCAGTAAGAAGGGCTGTTTTTTTTTCTCCTCTGTCTGTGGAAGGGGATGGAATGTCTGCGGAGCATGTCTGCTTAGTTTGGACAGTAAGTGGCAATATTGAAATGTGATGTGGGTGGGATAATACAGATGATCTTGGCAGCATTGTAACTGGTCAGACCCTGAAAATGTCAAACCACCAGCCAATCAATGCAAAGAATGGTGTCCTGCTCATCTTTGCCCACAATGCTCCATGAATGTGCGATATTAGTTGCTCTGGCAACAATGATCAAGCTGTCACTCTAATGAGCTACATGAAGTGCAATGTTGGAATAAGGAGAGGATGGACGACATACGCTGTATAGCAAAACTCAAACTAAACAATGCTTACGTGATGCTTTCTTCATGCTATTTGCTTTCCCCCGTTTCAGCCTGCATATCAATACTACACTATAGAATACCACAATAAACTGCTCTGAGACACAGAGCCGCTTGTGACCCCCTGCACAGCATATTATCTCCCTCTTCTTTGTGACTACTTTGGTTGTGATACTAGGGTTCACATCCCACCATGGAACCCTTCCTTCAACCGCAGCTAGGGCTGCGGGTAACAGCGAGAGGGGAACTGAATTAGTGGCCAATGTAAGGTTTACAAAGACTTACTAAAACGGGGTTATATAGCTCATCCTCTTCGAATTTAATTAAATGTTGTTGCATATTAGAAAAGGTACTTAAAACAGGTGATGGTGAGGTGGTTATGGTAAATTAAAGGTAAAGTATGTGTGTTCTTTATCAAATTTATTTTTTGAAACTGTTTGAATGATTTATTTTTATGCTTGGTGGTAAAAACGTAAGTCATATGTTTTCAAATGCTTCACCAATGTGGTTGTGAAGGGGATATATTACATGCTGGCATGCAAAAATGGGTAGCTGATAAAGAAATGAAGCACGCAATGTTCAATGTATTACCTAACAATGAACACTCCTCCACAGGGAGATAAAAATTATTCTATATTCTTCTGATAGCAAGTTTTGAAAAGAAATACTTGCAACACTGATTTGCCTTCCAAAATATAGATCACCACGTGAATTTTGGGATACTGAACATTTGTTGTGCAAGGGTAAATGGGGAGGGATAGAGTGGATGCAATTGTGTTTATGTAAATGGTTATGAAGGGGGAGATGTGAAGAGTGAAGTTTTTCTAATGGTTACTGTTCTATGTTTTGGGATGGTTGTGGTATACTGTTAATACTGTGCAGCAACAAGGGCGATGTAATGTGGGCACACCGAATGTGGGTGTCTGGGACTTGTGAGAGTGTTAGGTGAGGGCGTCACTCTGCTTCCCACTCCATGATGTACCCCGCTGTGGAGATGATTATATTAATTTTGAGGGGATGCGGGTGGCGCAACCTCCCGTGATGGGAGGTATAGGGGGCCAAGACCCCCAGATAAACCTGACACTACTTTCTATTGCACCCTCTGTGTCTGCTTCATGGTTGCCAGGCACTGTAATTACTTGTGGGTTTTGACTGCACCCACATTTACCGCGACACAAGTCCTTTCGCCCACATATGGTAGAACCGATGATTGTTTGTTACAAGTGTAAGCACACTTTGGGCACTTACTAGTTAATTTTTGGTTGCATGGGTGTAGTTAGGCAGAGAGTGAGCTAGTGGTGCCACTGAGTCTAGGATGTGGTGCTGCCTGCTGACTGCAGGTGGGACCCCTCCATTAGAGGGTATAAATAGCAGGGTATTTTGGTACCAGAGGAGATGGAGAGAGAGACTCAGGAGAGAGGAGTCAGAGGTTTCAGCCAGCAAGTTCAGCCGGAGGGCCATGGTGGGGCTGGGGTGGTCTGCTTGTTGCCCTGGACCTCCACCATTGAAGACCTGTGAGTAGAAAGTGATGGTTTGGCAGTAGTAAAGGGGAGTAATGGAGCAAAGCAGAGAGGGTGTGTCAGTGCATTTGGGAGCCGAAGCCTGAGGAGAAGAAAGAAAAGTGAAGGCCCACCAAGTGAATGTCAGCATTTTGGTATGGTAAGCATTGACACGGCCTAAATGCCCAAAAGAAAGATTGCCCATGGGTACTTCTGCTGTTGGGTCAGAATGCTTTACTGTGGGTGGGTCTACTATGGCAAATAGAGCCTGGAGTGTGTCTTGGAAGTGGCAGCTCAAGCAGTTGAGGGTGTAATGGTGGCAGAGTTACCCCTAATCACCAGGTTGGAGGTCACCGCAGAGTTGGGACCCATGGTGTGAGCCACTTGTGGAGGCGGGGAAAGTCCATTTGGGGGAGTGATGTTTGGGACCCCAGCGGGGTGGCAGTCTATTGGGTGATCTGTGTTGCACTGGCAGAAGTCCCCTTGAAGAGGCAGTTAAGAGGCTGGAATCGCTGCATGAGTGGAGCATGCTGGTAAGGACTGGGATCAGGTCTGGGGCACCCAAAACCCAAGAATAAGGCCAGCCACCAGCCGAGGAATCAGCGACTGGATGTCTAAAAGGGTTATGGTGGTTTGGTTCTTGCTTAAGAACATTAATTGAAAAGTACAGAATTAAGATCTAGAAGGGAAAGAAAAGTTTGCTCCATTAAAAAATAGCCCCAGGTGGAGAAGGTATAAGATCATGGTGGTGGAAATCAATCGAAGAGAGTGTAAAGCTTTGGGACAGTGGGGGGAGGGGGGGGCACGCGATGCTTCTGAGTCAGTAGGACACATTCTCTTCGGCTCTGTTCACAGCTCAGGGAAAAAAGTTTAAAGAAATACAGTTTAGGTCTATAAACATATGATATAGGGAGCGATTAATGTTGGAAATGAGCTTCACTGTTCAACTGAATTACCTGGACCATCTACTTTGTAGGACTATGAAATACTCAATGGAGTCTGAGACGTGGCCTATGGACCCAACATACACCCCGCCATCCACCCCGGAGGAAGCTAAGGCTGCAAAGACAACAAAGATGCAAGCTTACTAAACCCAGCACGGCGCCTATTCCACTATCTGAAAAAAAGTTCCTGCAGGAACTCTCACCAATAAAAGAAGCACTCATGAGCATTACCAGCCAGTTGGCAACCCTACAAAAGACAAAGGAGACTTTGTCTCATAGAGTTGGAGATGTGGAAGTGAGAACCAGCTCGCTGGAAGACTGGAAGGCCCACCAGAAATCTGACTTGGTTGCCAAATGTCGGAAGGTCTCCAGACTAGAGGAAAAAACAAAGGACTTGGAGGGTTGTAGTAGGTGCAACAACCTCCTTCTAACTGGCCTGCCAGAGTGTTCAGAAGAGCAGAATCAGATCTTGTTTATGCAAGTATTCTGCGAAAAAGAAGCAGGCCCTTCACCTAATGGTCCTGGCTACATAACTGAGCGGGCTCATAGAGCATTGAGACCCACTCCTCCATCGAATTACCCTCCTCGACCCATGATATTTAAACTGCTGAATTTTTGGGATAAAGCCCACATCTTGGCTAAGTTAAAGGATGTGAAGGAATTACTGTGGGAGGGCAACAAGCTCAGGATGACCCACATAGAAGACTATTACACAAACTGGGGAATACAGGTGTGGGCAGGACAGTAGTGTGGTGGGTAAGTAACTGGCTGGGCAGCAGTACACTGAGGGTGGTGGTAAATGGCTGTCACTCCACAGAGGGAAGAGTGACCAGTGGGGTACCACAGGGATCAGTGCTGGGACCGGTCCTATTTAACATCTTCATCAGTGACATTGCTCAGGACCTAGAAGGCAGAATTTCACTGTTCGTTGATGACACAAAGCTCTGTAACAGAGTAGACACACCAGAGGGTGTAGACAGAATGAGAAGGGACCTGCAGAAACTTGAAGAATGGTCAGGGGTTTGGCAGTTGAAATTCAATGCAAAGAAGTGCAAGATAATGCATATGGGGCACAAAAACCCTCACACAATATACTAGTTGAGGAGTGAGGATATAGCATGCATCAAGCAGGAAAGGGATCATGGGGTTATCATCTCTGATGACCTCAAGGTAGGGAAACAGTGTGACAAGGCAGCAGGTAAAGCAATTAGGATGCTGGGATGCATAGGCAGGGGCATCACCAGCAGGAAAAGGGAGGTCATAATTCCACTATACAAGACACTAGTGAGGCCCCACCGGAGTACAGTGTACAGTTCTAGAGACCTTACCTATGTAAGGACACAGACAGGGTAGAGAAGGTTCAGAGGAGGACAACAAAGATGGTACATGGATTGCATCACAAGTCCTACGAGGACAGGTTGAAGGAACTGAATATGTACTCCCTGGAGGAGAGGAGGGAGAGAGGGGATATGATAGAGACATACAAGTATCTTACAGGGAGGAACAGGGTGCAGGAATACACTATTTTTACGCGAAAAAGATGTTCCAGGACTAGAGGAGATGGGATGAAGTTGGAGGGAGGACGATTCAGAGGAAACGTGAGGAAGAATTTCTTCACAGAATGGGTGGTGGACAAGTGGAACACCCTGCAAGAGGAAGTGGTGGGGGCTGAAACAATCACGGGATTTAAGAATGCATGGGATAGACCTAAAGGAATTCTGGAGGTCAGGGGTAAGGGGCAACAGACTTCTATGAAAACATAAACTGAACTTACAAGCTCAAATGGACAGACTTGGTGGGCCATAGGCCCTTATCTGCCGACACTGTCTATGTATCTATGTACAGTCTACTCCATTTATATCGCCCGCGGTTAAAACCGGCAATCATCTATTTCGGGCAAAAGTGCAAAACCATTTGCCAAGTCTCATAGAGTCCAGTGTTACAGCAATTGGTTATATCAATCGTTATCCGCCTTCTATAGCTGGCTGATTCTGCTTGTTGTTGAAACTTTTCACACCCTATTAGTGCTTTGCTAATTGTTAATTGCTCAGCTCACGCAAAGCGGTTTACTGTTTGCATTACAAAAGAGGTGCCATAGCACCTTCAGTGCAATCAGTTTGTGTCTCGACTGCTGAAATAGTGGCTGGAAAATGAAAGACGATGTCCCTAAGCCAAAAAAATCGAGTTCTTTAAAAAGATCGACAAGCTGCCCAAAATGAGCCAGCATGACTTGGCTCAACACCTTATTCTACCCAAATCTACTGTTGCTGATCTATTGAGGCAAAGAGATCAGCTGTTTACAGAATGGAATGTGAATCAGAACCCTGATCGCAAAAGGAAGCGGGATGGCAAGGATGTGGAGGTGGAAGCAGCCCTACTACGCTGGTTTCAAAATGCTCTCGGTCGGGATGCACTGATTAGTGGTCCATTGCTAGCACAAAAAGCCAAGCAGCTAGCAACAGCCCTAGGTCGAGAGGACTTCAACCCCCTCAGAAGGCTGGCTCCAGCATTGGAAAGCCCGGAATAATATCGGGTTTAGAAAAGCACAAGGAGAAAAATTGAACTCCAATGTAGCCAGTGCAGAGCAGTGGCTTCTGAATATTCTCCCTGGGATCCTGGAGGGTTTCGAGCCATTGATGTTCGAGGAGCCCTATTAACATTACATCGTGCCATGGAACAGAGTGCTGAGTACGAGCCGAACTGGGATATGATGCTAAAAACCAAGGAGACATGGCGTTCATACAACCGAAAAACAGAATATCCAGACTCGGATCACAGAGTTTTTCATGGGACATAAGTAGGTGTAGCATCACAGTTTCTGTTGCACTGTTACTGTGCTGTAGTTTTACTTTTTTTGTTTTCACTCAATTAAAGTAAAGAAATAAGAAAATAAAGAAGATTAGTATATTAAAGTACAAGTGTATTATACTGTCTTTACTAAGTGCTTTCGATTACATTACTGTAGTGCTTTTGATATCGACAGTAGCATCATTTATTGGGTTCAAACCGCTAATATGTGGTAGCATTTGGATACATCGTCCATCTCCTATAATGGGCAAAAAGGCTTGACACAAACATGCTCGTTATAAACGGTGGGCACTGTATCTATGATCTCCATTGTTCAATACGACTGAAGTGGGCAGAATTTAACCCAATGGTCTCGAAATTATTAGCAGCGGGGATCCACTTTAAAATATTGTACCCAGCAAAATTGCAGGTTAACCACAGAGGGTCGATGAAAACTATTGCTTCAGAAGATCAAACTAAACAAGAATTGCCCAATATGTTCTCTGACCTCTTCTAGGCCCCAAAATGATTACCCTTTTCCTGATCTGTTGGAGATTTCAGCTTGTCTGGGGACTCATAAGTTCAGGGTATTGTGTGGGACTATAATCTTTTCAAGTTTGTTAACTCTGTTGCTCTATATTATCTGGGTAAAGGGACTATGAGGGAACTCTGGGATCACACTTCATGAATTGGCTTAGGGAGCAACGATCGTGATGAATTATGGACTTTAGCAGAATCACCGCCTACATGATAGGACTACAAAGGACTGGTATACCGACAATGATCCCTTTCCCCTTGTGATTGGATTGGGGGGTTGAGGCATTGGAGAAGAGCATGGGAGTGGGAGGTGTTGTGACAGTGCAGGGAGACCAGAGCAGGAGATCAAGGATTTTCTACCCGGTGAGACTTGCCGTCTCTCCGGTGGAGGAGTCAATGTAGGTCTGTGGTCTTTTTTGTACTGGAGTGGGAGCGGTCACGGGCATGTGGTGGAGTCCCCTTCTGAGCATCCTTACTGCGGGTTTCAGGGCACCTCTGTCAATGACACAGATGGGTTAACCAGCTGATGTCCAGTTTTCTCATGCTAAACCCATCTGTGAGGATGTACAGTAGGAAACATATACAGGGTCTGCTTTATTTCAGACTGCCGTGGCGGAGTAGGAGGTGGCATGCTGCGTCCCCTTTTGCAGAGGTTCTGGTGGCAAAACTGACTACGAAGAGAGTGGAGGGGTCAGAAGGTTGGATTTCTTCCTCCTGCCCCCATATCGAGGATTAGTAAAGCCAGAATGCTATGCTTGTAATATGGTTATCTCGGACTAGGGGGCATTTTGCCAAAATGAGCCAGGATAGCAAGCCTCTACCACTGTGGCAGCCCCTAGCCCTAAAGAATACCTCCCTCCAACAATGGGATAAGCAGCGTGATCCCTCCTTATCCTCCTGGGAGTCTGATCACTATTTTTATAGTGTTGGCTGGATAATATTAATGGAGGTTGCCCATACAGCACCCCAAGGAATGGACGGGGAGGAGAACACTGGTGAGCCTGTTGATCGCCCTGGCCTAGCATGGATGAAACTTGCGGTTCCTGTCTCTCTCCAATTCATGGGTGAGGGGTACAATGAAGGGGCTGGAAAAAAAATGTTGTGAAGCACTAATTTGTCCCTTAGGTCTCTCTACACAGGGCACCTGCTCCAAAGCAAGTGACCCAGAACCGACGAAAGCTGTTGCTCCACAGGATCCCAGTTGTTCATCACAAGTCATAGTTAATGACTTAGCTTGGGGGGGGGGTAAGAGTAGGAGTTAAGAGTTATGTATACATTATTGTTTAACAACCATTTAAAGGTGTTTTAAGAATGTCAGTTCAGATCTGTTCATTTCTGGGGATTGACCGAGCCAGGGGGGGTTGGGGACCATTCTAGAGGCAATATTTCATCATGGGCAGTTGGAAGGTGGTGTTTTGGCCTACAGGGCCTGAGGTGGAAAGTGGTTTTATTCTGGGGATGGTGAAAGTAATAGTGCTGTTATTAAGGTGGTTTCTGGTTGGGGAGAGAGGGAGGAGGGGGTTACATTCACGGGTGCTGGTATGGACCACATTTTCAATTTTGGGGTTTCGGGAAGGGTGGGCCTAAAGGGGGCATGGGGTGGGGTGTGGGGGGTTGGAGCACCCTATGGTCCGTGGACAGGCAGATGGAGACTTGGGCTATATGTATTCTCAAGTGTAACTTTGGGGATCACATATAAATTTATTTTGTGGAACATAAAGGGCGAATGATGAGCACAAAAGATACATGATCTCGCGCCATCTTAAGAAATACCAACCAGATGTGGTTTTGTTACAAGAAACTCATCTTAAGCAAGCATACATACATTATTTTTGTAGGGAATGGGTTGGCCAGGATTTCAGGGTAGGAACAAGCAGTAAAAAAGGTGGGGTGAGTATCCTAATTTGTAGAGGGCCCCTTCCAGCTACATAAGGAGTGCAGTGATCCAGAGGGCAGATTCCTTCTGTTACAGGGCATCTAGGTTTAACTGAATTGCTCTTGGGAGGATCTATGGGCCAAACTTGGACTCCCCTGAGTTTTTCTTTAACTTTCTGACCCACTTACTGGCTTTCTCACATATTCGTATTATCCTCAGTGGGGACCGGAATGTAGTTTGACACCTTGATCTAGACAGATCTGGTCAGCACCGTAAAGGTCTTTCTCCGGCTCAACGAGGGCTAAGTGAGCTTATAGGTTTGGTAGGCCTGGGGGATCCATGGCGAATCCTACATCCTAATGACAGACAATACACTTTCTTTTCCTTGCTGCATAAGTCACACTCTCATATAGAATACTTTCTGATCACCACCTCAAGTCTTCTGGGTCTCCTGGCATGCGACATCTTGCCTATTGTGATATCGGATTATGCGCCGATCTCTATGGAGCACTCGCTGCAAGGGCTGGAGGATAGGGATAGGACCTGGTGCTTTAACTCGATGCATCTGAGAGATACCCATTTTGTTAAGATCCTTTCAGAATTTATACAAGCTTTCTTTCAGGAAAATGAAGGTACAGTGTCTTCTCTGGATGTGTTATAGGGAGCGGTGAAATGCACAGTGAGAGGAGAATGTGTTAGGCTGACCTCAAAGATGAAGAAGCAGAGAACAGAAAGGACATAACAACTTTTAGCTCAGATCTGAGACTTGGAGCACCGCCTCTCAGCCTCAGTCTATCAAGATATGTGGACTTGGCTGCACTCTCTTAGGGCCCAGTATTACAGACTATTAGCAGAAGAGGCCAATCTGGCCTTGCAGAGAGTTAAATTCCGATACCTGGAGGCAGGTAAGAGAACAGGCAGGCTTTTAGCCCTGAGGCTCAAACAGAAACCCAAGGCATGATCCAAAATCTTTGACCAATACCCAAGGGTGATATCCTAACCCACCCTCAAGATACAGCTGAGGCCTTTCAGCATTTTTATAAAACCCTTTATGCCCCAGAAAAGGAGAGGCCCCTTGATGAGGACCTCGTAAAATGGTATCTAGATTCAATTCCTCTGCCCACCCTTATGGAACCCCAGAAGGAGATCTTACAGGCCCCTATCTCTCTACATGAAGCGAGGCAGGTAACAGAGCAACTCCCTAAGGAAAAGGCTCCAGGCCCAGATGGGTTGAACAATGCTTTTTATGCCACCTTTGTAGACGACTTGGCACCACATCTCACAAGATTATTCAACTACCTATGCTTGTCTGGTCTAACAGACTGTTTGTTCACTCAAGCTTAGATCACCGTTATTCCTAAACCTAGTAAACTGCATCTGGTACCGGGATACTTTCGTCCTATTTTACTTCTAAATTCTGATCTAAAAATTCTCTCCAAAATTCAGGCAAACCATCTCTTAAAAGTGTGGCAAGGTCTTATTAGTCTGACTCAGGTGGGATTTGTGATGAGGCAACTGTCCTCAGACCATATGTGTAAGGTTCCTCACCTTATTTTAGCTGCTGGAGAGCAGAAAATTCCATAGGTCTTGGTCTCTCTTGACGCAGAAAAAGCATTCGACCAGGTCTCCTGGGGTTTCATGTTTGCTGTGTTGCTAAGGTACTGCTTTCCAACTCAGTTTTGTGACTAGATTAAGGTCATTTATCATCAGCCCATGGCTAGAGTCCAATGTAATGGTGTTTTTTCCACCCCCTTTCCACTATCTCGGGGTACCAGGCAAGGATGTCCTCTTTTGCCATTTCTCTTTAATCTCTATTTGGAACCCCTTTCCGCTCCCTTCAGAATAGTCAAGAAGTCATGGGCATGCCAATAGGCCTCGACAGGTATAAGTTGTCGGCCTACGCAGATTACTCATTACTGCACTTGGAGAACCCTCATACTTCCATACCGGCAGCCATAGACATCATAGAAAAGTTCTTTCAAGTGGTGGAATACAAATTAAATCTGGACAAATCCAAAGTCATGCCTCTTAATGTACATGTCTAAAAACACTGGATTGAGAATTTGGACCTTGCCTGGGAGCCCTACGCTCACACCTACCTGGGGATCAAGATCTCCCATTCACTTTCTGCCCTGGTTAAACTTAGCCTTTCCCCTATCTGTCACACTATTCAAACAGATCTAGAGAGAGATGGAAATCTCTTCCACTTTCACTTTGGGGACGGGAGAACATGATAAAAATGAACATTTTGCCCAGGCTACTTTATCCACTGAATATGGTGACCCCATACATCACTAAACGCTGGTTTCTTTGGATGCAAACCACTCTTTCAGATCTCCTCTGTAGTGGGAAAGCAGTGAGGAGGGCATACTTCAAATGAACTAATCAGAAAAATTTAGGAGGGTTGCGACTTCCCAATATTTTTCTCTATTATTGTGTGATACACTGCTGCAAGATGTTTAAATGGTGTACCAATACTGATGGTCCTATAGCTGGAACTTATATTCCGTAATGGCTTTCCCTCGAGCAGCATTTATGCAGCTCATGGGGTATTGACATAGGGTGTCTTATCTACTTCAAACCCTCTGAATTCCCTAGCTCTCTGTGAAACTCCCCAATCTGGTGGTCTCTCAAAGCTCTACGTCAGATCGGCTCCTACCTTAACATGTCACTATACAAAGATTTGTCCCAACTTTTGTTTGGTAACCCGCATGTTAGAATTGCAAACCGCACTATTCCCTTGAGCTTCTACCCAGCCCTTGGCAGGATTTCCGTGTCATCTTTGATCTCGAAGGGAAAGTTAGCCCTGCACCTGTGATTCAGGAAAAATTCTCTATACCCACTTACCACTTTTTTTAAACATGTCCAGCTGCAGGGTGCAGTGTCCTCCTTTTTATGCACCCCCGTGGCTGGATTCTTCTAATCCCCTTGTGCAGGTATTTACAGATGCAGCTGTTCAACCTCATTCAGTGTCTCTGTTGTACAACATCTTACAATTCCATGATCCCTTCAGACCAGAGGGATCATGCTTCTATTGGAGACATGAGCTAGACCTCAACCTTGATGATAAGGAATGGCAACATATGTGGCAACGTCTGTATAGGTATGCAAGTCAGGGCCGTTTAAGATTTTTGCAATTTCGAATCTTACATAACCTGTATTTTTCTCCTACAAGACTATGCAGGATGGGTAGATTGGCATCTCCACTGTGTATCAAATGTGGGCAAACAGAAGGAATTCTAAAACACATTCTTTGGGACTGTGCCCTGGTGGCTCCCTTCTGGTAAGCAATTTGGGGTGCTCTGGATCCTATGCTGGGCCTGGACTCCTACTTTACTGAGGAGATCTGTCTATTGAGCCACTTCTCTGGGGACATGACCAATTGCCACAAAGCCTATATGTCCATAATCTCAGTGGTAGCTAAACCGGTTATAGCACAACACTGGTTAGATCAATCTAGCCCATCTTTGAGGGAATTGCACTCAGAAGTTCTCCAAGCTCTTGAACTGGAAAGACATATTGCATCTCGATAGAACCGACAGGAGGCATTCAGCAGCAGATGGGGCACCCTGTTGGCCCTTTTACCTATCATGTACTGCACTCCAGTGACTCCTGTGGTATAAGGAGGACCCGAGACACCCACTCGTACAATTACTTAATAAGCATAAGCATAACATTGTTGCCCTAGCCTCCATTTGCTTATTAAATGTCCGGAGGGATTCCGGACTGATCATCCACCAGAGATTATGTATGTAGGGGCTCCAAGTGGGGATGGGGTAGGTAGGGCATGGGGGGTGGGATGAAGGATAGAATGTTTGAATGTTGATGGTTGATACGTTGTTCCGACAAGGCCTGATTGAAAGCAGACTTGGGTAAAACCAGTATTAGGCCATAAGGATAAATGGTTACAGAGAAAAGCTTTTTGATTTCATTATGTATGGGGAGGGAGCTGTTCATGTATGCTATGTATCATCTTGTTGCTGTGTGTTGAATGTTAATAGCTAATAAAGTATACTAAATTGAACAAAAGAGGTTTGAGACACTAGAAATGTCTCATGCTGTCATAAGCCAGAGTAGAAGTATAGGAATGGAAGTGCCTGAAGGAAGAGTAAAGGGAAAGAAATGTAACTGCTTAAGAGAAAGAGAGAGGGAGACAGGACAGAGATATGTCAGTGAATTATTTCAGTGTCAAGATACCTCATGTTTAGAGGCCTTTTTTGGCCCTAGAAATGCTGCCAGGAATTCTGGCCTTTTCGGCGGAAGGGAGATCTGCATGAAATGAACAGTCTGTTAGCCCAAGAGGCCATTGCAGTAGATGTCCCAGCTGTGTCTGTGAAAGAAACCCATTGGTTAATACCTCCTGCTACATGAAGTGGCAGTTACTGTTTTTCATGTTTAATTAAATCATTTTTGCACTTTGATTCTGGAGTGGACAATGAACTTAATCAATGTAACTGAGCATGCTTGCTAAGCAAAATTCCCCTATAGCCTGCGGAACACCAGGCAGCAGATTTGGTCCCCTGTTTAAGAGTGATCTTTAGCCACAACAACTCAATGAACCCAGGTAATGTGATGCTTCCATTCTAATTAACTTCTGGTGCCTGGCCCTGTAACTGTCACATGTCTCACCTGAGCCTGTCCTACCCCCCGGGTGGCCATGGTCCCCCCCCCCCGGTACCCGCTGGCATTTGTATTCCGTTGTATGATTTTCTGATGGCATAAGGGTATTCTCACCTCTATGCACTGAACTACTCTGGGGTATATTTTATATTGTATCCCCTAGAGCACTTACCCCTTGGGTAACTGTATCTTCTGTTGTTTTGCACTGTACGTATCCTGTACTATATTGTCTCCATTTGTTGTTAGCTCCCTACGATAGCCCTGTTAAGCTGTCATGTATCTATTTTTTTGCTACCCTCCTCGCTGCACCGGGTTCCTCTCTTCTGGGATCCCTAGGTCGTATGTTCCCATAGTCCTGCCCCAGGTACCTCCCTCGGGATACTGGTCAGCCTGTCCCCATCCTGCCTCGGTTTACCCCCCCCCCCGGGTGGGGCTGAGAGGGGAAACCCACAATCCACTCCCATGGTCCTTAAGTCTGCATCAGAAGGCTTTGCCAGCTCCTTCTATGGAGCCTGGTTATGGGTGTTCTCGGGCCGGCCGGGTCCTGTCTACGGGAGTCCGGTGCAAGTTTTTTTTTTTCCATTTTCTTCCCAGCCCACAGGACGTCCGCACGCTGGGGAAGCCAAGGGGCGGAGCATGTCACGACGTGCCTGATGCTCCAGCTCCCGGCAGACGTCCTCCCACCCTTCAGTGTGCGGTTTCGCTGCACCTCCACCTGTGGTCACCCAGGTGGCGGTATCGCAGTGGGACTTGCATCCCACTCCACCCGGAGGAGGAGAGCAGCCACTGGGTGCTCAATCCTTCTCCCCCCCAGCCGGCCCTCCAGCTGCCTGAGTCCGTTCCCAAACCCGGGTCACTGGCGTCGAAAGCGGTAGCCCTACTGCTGCACCAGTGGGCTGGCTTCAGCTGTCATGCATCTTGATGTAAACCTTAGGTTTTTGACTTACTGTTTGTTCACTCAATCGCTCCTTACCCTGTTTATGCTCGTCCTGCATCTCGATGTAAACCTCTCTCATGATTGTATGTAAACTCTCTGTAACCCAGTTTGTAACTCTCCCGGGTCTCACCTGAAAATAGGCACTTGGCTGTCTAGTGTGACCTACCCGGTTAACAAAAGCAAATAAATAAATAATTCATTGGACTATGTCGCTTGTGTTGTGAAGTTCCGCCCTTCCATATATTAACCATCTGGATACCCCTTGATGGAGAGGAGGAGCTCACACAAGGGTTGGGGGGGTGTTCGCCTCACAACTGTACAAGAGGCAGTTTCTGGTGTTTACTGTTACAGTTAGAAAAACAGGCTTCTAATGTATAAACTGCAAAATGTCAGTATGGGTACCCAAATGTTTACAACTACAGACTGCTCTGAGTTATGGTGTTAGGGCTAATACAGTGAAAATAGGTACTTGCAACACCAGTGGTCTTAAGACACATGCCAAAAGGAAGAAAGTTTTGGGAAAGATCAAAGCTATGAATTAGATATTGAATGCTTGCAGAAGATCCAAATGACACCTAAGGAATGGGGTCATATATCTAAAAACTAGGGAGGAGAGTGGTATAGGCCATATTTTATGTCTAAGGCTAGAGGTGCTGCAATATGGCTGAGACTTAGATTCCCAGGTATGGTCACCCAAGTAAATATTGATAGTGGGGGTAGGTTTGTATTATTACAAATTCAACTCAACACAGAGCAGAACATTGCAATTGAGTCTGAAGCACCTAACATGCAGTAGATAACTCAGAATTTTTTAATTATCTGTCTTTGGAAATGATGAATTTCACAGGGTCATGGACACTTAACAGTGACGTTAACTGTGTGATGGACAATACCTTGGACTGTTCTTAGAGAGTGGTGGTTCAATGTCTATAAGCACTGGAGTGCTGAGTTAACTGATAAAGAACCATACAGTAGGTTAATAGATACCTGGAGGCATCTGAATTCCAAGGGAAAAGAGAATACCCATTACTCTCACTCTTCTAAAACTTATGCCTGACTCGATATGACCGCTTCATAGGAAATGTTACTAATGGTCCAATCTGTAGGTCATGATACCATTCTTATATCTGATCACTCCCCAGTGCAGATCAATTTATCTGGGATAGATTCCCCTGTTGTGAGCCGATCATGGAAACTTGATCCTACCCTGCTGAAAAAGTCTGAGTTCAGCAATACATTAAGAATCAAATTTTAGATTATCTGTCCAATAACCCTTCAGACACCACATCTGCAGCAGTGAGATGGGATGCCATGAAAGCAGTCTTATGTGGATCCATCATCTCATATACTTCCCATAAGAAAAAAGTAGACGATCAATATATTTCTCAGCTGGAGTAACAGATTCAAAAGGCAGAAAAAAGGCATAAGGAATGTCCTTCCCCAAATAGTTATTCTGCCTTGCAGTGTCATAAATGGGAAACATAAAAACATAGAAGTTGTCAGCAGATAAGGACCACTTGGCCCACCTAGTCTGCCCTAAATTCCTTACCTATAGTACCACCGGAGACCCCTACCTGGACTTCAGTTTACACCCCCCTCTTTCTTCTAAGATTCCCTAGCATCTATCCCATGCATTCTTAAATCCTGTGACCATTCTAGCCTCCACCACTTCCGTGGGGAGTCTGTTCCAAGTGTCCACCACCCTCTCCATGAAGAAGTACTTCCTCATGTTTCCTCTGAGCATCTCCCCTCCAGCTTCATATTGTGACCCCTTGTCCTTGAGCGTCTTTTTCTTTGGAAAATGCTCCCTTCCTGTACCTTCTTTATTCCTGTGAGTTATTTAAATGTCTCTGTCATATCCCCCTGTTCCCTCCTGTCTTCTAGAAGTACATATTTAAAACCTTAAGCCTTTCTTTGTAGGGCTTCTGATGCAGGCCCTGCACCACTTTAGTGGCCCTCTTTTGCACTGCCTCCCCCCTATCTATGTCTTTTCGAAGATGGAGCCTTCAGAACTGTACTCCTTGAGAGGGGAGGGAGTGATGAAAAGCCATTGATCACATAGGATCAGTGGCCACATACAATGTATAGGGCCTGCAGCTAGACTGGATGAGCCTAGCAGTCCTAATCTGGCAACAATTTCTATATTTCTGTTTTTTTGTTTCTATGTGCATAGTTCTTGAGGTGGGGTCTCACCAGCGATCTATACAGGGGTATTATTACCTCCTTCTTTCTGCTGGTGATACCCCTCCCTATGTATCTGAGCATTCTGCTAGCCTTTCCCACTGCCTTATCACACTGTTTAGCTACCTTCAAGTCATCAGAAATGATAACCCGCCCCAGGTCAAGTAAGTAAATACAATTTTATTTATTTCTTAATTATTTATTTATAAGATCTTAGATTACAAATACAGTACGTTTGAGCTAGGAGCTCTTTTACAAAGGTTCCACATCACAGAATAATACAAAATGCGACATTGATAAACTGGAGCTAATATGTAGATAAAATACAATATAACAGGCAATAGACAATATAATCAGGTTTATAAACATAAGGAAATGCACTTAACAATTGTTCAAAAGGACACTGTGGGGAACATAATCAACATAGAGAAACAACCAAGGAGGCTTTGTCCAGAGATAAGGAGAGAGGAAGATGGGGTGGGTGAGAAGAGGCCAGAGGGGCAAGTGGGGTGAGGGGCTATAGAGAAGGTGAAGAATGGGGAGGTAGGGGGGATGTGAAGTAGGAAAGGGGAGTTGACAGAATAGTGGAGGTAGGATACAGGGTGGGTAAGGGGGCTGAGAGGTGGGTGTAGAGGGGGAAGAGAGAGATCAAGGGGAGCAGGCTCAGCTACTAAGTACTGTGGAGGAACTGCATGGAGTAATCAAGAAATACCAGCTTAAGGAAATCAGTCAGAACCAAAAAGTGCTATGAGGAGTTGGCAAAGCTTAGATTTGAAAGGACTCAGTTTTGATTCACTAAGAATGTCTCTGTGTAGGGAGTTGAGTCAGTTAGATGCATGGTATGTGAACAACCTCTAATCCTGTGAGGTGTGGCAGAGAGGAACCTTAAAGGGATGGCTTTCCGAACCTCTAGTGTGGTGAGGGTTTGTAGTCAGACTTAACAGGTTCTGAATGCCAGGGGAAGGGGTAGACCCAGGCTTGTGTTTTTTAGACAGCAAGCTCGTCTGATACTTGATCCTGCCTTTCAGGTGCAAACACCCCATCTGTGCGTATAGATCACAAGTATGCGTGAGCCGATCAGCCCCAGTAATAACCTTACAGGCTTTATTTAGCTCCGTCATAACCCTTAGAAACATAGAAACAGAAGATGACAGCAGAAGGGGACCTGTGGTCCATCGAGTCTGCCCAAGTAAGGTATCCCGGGACCTATTGTGCACCGGTGTTTTGTCCTCTTAGACACCCACACTAGCTCTTGCCAGTGGCATGTGTTTGTTCCCAATACTTATCCCACCCATGCTTTAAGCTCGATATTGACTTTGCAGCTACCAGCTCGGGAGGTAATCTATTCCAAAGTTCCACCACCCTCTCTGAGAAGTAATACTTTCTGTTGTCCCTATTGAACACTTCTCCCTTCAGTTTCCACTAGTGCCCTCTTGTAGTAGAATTGACGTTCCTGGTAACAAGCTGCACTTCTGGCACCTTGTTGATGCCTTTAAGGAACTTGAAGATCTCAGTCAAGACCTTCCTCTCCCTCCTAGTCTGTAGCGAGTACAATTTCAGAGCCCCAAGCCTCTCTTCATAGGTGATTTCCTGAATGCCATGTATCATTTTTGTTGCCCTTCTCTGAATCACTTCCAATATACACTATATATTTTCATATCTTAGATGAGGCCTCCAGAATAGTACACAGTACTCCAGATGAAGCCTCGCTAATGACCGGTAAAGTGATAGTATCACCTCCCTGTCCCTACTGTCTCTCTCCCCCCTGCCAATGCATCCTAACACCTTGCTAGCCCTGCTGTAAGCCTTATTGCACTGACTTTGCTGCTTGAGGTCATCCCTAATGATGAATCCTAGATCACGTTGCTCAGCAGGGGAGCTCAGCTGGACTCCGTTTAGCCAGTATTCTTCCTTGGGGTTGGCCCTACCCAGGTGCATCACCTTACACTTCTTAGCATTGAAATTTAATTGCCATATTTGTGAACAGCTTTTCAACTTCTTGAGATCCTCCTGCAGTTGTCTGACTCCCTCTGTACTATCCACTCTTCCACTGAGTTTCATGTCATCAGCAAACAGGGCAACGTTGCCATTTATGCCCTTGCTGATGTCACTAATAAATACATTGAAGAGGACCAGCCCCATGACCGATACCTGAGGCACCCCACTAGTGACCTGCCTCTTGTTAGATTTCACCCCAATTGCTGTTACCCTTTGTTTTCTACACCTCAGCAAACTCTGTACCCACTTTACTATCTGTTCTGCTACCCCAAGGTCTTCTAGCTTTTTTAAGAGGTGTCTGTGTGGAACTGTGTCAAATGCCTTACTGAAGTCAAAGTAAAGGAAGTCCACCGCATGGCCCCTATCCAACTCCTTGGTCACTTCGTCAAAGAACATAATAAGGTTCATTTGACATGATCTGCCCATCACAAACCAGTGTTCTTTGTAGTTCTGGAGATGATTTACTACGAGGTATTCCACTAGATCTTGCTTGATAAGAGCCTCCATAAGTTTACCCACTACTGATGTGAAGCTGCCTGGCCTATAGTTACCTTTATCTTCCTGTCTCCACTCTTGTGTAGTGGCACCACGTCAGCCACCCTCCAGTCACCTGGAACTACCCCTGACTCCAGTGATCTGTTGAATAGGTGCATGAGGGTTGCTGCCAGCTCTTCTGCAAGCTCTCTGAGCACTCTAGGGTGTAAACCATCAGGGCCAGGGCTCTTGTTGGATCTGATGTCTGAAAGACCCTTCCTGACCCTGTCTGTGGTGAATTCCTGGGTGCAAATTCTCTGAACCCCTCTGGTCTTGGCTCTGATACCACTGTCTGGCAGTGGGCCCTGATTCTCCCTTGTGAATACCGAGCAAAAGCATGCATTTAGGGACCCAGCTTTTTGTCCACTGTCCTCCAGATCCTCATCCCCCACTGCTAACCTTACATTTCCTCCCCCTTTCTTCCTTTTTTCACTGATATAGCAGAAAAAGGTTTTCTCCCCTTATTTGACTCCACAAGCAATTTGCAGCTCTTTTGTTGCCTAGGCCTCCCTCACTATTTTCCTGGCCTTCTTCATAGGGTAGTGACAGTAGCTGCACCATAGATAACCAGGCCATAATCAGTGATGGAGATAATTGAGCTATATATTGCTATCCTAAGTGCCTCGGTGCTCAGGCAGTGTTTATGCCTGTGCAAAAGTCCAGTTTGTGTATTGACAGCTTTAGCAATGTTGTCAACATGATTTGCCAAGGTCACGGAGCTGTCAGCGGTAACCCCAAGGTATTTGAAGGAGTGTACCAAATCAAGTGGGGTGGTAGCGCTGTGTAGTATTGTGAGCTGATGGGATTTATGCTTGTTGTCAGGTTTAGAAAATATCATAACTTTTGTCTTTTTATAATTTAAGAGAAGCTTATGCTTCAAGAACCAATAGTCAACATTAGTGAAATAAGCTGAAGCTGTTTCTTCAGGAGAACTGGGTCAGGGTTACTAGTGAAAATCACGGCATCATCCGAGTAAAAGAGACTCCTATCAGGGCATGCAGGAGGGAGGTGATTTAGGAAGAGACTGAACAGTAGGGGGCATAGAATGGATCCTAGGGGGACACTGAGCATACCTGCAAGCCTTCAGAGCGAACACAATTTGTCTTCGCCTGTTGTGATCTGCTTACTATGTAGCTACTGAACCAACCTACGGTGTCAGCAGAAAGCCTGGTGCTGAAGATTTGCTTGAGTAGTATTGTATTGTTGGCCGTATCAAAGACTTTGGTGAGGTCTATAAAGGCCTCCCCCACCAGCTGACCATGGTCAAGCACATTTTGGATGTAACTGGTAAATTCTAGTAACGCTGTGTTGGTACTGTGACCTTTTTGAAAGCTGTGCTGTTGTGGGCATTGAATCTGGTTTTTGTCCAGGTACTCAACCAGCTGGTTAGACACAATGTGCTCAAAAGCTTTGGGGGGGATAGATATAGGTTGATAATTAGCATGCATAACCCTGTCTCTGCTTTTGTGGACAGCTGTTACCATGGCACTTTCTACTGCTGGGGGAATTGGGCAAACCTTAGCAATAGATTCATTATGTTAGTCAAAGGTGTTAGTATCTCCTCCAAGGTTAGGGTGACTAGTTTGAGGTCTAGACAGTCTCCACTAAATCTTGATTTTTCAAGTACTTGTAGATATTTACTGGCTTCAGTTTTGGTGATAGCTTTGAAGTAGAAGGGGGTCCCTGTGGTTGGTCTCCTCTACCTACATTCTTAGAGTTATCAACTACTTCAAAGATGTTTTGGGGTAGAACACTGCTAAGGTCAGTAAAGGCAGTGTTGAAGGTGTCTGCTATAACCTTCAGGTCTTTGGTGATTACCCCATCTATATCAAGCATGGATGGTGCCAATTTGTTGTCATTCCCTGTCAGATCCTTTATGTTGCTCCAAAATGTCCTGCCATCTCCACAGGAGTTGGCAAGCTCGTCCTTGAAGTGACGACTTTTAGCAAGGCGGACAGCCCAGTTACAGGCATTCCTGGCCCTTTTATAGTGCTGTATATCCACCTGCCTGACGGTGGCTCAAGCACAGTGACACAAGTGATCTCTGGTTTTCATGAAGTCAGTAAGGGGTGGTGTGATATATGAGTTACATGTACCCTTAACCTTGCATTTTCCAAGGGGGGCATAGATATCACAGGCAGCGCTGAACACAGCAATGAAGTATTCTAGCACTTTGACGACATCTTCCGCAGAGTCAATTGGGGACAAGTCTTGCTTTCTGAGGTGGGACTTTAGAGACTCAAGTTGCCCTCTAGAAAGGACTCACCCTAAAGGAGTTTTGGCAGGGGGTTTAGTAGCTTTGTTTGACCAGTTACATCTAATAGGGGAGTGGTCACTATTTACAACAGGGAGAATTGTTGTGTTAGAGATTCACTCAGGGTGGTTGGTGAGTAGTCAGTCCAATAATGTACTTAACCTGGTCCGATAGTTTATTCTAGTGGGGGAGTCAACTCTCTGGGCTATATGGGTGGTAGAGATGGCATCTTTGTAGGGTTCCACTTCTGGGGAGAGCCAGTTTACATTAAAGTCCCCTACCATGACTGCTTTTGAATTTTGGTGTATGCTGTTTAAGTAGTCAAGGACTACATTAAAACCAATAACCTGTTCTTTTGGAGGGACATAGACTGATATCACAGTAAGAGCTTTGTTGTGGGCACCTAGCAATACTTTGACCGCAAGTTTCTGAACATTCTTCACTGTGTTTAGTCTGGGAAGGGCATGGTCCTGGAGACTGTCTTTCAGGTAGATAGCACAACCTCTACCTCTTTTGTTTATCCTGGCCTGTTTGAATAGGGTGTAACCATTTAGTGAAATAGCAGTGTCCCAGATCTTTGGCAAGAGCCATGTCTCCACAATGGAGAGCGCATCAGGTCTGTGCTGAGTAACCCAGACTTGAAGGGTGTCAGATTTGGATAACAAGCTACAAATGTTGATAGGTGCCAGAATAAGTGTACCCTGCTTCCTTCTACTACATGACGTTTTTTGCAGAGGACCATGGTTGGGGTGAACATTGCCAGACATTAACAGTAACAGCAGAGTGAGTGTACACATTAGGACCTTTAATAGTTTGTAGTTTGCTGTGTATTTTCATCTACAGATTTACCTCAGCTTTAATTTGTGCTGGATAATGGTCAGACTGGGGAGGAGAGATTGGGGGAATGGTTATTTTATCAAGTGGGAGTGACCACTCATGTGTAAGTGGGGTAACTACTCCTCTGGGTTGGTAGCTTTGCAGCCTGATCCAAATGAGAAGCCAAGAGTGCCTTGTGCACAGTAAGCATTTGCTTCAAGGGTGCACTGTCTGTGATTGTCTTGTTGAATAAAATCAAAGCCTGACATGGTTATCACTATTAATATCAATGTCAATGTTAACGTTATTTACATGCCGACAAATCCCTAAGGCTCTGACCGCCTTACAGTACTAATATATAAAACAATAAATAAGTAAGAGCTGAACACAGTTAAAAATTAAAGATCCGGCCATAACACAGATTAAAAAAGTGGGTTTACAAAGATTTTTGAAAAACAGCCAGTGAAGGAGCTCCTCTTACATCTCAGGGAAGGACATTCCAAAGAAGTGGGGTTGCCACACCAAATGCCCTATTGCCTGAAGATTTTAACCGTGATCTGGGAACAGTGAAGAGGTCTGCCTCCACTGAACAGAGGGCATGACCAGGAGAGTATGGTATTAGAAGGTCTTGCAGGTAGCCTGGAGCCAGATCATGTAGGGCCTTGTATGTCAAAAAGCAAACCTTGAAACTGATAGACCCCCTGTCCAGAAGCCAGTGGAGAGCACAAAGCACCAGCATGATATGCTCAAACAGAGAGTTCCCAACAGTCAGCCAAGCCACTGCATTCTGAACCAGCTGAAGGTGACATACCAGCCTTGTGGACAGGTCCAGGTAAAGAGCATTACAGTAGTCCAGTCTAGAAAAGACCAAGGCATGGACTAGTGTTGCCAAGTCAATCGGCTCAAGACAGGGCTTAATCCGGGCAATATTACAAAGATGATAATAGCCACTGTGGATAACAGTTGACACCTGGAATTCCAGAGTCAATTTGGAGTCCACAATGCCCCCCAGAATTTTTCACCTTACCTGCAGCATAAAGGGTCACACCATCCATCAAAGGAAAGGCAGTGTCCCCAGTTGCTGCCATAGAACCAGACTGGCCTGGCTCCACCAGTAACATCTCCATCATAGATGGACTGAGCCTAAGCCAGCTGGCTGTAATCCAGTGCTGGATTTAAGGCACTCGCTCAGTTCCAGAATAGCCATTCTATTGTCAGGGGCACAAGACACGTACAGCTGGATGGTTCTCCTTCTGCTTGTGTGACTCCCAGTTCCCTACTGAACTATGTATTTTTTCTGCACACAGGATCTGCTGTAATAAGCTCACATTTTTTAAAGTTTATTTTCAGCCTTTTTTTTGTGTACTTTATTCTGTCACCAAATAAGGGAGTATCGCATAGGGGGAAATCAGCAGTCTTATTCTGCATGTTCTGTGACAACTGCATTGTTCTAAGCCATGCAAATCTTGCAGAAGACACTGCATTTGCTAGAACCCTGTATGCAGTGGCATTCACATCAACAGCCTCTTATATGGGTATTTTGCAGCTTTCACTGTAAGGGCTATGAAAGGCTTCTTTTAGGAAGGCAAGCTATTGCACAGTGGAAGAAATGTATTCTGCAGAGCCTGCTGGTAATGCACAAAGTAACTCAGGTAGGCTGTCTGCCTCAACAACAGGGTGGAGGCAGCCTTTTTAGCCATTAGGTTTAGGAAATCATTGTCAGGAGGGGCTACTGAGAAAATATAGGTCACTCACCTGTAGCTACAGTTCTACTGGTGATATACAGTTCAAATCCACACTGTGGTAGTTCTTCTGGAGACAGCTGAGTTGTCAGACATCCTCAAGCTAAGTGCCACCCACCATCCAAGTAGGATATCCTCCAACTCTGCCCTGTCACATCAGATCCTCTGCATGCTGGAAGCAGGGACCCGGGTGCCACATTTCCAGGGAAGGTCAGGTGGGATTTATTGATGTGAACTGTATACCAAAAGAACTGCAGTTACATGTGAGTAACCTATATGTCTTTTTTTTTTACTCTTTATTGATGGATTTTATGACATTACAGCAAATACCATAATACAAAAAAGAAAGAGCAGGGTATGCAGACCCAAACAACAGATGTGCAGGCAAGCTTTGATTAAATTCAAGAAAGCAGATCAAAATGTCCATGCATTATTGGGTACTGCCAGTCTTCTAGAAAAACAAGGAGTAACGTCCAAGCTGATTATGATGTAGTGACTTGCTCAGGATCACACAGCATGCACCTAGGCAGCTGTGGGATTCAAACCCAGGTCTCTAACTCTGCAGATCAAAGCCTTAACCCACTGCACTATACTGCCTCCAAACTGTAAAACTATTAAACTGTAGACAAAGCTACATCAGGCTTATTGCAGCAGCTTTGTAAGGGAGATTAATCAGATAGGCTCCAAAATCACCCTTCGTTGTCCTGGACAGTCTCAGGTGGATTCAGTTGTGCTATCAGTTTTTCTGTGAAAGCTGTTGCCAGACTCAGGGTCCACAAATATATGAGTTTTTGAGTTGAGGTGTATTTGAAGCCATGCTGGAAAATTAAGCTGTGCTGAGATCCCATATTACCAGGATGTTTAAGTGATACATAAGACAAAGGGCACCCACATGTCTAATTGTGAGCAACAGTGATGCCAGAAGAAGGTAAAGGTAGTACAGGAGTTATGTAGAGAAATGCAGCTGCCTCTCTACTGAGTCGCTACCAGGTGCACAGGTTGGGAGGGTTCCGAGAAATGATGGTGTACCATGGAGGGGGTCACTACTGAGTTAAGGTTAGAAGAAACCTAGGGTGATTTGTAACTGCCATGATAACACAGTGGTTAGTGACATTGACTCTAGAGCAGAGGGTCAGTGGATTAAATCCCAGTGTGTACTGTGGGCTGGTAGGGCAGAAAAACGTAAGATGGGAGGCAGGTAAGGGAAGGTCGGGACCAGTTTTGATCATTAGCCAGTTCAACTGCATAAAGTATAAATGGAGGGGAGTGGTGGAGGTCAGTTGGTTCAACAGTGACTCCTAGTGGCCAAGGACTATAATCTGCAAGTGGGAAAGTTGGGAGATGGGCAAAGGACTGGTGAGGCATGTGATAAGTCACGTGACCAAGCTCATCAATAAAGGAAAGCACCACCCAGGGTGGCCGCGTAAGCGGTGATGGGCTAGCACAGCGCAGCTCTGCTGACAGGTAAGGTGAAAGAGATCCACTACCTTCTACTTACTGATCTTCAGTGCATCTCCTGAGGCTTCTGAGATGGAGAGGAGTGTGGTGATGAACCAAAGCAGGCAGCCAAAGGGAAAGAATGTAAATATATTGCAGTCAGCCAAACCAGATATCAGGGACAGAACACAAAGAGAATGGGGCCAGGGTGGGAACACTGACAAAGGGGAGGTGAGTGGACTTAGCATGTGCAGAACGGAAAAGAGTAGCAGAGGCACAATCTGAATTACAATGGAGCAGCAAGAGAAGTCACAAAATGCAGTAAATGAATATAAAAAACACTCTTGGTACTCCTAACATGGTCTGGCTGCTAAACTAGATAAGGGCTAAGGGCTAAATGCAGTATAAGAGTGGCTGAGCAAGTGGTGAGGATCCAAGATGGCCACTTGAGGAGACAGGTGTGCGCGGGACACTCTATACTCTCTTCAAATGCAAAGTATTTTTTCAGCTGAACCGAGCTTAAACAATGGCAGTGTATCTGGCTGAAAAGGCTGTATAGATGGATAGTTTAATGCACTGAAACGACGGAGAGTGTGGCATGCTACCAGCCAGTAATTACCATTCAGTTGTCAGCACTTCTATATTGACATGTGTGGAGAAGAAAACGTTGGCTAAAAATATGTGTTTTTTTCTTTTTCGGAGCCGAAAAAAGTGATGAGTGTGGCGATGTATTGGCTGCTAATCACCATCATAGCTAAGAGAGACGAGATTGGTAAAGCAATTGCCTATAGAAAACTTCTTTACATTTTGTATTTTCCACTTTTGTAAAGCCCATAAAACACTGACCGCTGGCGTAGACTGCCGTTGATTGTCGCTTTATGGGTAAATTAACGGGACTTTGAGAAACATATTTATTCCACAAAGAGTACGGGCTAGTAAAACAGGACAAAATGCAAAAATGCACTAGAAAAAAAGGAAGCATGTGGCGAAGTGATGCATGAAATAGCTCCAGCAAAAATAAAAAAGAGAAGACTATAAACACATACCTTATGCAGTTTCATCCAGTAATACCAGGTGGTACGATGGAGGCACAAGGGGGGGGTCCTCAGCCCTGGGGAGCATGCAAGTATCAGATACACCCTCCGTTTCAGAAGGAAAGAGCTCTAGCTCAGAGATATTGACTGTGAACCCGTTCTTGTTCCCAATTGCATTTTCTCCCCTCCCTAATACCCCAGTTATAGATGAAGTTTAAACTGCACCAGTTGGGGGAGGAGAATTGTTTTATGATGCAGTGGAGTCAATGGCTATGAAGAGAAGGCACTATTAAAACAAACAGATATCCAGGTTGACACTGAAGCCGTAGTGAGGAGACAAGCTGCAGCTGAAACCTGCCAGCAGAAGTCAATGGCTTTGAGGAAAGAAAGAGAAGGATGAGTGATAACCCAACCCAGGGAAGAGAATAAAAGAAGGAGAAAAATATCGCCAAGTCAAGTGGGTCACGGGCGAATGAGGAAACAGCTAAAGATGTAATGAATCTCAAAGACTTACAATTGGGAAAGAAAGCACAGAGCAATGTGAAGGAGAAGATGGTAGATTTTAAATTTGTGGCAGGAAAGATATCAGGCTCTACATTGACAGAAAATATAAGTGCTGCTCCCTTGAATGATACAACAATGTTAGACACTATAAAATGCATAGAGGTTGTGGATTCTGCCCCCTTAATTAAAACACAGAATATAACGATGGTCCCTTTTGTTTCTGGTACATGTACTGAATCTATTTCAGTACAAAGTAGTGAAGAGTTATCAACAGAAACAGAAGATCTTCTGGCTGATGGGGGGCAGTCATGCAAAAAGGAGAGACTCTGAAAAATAAACATAAGATTACATCTGAGGACACTTCAAGCAGAGTGTTTATTGAGGTCCTAAGGGAAAATTCAGGAGTTATTTTTCCAAAGCAAGCACACAGAGACCAAATAACTCATGAAACTCAGATCGATAGTCGGATTTCTGAAAGGACTATGGCTATGGCTAATGATGTAAATGAGGAATTTAACAGCAATTCTGAAGTTGGGTCATTTAGGGGAAATGCCAAAGAAAATCAAGGGGGCAGTGAAGGGGCTAAAGGGAACACCTCCACCACTTTCGAACATGAAGTTCTCACAGGAAATAAACTTTCGTAACGATATCTTTTTCAGCTTACTAGTGCAGCGAATGGTATCAGCTTGAAACTTGAGGCCCTGACACTCTGGACATCCAAAGTGGAAACACTTGTTAGCACTCTGGAAGACACTGTTGGCCCTATACGAAAAATGGTGGCCCTTCATTCGACACAACTGGCATCCCTTATAAAAAAAGTTAAAGACCAGGAAGATAGGTCTAGAAGGGGCAATATTAAACTGGGAAAGATTCTAGAAGGGGCAGAAGGAATGAGGGATCCAATTCCATATTTTGAGGAGCTTGTGACACTTGCGGCTAGGAGAATATATCATGACCAGAGAATTCAGCTGGATAGAATACACAGAAGCACTGCAAATAGGAGACAGCCAATTCTGACCACCCTAGATTTGTGTATATAAAACTGCACTATTTTCAAGATAAAGAAAGGATATCGCACAAGGCCAGAATAGACAAAGGACTGACTGCTAACAGTGTAAAATTTCAAGAATTTCTGGACTTTAGCATGGAGACCATGGCAGAAAGAAAAGTTTTTAATCCTGTGATGAACATTTTAAGAGAAAGAGGGATTAAGTATGCATTACTTCTACCTGCTAAACTGAGATTTTTCTGGAAGGGAAGAATGAGATACTTTGTCAAACCAAAGGAAGCAGAGACTTTGATTTTTCAATCTTATACATCAGGAGAAACCTCAGATTTTTCATCCGCTCCAAGGTATGCTAATGCACAGGCTCAAACTTGAAAGAATTCTAGTCATAGTGCTAGTGTTACTAATAATTCTTTACAGCAAATACTTCAACTAAAAAATTCCTTTGAACTATTATCAGAATGTGGATCTTTAAGATAGTAATATGAGGATAGAGTAGACTTCTTGATGCAGCTCTTGGTCTTAGGAGAGCCAGGGGGCTATGTGTGGATGAAAAGGAGGGAAAATAAGAGAGGGAAAAGGAAAGAAGAAAAGGAAAAAAAAGGATACAAGGTGAAGGAAAAAAGAGAAGGAAAGGTGAAGAATTAATAAAGCATAGAAAAATAAAAGAGAAAAGATTGGAAAGAGAGACATCAGGTCTATAGTTGTTTTTGGTAACATTATTGGTTACATAGAGATAGGTTTGTCACTTGTAAAGGATATAGCGTCTTGTGTTAAAATGACTCTAGACATAAACTACTGAGTTTCTTTCTAAAGATGTGAGTGAGGGGGCCTACCCGGCACCCTACATAAGAGGAAATGAGGCTATATTTTGCTATTGTAAATGGAAAAGGGGAGGTGGGAGGGGAGTAGATAGATCAGGAGGAGCTATTGGAAGGTTTTATTTTACTAACACTCTCTAAACAAATATTTCTTGGGGAAAAACTTTTTAGGAATCAAAGTGAAGTATGGCTCAGCATGGCATTTGTGGTTAGAGTAAATGGCATCTCATGTATTGAAAAAAATACATATATCTTCTGTATATTTAAGTAAAATGTGTGATAAAGATATGCAAGATTATGTATTTTAATGGCATATATGATATTAACATGGAATGTTAAGCGGTTGAAAAGTAGGGTTAAAGCCAACCAAGTTAAGAGGTACATAGATAGCAAGAATGTTGATACTTTTCTTTACAGGAAACACATTTCTCTAGTAAGGAAATTTCATTTTAAAGAAAGAAGTGGGGAGAGTGTAAAGCTGCTAACTATAATACTGTGTCTGGAGGTGTTGCCACTTTTATAAGGAAAAATTCTCTTTTTACATTTGGAAAATGTTATGAAGATCCGACTGGAAGATATGTGATCACTGAAGTTCGGATCCTGGTTGGATCAATAACTTTGGTAAGTATTTATGGTCCCATTAGGTGTGAACCTAAATTTATAACAGATTTATTTCTTTTATTAGCAACATTTAATGGCCCTTAAATTATTGGAGGGGACTTCAATTTTGTAATGAATGTTAGATTAGATAAATCTTTATCGTACAGTGATAATATGGGCCAATGGGAAAAGTGTGTAAAGAATTTATGAAGGATCTAAATATAATAGAAGCTTGGAGAGTGAAATATCCAAACACACAAATATATTCCTTTTTTTCATTTCCTCATCAATGTTATACATGGCTAAACTATTTTTTGAGTTCTAATAAACTGTATAGTTTACTTCAGGACATTACACACCAGAATATTCACATTTCAGATCATGCCCAGGTCCAAATTTATATAGGACTAGAACAGAATCTGAGGCCAAGCAACTGGTCCATGAATACTGCATACCTAATGGATAAAAACTTTTTTTCAAAACTTAAAAACAATATCATTGAGTATTTTTAAGTTTAACAATATAAAGGATACTACCTTGGAAATTAGATGAGAAGTTTTTAAAACTTTTATAAGGGGGATATATAATACATGATCATATATAAAAAGGGTTAATAGGCAAAAACTTAAATAAATTGAGTGGAAACTGAATCAATTAGAAAAACAACTTATGAGTACTCAAGATGGGCAGGTATTTCAGGACCTTTTGAGGACCAAGGATGAATATAATAAATTATCAACCTTGGAAACTGAGAAAAATATTCTTTACACTAGGGCAAAATATTATATTTTGGGTGATAACACTGATAAAGTCATGGCTCTACAACTTCAAAAAGAAAAAAATAACCCGTACTATTATGACAATTAGGAATGAGAATAATGAGTGACTTACAGACCCTATTCAAATTAATGACACATTTGTTTGCTGCTACAAAACACTATATACTACTGAAAGGCCAAATTATCCTAATGCAATAGAAAACTTCTATCAAAATATTCAATTACCCAAGGTATCTGAAGGTCATAAGCAGGGTCTCAATGGGGATATTTCTCTTGAGGAAACTTTTCAGGCTATAAGAAGTTTATCAGCAGGAAAATCACCTGGAGAAGATGGAATTCTGGTGGAGTTTTAGAAATCCTACATAGAATTACTTGGACAGCCCTTGTTAGGTTTATTTAATCAGGTTGGCCTTTCAGACATGCTTCCTAACTCTTTCTATAAAGCTAGGATTGTGGTATTCCCTAAAAAGGATGAGAATCCAAAATTGGTGGCCTCATATCACCCCATATCACTTTTAAATACTGATATAAAAATTTTAGCCAAACTATTGGCAACCTGGTTAGAGAAAGTGATTCCGAGCATTACTCAGGCTGATCAGAATGGGTTTATCAGGGGAAGAAATTGGAGGCTAACTCCAGAAGATTGGTTAACCTAATTGAAATGAGCCAAGAGAGAGAGAGAGACCCTGATTATAACTTTAGATGCTGAAAAGGCTTTTGAGTAGGTGGAGTGGGATTATTTGTTTTATACATTGGATAAGTTTGGTATGGGGGGTCAGTCTACCAACTGGATAAAAACAATCTATAATAGTCCCATGGTGTGTATCGATACAAATAATGTAACATCACAATTCTTTCCACTTTCTAGAGGAACCTGGCAGGTGTGCCCTTTATCCCCTCTTTTATTTGTCTTGGTTATAGAGCCACTGGCAGAAGCAATTCGGAACAATCCCAATATCCAAGGCATAAAAAGTAATAATTAGGAACATAAAATTAGCATGTACGCAGATGATACTCTAATTTACTTGACTAAGCCTACAGTTTCAGTGCCAGTTTGTTTAAATGCAATCTTGGAATTTGGAAAAGCAGCTGGATACAAGATTAATATTGAAAAAACTGAAGCTCTATTGTTAAATTCCTCTCCATCTTCTCATATTGTTAAAGTATAAGGACATCAATAAATATAAGATTAAATATTTAGGTGTTATAATACCTAAACAAATTCACAGATGTATGATTTAAATTATCTTCCCCTACTTAAGAACATACAGAAAGCTTTGGAAAATTGGAGTAAGCTACCAATGACCCTCATGGGATGGTGTCATGCAATAAAAATGAATATTCTTCCCGGGTTATTATTCTTTTTTCAGGCCTTACCTACTGTGGTTCCAGATAAGTTTTACCAAAGTTTTGATGAGAAGGTTACTCAGTTTATTTAGAATGATAAAAAACCAAGAATAGTCTTACACAAGCTTAGGCTATTAAAGTCTCAAGGATGATTGGCTTTACCAAATTTTAAGCATTATTACCTAGCTGCACAGATATCTCAAGTAATCGACTGGTTTAAGGGCGAGACAACCAAAAGTTTTCAATTAAGAAAAAACTTTCATAGATATCAAAATCCTAGAAGCATTATAGTCTCAAAATATTAGAATAAATACAAAAACACTAAAATTAGAAAGTTGACGTCATCTAGAAATACTGCCTTATGTTGGCAACAGATAAGTAGGGCTATTGGTTGGATGGATTATGTTTCCATATTTTCTCCTATATTTCGTAATTATGGATTCCTTCCTTCCATGATGGATCCAGCTTACTCAATATGGGAAGAACACGGGATCAAAATGATACAACACTTGTATGAAGACAATGTTTTATTGTCTTTCAATCAAATAAAAAAGTATATAAAATTCCTAACAAACACTTTTTTAGGTTGTTGCAGATTCAAGACAATATCAATAAAAATAATTTTAGTCCACATCTGTCTCCAATAGAACAGATAATGGTTAGTACAGATCCCAACAGTAAACCACTTTCCAATTTGTATAAACTAATGGGCAGCCCTTTCCCTACATGTCTGAGTAAACTAAAAAATAAATGGAAACAGCATCTTGGGCTACAGACAGGGGATGATATTTGGAATAAGACTGCTACTTATCCATTTATGGAATTTTACTCCAGTAAACTTCAACAGATCCAATTTAATGTTTTCTACAGGTCCTATCTGACTCCATCACAGATACATAAATTTAATCTAGAAATGGACAAAAAATGCCCAAGATGTCAGGAAAATACTGGATCTCTAATTCATATGTTCTTACCTGTAAAAAATTAACCAAGTATTGGGACACTATTTTGGAAGTGTTAGAGCTTGCCATAGGGGTGAAGCTTAAGAAAGATCCTATGGCTGTATTTTTGGGCCAGCACAACAGGGCTATGAATGTGCAAGATCATCAGGGCTTATTAATATCTCTAGCTTTCCTTATAGCTAAAAAGAATATTTTAATGAGATGGGAAGACAGTTGTCCTCCATCGGTTAGAATCTGGTTTAAATTAATGGTAGATTTGTACTCATTAGAAAAAATACACTATTTTAAGGTGGATAAATAAGATTTATTCCATGAAATATGGAATCCGTTCATTATAGTAGCCAAGGAGTTTAAAAACATTTAGATAGGAAGATATACTCCTTATTGGATAACAGAAAGAGGGTTTAAAGACATAAATATCATATATAAATAGCTTTAGACCTCTCAATTGGTTTTGGAAAGATGTATTAAAGCAGCAGTGCAATGAAAAAGGTATTCCAAAAAGCTAATTCCAAAAAGCTAATGTTCTACTATGGTTATGAAAAATATTGGCAGAAGTGTTGATTTGGGTTTCCTGGATGAGTCCTATGTTGTTTACTGTACATTTGCATTTTTGTCTGGATTTTTATCCTCCTTAGATCCTCAATTTTATTTCTAGGCAAAGATGAGGTGGCCATCTTTTTTTCTTAAAAAATAATTACTGTAAAACTTTCATAAAATTCCTAAAGGTTGACAGAAACTGAAAATTTTACCACCAAAATAAACTGGAAGACATCTGGCATTGATTAGGAAGAGAAAAAAGGTGGGGTCAAATTTTTGCCCATTTTCCTTGCACTGTTGCTTTAAATGTGATCTCTACAATGAAATACCACAAGATTGTGTTACCATTTTTTGGATATGAGGGGAACTGCCAATGAATTGTATGCATTTTGCCTGCTGAAATGCGAGATAAACCTATGTTTTGCTATATTTTTTGGAAAAACAAACAAAAAAATACACAAAGAGTGGCTGAGCAAGCATCTTAAAGTACCAGTTAAAAAACAGTCAAACACAGGGCAATACAGCCAGAAAAGTCCTAGAAATAAAACTATCAGTGCAGCTCTGCTGACAGGTAAGGAGAGAGGAATCCACTACCTTCTACTTGCTGCTCTTCAGTGCAGCTCCCGAGGCATCTGAGATGGGTGGAGGGTGGGGATGAACTGAAGCAGACAGCCTAAGGGAAAGAATGTAAATGAATTGCAGTCAGCCAAACCAGATATCAGGGACAGAACACAAAGGGAATGGGGCCAGGGTGAGAACACAAGCAAAGGGGGGAAGGGGCCAAGTGGACTGCGCATGTGCAAAACTGCAAAGAGTAACAGAATCACAATCTGAATTACAATGGTGAAGCAAGAGAAGTCAAAAAATGCAGTAAGTGAACATTAAAAACACTCTCAGCACTCCTAACACTTTCTTACTGCTAAACTAGTTAAAGGCTCAGGGCTCAATGCAGTATAACAGTGGCTGAGCAAGCATCTTAAAGTACCAGTCAAACACAGGGCAATACAGTCAGAAAAGTCCTAGAAATAAAACTATCAGTGCAGCTCTGCCAACAGGTAAGGTGAGAGGGATCCACTACCTTCTACTTGCTGCTCTTCAGAGCAGCTTCTGAGGCGTCTGAGAAGGAAGAAGGGTGGGGATGAGTCGAAGCAGGCAGCCTAAGGGAAAGAATGTAAATGAATTGCAGTCAGCCAAACCAGATAACAGGGACAGAACACAAAGGGAATGGAGGCAGGGTGGGAACACAGACAAGGGGGGGAAGGGGGCCAAGTGGACTGCGCATGTGTAGAATGGTAAAAAGTAACAGAGGCACAATCCAAATTACAATGGAGCAGCAAAAGAAGTCAAAAATGCAGTAAGTGAACATAAAAACAGTCTTAGAACTCCTAACAATTTCTGACTGCTAAACTAGGTAAAGGTCTAGGGATAAATGCAGTATAACACTGGCTGAACAAACATCTTAAAGCACCATTTAAAAACAGTCAAACACAGGGCAATGCTCCATGTTTTAATAGTGTGATGTTAGTTATTGTATGTAAGATTGCACCTGAACTTTTGTAACAGTGGTGATGTTGTAAATGTTTTGTTATGTAATTTTATTACGTCTGAACTAACTCTTGTATATATGAGATTAAACCTTTTGTATCCCTCCCCCAGGTGTGACTGAGAAAGGATCTTCGGATCCAGTCCATTTCCTGATGAAACCAATAAAATGAAAACAATGAAAATACAGCCAGAAAAGTCCTAGAAATAAAACTATTAGTGCAGCTCTGCCAAAAGGTAAGGTCAAAGGGATCCACTACCTTCTTCTTGCTGCTCTTCAGTGCAGCTCCTGAGGCATTTGGGACAGGAGGAGGGTGGGGTTGAACTGAAGCAGACAGCTTCTACTTGCTGCTAGTCAGTGCAGCTCCCAAGGTATCTGAGATGGGAGGAGGGTGTGGATGAACCAAAGCAGGCAGCCTTCTACTCTTTGTTCTTCAGTGCAGCTCCCAAGGCATCTGAGACAGGAGAGTAGGGATGAACCGAATCAGGCAGCCTTCTACATGTTGCTCTTCAGTGCAGCTCCCGAGGCATCTGAGATGGGAGGGGGGTGGTGATGATCCGAAATGGGCAGCCTTCTACTTGCTGCTCTTCAGTGTCGCTCCTGAGGCGTCTGAGATAGGACGAGGGTGGGGATGAACCAAAGCAGGCAGCCTTCTACCTGCTACTCTTCAATTCAGCTTCCGAGGCATCTGAGATGGGAGAAGGGTGGGGATGAACCGAAGCAGGAAGCCTTCTACTTGTTGCTCTTTAGTGCAGCTTCTGAGGTGTCTGCCTCCTATTTATGAAGCACCCTATCCCTGAGGCTCATATATTTATAGAAAGTGGCAATAAATCATAATAAATACATATTCAATAAAACATAAATAACGAGTAAAATAGCAAAAACAGCAGCTGGGCGAACAAACAGTATAACCAATTCTAAATCCTGAAGGCTTCCCTAAACAGATATGCCTTCAGGCCCTGCCTAAAGGCTCCAACAAGGGGACCTGCCTCAGAGACCTTGGAAGTGAATTCCAAAAGGCTGGCCCAGCTACCACAAATGCATGAACCCCTGATGTTTTTCGCCAGACCCTGGGAACTGGTAGGAGGCCCTCCTCAGAGGAGTGGAAAAAGCACTGTGGAATGATGGGGAGTCAGGAGATTACTCAAGTAACTAGCACACAGTCCATATTGGGCTTTGTAGGTGAGAAGACGCACCATAAAAGGTGATTCTTCACCTCACCAAGAGCCAGTGCAGATCACGCAGGACAAGGTCACATAACAGGACCTCGGAAGGCCCATCAGCAACCTGGTTATTGCATTCTGCACTAGCTGCAGGTGATGTAGAACCCCTCCAGTAATGCCGAGATAGACTGTGTTGCAGTAATGAAGTGTGGATGTCATGAACGCATGCACCAGTGAGGGCATGTCATCCTCAAGTGGTAGAAACCACTCCGGACAACAGATGACTCCTGGGCCTCAAATGTCAATCTGGCATCAAGGATAATGCCCAGATTTCTCACACTGGTTGAGGCCGCAAGCTTGGTAGGACCCGTATCAAGCCAGTTCCCAGCCTAGCAGTCTCTGCCTCCCACCAATGACCAGACTCTATCACAAGTACCTCCAGTTTGTCCGGGTTAAGCCTTATCCACTTAGAGGACATCCAGGTCCAATCCTACATCTTGGCCAGGCACACAGTTAGTACTTCAGTGGTATCATGAGCCCTGGGAACAAAAAATATGTACAGCTGGGTATCTTCTGCATAGCAGAGAAAACCCATGCTTTAGCATCCTATGCTCTTCAGGGGCAGCATGTACAGTGAGAACAACATGGATGAGAGGATTGAGCCCTGGTGAACTCCACATGGTAAGGGACTAGGGTGGGAGGAGAAACTCCAACATCACTGATTTCTGCATCCTACCTGTGAGAAAGGATTCACACCAGTTGATGACAATGCTAGTGAGTTCACAGAGCTCCCCTGGGTGATCCAACAATACAACATGATCCACAATGTCAAAGGCTGAGGAGAGACTGAGGAGGATGAGAACTGACTATTCTCCTGTATCCCTAGCCCTGAGGAGACCATTGTGCACCCTGACTAATGCAGTTTCAGTACTGGGTCTATATCTAAATCCAAACTAGAGGGGCTCAAAGATGTTGAAAGCAGTAAAGTGGGCTCCGAGCTGCAGAATCACTATTTCCTCGATAATCTCAACCAAAAATGGGAGGTTAGAGATAGGTCTATAATTCACCAAAAATCAGGGTCAGGGGATGGTTTCTTCAGGAAAGGCTTCACCATCACCTCTTTTTTTTTTTTGAAATTAAATAAACTTTATTCATTTTGCACCAACAGAACACTTTGTTGGTAGGCATACAATTTCCCAGCAGTACATGCATTGGTACAATGGCATGAGGTCTCAACAAAGCAAGTAACAAACATATATAACTTTTTGACATTTTCCTCATTCATTAAACACAGAAATAGGGAGATAACCTCCTCATGCCTTCCAGTCAAAGGTCATCTACTCCCCCTCCCTACTCTCCCCCCTTCCACATACCCCCTCACTCTTATCCCCCAGAGCCACAATTACCATCTCTAGTGGTGCCTTTTTCAGCTCCTAGGTGACACCACAACCATTTTGTATGTATCGCATGAAGTTAAATACTCGTCTATGTAAACACCTTTAGATGAGATATCTTAGGGTTCTTATGGGGTGACCTACTAAGAATTTACTACTCCCTAGCCTACTCTGCTTTTCCAGTTGTTTTTTTTTATGAAGGTGGGGGGAGGGACCAGAGCATAAAAAGCTTCTCCCATCTGGAGTTATACAGGGGGAGCTTGCCCCGTAGGCTCGCAATTGCTTTCTCAACTCTTAAATTATGTAATAATTCCTTGACCCATTCAAAGTAAGAGATCGCATGCTGGTCTTTCCAGTAACGGCGGACAAGCCTTTTAACCGACAAAGAGATAATGGCCATATGGTACCTTTTCTCCTTAAAAGGGACAGTAGTATAATCTCCCACTATACAAACCTGTGGTGAGAAGTAATCCTGCAACCCCAACAGTGGGTCTGCCCTTTTCCGAATAGTACTCCAAAGAGAGGCTACCTTGAGGCAATCCCATAATATATGAAATAGCATCCCAGGCTCTTTCTTGCACCTAAAGCACATTTGACTCTGTGTCTTACCCATTCCATACAGCTTAGTTGGGGTATAATAGATATTATGCAATATGTAGAACTGCATTAGCCTTAAGTGATCATTGACAATATATAGGCAGACTCCCTCCCAGATTTTATCCCATGAAAAATTATCGTGTGGGAAATTACGTACCCAGTAACTAGACTGACCTGATGCCTCTGGGTTGAGTAATCCCATATATCAATGACACCAGCTTGTATATAGCATGTGGTTGGTTAACACATTCAAGAAGGTCTTGAAAGGGAAGCGGCTGCTGTGTATTCCATCTTCCTGAGCCGAACCACTTTTTTAACATATGCCTAAATTGGAGCCCCAAAAAAAAGTATTTATTGGGAAGCCGCAGAGAAATTAATATTCTCAGCATTTCCCTTAGTTTACCATCAAGTACCAAATCACATACTTTAATTTGGGGATCAGAACATTCTTTGGGGCCTTAATTATTTAGTCACCAAATTTGAAGTTGGGGTTATTAAACACCGGTTGTGATAAGTCCATTTGGTTATTGTATTTCATTGACTTACAAAATTGTGAATGTACCTTTAGTGAGGTATATAGAACTGAGCCTTTTAGACCACTGGGTACTGGCAATAAATAAAAGGCTCTCCAGAGACAATCCGGCTAGCAATTCTTGTTCCAGCTGTAGCCATATGGGAAGTTTGGCAGCACTGTCTATGTCCAAGGGGATTGCATTCCAGCGCATGTACTTAGCCAAATGACTAGCTAAGTAGTAGTGGTATAGGTTGGGGAGTTCTAAGCCCCCCCATTGCTTTGGGGCGCTTAACCGATTATGTGCCCTACATGGGGGCTTGCCTCTCCATATAAATTGGGAGATTATACTATGGAGTCTACGGAACCAATTCAGGGAAAGATAAACATTCAACATGTTAAGTGGATAAAATACCCTCGGTAAAACATTCATTTTAATTACACTAACCCTTGCTTGAAGGGACAGGTGCATAGAGTTCCACCTATTTAGATCCAATTGGATTTCTTTTACTAGATTATCTAGATTCAACTTTTTCATCAGGGACACAGATGTAGACAGCGTTATTCCTAGGTATTTAAGTTGGGTAGTCCAAGCCATGCATAACGGGATAATATCTTCCCTGAAAAGCAAGGGGTTCAAGGGCATCACCTCTGATTTACTAATATTAAGTTTGTAATTCGATACCTTGCTGAACCTATAGATTATCTGGAGGGCAGCTTGGATAGATTCGCAAGGGTTAGTAACATGCAGAAGGATGTCATCCGCATAAACAGATAATTTTAAGTGAAACTTCCCTATCTTGATACCTTGCAATATTGGTGAGGCTTTTAGCTGTCTTATCAACAGTTCCAAATATAGGTTAAATAATAATGGAGACAGTGGACACCCTTGCCTGGTACCTGATTTTAAAGGGAAAGCCGAAGAAAAAACTCCATTGCAGTAAAAACTTTTGCTCTAGGTTCAGAGTATAATGCTTTAACCCAGGAAATAAAGGGAGCAGAAAAGCCCATTACCACCAAGGTATCAAAGAGATATGCCCAGTCGACTCTGTCAAATGCTTTCTCCGCATCCAGGAAAACCAAAGCCATTGGTTTATCTGCCTCCCTGGATGCAGAGAAGACATGTGCCAACTTGCAGATATGGTCCGATGAGACTCTGCCCCACACAAACCCAATTTGTTCAGGGCTCAGAAGCCCCATCCAAACCTTGGACACCCTTGCAGCTAATATTTTGGCAAATATTTTTATGACATAGTTCATTAATGATATGGGATGAAAGTTCGTAACCCTATTCTTCTCTTTACCTGGTTTTGGTAATACAACTATAACGGCTTCCAAGAGTGTTGTGTCTGTAACCCCCTTTTCACATATAAAGTTGAATAGACAAAGAAGATTAGAGCTTAACTCCTTCTCAAAAACCTTATAGAAATTAGACAAAAAGCCATCCGGGGCCGGAGCTTTATCTCTAGTTAAGGATTTAATAGTATCTCTAATTTCTTGTTGAGAAATAGGGTTTACCAAAAATTCATGCTGGGCTGCCTCTAGCGAAGGCAATGATGAGGCTAACAGATAGTCCCAGATTTCCATGGGTGGGGGACTAGATTCAGGGGGACTGTACAGTTGCATATAGTATTGTTCAAATTCTTTGGCAGTTTGCCTGGGGGTTGTTAAAACCATGTTATTCGATAGGGAATACACAAAGGGGACCAGACAGGACTCCTCTTGCTTTCTAAGCCTCATCGCCAGGAGACGACTGGCTTTATCCCCTTGCTCAATATATTTGGCTTGGGTTTTAAAGAGGGCATATTCTGCTCTTTACCTCAATATTTCCGCGTAGTCATTCCGTAACACTACTAGATGCAACATTTCTTCATCTAATGGAGGGTTTGATAATGAACTTCATAAGACCTTAATTTCCTCTAACACGGCTTTAACTTTGGCTTCTTGTTTCCGCTTTTTAGTAGCCAAAATTCTAATTCCCCCCACAAAACACACTTTAACGCACACCATACTTTGTCAAAGTCAGAGATAGATCCCTCATTTTGATCCATAAATTGCTTTATAAGATCTTTAATCCAGTTAACTATGTCATGCTGGTTAAGAAACTGAGAGTTTAGTTTGCAGATAGTATCTTTATGAGTATTTGGGGCTAAATTAGCTTCCATCCAGATTGGGGAATGGTCAGAGAGTACTCTACGGGTGATCTCGCTTCCCCGCAGGCCTGCCATTGCCCTCTGGTTCACCAAAAAAAAGTCAATTCGGGAGAGGGACTTATGCACAAGGGAATAAAAGGTATAAGCCCTTGCACCTGGATTCAAAGCACGCCAGGGATCTCTTAAGCCATAAGTATCTATGAAATCTCGCAGGGATCTTTGGGCAGGAGAGAGAGTAGATCCTATGGAGGAAGACCTATCCAGAGCAGAATCTATAACTAGATTCCAGTCTCCAGCTAAAATCGTGGGCAGGCCACTGAAGGGAGCAAGGATTAGTGATAGATTAGCAAATTATTCTGGGGAATCCTTATTTGGTCCGTATATCATGCCCATGAGGACTTCCCTGTTTTCTAAGATTCCTCTCAGGAAGAGAAACCTACCATGGGAGTCAATCACTTTTTCTAATTCGAGAAATTGAGTGCCCCTGGTGATCAGTATTGCCACTCCACATTGGGTTGTAGATGTCCCTGCCCTATATACTGTCCCAATAATTCCTCTTCTTAGTAAGTTATTTTCTACTTCCAACATGTGCGTCTCCTGCAAAAAAGCGACTCGACATTTCAACACTGCTAAGTGCTTAATTATTTGAAGCCGCTTTACCCGAGACCTAGCACCTTTAACATTCCATGATATAACTTTCATACCAAAGTGTAGTATTTGGTAGGCCCACTAGGGTAACTTGCACCCTTAGCACCATTAGGAGTTGTACCAAAAAGTGGCTCTGCCCCCATCCCCATACTTCCCTTCATCCCCTGCCCATACCCACCCCTATACAATCTAAAATTTACCTCCCATCTCTGTCCCTCTATCTCTTCCCCTTGCCGTCTAACTCCTACCTAAACACTAACAGGTTACCTTTATCCCCCAGTCCACATAATTGATCTCCTTCCTCATATTCTGGCATGATGACGACCACGCTGCCCAAAGAGTTCTTGCACCCCACCTTTGCCCCCACTCAAAACCTGTACATGGTTTCTCCACAATAACCTGGAAAAAATTCCCATCGCTCTACCAGGAAGAGTGAACAAGCTAACTACAGATTCCATATACCTGCTGCCACTAACCTTCTAAGAGGGATTTTTCAAATACCTTTTAACCCCCTTAATTTGGTAAAATCCCAAAATACCAATGATACGACAACAGTCCATGTAATAAGGCTCGTTACCCCAGTAAGGTGGGCTAAACACAGTAGAATACCCCATCCTTTTCAAATACCGATGAGGCCAGGCACCCCTTGAACAACTGGGGATTTCAGAACCATTTTGATTTGATTCTTAGCACTACAGCAACTCAAACTAACAAAAATAATCTTTTGTTTAATACAAACAGTAATGTAGGACTCTACAAGTCTCTTCACCAAATAGGCATTACTTGTACTACCAAATGGCCACTAGATGCCGCCAGATTATCATTTAAACAAGTCTGGAAACATTTGTTTGCAGGATTCAGTGGCTCTCTCTGCCACTTCAAACGAGTGCCATTTGCCTTCGTGATATATTTGGAGAGTTGCTGGGTACCTCATTTTAAACTTGATACTTGCAGAGATTAACTTGGTGACCACAGGATGCAGGGCAGAGTGTTTCTGTCGCACAGTGTATGGTAAGTCCTGCGCCACTCTTATTTTCCTGCCTTCCCATTTAATCTCCTGTAGATCTTTGAGCTTGGCCAATATGTGCTGCTTATCTAAAAAGTTAAGTAGCTTGAACAAGAAGGGCCTAGGAGGTGAACCCGCGGGCGGCATAGCCCTTAAAGATCAATGTGCCCTTTGAATTATGTAGGCGGGTCCATTGGGAGAGGGCCCCACTAATTTTTTGCAAAGCTTCTGGGCAAATGCCACAGGTAGAGAGCCCTCTTCCCCTTCAGGCAGTCCGAGCACCACAAGGTTGTTTTGCCTTGATCTCCCTTCGATGCCTTCCAGCTTCTCTTCTGTTTTCTTAATTTTGTGCTTCAAATGCACTAGTTCTGGTTTGAGTCACTGCCACCAGTCATCCAAGGATGATATGCAAGCCTCGTTATCCGAGGTCTGTGTAGTTAACTGCTCGAGTGATGTCCTCATACCCTTCATTTCGGAGGCTAGCACCAGAAATGAGTCTCTCATGGGTGCTAGTTCTTCTAGAAATCTTTTTTCAGTGAGCACTTCTGGCTGTTGGGCATAGGGGCTCGATTCCTCTGCTTGCACGTTGGCCCACTTGGGTGTCTTGTCCTTGCTTGAAGTAGATGGAGGAGTGTGCTTCATCGGAGCCTTCTTCATCTCTACCTCCATCTTCCTCGGGTTTTCGCCGATTTGTCGGCTATGTGGCATGGCGGTACTATACTCTTTTAACCGGTCTGGTATTGAGAACTGGAGTCGCTGAAAGCCAGTAGGAAACATGTTTCGAGTGGGGTTAGCAATGGAGCTCACCATGAGGGAGCCAGTTCAGGCAGCCATCAGACCAGAAGTCCCTCCACCATCACCTCTTTCAGAGCACTGGGGAATAACCCCTCCGAAAGCAAGCACTGGACCATCTCAGTGAACATTGGACCAACGGACTCCACACATCCCACAAGGAGATGTGCTGAGCCCAGGTCCAGTTCACAATACATGGGCCACAGCATCAAGATTACCTCACAAACTTCCTCAACCTCCATTGGCCTAAACTCAGTCCAGGTAAGTGGAGTGCAGCTAGTGTCAGTCAGCTGACTACTGCAGGGCTATAACTGCCTCATTGGATAGATCCTAGACCTGATAGAGGACACTCTGTCAGAGAAGAACAGAGAGAACTCTTCACACTTAGCAGCTGAAATTGCACCTTTTGGCTGTAAACAGGCCAGATGAAGCAGCCTGTCTACAGTCCTAAAGAGCCGAGCCGGTCTGTTCCTCTCTGCAGCAATTCTCTGGTCAGGAATGCTGTCTTCTTATGGGAGATTTCCCTTTGATACTCACCATAGTAAGTTTTTAGAGCCAGTTTATCCTCCTCTGATCCAGACTTCCACCAAAAATGCTGCAACCTCCAACCAGTGTTCTTCATCTCCTTGAAAGCCCCATCAAACCATGGGGATCTCAAGCAAGAAGACCTGGGTCGTATACAGACTGGTGGAACAAAGTTGAGTGCAACAGAGTCACCAGGATGTTGGATCTGGGCTGGGGGCAGTGGAGGTGGCCTACTTGCACTTCAGCAAGGCCATTGACACCATTACACATAGCAAGCTGGTAACTGAGGGTGCAAGAGATCAGCATGGGAGGAGGGGGGAAAGAAGCAGGCCATAGACAAAGGAGAAGGGGGAACAAGTAGATGAAGGAACAGGAGTAGGACTAAGAAATCTGGATAGCCATTTGTACCAATGCTAGAAGTCTGGAAAGTAAGATACCAGATCTGGAGGTCACCATGGCTGAAGCAGGCCTGGATATTGTGTCCATCACTGAAACATTGTGCACAAAAAACTATGACCCAGAAATGGTTTTACCTGTCTACACAATGTTTAGAAGGGACAGGGTAGGAAGAAAAGGTGGGGGAGTAGTGCTTTATGTTGAAGAAAACATCAAAGTGATGGAGGTACAGGGAGGACAGGGGGGTTGAGGTGTTGTGGGTCAGAAGCGAGTCTGGAATCAGAGCCACCATTTGCATGGGATGTGGTATACAGGCCTCAGACACAGGGAAGGGACATAGACAAAGAGTTGTTGGAAGACAAAGGCAAAATGGCTGAGAAGGTGGAGGTGGTGCTGGTAGTGGACTTTAATCTGCCAGATATAGAGCAGAGCCTACCTGCTGCAGCATCATCTAGGAGCGGAGATATCTTGGACTCCCTGCAGGGGGCATTCCTTAGGCAACTGGTCAGTGAACCCACCCAGGGTGGAGCAATACTGGACCTGGTACTTACAAACTGGGACAATGTGGTGGACATCAGAGTGCGGAGTCATCTGCGGACCAGTGACCATTGCACAGTATGGTTTAATAATGATTTAATATAAAAACAACAGTGAAATCTAGCATCACAAGGGTGAGGATCCTGGATTTCAGAAGGGCTGACTTTACAGAGATGGAGGAATGCATTCGAGATGACCTGGAGAGGGAAACTGTTGGGGGGGAGAGAAAATGGGCCAGAATAAAAGGGAGTATAGTAAAGGCTACAAACTTGTAAGTCAGTCAAATAAGCAAACGCAGAAGGAGGAGGGAAGAGCAAAAACAGTGACATTCAGAAGGTATACGGAGACCAAAAGAGAGGAGGACAGAGAAGTGTATCTGGGGAAGTGGATGGAGGCAAGCAAGGCAGTAAGGATTTCAAAAGTACATTAACACAGTTATACAAGAAAAATATAACCAAAACAGATAGACTGCCTTTTTCTCCGAGTTTTAACCTACCTCCACCACAGATACGCCCCTCCCCAAAGCACACTTCAAGTGTCTGTCAATACACAGACTGAATGTTCTAAATTAACATTTAAAATCCACACACAAACAATAAACACTCAATGATATGAGCACAGAATGGTTTCCTACAATCAAAGTACTAAATGTTGACCAAAAAAATGGCTCAAAAAGGCTTTTTTAACAGCTTTTAGAGGATTTGTATCACAGAGCTCTGAGAGGAAACTGTCTTAATCTACCACTACACACATACTACACAGAGCTGAGCTGTGCAGAACAATCTAGAGCCCATGTGACCTGCAATCCCATGAATCACTGCAAAATTCACCTTGGAGCTCAATAACAAGGCGAAGTGATGCAAAGTACATTGATTTCTATATACTTCGCATTAAAATTGGTGCAGAAGTGGTTGTGGGAAGGTGGAGTAATGCAAAATCATTGTTATCAATGGACTTTGCATTCCTCATTATGACACAAAGTACTCCTCTTCGCGTTGCGGATTACTTTGCGGAATCTGCATTACTCTGCAAATTTGCTTCGCGGAGCAAATTTTGTCCACTTCGCCTACCTGTAGTAACAAGTGGAGTGCCACAAGGTTCAGTCCTGCAGCCTGTCCTCTTTAACACATGCGTTTGCATCATAGGGATATGAGTTCAAAGGAAGATCTGCCTCTTCACAGATGACACTAAAGTCCCGCTAGGATGAACAATGAGAAAAGGGTCAGAACAATTAGAGAGGATTTAGAAAGGCTTGAAAATGGACCAAGATATGTCAGTTGGAATTCAACATCAAGCAATACAATGTAATCCACATTGGAAACAAAATACCTGATGGGAAGGGTTGCAATAGAGAGAACGCCTAAGAAAAGAAGCCTAGGGATGACAATCTCAGACAGCTTGGAAACATTGGCCAAGTACAACAGAGCGGGGGTAAGGCTAGCAGGAATCTGGGGTGTATAAGAAGAGAGATCAGCAGTAAAAGAAGGGAATGTATCCTTCCCCTGTATAGGTCCCTGGTTCACCCCCACTCTTGGAGTACTGTAGAGTTCTAGAGCCCTCACCCTTGGAAGGACTATGACAGGGACGAGACAGTGCAGAGGAGAGTGACCAAAATGATCCAGGGTCTGTGGGAGAAACATATGAGGAAATGGTTGAGAAACCTCAGACTGTATACTCTGGAGACAAGAAGGAAGAAGTGGGGCATGATAGAAACATAAAAATACCTCCAGGAGATAACAGGTTCAGCTGGAATGAGTTGCTCAACCTAAGTGAATATACAAGCTCAAGGGGTAATCCACTAAAGTTGGTGGGGGGGGGAGTTCAGAATGGACATCTAAAAGTACTTCTTCATGGAAAGAGTGGTGGACAGGTAGAACAGACTGCCATGTGAGGTGGTATGTGCTAAAATGGGGGGGGGTTCAAACAAGGGGGGCACAGGCACAGGGGCCTGAAAAAAAAATTCAGGGGACGTTAGAGCAGAGGAGGGAAAAAAGGAGATGGATGACCAATAGGGCCATCCCATAAGTATTAGGCAGGCTTGAGCAGATGGAATGGGCTGATGATCCTTTTTCTGCTGGCATATTGTATCTTCCCATGTAAATGAGCACTTCAGTTCTGTGTTTCACAGTGGAGGCTACAGGACCAATGCCAGACAGTAAGACAGGTTACAAGGATAAAGATAGCCACAGATTAAAAATTGGATGTAAACCTGAGAGAGTGCTGATGTGTCTACAGGACCTGAGCATAAACAAGTCTTCAGGACAAGAAGGCCTGCACCCTCAGCAGCACTCTTGGCAGACCTATTCAATGAGCCACTGACAACAGAAATATCAGTAGACTGGAGGGTGCTGAACCTTGGCCCCTTGCACAAGGGTGGGGATGGGAAGAATCTAGGAAATTGCAGACTACTGCATCATAAGTCTATACTGGGCAAGCTACTGGAAACAATTACAAACATACAGATAGTTGAACACCCAGAGGAAAACAGACTTACGATAGGAACCAACATGGGTTGAAGACAGGCAGGTGGTAGTATCAAAGGAACATGAGCAACTGTTTTTTCTGTTCTTTGTCACTGATGGTGGATAGGGGCTAGGCAGTTTCCATCTTGTATTTGGACTTCAGCAATGCATTTCACTCAGTGCCACATACGAGGCTAGAAAAAAGCTGGCCACCAAGGTGGGCTGACTGTCTGCAGCACAGAGCTGTAGTGAGTAAAGTTTTCTTGTTTTTAATTTCAGCTCTTTTTACATTTAAATTTTAGCATTTGCCTCTCATAAGAATAGTGCAATGGTAGTAAGGGGTGTCAAGAAAGGCAGTGTTTAGACAGTTTAGGTTTATTATTTTTTCTTTCCCCTGCAAGTTTTAGCATCCCAGCATTCTGCTAACTGCATTCCCATGAGGTGTCATTGTGTAATGCAGTACTTTGTTTGTGCTGCTTTGGTTTTGATCATCACAAACCTCATGTCTCGTTTCATGACCACTCTTTGTTGGATAGCGGCTTGCCACTGTGTCAGTATTCTTAGGAGCCTTGGGAGCTGCTGGCTTTTGGGGCTGTTGGGCAGCAGGCTGGAGAACTACTTTGCTGACCCAGCCATTCTGAGGGGAAGCTAGACTTTTGGTGGCAGTTTTCAAATGGTGGTTACCCCTGAGGACTGGATGGTAGCTATTATCAGCTGGCGAGAGTGCCTGAGTTCTTCACATTGTTGTGATCTAGAGGATAACTGTGCTGGAGTATAAAATCCAGCATTGGTTCCTTTGAGCAGAGAAAAGGGCTTCAGCCTCAGAAACAGAAACATAGACCATAACAGCAGATAAGGGCTGCTGGGCCTTTTACATCTGCCCATATTATTTTTTTGGTTTTGTTTTTGCTGCAGACTTCACTTGATCTACAGCATCATCTCTTCCTCTCCCTTCCCCTCCCTTACAATTCCCTCTCTCTTTCTTACCCTTACAATTCCCTTGTGTCTATTCCAGGCCTTTTTGAACCCCTCCACTGTTCATCACCTCCCATCTTCCATCATTTGGTGCTCTGACTTTGCCTCTCAGTGTGACATGAAAGTATTTGGAAAATAACTACTGGACATTATTCTCTGGGGTGTCATTGCCTGATTCCATTATTCTCTGGGGTGTCATTGCCTGATTCCTGAGTGTTTCCACTGGAGTTGACTGCTGTAGGTGGTAATCCTGGTAGGCCCTACATGAGGTACTGGTTTTCTTTCAAGCAATCAGCCTCTCCTGTTTGATATCACTGCCATTCTGAAGATCTCCTTGACTAAACATTGTTCAGTGCTGTGAGAGGGACTGTCCTTAAGGCCTAGAGTGCTGAGAGAGGGCTAGAGTCAAGGGGACAGTTTTGTCAAGAGATTCAGACCTGGGGGATCCTAGTGAGAAAGTCTTCCTTTAGGGGCCTGAGCACAGGATCCAAGACAGCATGGTTTCACAGTGGGAAGGTCATGTCAAACAAATCTAATTCATTTCTTTGACTGGATGACTAGGGAAGTGGATTGGGGGGAGAGGTGGACATGGCCTTCTTGGATTTCAGTAAGCCCTTGATACCGTTCCACATTGAAGACTTATGAACAAGTAGGGCACCCTGGGAGTGGGTCACGAGGTGGCAAACTGGGTTAGAAACTGGTTGGGTGATAGAAGACAGAGGATGGTGGTAAATGGAGCTCAATCTGAGGAAAAGAGGGTGACAAGCAGGGTGCCACAGGGATCAGTTCTGGGGCCAGTCCTGTTTAATGTCTTCATAACTGACATTGCAGAGAGGCTGGAAGGGAAGGTGTGCCTCTTTGCAGATGACACTAAGATCTGCAACAGGATGGACACTCAATGAGGGGTGGAAAAAATGAGGAAGGACCTAGGAAAACTGGAGGAATGGTCTAGAGCATGAGAGTCAATGCGAAAAAGTACAAAATCATGCATATGGGGCACAAGAACACAGGGGAGGATTACATGACGGGGGATAGATACTGATGGTCACCAAGCAGGAAAGGGATTTCAGGTAATCATATCGGATGACCTAAAGGTGGCTAAACAATGTGCCAATGCTATGGGGAGAGCGAGTGGGATGCTGGGGTGCATAGGGAGAGGTATCACAAGCAGAAGAAAAGAGGTGGTTATGCCACTGTACAAATCATTGGTGAAGCCTCATTTGGAGTACTGTGTCCAGTTCTGGAGGTCGCATCTCCATGAGGAAATAGAATGGAGGCAGTTCAAAGAAGGGCAACAAAGATGGTGCAGGGCCTGCACCATAAGTCATATGAGGAGAGACTGGGAGACCTCAATATGTATACCCTGGAGGAAAGGAGAGACAGGGGAGATATGATAGTAACCTACAAATATCTAAAGGCATAGATAGGGTACCAGAGGGTAGCATCTTTCAGAAAAGGAGATGTTCAGGAATGAGACGGCATGACATGAGGTTGGAAGGGGGTAGACTAAGGGGTAACATAAGGAAGTATTTATTCATGGAAAGGGTAGTGGATTCATGGAATAGACTCCCAGAGGAGGTGGTGGGGGCAAACACAATGGGGGAGTTCAAAAATGCCTGAGACATGCATAGGGGAACCCTAGTGATAGTAAATAGAAGGTAAAGCTGGAGATCAAGGAGGGTTTGCGGCTTTTGTAGTAGGTAGGGAAAATGGGCAGACTGGATGGGCATAGTGGTCCTTATCTTCCATCAATTTCTATGTTTCTATATGTTTTGATGGCATTGAAAAAGACTATCCTGAGACCCCTCCTTAAGAAACCATCATTGGACCTGGATATCTTGGCAAGTTATAGACCAGTTTCAAACCTTCCCTTTTTGGGGAAGGTGATTGAGAAAGTGGTGGCAATGCAGCTGAAGATGCACCTGGAAGCTTTTTCTATCTGTGAGTCATTCCATTCAGGATTCATGGTGCATCATAGCACTGAGATGGCACTCGTCAGGATGCAAAATTATTTTCTCCTTGTGCGAGATGGTGGAGACTGTTCCATCTTTGTTCTCCTAGGCCACTTGTCAGCATTTGACACCATAGATCATGGGATTTTAACAACTTGACTGAGGGACTTGGTCAGGATTGGGGGCACTGTGTTAAGGTGGTTTGAGACATTCCTCTCAAGTAGAGTGCAGAAGGTTGTGTGGGGAAATGTTTTCTCATGTCCAGCTGCCATGATCTGTGGAATCTCACAGGGTTCAAACTTGTCACCCATGTTATTTGCAGTGTATATGCTGCCACTGGGAGAGGTGATTCAGAGGTAGAGTATACAGTTTCATTGCTAAGTCAATAATACTCATGTGTTCCTACTGTTTGGCCCCGGGGGGAGGTGCAGTTGAAATGCTAAATGACTGCCTTACTGTGATCAGTGATTAGATGGTCTCCAGTTGGTTGAGGTTGAATCCAGATAAGACTGAAGTGTTATTAATGGACTTGTGTATCTGGAGTGTGGTTGGGCTGGGGGGGCTTTGTCTGGATTATATCGGGGCCCCTCCCAACTCACTTCCAGAGATAGGATGAAGAATCTGGATGTTATCATGTACAACAAGCTAACACTAGAACATCAGGTGTCATCTGTGATCCATTTGTGGGTTCTCTCATCTTAGGAATATTGCCTGAATAAAGTCCTTTCTCAGTTCTCAGGACCTGAAGACACTGGTGCATGCCTTTGTGACATCCACCTCCTTGACAAGTGGCACTAAGTGCCATTGGATTACATTGTGTTCCTGCAGGATCCTGCAGGATATCACTGGCAGTTACTGTGACAAGAACACTTCATCCTGGCAGCTGGCGAAGTATCTGGGTAAGCTGCAAGCAAATGAACACATGAGCCATATTGCTCTGAATAGTTTCCTAACTCTCCTTTCCCAGTCATCAAAAACTAAATAAAAAATAAAAAATAGGCTAAATGTATTTTAAATTACTTGTTCCCTCTGCCTATTGATTGATTTCGTTTTTGTTGACCAGGAATGGAGGGCTAGACAATATTGCCTATTTTTAGCCTTTTCCCATGTGGGGTAGGGATGGGATACAGATGCAAACCAGCTGAAATTGAAGCTGATTTAGCTGTTTGTGGGGAATGGGGCAAATTTGGACAGGGCACCAGGGGAATTACCCAAATCTTTTTTTTTTGAGAAGTTCTTATCTTTATATCTGAAAGACTGTAGACTAATATACATGTTATGTTCTATGTCTATTAGGCACCTATATTACATTCATTCTGAGCAGTAATTTAGCTGTTTATATTAGACTACATATTTATATTTACTTAAAGATTTAATTTACTATTACAGTACTGACTATTTTAATCAATTCAATACATAAACACTCTGTACATTTGTTCCTATAGAGCATGATTTGTGATGTATGACTAATCCATTGTCTGTTGTTATTTTAAACCTAATAAAGACTTTAACATAAAAAGAATATATGGGTGCACCATATATGCTCATGCATGACAGCACCATTTTCCAGAAGTCTTACATTTTTGAATCCCTAGAGTATTCTTCTGTATATTATGTACACTTTATTCAGGACAAAAAAAGGAGTCTGCTGCAGGGACCAAAGGCTGGAGCTACAGTTATCAATTCATATCAAAAACAAAAAGTACACATTATGCAATAGGGGTGAGATGATGTGTCATTCTTTATTTCAGCATAAAATCACCACCATGAGATATCACACTCTGCTGATATCACCACAGTGTGATAACTGGAGTTATCTCCAGTTATCACGCCCCTATTGTATAAAATGGATACATGATGTGCACTCGTATAATATGGAAAATATTTTCACTCCTGCACAGTGACCTCTGGATGTTCACTCATGGTTTCGCCACTCGTGAATATCCAGAGGTCACTTAAAGGAGTGAAAATATTATCCATATCACACTCATGCCCATCATGTATCCCCTTAATATCCAGCACTGTAACCACCTGGATTAACAATGTGGTGGTTTACATACTAGCATATTTGTCCAGAAAGATTAACTACTGGATAAATGTTTTGAGAATGGGCTCACTCAGGCTGCCATATATCTGCTATCAACAGAAAGTAAAATGACAGACCATGGTTTGCAGGAAATCCAAGTGGCTTACAAAAATTTACTTTACTTTACAAGAATATGGACTAAAATATCTAATTATGTCAACAGAGGAATTCTAATCAGTGCCAAATATAAAGCATACAGCACCAAAAGGATTATTAATCTAGATAAAGTTAAGCATACTGAAGCAATTGCCACTCTAAAAACTCCACCTTGGCTAGTTCTAAATGATAATAGACAAGCCTACAGGTTTTACTTGGATATTTTAACCGATTCCATTCAAAGGACGTTGTACAGTAGATACAGAATGGAATTCTTTGTTAGTAACATTTTGAAAGCAAGGTATCAAAAGCTAACTGAACAATCTGCAAAATGTTGTGCTTGTATAAAAAGTGAGATTGAAGACCTGGAACATGTTATGTTTACATGCTTCTGGTACTGGAAGCCCAGGGCTTACTGGCTAAAGTGAAGTTGGGATGAATTGCAGACACAAGATAAGGAAATCTTGTTAAACATAATGTTTACTGCAGAGGATGAGCAAACTATAGAGAGAGTGGCATCATGTCTTAGTGCAATAGCAAAGACATTTGAAATATAGTTAACTACTTGTACAAAAGAATAGCTTCTAAAGAATGCAGTTCACAAGGGAACTTGTTGAAATGTATGAATGAGAAATGTTATTGTGCATATGGACACTGTTTCTCATGTGGCTCATTTAAAACTTGATATTGGTTTATGTATTTATTGAGATAATTATATGTTGTATCTGATGCTAATATATGCATTTTTACACTTTGTAATGGTCTATGACTAAACAAATAAATTCAAACCTGCTAACATGTTCCTGCTTTGTTGGCAGCTGAGCACAAACTTGTTAAACTTAAACTGTGATGGGTACCCTGGATCAACGTAGCACTGTGCAGCTTAAGGCCAAGTGTAACAATATCAGTAACGGTAGCTGAGTTCAGGGATAGTCAAAACATCAGCCACTGCTTTATCAGCTGCTTGCACAAATTATCAGCCCTGCTTCACATTTCCAAACTTGCCCTAGTGATGGTAGAGTGGGATCAGGACTATAATATGTTTGCATAACCCTGTACAAATCGGTTTCATTCAGTCTCTCATCCCACTGCTCCACAAAATCTAGATTGCACGAATCTACCTGGAAACCTCATCTTCATTTAAAAATAAAAAGATAAATATTCTTCAATGTTGTTTTACATCTGACATAGCAACATCACAGATGCAGAATGATTTTCATTCACTGCATACAGTCTGTGCCACCATGCCTGCTCCAAAAATCTCAACATGATACTTGATACAAGAAAAGGCAAACACAGTGTGATTGGTAGGATTTGTAGTAACATGTTTCCTGGCACACAGAAACATACCCTTGGCATGAAATCTCCATTGACAACAGTCAACATATGGAAAGAATGGAGCCGTCTGCCCACCACATCAGGTAAATGCCATATTACTCACTGCAGCAATGATAGATGAAAAAGTTGCACTGCAATGATTGCTGGGGCAGGTGCCAAGCAGCCAACCGACTAATACAAGAGCACAGGTCAGGATGGACAAGGCCTCTTAGTGAGACAGGCCTGTTTGCATGGGATATCATGCCTGCTGGTCTTTCTCCCAGAGTTATACAAAACAGAACTCATTTTTAATGTTGCTGTTGCTGATTTGTACAGCATATAGTTTGATAGATTCTAACTGCATTCCAAAAGCTTACAACTTTCACAGTTTGGCCAGGTGTCGCACTTTCATTTGGAATTCCTAATGTTTGCCACTATTGCTGTAAAATGTTGCTTCTTGACTGAAATGTTGCATATTAATGCATTAAAGGTGACTGTGGAAGATGCTCTAAACTGATGGAGTGGGAACTAGAGGTCTGGATAAAACAATTCAGACAATTAAATAATTTTGCTTTTAACATACTAGGTCTGTATATGGGTTTATATCTGGCTGATCCTGTGAATTCACACCTGCAGTGACAGTTCCCAGGGGCTCCTGTTGCTCAGCCTCTGACACAAATAATAGGTGGAGCCATGGGGGTCATATTTATGTTAGCATGTAATTTATACATTTTGATTCAGTATTGTAGTGCATTTTTATTCTGATACTGCAGTTACAGATGTTGCTCCCCAACCAGAAGGAGTGACATCAGTAGCAGGAGTCTCAGCGTGGAAATGTGTTGCAATATTTACTGAACATGTAAAAGATGTACTGTAGGCTGACACACTGATAATGACCCCTGTGGCTCAACTTGTTGTTCCTGTCATTAGAAGTTAAGCAACGTGGGTCACTGGGAGATGTCATGGTGGGTAGATACTCACAGGATCATCCAGATATGTATAAACATGTTTTAAAGACCAAGCAAGTACCCAAAATAGATTTTTTGTATGAATTGCTTAACCTCAGGGTCCACATTCATTAGATTAGAGCACATGCACTTTCCCCTTTAAAGAATGAACACTGTCTGAGTGGTTAGCTCTACCTCCAAAGCTGAAGTTAGAAAAGACAGAGGTGGCATTCCACTTGAATCTTTTGAGAGTTGGAACCCCAGACTTTTGTTTCTATGTTTACAAGGAAAGTGAGCTTTCGGAAATGCATGCTCTACATTTTTCAGTAGAAGCCCTATAAAACATACCAAGAGAGCTACTGCAGTATGCACATTGAGCAAATTATAAGACTGTGAGTAAAGTAGCATTATCAGCTGATCTAACAAAGACTCATATGCAATAGGGAGGCAGTATAGCACAGTGGTTTAAGGCTCTGAGCTGCAAATCTGGTGACATCCAGCAGACCAGAGCTGGGTTTGAATCCCACAGCTTTCACTTGCATACTGTGTGACCCTTAGCAAGTCACTTAACTTCCCTGTGCTCCCAGGTCGCTCCTGTGAAAAAGCTTTCAGCTTAGTGTGCTAATCCTGGTTAAACAACTAAAATAAAAGAAATAACCCACAACAGAGCATGCACTTCCTGAGAATTAATGCATGTCCCAGGTGTATTGTAAGGCACAAAGCCAATGGCAGAGTGACTTTCCATGCAGTGGGAAGTGGTTCATTTCTCAAGAAATCCATGTCCTGGAGTGGGTTATAATGCTTATAAAATGGAAAGAGGTGGTTTATTAATAGAGAAAGGTATCATTTTATTGTAGTTAGGCTGCTGTTTGGTATACAATGTGAGTTTATTAGCAAAGGTCACATGCTTTTAAATGAACAAAGGAACGGCATTCATTGTGAAGAAACTTATGGCCTGGGTTTTTTTTTTTTTTTTACATTTAAAAAGTGGAACCATTTTTGTTGTAATGGAAAATGGTTCATTTTCATTTAGTTAGCTTGTTGCTAGGTAGATTAGGGTAGCTCAGTTACTAACTGTGCACACACCATAGATTAATCAGTGGTTAAATGACATGTTTAGACCAGTATAGTTGCTAGGATTTTGAACCACATTTTCTACAGTCACCCAAAGATACTTGACGTGCACAATTATTTCAGTCTTCAGGCTAGAGTAAGTCTAAAATATATGATACTTCTATGTTTGCAAAGAGTCCCAGTTTAAAATGTCAGTTCTTCGCTACCACAGAACCCAGTTAGCATGGTCAAAGTCCATATTTGGTGCTGAACTGTAGAGACTTCACATTCCTTTGTTTCTGTATATATCTTTGGTTGAGTTTATACAGGAGGTGATGGAAAATGTTGTAGCACAAAAAGGGGCCCATTATCTCCCAACCATGGGCCACATACCATAGTCTGGCATGCTAAAAAATGTTACATAGGAAATTAACCTTTCACTTGTGATATACAGAGAGCTAGGTAGCTCTGCAATTACAGGTGCAATGACTTGAGAGGTTCCTGGAGAGCAATGGGGTTGGCACTCAGAAGTTAACAAATTTGTTGTGTCACAATTGATAATCAGCTCTAGTAAAAGACTGCCCAAATCAATTGAGCTTTCACTAGGGTGAACAGGCAAGATGCAGCCAGGCTCCAAGCAAAACTAGGCTGAGCTTGATAAATATGCCCTTACCTATTGATGTTTAAATTTCTTCAGGGTTGTTGCTACACGGGTGCCTAGCAGTGACAGAGGTACACTGACCTCCTTCGATCCTTAATCTACACCTGTTAGCTGGTTCCCTGGTTGCTTGTGAGTATACTCAGGCTTAAAGGTTAACAAAAGAAAAACAGGCCGAGCTTACGCTCATGCAGCAACAGATCAATGCTGAGTAAATAACCTTCTCTGTCTTATTTCCCCAAGCACTATTGATCCAGGGTCTTTGTTCTTTGTCATGTTTCTGTCTCCTAATCCCAGGAGATACTAAATGATTGGCTCATATTGGACAGGCTAACTGGCACATTATGACAGCTATTGTTTTGCCACTGAGCTCAGTGCTATAAAAAGGAGCTTTCTTTTGGGTTTTCTTAGTCCTATACCTTTCTGAAGGGAGCCGAGGGAAAAAGAATAGAAAAGTAAGTTCTGAAAGGCGAGCTTCACAAAACATCTTCCTCTGCTATGTTTTCTTTTGAGAAACACCTTCTAAGGACCCGATCTTTTCAAGCACTTTGTTGTTTTCTTGAAGGAATTCTACAGTACCTTCAGAGAAGGATACCAAACTGAAAGTTGCAAACAATACAGAGACATGAAACTTAATGGTTTCACGCTGGAATGAAGCTGCTATCAACTGGAGTTCTGTAGTATAAGCTGATGCTTGGAAACTTATTGAGTTCACAGACTGTGAAGTAGAAGTCCCAGGCATGATCCTTTTATGGAGCAGCCCAGCCCGCAGAAGGTAAGTATACAAGTCATCCAGTTGCAAGTCATGGGCTTACAAATAAACTTTAATACAGGGCATTCTGGCCAGTGTTGGGGAATGCCTAATGATCAAACACTTACTTTTGTACTGCAAAATGGCATTAGGACTAGCACTGCAATCAAATCTGAAACATATAAATTGCACTTGGCAACTGGCTTATCCTGCTGTAATCAATGCAGGTCTGCTAGAACTACTGAATTGTTGCTTGCAGGAAAAAGTCTGCTGAAGATAAAAATTCTCATTTTAAGAGAGAGACCCAGGTGTCAAGGATGTTTGCAAACACAGAGTAAAGAATACATAGTGTAAGAAGGTACATATGTCATAGGTTTATGAATAACAATGCACATGATACAATTAACAACAGTCCAGTTCAGCAAGACTTACATAGAGAATTGGAAAGTAAAAATGTTTCAAGCTAGTCTTAAACTGGAGGTGAAGTCATACCAGATACTGGCTGCAATATATGAGAAGGATTTTTGACACATTTTTCTTCATCAAGTGTATACTTAAATAGGTTTTGTTTACGGATCAAATGTTTATAATTGCTTTATTACCAGTGAGTATACCAATTACTTAGAGGGGAAGCTAAATATCTTATGCACTGGAGTGCTCATGTTCTATACATACAGTGGCTGTTTTTGGGGACTGCCAATTAAGTACAGAGTGAAGTTTATAATAATGTGTTTGCTTGTGCACTTGTGTTAATTTCGGTAGCACTGGTATCTTATGCAGAATTCTTAAAGAGCCTTTGACACCAATAGAAAAACTTGAAAATATGTGAGATTTAAACACCATTCAGTTTAGATTTCATATATTTTCTATAAATCTATCCCTATTTTCTTTATTACTGATTTCAGTAGTGTGAAAGAAGATTACTGTCTCTTAGACTTTCTCTGCTGTTTCTGCTTGACTATACCTGACATCATAATCCCCTGTTTATGGCATCATAATTATTTCCACAGTAACAGATTGTGATGTCATAAACAGAACTATGATATTAGGTGTTGGCAAGCAGTCAGAACAGTTAAGGAATCAATCTGGTTTATATGCAAAAGTCCTTAGTAATAAAGAAGTAAAGAAGAGCATTTCAGGAGAAAAATTATTAAATATAAGCTAAATAGTGTCTAAATATTAAATTTTTTCAAAGTTGTCACAACCGAGTCAGGAGCTCCTTAAAGAGATTTCAGGTATCAACTGGATTCCTACATTGCACTTCTTTTTCTGCCTCTCTCACAACCTTTAGACCAATCTGAGTAGACCTCCCATATGAGGTAACTACAGAAAACTGTTTTAATTCAAGTCAAAATGCTGAAAAAAATCAGACTAATTTGATGCTGTCAGTGTTTTTCCAGTTAAAGCTAATGAATTGGTAACACATCCATATATTGGAATTTCAGTCACTTACAATAAATCAAACAATTTTCTCAAAAACTCTCTTTAAAATCCTGACCAGTAATTTGGAATGGAGTTATGTGTAAGCAGGTATTGGCATACTGAATGCTTTTAGATGTACAGTACTCTTATAAATAGAGTACTGAGACTCTGGTTACAGATACATCATAGTTATCCTCCTATTTCATATCTGCATCATCCAAACTATTATTAGTAGTACTAGTATTAATATCTTTCTTAGACTTTGACCCTACAAACTTCTTTGAAGTGCAGTTGCCTTAATGGAGACCCTTCAAAAACTGAAAGAACTGTGGTACTAAACAGTTATTAAGCCCCACTCCATTCAAACCCCCATTTCTTGCTATCTGCACTCATTAACTGTATCTACACTATCTTTTCCACAGTCAGTACCTCATCTGCATTTCCCTACATTTTGTCAAAAGTGTTTTATTTATGCAGTACTCCAAGCTATCATTTTGGGTAACTACATAATGCCTGCAGTCTGTCTCTCTCTACCAAAAAATGAATTCTATATAGCTAATTTATGTTAATCATTTTCCATTTGTCTAAATTATTTTCTAATTTTTTGATAAAAGTATTGTTTAATAAACTAAAAAGGAGTCTCTAATACCCATAAGTGTACATGACTAGACCTATCTTTTATAATGTACTAGGTTGATACTGCAGAAAAAGTAAAAAAATTAAACGCATTCTGAATAAATATAATGGTTCTGCACCTCTTTGGCAGAAAGCTACAAACTGCTGATGTTTTCTGGACTGAAGTTATACACTGAGCTCCCTGGAAGTTCCATGATCACTATGGAAATACACTAAGCACCATGGAAATACATGGAAATATACTAAGTACTATGAAAACATGAGCACTGTGACACTACAGTGAGTGCCATGGAAATACACTGAGCACCATTAGAATACAATTAGCACCATACAAATAAAGTGAGCACCTTGGAAATACAGTGAGTGCCATGGAAATAAAGTGAGCACCATGGACAGTGGTGAATGGGGGTGTTGAAGGGGGCTACCACCCCACCCCATTGTAACTTGCTTGCTGCTGCTGCATTTTACTTTGTTGAAGAATTCTGAGTTATTGATTATAAGAAAATATACATGCAAAACTATGGATTACATTTGTAATTTCTTTCAAAAATGTAAAGAAAAAACTGGTCCCCCCCCCAGCATACCAATAGTACTACTGCCCAAAACACCAGTGACCTGGGTTCGGAAATGAGCCTAGATCATATCAGAGGGCCAGCTGGGGAGTAGAATTGAGCATCCCAGAGGATCTTTTCCTCTTCCAGGAGGGATGGGGATCACTATTGTCACATGGCTACCACCTTGGTGACCACGGGTGGTGGTGTAGGCAGAAGTGCATTTCTGGGGTTGGGCACTGCTGATTGGCTAGACAGATGTGCATGCTCAGCATGATCACATCCATCAGCCAAGCACCCCCACAACAGTAAAAATGGAAAAAGTAGCTGAGCCCTATGGTGGTTCTGGGTGGTTCACAGACCCTGCACCCCAGAGACCTAGGCACACTCCCTGGACACCACAAGTATGCTTACTGGGGGACCTGGTCCAGCCTGAATTCCTCCACTGTGGGAATGGGATTCCATGAGGCTACACCTACAGAGTCAGGTAAGCCCTGGGAAATAGCAGGGAAGATGGGGGTTGGGGCCATCCTGAAGCTCTGAGATATACTTATGCCAGCTGGGGAGCATAAATAGAAAAAAAAGTATTGAAAAAGATATATAGCAGACAATATAAACAATTAAAAAAGCATGCAAAAATTGCATTTCAAGGATGCACATCACCCCAGAACCTCTCATTTTAAATCCTACATCCATTGCTGACCATGGAAATACACTGCACGCCATGGAAATACAGTGACTGCCATGGAAATACAGTGAACACCATGGAAATACACTGCACACAATGGAAATACAGTAACTGCCAAGGAAATACATGAAATACAGTGGACACCATGGAACTACAGTGAGTGCAATGGAAATAGTAGTGAACACCAGGAAATATAGTGAGCACCATGGCAATATGCTGAGTGCCATAAAAATACACTGAGAACAATAGAAATACACTGGACACCATGGAATTACAGTGAGTGCAATGGAAATAGTAGTGAACACAATGGAAATGCACTGAGTGCCATGGAAGTACAATGAGCACCACGGAAATACTGTAAACACCATGGAAATACACATAGACTCATGGAAATACACTGAGAATTATGGAACTACAGTGAGTGCCACAGAAATACTGTACATGGAAATACACTCTGCACCTTGGAAATACAGTGAGCAACTTGCAAATACAGTAAATACCATGGAAATACAGTGAGCACCAGAAAATATAGTGAGCACCATGGCAATATGCTGAGTGCCATGAAAATACACTGAGAACAATAGAAATGTAGTGAGCACCATGCAAATACACTGAGCACCATGGAAATACACTGAGTGCCATGGAAATATAGTGAGCACCATGGAAATACAGTGAGCACCATGGGAATACACTAAGAACCATGGAAATACAATGAGCTGCATGAAAATACACTGAATGCCATAGAAATACACTGAACACAAAGGACTGATTGTCATGAAAATATAGTGAGCACCATGGAAAAACACTGAGCACCATGGGAATACACTAAGTACCACAGAAATCCAGTGAGCACCATGGAAATACAGTGAGAACCATGATTATACATCAAGTACCATGGAAATACACTGAAGACCATTGAAATACACTGAGCACTACAGAAATGCAGTGAGTACCATAGGAATACACTGAGTGCCATGGAAATATAGTGAGCACCATGAAAATACAGTCAGCACCATGGAAATACAGTGAAAGCCATGAAAATACAATGATCACCTTGGAAATGCACTGAATGGCATGGAAATACAGTGAACACCATGGAAATACAGTGAGCACCATGGAAATATAGTGAGTGCAATGGAAATACAGTGAGCTCCATGAAAATACACTGAGTGCCATGGAAATACACTGAGCACCATTGAAATACAGTGAGCACCATGGAAACAGTGAGCTCCATGAAAACACACTGAGAACGATGGAACTACACTGAACACCATGGAAATACAATGAGCACCATGGAAATACAGTGAGCACCATGAAAGTACACTGAGCACCATGAAAATGCACTGAGTGCCACATAAATACATTAAGCACCATGAAAATACACTGAGTACCAAGGAATTACAGTGAGCACCATGGAAATGTACTGAGTGCCACAGCAATATAGTGAGCACCATGAAAATACACTGAGCACCACTGAAATACACCGAGTACCATGGAAATACAGTGAGCACCATGAAAATACAGAGTACTATAGGAATACACTAAGCACCATGGAAATGCACTGAGCACCATGGAAATAAAGTGAGCTCCTTGAAAATACACTGAGTGCCATGGAAATAAACTGAACACCATGGAAATACACTGAGTGTCATAGAAATATAGTGAGCATTATGGAAATACTGTGAACACCATTGAAATACACTGAGCACCATGGGAATGCACTGAATGCCACAGAAATACAGTGAGCTCCATGAAAATACACTGAGTGCCATGGAAATACACTCAGCACCATGGAAATACAGTGAGTGCTATGGAAATACAGTAAGCTCCATGAAAATACACAGGTACCATGGAAATACACTGAGCACCATTGAAATGCACTGAGTGCCACAGAAAAACAGCATGTGTCATGGAAACAGAGTGAACAGGGTGAAAGAAACACAAGTAAGCTGGGTTTCTGAAACTGTCAATGCAGCTTTCAGTATACACCTGTGTCCAACAGCACCGACTGCATATATTACCTGCGAAGACACAGTGGGGGCTATGTTCAAAACTACAGCCAATTTACAACAATTGGCTGTGGTTTCTGGTGGTCAGCAGTAGATGCAACTGCCACTATTTGTTAAGATCACTTATAAAATGGGGAAAGGGTTACGGTGCTCCTTACTGGTCATTAGCCCATGTGTTACAAGTGTATAACACATGGCTAAAACTAGGCCTGAAATTCTGGACGCATTACACCAAAAGTAATTCTTTAGCTTTCTCCTCAGAATTTAAAAAAAGGAAAAGATGCAATTTTTTCCCCCCATTTAGCAAGACTGCAGCACTGTAGTAGCACACAACAGCTGCCTCTCACTCTGTGAGACAAAACACATATCAGCAATGACTAAATCAAAACTGAAACTACTTTATTTTAACCTTTTTATTTATATCTCTGTGTTTGTGATTGGTTCCCTGCCCAACCACCCCAGATGGCCACTCACTCATACACTTTCTGTGAACAACCCTGCCTCCACCAGGAGTCCTTGCAAGCTCTGTTTACTGCTACCTGTGCCATCTACATTTAATCCTTCACATAGAACACATGATTAGAAAATGCAGCTAAGAAGAATGTGATTTTTAAAAATTTCTTACCAGTTCTAGTGAGTGATCTGTCAGCTGTAGTGTCACTTCTTCCCTCTCACCTGCTCACTCAGCTGCCCACTTGATCATGGCTTGCAAATGTCGAGGTGAATTTTTCAATATTATGTAGGTACAAGAAATAAGCATTCTGCAGTAAACACAAGATTGTCAGCACAATTTGTCACCTGAATCTCTGTTTTTTATGACTGTGTGTGTGTGTGTGTGTGTGTGTGTGTGTGTGTGTTGTTCAGGGAATCATACCAACCCCCTACATGTTCAACTACAGTGGCCATAACTGGCCAAAAAGCATTTGGTCAAACTAAAAATGTGAATGTTAATGAATACAGAACATTTTATGACAACAAAATACAAGAAAAAAAAAAAATTTTTTACTGTTGACACATACGAATTTTCATTTCTACCCCCATGTTAAGAATCCTCATTTCATAAGTGCAATAAGACACTCTGGAGATATGCATTGGACAGTTCTAATGCATGGCCAAGGGCTAAAGACACCCAGCCTGCAGCCTGGAGCCTCACTATACCCTCTAGCCATGAGTTAGAACAGTCTAACAAACACCCCATTGTGTCTTATTACTTACTTAGACCACAAATAGATGGTCTTAGTGAACATAGGACCTGATTCTGAAAGAGCCCTTAGATCGCCACAAATTTCCAGTGATCTAGGGCTGCAGTGCATTCCCAGTGCATCAGGGACCATCGCCAAAAACCCAGAATTTGCTGCAAAGGCAGACTAGTGCCAAATGCTAGGCGCTCCTGCGGGACCTGCTGCATGGATCCACCAACTCCCCCCACCAGGCACACAACAGAATGCAATGCCAGGAGGGGTCCTGCACCAGACGTAGCCCAGGGGATGCCATGGGGGTGTTAGGGAGTGGGTGGATATGCCCTGGGGATGAGCAGGCACCTGTCAGGGGTGCCCTTGTTGGCACCAGTCATGTAATGGTGTATGCCCACCGGGTGCCCGGTCCCCCCTGACATACCCACTTTCTCTCCAACAGCCCTATCATACTCCCCTGTCCCTTCTGCCCTTGTACCCTAAGTACGGAGCCCCCATGCCAGCTCCCCACCTTGAGGGGCAATGCTGCAAGGGGTGTAGACCACCTCCTGTCTGATCTAACGTTACTCCCTTACTACAGCCACAGTGAGGGCTTTCAGAATCCCAATGAAGGGATATTGTAGCCACACTATGGCAAAGCCACTACTTTCCTGATGCGCTGCCCAGTGCTGGTACCAAGCATGGAGCAGTGGCCCATTGCCGCAGGAGCATCCCAGTACATCTCAGACCATGTTCCAGAATAGTGATCGCCACAACTTATGACACAAGGTGCATATTGTGACATTGATGTCTGGTGCAAGCACCTTGCATGAGTCATAATGCTTTTAGAATTGGGCCCATAGTCTCTAGTCACATCTGTCCACTGCTGGTTGCAAAATTCTTTGCCACCAGCACCCCTTGCCCTCCTACATCCAGGGACAGGGGACCATCTCAGCTTCTTTGAAAATAGCCCTGTATGCATGTCAAGCTTTGGAGCTTTAAAAATGTAGCCTCCCTTTTCTGCTGTAAATAATTTTCCTTAATCCAGAGTGGCATTATGTTGGGCTTTAATGAGATATAAAGAACAATGTGTCATGTACATTTGTATTAACCTGCAGAGCCTCATAATTTAGAAGATACTATAGCATTCATGTTTAATCAGATATTAAAATCAGTTGACACTTTTATATTGAGGTTTGTGGGGGGTTGTCTCCAGGAAGAGCACTAAAGAAGACTGTGAGGCCCATGGAGACGAACCCCACATCATAGTGGTAGTATTTCTTTAATTGTCCCTCTGTATGTGTACTGTAGGTCAAAGTATGATTTAATAGTAGTTTTGATGTTCAATCTACAACATTTTGCAACAGTGCATTCTTCCTTACTCCCTCCACTGTCTGTGTGAAGAAATACTTCCTTTTTCAGTTAGAAAGGGTATGTGACGTAACTGTTTATTGTGTTCTTTGTTTCTTTGTGTGTCAGGTTTGAACTGTAGATTCACATCCAGCATATGTATCCTATCCCTAATAATGTCACAAAGCAGTCACAATCTCCTCCCCCCAATCTCTTTCAAGGATCATCATGTTTATTTTGTCCAAACTATCCTCCTTTTATTACTTTATGGAAGCTTGTGACACTAGTTGTTACCTGTTGTCTTATGTGTGACCATTTTGGACACTATTTGAATTTTTGGGTGTCACAAACCCACTCAGCAGGTCAGGCCCTCTACTCCCAAAGTGCCAACCTCTGAGCGCAGTCTTGTGAACAGTGTAACAGACAAGGTAACCCTCTTGTCTGTTTTTGTGAGTTCGGATCAACCTTTGATCTCAAGTTCTGCAGGGATTCAAACTGTTAACCTCTTGTTAGCATACCCAATGCACAGGCTTAGATAGATCTGTCTTCGAGGGGCCAGATATCTTTGGCTATGGGCACCTAACCAGGTGTACAGAGATGAACCCTTTAAAACTTTAATAAAGGCCTCAGATTTAAAATGCTTCTCTTTACAGTTCAGTACCACCATTCAAGCTTATGTTTAGTATCTGCAATAACTATGTACTTCTCTTACAAAATAAAAAGAAGTCAAAGACAGACCAAGTAAGTTCTAAAAAGAATTTTACTAAAATAGTTAAAAATATGTGAAACACAAAATACAGAACTCTTGTATCAAAAGACATACAAATCTTTTAAAAGAAACAAGGTTTAAACAGTGCAAATTCCTACTTCAGTACTTAGTCTCTAAATACTTGCTTAAGTGCTCACCGATCTTGCATAGTCAGAGTCTAGGTAAAAAAATATGTGTCTGTAAAACAGAATTATTCCTTAAACAACTGTATTGGCCAACCCATTTCTGTGTGAGGACAGCTAGCTCCTCCTCTGTCAGATTATATTTAAAAATATATATCTAATAAAAAAAACAGTAGGCTTTTTTTTAAAGTATCAATTTTGCAATCCTTCAGCATGACTCTTGTTTCAAATGACATCTCTTTTGATCCATGCTGCATCCTCCTCACACAGGCTTCATATAAGCATTTACAACCTCGCACCCCTGTGTAATAACCTGGGTTTTCTCTTCAACGTCATAAACCTTTTTTATGATTTCCCTCTTAACAAAGTTAACTTAAACAACTGTGTAATTAGCTCCTGGTCTGCCATGTAACACATTGTATCAAAAAACTGAGTGTGTGTGTGTGATACACATGCTGTCAGCATTTCTCTAGGCTTGCATCTGTCAACTGAAAACTGGGAGGGGGGCTAAGCTCACTCCTAGAGCATTAGATTTTTCAGAAGAGATAGTCATTAATACATTTTATATTAAAAAAACATTATACAGCACTCAGAACTGGCTGTCTACGTCATAATTCCTCCCCACCAAGACTGAATTTGTAGGCTCTACCCCCTACATGGCATGAGCTTCCCAAATCAGTTCACTCCTCATAGACCCTAGACAGTCCATCTGAGTTCTGGTTATTCACTCCAGCCCTATGTACGATTTCTAGATCATACCCTTGTAAAGCAAGACTCCATCTTAGTAGTCTGCCATTGTTTTTCCCCATCTGCGTCAGCCAAACCAGGGAGTTGTGGTCAGTCTGCACCACAAAATGCTGCCCATAGAAGTATGCCTCTAATTTCTTTAGGGCCCACACTATGGCAAGACACTTCTTTTCCACCGTGGATTACGCTTGCTTCCTGGGCAGCAGCTTCCTGCTCAGGTACACTACTGGATGATCTGTCCATTGGCTGGACATTTAGCTCAGTACTGCCCCAATACACACATCTGAGGCATCCGTCTGAACTGTAAAGGTTTTGCTATAATCAGGACTTGTCAAAACAGGAGCACTGCACAGTGCCTCCTTCAGTCTGGTAAAGACTTCCTCACAGGATGGGCCTCAGCTAATTTTCTTTGGTGTCTTTTTCTTTGTCAGGTCAGATAGGGGAGCAGCCAGGGCACTGTAATTGGGTACAAATTTCCTGTAGTACCCTGCTGTCCCTAGAAAGCTCCTGACCTGCTGCTGGGTTTCTTGTCTGGGCCACACCTGGATCACCTCTATCTTTTTTTGGTTAAGACGGAGCTGTCCTCAGCCTACCACATGCCCGAGGTATGCCATTTCTCCCATGGCCACCTGGCACTTCTCGGCTTTGACAGTGATCCTAGGCCTCTGTATCCTGCCCAGCACTTCCCTAAGGTGGGATAGGTGTTCCTTCCAGCTGGTACTAAAGATGGCAGTGTCATCCAGGTATGCCACGGTGTACTCCTCAGCACTATTGAACACCTGGTTGACCAACCTTTGGAAAGTGGCCTGGGCTTTCTTCATTCCAAAAGGCATTACTTTAAACTCAAATAAGCCTATTGGAGTGATGAAGGCCGACCTGTCCCTAGCTTGGTCTGTCAATTCTACCTGCCAATACCCCTTGGCCAGGTCAATAGTTGTAAAGTAGGTCGCCCCTCCCAACTTGTCCAGGAGTTCATCCTTCCAGGGCATCAGGTGGGCGTCAGACTTTGTGACTGCATTCAGTCCACGATAGTCCACACAGAAATGAGTTGAGCCACCTGGCTTGGGTACAAGGACTATGGGTGAGGCCCAGGGGCTGTGGGATCTCTGGATTACCCCTAAATCCAGCATCTCCTCCACTTCCCTCCTAATGTCCTTTTGAACAGCCTATGACACCCGATATACTGTCTGCCGAATGGGCGTCTGTGTCCCTGTCTCCACATCGTGTGTCGCTAAGGAGGTTAGTCCAGGCTTGGCACTAAACAAGGGGGCAAAGTCTTCTAAAACCTCCCTTACTTTCTAGATCTGGCCTGGGGTCAGCTGGGGAGACAATTTTACTGCCTCCACAGAGGACTCCCGCTTACTATCTTCCAGCAAATCCAGAAGGGGGTCTCCTTCGTCCGTCCCCTCCCCATGACTACACACTGCAAACACCATGTCATCCCTATTTGCATATGGCTTCATCATGTTGACATGGTACATCCTTTCAGTCTGTCTTCTGTCAGGTAACTCCACAATGTAGTTCATGTCATTTACCTTCCTAACCACTTTGTATGGTCCTGCCCACTCAGCTTGCAGCTTGTCTTTCTGGACCGGAGTAAGGACCATAACTTCCTGACCCACCATGTATGAGTGAGCTCTGGCTCTGCGGTCGTACTACACTTTTTGTTTCTGTTGGGCAGCTGCCAGGTTGCTCTGGGCTGTCCCCATAAGCTCCTTCAGCCTTTCCCTAAACCTAAGGCCATAATCCACAATGGGAGTTCCCTGGGTGGCATGCTTGCCTTCCCAGTCCTCCTGGATCAAGACTAGGGGCCCACGTACCCGGTATCCATATAAGAGTTCGAAGGGAGAAAATCCTGTTGACTCTTGGGACACCTCCCTGTATGCAAACAACAGGTGGGGAAGGTATTTCTCCCAGTCCCTCCCATGCTGTTCAGCAAATGCCCAGAGCATTGACTTTAGGGTACCATTGAATCGTTCCACAAGTCCATTGGCTTGTGGGTGATACAGTGTCATGCATCTCTGCACCATCCCACACTTCTCCCATAAACATTTCATCAGGTCCGACATAAAGGAACCCCCCCAGTCAGTGATTACCTCCTGCAGAAACCCAACACGGGAGAAAATCCCAAGTAAGGCATCTGCCACTTTGTCTGTCCTCAGTGAGGATAGGGCGACTGCCTCTGGATACCGGGTGGCATAATCCACCACAGTCATAATGAATCTCTTCTCTGAGGGGCTGGGGGTATTTAAAGGCCCCACAATATCCATTCCCACCCTCTGGAATGGCTCCTCCACTATGGGCAAGGGGATTAGGGTGGCTTGGGTTTTCTTGCTCACCTTCCCTATTTCTTGGCACTGGTGAAAAGACCTGCACTACTCCTTCACCTGCTGGGTGAAGTTCAGCCAGTAGAAATTCTGGGCTTAATGCTGCTTAGTTCATGCGATTCCCAGATGACCAGATAAGGGAATATAATTACTTGTGACCCCCAATATCAACCAGTTTAAAAAGTCATGTCAATCTGCAGGTTGATATGAAAAGCTACACAAAGCCACACAATGCCACGCAAAGCCGCACAAAGTCACGCAAGACACGAAAAGCTGCGCAAAATTGCACAAAGCTGCGCAAACAGAACAAAACACCAGTAATTATAAAAAATAAAAGATAGGCAAGTGTGCAGTAAGGATTTTTTTACACACGTGATGACTATGTAAACCTCTCGAGCTTCGCTCTTGAGGTTTATGGGTCATCACACACCTCGGGTGTGCAAAAAAAATCAATAACACACACTTGCCTATCCATTATTCTCTATATCATGGGCAACCTTGAGCAACTGCTCACAATATTCCTGGGGAACAACAAGCTGCCTGCCTAGTATCCCTCCCTATGTCTGTACTGCCTGTGTATACATAAGTCCATTTTCCCAATAAACCTTATGTCTGCCATCACCTCCCCTGTGTGCTCTCTGAGTCTGCCCAAGCCCTCAGCTTCTCTAAACTAGGGTCACCCCTCTGAGCAGCTGCAAACCCCTCACACAGTCCCAAGGCATGGGACAGGTCCCCTTATGTAGTTAAACTAGGGTCCCTAGCACAAGCGTCAGGGCCCTCAGGATCACTGTCAATCCCAACCCTCTGACAAGAGGTCACCCCCTCCCTCTTCGGAGTAACCCTCTGTAGCTGTGTGGTTACTTGCTACCAGGGAAATTTCTACTCCCTTTTTATCAGTCTCCCCATCTGGAGACACAAGCTGGGGAACCAGCCTCTCAGTGGTTTCCACACTGGTTTCTGTGGGGTGCAAGGAACTACTATTTTCCCTTGCTGCTTGGCTATGGGTAACTGCACATACCACCCCCTGCTGGAGATTATTACCCAGGATCACATCAACTGTTAATGTGTTGGCTACAGCCACCTGTTGAACAGTTCCTTCTGTTTCACCCCAGTCCAGGAGAACACTAGCGAGTGGCAATGTTTTCTCTTCAACAGTAAACCCTTGTACAGTTACGTATTTATTGGGTATAAGCTGACCAGGCTGTACCAGATCCCTTACCAATGTCAGGGATGCCCTGTGTCCCTTTAACCCTGTGTATGTACACCATTTACTATGACTGGGTGCATGTGTTCCCTCATGTTCACTGGCATGCTCTCAGGGACACACAAACAACCCACTTCTTTTCTAGCACCCTGTTGTGTAGTTTGGCTCATCTTTTTGGGGCACTGTCTGGCAATATGCCCAGTTTCCTTACAAAGCCAACATGCATTTCTTACTTCAGATAAATCTTTTCATTGAAACCTGGGCTAACTGGTTTTGGGGGAGGCAGTGAGGGTTTTAGCTGCCCTGAAGGCATGCTTTTCCCTTTCTGCACTGCCACGCCCACGCCATTCAATCTCAGAGCAGGTCTGTGCTTGGCATAGTGGTCCGAGAGTTCAGCAGCCGCTTGCACTGTTTTTGGATCTCGGTCCTCTAGCCAGGTTTTTAGCTCTGCTGGGCAAGCCCAATAAAACTGTTCTAATAAAATCACATTTTCAATTTTATCAATAGAATTTGCCTCAATTCCTTCCCATCAATGTTTTAAAAACTGACATTGTTTCGTGGCTAACTTCTCATAGCTCATATCAGTGCTTCTCCTGAGCTTATGGAATTTAGCTCTGTATGATTCAGCAGTTAATTCAAACTTTTTTAACAGTGCAGCTTTTTACTTGCTGTAATCATCACTGTCCTCATTGTTCATTTGACCCAATGCATCCCAAGCTTTCCCAGTAAGTAGTGAGGATAGCTGGAAGCTCTAGGACTCTCTAGGAATTTTAGCCTGAATACAAACTTTTTCAAAAGAATTTAAAAAGGCATCCATGTCCTCCCCTTCCTTAAACTCGGCTATTAATTTGGAGTTCAATTTGTAACCCAGTCCTGCAGTCCCAGTTAAACCCAAGCCACTTACCTGCTCTGGTGCCGCAGGTCAGAGTCGTAGCTTCTCCAGTTCATGTTGCCACTGGTGCTCCTCTATCCTATCCTCTGCCTCTCTGCATTCTCACTCCCTCTTCTCCTCTGCAGCTTGCTGGCGCTCACGCTCCTCATGGTCTGCCTCCCACTGTTGTTGCTCTGCCTTGCGGTCAGCCTTCCTCTGTTCTCGTTCTGCCTCCAGTTCCATCCTGCACAACTCAATTTGCAGTGTGAGTTCCTCTGAATTCAAGATACTGGTGACCATCCCCTGCTGCTGTGGCCCTTCACTGACAGTGGCCCTGCTGTCCTTTTCAGTCACGGTCAGTGACTCGATGCTCTGGGTATCTGCTACCATCAGGGCCTCTATGAGGTTCTGCTTTTTGGCTGTCCCCTCAAACGGGACTCCCCTGTCCCTGCACAACTGCTTCAAGTAATCTGCAGTGTTACTGCTGTAGTCGGAAGCCATCTTCTTCTTCACTGACTACGGCTACTCTGACTTGCACTTTAGAGAAAAAAAATAAAATGGGCAGGAACTGGACTGTACGACAAGTGACATATAGTTCTGTTTCCTTTTTAAAAGAAAACTCTGATTTTTTCTTTCTTTGCAAGAGCGCTTACAGTCTCAGCTGACACAGAACAATAAAGCTTGTGATACCAAAATAATGCCACCGCTGCCAACCAATCTGTCTCAAACCCATTCAGCAGGTCAGGCCCTCTACTCCCAAAGTGCCAACCTCTGAGCGCAGTCTTGTGAACAGTGTAACAGACAAGGTAACCCTCTTGTCTGTTTTTGAGAGTTTGGATCAATCTTTGGTCTCCAGTTCTGTAGGGATTCAAACTGTTAACCTCTTGTTAGCATACCCAATGCACAGGCTCAGATAGATCTGTCTTTGGGGGGCCAGATATCTTTGCCTATGGGCACCTAACCATGTGTACAGTGATGAACCCTTTAAAACTTTAATAAAGACCTCAGATTTAAAATGCTTCTCTTTCCAGTTTGGTACCACCATTCAAGCTTATGTTTAGTATCTGCAATAACCATGTACTTTTCTTACAAAATAAAAAGAAGTCAAAGACAGACCAAGTAAGTTCTAAAAAGAATTTTACTAAAATAGTTAAAAATATGTGAAACTCAAAATACAGATCTCTTATATCAAAAAACATACAAATCTTTTAAAAGAAACAAGGTTTAAACAGTGCAAATTCCTACTTCAGTACTTAGTCTCTAAATACTTGTGTAAGTGCTCACCGATCTTGCTTGGTCAGAGTCTAGGTAAAAAAATATGTGTCTGTAAAACATAATTATTCCTTAAATAACTGTATTGGCCAACCAGTTTCTGTGTGAGGTCAGCTAGCTCCTCCTCTGTCAGATTATATTTTAAAAAAATATATCTAATAAAAAAAAAGTAGGCTTTTTTTTAAAGTATCAATTTTGCAATCCTTCAGCATGACTCTTGTTTCAAATGACATCTCTTTTGATCCATGCTGCATCCTTCTCACACAGGCTTCATATGAGCATTTACAGCCTTGCACCCCTGTGTATTAACCTGGATTTTCTCTTCAAAGTCATAAACCTTTTTTATGATTTCCCTCTTAACAAAGTTAACTTAAACAACTGTGTAATTAGCTCCTGGTCTGCCATGTAACACGTTGTATCTAAAAACTGAGTGTGTGTGATACACTGCTGTCAGCATTTCTCTTGGCTTGCATCTGTCAGCTGAAAACTGGGGGGGTTGAGGTCACTCCTAGAGCATTAGATTTTTCAGCAGAGATAGTCATTAATACATTTTATATTAAAAAATATTATACAGCACTCAGAACTGGCTGTCTACGTCACATTGGGCACATTTCAGTAATTGCAGTAAATGTCGCATTACTTCTCCAAACCATATACCCTTCACTAGCCCAGTGACCCAAGGGCTGCTTCCAAAGTAACTGCCACTTTATTTACCCAGGCAAGAACATTGTGTGTATCAGAAAATTGATGGTGCCCTAGATGAAAATCTATAAATAAGCTGGGGGTTTGGGGATACTCTAAATTTTTAGCTGTTCTAAGGTACAGTTGGGGTGTTTTAATACAATTTTGTTATAATTCTCTAGTGATAATAAAGCCAAGTATCTGAAACATTACCCTGTACTGCACTAAAGACTGCCTTTCCCTCCAGGTCCTCAGGTAACTAGTAGTCAAAATTGTTCTCCCTGTCTTTGATTATGCAGATATAGTCTATGGTGTCGCCTCCTCCTCCTCCCTTGCCAGACTGGATACCCTGTGCAATGCCTTCTCCCATTTTACCACCAACTCTCCCCTCTGTACCCATCACTGCTTCCTCTACTCTTCCCTCTCCATCCTCCCCCTGCTGTCCAGGCCCATTGCAGTATTCTTCATCACCAAATACTGGTTTGGGTCCTTCTCCTCCGACCTTTCTTCCCTGATCTCCCCTGCTCCCTAATCTTTCTACTCGCTTTGCTCCAGAGATTCCCACACCTTCTCTGTTCCCCACTGTCACTCTTCTGCTGACCAAGTTGCCTTCTCCTACTGCCTCCCTTCCCTTTGGAATTTCTTTCCCTCCCCTCCCACCTCTTCCTCTCCTCTCTTCTCCTCTCTTCTCCTCTCCTCTCCTTTCCTCTCCTTTCCCCTCCTTTACACACCACATAAGGCAACTCCCCACACCCTACTGTTCCTGTCTTCCCCCTCCCAAACCCCATGTCCTCTCCCTTAATCCTCTCCTGCTCAGCCTGCTAGCTTGATGCCTTTCACCATTTTACCCCATCCCAACATGCACTGTGCACTTTGCCTCACATGATTGTTCATCATTACACTGCTGTATGAAAGCTGTTATTATATTATGCTAGCTCATTTACTAATGTCTCTGTATGTACCCATTATCCTGTAATGTAATACTGCATCTGTATTTGTTTTGTAAGTTGTTTTTCCCTACATCCCCTTCCACAGGTCACACCTGGAAATGAACTTCAGCTCAGTGTGTCTTTCCTGGTCACCAACTTTTAAATAAATAAACATAAACATTTACTTAGGCCCAGATACCCCCTTCCACTGCATGCTAAAAAGTACCTAGTGTCCAGGTGCACTCTGTCACTCCAACCCATCCCATGTCTATATATCCATAGTATCCAGTAGTTTCCTCCTCACCACAATCATGCAAATAATTACCTGGTTTCTTGATGCCCCCTCTCTCATCCCATCCCATGTCAGTACAGTCCCTGGCATTCAGTAGTGTCCCCTCTTTCACCCCATTACATGCCAATAAATCCCTGACATCCTCTGGCACCCTTCACTCTCTCTATTCCATGCCAATACATTCCTAGCATCTAGTGGTTCCCTTCCCTATTCTATCTCATGCCAATAAAGAGAAACATAGAACCTGATGGCAGATAAGGACTGCCAGGCCCATCCAGTCTTTCCTCTATCTCACTTCCTAACCCAAAAGCTTCAGATCCTTTGTATTCACTGACACCCTTCACTCATTTCATTCTGTGCCAATAAATTCCTGGCATCCAGTAGTGCCTCCTTCCCTCACTCTATTCTAAGCCAATAAGTCTCTGGAATTCAGTGCAACCATTACCTCATTCCATGCCATGCCAATAAATCTCTGGCATCCAGTGGTACCCGATCCCATACAAATATGTCATTGGTATCTAATTGACTCTCATCTGATCCCATGCTAAAAGTTTCTGGTAGACCATGGCAGATCCTCACTGAATGGTGATTGATACAGCCCTCTCACCCTCTTAAATGTCTACTGGCAGAATTCTTTATCACAAGCAATGATTTAGAAAGGAAGATCACTGTGTGTATTTCAAATATCTCTGTATGCAATAAAGGATTCAGATGGTGGCCAGCTGAGATGATGAGATGAATGCTGTGCCAGTCACCATCAGGGCAGGGAGTGGGAATTGGAAGCATTGCCAGGAACATTTGGGATGGGTGGGTGATGCATGGGAGCAACTAGATACAAGGGACTTGTTTGCATGGGCCATGACAGGGTTAGGAAGGGGGTGCCACTTGATGTCAGGGACTTATTGGCATGGGATAGAGAAAGAGAAGGGGTACCACTGAACCAGTGACTTATTGGCACAATATTTAGACATCAGGAACTTACTGGCATGGGATGGGGTAAGGGAGTGGAGTATAGCTGGACACCAGGGACTGTGCTAGTTGATGAGACTTAAATTGATTTCTTCTTCCTGTTAAGGCCAAACATGATGGGAATAGCTTTTTTTGTTTCTTTTTGTCTTACTTAAGTTGACCGGTGAATGATTAATATCCATGAGAGAGGGAAGTTGTTAATAATCATAAAGGTGGAAGAAAAAATAATATTTCCCTCCTTGAGTGCAAGCACTGACATCCCCCACCCCATTTGCTCCAATGACTGGAGTGAGAAAAGAGGGTCTCTGAACTATATACATATATTCTTTGCAAAAAAACTTTGTTAATCCATCAGTTAGGGAAATTTAATGCCACAGAAGTAGGGAAATGTGGTGTTAGGAATTCCAACCCTAGCTCCCCACCCCTCCACCAAGCAGGAAAAAGAAATAAGAAATTAGGGTTTTGGGTCTCCTGAGTGTTGGAGTCTTCCTTGGGGTTGCGCTTCTATGTAGCCACAAATAAAGATGCACAGGGCAAAGTGTGCATCTGTCAGTTAATGCACATGGCCCTCTGCCACCCTTGGGTGGAGAAGTGCAGGGCCCAATGCCAAGAGGACAGTTGTCTTCACTATATGGAATCTGGCCCATGTGGACAACTCTGCACTCTTCATTCCCTGACTGGGGGGGGTGTCACATAACAGTGCCATCCCCCCCTCGTCCCATCCATCTGGGTCACTGAGCTCACACCAAAGTCAGCTCTATGGCACAGGATCACAAAACATACCCACTGGGATCATGACTGGCACTACACAAAGTTTGTTAGCAATTGTATATTTTTTTTATTTTGACCCTGAAATTTTCAAGATACTCATATACCATTTATAGTGTATTAGATGAAATGTTGTTTCATAGTAGAAGTTTGAAAACATGTCTCATCCATCATTTAAAACATGGCACGTGTCATGTTTATGAGAAGGTGTGGAAAAATAGCTATGTTGTAAGTTTAGAGTCAAAATATTAAAAATTAGTGAAGTTGAGTGAATACTGAAATACTGCAATGTTCAGTCATAACCTTGGCATTTTACTGTATTTGCACATCAAATTTTCAGCATAGCCTTTTTATTACCTCACCTCATGAACCCGATAGGTGAAAAGTTTCAAATCCCTGCTGAAACGTCATTCCTTGGAACAGGTGCTAAAACACATTTTGGCCAGGATCTGAAAAATGACAGCTGTCATGTTTGTGAGATGGTGTGAGAAAATGGCTATGTTGAAAATTTGGTGTCAAAATATTTAAAATGACCAAAGTTATGAGTGAGTATATAAAAATTTAAACATACATGCATAACTGTGCCATGTTTACACATTTTAACTTAACATTTTCAAAATAGCCTTCTTATGACCTCACCTCATGAACAAGGGTGATGAAAATGTTCAAATCCTGCCTGAAAGGAGATTTCGTCAAGTGACCACAAAATCACCTTTCAGGTCTGATTTGCATAATTCTACCATCACTGGTAATAAGATGGGTCCCAAAAGGTCATGTTGAAAATTTGGAGTCAAAATATGAAAAAATGGCAAAGGTATGAAAGTTAAAAAACCCGTTGAAATTCATTGGACCACACTTACCTTAGTTTTTTTTTTTAGTTAGTTCAAGTTTATTTGTTCAACTTTTGTTAAAGCCATTACAAATTTCAGCTAAAAAATCACTAAAGCCATATCACAATATCACATTATCACATAATGCGTATAACGTACAATGTGTCAAACCCACAAACGTATAATATCCTAAAAACATATTATTGCATTGCTTTTCCTTTTCCTTTTCTACTTATTTACAAATGATATAAACTCATCAGAGCATTTCCAAATTTAAAAATATGCAGCCATCTACATAATAATATCATTTCATATTACATTTTTTAAAAATTATATTGCCTAACTGCTTAACACTTGCTGCGTAATATTACTAATGTATCTCCTGCTCAATATCCACCACAATATCTACCTCAGTCTGTCCAAATGAAAGAGTCATAATGAGCCCCCAGGAAATATACCCCAAAATGCCCATATGCAGCAGGTCTAAACAGAGAACATCTGTCCCCATGCTACCAATATCCCCTCTATTACTCTTCAGAGGCTTGTCATGCAAAAGAAAGCACTTAGTGCAATATTTGAATCTTCTTATTAGAGGGTTCAGAATATGCTTTTAAGGGGTTTCTCTCCTATGTCTCGAAATATCCTGGATAGTGCGTACCAATAAGACCCCCTACTAGGCTCTCATGGGCAGGCTTTCCAGAGAGACCTCATTTGGGTCCTCTATGATCCTATAGCACCAACCGTAGAAAATCAAACAACGAGTTACCCAGGCACCATGGGCATGGGGCAACTAGTGTCCCTTCCCAGACTGCACAATTTGCTTCAATTGCAATGTCTTACTCCCAAATTTCTAGATTCAACATATTGCAGTTGGGAACTTTATTGACCTTCAATTTCCCCCAACATGCCAAAGGTGAAATCAAGGCACATCCCTGGGTACATCAAAATTAGCATCCAAATAACAAACTTTACAGCATCATACTGAAATGGCTTAATGGCTACATAAGGACCCATTATACATATGCATATTCATTTTATTTAGCTTGTGTTAACCAGGTAAGTGCACTAGCCATAAAATGACTATTTTCAGGCACGACCCGGGAGAGTACAGACATGCAGAAACTTAACAGGATAACAATTTGTAAGTGCTTTACATACAGTGAGTTAAAGAGGATACAATATATCAGAACATACAAAGTAAAGTTCTTTACATACAGTGAGTTAAAGTGGATACAATATATTAGAGACATACAGAGTAGACCATTCATAAGTTCTTAGGTGCCTACCTATGCAATGAATAGAGAGGACCTTGGAAAATAAATTATCAGGTGACATATCATATAAACAGAACAAGGTACACAAAAACAAAAACAGGTAATACAAAATGAAGAAATAACCACTGAGAGCAGGGGGTGTCATTAAGGAAAAGGTCGGCAAGTGACGAAATGGACAGCAAGCCATGAAATTAGATTATATGAGTACTGTAAGTGTAAGGGAGCTGCCTGCAGTGCAAGATTGTATATGGGCAGGGAAAGGGAGCCGGGACAGGCTGAGGCAGTGAGAGGGTTATATAGAGGTGAGGAAATACTATTGTACGGCAAGAGACATTGGTCATTAGGTAGGGTGAAAGCAGGAACAGTTATCAGCAATCATCAGATTTGAGTGCAATTTTCTCTTAAAGCATGTGTGGGAGCTAGAAAGTCTAATGTCAATGGGAAGGGAATTCCATAGCTGTGGAGCCACATGCTCAAATGCAACAGTTCCTTTCCTAGTGCAGCACCTTGGCAAATTCAGAAAGGATTTATCAGCTGGTCGTAAACCATGGAGTGTGTCCTGAGGAACAAGCATAGCTGCAAGACACCTAGGGGTTTGATTTTGAATTACTGAATCAATAAGAGAGCCAAGGTAGTATTTCCTAACGGAGAGAACCAACCAAGATCATTATAAAGTTGACAGTGGTGTTTAAGCCGAGGAGCAGAAGAGGCATAGAGACATATGTTGATATACATAATATCCCATCTGAGTAGGTCAGTTTTATGAGCAGCCCCAAATAAGGGAGACCCATTGATTAGGGTGGGGAGCAGAATCCCCCTCACAATGGCCATTTTAGCCGATGGCATGAGCATATAACTAGTCTTATACAGTGTGTAACACCCAGTTTGGAGTTGACAGCTCTGCAAACAGACTGTACATGAAGATTAAGATCAAGAGATTGATCTAGCAGGATGCCCAGGTACTTGAAAGAGGTCACACATTCCAGTAATTGACCTTCTAAGTCCTGCACCATCAGTGCTGTTGTGCCAGCCCAGAGCTTTGGGGCCAATCCAAGCAGCATGGCTTTAGTTTTGCTAGTGTTGACAGCCAGTTTGTGGTCGTATAGCCAGTTTTGGGTATTGCTAAAGTCAGAGAAAAGGGTTGTATTGATAGTGTCTATATTAGTAGAACTTGTATAGATGACAAGATCATCAGCATATAGAATAGCAGAGCAGGATTTTAGAGCAGCTCCAATGTTATTTATATAAATAGAGAATATGAGGGGCCCTAGGATGGAGCCCTGAGGTACACCAATGTTAATGGTGGTACTGTTCGATAGAGAGGAATTAAATTTCACCACTTGGGTTCTATTTGTCAGGTAGCTTTCGTACCAGTCAACAACAGAGGAGGAGAAATGCAGGTGTTGAAGAGAGGAGAGAAGCAAAGGGTGATCAACAAGGTCAAAAGCCTTTGTGAGGTCAATAAAGAGAGTCCCAGTCAGATTGTCAGTATCCATTTTTGAAAGAGTGTCTGTGGTGAATTTAAGGAGTGCAGTCATTGTGCTATGTCCTTTCCTGAAGCCATGTTGGGTATCTGAGAGCAGACTGTGCCTAAGTAGATAGTCAGTTGTCTGAGTTGAGACAATTTTCTCCAGGAATTTGCTCAGTACTGAGAGTATGGCAATTGGTCTGTAGTTAATGACAACCTTAGGATCCCCTTTTTTAAGTACAGGTGCAATCCAAGCAGCTTTCCAGAGGTCAGGGACCATTCCACCTGAAAGTGATAACGTATAAATTTTGGCCAGCAGTAATGCAATAAGGGGAACTGCAAATTTCAAGAGGCGGGGTTCCAGGGAGTCTGAGCCAGAGCTGGTAAGATCAGAGATGGACCTCAGGAGCTTCAGGACTTCCTTTCTAGACACAGCCTTAAAATAGAATGGAGGAGTATAAGGAGGCACAGGGGACAATGCTTCCAGCTTATCCAGACAGGTTCCTGATGAGGAGTGGGAGGACACTGCAGTGGGAGAGATCAGAGAAGTGTAGGTTGAAAGAATTAGCTATGATTTGTGAGTCATTGCAATGCACATCATTTATCAGCATATCACCAGGGGTAGTTGACTGTGAGGATCCTAGGAAGGATTTGATGTGTGACCAGAATTTTCTGGGATCATTGGCCGAGTTAATCAATAGGTCTTTACAGTACTTGCTCTTAGCAGCTCTGACTTGTCTTTTACATGAATTCCGTAGGGTATGGTAAGCGTTGAAATCTGTTTGCAGGCCTGATGTTTTGTAGTGCTTCCAGAGTTTATCTCTAAGGTGTAAACTTTTGAGCAAGTATTTGTTTAGCCATCTTGTTTGTTTACCCCTCACTCTCTGGGTGATCTTTGGGGCATGTTTACATTGAACCATAAGGAATTTAGTGATGAAGGGGTTAAGAGTGTCCTGAGAACAGTGTGATAGATAGATCTCCGACCAATCAATTCTGGAGACGTCATACAGAAACATCTCTTAGTCAAGGTGTGCAAAGTTTGTGAGAGTGATGAGACATGGTGGAGGAGATGGAGGTGCCCCCAAGGACAGGATGCAGAAAGTAGGAGAGTGGTCAGTTAAGGCATCAGCAAGAGTACCAGCGGCTGAGATATGTTCGATCTGGTTTACCAGCACCCAATCCAATAGTGTGCCTAGTGATGATGAAGACAGACTTCTAGTCGGCATTGTTACCATCTGATGCAGATTGTAGCTATGAGTCAGAGATTGAAGAGAACTGAGAGCTGCCCCAAGCCAGTTTAAGTTTAGGTCCCCTAAGATGACAACCTCATTATGATTAAAATTCTGAGATGTATTTTCCAACAGGTACTCTAGACCCGTAATCCCTCCCACTGGGGGGTTATATGCACAGATAACATTCAGTTTCTTGGCTCCCAATGCAAGGGTAGCATGCAAGTATTCACGTACCGATTGAGCATCCGGGATAAAGTGAAGAGAGACAGTCAGATTATTTTTGTAGTAGAGAGCAACTCCACCATCACGTTTGTTCGATTTCCTATCCCTTTGAATAATAGAGTAATTTGGCAGGGAGCAGAGGGAGTCAGTAACCGATGGTTTTAGTCAGGTCTCAGTGAGACAGAGGATATTAGGATTGTACAATTTGACCCATGACTCCAGTTCCACTAAGTGACACATCAAACTTCTTATATTCAAGTGTGCAATTAACAGCCCGTGTTTGGACATACTATGTATGTCATCTGCTGAGAAGTAAGCATCTAGTGGCCAGGATTTGTCTCTATATCCCCAGATAGCAGAATGGAAATGATGACGAGGAACCACAGCCCCACGTTTAGAAAAGGATGGGATAATACAGACTTGTTCCGTAGTTTCCTAAACATATAGACAGAACGGTAGGGACAGCCCTTTTGGTAGAGAAGAAGATTAGTTTGTAGTATCCTTGCATTATAAACAATAAGGTTGGAGAAAGTAAAATCATAGTGCCCAGTCCTAGATTTATTTGAGCCATTCTCATTCCATAAGGATAGTGTAATTCTGTCAAGGCAAAGTAGGATAAGAAAAGTTATGAGGGCAACCCCCAGACAGCTGTTGGACATGGTGTGACTGTTGGTACAATATTGGTTCAACTCATGACAGAGGTCACCCAGGGTCACAGCTAGGCAGGGTTTGATAAGAGGCTTTGGCTATGCAAGATCTTGCAGACATGCACTTCCCAGCCCCATTACATTGATAGCCTAGGGCACACCTACTCAAGTACAAGTGCAGGATGTGAAATCATTTTGTCCTTGTGCTTCCTTTGTTATTTAAAGGGGTTGTTTAATTATCAGTGTCAGTGGCTCAGTAGGTAGCACACTTGCCTCTGAGGCCGGGAGAAGAGAGGGCTGTGGGTTCAGTTCCCACATCTGGCACTTGGGTTAATATCCCAGTACTGACACTGTAGTGCAGTATGACAGGGGTGCTGTACTTCTGAGGTGCCGTCTTTCGGATGAGACGTTAAACCGAGGTCCCATCTGCCTGGATTGGTGGTAGTTCAGGTGGATGTGAAAGATCCCATGGCACTTATCGAAAAGAGTAAGGGAATTTCCCCCTTGTCCTGCCCAAATTTCCCTCATTCGCTAAAAATACCACCAACAGCTTAATCTGGTTCAAGGTCAGTTGGCATTCATCTATATCCCCCTCCCCCGGGTCGTGCCTGAAAATAGGTAGGATTTGTCTATGCACTTACCCGGTCAACAAAAACTAAAATAAAACAATAAAAAATTAAAAAAGCCCACAAATGTATCCCTTAGGAGCAAGCCAGACAAAAATGTGGATTCGAGCAGGACCCAGAGTCACTGGAGTTTGTCAGACCTAGTTGCTTGATTTCTGTTTTGCTTGGGATAGCTTCCAAAAAGTTGATTTTAAACTGAAAATGCAAATACCTTGTGGAGATGTTTTGCAGAAAATCCAGTCCAGAAGACCTTCACAGATGTAGTGAGCAAGAATGGTGTAGTTACTCCAAGCAGAAGATCTTGTAAATCCAAGCCATCATTGCTCCCACTGCATGACAGTGGCTGGGGGCCCATCCCCAAAGCCAGTATTGTTGCCAGTGTGTGTGTCTCTCTCTCTCTCCCTCCCTCCAAAGAACTTGTCTGGTATTTTCACTTCAAATTATCTATGGACAGAAGCCCATCCCTGCCGCTGGTACCATAAATGCTACCTTCAATGCCTCGCCCCGATAGAAATAACCCCCTCCCTGCTCAACTACCCTATTTCTTAATACTAAAATAAAACTGCCATACTTTGCACAAAAAAAAATAACAATAAAAACCAAAAACAGCATCAGCAGCAGTATCAGCGACAGCAACAACACTGTTCATACATTCAGCTTAAATCACAATACTCTTGTCTACTCAGTCAAAGAGGCTGAAAAGCTAACATAAGGTTGATGAACTAACACTAAAACTTCTCTTAATGGGTTTTACCCCATAAGTCTCACAAGTCCCGCCATCATTGAACAACAGCCTTTCAGATGCTGCAAATATAGTTCCAAAAGCCATGTTAATCTGAAAACTTTACTTTCCTCCTGCAAGAGAGTCTTTTCCAAAAACATGCAACAAATATTGCAGGAATTGTTCCACCAGATCATCAGCTTTACTCTTACTATCATTCCTGAGAACTCTTTATTTATCTCCAATATTTATGAGTTCCCTCCCTCTCTTTGCCGCCTTCTCACAAGCTCTTGCACTAGCTTCTCAAAAATGCTTCTTTCCAGCCTGTAACATATACATGTCATCACCTGCAAAATAAATCAGAAAAAAGTGCTCCACTAAGTACAATAAACCTCAGATTTAGAGCCAGACCCCAATGGTACCCAGCCCCCTAGGCAATGCTAGCATACCTTTAGTAAGGTTTAGCAGACTTACAAGCACCCTAAGTGCTGCCGTATCAAAACACCTTCCTCTGCAGAACAACTGTCCTCCATCTGGCTCGTCAGTAACAGGACTGAACTCCACAGGTATTCCAAGTGTTCTGCAGCATGAACAAATCAACTCCAAGCCAAGATAGGGCATTTTAGCTAGCAGACAGGATTTAAACAGTCAGGTCAAAACACCAGGCAAGCGATTCTCACCAAACTCAATGCACTGATTGATATTAAAAGCAGGCTTGCAAGCATTTTAATTTAGTGGTCTTTTCTAGTTTTAGGTGCTCGAACTCCCAAATGCCACACTGTACCACATAAAAGCACAGAACATCAAAAATATGTAAAAACAGCTATGGGAGGCAACACTATCACATCAGCAGTAAAAAAACTACAATTTTAGTGCAACATTTGCTTGCTAAAAAGGAGCTTTTTTAAAAAAAAGGTTTAAGCTGAATGTTCCCACTCATCTCAGCATGCAGTAAAATGGAGCAGTGGCACGGCCATCTTGCCACTCCACCAGAATGTATCCATCTACCTTAGTTTCTCATATTGCAGTCAGTGGTTCCAGCAACAAGATGCGATTGGAGAGTGACCATCATACATGTTCAGGTGAGTGAGTGTGTGTTGGGGTGTGTGGGGTGGGGGTGCTAAGTGGGAGGTTGGGTTGAGGTGGGAGATCGATGAGGAACCGTTTTCTTTTTTCAGGTAAAAAAATATCAAAGGATGGTTTTCTTTATTTTAGGCTGCTGACACTCTGTGCAAAAGGGGGTAGAATGACCTGGAGGGAAGGGGGGTTCACAGAAGTGGTACGGGGTGGGCACCCCGGTCCACTTAGATATTAAAAAATAGTAAAACACTGGAAGGTGGGACCACCTGGAGGGGGGAAAAGTGGTACTGGGGGTGAGCACCCTGGTTAAGAACATTAGAAAAATTTCAGCAGATGGGGACCGCATGATCCATGTAGTCTGCCCAAAAAGACTACCCCCCATGTTGCCTACAACCTAACCTGTCTGCAATGCCTATCTCAATCAAGTTTGAAATCTCTAATTGTCTTTGATGCTACCAGCTCCTGGGGCAGGCTGCTCCATGGTTCCACCAGTCTCTCCATGAAGAAGTACTTCCTGAGGTTACTTTTGAACCTACCTCCCACCAACCTCAAATTATGGCCCTTTTATGTGCCGTAGTGTGGTGCTGAAATAGATTACTTGCCTAAGTTGTGATTATCCCTTTCACATTCTTAAATGTTTCAATCATGTCACCTCTGTTCACCTAAATGTTAAAGAATAGTAAAACATTAGAACAGTCAGGCCACCTGGAGGGGAGGAAGGAGAAAGAAGTGGTACTGGGGGTGACATTCTGTTCTGCTTAATAAAAAAAATAGCCAGATGGATGGATGGATGAATAGACAGACAGACAGACAGAGAGATAGATAGATAGATAGACAGACAGACAGACAAACATGTGATGATGTGATGTGATGTAATACAATGTGATATAATATTAGGGATGGGTGAACCGGCTCTGCTGTACATCTGCATCTCCCTGGACTGGGCCAACTTGGCTCTGATTGGGAGAACCAAGCCTTTCATGGCTTGACGCAGGTTGCCAAGTTAGCCCAGTTCAGAAGTGTGGTCTGGTTTGGTCAGGCATTTTATCATAGTTCCATGCTGTATTGCATGCATACTATATGCCAAATCTAAGGTACAGTAATTTGACAGTTAAAGAAAAAGAGGTATTAGTCCAATTACATTATATTTCCCTGGTGTCTAGCAATCCTTCTCCCCACCAGCACCCATGCCCATGTTATCTGTAGAGTATTGTCTGGTGTACAGTGGTCGCTCCCCTCACCTGATCACCCACCCAACATAATGTAACAAGTTTCCCTGGTGTCCAGTGTCCCCCATCCCGATCCCCTAGAAGTTATATGGCATTCCCTGGTGTCCAGAGAATCCCCTTCCCATCCTCATTCCCCTGTAATATAATAAGGTACTAGTCCATTCCCTGGTGTCTAAACAACCCCTACCCTGGCAGGTAGTGCCCCACCACCCTGTACCCCCAACCCTGACCCTGAGACAGTGACTAGCACAGCCCTCCATTCTCCACCGTGGCCGGCAGCTGAATGAGCTGTCAATGAATGAGCAAATCATTGTACAAATACATGCTCATTCATTGCGGCTCACACTCATTTATGACAGATCTGTTGGTGGCCAGCTGTGGTGCAGACAAGAGTAGAGGCCTGTTCCTGTCACTGGTTGGGGGCTGGGATGTGGAGGAATGGCATAGTAGACCATCTTTGGGGGTCCAACATACCATCCCCCCTACCTGTCCCCAGTTGGTGACTGGAACTGTCCTCCACTCTTGTCTCCTCTGCATCCGGCCACCAGCAAAGCTGTCATGTGAATGAATCAGCTTGTACTTGTACAAGTACATGCTCATTCATTGACAGCTCAGTCAACGACCCACCCTGCTGGAGAGTGGAGGGCTGTGCCGGTCACAAGTTCAGGGTCGTGGTGGGGGAGAGTAGGGTGGTGGGGCACTACCTGCCATGGTGGGGGGTCCGCTTGACATCAGGGAATGGACTACTACCTTATTCTATTACAGGAGAATGGGAATAGGGAGGGGGGTCCGCTAGACACCAGGGAATGGTGTATAACTTCTATGGGCTTGGGATGGGGGGACCACTGGACACCATGGAAACTTGCTACATTATGTTGGGTGGCTGATCGGGTTAGGGGAGAGAGCACCTCATTAGGTCTACAATTCATCAGAGTAAATCAGAACATTTTGGAAAAAAATCAGAGTCAGAATCAGAATCAGGTCACAGCCGGTTCACCCATGCCAATATGATCTGATCTGATATGATATGATACAATACGATACAATGTGATATAGATAAACACAAAGAGAGGTACAAAGACAAACAGACAGGAGAGAGAATTAGCAGCTAACTACTCTCATTGTAGTCCACAGCATGGCTTTGAGCTGTGGCTGCAGAACTCAAGAAAGTCCAACAGTTCTCTTACAGAGAACGCTGGTAAACATCTCCTTTTGCTAAGCTGGACACCCTGGATTTTTGAGTGCCCAGAAAAGGTATCAGTGGCATTTCTTTTTAAAAACAAATAGCAGAATCTAGCTAAATGGGTCCTGTATGGCTAGGTTCAGGTGACTGATTTCTAAAAAGACATAAGTTTTATGTATTTTCAATGTTTGTGAGTTTAAAAGGAGGAAAAAAATGGTGGCCATTACAAATGGTGTTTTTGGTTTTGAGCACAAGAGGTAAATCATGAAAATAAGCATTTGCAAAAGATTTTTTTTTTACCGTTCAAACTTGAACATTTACTCAAAAATCATTATAACTCTAAAACAGTATAATATTTTTTCACCAAACCTTCAAAAGGCACACCCTTGGCACAGGCCCCTTCAAACCTGAAAATTTCATGAAAAATACTCACACCGTCTAGGCTGCAGGTGAGATCAAAAAATATGGAATGTTAAACATAGTTTTTTGTGTGTTTTTTGGCATTCTGTATATCAAAAACTGTACAAGATACAAAACTTTTCATATCTTGAGACTCTGACATCCTGACTGTACATGCCACATTTTGTGCTATTTCATCAAATGTTATTAAGGTGCAAAAGTTGGGGTTTAACATTTAACTATCAACTTGACTTTAACTATAGGGGTGCTACCACACCCATGTTATATATATTTGTAAGTAATAAGCCATGACAGGGTGTGCATTATAGGATTTTAATGCATGCCCAGGGGTTCTGTAAGGCATGAAGCCAAAGCAGGAGTATCCTTTTGGCCCTGGTAAATGCATTAAAATCCTATGATGCACACCATGGAGTGTCTCACTTCACTTTTAAAATGGCTCTAAGTAGATCTTTTGGTGAGGAAAATGAGATTTGGCACCAAACCGTGCATTTATAGAGATCTAATGCATGGTCAGGTGATGTCTTTCAGCCAATGACATTTCTCCATTTTTGTTTGCCACTGGATATATATAAATTATATAGATTATTCCTCTGAGAAGTTAATTACAAACCTGGAGTTTTCCTGCTTTGCCTTCTCACTGACACTGACTAGATACAGAATTCTTCACCTACTCACAGAAACCTTATGGCAAAAAAATGGACACAAAAAAATCACAGGTAGCAAACCACTTTAATGGCAAATCTGCTGACTGACTAAATTATGCGTGAGATAGGAAGGGGTGAACACTGACACTTGCAAAGTATTTATGTGTTGTAAGTTGCAACTAACAGTCCAATGTTCGTCTCTTGCCTGTGGAGCTACACCACCCGTATGATTTGAAGCAAACCACTGGGGTCATTGAACATAAAAGCAACTGAAGAAGTGTTCTAGTCTGCAACTGTTGGTTCACAAAGACAGCAGATGCAAAATTGGTGTTGCACGTGCACCACTCAAAACCACTGACACTGTGCTCCTGTACACAGGATGACCCAGCTGAATTGCCATATGTCCTTTTCAGTGAGGATTTGCTTTTTACAGCTGGGTGGACTGAAGCACTAAGAGGTTACATGACTTACTTAGTGCCGCACACTGAGCAGCTGACAGTGTTGGGATATGAACCAAAGCTGACTGGTTTCCAGGCTTGTGATTTCCTATGTTTCCAGTGTTCTTTGTTGGAGATGTCCCATTTACAAACTGTGGTGGCCATAAAACTACAAGAGTCATATTGGGGTCTGTATTTGTCATCAGTTAGAATTAAATGCCACTCCCATTGCAGTTGTCATAATCTTGTTTCAGCACTGTACTTTGCTAACCCAGCCACATATGACTTGCTCCTAGTAATACATGGTGAAATTACTTTTCTCAGACTTATGGTAGGCACTAGTGTATTCTGTTAGTCTGCATGCTCCAGCTGCTTTTATAGAATTTTCCCCTTGATCTGCTTTTCTTTTAAAACTTTTTTTTTGTATTCTACATCGTATGGAGACTGGGTTATAGGATGGGAAGAAAAATAATTTAATTTCACATTGTACTTTCTATGTGAATTGTATCCCAAAGCACTTTACAATTGAAGAGAGGACGGGAAGAGAAGGTCACTACTAGTTAGGAGCAGAATGTTAGAGCAACAAATGCTTCTAGAACAATTTTGAGAAACATAATAGTTGGTCAAAATATAACTTATAACTGAAATATTTTCTGTATTAATCTTCCCCTTTTTTATTATTGAGGAAAACGGCATGAAAACTGAGCCCTTGAACATTAGAATTAAACTTCTGCTGTGTATTCCCCACTTGGAGTCATCATCCACTCCTCAAGACATTCCCATTTAGAATTCAGGGTAGTTCTAGTGTTGGCATTGTATTACCAGGAGAAACTTTATGCAATCCATCTATACAGGTGAGCGAGTATGGAAACTGGCAATTTTGGTTCATCTTCAATTCAGTGCCCCTGTCTTCAGCTTGGCTTCAACACTTCAGAAAAAAGGCACTTTAGGTCCTTGGTGTTAGGGTTTTGCATGCTACAAATGGGGTAAGTAGCATTCTTAAACATCCGTCTCCCACCCCAGGCAATCCCAGCTTGTTCAACCCTCCCCGTTCCTCCAGTCAGTTTTTAAAACAACTCAGTCAGCACATAGCACAGTGCCAGGAGATGAAAATATAAAAAAAAAAAATGACGGGATGGAAATGGAAGGTTGAAAATTACCATTGTGGGTATAGTGGTGGTCATGGCACTAGCCCTGGCCTCCTTGAAAAGGATAACATGTTGTTTTAATTAACTGGCCAAAGATCAGAGTGATTCCTCAGTGGCCCAAAAGTCAACTAGCCTGAATTGAAAGTATAAGTGGCAACATTCAGCACATTTACTGAATACTGTATAAATTCGGCATCATTCTTAGCAATGGGTATCATGACTGAAGGAACACTTTTACTACAGCAACAACATAAATGATTCATAGAATACTAATCAGATGTTACTGTATATTCCCTGTGGATTACATCATCATGCATTAACTATAGACTCCATAACCAGTTCTGAATCCTTCCACAATTCGTACAGCTGGAAGAAACTATCTTGAACTGAAGTACCTGATTTTTTTTGGTTTTTATTATTTTGTATCTCCTTTCCAGTGGGCTCCACAGGCTATGATCCCCTCCCTCAGAGGGAATATATCCTCTGGCCCATCCCCCAGATGGTCTTCCCCCCGAGGTTCCCCCACAGATTTCCCCTCCACAGCAGGGCCAGGTGGAGGGGCGTTGGCAGTTACCTGCCACCTGATACAGCAAATCTGGTGGCTGTGGACAGACTTCACCAGAGCAGTCAGGCAACCATGAGTCCGTGAAGCTCTGGCCATTTTCCTTTTCTCCCTCCCTCCCTCCCTCCCCTCCGACATAAGCATGTCGGCTTTTGAGCCTCCCGACTCATTCTGCCCTCCTACCACTGCTAAAGGGCAGTCAGCGGGTGGGATGGCTAGTTGCCTTCCCCAGAGAGAGGAGAAAAGTCCACTGGATGTTCAATCCACTCTCTCCCCCCTACCAACCCTCAGTGACCCAGGCTTGTTCCCGAACCCAGGTCGCTGGCATGGCATAAGGTGTGGCTTCCAGTGCCTCAACCCTCAGCACCACAGAGCCGGTGAACTACCTGTTTTAAAGTTTACACTTTAAAGAGCAGTGTCTCTACAACAACTAAGATTAAACAGATTTAAAGTGGCAGTACAATGAACAGGAATTATTTTTGTCATGTTCTGATCTGGTCCCCATTGTTTCTACCTTCAAAAAGATGGAACTAGCTTTTTACCCCAGTACATGCAGATCACTAAGCACAATCTGATTATAATCCTCTCTGTATCACACATAAGCATTCCAGGTGTTGTTGGATGCTACCTTGAGGAACATTTAAGGGAGTGATGCAGTAAAACAATGGAAAGCATAAATTGCACCCCTCCCCAGATTGAAGCAGCAGGAAAAGAGGTCCTGAGGTCCAGCAGGGCATGCAGTATACACTTAACCCACCTCCTGTCTCCTCAACTTCTCCCCAGTTTGGGATGGTGAGTCGGTAACAATGCCATAAAGCAAGTACTGTCTGCCTGAACTAATGTTGAAATAAAAAATAAGATGTTTCTTTTCACACAGTGAGCACACTAAAGGACAGCTGTGCTGTCAGTGTGGTCAGGACAAGACCCTGGAGCAAGGGATTGCCAGGGGTGGATCTATTCAAATGTATTTAAAATTAGTCCAGGAAGGGAGCATATGGTGAGATGGTAGCCTTATTCAAAATTACCTAAATTTATTTAACTCACGCTCCTAATTGGAGCACAGGAGTGTGCAGCATTCAAATTAAGTAGCTATCGGAGGTGGTGCAGAGGGCAGGCAGTCCCTGAATTAGGTAGTAAACAGAGTGCTAGAAGGAGCAAGGATAGGGTAAAGCCCTAGTTATTGCCAAGCTAGCCAGCTGGGTTAGTGAATAATTGCTAGCTGTCCCAAAGGTTTTTTTTTCTATTCAGAAATAAGGGAGCTAGTTATGGGAAGTTAAGTCCCAGATTATAAAGTCAGAGTGCCCCAGGGTGATACAGGTGACTAGTAGCCAAGTTGCCTCCAGTAGCCAGGCTAGTGTTATAGGAATCACTGCATCAGTTGCTCAGGTTACTAGCCCTTTGCAGAATGCCCCACATACAGTGACACCAGCACAGTGACATACCTCCCTGTCGGCAAAATCAACACTTTGCTGACAGGTCACTATGTTGGTGTGCCCGAGACAGGGGCACACTGTCTCCTGGTCCTACACCCCCTCCCTGAATCAACTGTGACCCAGAGTTGAGAATTTTTAGCTCTGAGGTGCGGGGGGGTGCAGGAGACATACGGGATTTATGTCTACAGCAACTGGCGGTCGACATAAATCCCTTTGCTAAGATGCAGGCCAACAAAAGTGCTGCTGAACCGGCATTGTAGAGCCTCCCTTTTCCAGGGCTGTGGCAACTATGCTGCTGGGGTGGCTAACAGGCTAGGGCTGTGGCAATTATGCTGCTTGTGTGGGTAACTGCCTGGTCCACTCCCTTCCCTTGCTCCTGACTGAAACTGATACCCAAGTGTAATTTAAATTAGTAAATTCTACAATTTTATAACACTAGGTTGGCTACTGTTTGCCACTTGGCTATAGCTACCTTTATCACCCTGGACACTCTCACGTTATACTCTGGGTTCTACTTAACCTAACAGGCCCTTGGTGCTTTTTCTGAATACATTTATTTATTTTATTTATTTACTGAAAAGTTTCACCAGGAAAGGCACACTAAACAAACAAGTTGCTTCTCTCCTGGTGCGTCCTGGAGGAGATGGTAGTGGAAAACACAATTATACACAATTAAACAAGTCATACAAGTTGAATGGGAAAATTGCTTAACCAGGAGAGGCACACTAAGCTGAAGCTTGCTTCTAGGTGCGACCTGGGAGCATAAGGAAGTTAAGTGACTTGCTCAGGGTCACACAGTATGCAAGTGGGGGCTGTGGGATTCAAACCCAGGTCTCCCGTGAATGCCATAACCATAAGCAATACATTAAATACATAGAAACAGAAAAATAAACAATAAGAAAAACCTTTTGGGCCAGCTATCCCTCATTCACTATCCCAAGTGGTAACATTTCCTGTCCTGTTTGCTATTCATACAGAATGCCTATTGTCCCTTATTTTGTGTGTTGCACCCCCTATACTTTAAAAAAGTCACTGTCCCAAGATCCATAGTGGCTGTGAGCTTTTGCACACATGCATGAGACAGCCTGGCTCACCATGGGAAGTTAAAGAGAGTGGGAGAGAAAGTGAAGCAGATTGCTGCTGCTGCTGCTGTGACTTGAGTCAAGCTGCCTTGCCTGCCTGTGCCTCTGCGAGTGAGTCACTCGCTGTTGTTCACTTTTTTCATTGGTCCATCTGCAACTCTAGACCACAACCCAACCAGATCCAACACCAACAAGGAGGACTAAAATAAATTTGAGGAGCTGCGCTTCCGGCTGCTGTGCACTGGCTTGTCTTACAGAAGCCTCTTAAGACTTGACTTGAGTTTGATTTTTGATCAGACAATCATTGGGGGCCTGGGGAAGTCAGTGGGACTATGGTGTTGAGGTCTGTGGATGCTGGTGTCATTGCAGTGGGAGTGGGAGTCGGACTCAGCACAGCCCAGAGGTGCAGGACAGAGTAGAAAGGATGGAGCAGGAGCCAGAGGACTGATTAAGATCTGCTTGGGGATTAGGAGTCACTGCTGACTTGCTGGTGGCTGCAGTGCTGCAGCCTGCAAATGAGTCAGAGGAGTCCTGAGTCTTCTTCAATTTAGAATGAACAACAAGGAACTTCAGGAGTTAACTCGACTGACTGAGTAAAAAAAGTAAGTGCTGCAGTTGCAAAGCAGCTGGTTGGGCTGCTGCCAGGCTGGGGATGGGGGCTGTTATGGTGGGCCTGGGTGGGTGCATTCAGATTTTGGAACTTAGGGGCACTAAGAAGAGGCACTCACACAGTACAGCAGCACACATATACAGGTGCCTAGTAGTTTATTTGGGGGGTACCCTGAGCCAAGTGAAGAACAGGAAGCTGGTACAGTAATAGTTGTGTTCTGGCATAAAGCCAAGGTGTGGTGATGTGGGAGGGAGTGGAATAGATGGTGTAGTATCAAATGACAGTTCCCTCACCAAAGTGGAATACTAAATTTAGTCTTAAAGCAGTAATTAGTCTTGTCTTTTAAAACTAAGTTTAGTCATTTTTAAATCTCCTGTAATCATCAGAAGAAGAATACTACCGATAGGAATACTTAATTCTAAGAAGTATTCAACTGTAATTGTTTTCTAAGAGTAAATTATTACTAAATGAATATTATACACAGATTTTTAGAAGTACAAATTATTAAATACTTTATAATGATAAATGAAGACTTTTCAATACTTCTGTTTGTTTTATATGCAAACTTGTTAATTCTGATCATGGGACATAACCTTGATTATTTTGCACTGCAGATGATAGTTGCATACATGGGCTTCATTAGCCTCCTAGCTCCTTAATTACCTTAGTATGATCTTTAGTGTGATCACTTTCCTTTACGGTGACTTTTGCTCTATCAGGAATACAAAGACATTAATACTGCTCTGTCAAACTGTAATGCTCTTCAAAGTACAATTTCTTTGTAATACTACTGAATCATAAATGAAGATTACAGTCAGCCGAGTAGTTCAAGGATTTAAATTAGCCAATCAAGGCTGGATACATAACCATGCATTTTAGTTCTATGAAGCAAGGAGACAAATAAAACAACCAGCAACACCAATGAATTTTAGAGAAGGTAAGCAAGTATAAAATGTGGGTTTTTACCTAGAAATAATTGATGCTAAAAAAGGTTGGCAGTGTCCCTTTAAAAGTCTATACTGAACTACATTTTCCAGAAGTCTATTCAGTCAGTGAACTACATTATCCAGAATCACTTTGTGTCCCTGCCCAGCCTGAGGAAAAGACCTGCACGAGCATTGACTGTGGTTTCCATTTTTGAACAACTGGTGTTGCCTGCAGTTGAGATTTACATTAAGGTAAGTGCTTATTTTTAAATTGAAAAGTACATCTTTTTAACAACCTGAAATGTTAAATACAGTGAGGGAATCATCACTCAGTTTTTTTTTTCTAATTGAAATGCTGTGCAGGTTTCACAATCAATGTTCTGTTATGAAAACATGAAAACATTTCCTCTGCTTAACTCATGGCTAAAAACATTTGAAAAGCCTTTAAAATACACAGTTTATTTTCAATTAAATCCCTCCTTAAAGAGTCTAGTACGCATTGTGCCTCTAAATTACTTATTATTTGTGGAATTTTTACTGATTTAGTTACTTTAAAGTAGTGTCTTGGGGACAAGGAAATGACAGCAGGAAGATTGTATAAATGAGCAAATTCAGAATTAATTTTCTGTGTGCATATCCATTCAGTGGCCTATTTATCTGTATGTACAGAGAAAAGACTACAACTTTTTTAATCTGAGAAAATCTGGATTAACCTGCAGATAAAGGAAGAATTATTTACTGCAGATATTTGAGTATGTGTTTGTGTGTGTGTGTGTGTGTGGGAGGGGTTGTTTGTATTTAATATTGTATTTGACTAAAACAGTTGCATGTGTTACTCCATTTTGTAATCTCGGGATCAGTGTACTTTTTTTTTCTTTTGCTGAAGATGGCTGATTATGAAACATCTCTCTGTTTGTGCATGTGGAAGAATTTATTGAGTCATTTTCCTATTTCTGAAAGACACTGATTCTTTAAATCCATGTAACTGTTCATTTTAAAAGCACTCATGAATTTATGTTTTATATGTTAGTGTCTAACATTTTTTTTATGCTACATCGAGAAGTACAAGGGCCATGCTTGCAGAAGGGTGATCGGGAGGGGGAAGGGCTAGTTGTAGGGAGGGTGGTCAAGGGGAGGTTCTGCTCTGAAGGGATGGTTGGTTCATCTCCTGGGAAGGGTGGTTCTCTGGGTGTCCAGCTTGGGGGAGGTTGCTCAACTTGGTGAGGGGGGTGGTCTATGGGTGGGAACAAACACAGGGGGTTGAGCTGCAGGGAGAGTTGTCTGCTGGGGATGCTAGTCTAGGGAATGAAAGAGTGAACCAGCAGCAGTTAGGGTGGCTGGTGGTGGGGGGCTAGTTCAGGGTTGGAAGTGAGGGCCAGCTGCAGGGTGGGTGGTCAGATGGCGAGGCTGGTACGGGGCTTCTGGTGGATCCAGCTGTAGGTAGAGTGGTTGGCTCGGGGACTGCTGGTCCAGGGGCTTGTGGGAACAACTGCAGATATGTGGTCTGTTGGAGTGGTTTGGGCTGGTGCTCCAGATACATGTAGGTTGTATGGCGTGTAGTTGAAGGCTGGTCCAGATGCAGGAAGGGTAGTCCACTTGGGAAGAGGCTGGTCTGGAGCCTGTGTGGTGCTCTAGCATCAGTGAGGTTGCTCATCATGTGCGAGGCTGGGGCTAAAAGGGTTGTCCAGCTGCATGGAGGACAGTCTGGTGCCTGGAAGGGTGATCTAGCAGAGAGGAGGGAGAGTGGTTGGCTGTGTGGGCAAGGCTGAAGATATTGAACAGCTTAGGAAGATCCAGAAACTGGTTAACAAGTCAGCCCTTTGGCTCAGCTGTAGTGCTATGGCCCACGGCTCAGGTGACCTGAGTTCAGGAATAGCTCACATCAGGGTCTCGCTGGGTGAGGAGGAGGATCAACTGATCAACGAGATGCTCTCTTCTGGAGAAAGAGGACTGTCAGCTCCACTGTAGTACTGCCAACTGAGTGACCACAAGTGGCAGCGCAGTCAGGAGTAGCTCATGGGTGGGAAGACATTGGCTGGTGTTGCACCACACAAGGCTGTGCACATGTTTGTGCACCCTTACCACTTATGTCCTAGGGGATGAAAGAACATGTTAAAGTATCCTGGCTACCTAGACAGCTCCTCCACATATTGGATCCAGTCTATGGTGGAGCAAGTCCTGGCAGATGCCAGTGTGATGGTGTTGTGGTTGCTGAACAGAAGAGGGCTGACCAGAGATGCAGGTGGAAAAAAAGAGGTAGCAGCTGGGGGATGGTTAACAGGAATCAGAGGGTGATGGTTAATGGCATTCATCGCAGTGATAGAACAGTGAGCAACTTAGTACTGGAACAGATCCTCTTCAGTGTCTTCATAAGTGACATTGCAGAAAAACTGGCAGAGAAGGGAATGCCTTTTTGCAGACAATGCCAAAATCTGTAGGGTGGGCACTAAGAAGGGAGCAGAAAGCATGCACATGCCTCTTGGAGAAACTCAAGGAGTGATCAAGATCGTGGCAGTTTGGTTTCAATGCCAGAAAGTGCAGAATCATGCACCTAGGGCACAGGAATCCAGGAGCTGCTTTATAGGGTTGGGGGTAGTACTGATGATCACTAAGCAGGTGTGACCTTGGGTTATTATGATCTTAAAGTTGCAGGGCAGTGTGACAAAGCAGTAGGTAGGGCTAGCAGGATGTCAGGGCTGCATAGGGAGGGGTATCTTCAGTAGGAGGAGGGAGGTGGTGGTGTTGCAAGTAATCACTCATTAGTGAGACCCGACTTAGAGTACTGTGTCCAGTTTTGGAGGCTGCACCTTAGAAAGGCCATTGGGTGCAGGCAGTATAAAGGGCAAATAAAATTGTGCATGGGTTGTGGCAAAAGCCCTCTGAGGAGACTGTTGGATCTCAACATGTACACTCTGAAGGAGAGGGGACATGATGGAGACCTACACTTACCTTTCAAGGATGAACACGGTGCGAGGAGCTCCTTCAAATAGGAAAGAGCACCAGGACCAGAGGGCATGTGATGAAGCTTATGGTGGGGTAAGAGGGATGTGAGGAATTACTACTTCACTGAAAGGATAGTAGACATCTGAAACATACTGACAGCATTAGTGTTGGAGATCAGGCTGAAAAACAGTGTGGGGGGGGGCTTAAAGCATGTGTGGTATATAGACATAGGGGAATACCAGTAAATAAGCAAGGAAGAAGGAGGGCCACAAGAGACCATTTAGAATTTGCAGAGAAGGTGCAGGACTCAGGAGCCTCTGGTGGCAGTTGTAGTGAGGTCTGGTAACCAGAGCAGAAGTGTGAACTAGAGTGAGGGGTCAACAGCAGTGGCGTTTGCAAGCATGCAGTTTAAGAAAAAAATATCAGACAGTTTCTATGTGTTGGGGGGGAGTTCGGTGGCAGTTGTAGCAAGGTTGGGAAACCAGAGTGGAAGAGTAAGAGTGAGGGGTTATCAGTTTTGAAGAAGCGGTTAAAAAAAATGTTTGTTTTGTATATCAAGAAGTGTGGAGAGGACACACAACAGCAGCATGCAGAGGAGTGTGACAGCTGGAGTGCAGTGTGGAGCAGCCAGTTGAACAAAGCTTTGGTAAAAAAGCAAAAAAAAAAAAAAAGTTAAACAGAAAAAAAATTATCACTGTATGATAGTGGGGAGAATGGGGAGAAGTATGACTAAGTGGAAGGTGGTGTGACTGAGGGATGTCAACCTGGAAGAAGCAAAACTAAAAACAAGATACCAATAAGTAGTGCCAAACAGCAGGGGTGAGGGATGGGGATGTGTGACGCAGTCCACTATGTACATGAATCGAGGATGATGTAATAATAACTATATGTATAAATTAAGCAATAATGCATGACAAGGTATGGGTCATGCCGAGCTAACCTCACTCCTTGGTGGTTGGGCACAAGGCTGCAGGTCAAGTGCGTCCCAACTTCCCAGAAGTGAGGTTATCCCAGCATGACCCACACCCAGGAGTGCATTATTGCTATTATACAATAGCTCATTGTTACACAAAATAAAAAGAAAACTTAAAAAAAAGTGTTTTTTAGTAGATTTTTAGTGTGGAAATGTATCTTTGTTTCTCAAGGAAAAAAATGCAAATACAAATACTACATCAGTACAGTGAGGTTGTGCTCAGATAACCTCACTGTTGCGAAGGGCAGACAGCCAATCAGGTTCCAGGATTTTTAATTGCTAATGTATAGTGCAAGATTATGCATGTATACACATACTCAGATAAATGGATTTATCACACTCCATTTATGTCCATCCCATTGCATAAATTTACTTATATGTATAGCCCATCGGGGCATTCTGTTTACTGCTCTGCGTTTTTAATTATGGGCTCTCCTGGACCTTATGCTGTTCTTTTCCTCCCCTCAGTCCTTTTTGTTAGCCCCTGGTAGTTTGACATTAGCTCATGTGCAGCTCTATTGTATGCAGTGCTTGCTGCTTTCATGTTCCCCTCAGGGAGCCCACTGATTTTCCCTACTTGCCTCCCACCCACAGCTACTTTTAAGCCAATTTCAGGCATTGGCCTTCAGCTGCACTGTGGATTTTCCTTTGTAGCCCCTATCCTGTGCATTTGCTCTCCCATTGAGTCCCTTTCTACCAGGTCCCTCAGGGCACCTACAGTCTGCCACCATGTGGCTTAGCTAGAGGTTCCTACCACCTACTGCTGGCTGCCCACCCTCCAGACCCTCTTAACCAGCCCCTTGGAGGCTCTTTACATAGCCGCATTGTGACTGATCAGTAGAGGCAGGCATATTTGCCCTGGCCTCCTCCCTCTCTCCAAAATCTCCCACCTTCTTTCCCACCCACATGGAGCAGGCTACAGCCTGAACTCTGTGTAGGCTGAAACATAGAAACATAGACCTTGTTGACAGATAAGAACTGCTTGGCCCACCCAATCTGCCCATTTCCCTACCTGTTGGATAAGCTGCAGATCCTAGTTAGCCAACAGCCTACTTCCTCCTACCCCCCAATAGAATTACCTTATGTCTGTCTCTGTCCCATGCATTCTTGAAGTCCCCCACTATTTTTGACCCCACAACCTCCTCAGGATGGTCATTCCATGCGTCCACCACCCTCTCTGTAAAAAAATACTTCCACACATTGCCCCTGAGCCGTCCCGCTCTATCTTCAAATTGTGCCCCCCTTGTTCTTGCACATCTCAATTTCTGAAAGATGCTACTCTCTTGGACTTTGTTGATTCCCTTGAGGTACGTGAAATTTTCTATCACATCCCCCTTCTCCCTCCTTTCCTCAAGGGCATACATATTCAGCTCCTTTAGTCTCTCTTTGTATGGCTTCTGGTACAGACACTTTACCATTTTAGTTGCCCTCCTCTGGGCTGGCAGTTGAAAGTGCCTGCCATAACTGTCATTGTAGCTCAGTAGCACTAAACTGACTGCATAGCAACAGCCACAGCATTTCTGATCAGCGATTTTCTGATGAGCCTACTGCCTGCTACATACAATCTGGGCCCAAGGACACCCCCCCCCCCCCACACACACACACTAGGTGCCAGGGAAAGGTTAAATATAATAAAAAAAAATTGCCACTGTCCATGAGGGAGTTAGTCCATTACAGAGCTATACTTTTTAAATCACTGGCCTCCTGGGACAACTCAGGACCCTTGAACCACCAGTGTCCCTTTTTTTAAATAATATAGGGACCACTAGCCCAAAAGCATCCCCAGCTGCCCATCTGGACTACTACTTAAATTTGCTGGCTACCTACAGGTCACCTAGAGGCACTAAGGGGGCCTTACTGAGCCCCAAATATCACTTTATTCTCTGTTCTTAGCTGTCTACATTTTTTTTCCTCTCTCTAGTTTACCTACTTTGCTCTTATTTTTCACTTTAAAATTCACCTTCCTTTACTCCTATGCTGTACTGTACCCTTTTTGTATCTCTCTACTCTTGCTGCTACTATAAGTTCCCCATACTGATCTATTTTTCCCTTTATTTCTACAGGTCTGGCCTAACTGCATACCAGTCAGATAAGTATCTGTGTTTAATATTAACACCCTAATCTCTCCTCTAGGACCTCTGACCCTTTGTGTCCCCTCAACATTCTCTGTTCTTCCCTTTCAGGTTCTACCAGAATACCCCGAACCAAGGACACTCCAACTCTGGACTCCCCAACTCTGATGGAGTAGGTAAGTCCTAATTACTTAACTGCCTTAGAATCATAGAAATCTGGTGTCAGAAAAGGACCATTTTGGCCAATCAAGTCTGCCTCTCACCCCCCCTCCCCCGCTTGTCTCCTTTGTCAAGAGACCCCCCACTCCACCCACTGGTCAACTCCTTGTGTCTGCACCATGCTGTCTTGGATCCTTTCATCATTTTTGCCCACCACCTCTTCCGGTAGTCTGTTTGAGGACTCCACCACCCTCTCAGTGATGTAATGCCCCCTCACATTGCCCCTAAACCTTCATTCTTCTAATCTTAGATTATGATCCTAGTTCTAGTACTTACTTTCCTTGTAAATAATCTTCCCACCCTCACCTTACTAGTCTCAAGCGGGTACAGATCCGATTCCCTCCACCTCTCCTCATAGGGTTTCCTATGCATAGCAAGCAGCATCTTGGTTGCCCTTGTCCTGAGTAGATGAGGCCTCCAGAACGGAACTCCATACTCCAGGTGAGGCTTCACCATGGATTTATAAAGGAGCATCATTACCTCCCTCTTTCTGTTTTATACTCCTTCCTATGCACACTAACATTCTATTCACTTTGCCCACTACCATACTGCATTGATTCCCCACTTTAAGGTTATCTAAAATTATAATCCTTTTGTCTTCTGCTCAGTTGCCTTAATTCCACCCCCCCCCATGTGTAAATGGTTTGCAGATTATGACACCACATGTGCATTACTGTACACTTTCTGGCACTGAATTTCAGCAGCCAAGTTTCCAACCAACCCTCCAGAATCTTTAGGTCCTCTCTCATTGCCTCCACCCCCCCAGGGTGTCCACCCTATTGCAGATCTTAACACCATTTTCAAATAGGCACACCTTCCCCTGCAGTCCCTCAGTTACATCATTGTTATAGATATTAAAACAGGATGGGTCCCAGAGCTGACCCCTGGGGCACATCACTCGTCACCCCTTCCACCCTGGAATGCACCCCATTTACCACCACACTCTGGCTTCGGTCCTTCAGCCAGTGCTCCAACCACCTTGTTATTTTCTGGCCCACCACTAAGCTTTCCAGCTCATTTACCAGCCTTCTATGTGTCACAGTGTCAAAGGCCTTGCTGAAGTCCAGGTAGGCCACATCCACCCCTCCACCCAAATCCACCTCTTTGATTACCCAGTCTAAAAACTCAATTAGGTTCGTCGGGCACAACCTCACTCCCATAAAACCAAGCTTCCTTGGGTCCTGTAGACCACTGACAACCAGGTGTTACACTATTCTTTCCTTCAGTAGTATTTCCATGACTTTTCCCACTACTGAGGTCAGGCTGACCAGTATGTAGTTCCCTGCATACTCCCTGTTAACACGTTTGTATAGAAGAACTACATCAGTGCTCCTCCAATCCCTGGGCATGTCACCTGTTGACAATGACAGGTTGAACATGGTTGTCTGAGGCCCTGCTGACACCTCCCTTGGCTCCCTCCGTATCCTGGGCTGCACCCTCTCTGGCCCCATAGTCTTATTGCTGCCAGTTCCCTGAGGATCCTTTCTTTTGCAAAGGGACCTGTGTCCATTTTTGTGATCTCCCTATCCTTGTTACTTAATGCTGGCCCATTTTCTTCCCCCTCCTTTGTAAAAACCGAACAGAAGTATTTGTTCAGTATTTCTGCTTTTTGGTGGTCATCCTTTACCCTTCCTCTATCCTCTCCTTTCAGACTCACAATCACTTCCCTTGCCTTCTTTTTCTCACTGATGTACCTATAAAAGGTTTTGTTCCCCCCTTGCACTACACCAACTGGCTGGGTTGTGCTGGGGATCCCACATAAGTGTGGGTCTGTTCCCAATGTGCACTTTGCATGTGAGGCCATTTTGGTGTGCCAGCTGTTTGCTGTACTGTAATAAATTGTGGTGAACTGTTTTTGCTTGATTCTGCATTGTCAGCTTCATTTGCAACAGATCCTGGAGTTCTCTGCAGCTGGCTTTGGTGTGGTGGGTGGCAGTGGGAAATTGTGTCTGACAGTGCATGTTAAGAGTTTATGAAAGCTCTCATCTTTTGTTGACTGGCCCCACTGTACTCCCTGGGCTAAGTTCTGTCACTGAGGACTGAACTTATCCCCTGGAGAAAAGCAGAAGTGGAAAACATCTGATCAGAGATTGCGGAAGCTCGAACATGCACTGCAGGCTATTGGAGCTTCTATTGCTACCTGTTGCTCTGGCGCCAGCTGCAGGGAGTTCTGGGACTGGTTGTGGGTGGGGATGTCGGCCTAGTGAGAGTCACAGTTGGCATGCTGCAGTCTGCTATAGTGCAATGGATGGTGGGTGGAAATTCCAAATTAAGGGGGGGAGTTTAGAGGAAACATTAGGAAGTACTTCTTCACTAAGAGGGTGGTGGACAACTGGAATGGGCTACCAAGGGAAGAGGTGGGGGAGAGGATTGTGGGAGGGTATGGGATAAGCATAGAGGGCAATTGGCAGGGGGTGGGGGATTACAGAAAATGTCTATTGGATATTAAGGCAAACTGGGCAGACTAGGTGAGCTTGGCAGTCCTTTTCTGCCGTCATATACCTATTTTCCTATGTATTCTATGGGCATCCCGGGAAAAGGGAAGGGGAATCCATTACACCACCAGGGAAGAATTCATTGTGCCTGGGCAAAGTTTTTGCACATCTGTCACTTGGTGTCTTTATCCTGTTCTGTGTTGGTCGATGTGTGGAACAACATGGCCTCCTACCCCCAAGAAAGATCAGTTCTAGGGGCAGTGGGGCAATGAATTCTTCCCCCTCCCAACCATGACATCCCCTGAGTGATCAAGTCCATTATAAAAGCCAGGTTGTTGGTGTGGTACAGGTCTGGTATCCCCCCCCCCCCCATACACAACCCACTTTATTTTTCTTTTTTTTTAACCTCTACAGGTCCTTCCCAACTGACCCAGCTGATCAGTATTTTTATTTTTCATACTGACCCATTTCCCCTTTTATATCTACAGGTCTGACAGGACATTGACCAGGTGCAGAAGGACACTGACCGTACATATCAGATAAGTATTGTTTTTTTATTTAGGCTACACTGTTTGTCATACAGTACTTTGTAAAGAGCTGCAGATCCTTTGTGAGCCCGTTGCTGTTCTTGTTTTACAGGTGCGAATGGCTGCTATATGAGGCACTGGCTTAGAGCTGTACCTTGTGCTTTAGAAAGGAGGCTATAGGCTGGGGGTAGAGGATGGGCATTAAGGTCAGCAACTCCAAGGAACACCACACAACCAATTTGCCAAGACTCATGAGGCTCACACCCTGTTTTTCATTTTCTTACTTTGTGTGCTTTGCAGAATTTCTAATGCCAGCATTAATGTTTTTTTTTTTTTGCAACAAGTACTGTATATACTGTATGTACATGTGATGGGGATGTTATGTGCTGTTTTGGGGGCACTTAGACACCATATGCTTGAAAGCAGAGCATTGAGCTGCAAACCTGGAGACCCAGGTTTGAATCCCACGGTCCCCACTTACATACTGTGTAACTGTGAGCAAGTCACTTAACTTTTCCTAGAACCAGGAAATGGAGCCACTATTTGCACTAGGGCGATCTTCAGACCTCCAGCTCAGGGGGAGGAGATGGGTAGGGTTCTACTGGAAGCCATCTATAAGATGCTAATTAAGAGGGAGGTGCTCCAAGTGGGAAACTTACAGTCTGCCAGATGTGGACTGGAGCATCCTAGCTGTGACTTCAGCTAGGAGTAGGGATATCCTGGACTTCCTGCAAGGGGCATTCCTTAGGTAATTAGTAAATGTGCTAACTCATGAGGGAACAATTTCTACCTAGTACTCACCAGTGGGGACAGTGTTGCAGGCATCACAGTGGGTGGCCTCCTGAAGACCACTATCATTGAACGGCATGTTTCAGTATAAGAATGGGTGGAGTTGAATAACACAAAGGTGATGGTCTAGGAATTCATGAGGGCAGACTTTACAAAGATGGGGGATTGCCTCAAGGATGTCCTGGCAGGGAAGGGGTGGACTAGGGAGGAGTAGAGGAACAGTGGGTGAAATTAAAAGAAATATAGTGAAGGCTATAAACCTCTGCATTAGACAAGTAAACAAAAGCAAGAGGAAAAAAATACCACTGTGGTTTTCAAAGGAGGTGCTGGGGAAGGTCATGGCAAAAACATTAGCATTCAGGAGGGTCACTTTTCAGAAGGGCAGTTTTACAGGATTTAGGACACTGTCCTACATGCTGGGCCATTGGAGATCTAAGGGCTCAGCTCCAGGCAGTATGGGCAGAGACTGCGCACCTCAAATTGCATATTCAAGAGGAAATATATTATATGAACTGCCTGACATTTACCAACATCCAACAGAAGCACCTTGACCACAGAGTGTAGTTGGTCCAGTAGGTTGGCAGGTGGTCAGGAGGGGCAAATCGGGTGCCCCATCACTCGGTGCTTTCCAACATATCACCTCCACAAACCATATAAAAACTACAAACAGGTATCTGCCTCTATTTCTGAAATCAAACAAAGTGGCAGAGGATACTGCAGAGCAGGACACTGCAGCACAGGAGCTAGCACAACAAAACTTGCCCAAAACAGGAACCAAAACAAAAAAAGCAAAAAGGAAATCCAAAAAACTTCTGATCATAGGAGATTCCATGATTCGGGGAGTTGATACATATCTCCAGCCAGGGGTAATGGTCAGATGTCTCCCCGGTACATCAGCGTGGAGAGACACTGACTGCATTGCTAAAATTGTTCAGGAAGCAGGAGAAAGCATTGACGTCCTGGTACACATAGGGATTAATTATCTCTTCAGCCAGTCAGTTGTGGAGACCAAGGAACACCTGACCAGGCTGGGTGACAAACTATCATCCATTTCATCCAGTATCTCCTTATCTGAGATCCTGCCAGTCTGGGAGAGGGGGACAGATGGACAGAAGGTCAGAGGAGGGGAGATGGGGATCTAAACATGTGGCTCAAGGACTGGTGCCAGGAAAAAGGACACAAATTTGTAGGGAACTGGCAACAGTTTTGGGAGTGAAAGTTCTTTAAATTTGATGGACTGCATCTGACTAAGGAGGGAGTCAGTGCATTGGGGCAGAAGTTTGACTTCTTTGCAGAATATTTAAACTAGCAAATGGGGAGAGGAATGCAGCACCCCATACATCGAATGGGAAGAACACCCCTTCCCCCTCAGCTAGTGGTCAAACAGAAGTTCAGCATGTTTGTAGTTCATTTGCATCACCAGGTAAAGAAAGAGGTCCGGCTCCCCATACGATGCACAGGGGAAACGCGGACCTCGCCCAACAACTAACACATCGAAATTTGGCCAATGGAAAATCATGTACACAAATGCTGGCAGTCTGGGAAATAAGATCCCAGACCTGCAGGCAATAATGAGGCTAAACTGGACATAGTAACTATTAATGAGACATGGTTTACCAGTAACCACACTTGGGAGACTTCAGTACCTGGCTATGTACTGTTCAGAAGAGACCAATGTACAAAAAGGGGGAGTGAAGCGGCCCTTTATGTCAATGAAAATATCAAAGCTACAGAAATTCAGAATACACATAAGGAGCCAGAAGAATTGTGGGTCACCCTGGAAACAGGAAATGGGACAGCCACACGTACTGGGATTGTGTACAGGCCTTCAGACCAGGGGGAGGACATAGGCATGTTACTGTTAGAAGATATACAAAACATGACAGCTAAAGGGGAGGTTCTGATAATGAGAGACTTCAACATGCCAGATACAGATTGGTCAATACCAGCAGGGACATCTGCCAGAACTAGACGCATGGTGGATTCCCTGCAGGGGAGGGCCTCAAACAACTGGTTATGAATACAGTGCAGGGCTTCACAGAGGCATGGGATATGCATAAGGGAGCAATACAGATGAGTATGAATAGATAGGCCATTGACAGAGCAAGGGCCAATGGCACATTCATAAGGTAGAAAAAGAAATGAGCAGACTGGAAAGGGCCTTGCGGTCCACATCTGCCGTCAACTTCTATGTTTCTATGTTTCTATGTTCTATGAACAGTGAGGGGAAGGAGGTAGACACAAGTCCATTCACAGAGGAAAAAGTTCAGAGAGAATTTGCTGATTTGAAATTGTATAGGGCTAAGAGGTCAGACGGGGTACATCCAAGGGTGCTGAGGGAGCTCAGGGAGGTACTGGCTGTACCTCTAACAGACCTGTTTAACAACTCACTGGAAACAGGTGTGGTTCCAGAGGACTGGAGGAGGACAGATGTAGTCCCACTTCATAAAAGCAGCAGCAGGAAGGATGCAGGCAACTGTAGACTGAGAAGTCTATGTTAGCACTAGGAAAGTTAATAGAGACACTTTTAAAAGAAAGGCTAGTGGAGTATCTTGAATCCAGAGGGTTATAAGAACCAGAGCAGCATGGATTCACGAGGTCATGTCAGGCAAACCTGATTGATTTCCTCGACTAGGTGACAGGGGAAATAGATCAGGGTGGTGTGGTGGTTGTGGCCTACTTAGACTTCAGCAAGGCCTTCTACACTGTACCACATAGGAGGCTTATAAGGAAACTGGTCATTTTGTAGGTGAGACCCAAGGTGGAAAACTGGGCATGGAACTGGTTAAGGGATCAGTCACAGAGCATGGAGGTAACTGGCACTCACTCTAATGAGGGGGTAGTGACAGGGGGGTACCTCTGGGCTCAGTACTGGGAACAGTCCTCTTCAATGTCTTTATAAGTGACATTGCAGAAGAGCTGGAAGAGAAGGTATGCCTCTTTGCAGATGACACCAAAATACTATATGCAACAGAGTAGATACTCTGGAGGGGATGGACATAATGAGTAGAGACCAGAGGAGGCTCAAAGAGTAGTCAGGAGTATGGCAGCTGGGTTTCAATGCAAAAGAGTGCAAAATCATGTATGTCAGGCACAGAAACCCAGAGGCAGTGCAAAAAATGGAGTAAGTGGCATTGACAGTCACTAAAGAGGAAAGAGACCTTCGAGTTATCATATCTGACAACATCAAGGTGGTGAGGCAGTGTAACAAGGCACTAGTCAAGGGCAGTGCATGGGGATGGGAATCACCAGCAGAAGGAGAGAGGCGGTGTTACCACTGTATGGATCATTGGTGAGACCCAACCTGGAGTACTGTGTCCAGTTGTGGAGACCACATCTCATGAAGGACATTGACACGGTAGAGGCTTCCCAGAGGTGGGCAACTAAAATGGTACAGGGGCTGCATCATAACTCCTACGAGGAGATACTGAAGGATGTCAATATGTACATCCTGGAAGAGAAGAGGGAGAAAGGGACATGATAGAGACCTAAGTACCTCACAGGGGTTAATAACATACAGGAGCAAAGCATTTTTCAGAAGAAGAGGTGCATGATAACAAGGGAGCATGTAATGAAGCTGGAAGGGGGGAATTTAGGAGGGCTATAAGGAAGTACTTGTTCACTGAAAGAGTGGTGGATACCTGAAGCAGTCACCCTGCAGAGGTGGTGGGGGCCAAAACAGTGGTAGACTTTGAGCATGCATGGGATAGGCACAATGGAATCTTGGTAGGAAAGTAAGGGGAAGGGAGAGTACCCTGAGATTAGGCAGGGTCGGCGGTGACAGAATAGGCAGGGACAAAATAGGCAGACTGGGTGGGTCAAGTGGCCCTTATCTGCTAACAAATTCAACGTTTCAGTGTTTCTGTGGTGAGATTTAGCCCAGTATACTAGAGATATGCTCATCTCTGCGGTGGGAAGAGCAGCAGTCTTTCATAACTAGAGTTACAGTATCTCTGGTGGTCTAATGTGGGGGTAGCATATCACCACAGAAATAAATTCTGCACTTTTCCTCCAATTCACTGCAGGATGCCTGATGTCAGCTATGAAAGTTGTCAAAATGCAGCCTTGCTCTGACACCATGTGCTGTATGTCACACGTGTCTTCCCTACCATCTGGCATCACTAGAGCCTGTCCCCATACTTGGCTTTCCCATACTTCAGGGCACCCCACTATGGGGGAAAGGTAATTCATGGTATGAATTCTGAGTGGCATGTACCACACACATGGTGGCTGGAAGGAGGGAAATTGAGGGAAAATAAGGTAGAATGTTGTAGGAAAGATTTCACTAGGAGAGTGGGATGTAACAGGGTAAACAATAAGAAAATAATTTGGAAAGACAATATACAATACTGAAGCAGACACCAGGGTCCATATTTTCTACTGACATGCTTGATGACTTTAGGGTCACCAACAACAGAAAAATATTTTTTTCCAAACTGCTGCAGCTCATGGCCATTTGTCTGCTTGGATATGTATGAGCAAGGCACTCAAGGGACTGCACTCAGGGCTGGCCTCACGGTATGTGTCACCCTTTGATGGACTTGAAAATGGTACCCTCACAGGCAAAACTTTCTTCCCCCCCAGCCATGTGGCCAACCCTCCCCAAACAAAAATGTTCAGTTCATCCCCTCTCTCACTGTCCATGTCATGGAAAATTGCTCAGGCACGTGACCCCCCACCATAAGCCTTTTATGCATTCCCAGGCAGCTCCATTTCTCATGAAATTACTGATGTAGAGTTGAAGTTTTTTTTTTTATATCAATGTTGTTTGCTCCCATAGGCCACACACATTTGCCTGCAGCCACTCCCCAAATGTGCAACTCATTATTCACTCATTACAGACAGACATAAAAAATTATAATGCTACCTCATGAGTGGATAGCACATATATGTGCCATATGTGTAACAGTCACCAGATCATTTTGTTTAGGTTAGTTATAGGACTGGTCTGTTAAGAAGCATAGATTTCTGATTTATGTAATAATTTTCCAAAAGGTATTATACCTGGCTTTCTGGAGAATTTTGAGGTGATGGGGGTGGTCTCATTGGCAGATTGATAACAGCTGGATTTGTTGCGTCCATCCATCAATGGTGTTAGTGCTGCCAGTGCTCTGTAGTTGAGTGCTGTGCCCTGCCCCTGTGCGAGAGACAGTTGTGCTCATGCTTGGTTGGTTAGGTGCTGGTACAAGCCTGGACAGCCAGGTTGGTCACTCCTTGGGCTGTGTCTGCCGTTGACTGTGGAGAGATCCTAGGTAGAAGTGTCACAATTGCTTGCAGCATTTCATTCAGCCTATCCTATTGCTGGCAATGACAATATGGAAATGTGCCAGAACTATTAGGTATGCATGTAAGAGACAGTGGCTATAAAGTTATCTTCTTCCTTAGACGCTCTGCCACCACCTCCTGGCTTACAATTTCTCCAGTTACATTGCTGCTGCTAAATAAATTATGGCAAGCAATTATGGCATGCAAAGAATATAGTGCAATCTTTCCCAATTCATGCCCTGTGCTCTGAGTCATAATACCTACCTATTATTAGTGTCACTGACAAGTTGGTCCACCTGGCCTGGTCCTGGATCTTACCTCCTCCCAAATGAAATCAACAACCCAGTGAGAACTCAGGGGAAAAAAGAAAATAACAAAATGCTGTCCCTACATCTTTTTGGTGCCCCCTTACAATTGCTACCTTATGTGACTACCTAGTTTGCCTATCCTTAAGGCTGTCCAGAACTGTGCTGTACACAGTGCAAAATAATTAGGAAAAGAAAGAAAAAAATCATGGCACCAGATAAGGCACCATTAAACAAAGCAAGGAATTTCTGTCAAAAATGTTACTCCACCCTGAGAAAACTTGCAAAAGTGAAACATTGGGGTCTGTTTTGCTTGGGTGTTCCAGTGATGCTTGGCTCTGCCTTTAACCTTTTTTCATACTGAATAATTATTTTTGCAGCAATTGATACTGGTAGTGTTGTTATGGGGAGTTTGGTGTGATGCCATTATTTTTCTAGTTTTCAGTACTTATGAACACAGTTGTCCTGCAGGCATCCAAAAATGGTGCAGATGGTAGACATGGTAAATAATACATGCATTGAGAAAACTCTCAGTTTTAAGTCATTGTTTTATATCTGGGTTTTATTTGCAGAAAGGGGACTCTGTCCTACAGTATGACTTGCATTTTGTGAAATCAAGGGAAATACTATAGTATTACACTGTGCCACAAAAGCAGATCTCAAAATCTGAAAATCATTCAGAAATCTTTGTTTCCATAGATGCAGTAATGAATCGAATGCTTAAACTCAGCACCACATCAAGGCAACTCCTGTAGCAGAGACCTAACTCTCCATGTTTAATTAAGATTATTCTGTGCAACTAACAAAAAACAGATACTTTGTTCCAAACACAGTCTGCTGGCTCACAACAGAGCCTCCATGGCTCCATCTGGCTGTCAACACTACCAAGTGACTTGAGAGGGTGATCAAGAAACATTAGCAAATGGGTGGAAAAGATCCTGAAATGTGATTGGCTGACAACAGTCACAAGACATACATTTATCAGGCAGCAGAGCCCTCTAAAATGAGCTAGCACTGTTCCTGCATAAGGACTATTTCTCATATAAAACTTGTTCTTTAAATGTTTCAGAGTAATTTTTGTTTAAATTATATTACCGCAAAAGCCCATCTTTGAAGCACTATAAGACCTTTCAAGGTGTAGGGTGTTGGGGGACACCCACAGATCCAAGGACTGTAAGGCCCTATGCCTGTGACATTGGGCCTCCCTGCCCCCTGGGTGTGTGTGAATATCCCCCAACACAAAAACACCCAGTCAGAACTTACTGCTTGAAGTGGGCCTAGCTGGTTAAAAACATACCATCAGGCCCTAGAACAATCTCCAGCAGGCTTAATTTGCTCAAATCAAATAATAATTATTAAGAAAAATGTAAACTTAAACAAAAGCTTAGTCTCTAAGAGGAATGCTCACAGAAAATTTTGCCATGGTTTGGTTAAGTGCTACACAGTAAGAGCTAAAAAGAGCCAGTGGAGTATTTAAGAATTAATTAAGATTTCAAATTTCCAGTAATCATAAGATTAAACAAAATAACACAAAGATGTTGAGTCAACTGGTTATAAACAAGCCAAAAGATGCTACATGAGAATTTGCAATAAATGTTGATTAAATAAAAAAAATGGCAAATAATTTGAAGGGCAAGCACATAACATGGACTTTTCTGCCTTTGTGTTACCAAGCAGTGACCTCCTATTGATTTTCTGTGGTCTGTTTGGAGACGCATCCTTACGTGACTGATGATAGCTTCTTTCTTTATGATGACACTGCATTTAAAATGCCTGATGATCAACTACATGATGAATTTGCTACAAGGGATATTTCTGATTTTGCTACCAAAGCTGTGGCACTGTGAAATTTGTCACTATTACGGCTGTGATAAGAGCTTGCATGGAAAGCTACAGTATCTCAACAGTAGGTTCATGTCAATGGATCTTTCTCTGCAAGTGGAAAATCTATGAAGTGCTAAGCCACACAGGGGAAGACACCAAACATATACATATGTAGAGGTTCTTTTATGTTTTAAATTTCAGTGATGAATTAAATGCTTGTTAAAACTGAGCAATTGATAATATTAGACAGTGAAATGCTGTATTTAAAGACTAGGTGTAATATATTCTGTCTTAGCATATACTCTGCTCTGTCACTGCACTCTGGTAACTTTTACAATTTCTGTACTGAATTATACTGCTCATAGAAGGTGACACGTGTTCCCACTCCCAAAACCTGTAAACCCCCCCCCCACAAGAATTTCTGTCATCAAAGAACAAATCTGGGGCCTGCAACACTTCTTGCCTCTAGTATGAACTCCTTGCAACTGAGCTAAAGGAGAAACTTAATTTGCAGACGTTGCTTATTGTTATTTTCTTTTGATTTCAACCAGTAATTACATCTATCGCATGTGTAGTCATAACTTATCCCGAAACTCACCTACAAGCCAATCTTGTTAACTTGTACCGTATCAATGGGCACTGAGAAGAAACAGTTCCTAATAACGGGAAGCCATTACATTAACCTTGTCAGCTGCTGCAAGTGTCCCTAAATGGTGAAATAAGAGATCAAACCAGGAGCCTGGACCATGCCCAGAAAAAAAAAACCTCCCCAATCCAAACAATCAAGAAAAACACAAACCATCATGTTGTGGGAAAAGGTTGATGTTTACTTGACAGCTTAATATCTTGTACAGACATGTTATTTGTTTCTTAAAATGTTTTCATTACAATATCACAATTGTCATTATACATACAGAAGAAAATGCACAAAACATTTTTCATTTATCCCCATGGGGCAGCAGACAGATTCAGGCCTTAACAAACAGTCCAACCAATAATACAAACTTCTCATTGCCAAATCATGGTCAAGAGCAACAAGCAAACCCCCATTGACCCTGCACGCTCCATGACTGGTTCCACTCAATTATGAATTTTGGACTTTCTAGGCCATAACAGAGCAGCGCTGCCTGCATAGAGCCTCATCTGTCCTGCCGTTCACCCACCATGGTCCACAGTTCTGCCTCTCATTGTTAATGTGATAGCAAACATGTTTTGAGTGCACCCTCACAGGCCACCCTCTTCATAATCTTCCACCTTCTTTTCTCCTTTTCTGGCTGGAATTGTCTGCCACCAGATGCATAGCCCACTTAGGTTTCTTCCAAACAATGCCCCGGGGTGAATATTTTATGACCACCTTTTCAATGCCTCCTAAATGCTGCTATTAAACAAATCATGGTCCACATCAGACAACTTCATCTTTATCATATAAACCCCCGCAATCTGGTGTGATGTAATGATAATAGACAATCTGAATCCCTTCAGAGAGGCAAACCTAAGACCTCTCTGTATTTACCTCCCTGCAGATCCTGTGTAATGGTCTGGTGGCCTTGACAGTCCTCCATTTTTTCTGTGGTACAATCCTGGTCCAAACCAGATATGTGCTAGACATCTGCCACCTGAGCCACCCCAAATCCACTGTGAACATTCTGACCACATCTATGGAGGACCTGTGACCCAGATCATTGCCACCTAAATGTGTAGTAAGACTTTCCAGGGGAGAGTTGAGAAAGCCCAACTTCTTCACTCTGGGGATAAGCTTCTGCTACTGCATCCCCCCTTTACTAGTGCTTTGCAGAATTTTCAAATTCTGGTGAATTAAAGTTTTGTGGAATGTTTTGAAATGTCACCAAAAATCTTCTTAATTTTGCTGGAAATGGAATGGCGGAATTCCAGGGAAGAAAATGTGAATGAGCTTTTCCACAACATTCCATGGAATTTTATTCATTGGATCTCAGTATATTCCAAAGAAGAACCAGCAAAATTGCAGTGGAAATTCTGCTGGTGGAATGCTCATTCTGTGCTAATTTCACCGGTGGAATTCCGCATTCTGCACAGCACTAGCCTTTACCACACCAGTGCACCACTGCTTTCTCCGGAGATATCCTCAGTTGAGTTCTATTTGCCTGACATGCTGCTTTGTTATGTGCTCTTCTGATGTAGGAATGTCCCAGTGCACATAACGCTTTGACCACCAGAAAATAGACTTGTAGCAATAATCAGAAATAGTTAGCATTACTCTGTCACTGATCCCCATGTCCACAGTTTTCACCTGAGGCCATGGGCCTGATGTACCCCAAATAAGATCAAGATGTCCACCTGCCAATATCTTTTATCTTATTTTCTTGACAACCTAAGGGGCCACCTCAGTGGCAGCCCAATCCTGAATGAGGGGGTTTTGTAATCCCTTGGGTCCCTGGCCATAGCTTGGATATCTTTCTTAAGGACTGCTATAGACTTATAATACATGATCACCGGTGGTACATTATTGTGAAAAAAAAAAAGTATCCTTGCCCCTGTGGCCTATGCACTAAGTAGTCATCTACCAGCCTCCAGGGGCACAACCTATGCCCATTCATCCTAAACAATGTCACCATTCGAACTGGCCCCAGTTGGTTTGCCTTTGACTCTTCGCAACAATATCACCATGAGATCTTCTAGCAGCCTCATGCCACTGAAAAGGATGTTATTTCCCATTTAAAACCTTTGAGTCCACTACCATCTCTGACACCTGAAATGCACAAAAAAATGCACATGTAAAAAGAGCTCTAAACAATCACGTCTCATCTGGCGTTGACCATACATAACTCAAACTGCCTATTATTTTATTCAGTAAGATACCCTCTGTCAGTTTCCTAGCATTCTACCAATTTCCCTGCATCTGAGCTGAACAGTCCAACATTTTTCAGATTATGAATGAGCCTGTCACATCCCGTAAAACATAGAAAACCTATTGCTGACAAATTGTTTTATTTATTTCAAATGTTTCCCCAGGAAAGACATATTGAGCTGGTAACAGCTCATTTCCAGCTGTGTTCTGGGGGTAGGGAATGAGGAAAATCACAAAACATCAATTACAATAGATATGGAAAAATACAACAAACACAATTTATTTGGAGAAATAATCAAACTTTAAATACACAAGAAATGATTGAAACAGATTGCCAGGGCAAAACTAGTGGGGGGCGGAATTGGGTCAATGACAGTTGCAGGAGGGAGAAAAAAAGTAATGAAGTACAGACTTTAAGGAGAAAGCCGAATAGGCAGAGCAAATAGACAAGGAGAGGGAGGACCAAAGTTTAGGAAAGCGATATGAGAAAGCAGACTGACCAGCTATAGATTTCCTAGAAGGTATAGTGTGAGGATGGGAGGCAATATTACATAGAGGATAACAGGAAGCTGAAGAAGGGGATAAGATGGACATAAGGTAGGAAGGAAGGAAGGGAACCAAACCAGAATTTAGATAAAAAGGAGGCACAGTGGGAAAGGCACCTGACATTAAGATAGGGGAGTGAAAGGGCAGAGTAGAGAGAACAGTGGTGAGTATGTGGTGAACTATCTAAAGAAAAATGACAAAAACAGTTGAAAAGGGGGTCCAGTCTGGCAAGGGAAGATTTGGGAGTCCCACTATAGACTATGTCACCATAATCAAGAATATGGAAAATAGAATAGGACCCAGAACAGACCCTTGAGGGACACCAGAGCAGATAGGGAGTGCAGAAGAAGTGGAGCAACCTATCCGGACAGCTTGAGACCTACCCTCCAGGTAAGAGTAAAACCAGCTGACTGCAGAGTCTGAAAGACCTACTGCCTTTAGCTAGTCTAGTAGGAGGAAATGTGACACTGTGTCAAAAGCTTTAGCAAGATTAGCAAAAAATCATAGAATCAAAGAAATGTGACAGCAGAAAAGGACCCTCTTGGCCCGTCGAGTCTGCCCCTTACCCCCCTCCCTACTTGCCTCCCTCACCCAGAGATCCCCCTCTCCATCCCCTGGTCAACCCCTTGTGTCCGTCCCATGACCTCTTGAATCCCTCACCATCTCAACTCCCACCACCTTCTTCAGCAGATGTGCCAAGACTCCCACCACCATCTCAGTGAAGTAACGCCCTCTCACATTCCCCTTAAACCCATCCCCTCCACCCTTAGACCATGACTCCTAGTCCTAGCACCTACCTTTCCTGTGAATAAACACCTCCTACTTTATTAATCCCCATCACATACTTAAATGGATTTAGTTTAGTTGCTGTATTGATCCTTGTAAGAACAAATCCAGAAGCAAATTTGGTTGGTCCTAAAGCTTAGGCACTTTATTCTTTTTGTACCATCTATGTTGGTCTAGTAAAAGGTATCAGACCATTTGCTTCTGGATTTGTCTTCACATACTTAAACATTTCTATCATGTCCCCGTCTCCCTTCTGGTCTCTAGTGGGTTCAAATCCAACTCCCTCAACCTCTCCTTATCGGGCTTCCCATTCAACCCCTGCACCATCTTAATGGCCCTTCTCTGTACCCTTTCAATCCCATCTATGTCCTTGCGTATGTGAGGTCTCCAGAACTGAACCCCATACTCTAGGTGAGGCCTCACCATGGATTTGTAAAGAGGCATCAGCACCTCCTTCTTTCTGCTTGTTATAACTTTCCCTATACACAACAGCATTCTAGTTGCTTTGCCCACTGCCTTGCTACATTGGGTCCCCACCTTAAGCTTGTCTGTAATTATGCTCAGCTGTCTTCATTTCATCCCCCCTCCCCACAGTGTGAAATTTGCTTGCAAGTTATTCCACCCCATGTGAATTACTGTGTATTTTGTGGCATTGAATTTCAGCTACCATGTTTTCGGTCACCCCTCCTGCAACCTTAGATCTTCCCTCATAGCCTCCACTCACTCTGGGGTGTCCACCCTATTGCAGGGACATGTTTTTCAGACTGTTAAGCCCGTTTAAGAGGTCTGTGTTGGGTGATTGGGGAGACTTGGGGGGACCTCTTAAATGGACCTGCGAGCCTGAAAAACTTGTCCCTTTTACACTGCCCTTTACATACAGCCCCTTCTGGAATACAGAGCACTCTCCTGATAACAAAAAGCAATTACACCGATAGCAGACATCATCAGACCCTAATCCATGCTGGTGAGGGTGGAGTCAGTGAGCCCTAGGAGGGAAGTGGAGATGGAGTGGGATTTTGTAAAACCAGACTGGAAGAGGGTGAGGAAGGACAAGAAGTCAAGAAAGGTTGAGAGTTGCAAAAGTGCAAAATGTTCTTGTAACTTAGCTAGGGCACAAAGGAGAGAGATGGGACAATAGTTACCAGGAGAGGAGGGATCACCACCTTTTGGGATAGGAATGACAGAAGCTTGCTGCTAGGCATCAGGAACGGTAGCAGAGAAAAAAAGAAAGGTTGCGAAGAAAGATAATTGACAGTGCAATCTCAGGGGCTGAGAGAAGTAGAAGCTTGGGATCAAGCCCACCAGAGCTACCACATTTGTGAGGATTAAGAGCAAGCAATGACTTAAGGGTAGCTCTGCTGCTGGTATTAGAGAAGGAAAAAGAGAGGTTAACAGCAGAAGATGGTAGAGGGAGGGAAGGAAGAGAGGAGGAGGAGGAGGAGGAAGTGATGAGAGAGAGGGCACAAGTAAAGTAGGAGTTAAAGGAAGAGGCTACAATAGAAGGGTAAGAGATGAGTGAGTCATCAATCCTGAGAACAGGAGAGGGAGAATGGGTAGGAGGTGAGAACAAGGAGTAGATAATCTTCCAGAACTTAGAGGGATGATTAATATTGTTCTGGAGTGTGGATGCAAAATACTCCGACTTTGCAAGTCTTATGATTTTGGTACTGGTAATATGAAGGTAAAGATAGCTTGCCAAATCAGCCGGGGAGGCTGTGATCTTAAAAGAATGCCAGGCAAAATCTCTAGTGTGGAGGCATGTCATTAAATCTGCTGCAATCTGGGGAAGATGACAGCTATGGACTCTGTTTTTTCTCATGGGAGCATGACGATATCATACAGCCATAAATTTGGATTAAAAGTATTCCAGGGCAAAATTTGTATTACTGGCTGTTGAGATCAGGGACCAATCCGTTGTGCCCAAGTCAGAAAGGAGAGAGTGTAAGTCTAATGACCAAAGGGACCTGAGATGAGTAAATTTAGGGGGAGCCTTGGAACAATGTATCTTGCGCACACAGTAAATCATTTCATGGTCACTGAGGGCATCCAGAAGGATACCAGTATCTACAATATGATGGATATAAGAAGAAAGGACCCATGCTAACAATGAGTGATTTAAAGATTTAAAATTTAGACAAGTGGGTTCAGAGATCAATTGAGTCAAATGTTGTGACTTAGCATTTTGAACAATTTTATTAGTACTGGGAGAAATCCAATTAATATTAAAGTCACCAAGAATACAAAACTCACCTCTGGAAGTGTTAGAACAGATAGAAATGCAGAGAAAATACCAGGGCAACAATTAACACCAGCAATAAAGATGGGGACAGGAAAAGGAAGAGAGAGTTTGAGTATGTGCAGCTCATAGGAAGTGGGGGGAAGAGACAGCAAGAGCAGTCACAAATTGGATATTGGTGGAAATATAGACAGCAAGAAAACCACCCCTTTTTGTGTGATCTTGCCTAGCTACAGTGTAGCCAGGGATAGTTACAGCAGAATTATGTACCTTAGAGGAGAGCAAGGATTCAGATAAAACTAGGAGATCCAACTAAAGGTTAAGCATGGTAGGCCGCAATAGGTCAATCTTTGGGAGAAGACTGTGAATATTTCAATGGGCTACTCGCATACCGTTAGGAAGTTGTAAGGATGTTGTAGTGAAGGGACCATGATTAAGTTCAATATTACCTGCTAACAAAAGTAGCAAGGTACTGCAAGGAGCTTTAAAGAGCTAGAGTGCTGCTTGGAAGAGTGAGACAGGAGGGAGGAAAAGGAGGGAGAAGAGGAAGAGAGAAGGGATATAAAGCACCAGATCATTTCAAGGCTGAAGCCAAGGAGTAGGAAGAATTTGACAGGAAGGACACCAGGGGAAATGGAGGAGAGAGGGAGAAAAGGAAGAGGGGATAGTAGGGGATGGGGAAGGGAAGCAACTAAAATAGGGGGAGGAGAAGAATGCAGTAGAATGTGAGAAAGTGATGAAAGGAGAGAGACGGGTAAGAAACACCGGAGAAGATAACAGCATAATGGAGCAAAAAGAGGGAAAATAGTTTATATAATACGGATTTGCTGATACTGAATGTGATAAAATCACAGATCAGCACCACACAGAAAGAACGCAAGGATGACGTGTACACAGTGGAAAAAGGCAGCAGTTATCACAACTCTTTCTATGCAACTCCCAATATCACCACTGTGTACACGTCAACAAGCAACAAAAAAAATGCCGCAATACATTCAGATGACCCTCTCGGACATACCACATAAAAATACAGCCTTGTAATCAGCAAAACCGTATTATATAAAATGAATACGTGATGGTTACTTATGCTATAGCTGATTATATCAACACTCATGCCAAGTGAGCTTGGGGTTCAGCCACTCGTGATAACCCCGAGCTCGCTTGCCACTCATGCTGATATATCAGCTATCGCATAAGTAACCATCACGTATCCCCTTATTACACAGTTAGGTAACAAGTAAAATAGGAGAGACAAAAAGGTTGCAAGAAAAAAAAACAGAGAGGAAATCAGATGGGCAAACAGACAATAAAATACAGGGAAGTAGAAAAATAAATTAGTAGAATACAGGGAAACAATTAAAACAAAAAAAACAGACTTCAGTTCAGCAGACACAGAACAGTCAAGAGGAACAAAGTACTGAGGCCCTTTGCTGCAGCAGTTAAAAGTTAAAATTGTGTTTGTGTGTGTGTGTGGGGGGAGGGGGGGTGACAAATAGTTACACAAGGAGCAGCAGCTGAGATCGCTAGGAAATCAACAGATGTGAGAACAGACTTAAAATAAATGTAGGCCTAGTATGCTATATAAACAAAAAAGGGGGACGAGGGGAATGGGGTGAAACTGAAAGAGAAAATAAAAAAAAACAAAGTGGGTGAAAGTATAAAATCAAGAACAAGGTAAACCTAATTGTTTAAAGGATATACAATTTAAATAACACAAGCAAATATCAAACAGTATTGACACCTATGAATGGAAAAAGAGAAAAATACTCACACTTAGAACACAGTGAAATAAAAGATCCAAATGAGGGTGAACTAGGAAAGCAAGACAAAGGAACAATAAAAGATGCACTTATAAAACTAATAGCAGTACAGAATCAGTTCCTTCAATATAATAATATATATGTTACTGTGTATTACAAGGCAGTAATCCCATTGAGAGCTTCTGGTGTCATAAGGAATCTCGAGAACAGTGCTCGAGAGGTTCTCATGTCCCCAGAACCTTGAGATGGGATTACAGCCTTGTGATGCACAGTAACATATATTTTTTTTGATATATAGATCCAAGGTGAATTGACTCACCTCTGTTTCCCCAGTGGAGTCAACGGGTCCATGTGCATGTCGGCAGGGTTCTCCATTCCTGTGAGCATCAGCCAGTGGTGCGGTCTTTGTTTAGCCCCACTTTTTTATCCAAATGCTGTCCGTCGGCGGCAGTATCAGTCAAGCCACGGTTGTTAGAGGAGCCAGGAGAAAACAAGTTGGATTGCTGATAACATGACAGAGCAAGGAGCAAAGAATAACCATTGCTGCTACCCCCAAAGATTTCTCTTGCTAAGCAAGAGAGCAAGCCACCATGTTTTCGAAGTTGTTCTGCCCACCCACAGAGGAAAAGCAGCCAATCAGAAGGCATGCTTTGGAAGACGTCGGGGCAGACTTGTGCTTGCACTGTTGACTTTTGGTGATAACACTATTGTTCAGGTCCTGAATGATAGTATTATGGCACCTGAAGGATAGTATTATCACTGCTGAATGGTGGTATTATTGCTCCCGGAGTGATGGTATTACTGGGGATTTTTTATACTTTAGGACATTATTATTTTCAATATCCATATATTAAAATGAACTAAAAAATACCCTTAGACAATAAGACAGGTGTAATGCTCACATGAGCTGCATACAAAGGAAAGTAAATTATAGTACAATAGAAACACTTCAAATTTAGCAGGCACAGACAGACAGAGAAAGGTAAACAGCTGAAACCTCAGTAGAGCAGCATGCACGGCCACACAGCTTCCTCACGGCTAACTCCAAGCAGACTCCTTGATGCCTTTACGCTACAGCCCTTAAGTGATCAGACTGCCACATAATGTAATCTGGTGATCTTCTGCCATCAATACGATGGTGGATGAAATGCTAAACCATCATTGGGCTGTGCAACATATCCAGCCAATTGGCATGCTGCCTCCCCCCAAAGTTCTTAAAAGCTCTCACATTTACATACGAAAATAAGAAGCCAGCAGAAGAAGGCCATTTGGTCTGTCTAGTCTGCTTGTATTGCAGGATCCACAGCTTGAGCTACTGTCCCTGCCCCCCCCTCTCCTCCCATCCTCCCTACCCATGATCCTTACCTTCCCCCATGCCTATCTCAGCCTCTCTTGAAGCTGCCCACTGTCTTGAATGAGACCACCTCTTCCAGCAGTGCATTCCAAGTGCCCACCACCCTCTCTGTGAAGACTTGCTTCCTGACCTCCCTACTAAACCCCCCCGCCAGCTTAAGACTGTGCCCCTTCATGTTACGGTTGCCACTCTGCTTAAAGAGACCCTCCCCATCCACCTTATTTATCCCTTTCAAGTACTTGAAGGTACCAATTGTGCCCCCTCCCTTTGTTCTCCAGGGAGTACATGTTCAATGCCCTCAATCTCGCCTCGTATGCCTTACCCTGCTGACCCGCTGTCATCTTTGTAGCCCACCTCTGGACCTTTTCCAGCAGGTTAATGTTCTTTTTGAGGTGTGGGCACCAGTACTGAACTCCATACTCTAGATGTGGCCTCACCAGTGACCTGAACATTTGCATCACACTTATGCCATGTTCCTGGGGCCAAAGCATGTTGTTCCAATTCAGCTGTTCTTGAGTCACCACTTGCCATAAGTAATGTGGGATCTGTGCTGGGCACACATCTGCTGCTGGAGCCACTTGACACAAATGTTTGAATGGTAAGTGAGACAATGCATCTGCAATGATATTAGCTTTCCCTGCTATGTTCTTTGCCATGAATGTGAGGTTAAGCTGCAGGCAATGCAGCACAAAGATTCACAATAGCCTCATAACCTCCAGTAAGTCTGATGACTGAACATTCAAAATTTCAACCACTGCCATGTTATCTGAGTGAAACAGTATGCTGCGGTTTACCAGCCTATCCTTCACACAGAAATAGCAGCAATGATGGGAAATAGCTCCAACAATGTTGTTTTTCATAAGGCCGGCCTCTATCTATGAAGCATCTCACTGACTCGCAAACCAGGAACTATGAAAACATGCCACATATCCCAAACCCCCTGTGACATCTGTCACTAGCTGACAATCTTGCATGAATGTTGTTCTCATCTGCCAAATTGAAACCCCATTGAACTGCCTAAGGAAAATGTCCCTCACCTCCAAATCTGCCCTTATACCTGCAGTCACTCTTATGTGAGTATATGGTAGGAGCGCTCTCCTTGTTGCCCATGCTAAATGTCTAATGAATGGCCTCCCAGGTGAAATGGCTTTGCAAGTGAAATTTAGATGGCCAGTCACTGACGATACATTTTTTAGCATTACTTTCTTGGATGACCAGACATTCCCAATTAAATCCTGCATTCTGCTCACCTTGTATTCTGGTAGCCTGGATGCCGTCTCTAATGTATCTAATTTCATATACAGCTACATGATCGTTGTCGTGGGCACCCTTTTTTTCCCCCTGCTATTGGTACCCCACCAGGTATTTCCTTTGTACGCCAAGTGTGCTGCATTTATGTTGTCCCTGTACATAATAAGCTGTGTTATTTTGGGGGGAACCACATGCAATAAATGGTTATAAAGATATCTAAAGCGGTCAGACCTGTAAAAGCTCCCAACATTTTCCCACACTCATCTGTTCCTGGGCTGCCAATGAAAAGGAAATCATTCAAATAGTGGATATCTACTGATTTCCTGAGTGCTTTTATTGCCCATTCTAGGAAATGGCTAAAAGCCTCAAAGGCTGCACATGAGAATGGGCACCCCATCGGCATGGCCATATTGTAATAATATTGGCCATCAAAGCAGAAGCCTAACAGACCAAAATCACTTGCCCTAACTAGTAACAAGGGGAATGTTGACTTTTGTCACTTTTAGCCAGCAAGGCACCTCTACCACCCATTGCACAAGCCTAACTGCCACATTGAAGGGCATGCCCATAAGCAACTGTGTTGTCCTCCGCACAGATGTGGTTATTCACAGAAGAACCTTTGGTACAGGACAAATGATGTATCAGCCTGAATTCTCCAGGTTTTTAAGGAGATCTGTCCCCAGTGGTGAAACTCAAAGCAGGCCCATAGGCGGCTTATCAAAAGGGCCAGTCACCCACCCTGCATCTGTTTCTTTTTGTTGCTTGCTTGCTACAACATCCTTTAAAGTGATTTATGGAAGTTCTTCACGTGCCTTTTTCACAGAGTATGCCATTGTCACCCATGCTTCAGATGTTGAAGCTGCAGTTTGTTTCATAAAGAAATGTGTTATAGTAATTTTTTTTAATGTTTTTCTTTCTGGCCTCCCTCCAGTTTTCTGTGAGTACAGCCCCCCCAACCCCCAAAAAGAATGATGTCATGCAAGGAAACTATGAATGTTTTACATACAGCAACAAGGAATTCTGGGTAAATTATAAACTTGATAAATGCTGGTTACTCAGAGTTGCAGTCCCTTATTTTGATAGTGGTGACTGCAGTATAGCATCTAATATGTAGACATATGTAGCAATGCACTGTGGGTACAGTAATTTAAATAGCTGACTTTTCTGTCTTTCTTATCAAAGTGTAGTGTCTTATGTCAGCAGTGTTTACAACTTTACAGTCTGTAGAAAAGTTTTTTGGAAAAATGTTTTTGTGATGCAGGTAGGCCAAAATGATCATCTGCCATGCTGTGTAGATATTATTTTACTTTTACTGCCTGCTGGTGAAGTGACAGGTCTGAAGTGACAGCTCGTGTCATGGTGTGGGAGAATGTGACACTTTTCTATGGTATGTTATAGGGCCCAAATGACTATAAGTAGTTCAGGAGCGTAATTATGGGTCAGAATACTTGTCTTTTTCTTTGGTGTTAAGCTTATGCTGTAAGTCCAAAACTGTGAAAGAAAAAGGATGTCTGCAATACCAAGACTGACTAACAGAGGTCTCTGTTTCAAAATAGTGCTTAAAAACTTTGTTTCCCTTGCATGATGTCATGGTTGAGGGGTGCAGCACTGAGAAAAATCAGGGGCAGGGTTATGCAAATGAAGCAGAGCACAGAAATAAACTAATTTTTTCTCATGGAAAACAGCACTTTTTGGCAGTTTGAATAGTAGGAGATTGATTCACAACTACAGGTTCCTACAGTTAACTGCTCCCATTTGCTATGGCAATCTTTCATAAATCACTTTTAGGGATACACTAATTCTAGATTGCGAGCTGTGGTTGACACACAAAGGCCCTTGTAAGGGATGGGAAAACCATTTTTGAAACAATTTTCTAGGTACTATGCATTGGTCCTACAGAGGTAGTGGTCAAGCCAGGGTTGGAGGTGGTCAGTTTTTATGGGGTATGACCCTTGTCCCACTGTTTACCATGACTAGGTTTTTGACCATCACCTCTGCCATGCCTGTTGCTGCTGTAGCAGGCTGATGCTTTGTGCTTTCCCCCAAGCTGCTACATTCCTCTTTGAACTTGCAGAAGTCACGAAGACACTTCCCCATATTAAACTGTCTGCATGGCTCTTTCTGGCCCACCCAAGCTACCTTTGGAACCATGTGCTCACTAGCAGTATACTGTAGCTCGCATTGGTTGGCTTCACCTGTGTCATGTGCCTTGATCACAAGCTGAGGTCAGTCTTGTCCCACCTCATCTCTGCCGACCTTGCCATTTTCATTCAGAAAAGCTCATCATAATGAAGCCAGGCATTCTTTTTGTATGCCAAGTGTGCCATCTTTAAGTTGTCCCTGTACTTAATAGGCTGTGCTATTTTTTTGGGAAACTGCATGGAATAAATGGTTGTAAAAAATATCAAAAGCAGTTGTCCAATTGTTAAAGGTTGTGGGCACTTTTGGTCTGCACCATTTTTCTTTCTGTACCTTTTCCTTGTCATTCAGGTTGGGCAGCTCCCTATGTAGGAGCTCAAACATCTCCACATACTCACTCTTCCAAATCTCCTCCCACACTGCGGTAGACAACTAGGGTTATCAACCCATACATATGACCATTGATTACTAACTGGCATTACCCCCTCCACCGGTGATGCACTGCAACTAGGGTTGTCCAATGAGGACATCCATGACACATTTAGGCCCTGCGTCAACAGCTGTCTGGCCTCAATACCCTGTTGCTTGCTGCCAGAGTTTTCTGTTCTACGACACTTGCCTTACTGCCTGCTCCACCTGCAGCCCACCTGTAGTACTATGCCTTGTACTTGACCCTTGTTGCTGACTTGCAACCCCTATTTGCACTGGCTTACCCGAGAGCCCCCCCCCAGGGGCATCCCTCTGTTTCTGCAGGCCCTGCTCCCCAACAACATTTACAACTTGTGGACTGCCTTCCCTAGGTTGGCCATACCACTGCTCCCTTCCCCCTGTGTGGGACCCATGCTATCCCCTCGGGGCATGCCTTCCAGATTCTGGACCAGTGGTACACCCTGATCCACTGCAGTTTTGCTCGCCATGTTGCCCTCTAAAGAACTGCTATGCTCCCCATTGTACTCATGTTCCCACCTGTGATGTTAAGAGGATGTGAAAGGTTTCTTACTCCTTCTGTGCCATGACTGTACTGCCTGATGCCATCTGATTGGGCCTGCTGAAATATGATATGAACTATGGGAAAGGCACTCTGGGCCAGAAAGGGCCTGTACCCCCACTGGGGTCAGCCAATCCAACTGAGGTGCCATTTGCCTGTGGTTATGTTTGGATTGCTGTTGTCTTCTTTGACTTGACCGGCCTGATACTTGCCACACTCTTCACTCGCCAACCCCGTGTTCTCCAGACAGCCTTAGCATACATGCTCATTACAGTCATGGTAGCCCCACCCTTGCTCTTGCCCTAACTTTCCACCTGGGCTGCATTCCTCTCAAACAGGTTAGGTAAGGTGGACCACTCCTTCTCTTCTAACCTGCCTGTTGTCTGCATTGATGGCATTTTCTACACTATAATCACTGTCTGTGCTTTCCAGCATGGCCCTTGGCATACTCCTCTGCACCTCCGAATTTGAAACAGTATTATTGACTGGTCTGCTATGCTCTCGTTCTCCGTCCACTGATCCATCAGGAATTGCTTGCTTCTTGACTTCCCTTGTGATGGTCCATGCTCTGTTCCTCTTTTTTGACCCTGTTTGCACTACTAATGCCTCAACCCTCCTGCTCAAAGGCTTTCTCAGCCGTAGCAGCATGCGTGATGAGCTTGGACTGTCCGGCTGCTACTCCACTACTACCAGCATCACAAACTGCAACCAGTTGGGGTCTCCAAGCTCCACCAAGTGCTGCACAGTCTGTGTGAACTCAGTGCTCAACTGACTCTCCAACTTGGGACCCAGCTAAGCTGCCACCTCACCATTCTTTGGCTTGCAGACCTACCCCCTCGTTGTAGTAGCTTCCCCACAAATTTTACCCTTATCTAATACAAATGTGTTGCACTCCTCTGCTCCTCTGTGCGTACAGCAGGAGAAAAGTGGGAAAAAGAAAAACAGGGTATCATTAACTTTGTCCAGGCACCACCATAGCCTAACTGTAGAGCAGAGAAGTTACTGTACTCAGGGATTCTGGCAATCCTGATACTCTGCCAGAGCTGCTCATCCTGCCTGCAAATGCCTTGATGCAGAGCACCTCTGTTATGCTGCATCCTCCCCTTAAATATCTATATCCATGTCTATTTGCATATATATATATATATATCTATAGCTATCTATATCTATAGATAGATATATTTCTTTTTTTTTTGCAAATAAACTTTATTGAATTTTTCATTTAAAAAATCCATTAACTTCTTTTCTTTTTATTTACTAAGCCTTCTGATTTCTTTTTTTTTTTAAATTGGCACTTTCAAGATCGAGCGGGTCACTTAGTCTGATCATTGCACCATTGGGTTCAGCTTTAAAAAAAAACCTGATTGTCCCACCCCCTGCGGAAATAGTCCAGTTCTGCCATTTGAGAGGTGTTCAATCAGGGGGACTAATGGTGGAACTGGACGTTTCGTTTGTGTTGGAGGCATGCACCAGCGGTCCAGGAGAGGCAGTTACAGCTTACAATACTGCTGTTGCTGGGGCTCTGGACACCCTAGCGCCGATCTGTGTACACCCCCTTTTCTCACACCTTGGCTTCCCTTGATTTGATGGGGAGCTAAGGGTATTGAAGACAAGGGGTGGAAGTTGGAGAGGCCCTGGAAGAAGACTGGATCTCGGGAGGACAAGCTGGTTCTGATGTTTTATCATGGTGAGTATCAGAATGCAATCATCCAGAAAAAGGCAGCTTTTATGTTTAGGACAATTGCTGCTGGGAGGAATCGACCAGCTCAGCTCTTCCAAGCGGTAGAGAGGCTATTACATTCTGCCTATCTGGAACCCTTTAGGGCCTTTTCTGCTCACAAATGTGAGGAGTTTGCTTGATTCTTCTCAGGCAGACAGTCCTATGTGCAATCCGGGATTGCTCCAAGTAGAATTCAATTCTCCAGCAGGTGGTGTTTCTCATGTGGACAATTGCACTTGGCTGCCCTGGGGTGAGTTCTGAACAGTGACAATGCAGAAGGTCTGTTGGATAGTCCTTGGGCTAAAACCAACATTGTGTGACCTGGACCCGGGCCCGACGCAGCTACTAGTTGGCTGCATTAAAGATCTGGACCTGGTCTTTGCTGGGAGAGTCAGAAGTTCCCTGTAAGCTGGGGGTTTTCCAGGGTCTTTTAAACAGGCTCTGGTTAAGCCCCTGATGAAGAAACCATCATTGGACCCTGACGTCCTGGCAAATTATTGAGCTATCTCGAACTTTCCCTTTTTTGAGGAAGGTTCTTGAGAAGGTGGTAGCAGAACAGATGGAGAACCATCTTATAGACTTCCAAATCTATGACCCTTTCCAGTCTGGGTTTGGTGCCTTGTATAGCATAGAGAAGGCATGGGTCAGGGTGTCGAATGACCTGCTTAGGGCAAGGGATTGGGGAAAGCATACTATTCTTGTCTTCCTCAATCTCTCCTAAGCATTTGACACTGTGGACCATGCAGTGCTGTTGGACAGGTTAAGGGAGTATGTAGGCCTCACTGGAAGGTCATCAGCTGATTTGAGTCCTTTCTCCAGGGCAGGTCCCAGAGGGTAGTGATGGGAACTTGTTCCTCAAACCCGGGAGACCTGCCCTGTGGAGTACCCCAAGGCTATGTACTCTCCCCCATGTTGTTCACGGTGTATATGCTTCCCCTTGGTGAGGTCATAAGACATTATGAGCTGAGTTTTCATTGTTATACTGATGATACTCAGCTCTGCCTGTCTTTCACACCTGGTAAACCTGATGCTGTCGATGTGCTAAATAACTTCTTCTCCAAGATCTGGGCTTGGATGGTGTCAAACTGGCTGGCACTAAACCCTGGGAAGACTGAGGTACTGGTGGTTGAGCCGGGTCAGAGGGTTGGGCTTGGAGCCTCTGGTGATAGGTTGGGCCTCTTTATTGGCCCGATTGAACTGGAGACTTCACTAAGGGTGAAGAATCTGGGTGGTGTATTTGACAGCAAACTGGCATTTTTAATGCTGAAGTGTTGGCTGTTGTCCAAACTGGATTCTACCATCTCTGGAACATTACCCGGATGAAACCCTTTGTCCTGCCCAATGACCTGACCACACTGGTTCATGCTTTCATAACCTTGAGACTCGACTACTGTAATGTCCTTGACCTCAGGGTCAGAGGTGGAGCAATGCGACGCCTGCAGCTGTTGTAGAACACGGTGGCACTGGTGTTGACTGGTTATTCTAGATTCAGTCATATCATTCCAGTGCTGCGCAAACTGCATTGGCTGCTGGTGCACTGGTGCATCATCTTCAAGATAGGTCTCTTGACCTACAAGACCCTACACGGTTTGGGTCTGTGCTACCTGAAGGATCTCCTGCATTCCTATGTCCCGTCTCGCCCCCACAGGTCAGCTACCAGTGCTCTCCTAGAGATCTCCAGAGTAAGGCTAGAGAGCTGTGGAGATCGAGCATTTGAGGTGGCTGCCCCAGCGTTATGGATTTTGTTGCCAGGGTACATCATCTGAAGACATTTCTGTATGCACAAGATTTTGGTGTCTGAGGAGAGCCATCTGAGAATTGGAACAAGTTCAGCTGTTTTTAATTATTTTTGAGATTTTATGTATATATATATATATTTTTATTACTGTTCTTGTTCTGTTTTATGTATTGACATATAAGTAATCCTATTGTAAGGGTGCTCTAAATAAATAAAATCTACAACTGCTACTACTGCTACTAAATAATCCCTGCCTGCAACTGCATTGATGTGTAGCCTCTGTGTGAGCCCAGTCAACCTCTCAAGCAGATGTAATTCTATCACTCTCTCCTCCCCCCAAATTCCCCTCCCACCATGCCTTGAGCACTTCAGTGCAGATGCTTCCTAACCTTTTATTCCCCGCATTGATTATGTATATGCAGCTGTATACATGCTTCCTGCATTTTATGCCTCTGTCAGCATGGTGATGCTGTGTTGTTGTGCTTAGATTGCTGCTGGATACTCAGCTGGGTAGCGCTCAGTGCATAAGCCCTTCCTGTCAGATGGTGGGTGGCAGGAGACTGGCATGCTACCACTGCGCCATGCACTTCTCCTTCATTTTCTGGCCATTTATTCCCTTTTTTGTATTTGCAAACTCAGCCACCAGCTCTGAGCTGCCTGAAGGCCCTCTCATGGCCCCTATTGGCAAAGTCTGCTCTGAAATGCCCCAAGGCCCCCATGTCCTTTAACTGCAGTGTGTGGAGGTCATAAAAGTAGAGGCCTTCCGAATTCCATGGTGGGGGAAGGGAACTGGTGTGCAACCCCTGTGCCTTGCACATCGTCTTTCTCTTTCCTTTTTTTTTTCTTTATGAATACAAATGCATCAGCCTGACCTAAGGTCCCTGCCTCCTCTGGCCAGAACCGCTCTGCTCAATACCTTTGAAAAGAACCCCCCAACTCCCACCACTGGCCCTAACAACCTTTCAGATTTACCTATCCTGCCTATCACTGCTACCTCCTGCTACATGTCAAAAGTCACACTTGCTACTGACAGGCCAGATCTACCCCGGTTTACCTGTAGTGCTGCAACACCTCATATGCCGACATCCCTGACAGCGACAGACCCAATGCCGAGTGTTGGCAATGTACTGTCTGGGATGTTGGCATATTTTCTTCAGGGGGGCTTTGCCCCCCTGAACCCCCCAGTCTCTAAATATACAACTCCATGTTGGAGCTGTCTCAGGAAGGGGGCACAACACTTGGAGATGCACCGCCAGTGTCTGCAAGGACTAGCACAGCAACCCGATGATTTTGGGCGAATTCTGTCACTGTGCTGGTCTTCACAGTGGGGTTGTTGACATGCAGTCAGCATATCATCTACCACAACCACCCCTGCCCAAGGCTCCCCTCTGTGACTTACTGCTGGTAGCCATAGAACCCCATGATCCCCCCCGCGGAGGAAGGGTGGTACAGTGAGACAACCACAGCAAAAATGAAGTGCTGGGATCGGCATGGAGATTCTGGGGGGTGCTGTAGGTTAGGGCAGCCAGCCCACACACAGAGTCAGGAAATCAGCACTCTCATCCCATATACAGATTATCCTGGTTGCTTATGGGTCATTGCCTACTATTCCTTTTTTTTTTTTTATGGGAGGGCTGAAGCCCAATGTTCAATGTGGGGGAATAGCTCCTCCCACATACCAGTTAAAAGCAGCTTCTCCCATACAGCCCACACGTAGCATGTTTCTATGTGGTCTGTGCAGCTGTGCCTCCTTATTTTCCCTTCTCCTCTCTTTGCTGATTTTCATCTTGCTCCCTCCTCCTCTCCCTCCTTGGCTCTATTTTGCTCCATGCCTATTTGCTTGCTCTGCTCTCCAGTTTCTGTGTTTGTCTGCTTGGTCCTTTGCATGTTGTGTGCCCTGTGCTTTCCAGTCCCTACTAACTCCATACATGTACTACATCCTGCTCATTGTTTTGTTCTGGTTTTTCTGTTTCCCCATCTTCCCACCCATCTCCCCTCCCTGCTTTTTGTTCTGCGGTTCTGCGCCATCCCTCCCACCTTTTGTTTTCTGTGCTGCTGCTGGTCATTGCTTGCACTGTTTCCACTTGCACTGTTACTGTCTCTGACACCTTGCAACCTGTTGTCTCTTACTTACACAGTCTCTGCTAGCGCTGTTCCACTCCCCTACTCCTTGCAACCTATTTGTCCACTGTGTCTTGTGTGCCGTGGCTTGTTCTCTCCTCCATTTGGGTTTTTTATTTGCTTATTCTTTCTTGGGCTCCTTGGAGCCATCGTTCTGTTTCTGTCCCAGTGCGTCCGGGTTGTGATGTGTTCCTGTTGCACCCGACTTAAAGTCACACTATTCCATTTCCCTCTCATGTGTTTACACTGTAAATCTTGCTGTGTGTTCCACTCTGTGTCTTGTCCACTCAAATTCATAGGTGTCCTTCCCTCTTGCTGTTTATAAGTCCTCCATTCTGTACTCCTAGTTCCCCTTCCTACCTGCTGATTCATTTCTGCTGTTTCTTTAGCCTATTTTATTACAGCAGCAGCCAGCTGCTCTTTCCTTGCACAGCTCTCACCAGCAGTTTTCCAGTCTCCCTCCCTAACTCATACCTTTTGAGGTATTCAAGTGCAGGTAGGCTTGCCCTGTCTACTGGAGATGGGAGTCTTTTGCTAGTCATTCATCATCATCTTAATTCTGCATTGTATTGGTTCAGTAGGCCCTACTGTATAAGACTCGGGTTAATCTTCACCAGCCAGTGGTTGGATTCTGTAAACCCTCTAACCCATGTGCAAGGTGCTTCATTGGAACTGGGCACATCAGTCAGTGTCCCGTGACTTGTCCTAGCAGTTTGGGGTTAGTTTCTTTCTCCTCAGTGAAATATGCAGTGCGTATTGGCATCTTGGCATATTCTACACCTACCGACTCCCTGCCTACCACACCAAAGAAGGTCCTCTAAGGTCTCCTCGGACTACTTCCAACTTTCAGTGCAATACGCAGCTGTGTATTGGCATCATGACATCTTCTGTGCCTACTGACTCTCAGCCTACAAACCCTGAAGAAAGTCCAGCAAGGTCTCCTCAGACTTTTTTGCCCAAGCTCCTCCAGCTCATAAACGGACTTCCAAATCAAATTACTCCATTAAAGATTGGACCGTTCCCCACCTCATGACCAAACTGAAAAAAACTGGTATCTAGCACTTGGCTTCTGCCCACAAACAGGAGTTTTATGATTTATTCCTAGCTTCCAAGTCTCAACCTGATCAAAGTCCTGGTCTGAGCTGGCACATTCCTCAATTGTATCCTGCTCCTATGTCAGAAATTCAAGACTTAATGGCGCAGTTCAGCTCTCCAGTTTCCAATCTCCAATCCCATATGGTGGGAATCGAAGCTCACTTACAGGCTCCACCTACGTCAGCTTCCGAACCATTAGCTTCTGCTGTTCTTCTATCTACCAGCCATGCTCTTGACATTCCTACTTCTCCAAGTACTATTCCAACTGTCAAGACTCCATCAACTTTAGAGCCTCCATCGCTCCAGAACTCAGGTATCACGTCTCCCTCGTCTTCTCCACTTATCTGTACTATTCACCTTATTCCAGGCCACCTCCACAGAGACATTATTGATGGAAAGGATGATTTCTATGCTGATATCTTTTCACGAGTCTACTGAAAACAGAATCATATCCTGTGGCACGTTCATGTGATACTGAAGTGTAAACATGCCAGACTCTTGAAGAAATTGACTATGCCTGAATTCATCCTAGCATTCAACCTCTATCACAATGTGATCTGTTCTGCGTTTCCCTTGAGACAAGAGGAATTGAACTCCTGCCTATATCTCATAGTTGATTTAGGCATCCGATATAGAGGAACCCATTTCTATGATTACCATCAATCCTTCTCTGTGAAAGCCACAGCAGCACTGGCACATTACAACACAAAATTAAACTGGGTAGTTATTGACAATGAACTCTTATGCCATCACTTTGCTGGGCAGTGTGCTTACTCCTGCTCCCTGTGTGGCTCCTTTTCCCATTTTGCTTCCCTTTCTCCTCTAACAGCATCTAATGCCTCTATATCCACCAATCCAGCAAGACTCAGTTGTCCATCAAGCTTGACTTCTGCTCCTTTGTCAAGGCTTACTCAGACCATTTCCAGTCTTCTATCTCCTCATGCCTGGCTGGACATTCAAGGCAGGCCTATTAAATACACTGGAGGCAAGACAATTTGCAACAACTTAAACTATTCAGGCTCCCCTAGATCTGGCTACACATACCTTCATATCTGTAGATTATGTGGCGATGCCCATACTCAATATATTTGCCCGAAAGCTCTTTGACCTCCTCAATAACAATTTGTTCATCCATCTACTCCAATCAATTTATGAGCTTTATCCAGGATTCTAGCCTCTCATCCTTCTTGCCCAGTTGTGCAGCATATCTTTTCCAGCTTTTCTCATGGATTCCATATGGGCATCTCAGTGTTTCCCTTGGATACCTTCCACTGTCATCATCTTCAGTCTGCAGAGAAGGATTCTACAATAGTCAAACAGCTCTTACAAAAAGAACTTCAAATGGGATTCCTCCTGGGACCTTTTCAGCACCCTTGCAGTCCTCTTTGGCTGCTCAGCTTAACCGACGAGGGATTGCTGGAGATTCCCAGGGTATGGCAAAAAACATCTGGAGCTAGGGCATTTTCATTTTTGGCCCTTACCCTGTGGAATTCTCTACCTCATTGGATATGGGAGTGCCTGACAGTGGAAAGCTTTAAGACTGCCTTTAAGACCTATCTATTTCAGCTGGCATTTGATGCCATTTTGTAATCAACTAATTTATGGTACTGTGGTTTACTGAACTATTATATAGTATTTTAAAATTTTTTTGCTGTAATTGTTGTTTTGTTGTGAAGCCCCTGATACATTGTTGAAGAGCGCTATATAAATAAAGTGTATTATTATTATTATAATCAATCCCATAGGTGTTGCTACTAGGAAATTCTCCAGCAAGAAGTGTCTCATTGTTAACATACCTGTACCATGGTCCTAGTCCACCCCAGATAGCAATTCATTAATTCCCTCCAGTGAATATTCTTTATCCTATGCTTAGAAAATGGGCAAAACTATTTGAGCCATCTGATTGGCTTAGACACTTCTCTAGGTGGGCATCTATCAGACAATAGATGCCCACCTATTAAAAGGACCAGCCTAGCCTGCCCCATCACCAGGATCTTGGTGCCCAGCCTGCTCTCCAATTGGATAAACCCTCTCACTTGCATTCCAAATGTCCGCCATTTGTTTCTGTCGCTTAGTGGGTGACAAACTGAGTGGCCGACATATCATAAAGTAAAAATCTAAATGCAGTGTAAAGAAACATAACGTTTTCACACAAAGTTCACTTTTCCCCAAAAACGGCTTCTCTGAGTCTAAATTGAGTACCGTCTTGTCCTATGCCTCTTGGAGTGTCCACAGCGGTATTCTGAGAGCTGAACCCGAGTGCTTTCTCATTCCGCCATCAGATGGCAACCCACTATCTCCTGAAACAGACCGAGTTCTACATCTAGCACAAATTTCCCTGACATGACTAGTCTTCTTTCCTAACGTGATACCTCCGTCCGAGGCAGAGCACTGGGCACTTTCCGTTTCAAACAACCACCATTTGCACAATACGATAGCCGTGAATCATCATACCTCCCTGAAGTTTGTCAACCATCTGGCAATTTAAAAAAACACAATAACTGGAGCGATCGAAAGCCGTAGCACATCCCTACACTGTCAGCCTACAACTGTGTCCTCCTTAGCTGTCACTCTCTCCTAGATCAAAGGCGATCATTTCAGAATAGTATTGCTCATATTTCATTGTCAGAAAATCCAAGCATAAATCGTTGCCTTCACTGCCGTCCCCCCTTTCCTCATACCCCGCCTCTTCCCGCCGAAAAAGAAAAAGAGGACGTTACCGTAGCAGAAAACTGCTATCTCACCCGGATTCCAAGTGCAGGAAAAGCCACGTCGCTGCATATAGCGGCTCTCCAGTTCCTCCTCTGCTACTCCACCTATATAAAATGAAAACAAAAAGCTGCAGCAGCGCAGTTATGGTAGGCATGCCGCCCTTTCCATTTACCAATAAACAAGTGAAAAAAAGGCGATCGGAAAGGTCGAAGCTTAAAGTGCTGAACTTAAAACAAAAAAAAAATACAGCGGCTGAAGGAATGGGCACAACAGCATGGTCAGCTCTCAGAGAGTTGGTAGCAATGTCGAACATGGATGTACAGCAACAAAATAAACAAACAAATCAGCAAAAGTTAACTTGAAATGCCCCCATTCTGATGTGTTGTATTGCAGGGCAGCAGTATCTCTCACTAAGCAAGAGAAAAAAAATAGTGGCTCCAAATAACATTCTAAGGGCCCAGTGGTGTGTGTGTGTGTAACCATAGCAACCACCTCCCAAGAATGCAGGCAGGAGGAACTATTTTATTAAAAATCTTACTTTAAATACATTTTTCTTCAACATTTTTCTTATTAAACTTATTTTTGACTGCCCATTTTCTAAGCGCCAATAATACCCTCAGGGTGGCGGGATAGTGCATCACAGACCTTCCAGGAGCTATAAGGCCCTCCGCCTACGGCGTCGGGCCTCATTACGCCCCTGGGCGGTCCGGTATAGCACTATACCACCCACCCTGTTGGGTATTATTGCTTACTTGTATCAATGATGCAATAGCATATATCAAACACTTCAGCCCGAGTTCCTCATCTTCAAAAGCTGATATCAGAGACTCATTCAAGTTATTACCCATTCATTCCTCTCTCTGGCATCTCTACTTTATGTTTTGGGAGGACTGCTGTTACTTTGCAGTTCATCTGATCTTCGGCTATAAAAGCAGCCCAAAGCTTTCGATATGTTCTCTGAAGTGCTGTGTTGGGCTTTACATAATGTTTGCCACTGTTCAGCAGTTGTGCATCTGTTAGATGACTTTCCCCTGATAGATCTGCCAGATTCTCCTTCTGCAACTGGTGTTACTGCTCTTGTTCAGCTGTTCAAAGCGCTATCAGTTCCTTCATCTGATGAGAAAACCTCTGGTCCAGCAACATCCCTTGAATTCATCGGCATAATATTGGACACTGAACATATGGAAGCCAGGTTACCTCCTCCCAATAAACTTCATAGGATGCAAGCTTTAGTGGAGTCTTTTTTGACCTCTTGTATGAAACAAGAACTTATTTCCTTCCTGGGTAACCTCAGCTTTGCAATGTGGATAATTCCTCAAGTTTGTTCCTTATTTCCTACCTTTTGACAGTGGCATCATTGGTTTCAGAATTGCACCAACACATCCAAATCACAGCTGTGACAAAATCTGATCTAGCTATGTGGTCCCACTTTCTAGCTTACTGGAATGGCTGTTCAGTGTTCTACAAAGACCCTTCTCCTGACTTACACCCCAGAATATACACCAATGCATCTCCAGTTCATGGCTATACTGCTACTATATCTTTGTGCAGTCTTGGATTGCTGCTCCCTAGACTCCAGACATTACATCTCTTCAAGGTTTTTCAACAATGTCTAATCTCTTTGAGATTTACCCAATAGTAGCCACTGCCTTTGTATGGGGACCTCACTGGTCCTCCAGACAGTCTCCAGTTTTTCTGACAATCAACCCGCAGTGGACATCATCAACAAGGGCAAGTCTTCATCCCATTCTATCACGCTGTTAATACAGAGGCTGATTTGGCTATCTCTGTATCACAGTTTTATACTGCATTGCTTTCACATTCCATGCTATGTAAATGAAACAGCTGATTCATTATCTCGATTCCAGTTTCAGACCTTTCATCGCCTCTATCCTTCAACAAACTCAGTCATGACTCCACTTCCTTCAGCAACCTCATAATGGCTTAAAATATTATCTCCACCAAGCCAACACCATCATGTGTGAGACACTAGCTCCAGTCACCTGCGCTACTTATACTACAGCATGGAAAAAGTATTCCTCATTCTGCACTCTGCAATCCTCCCAGAGTACTCCTGCTCATGTATGTGACATTTTCACTTTCCTAACTTTTTGCCATCTAGCCTTGGAATTATCATATGGAACTATTAAGCAATATTTAGCAGATATTGAGTTCTTTTATTCCCAGTCTTCTCCATACTCAACTTCACTGATTTCTAATCCATCTATTAAACTCCTACTTGGTATCCAAAGAGCATCAAGCACCAGAACTCCTCGTCATCTCCGTATCTATGTCAACCCCTTGGACTTACTGAAGGCAGTTCCTTTTGAATCTACATCAAATATCATGGTTGCTTCCATTATTTGTATAGCCTTCTGTGGAATCTTGCTTCCTGGAGAATTCACCATCGCATCATCTTCCTCTGCAAAGTTCCATAAGGTCTCCAGTTTACAGAAACAAGCTGATCATCATATCCTGTTACTTTCTTCCTCAAAGACTGTCAGATATCATAGAGGATTTCAAATAACCTATTACTCGACTGATAACAACTGGTGTCCGGTAGCTTATTTAGACCAACTCATGCTCAAATCCATCGCATCCGCTTCTGACCTCTGATAACCTAACACCTTTGACAACAAAATGGTTCCTGGAACAATTAGAATTCTCCTGCGGTGACTTGAGCTCAATTCTTTTTCCTATTCAGGACATTCTTTTGGAATTGGAGCATCTTCTTCAGCATGTAAGAGTAACATTCCTGCACACATCATAAAGAGACTTAGAAGATGAGCTTCATTAGCCTTTGAATCATACATCCTTAATTCAGAAGCAGAAATCAGATAAGCATTTAAAATAATCTCCTATTAGCTTGCCCAGAAGACGGGCAGGTCAACAGCAATTAGTTCTCAGCAGTTTCCTCCGCAGGGTTTTTTCCCTCTCCTGTGTGCTACAAATCACACTCTCTCTGTGAGTTAGTCGAGGTAATCACTTTTTGGGCCCTCTATTCCCTACATGCTGTCCAGCTTCCCTACCAAGGGTGGCAATACAGAAAGGCCAAAGGGCTCAGGGAGGGTAAGGGTGGTGGAACAGAGGCACACCCAGTCAGTTGTTCCACTCCACAATCCATACACCATTCAGGGGGAGCATAGTTCCCTATGGAGGCACCCGCAGATGAGACTAAGGAGGTTGCAGACAACTGTCACAAGGGAGGCTCTCAGGAAGGAGGCAGAGGGCACCACAGGGAAAGGAAGCAGCTCCTGGTGGGGGACTCAATTATTAGGGGGATAGAACTGTGGGGAGCAGGGAAAACTGAAGTAAGGTGCCTGTCTGGTGCCATGGCTTGGAGGGACAGGAAGTGCATCCTTAGGATCACGAGAACAGCTGCACGGGAGTCTGAGCTGGACGTCATTTTTCACCTAGGGACAAATGACTTGGCTCATCATGAGATTAGAGCAGTGCAGAAGGACTTTGTACAGTTGAGGAGGGGCCTAAGACAAGTAGCACACACAGTATCCTTCTCAGAGGTGCTGCCTGTCAGTGGCATGGGTGAGGTGAGGGTACTTTGCACCATGCAGTTTAATGAATGGTTGAAAAAATGATGTGGAGCACAGGGGTTTGGCTTCATTAGGGACTGGGGTTCCACCTGGAAGGACACCAGCCTATACTGGCAGGATGGTCTGCATCTGTCCAGGAAGGGAACAAGTGTTTTGGGCAATCGGTTTAAATGCTTCATTGGCAAGCTTTTAAACTAGTCAAGAGGTAGGCACTGATAAGCAGCAGGAAAATCCCAGCCTCCCCCTACAAAACAGGGTACTAAATGAGAAAAAGACCAAGGTAGAAAGGTCAGTGGGGGATGCTGCTACAGAAGGTAAAGCCATCAAAAAATGGAGAGTAATGAGTACCAATGCCCGTAGTCTGGGTAACAAGCTTCCTGAATTAGTGGCCTTGATGGAGCAGGAACATCTGGATATCGTGGCAGTCAAAGAAACATGGTACACACAGAACCATGACTGGGACATAAACATACCAGGATACACTATCTACAGGAGGGACAGGGAGGGTAAAAGAGGAGGAGGAGGAGGAGTAGCTCTCTACATAAGGAAGGAATCAAAGCAATGGAACAAAAGGGTAAACAAGGAGGAGAAGAAGCACTGTGGGTCAATTTGGAGGCAGGCAATGGCACCACAATCTGCACAGGGGTTGTATACAGACCCCCCTCTCAGGGGGAGGAAATGGACAAGGAAATGATAGAAAGTATACTTAGAATGGCAGATAAAGGGGAGATATTGCTGATGGGTGATCTGAATATGTCAGATGTTAACTGGAGTGCAGTTGCAGCAGCCACTTCTAAGAGTGGGGTTATTCTAGATGCCCTACAGGGGGCATGCCTTAGACAACTAGTACTGGAGCCCACTTGAGAGGGAGCAATCTTAGACCTGGTTCTCTCAAATGGAGATGGAGACAGGATCACAGATATAGAAGTGGGTAGCCATCTGGGAACTAGCGTCCATCGAACAGTATGGTTCCCAATAAATACAGCAATAGAGTCAAGCCATACAAAGGCAAAAGTACTGGACTTCAGGAGGGCTGACTTTGCCAAAATGGGTGAGTGACTAAGGAATGCACTAGCAAATGGGCAGGAAGGAAGGGTGGAAGACCAATGGGGAATAATAAAAAAACTGCCATCACAGAGGTAACAAGCCTTTGTGTGAAGCAAATAAACAAAACAAAACGATGTAAGAAACCACTGTGGTTCTCAAAGGAGGTGGCAGTGAAGGTTCAAGAGAAAAAGAAAGCATTCAAAAAGTACAAGGAATCACAGAAGGAGCAGGACAGAGAATTGTATCAGTTAAAGCAAAAGGAAGCTAGGAAGGCAGTCAGAACAGCAAAGGCCCGAACCGAGGAAAACATAGCCAACTCAGTTAAGAAGGGGGATAAAACCTTTTTTGGGTACATCAGGGAGTGAAGGAAGACTAAGGGGGAAGATAGTGAGGCTTAATTAAGGGGAGGGGAGTGGGAAGAGGGTGACTGTGAAAAGGCAGAGATACTAAACAAATATTTTTGCTCAGTATTTACAAATGAAGAGGGGGAGGTACCTAAAACAAACAATAGAAGCACTCTGGATACAGAAGTTGATTCCAGCCCATTTACAGAAGAAAGGGTTCTGAAAGAACTCTTAAAACTGAAGGTGGACAAAGCAATGGGACCTGATGGGATTCATCCCAGAATTCTAACAGAACTAAGGGTAGAACTAGTGACACCACTGACTACCCTCTTTAACAAATCATGGGAGGATGGGGTGGTACCTGAGGACTAGAGGAGGGCAGATGTGATTCCCCTTCACAAAAGTGGGAGCAGGGCAGAAGCAGGAAACTACAGACCTGTTAGTTTAACCTCAGTGATAGGGAAGAGGATGGAATCACTTCTGAAGGAAAGAATTGTTGAGTACCTAGAGGCCAGAGGGGCACAGGACCCAAGGCAGCATGGATTCACAGTGGGAAGGTCATGCCAGATGAATCTAGTAGATTTCTTTGACTGGGTGACCAAAGTAGTAGATCAGGAAGGGGCTGTGGACATGGCCTACCTAGACTTTAGCAAGGCATTTGACTCAGACCCACACAAAAGATTAATATACAAGTTAGCCAGCCTGGGAGTGGGTCCCAAGATGATAGTCTGGGTAAAGAACTGGCTGGAGAATAGGACACAGAGGGTAATAGTAAATGGAGTCCACTCTGAAGAAAGGGGGGTTACTAGTGGGGTACCGCAGGGTTCAGTATTAGAACCGGTCCTCTTCAATGTCTTTATAAGCGACTTTGCAGAGGGACTGGAAGGAAAAGTATGTCTCTTTGCAGATGACACAAAGATCTGCAACAGAGTTAATGCACAAGGTGGGGTGGAAAGGATGAGAAGTAACTTGGCAAGGTTAGAGGAATGGTTAAATGTATGGCAGCTTAGATTCAATGCTAAGAAGTGCAAGGTAATGCACCTGGGAAACAAAAACCCAGGGGAAGAGTACACAATGGGTGGGAGATACTAACAACAAAAATGTAAAGGGACCTGGGGGTAGTCATATCAGATGACTTAAAGGTGGGCAAGCAATGTGAGAAGGCAGTAAGGACGGCTGGGGGGATACTGGGATGCACAGAGAGAGGCATCACCAGTAGAAAACAGGAAGTTGTTATCTCTCTGTACAGACAGCTGGTGAGACCTCATCTGGAGTACTGTGTGCAGTTCTGGAGACCCAATCTCCGCAAGGACATAGGCAAGATGGAAGCTGTCCAGAGAAGGGCAACTAAATTGGTGCAGGGTCTGTACCGGAAGACATATGAAGAAAGACTAAAGGAGCTTAATATGCATAGCCTCGAGGAAAGGAGGGAGAGGGGGGACATGATAGAAACTTTCAAGTACCTCAAGGGAATCAACAAAGTCCAAGAGGGTAGCATCTTTTAAAAAAAGAGGTGTGCAGGAACAAGGGGAAACAATTTGAAGATGGGGGGTGGCTCAGAGGTAATGTAAGGAAGTATTTCTTCACAGAGAGGGTTGTGGATGCATGGAATGGCCTTCCGGAGGAGGTTGTGGAGTCAAAAACAGTGGTTGAATTCAAGATGCATGGGACAGTCATAAGGCAATTCTAGGGGGTGGGGTAGAAAGAAGTAGGCTGCTGGTTAACTAGGATCTGCAGCTTATCCATTAGGTAGGGAAATGGGCAGACTGGGTTGGCCAAGCAGTCCTTATCTGCCATCAAATTCTATGTTTATATGTTTCTATGTTAAAACTTAAACAGAATATACAAGCACTATTACCATTCACAACACATTGAAATGGTAGGGCTGAAGCCAAAGGTTCAATGTTCAGTGTTGGGGAATAGCTCTTCTCACATGCCAGCTAAAAGCAGCCTCTCCCATACAACCCATTTTTCTCGTATTTCATCACACCCACCATCCTTCCCATCCTCCTCCTCCTCCTCCTCCTCCTCCAGCACTCTACTCACCTTTGGTGCTGGGCCCTCTTTTCCCAACACACTGCCCAGATTCCCTACCAAGGGTGGGAATAGAGAAAGGACAAAACATAAACAGTTGGCTTTTGCAAGGGACACAGCACCACTACTGCTTTGCTTGAGTTTATGGGTCATATCCATAAATCCCTGGAGCAGGGTGCCCTTGTTGGTGTAGTTTTTATAGATCTAATGAAAGTATTTGATACAGTTAATCATGTACTACTGCTTGAACAATTGGGGTCCATTGGGCTTGCATGTGACACTGATGATTGGTTTGAAAGCTACCTTTCAAACCGCTCACTGCGAGTGAAGATTGCTGATGTCCTGTCTACTAGCAAACCTGTCCAATCTGGTGTCCCCCAAGGATCTATATTGGGTCCATTATTATTCAATCTATTCCTAAACCAGCTCCCATACTCCTGTTAGTGCCGAATTCTGCTTTATGCGGACAATGCAGTCCTGCTCATGAGTGATCCTGATCCAAAGCAACTGGAAGTAAATCTCAAGACATGTTTTTCAAAGGTAGAATGTTGGTTTGGTGAGCAAAAACTCAACTTGAACTCTAAGAAAAAACAAAAAAAAATGTTGTTCTCTAGCTCCCACAATAGATGTCTTAGTTACTCTCTTAACATCACAAATAAGGTTCGGACACCTTTGGAACTAGTCTCGTGCTTTAAATACTTAGGGGTAATAGTTGACAGTGTTTTGACTTATGGCTACCACATAGACAATACAGCTAAGGCAGTTAATAGGAGCATAGGTCTTCCATACAGGCATAAAATAGTCTGACCACAGAGGCTCTTACTCTAGTTATCCTTAGTTTGGTGGTCTCGCTAATAGACTACAGTCGAATAATCTATGGCTCCACAACTGACATGGTACTCCACAGGATTATAGTGGCACTAAACAAAGCCTGTCTCCTTGCAACCGGTTTGGCAAGATTCACACATACGTGTGACTTGTATGTTGACAGATTGGCTCCAAATTTGAAGGAAAGCTCAAATTCCAAACCTGTCTGATGGCTAAAAAAAAGTCTTGGCCTAGTGCTCCCTGGGGTACAGAAGCTCCTCACCTTGCATGACAATAAGCACTGCACCAGAAGTACCAATAGTACGTTTTTTCGAAATCCCACACTGTCATACCTCCCAAGGATAGAGGGCTTTCTCCCATCGAGCTTCATACTGACTTAACTTCTTAACCCTGAACATTTCTTCCAAAGCCACATTAGGCAAATTCAAACAAAAGCTAAGGAACTATCTTGTTGCAAATTCCTGCTGTGACTGCATTCTCTACTCCCCTCACTCTTACAGGGGCTTGGTACTGTATACTCTCCTCCCAGGGCAACTCTTAGATGGCCCAAAGTTTTTCTACTCTTGGTTCCTAATTTCCTTGGCCTTCCAAAACAATTTCCCCCTACTTATCCACTCCTCTAATGTATCTCCTTCCAATCCTCATTTTATCTTCCCCCCAATTTTCATTCCTAAAGTTGTCTGCCACCTGGAGCTGTTTCCACAACTTATAAATGTATCCTCTTCCCCCTACCCCTTATGATGAAGCCTCTCTGGCATATGTATTCACTCTCCCCTATGTAAGTCTTCCAATCTATTATGTATGTCTTAGCCTGTCTTACCTAACTGTTACCTTTACTAGCCCTTACTCTCATGCTTCTAATTGTATTTTTACATACATTGCTCAATGCCAACTTGATATCTTGTTACCTTACTTGCCTAACTTTAACATTTTATGTATTATTTACTCGGTATTTAATTCTTGCTGCTTAACAGCAATCACTTATGTTTGCACTGTTTGTCTAACTCTGACGTGGAACCTATGTAATGAGCTTGTTCTCAAAAGATGTTAATCCAAAATCACAATAAATAAAGTATACACATTAATTATTACTATTCACAACACATTGAATTATTTTTAAACCATGGGACAGCATACCTTCTCCAAGTGAGTGAAGGAGGAGAGCCACCCAGCCATGTAGTTCCCTGAAGGAGGGCATGCCTGCTTAAGCAACTGCTACTAAAGTCTCTGCAGCAGCAACAGAAAAAAACAAACAAACACCAGAGGACCTAACTCCCAGCTAGCCCCTCGGGGGCCAGCTCAAGGCACCAGAACACAAAGACAATTGAACTCATTCATGATGGGATGGTAGGCCTCTTCTTTGTTCTCTGGAAGGTGGGTGACTGGAGGGGGTCCTGTTTGTTGGCAAGTGTCCAGACAGAATGAGGATGACCTTCTCTTTTCTGGGCCTTATAAAGTCCCTTGACCCCACCCACCCCGTGGCTACTTCCCAGCTCACACTGTGTGTGTGATCAGTAGCCATTGGCCTGACCTTCACAGTTTTTTCCACCTGGGCAGTTACCCAATGGATTGGTCCACTCGCCCTGGGCAGGTATTCTCCCAGTGATAGCCAGGAGGGGCATCTCTCCATCTCATGCAAATGCCCTGCAGCTGAGGGAAAGGAGACGATCCATTATCCAATATTGTTAATTAGGCGTTTGTCCTCTTCTAATACTTACAAGACTTCATCTAGCAGAGAGGAATTTGCATTCAAAGTCTGGTTTTCTACCATATGTGAGACTTCAAAAAAGGATGCTAGTTATTTGCAGATACAATGGTGGTTTTCATAATGTGGATCCTTGTCAGATAGAAACTGGACTGAGAGCAGTAAAACTATTTACACATAGTCAATAAAACAGTCATCCGTTGATAACGGTTTTTACTCACTAACTACTTGGGGTCTAGAACTAAAAGACTCCATAACCCACTATTATTCTCTTGAGCATTCCAGCCCTGTATGTACTATGTACATTTGTGTTGACTTGGAGAATCTACTATTTCTGAGGATTAAAGAGTGCCTCAGTCTTTATGCCCTTGAACTTTGCATCATCATTCCTTTCTTTGGAATTAACACTATCAGTTATGCAAAATTCTGTGGAAATTTTGAGGTTAATTTTGTGACATGAGCTACTGTACCACAGCATGCATTATAACATGGCTGGCAAAAAAATTCTGTAATCTGGTTGGCTAATTGGTGTGTGGACATTTTCTACAGATACAAAGTTACAGCTAATAACAGCAGCATTAACCAAATTATGATTCATGACACTTATAAAATGGGAAGAAAAAAATCTATACATTTCATTGGAAGAGAGATGTCACCTCACCATGTATTAAATCTCTATAAATGCATGGCTAGGTGCCAAATCTCATTTTTCCTTCCCCCAAAAACCTACTTAGAGCCATTTTATAAGTGTATTACGCCCCTCAATGGTGTGCATCAAAGGATTTTAATGCACTTCTCAGGGGTATAAGCACACTCTGCCTCCAGCTAGGTGCCTTACTACACCGTGTCATGGCTTATTACTTACATATCCCTGCACCACTATTCCTGTGAAAGTTCTTGCACTCCAGAAATGCCCACTGGATAAACATGAAAATGCACACTTTTAAGGAATGCTCTTTTTACAAAACTAACCTTACATTTTCTGTTATTTTCAAATTAAAAAAAATCTATTTAAAACAAATTTGTTTTCCAGTGGACTTATTTTTGTAAGCACAATAACACATTCCAAGGTTTGTAGCAGTTGGTGGAATATATGATTTTGTCAGGCTGTTTAAAAGCACCTAGAGCTGTGCCTGTGGCCCCTCTCCCTCATTGTCTAATCCACGACCCCGGTACACATGGAAAAGTCCCAATGTTGCATGCACTGCTGCCTGAAGTCAACTCAGTTGTAATGTAAATGAAAGACCGTACAAAATGTTATGAGGTCCTGTAGTACCTCCCACCCCTGATGACTGTTCCTGTAAAACTACAATAGTCCCTGGTGTCTAGCAGCTCCCACAAAGCACAGCAGGCACCATCACCCTGAATTGCTCAACCCCCATGGATAGAAAGCACTGGTGCCATGGACAGATATAGCAATTGGCACAGCCCTCTCATAGCTACTCTGCCGGCCGTCATATAACAAGGCTGAGCTCACATGTCCTATGTATAGCATACATATGTCTAGCATAGGGTGTGTTTCCACTGTACTACAGCATACAGTACAGCAGATGTGTACACTATGTTCTACATAGGATGTGCTAGCCCAACCTTGTCATACAGTAGACAACCAAGGAGGTGTGAGAAGGGCTGTAGTGGCCAATGTATCTGTCCACAGCTCCAGTGCTTTCCATCCGGGGGAGCTGAGCAGGCCAAGATGACTATGCCCGCTGTGCATTGGGGAGCTGCTAGACACCAGGGACTACTGCTACTGCTACAGGAATGGTCATTTGCAGGGTGGGGGGTGCTACAGGATGTCAGGGCATTATGTATGGTTTTTCTCTTACATTACAACTGAGTCAGCTTAGTACAGCAGTGCATGCAATGTTGGGACTTTTATATATTTATTTATTTAAATGAATCGGAATTACAAATCTTTGAGTCTGAGACTCTTTTGCAAAGGCTCCACATCAGGGAGGTACAATACAGGACTACAGGAAATGACATTCATGTTTGGTACAAAAAAAAGACAAAACAATAATATGCCAGATAGAAAACTATCCAGGTCAGGTAATGCATTATACAATATATAATTAATCAGAACAAGCAAGAGCAAGATTGAAATCTGTTAAGTAGTGCCAGTCTGAGCAGGGAACAAGGACAGAGTAGTAGGTAAGGAGGGAAAGCTGAGGAGAGGGGAAAATGTGAGAGGAAGGGGATGGAAGGGAGAGTGAGGCAGTAGAGAGCCTGGAAGAGATAATTAATGACTAGCGAAGGGAATAGTGGTAGGCAGGGGCTAGGTTAGAAGCAATCACATGAGCTGGAGGAAATAATACGTTCCTGGAAGAGAGATTTGAAAGGGCCAAGTTTGGATACAGCTGAGGCTTAGCCAAAGGGGAGCCCTATAATGGAAGGCTCGCTGTCCAAGAGAGGTCCTACAGTGGGGAACCTTCATGGAGGCTTTAGAGAAGCTTTGAGTGGATCTTTGCAAAGGGGTAGGTTGAAGGAGATTTAGCATGTGTACCAGGGTCAGGGATCAGACAATGGGGGAGGGGCCTCAGGCCACTGGCTGTCAGCATTATTGGACAGGGCCTGGGATTGGAGCAGGGAGGGGATCTCTGGGCATGAGACTGTGTCTATAATATCAGGACTGGAACTAGGGGGGTTAATAGCCACCAGGGAACTGTACAGGGCTTATGGGTCCAGCAGCCAGTTGGTGGGAGGGGCCACTGGACACCAGGGATGCATTGTTTGGTTACTGGGTTGGCAGTCAGAAGGAGGGGGCCACAAGGCTCCAGGGACTGATGCAGGCACTTATGGAATAGTGAATGGAGGGAGGGAGACCACTAGCCACCAGGAATTACTTATTGATGGGCCAGGCCATGGATCAGAGGGAGAGTGGACCACTAGGCACCAGAGATTCTTGACGTCATGTACAGGACAGCAATCAGGGTAGAGGGTGGACCACTGGTGGCCAGGAACTCTGTTTGGTTGTATGGGGATTGGAGACCACTGAACACTGGGGAAAAGTTGTCATGGGAATGGGTTGGTGGGCAGAGGGTGGTGGGGGCCCCTGGACACCAGGTAATAGCTTTAACATGTGTGGGATGACAATCAGTGGAGAGTGGACCATAGACCACCAGGGCTGTACATTGTGCACACAGGGACAAGGTTCAACAGGTTGGGGGGCCACTAGGCACCAAGGAAGTCTTTGGATGGACAAGGCAGGGCAGGCAGCTGCAGTACCTTTGGCCACCACCAGGGCCTTGCACCCCACTAAGAGGGAGTTTGCAAAGGTGGTAATTTGCACCTGTTTGTGTGGGAATTACCACCAGTGCAAACCTCTGAATAAACCATTGTGCTTGCATGCTAGGAGGGACCCACCCCGTTGTATAGAGATGGCCAAATTTATCCCAGGCCTTTGCTCTCATCTGACCTCCCCAGTGATTAAAGATGCTAGGCAGATGGCTGCAGAATTCAGTTCTTATTTCCAAACTCTATACACTGTTGACTCAGGCTCTGACCTCTCTCCAGAGGCTATCTCAAATTATCTAGACTCAGTGGAAACTCCCACATTGGCCCAATCACTAGCAGAGTCTCTAGGCGCTCCCATTACAGTTGCCAAAGATGAAAAGGCTATTAAATCTCTGCCACATGTGAAGGCACCAGGCCCAGATGGGTTCACTAACAATTTTTACTCAGCCTGTGCTTTTCTAATAGTCCCACTACTGGCAGAGGTATTTAATTATTGGTTTGAGCACGATCTATGTGACCCAGCTTTTCTTGAAGCTTTAATCACCCTAATACCAAAACCTGGTAGAGATCCCTTACTTGCAGAGAATTACCACCCTGTTTCCCCTTTTAAATTCAGACGTAAAAATTCTCTCCAAGATTCTAGCCCTCCATTTAGCCCCCCATTATGGGTCCACTTATTAGATGTGAGCAGGTGGGCTTTATGTCTTGTCATTTTTCTGGGGATCATATCAGGAAGAAGCTACACATATACTCTGTCTCCAGGGAGAGCAGGTCCCCCATGGCCCTGGTCTCCCTGGACGCAGGAAACACTCTTGAGAGGGTAGCTTGGAATTTCTTGTTTGCAGCCCTACAAAAATTTGGCATCCCTCCAGAATTTTTAACATGGGTTCAGATCTTATACTCTGTTCCATCTGCTCGCATCCTTTGCAATGGCTGTTAATCAGCCCTTTTCCATTTGCAGTGGGGCACTCGACAGGGTTGTCCTTTGTCTTCCCTTTTATTTAATTTTTATCTAGAGCCCCTAATATGAAGATTGTGCCATCTTAATACTCTACAGAGAATCCCAGTAGAGGGAAAGCGCTATAGCCTGTCTGCATAACGCTGATGATTTACGATTGCATTTGAGAATCCCTATACCTCTATACTGATTGTGCTTCAGGAAATCTCAAAATTCTCTCAGGTATCCCTCTACAAACGAAATCTCTCTAAGACTAAAGTTTTTCCAATCAACAATTTGGTCTGTAGAGAGGATATCCAGAGTGTGGGTCTCTCTTGGGAATCTAAAGCATTAACTTATTTAGGAATAAAAATCACCTGGTCTTATTCTTCCATGGTTAAGGAGAACTCGGGTAAACTTATAGAACTGCTTAACCTAGATCTGAACAGATGGGCTGCTTTGCTGTTATCCTTATGGGGATGGGTGAGCATTCTTAAAAAGAATGTTCTGCCTCGTATACTGTATCCACTGGGAATGTTGGGGTTTTACCTCCCCAAAGTCTGGTTTTCTCGACTACAGTGAATATTCAATGTTTTCCTTTGGAGAGCATCGGCTATTCGTTGTGCCTACATAAAATTGACTGCCCCCATGCAAAGGGGTGGTCTAGCCCTGCCATCCATCTTCCTTAATTATGGAGTTCAACATGCCAGTAAAGTACTCCATTGGGGAACCACATTGGACTTGGCTGCCCTCAATGATTACACTCCAATTTGGTTACAAATTGAGAGGGAGATGATGAGTAGGACAGGCTGTTCATTGGTCAGTTTGCTTTATTTGCAATCCTCTCAGCTCCCTCGAGCATTGTGCTCCACCCCTATTGAGTGGTCTCTTAAAGCTTGGGGTCACCTGCAATCATATTCAAACCTTTCTTAGTCCATGGTACTCTCTCAACCCCTGTTTCTCAAACCCCCCACTTTCAGATAAACCATCGTCACATTCTGTCATCATTTTGCCCCCAACTGAGCAATTGCACTTTGATTGACTTCTGTTAGAAGGAAAGGTTTGTTCCCTTTTCCTTTCTACAGTCTCTATACCAGGTAAAGGGTTCTCACTTTTTCACATTTCTTCAACTCAAAAGTGCAATTTTTGACTTCCTAGGCCCACAGCCCCAGCATCTACCACAGGCTGATGTGGTGGAGCCTCTCCTGAGCCTAGCATGGCAGCCCCATGCGGTATCTGTGCTTTACAAATACTTCCAAGCTATAGATCCCCACCTACCCATTGGAATATACTATTATTGGGTCCAAACCTGTACCTACCAGACAATAAAGCCTTTTGGGAATTGGTCTGGACTAGCCTTTATAAGTATATTGAGCAGGACTGTTTGTGACTAATGCAGTTTAATATAATGCACAATTTATATTATACCCCTGCACAACTTTATAGAGTTGATAGGCTCTCATCTCCTGATTGTAATAGATATAAGGAAACCCCAGGCTCCCTAGTCCACATTATCTGGAATTGTCCTAAAATTCAGCCCTTTTGGACTCTCATTAAGCAGGCACTAGACCCCTTGCTGGGGTTGGATGATCTCTTTACCCTGAGAGTTATCTCTTAGGCATTTTTCCTCTTGGTACCCCGCAAATCTGAAAGGCCCATCTCTCTATAGTAGCAGCGGTTGCTAAATTAATAATTCTCCAACACTGGAAAGATGCTACCCCTCCCTATTTCACAAAATGGCATTGAGATACTTCTTTCCCTCCAGCTGAAAAAACATATAGCCTCTATGCGTAAAAGATCACAAATCTACCATAATACATATGAACCGCTTTACACATTATTATCTTTATGAGGTACCTAATTCCAGATGAAACCCCACTTCCATAATGGCCTGTCATTCATATCCCCTAATAATGGTGATTTGCACCTTTCCCACTAATTTATTTTTCTGGTGTGTGGATCGCAGACAGGGTGGGGGTGGTTTGGGGAGGGATAGGTGGGGTGAGGGTGGGTTTTGGTTTTCATGTCAAAACCTCTACAGCACATGGCATATAGTAGTTTTACATGCATGTCTTCTTTAGCCTGGCATTTTCCTCTCCTTAGTTTAATTATGTTAGTATTTTGTTTGGATGGTTGTATGGTCATCTTAAAAATGTAATAAAGTATACTAAATAAAAAATAAATAAATAAATATGTCCCTCTCCCTCTCCCTCTCTCCAACTGCCTGACCTGTCTGCATCAGCAGAACAAAAATGTCCCTCTTTCCCAAACTACCTGAGGGGTCCAGTATGCAACCTAGCCTTTCAGGGAGTAAAAAAGTCCCCCTCTCCTCCACAACCTGATGGATCCAGTGCCCAGTTCAGCCAGTTAAGGAATAAAAACAATTTGACTCCTTCCCCAAACATTCTGACAGGTTCAGTGCCCAACCCAGCCCATCTGGGGATAAAGAAAAGCTATACCCCTCCCCCATCAACTTGCTAGGTCTGGAGTTCAACCCAATCCTTCATGGAATAAAAAAAATCTAACCAACATACAAACAGATCCAGTGCCCAAAACCCACCATTTTGGAAATCAAAGAAAATATGGCCATCCCCCCAACTATCTAACCACTGCAGTGCCCAACCTGGCCCATCAAGGAATACAAAAGTCTGCCTCCTCCCTCTTACAACCTGATGGATCCCAGGCCCAACTTAGCCCATGTACTAATGTGGAGATAAGGATGGGCACCAGCAAAGTGGTGAAAAGAAGGTTAAATAATAGGGTAGTATATCACTACTCCACCCATGCCCATTCACTCAGGTAGCAGTATGGGGATCAAACACTGCATAGGAGGCTTGGGGCTGCTGCTGTATTGCTGCAACTACTGTACTAGCCTGTTCAGGCATCTCCACCTCCTCTATCCTGCAGTGCACTAGTGTGGCTGACATGACCAAAGGGGAGGGGGGTGTTAGCACACATCCTCGAGGCTGTAACTCAAAGTGCCAGTGATCCCAGCTCTACTGCCTGACTTCCTCTCTTGCTCTTTCCTTCTCCTGGTGCTCAGTCTCTTCTCAGCACTCCTACCAACATGCACATATTGTTCGCACTGCCATGTGGGCAATAATCCAGCCTGCTGCACAACAGAATCTCTGGTGCGTAACCTGGCCCGTCAGGGAATAAAACTAATCTGCCCCCATCCACCAACTAGGTGATGGACTCAGTGGCCAACATGATCTGTTAGAGAATAAAGAAATCTGCCCCTCCTCTTCCACCTAAATACCTGATGAGTTCAGTGCCAAACCCAGGCCATCAGAAAACAAAATAAATATGTCCCCATCCCCCTCAACAACCTGTTAAACCTCAAGCCCAACGTGGCCTGTCTCCATCCCCTAAACTACCTGATGGGTTTGGTACACAATCTTGTCCATATGGGAATAAAAAACATTTGGTCCTCTCTCCCAAACTACCTGATGGGTCCCGTCCTTAACCTGGCCCATTAGGGAATAAAAAAATCTGGCCCTCTCTGCCAACTACCTGATGGATCAGGTGTTCAACCCAGACCATAAGAAGACTTAAAAAAAAATGGTGATATGGAGTGGGGTTGCTATAGGTGAGTTTGGTGCTTGGGGGATGAAATTAACCACCTGGTGTTGGGTGGCCTTGAACCACTGAGTACAGTGTAGGAAGCATTACTGAAAAGCAGTACCATTGTATCAAATCCCTCTGCTTTGGGGAAAGAATGGAGGTCAAGGTAAGGTCTTGAGCCCAAGAGAAGATTTTCGTATTATGGCATATCGGTAAAATTATTAAAATGGGCTCTAGATTAGAGTTTATACTAGTGGTGTGCAAAGTTGGCTAGCTTTTCAGATTTATTCACAGATTTGCCACACTTCGTAAAGTTAATCCTCCCTGCAAAGTTCCAATTTCCAGAATAAGGCTAATTTAGCAAATTTTGGTAACTTCCCCGATGAAGGTGGGCCCACAGGTGAAGTTTGCAATGTAATGTGGGATTGGAGGTCACATGGCACCGAAATGATCTGTGTGCCATGTGGAGGCTGGGTTCAGTGCAGACTTATTAAGAGAGTTGGAGAGAAGTCCATTCCTCTTGTTTGAGCTAAAATCCTTTAAAACTACTCCAAAAGCAGAGTATTTTGAAATAAATCTCTCTCAAAAAAATATCCATAGTACCTTGTACAGCTAGATTACTGTTGTTTGTTAGTAGTTTTGCAGATTTATTGAGTTCAAGTACTGGTTTTGTTTTGTCTAGTGAAGCAGTGCTGTGTGGGGGAAGGATGGTATTTCAGTTAACAAGTACGGCAGCTCTGTGGACACTAGTCTGATTTGTTTTCCGCAGTCTTTCTTCTTTATTTTTGTCTGTGGTCTGCGATTTCATATTTTGTTTCTGTAGTACAGTTTTGTGGTTAAGTGACTTGTCAGTCTGTTTCTATTTTAATTGTAGTTATTTTGTTTATTTCTTGTTGTGGTGGTGTTACAGTAGCTTGCTTTAGAAAATGTGCTTCAAAATTCAAGAACACTGATTGGCTCTCAGTGGTACATTAACTAACAGTGAGAGCCCTGTAAATAAAAAGAGCCAGCTTCTAGTGCCCCTTCATACACTGAAATATCCTACTGCTCATCTCCACTTCCCAATTGACTACCACACCTCATTTCAATTTAAAATTGCCACCATTTTTCCCCCTCACTTAGCGAGAGAGATACAGAGACCCCCCAACCTCACCCAGCAAAGAACTACACAATTTAAATAAAAGTGTTTTCCTCTTCTCTACATTTCCCATAGCTGCCCGACCATGACAAAGACACACCTCATTACCAGCATTTTTTGCTACAGAGCCCATCACAGTTTAGGCATGGCTCCAACACATCCAAGCCACTAGCACTCCAGTCCTGTCTCTTCCCAACCCCAGTCACTTTAATTCCAGTGGTCACAACAGTTTGTTTGGATTTTTTTTATGTCTTACCGATCATTCATGCAGTGGAAATGCTTCAGCTCAGGTCTCTTGGCTGCCCTTCCTCATTACCTGCTGCATCTTCTCTTATGGAGCCCAGCACAATTATGGTCCTGGCTCCCGAGCATATGGAAGTGGTACAGTAATCAGCATGAAGCCACGAATGGGCGAATATTTTATGCTGTCATCAGCTTAAATTTAAAATGTAACACCCTGCTGAGTTTACATTACACTTAAAAACACTTATACTGCTGCCCTGCCACATTGGATGTCTTGCTCTGCACTTCCTGGTTCTACGAGGCAGGGCCAGGTAAGGTCATGCAGTTAACAGTCACAATTTATGAGTGAAAGAAAAGCACTGCTTCAAATAGGGCACACAGCTTATTTTTTTCTTGTAGACTGCTGGTGAGGAGAAGTTAAAAACCCAGCCTCTTATTATGTAGGGGGTGGTGATTGGGGGGGGGGGAATTACAACCGAATGGCTCTCTGTGGGGGAGAGGGTGGCAACAGAAGACAGAACAGCACAGCAAGGAAGGGACTCCTGTTTTCAAGCACAAGACTTAACATTTATAGTTGCTATACTTTTCTAATTATTTGTTTAAAAAAACTAACATAAAGGTGCCACAGGTAGCCCATTTTCTAAGCACAATAATACCCTCCAGGGTGGGTGGGTGGTATGGACAATAACAGACCTTCCAGGGGCTATAGGGCCCTCTGTCTGTGGCGTCAGCCCTCTTTATGCCCCTGGGCGGTCCGGTGTTGCCAATATTGCCCACCCTGTCTGGTATTATAGCTTGATTAAATTACCCTTTTTTTGTGTGTCTTAATTCCCGTTGAGTTAAAACAAATAATAGTACTAAAAAAAAGGTTTTAGGTGGTTTTACTGTAGCTACTGTTAGCTCAGTAAGCTGTTTTGTTATGATTCAGATCACACTGCTAATTCCTCTGATGAGGTGTTTGCTGCTACTAGTACAGTATTTAAATTTTACTCCAGTGGTTATATTTTGCATTGTAATATTAAAAATCTAAATATATAAAATGACTGGAAAGAGATGATTAAGAAAAGGGAGAGGTGCCAGTGAGGTGGCCAAGAAGTACATAGGTTATGTGGAGCAAAAGGTTGTTGCACCTAAACTACCTCTGCAGCAGGCTTCATACATGGACTCCAGCGTTGGTAGTAGTAGCAGCAAAGGAGTAGTTGATGGAAGTGGTGGTGGAATTAGTGTTGCTATATTATTCTCTGCCACATCTGTGGCATTCATGCTGGTGAGTGCTGAAGGAGGTGATGAGAAGAGGATCAGCCTAAGCGGTAGCAGAACCTCTGGCTCAGGAAAACTGGTCTAGAAGGAGGTTGCTGGTGTTCCCATGACTGTTGGTGGTGGCACTGAATCTGATCTGGATGATAAGTTCCCATTCCCAAATGAGTGTTGAGCTTGACCATGAACTAGAAGTTGAGGAGGGAGATCTGACTGTTGAGCATTAAGATAAGATTAAATTTCAAAATGGAGGACAGAGCTTAGGAAGAGGAGGTTATGAGTCTTGGTGGGGATGAAGATTTAAACTACCTATGAAGACCATCTATGGGAACCTGAAAAGGAAAAAAAAGTATGGGTGATGCTGCTGAACCTGTGGTGCTTTACACATCATGATTATGTCACAGAATTACCAAATCCCCACCCCCCCAAATACTGCAACTGTTGTTTCAACAATGGGGAAACATCAAAACTGCCATCACAGAGGCAACAAGTCTTTGTGTGAAGCAAATAAACAAATCAAAACAAAAAAAAAAACACTATGGTTCTCGAAGTGGCGGGGAAGGTAAGGGAAAAAAAGATAGCATTCAGGAAATATAAGGAAACACAGAAGGAGCAGGACAGAGAACTGTACCAGTTAAAGCAGAAGGAAGCGGGTAAGGCAGTCAGAATAGCAAAGGCCCAAACTGAGGAAAAGATAGCCAACTTGGTTAAGAAGGGGGATAAAACCTTTTATAGGTACATTAGGGAGCAAAGAAAGACTATGGCAGGGATACGGAGGCTGAACAAAGAGGAAGGTGGATGGGCAGAGAGCGACAGTGAAAAAGCAGGGATACTGAACAAATACTTCTGGTCAGTATTCACAGTGGAAAAGCAGGGGGAAATACCTAATCTGGTCAATAGAAGCACTCTAGATAGGAGGGTTGATATTTGTCCTTTCACAGAAGAAAGGGTTCTGAAGGAACTCTTAAAACTGAAGGTGGATAAAGCAATGGGTCCTGATGGGATTCACCCAGGATTTTAAAAGAACTAAGGGAAGAACTAGTAACACCAATGACTACCCTTTTTAATAAATCATGGGAGGATGGGGTGGCACCTGAGGACTGGAGGAGGGTGGATATGACTCCCCTTCACAAAAGTGGGAGCAAGACAGAGGCAGGAAACTACAAACCTGTCAGTTTGACATCAGTGGTAGGGAAAATGATGGAATCACTTCTGAAGGAAAGAATTGTTGAGTACCTAGAGGCCAGTGGGGCACAGGACCCAAGGCAGCATGGATTCACAGCGGGAAGGTCGTGTCAGACAAATCTAATTGATTTCTTTGACTGACTGACCAAAGCAGTAGACCAGGGAGGGACTGTGGACAGGGACTACCTAGAATTTAGCAAGGCATTTGACACAGTCCAGCACAAAAGATTAATAAACAAATTAGCCAGCCTGGGAGTGGGTCCTAGGGTGGTATCCTGGGTAAAACACTGGTTGGACAACAGGACACAGGGGGTAATAGTAAATAGAGTCCACAGTGAAGAAAGGAGGGTTACTAGTGGGGCCGCAGGGTTCAGTACTGTGGCCGGTCCTTTTTAATGTCTTTATAAGTGACATTGCAGAGGGACTGGAAGGGAAAGTATGTCTCTTTGCAGATGACACAAAGATCTGCAACAGGGTTGATACACAAGGTGGGGTGGAAAGGATGAAAAGGGACTGGCAAGGTTGGAGCAATGGTCAAATGTATGGCAGCTTAGATTCAATGCAAAAAAGTGCAAAGTAATGCACCTGGGAAACAAAAACCCAGGGGAAGTGTATACAATGGGGGGTGAGATACTGAAAACAACAAAAATGGAAAGGGACCCGAGGGTAGTCATATCAGATGACCTAAAGGTGGGCCAGCAATGTGAGAAGGCAGTAAGGAGGACTGGGGGGATACTGGGATGCATAGGGAGAGGCATCACCAGTAGAAAACAGGAAGTTGTTGGCACTCTGTACAGACAGTTGCTAAGACCACATCTGGAGTACTGTGTACAGTTCTGGAGACCCCATCTCCGCAAAGACATAGATAGAGTGAAGGCTGTCCAGAGGAGGGCAACCAAAATGATACAGGTTCTGCATCAGAAGACATATGAAGAAAGACTAAAGGAACTAAAGATGTATAGCCTCGAGGAAAGGAGGGAGAGGGGGACATGATAGAAACTTTCAAATACCTCAAGGGGATCAACAAAGTCCAAGAGGGTAGCATCTTTCAGAAAAAGAGAAGTGCAAAAACAAGGCGGCACAATTTGAAGATAGAGGGGGGACGGCTCAGAGGTAATGTGAGGAAGTATTTCTTCATAGAGAGGATTGTGGATACATGGAACAGCCTTCCTGAGGAGGTCATAGAGTCAAAAACAGTGGGGGAATTCAAGAATGCATGAGACAGACATAAGGCAATTCTAGTGGCGGTAGGAGGAAGTAGGCTGTTGGTTAACTAGGATCTGCAGCTTATCCGTTAGGTAAGGAAATGGGCAGACTAGGTGGGCCAAGCAGTCCTTATCTGCCATCAAATTCTATGTTTCTACATTTCTGTTACCACTACTGAGCCAATTACACTATGTGAGCCACCCACTTTTGCAGTGCAGAAATCTTCACAAAAAAACACCTATTGCCTCCCTTCCCTGTTCCAGTCCCGCCACCATATAAAATTAAGTGGGAAAACAACAAGACGAGTAAGATAAATCTAATTAAAGCAGAAGTAAAAGTGTCAAAGTGCTTGAGTTGACTAATGGGGTAAAATAAAGCAAAACATGCTTCATGAACAATGTTTCATGAGTACGTGCCATTGGCCTTTATTAATGAATAACTGAAACACCATTAATGCAACCTTATTCTCTCTGTGCAAACTTGATTCAGCAAACTGTCATGTGCAATGGCACATTGCTAAATTAGGTTAGGAATGGCAATGTGAAAAGGTGTTTATACTGCAGATAATGTTCATGAAAATGCCAATATATCTAGAACACAGCTCCACCTGATGGAAAACTGTTACTGTGTTCAAATGTGTGGTATTTTGCTAAAGGGTAACTCCATGAAATAAAATACCCCCCCCCCCCAAGAAATATCTATCCTCCCGATTTAAATGTTTTCATAGAAAAAAACATGTTTTCATTTACTAGTCACTCTGCACAAATTAACAAAATGATAGTTCCAGATCTAACAGAGCCAGTGCTGCCCACCACCATCTCATGTTGACAGCACGTCTTCTGCTGCTTGCTGTATGCTAATATGTTCCATTGACCAGTGCTGGGCCTGGCAGCACATACACGGAGATTTTGTTTAATAGAATTTTCCATTAACATCTTTAGGGGTGTTCATGCAAATGTCTGCATATAGTGAACATGGGCAAACCAAAAAGTACAGAAAAGTAGGAAACCATTTTACTAGACATACTTAGGAATAAAGCAACCTACTGCATCATCTCTCTCTCTCTCTCTCTCTCTCTCTCTCTCTCTCTCTCTCTCTTCCCTCTCTCTCTGTCTGTCTCTCTCTCTCTCTCTCTCTCTCTGTCTCTCTCACCTCTCCTATTATCTGTGAAACTATGCTATGTAACCAAACATTTAATAAGGTTACAGTAACATAAACAGAAGCACTTATTTATAGTTGCTTTCTTATGTATTTGATGGCACAATCAAAAAAAAGGACACTTGTGATATAAAGAGAAGTTTCCTTTAAGCATCATTATCACTGTTCAACATTTGAAATGCTTATACTGAGATGAAGAGTCACAGTCTTATTCAGGGAAGAGACCTTTGTAATGACTTCTTTTTAAGAATTCTATGGAGGGTATACAGTACTTTGGAAAATACATGCAACTAGATCCCTGGTCTTCATGTGGCAAGCTGTGTATCAGCAGGTCTAAATTGGAGTATCAGGCTTTGATGACCTCATAGGTGCCATAGTGTCTGGTCAGGATGGAAGGCACTGGTCACACGAGCGTGGGCTTTCTACATGAAGTATTATGGACACTGGCTGTAGAACTTATGAGCCTATGGACTTGAGCACCTGTTCATGTCACACTCCATTGGAATTCTCAGCATTCAAGCAGCAGCTGGCATGGAGTTATTTCTGTAGTGAGGGTGATCTTTCCTGACACTGTATGCCCTTAAAGGTCAACAGGTGGGGTTTTTGAATAGGTAAGAAACTTTCAAGATTGAAAGCTGGCAAAGTCTCAGTGCAAGACAAACAAAATCACAGATTCCACTCTATGATATTACTGTATATACTTTCTAAGCTTAGGACTTGAACTATTAAGCTAATTTTGATACGTGCAGTTTTGTCCTGCTGCTTTTTCACTGACATAGGTCATTGGTTAAGCCTCATCAGTGCTACATACACTGAAAATTTATTTTCTTCATTTGCACATAGGAATGGATCAGTACAGGCAGATATTACAGTCTCTCTGATTTTCTGTGGCTGTCTGCCTCCTGCATGCCGTTCTGTCTTTCTGTTCATCTGTCCATCCATCCATTCATCCATAATTATCTATCTATCAATCTGTCTGTCTGTCTGTCTATCTACCTGTCTGTCTGTCTTTTGACCTATCTCTTTAGTATGATGATATTGTTAGAGAAAAAAAAATCCCTTAATCCTGGTCAGTTTAAAACTTATGACCTAAACTGAACCTGCTAGATAAAAAAGAAGAGTTAAGAGGCTTGACAAGCAAATTAAAGGAGAAGTGTCTTTATTAAATTGGTAAAAATAATCCATAAAACTTTAATTAGTGACTGTGGATTAATTTAACATTATAAAGTGGGTATGATAAATGAAGCCACATGATTGGCTAACAGGTACTGACTGGGACATGTTAGCACAGTAGCTACACCAAAGTATGAGCAAATCAATGCCCTCTCTGGCCAGAACTAACTTGCCAGCACTAACATGGCTGCCACCTTTACTCACTAAAAACATTCAACTAGGACCTAAAAAAAATCCTTAAATAAAAAACAAAAAACCAAAATAAATACCATTTCCCTGATCATCCCAATTTCCTTACACAAATAAATAAATGAAGTATGCTACATAATATTCATTACTAGTTTCCTTTGTGAGCATGACAAATCTTCCTTCCATCTTTTTCTGCTTACCACTGGAATCTCTTCTCTTTCCTTACCACAGATAAAACTACATATCTGACACCACATGAGGCCTTTGTTGTGTGTGTGAGTAAAGCAATAAGGCATGATGGGTAGTTGATGGTACTAGGTTTCCCCCATGGACAGGGGCATAGTGAGGCATGAGGTGAAGCCGAGTACCTTCAGCCCCATGATCATGGGGGAAACCTAGTACTACCAACATCCCTGCCATGCCTTATTGCTTATATAAAATGGGCCCATAAGCAACTTTTAAAAAACAAACGCTCTAAAAGGTTTCAAAGCCACAAACAATATAATAAAATGTTGCTAAATAATGTAAAATAGTCCCTCCACAGATGTTTTTCACCTGTCAGTCATCTGTCTTTCTTCACATTCAATGCATTGTGTGGTTGTTTATCATAGAATGGAAGAATTCAAAGCTCTGCCTTATTTCAGCAGTGGAATCCCCCACACACACACACACACAAAATGGTAATATGGAATACATGAATTCAAAATTCTTCAGTTTCACTGGCACACACACACACACTCTCAGACATGCACATACACACACACACCTCAGGTGGAGCCAGAACCTCAATTGTATATGTTGCCAGGTAAAGAGCAGGGAGTTATCTGGCAAACTGGTACAGATAAGAAGGGGATTTTTCATAGTCATCAATAAAATATCAGCATTGGAAACTCTGAATAGTACTTGATTTTTTTAAATGTGTGTATTTGTGTAAGAAGGAGCTCTTGGGTGAAAATAACATTAAATTATTTACGTACTTTCTTTTAATTTAATGGACTTTTATTTTTAGGGCCTAGTTAAAGTGATTTATATATGAGTAAAGGTTGTAGCCATGTTAATGATGGAAATTAGGAAGAGACTTATGAATTCTGTGAATTGCCCAGGTTGTCAGGAACTTGTTTTTAGCCATTGGTGGTGCTCTCTTATTGCTATGGTTAGAATCAAGTCTCAGCCAATCTGGACACAGAGATTTTCTCGACCATTTTATATTAGGTTGGGAGATTAACATGCTATAGTGGAACTGTTCAGAATTTTGAATTCCTATATTCTATGGGAAACAATTGATCTCTTGAATGTGTGGAAAGACAAAGAAAAATGAAACAGAGTGAGGAATGGAGGCAACAATATAACAAAGAGAGGAGAAGTGGAACAATATATTTAAATGGGCAGAAGGAAACCCAAAATTGCTTTAAAGGTCATGAAGGCTATAAGAGAACATGCATTTGAATCAGGGATGGGCAAAATTGTTCATGAGAAATGCCCTCCCCCAACGACCTGGCAGGTTCAATGGTTTTGAACACATTTCATTTTAAAATACCTGTATTGCTATAAAATACAAATTAAGTAACTTTTTTTACACCTAAATGTGTGTCACACAGGGTTTTTGTTATATATTAATGAGTTTGGCTATCACCACTACCCAACTACCAGAATATGGACAATTTACTGTCTCTAAACATAAAATAGAAGCATATTTCAATGAAATGTCTTTATCTTTTTAAAACACCTTTCTTTTTTCGGTGATTCTAAGCCAGCTATTTAAAAATCATTTTTAAGTGTACTATGACACTTCGGGTGTGCCAACATGGTGATACAAGTGCACTTCTCAGGGGAGCGTAAAGGCACTTGGCTGTGCCTCATGCCAAATAACGCACCTGAGATTTGCAATTATATCACCAAAATGCACAACATGTCATGTCTTTTTACTTACTTAATGAATGTTTGGGATACCAAATGTAATTTTATGGCCACTATAAACCTGATAATTATATAAAATCAATGCACCCTTTCCATTTCAAACAAAGACATTTGGCAGACTTTTTTTTTTTTGCTTTGTAAACAATGTTCACATAACATATTGCAGCAAGAAATGTAAAATGCAAATACCTGCTTTCTATAGCTGTGACTACCAGACCTTCATCATTAAAAAAGGACCAGTTATACTGTGTAAAGTTTTAGTGTTATTAATATAGGAAAAAAAGGCTTTTTTTATTATCCTGTACTTTTTTGACTTCAAATTGTGCCTTAGCTTTTTTTATGTATGCTTTGACCTTTTTTGAATAAGTCTTATAAGATTGATATGTCTCAGGTGATTTAGTTAGTCTATATTTTTATGTAGCCTGTGTTTTGGTTAATTAAATGTTTTATTGTGGTGTTCATCCAGGCTGATTTAACTCTTTTCCTATTAATGTTGTGCTTCGGAGAACTAGGTACATGTTTGAGAACCAAACTTTCCACTTTAGTTATCAATGAATCCCACATACCCTGAACATTTTTATTGTCAAAGTATCATGTACAAACATAAACTATTATTAAATAATTCATTTAGTTTTACCTTAGTGGTACTTAAGTTACTGGTTGCTGTGTTTGCTTCTTTTGTATTCAAATCTTTCAACCACACTGTATGTAGTATTTCCATTTCAAAGTAAAGACATTATTCATTGTCTAACTGCATAAAGGGCAGCAACAAAACATTAAAGAAAGTGCCACTAAGCTAATAACAAAATAGAAAATATTGTTTTGTAAGATTAGAAATGCTAAGCTGTCTGGCATGGCCAGGGTACCTAAAAGAGCAAGGGAGCATATATAACCAGGAAAAGGGGGGGGGGGATGCACAGGAAGTGCCACCAGCACTAGAAAGATCTTAATGAAAAATAGAGCATCCATTTTTTGCATCTGCCAGTACTTCTTCACAGAGGTTTTTTATTTCAATGAATAATGTAAACAAGCTTAAAAAACAATATTTAGTAAGAACTATTTTATGAAGTGAATTTCCACGGAATTTCTTTAGTTTTCTGAAACTGACACATATATCAGGTTTTCTTTTTTTTTCCAAATAACTGTAAATAGCAGAATTGGAAACATTATTTTTTAAATCAGCTTCTACATGAAAAACTGCATACAGGTTCAATGCAGTTCTCCATTAAAGATTTACAGTAGCTTACCCTGCACATTTACTGTAGTATTGTGTGTACAATTGCCATGTTAACTACTGTACATATTTGGAAAAGGTATGACAACTAGATTTCTGACAGTTTCTGAATTGACTTATAAACAATCAGAAGACAGTTGATAGAAAACCTGTATCAGTTCACAGGTGGCAAATTATATCAGAAGGACATGATTGATTTTTCAACATGGTGACACAATCTGTTGACTTTTGTTGTCCTATATCTGGATTTCAGTAAAACCTCCAACTCAGTGCCACATGGATGACTGGTGAAGAAGGTGGGTGACCCGGGGTTATTTATTTTTTATTTATTTAGTTTTTGTTGACCGGGTAAGTGCACTAGACAAATCCTGCCTATTTTCAGGCACAACCTGGGGGAAGGGGATAAAGATGAATGCCAACTGACCTTGAACCAGATGAAGCTGTTGGTGGTATTTTTTTTTTTTTTAGTGAAAGAGGGAAATTTGGCCAGGACCTGGGGGAAATTCCTGTACTCTTTTCGATAAGTGCCACGGGATCTTTAACATCCACCTGAATTACCACCAATCCAGGCTGATTTGGGAGGGAATCAAGATTTTGAAGTGGTTGCTGAGGACACAGAGGTTAGTTCTCAATGGTGAATTCTCAGGGCTAAAGAAAGTGACCAGTCAAGTCCTTTGAGGCCTGTCTTGAAGACATTTTTTTCAGTATGTACATTAGTGATATTTGGGTAGGGCTTCAGGGAAAAGTGAATGTATTTGCTGATGAAACCTAGCATTGTGTAATACTGCACTTTGTAAAAGGGGATTCAAAATTTGAAGAAGGATGCAGAGAGTCTAGAAAAGTGATCCGGCATTTGACAATTAAAGTTCAATGCAAAAAAACCCCAAAAAACTAAAAGTGGTACACATTGGGTGTGGAACTCCACATACAGTGTACTAGATCAATTGGGTAACAAGCATTTGTCAATGTCAAGTGTTGCTTGCTGTAATTAGCAGTGGAAGTGCAGGAGTTAGAAGCAGTATAGGAATGGCAGTGAAGTATTGAACTAATGCCAACTCCACCCCCACCCTGCAGAGATGGACAGGCATTGGGGTGTGCCTTTGGGTAGTCGCCCCATAACGGTCATGACATTTCACCTCACCCTACCCTGCAGACAAATACAAGTGTCAAGGTGTGCTTTGGAGTGTTCGGGCTTTACATTCACCTCATTCCATAAGGAAATATGCTGAAATGGGTGCAGTATAGGAGAATGGGGTGAACTCTAGGGCCAAAGGGTCCAAGGCGCACCTCAATGCCTGCCACTGGCTGCAGGGTGGGGTTGTAGTGGCATGAGCATTACTGTCAACAATCCCAAATCACACCTCTGATACCTGTCAGGCCCTACAGAGTAGGGCATTCTGGTCAAAACCCCTAACACCACGGGCATTTCTTGGTATTTTCACTCCAAATTTTCAACATGGACTTTTTGTGACCCCACCGCATGAACAGTGACACTGTCAGTTTGTTAGACGAAAGGTGATTTTGCACAGCAACTGTGCCACTTGGCACCACAGGTGCAAAAACACATTTTGAACAGGATGTGAAAAATGACACCTGTACTGTTCATGAAGAGGTGTAAAAATGGCAATGTTGAAAATTTGGAGTGAAAATATAAAAAAACAGGTGAAGTCACAAGTGTGCATTGAAGCTGCGCAATGCACACCCATAATGCAGATTTTCAGCATAGGCATTTTGGGACCTCCGCTCATGAACAGTGTCACTGTGATTTTCTTAATCTGTCCTGAACACTAATTTCCCACAGTGACTGCACTATTCTGTGCCAGAAGTGTGAAACACATTTTGGCCAGGGTGTGAAAAATGACAGCTGTACTGTTCATAAGGAGGTGTGGAAAATGACAATGTTGAAAATCTGGACTGAAAAGATTACGAATTTGTGAACTTACGAGGGTGTGTGGAAATTGCACAATGCACACTCTTAACGCAGTCATTTTATGGACGTTTGTCACCAAATTTTCAACATAGCTAGTTTAAGACCTCTGCTCATGAATAGTGTCACTGTAATTTTCTTAATCTGTCCTGAACATTAATTTCATACACTGACCACGCCACTGTGCACCACATGTGTGAAAACACATTTCAGGCAAGATGTGAAAAATGATAGCTGAACTGTTCATAAGGAGGTGTGGTAAAATGGTAATGTTGAAAATCTGGACGAAAATATTAGAAATGCTTGAAGTTATGAGAGTGCATAGGAACTGCGCAACGCACGCTCATAAAGCAGTCACTTTTGGAAATTTTTTCACCAAATTTTCAACAAAGAGTTTTTGGTGGCCTATCTCATGAACAGGGTCACTGTGATTTTCTTAATCTGTCCCAAACATTGATTTTGCACACTGACCGTGCTATTGTGTACTATAGGTGCAAAAAAAACACATTTCTGGGGAGATGTGAAAAAATGACAGCTGAACTGTTCATAAGGAGGTGTGGTAAATGGCAATGTTCAAAATCTGGAGTGAAAATATTAAAAATGCTCGAAGTTACGAGCGTGTGTAGTAACTGCGCAATGCATGCTCGTCAAACAGTCATTTTTGGGAATTTTTTTCACCAAATTTTCAACATAGGATTTTGGAGGATTACCTTATGAACTTTGACACTGTCATTTCATTAATCAGTCCCGAAAGGTGGTTCTGTGCAGTGACCATGAAATCACCTTTTGGGACCGAATAACAAAATGACAGTAACTGAGTTCATGATGTGGAGTCCCAAGATCCCCATGTTGAAAATTTGGTGAAAGAATTCCCAAAAATGGGTGAGATATACACCAAAGTTGAAAAAACCCTATTTATGCCATTATACAGTTTACTGGCATTTCTTCAGTTTGGGGTCGGCTTTAAAGAGTGCAGACGTGTTCCCCATCCACAGAAGATCATTGCGCCAGGCTCCGGAGGCAAGTTTGGGGTGAGGCAGGGGGTGTTGGGAGGTGGAGTATGCAGAGGGTGGGTGCAGGCTGGGGGAAGGGCAAGAGAATGAACGAGGGATCTTTTTTCTTCTAGGTTTTTTTTTAAAGACGATGGGGAACTTTTGACATGTTGGGGTGGGCTCTCAGCATGGCATCAGGAAGTTTAGTTGGAAGGGGGGCAGTGGAGCTGACAGGGGATTGGGCACCGCGTGGGCCAAGGAGACTTTTGCCACGCTGGAGCGGGCTCCCAGCGTGGCAGATGGAAGTTTGTTTGGGGGGGCAGTGGAGCCGATGGGGGATTGGGCACCCCCGTTGGCCATACTGTGTGTCCGGGTGGACGCATGAGCCGAGGGGGGGTTTGGGTACCACCCTCAGTAAACAACAAATCGGGGGAGGTGCATTATGCTGATGGGGATTGGGCTACCCCGTTGGCTTTTTTTTTTATTTATTGAAATGTTTCAACAGGAAGGCACACTGAACGGCGGGCAGTGGCTTTCCATTGGCTTCCTGGGGACTGTGAGAGGCCAATGGAGAAGCCATCGGCATGGGGACACCATGCAATCAGCTGTTTTGGTAGCTTGTAATGTACCAAAACAGCTGCTTGCATGGTGACATTGCTGAATTTCTTTACGCATTGTGGCATGCTCATTAACTGCTGACACAATGTGTTCTTGCACATGCATGCAAACAACTCAAAAATGGCACACTTCAGAGAAGAAAGGAACCTGGGGTAATAGTGAATAACAGTCCAAAACCCTTCTCTCAGTCTAGCAAAACATATTGAAGGCAACTAGAATGCTTTGTGTCACCATGCTGGGTTTCGCCAGTCATAGGAGAGAGAGGGGTGATTCTGCCACTGTACATGTTGTTGGTTAGACTGTATCTGAAGTATTGTGTACAGCTCAGGAACTCATCTTTCAAGAAGGACTGGGACAAACAAGAGACAATCCAGAGAAGGGAGACATTAATCATTCAAGGGTAGCTGGGCAAGACCGATGAGGAAAGACCTTAACCTATACTTTCTGTTAGCCAAAGGAGAGAAGAGCATATGATAAGATATGCACAAATACATTTGGGAATACAATAGGGTGGAATATACAGAACTGTTTAAAATGAAGAAGAGTTCAACTACTATGAGTCACAATGTCAGGTTGGCATGGGAAGTTTAGGAATAACATCAGGAAATATTATTTTCTTGGATTGAGTGGTAACCAAATGGAATAGCCTGCCTAGCAATGTGGTTAAAGAAAATAACATAATTCCAGTTAGTTACATAGTTATTTATTTACAGACCAAAATGGGCTTGCAAACCCTTTGAAACTGTCTGTCAGCTTCGCAAGGAACTAGTCCCTGCATGTCACAATGGTAATCCATAAATATGTCTGTCATTTGAAACTGTCTTGTGAATTACATTCAACCACTTCTCTTGGCAATATGTTCCATTGTGAGAACATTCTCTATATAAACCAGTACTGTCTTTTGTCTATTTTAAATAGTTCACTGTCATACAGTGGTTTTTGAGATCTGTTCCTTGTAATATTGTCTTGCTTTTAGTTTTAAATGTAGATTTTCTGCTAAGGTAATATCTTTGGTAACTCTGTAAGCTAGCATTTTATCTCCCCTTATCTGGTGTCTCTCCAGGGTAGACGGATTCAAGTCTCTCAGTCTCTTCTCATATGTGTCAGTTCCCCGGTTTCTGATCAAATGACCATCCTGTTGTACCTTCTCTGTACTTTTTCCAATTTCTTTATTTTGCCTTTAGTGTATGGGTTCAAAACTTGTGCTTCATATTCAAGGTGTGGTCTAACCAGTGATCTATACAGTGGCATTAAAACCTCTCTGTATTTACTCTTAATACTTTCAGTTATGCAGCCCACAATTTGATGTGCTTTAACTGTAGTGTTCATTTGGGTAGTCCACTTGAAGTCATTGCTTACTATTACCCTCAAATCTCTTTCGCTATTATTTAGTATCTTACCCATGAAGTGGTAAACTTGTTTGGGGTTTCTTTTGCCAAAATACATTACAGTGCACTTATCCAGGTTAAACTTCAGTCCAGAGACAGAGGACCATTGTTCTGAAATATGTAAGCTGTTTCTGCATGGTCTCACAGTCTTTTAAAGAATCTATTATGACACACATCTTTGTATCATCTGCAAATTCTGCAGACAGCCCAACTATATTTTCATTCACATCTGTGATATAGAGCTTAAGTAAGGTCAGTTTCAAGACTGAGCCCTGTGTTACCTCACTGGTTACAGGACACCAGTCAGAGACTTAATTTTAACCTTCTGTTTCCTGTTGTGTAACCAGTTACTAGTCCATCTTACATAAATATGTGGCATACAGAGTTTTTCATTTTGTCTATTAGTAGTAGATTGTGGGGCACTGTGTCAAAAGCTTTACATTGATCTAAATAAACTATGGGCCTGTTCTCAGAGCTCTCTGAATGGTGCAAAGGGGCTAGTGCCACAAGGAATGGAACAAGGTGCAGCTTGCACCTAAAGATGAGCTGGGAGCAGTTTTCAAATGCAGCCTGTGTCCTCCAAAGGGGGCTTGCATCATCCTTGTGGCACAAAATTGTCTGCAGCATGGTACTAGGAGCTTGCAGCAGACTCAGGCTACCATATCCCCGAATTTGAGATTATCAAAACCCTCCCAGAGGACAAATTTCTAAGTACTGTTAGACCAACCAGGCCTCGTCTAAGGGTACTTAGAAGTGTGTCCTCTGGGAGAGCTTAGAAACTTGCATCCCTGTCCTGATCCCCTTTTTAATAGAAGACTTCATGTCCTACTGGCCCAGTGGTATAAAGGGCTGAGGCACTGGACACCTTACATCTCACCATGCTAGAGACCCGTGTTCATGAATGAGCATGGAACACCAGGGGTCGACCAGGGAGGGGAGTAGGGTGAGGATCTAGCAGCCTCTGGCAGCTCTCCTCTCCTGGGTAGGGGAAGTTGCCTCTCCCAGCCTATGACCACCACCACATGGAGGTGTAATGGTGGTGCAGGCAGGGCACAGAGATGGACGCTAGGCCAGAGGTGGGTGGAGCAGATTTAGTCCAGGCCAAGGCATGCATGCATGCCTGCCTCCATGCTCATGCTGACCTTGTCTGTGGGCTCTGGGGAAAAGGGGAAGAAAATGTGGAAAAATCAGGGGCCACAGCTGGATGAAGCCTCCTGCATCAGCTCCAGTGGTTCCACCAGGCAGTAGAAGAGGTGCCTGAACGACCACGGAAGTTCAGTGTCCAATGGATTACACAAGCCACCACCCACCGTGGAAGATAAACACTGGATGGAAAAAAAAAAGAAAAAAGACTTCACATCCCTGGTGGTTAGCAACCTCCCCCTAGCCCCAATCCCCATTTTATTAAAAGAAATCATGTCCCTGGTGGTTTAGCGGACCCAAATATCCTTTGTATGTAAATTAATCATGTCACTGGTGGTCTAGTGGACCCCCAGCCCTGATTTCCCTGTGTATGAAAATGAATCATAACCCTTCATATCTGAAGATAAAAATGCAAGCCTAGATACAGTTGCATGTTTCCACCAAATGGAAGGATACATACTTGGAGAGCAATACAAATTTTGAAAAATCCTAGTTTCTCTGATATTCCTAGTACTTTTCTTGTAAACAATAAACATGTTCCCATCTCTTCCTCTGTCCCTTCTAAATTCCGTCCTAAGAAAACACTAACTATGGGGTTTATGTACGAAAGCACAGATTGCCTACGTGCCATGTATATGCTGTGTGTAGGCAGCCCTAAGTCTGAATGCAATGAACCAGTGATTCAGTGGACCCCTGGTGGTATTCACAGAAGGGGTATGTGCCCCTTGCACACACGATCCCCTAGCCGATCGCACAGTTATGTATGGCTGGTTCAGGGACATGTCTAAGAGTGTGCCAGCACTCTACGCCATTCACAAAGGCACAGAGTGCTGAGTGAAGGGGAGGCAGGATACAGAAGTGGAGACCCTGTCATATATGTTGCATTCCCCTCAGATTTCACCCACCAGCTGTAGTGGAAAGAAACACCCTCCCCTACCTTGCTGACTCAGTCTTCTCGGCAAACAGGTATGACTGGGAAAAGCCTTTTGGGCACTTGCCTATCTTTTTTAAATATTTCTGGTTCATGCTGTTCCTGAATTCCATGCAGAGCAAGAGATCCATCAGGGGACCAGGACTATCCAATTTGATGCCTGCCTGAGTCCACCTCTCCACCCCCATGCAAATGCATGTGAGGGCTGGGCCATGGACAGGTGCATGATGATGACTGGCTTTCGAGCATCCTGACCACCTCACGCCTGTCCACAGATGTGGAGCTACATAGGCTGGGTATGCATGAATCATGCCTACCTGGCAAACTTTTGTTGCATAGCCCCCAATGTTGGTGATCGATCTCATCAAAAAAGGGAGTACCCCATTTGCACTTTCTCCACTAAAAACTGGAGTTTAGAGTAGAAGGGAATTTTTCAAACTTAGTCCCAATAAATCCTCTCAGAGACTGTCACTGATAAATAGAAGGTTGCCATGGTTGTTCCCATGCATAAGGGTGGACCCAACACAACTGTTGAAAACTTTAGGCCTATTTCCATCCTCTGCCCACTGGCAAACATCCAAGAGCGTATACTCTATAACCATCTACAGGATTATCTGGACCACCACCACCTCCTCTCAAGGTTCCAGCATGGGTTGAGAAAAAAACACAGTATCCTCACTGCCTTGATGAAAGTTACATCTGACCTGTTCCATGCTATGAACCAGGGCTTTGCCACCAGTGCTGTCTTCATTGATTTGATGAAGGCTTTTGATTTGGTCAACCACAATCTCTTTCTAAGGGCAGCTACACTCACTTGGCCTTGATGTTAGTGCCTTAACTCAGCACAAAGATACCTTTGTGGCCACACTCAGATGGTCAAATGGTCCAGTTCTCTTTCAGATCTCAGACCAATAACCCACTGCATCCCTCAGGGGTCCATCCTGGGCCCATTATTATTTTCCCTATTTATTGAGTTACCAAATAACTGCGGAGGGGCCTCTGTGCACCTTTATGTGGATGATGCCATTGTTTACAGTTGTTCATCCGACATCGGGTGGCTCAACAGCATGCTGGCCTTGAACTTTTGAATTCTCGAGGGCTGGTTTCTAGATAACCAACTAGTCTTCAACACCAAAAAACACAAATGCATGCTGTTCTCCAGACCTTCCTCCTCACTGCATTCTCACCCCCTCTTGCGATACTCTCCCATAACAGTGATGCCCTTGAATCCATCCCATCCTTTAGATATCTAGGCATCACCTTAGATTCCTCACTTTCCCTGAACACTCATGTCATCCTCCTCACCAAAGCTCTAAACCAAAAGCTGGGTCTGCTCTACCACATACAATCCTTCCTCACATCAGTTCACACCACAAGAGCACGGTCGCCACTCTCCTGCCCCTCCTCACGTATGGCATCCTGCTACAACTTACAACCAACACAACCACCCTATCTCACCTGAAACAGGCCTATCATAGGGTGGGAAGGTTTGCCTTAGGGGTCAATGCCCGTCATCACCACTGCGATGTCCTCTCCTTCTTTGGGCTAGCTAACATATGAATCCAAGCTCCAGTAAGCCACGCTGATGCTAATGCACAAATTGGTCCACTGTTACACCCCTCCTTGCCTTACCAAACTTATTCAGCTCTGGCAACCACCATGTGCTCTTAGATCCAACTCCCTCCCTCTTCTCATACTGCCCAAACCTCATTTAGCAGTGGCCCAGAGATCATTTGCCTTCTTGGTGGTGTCTAGCTGGAACTCACTACCACACTCTACCTTATCCTACACCTCTGTTGCTAAGTTCCAATCCTCCCTGTTACAGCACCTCAATGCCCCATCACTTTGGTCCTACTTTCATTTAATCTTGGTCCGGCTTCCATAATGCTATGCATAAATTTTTACTGCCCACTGATCCTCATATGTATAAGAATTCTGGCTCCCTGACCCCTCCTGTTTATGTAAATATTTGATGGAAGTGTATCTGTAAATGGTGCATGTTGTAAATCTGTGAACAATGTAAATATAATCACTGTAACTGCCATGTCTTTGTAATCTGTAAATGTTCAATCTGTGACAGTTTCTGAAAACGATGAATTCTTGTAAATCAGTGAATGTTGTAAATACTTCCGCTGCTACTGCCATGTCACTGTCTATGTTCTGCACTTTCCGGGTTGCCACAGAAAAAGGGACTGTAATGTCTTAGTGGGCTCACCCAGTTACCAAAATTGAAAAAAATAAATAAATCTGTTGGATTTGACAATATCTCCTATAAATGATGTAAGGTCCAATCTTCTACAATTGCCTCGCCACTGGCATTTATATTTATTTATCAATTTACTGTATGGAACTTCCTGAGTCCTAAAAACTGACTCAGAATATATCTGTTTTTAAATATGGATCAAAATCTGATAAAGAAATCATTATCTAATTTCTCTTTTGCCAACCATTGCCAGAATTATAGGAAATACATTTCCCTGTAGTTTACTGCACATTAGGTTGATATACTCTTTCATGAAATGGGTAGGGAAAATCCTGTGTTTTTTTATTTATTTTTTTATTAATTTATTTAATGTCTCAGATTACAACAATCTTTGAGCTAGTAGCTCATTTACAAAGGTTCCATGTCCAGTACAAATGATGAGATATACACAGGTATTTAATTTATGCACAATCAGTTCCAGAGTTACACAATATGAGGGGCAGTACCATGTAGGCCAACGCAAAATCAATACAAGTGGCAGCCTGTTTGGCTCCATCAGTAGGACAGCCAGGAAATGGTAGCCAAATAAAGTCTTGTCAAAAGGAGAAGAGCAGGGTGATAGGGCATGGGGTGAAACTGGCCTTACCAATTAGATTTAGTCCCGGTGCACCAAGCATAGATAGGAAAAGGGGGGCTATTTGGGGGGGGTGCAAGAATGAGTGAGTAAAGAGTACAGTTATTATGGGGCAGAGGAGGGTGCACAGGGGTGGGCTTTGTTGTAGGCAGAGGTAAGGCAGGCTAATTGGTGCACTCACATTTACCCATCAGAATCAGATGCAAACGGAGCTCCCTTTTGAACTGCCCAATGTAAGTAAGTAAGTAAAATTTTATTTCTAGAAGGTGCCCTTCCATTGTTCAGAGTGCCTTTACAGTATGAATACAAACAATATAATACACATCTTAAAATACAGACCATAATCCCTTTAAAACAACATACAAATCAAAGGCTGCTACATTCCCAGAAATGCCTTTCCAAAAAGATATGTTTTTAAGGAGCTTTTAAATCCCTCTATGGTCAGACTCGCATGTATCTGATGAGGTAAAGCATTCCACAGGGTTCGGGGCCATAAAGGCAAAAGATCTTCCCCCAAATGTCTTCAAGTGTACCCAGGGAATCTCTAGCAATCCCTCATCAGAGGATCAGAGTGAGTTGGAGGGACAGCAGGGAAATAGGAGATCCTGCAGGTATTGGGGCCCTGGACAGTTGTGTGAGTAGTAGAAAGTCCACTGAGCCACAGAGGAGCTCTGTAGGTGAAGGAGCACTGGGCTAATGAGATATTTCTGAAAGGCACCTGGAGGGCATTTCTGGTGTTGCTCCTAGTGAGGTGTTGGCAGTGTGAACAGTGGAGGAACTTTTGTATATTGAGGGGGGGGGTAAATCCTAGGCATACTTTTTTACCAAGGAGGCATACTTGATACATAATCCTCCCCTAGAGTGTGAGCCAAATGAATTGAGCATAGAGGTTGCAGGTGTGTGTTAGTTTCCCAGCACTCACAACCAGTCTGCATGCTTTATTTCGTGCCACATTAACTCTTTGTAAAGTTGTTTCGCAGGCTATGCTGTACACTATTAGTCTATAGACTATAACAGACAGTACTGAATTGTTAACAGCGAGTCTTTTGGCCTCTTGTATCAGATAGTTCCTGTGCCCGTATAGGGTGCCTAGTCTGACATTTATTGTTTTAACCAGTTGGTCAATATGTGGGGTGAATGAAAGGGAGTTATCTAGTGTGACTCCAAGGTATTTAAAGGTGCACACTTGTTCAAGCCGTTCACCACTACTGTTCAGCATAACCATTTGTCTCACTTTGACCTTATTCTGGGGGTTGGAGAATACCATGAAATTTGTTTTTTTTGTAGTTTAGCAGTAGTTTATTCTTCTTAAACCACTCTTCTAGTTGTTGGAAGCTAAGTTGGAGCTCCTGATTCAGTGAGCTTATCCATTGGCTATGAGAGAAGATGGCGGAATCATCCGCATAGAGCAGAGTATTAGATGGGCATACGTCTGGGTGGGGGTGTTTATGAAAATGCTGAAGAGCAATGGTCCAAGAATGGACCCATGAGAAATACTGAGTGTGACATGTTTGCTAACTGACAGTATGCCAATTATCGTTACTTGGGTTATCTGGGTAAGGTAGCTTCTGAACCAGCTCACTGTCTCAGAGGATAGCCCAAGTGCATAATATTTTGTGATCAATAATTGGTGGTTAACTGTTTCAAATGCTTTTGTTAGGTCTATATAGATAGACCTGATGAGTTGGCCTTTGTCCAGTGCCTCATGAATGTACTGTAGTTAGTGTACTCTACCAATGCTATAGTAGTACTGTGGGCTTTTCTAAATCTGTGCTGTTGGGGACTCTGGCTATTGTACTTGTTAAGATGGTCTATAAGTTGGCATTCAAGAAATCATTATCTAACTTCTCTAATGCACTGCTAGCAACAAGTTCAGGTAACCATAGCCACATTTTAAAAATTAGATATTAATAAGTTAAATTGAACATTCATTTTTGAATCGCTGACATTTATTTTTTCTAGTAAACCTCTACCTACTGTACCTACTTGGCCAGCCTCATTCCTCCCAATTCAGTTATTTTGACATGTTTTTTAAACTGACTGTCAGAAAGGTGCTTCAAAATATTTATAATGTGGGATATTAAAATGAATACCTTTATCCAATTCATCTTCTCCTGCCTGCTCACCACTGCTACTGCTGTGGCCTGTTCACTTGTTTGCCAGTCAGTGCCACTTGCACTCCTGATATATACCATGCATGCTTGCTCCCTTGCTTATTTCATTTTTTATGAACTAGAAAATTTACATTTGTAACTCACTATCCAAGTAAAGGAAGAAACAAACTCACTTAACTGTCCAGGAAGAAACAATCTGTTGAACTCATGTTCGAGTTCTCGATTTACTATCCATGGCCAAGGGCCCTAATGCAGTTGCCCATTACACTCCCGGTTCACAGCACTATCCTGCATCTCAGCTCTTCCACTCCATCTTAAGGCAGTTAAAAAAAAAAAATCAGCATAAATGTGATGAATTGCGGAGGTGGTAGTCAGACTTGTGGGCAGGTTGAGGGTGGGTGTTTCTGGTTTCAGCTTCTCTGTCTCAAAAAAGAAAAATAAATTAAAACTGCAATTACTAATAAACTACTGTTACTATTGTAAGTAACATACGCCATAAGACAGTATTTTCTTTTTTGTTTTATCAGTACATTTCCTGGTGATGTCTGGGGCAGTGTGGGGGTGCACTATGAACTACTGAATACGATATAAAAACTACAGCTGTGTGAGCCTACTTAGGATAAAAGTCTTCAAGTAAAACGAAACATATCAAATCTTACAGGTGGAGGAACTATTTTATCTTCAAATACATAAAACAATTCACTTTTTTGTATTTACACCTCTTAATTGTAATTCTAACAGCACTATAAAATACAGAATCACATCTTATAAGTGCAATAAGATGCTCTGTGGCTGTGTATTACATACTTCTAATACACACCAAGGGCTAAGTGCATTCAGCCTGTGGCCTTGAGCCTTACTACTCCCATAGCTGTGTGTTAGAAGTGTCTAATGCACACTCCATCATGTCATATTGCTTACATAAATCCATGTTAATCAGAACTTTGTTCACTACATTGTACAGTACATAGATAATCCTAGGCCCACTGCTGTTCACCCTCTTCCTAAACTCCCTCCCTAAGGCTTGCAGCGGTCAGTTGCTCCTCTATGCCGATGATGCGGTTCTGTTCGGGAAACACGCCTACCCTACCGCCCTCCAGCAGACCCTACAAAGGCAATTCCGGGAACTAGAGACCTGGTTCTCTGAACACCGCCTAATTATCAACTATAAAAAAACTAAGTCCATGATTTTTGCCCACCGCCAAAGTCCTTATAGTCAGTCTGCTCTCCTCAGCAAGAAGCATATAGGTGCCACTCTGGAACAAGTTTCCGATTTCAAATATCTAGGTGTCACTTTAGACACCTCCTCTCTTACCAGAGGCATACCCAAATTCTTCCTCCTCTATCAGCTCTAGGGTAGGCCTCCTGTACCGGCTCAAGCACTGCTTACCCCCAAGGCTATGCAGCTCGAGTCACCTCCTCCATCCTCTCCCTGGTGGACTATGGGATCACTATATATGGCTCTGCTGAACCCACCTCCTGAATAGGATAAACATTGTCCTGAACAAAGCCTGCCGCCTAGTCACTGGTTGTGAGAGGCTAACCCACACCTGTGATCTTTATGCTTTATCTGGCTGGCTAAACTTCAACATCGATTACAGTTCCACACCTGCATCCTCACCAAAAAAAATACACCTTCACCTAGCCCCATCGGACTTTTCCCTTAATCAGTTCTGCACCTCACGGATGCAATACGAGACTCTCCATAGCTCCCCTTTCCTTGTACCTCAATGTAGAACCTCTCTAGGGCAAAGATCCTTCCGATACCGAGCGCCTCTCTGGCTCAATGCGTTACCTCACTCACTTGTACAGACCCACAGCATCTCTCAATTTAAAACAGGCCTCAAAGCTCACCTCCTTGAAAGAGCCATATGTGACTGCGGCTAACTCTGCTCACTCAGATGAACGCCCTCCCTCCCCCTACTCTTGACTCAGGGTCTCACAAGGCCCCACGTAACTCACCAAATCCCTGCCTGGGTAACCCAAGATTGCAGCCTAACTTCCTTATCAGTCATTAAGTTTGCCTGGAATACTCCTGTGATTTTGTTATGTATATTCTATCTGTTTCAAGTATGTTCTCTACTGTATCTGTCTTCCCTCCACCCTTTGTAACCGACGTGGAGCCTTTGCAAAAGAGTCTGTGACTCAAAGGTTTGTAATTCCGATTGTTTCCAATAAATTGTAAATTGTAACATAGATTCTGATGGGAGATGAAGGCTCATTAGTCTATCTAGTTTGCCCATTTTCTACTTATCTCCATACCTTACCTAACGTCGGAATACAACTAATGGGCCTGTTACCTTCTAGTGCCCCATTGCCCCCTCCCCAGAAGTCCATCATCTACCAATCAATTAGGCCTTTCCATACCCAGGTGCCAATCCCATCCATGTTTAAAACCAGTCATTGAGTTGACTCCTTTATTTAGTATGCTTTATTTGCTTTTGCCACCATTCCCGCTGCCTGGTCATGGACCCTTCTGCTCCCATGTCCCACATTAGCTGCAGCTCCCTGATACCCCCTAGCTTGCCCCCCCAGGGCGGGGTTGCAGCACCGGCCCATAGTGCTGCAAAAAATGGGATAGGTCAGGGAGTCGGCCCAGGAGCAATCAGAGCAGAGGGCTGGCATCATCAAGGTGGCCAGGCAGCAGCGGTTTTCTCTCTGATGTACAGGGGCTGAGACATGCAATGAGAGCCAGCATCCACCCTGCCTTCCGAATGTGCTGGTGGCAGCGTATGCAGTATACCCGGCCTCCGCTAGGTGTCCATACAACATCGAACACTCCACCACCCTTTCCCCTAGAGAGCAGTCCTTGGATGCTCAATCCTTCTCTCCCCGGCTGGCCCTCTGACATCCTGGGTCCATTCCCGAACCCAGGTCACCGGTGTTGCAGGTTGGCATCCTGCCCCTGCGACAGCAGGCCAGCCATTGAGTTGACTTCTACCAACAGCTTTGGTAGACTATTCCAGGCATCTATCACTCCCTTCCTAAAAAAGTATTTCCCAATATCCCCTTTTTAATTTCCCCCACCAACTTTCATCCATGTACCATGGTTACTGTATTTTCATTCCTCATGCATAGATCCCTGCTCTCTAACCTGGTAATATCCCTCAAGAACTTGTAGGGCTTAATCATGTCTCCCCTCTCCTTTCTTGCCCGAAAGAGTAGATGTACATGTTCTCCAGTCTCTTCTCATACATCCTCCCCTGATGCCCCTGTATCATTTTGGTAGCACTTTTTGGAGACTCTCCAAGTAGTTCCCGTCCTTCCTGAGGTGGGGACTCCAGAACTGGGCACAGTACTCTAGGTGCCATCTCTCCATGGCCCTGTAGAGTGGCAGTATCGCCTCCTTCTTTCTGCTGCTGAATGCACTACCTACACCCCACCCCTGCCTTCTGCTCACCCTGCAATATTCCTTGCTGCAGTGGACTAAGAAGGACTTAAGGTTGTCAGTGACAATGATCCCCTGATACATTTCTTCAGTAATCTCAACCAGCCTCTCCCCCATTCAATAGTCATTTGCAGGGTTTTTCTACTAATATGCATAACCTTACACTTTTGGGCTTTGAATTTAAGTTGGCCCACCTTAGGCCTGTTCTCCTGTTATTCTGTATCCCTTCACATCTCCCTTATTCTCTCCTCTATGCCCAGCATCCCACAGATTTTGGTGTTAGCAGCCAAGAGACAAACCGTACTCTGTATATCTCTACTTTGTCATACATGAAGATGTTGAACAATGCTGAACTGATCTCTGTGGCATCCCACTGGTAACTCCCTTGACTACCGAGAATTCCTCATTAACTATCACCCACTGCGTCCTGCCCTCTAACCAGTTTCTATCCATCTGACAAGTATATTCTGCACCCTCAGGCCCTCCATTTTTTTTAACCAGCCTTCTCTGTGGTGCAGAGTCAAAAGCCTGGCTTAAGCAAAAGTATAACACATCAACTGCTTTCCCTCTGTCCACTGGCCTTGAAATCAAATTAAAAACAGTAGATTAGGTTAATCTGTCTTGACCATTCTGCCATGAACCCAGGATCCCTCTTGCCACGTAGTCTGTTAGCCTCCAGGAACTCCATCAGGTACTTATTTATGATGGCTTCCATCAGTTTTCCTATGGAGGCCATTACTGTCCTGTAGTTCCCTGATCATCTCTGTCCCCACTCTTGTGGAGTGGTACCACATTAGCTATGTTCCAGTACACTGCCACAATGTCTATTTCTAGGGAGCTTTAAAAAGGATCCATCAGAAGGTACAACAACCGTAAGCTTCTGGTGGTGTGGTGGGAGATTTAGGAGGAACATGAGGAAATATATCTTCACAGAGCAGATGGAGGAAAAGTGGAACCACCTGCCAGTGGAGCTGGTCAATGTTAACTTAGTGGCAAGCTTTAAGTGAATGTAGGATAGGCACATAGTGCTGGTGAGGTTAATTGGGGAGGTGCTGGAGCAAATCGTGAAGAGGGTTAGCTCAAAAGAAACTGTGGTATGCTTGATCTGGAAGAGACCCAGCCAGTGCTGGACTGGTGAGGGCCTAAGTAGGAACTGGGCAGACTAAATGGATGAATTCTTATTTCTATCCTTAAAGATCTATGTATCTAAATGCAGTTCAATTACAGACTTTCCTCTGAGTGGATTAAACAAATGAATTCCAAAGTTAACAGAGTGAAAATGCAGTCCCCTACCAGTAAGCTAAAGGAGCACATAGCCATTCCTAGCCTGTAAAAAATCTGTGTTATGTGCACCAGTAATGTCCATTACAAAATGGTCTGTCAAGTGAGGCCAGTTAGGTAAAATGTGTGTCATCCCGAAAGTCAGATCCACAAACAAAGTTCATGAAGATCATTATTTCTCTTACACAGTGAAGGACATTTGTATTCACATTTTAATATTTTTTATCTTTTTTTATCACTAGAAGTAATCTGGACATTCAAGAAAGTCACTATGTTATAGCCCTTAAGAGTAATCCGTAATAAAAAGATCTGGCATCTTTCTATTGGTCTGTCTCTCTGTCTGTCCCTGTCTGTTTATCTATCACCTGCCACCTTCTATTTACCTACTGGGATTATTATTTTTTTATCATATTACAATTTTTCACCCCTGCAGCCACTGATCTGCCTTCATACTCCAGCCACCACTCCATATCCACCACCGACCCTGAAGTTGAATGCCCAGCTGACATATGCAACTATACCTTCGAGAGGGGCACCCCCTATTCCCCCGCGCCAGGCAAGGAACCAATACCAGCACGAGCTGTCCAGGCATCGTTAGCCAATGAAGTAGTGGCCATCAAGCTGCCGTGGTCTGTGCTGGCATTTTACATGTTCTGGTAGCCCCAGAAGTGCAAGCATGCAGTGATGTCATGGCACGTATGTGCCGATATCTGCCACACTCCATACTGCTGCTCTAACTCTAGCAGTGCCCCCAGTCATCACCAGGGGCCGCTGCAGAGCGGTGGCACCCTGGATCCCTCCCCTTGGATAGGAGAGCAGTCCTCCGGATGCTCAATCCTATCCCCCCCACCAACCCCTGATGGCCTGGGCTTGCGTCCAAACCCGAGTCGCCAGCGTGGCATGAGGTGTGGCGTCCAGCACCTCAACCCTCAGCGTCACTGGGCCGGCTATCTACTGGGATTATGGTTTAGACCATGTGAAATTTTTGCTCATACTATCTTGCTGGATAAGCTAAAGGCAACAGGGCTTTCTGCTTACTCAGTTGTGGGGTTCTGCTCCTACCTTGAGGGCAGGTCTCAAGCTGTCCATATTGGTGATGCCTTATTCCTTCCTCTCCTTATCTGCTGTAACACACCCCAAGGATCCATCCTTGGTCCTATTCTAGTCTCCATATTTCTGAACAACCTTACTCTGTCTGATCCTCTGCAACCATTCACGTGTATGCAGATGACATGGTCCTTTATGCCTCTGGAACCTCTGCCTCTGACCTCTTGGCCCAGCTCTAACTGGGCTTTATCAACATTCAGCACAGGTTCTGGGCTGATCAGCTATTCTTCAATGCCAAGAAAATGGTCTCCATCACATTTGGCACAAGGTAGAGACTAGCTAGGCTAACCCCTCCCCCCTTCTCCTTCCATACCCTTGATGGTGTTGCAATTGATGATGTTTCCTCCTTTAAATACCTTGTGGTCTGGCCGGATCATCACCTCAATTTCTCTGTTCATGTGGATGCCATCCACCAGAAGCTTCTCTCCACACGTGGTACAGTTTACATACTAAAATGGGTATCCCAACTTCCTGCCTGCAGAGAGATCATCTCAAAGATGATTCTCACTATCTGCCCACGACTGCCATCATGGGTAGATAATGAGCTCCTCCTTCTTTTGCATCTCAGACAGTGCACAGCTCAGTTTTTCAGTCATAACATCATAGTCTGTGATAACTGTGGCTAGTTCACCGTGGAATGAGGGTTCCTGACTCCCTAACTATTCCAGGATAGGCCAGACGAATCTGGAAGGAGCGGTAGGAAGCTAACTTGGGGACCAAGATGCTAAAGGTTTATTTACAAGGGACAAGAAGAATACAAAATAACTGTTTTCGACAACACTACAGAATAATGGAATAAACAAAACAACAATTCGATCAGGACCAACAATTGGTCAAACTAAGAACAGGGGGTTAAACCCTTTTTGTCCAAGTCCTGCATGCTTGTGGCCAAGATGATGAACCAATGGATGAACCAAGCTTAGGCTTTTCTTTATTATTCTTTTTTTTATATATGCACTTTATGCTGCTGTTGTCTCTGGCTGCCACCTTCCCACCGACCCTCTCAGCCCCATCACCCCAGAATCACTGGGACTTATCTTCCTGGCCTGTCCGGGATCTGCAAAGGGTCGGGCCATCATCCTGCAGCTGTTGGGATTTTTCCACCATTTTTCTCCTGTTTATCCTGCTGAGGTGCACACGCCCAACATGCATGCCTGGAGGCACGCACACATCTGTGGAAGTCCTGCAGCACCCTCCCTTCCATTAGCATCCTCAGACCCACACTACCCTCTGGCCTTCACCTGAAGGCAGTCGTTTGGCGGGAGCACCAGTCCTTCCTCTCCATGAGAGAAAAGCTGTACTCCAGACACACAATCCTCTCCCTCCCCTGCCGACCCTCAGTGGCCCAAACTTATTCCCAAACATGGGTCACCAGCATGGCGCAAGGTGTGGCATCTACCGCCTCAACCCTCAGCACTACCGGTCTGGCCAAGCTTGGGCTTTTCTATGTGTCAGCCGATCAGCAGGTGGGCGTTGACTCCATAAAGTGCTTTATAAACAGGCCATAACAGGGCATCCCCCGGATGAACAGAACACAATGAGGAACACTGCTAGCTGGACAATGAATAACTTGGTGATCTTCTGCGGCTCCAGACAAGAAGCTGAAAACTTCTGGTTAGCAGGTGATTTTCTGGATGATCTGCAGCAATGACCAATAGTAGATCCCTAACACCCAGACCACCTTACAACTATAAGACTGCTGGTGATGCAACCCTCAGGCAGCCTTTGCGGAGTGACACAAGAACATGTGCACTTAGGGACAGCTGGCAAAATAAGAAAAAGGGTATGCACAACATTAACTGTGGTCCCTCACACTTGAGCCAGGGTGCCTCCTAAGCTAACTCACTACTGGATACCTGACTAGTGGCTGTCTACATTTATCATTGTGGTACTGATGCTAGAACATTATGGTGGAACTTTGAGACAGGTTGAAGTCACTGGAAACAGTTCTGCTGCAGATGGAGGATGGGCCGGGGACCTCCCTGGGTCAGCATCAGACTCTGAAGAATCTGGTCTTGGCAGCAAAGGGGATGCTGGCCATCATGTACATGAAGAATGCAGTCCAATAACACAGGCTAGGTGGCAAGCAAACAGTATAAATTTTGGCATAGTTCAGATTCAGAGCAAACAGTTCAGCCTTAAGGGGGCGCCAGGTAGGCTACTACACAGTTTAGTTCTGGTGAGGCTCACGTAGGGCTGCCAACATTGGATTTCAAAAATAAGGGACAGATCCCCCCACCCCTTGCCCTGCTCCTTGCCCTGCCCTTTGCCCCCCCTTACCCCACCAGCCAGGCAGCCACTTCCAAGGCTGACGTTGCTTGTTTTCCACCACCTCTCACTACACTGTCACTATTTGTACAAAAACTGCAGTTATTAATCTTTTCATTTCAGCTATGCTGTGCAGGCAGGGCTGTGAAAAGCTTAAAGGGAAAGGGGAGGACATTGTTTAACCAGGAAAGTCACATTAAGCCACTAGTCCATACCAAAGGTACCAAAACCAACTGGCTGCTGCAGCACTCTGCACAGTGCAGTCACTTTTCTAGTCTAGTCTGCACTCAGCAGAAGGAAGTAGTTAGGTGACACTTGCTTGCTCAGACAGGCTGGTTGTTGTGGGTCACAGTCTGACTCAGTCCCAGAATTTCAGCCACCTTCCCCACACCCAGACCGGACCATGAAGAGCAAGTTGAGCAACTCCTACAGACTGCATTCACTATAATCTAGTCTGCACTCAGCTCAGCAGTCTCAGCACAAGAGAGGAAGACACTTGCAGACAGGCTGGTGATTGCGTGGGTGAGCGGCACTCACGTGAGGCCGGGTATAGTACAGACAGTGCAGTGCAGTTCAGGGATTTCAGGTTCAGCCCCCCCCCACCCTGAGCTCAGGCTGGCTGCTACACCCAAAACTGCAACAAAGCGGCAAGTACTTACTTGAAAGTTGGGACGGGGTCATGTAGTGCCAGTATCTGCTGCTGCTGCTGTCTGCTCTGCTGCCTGAGTTTCCTCAGCTGCTCTGATTGTGATCAGCCTCCTCAAGACGTCCACACTCCCCAACTCCCCACACAGCCAGCTCTGGACTCTCTGGCCCTGCAACCCTGGTGTGGCCTGCCTGCGGTCTGCTGCACAAGTTCAACTGATGACTAGTCTCCTCTCCTCCCCTCCCCTACTCTCTAGAGACTCACACCACTGGAATCATTGAGGGACGTCCACCACTGGTCCACCACACAAGTTCGCCGGATGGCACAACATGCAGCCACTCCACTCCCCGCTGCTTGTGCTCACTCACTCTGCTGTCAGCACAGCCATGACTTCACTGTATTCAGCTCAACATGCAGCTCCAGCAGCTAAGCCAATGCAGGGCAGGTGGACAGCACTTTTCTCCCACTCTCATTGAGACTTTGAGGATGTGACAGTCATGTGATGATGTGACGTCTGGACTCTATCTGCACGGCAACCGGGATGCTGCGCATGTGTAGAACCTCCACCTGTGCTCCACTAGTGACAGCCGCCCAGCACCCACAGAGCAGAACAGTGCCAGCAGAGAGACCAGTGAGGTTTTATTTTCCAGATGGGGGCACCAGAAATATAGGATAATACATGTCCCATATGAATTTAAAACAGACATGGGAAAATCATGCAGAATAAGGGACATCCCTCAGGGACACATTTATGTGACCCCATGGGCAGCTTTGTGCCATAGGGCCATTTTTATTCCCTTCCCAGAGGTGCAACCCCTTTAAGGATCCTTTGTGTCAGGCTGCCTTTGTGGAGCCCAACCCCTTTATTAATATGAATAGCCACCCTATGCTTGGGTTTATGGGGCTCCCTGACCTAGTCCCACCTCCCTCATGAATACTAATGGAAGATTTGGTTGCTGACCCAACCCTTTCCCCTTCATTCCTCTATGGCCAGGTCCCACCTTGAATATGCATATTAATAAGGACCTACTGCCACAGCTCACTTTCCTTATTTGTAATTATGCAGACCTTCACTCCCTGGTACTGCCCCTTGGCACAAAATGGCACTAAAGCAGAGAAAAGGGGCTGTCAGCCCACTGTGTCACTTGTCTGCTCCTTTTTCTTGATTAGGGGCTGTTAGATTACCCCCCTCTGTCCTTGTTTCTCTGGGGCTTCTAAAATGCAGTGCCCCTCTCTTAATGCATCAGATAAAGCAAATTAAATGTGTAGGCTCTGACCCTTCTGGGGCATTTCTTTCCTCTTTTGGGGCACTTAACCCACGGACCCTGGACTTCCTCTTTCATCTAGGGCTGTCAGCCCACTCTGAGTGCCCACCATGGCTCCTCTTTGCTGATTTGGACTCCGACTCCTTTAGTGTTCCCATTTCTTTTCTTCCCCCTCCCTACTCCCCAGTGCCCACTCACTACCATGGCCTGGGACTTCAGTGCTGCTAGGGGGCGGCAGTAAACCTGGCCAAGGAGCTGCGGTCCCACCCAGCTCTTCTTTTCAACTGCTGCAGCCACTGAGGTGGAACTACAAGGTTTGGGGCACATTTTCTACCCAGAATAATTTTCTTCTGCATCTCCTTGATCCTCCGGTGCTTGCATCCCTCCCTCACTGATCGGGGGCTTCACATAGGGAGGAAAGGTTGTGTCAGGGAGGTGGACTCCACCCAATTGGCCCTGCTACTGCTGCCACTATGGCCGGACCAAAGCTGGAGGCAACCGACACTGGGGGAGCCACAGACAATGCAGGTATTTTTCTTTTTCTTTGTCCATACTCCCCACATCCTCCATCCTCCCTACTATGCTGCCAACTGCCTCTTTTGCCACTCCCCCACCCTTTTATAGGGCAGGGGAGGTCCTGGCTTCTGGCTAGGAGACTCGGTGCTTTAAGCCCCACAGGGATGATCTCCTGTCCACAACCCCTCTTTCTCAGTGCCAAATGGCACAAAATCAGGACAAAGGGACCAGAAGGGGTTGGTGGGACTACGGGGGGGGGGTGTGTCCATTGGAGCTATACAAAAAAACTTTAACTTTTTTTTCTGATCTGGGGATAGAGTCCCTGTTTTTCTTCTAGTGCTCCTTATTTTGGGGTACTACATGTATTCATAGAAGCTAGCTCTACCTCCTGAGAAAATCTCAGACAAGGCGATATGTCGGGGTATCTATCCTGGCATCTCCATGTGGCAATTTATTATTTATTTATTTATTTGAATTTTGGTAACCAGGTGGGCCCACTGAGGCAATACAGTCCCTTTTTCAGGGGTGACCCGGGGATCAAACAGACATTTATTACATATGTACATCCAATAATGATTACATGCAAGTACAGAGCTAGAGTACAGTGCTTACAGAATGGAGAAGAGCAGGGCTAACAAGGAAATCTTCAACATACAGTGTACAGAGAACACCAATCAAGCAAACAGTACAACAGTAGTTCAAAATAGATAAGGTGTTGAATGTTAAACTCACAAGGCAGTGATGGATACAGCAATGCAGTATCACTTTTATGCTTTGCTATGCCCAAAGAGGTGAGGCACAAGTGGTACAGGTGCTGTCATCTGAAGCAAGTACAGTGTGAGGACGTCGAGAGGTGGAGCAAGAGGGAGTGTTGGGATACAGAGTGGGAAGTACTGGATTAAATTGCACGCAGTAAAGAGTTCCAAAAAGACAAAGCAGAGAAGGCAAATGATCTCCTGCCTACTGATAACCAAGGTGTAGGAGTTACAAGAAGGGGAAGGGAGGAGGACCTAAGCATATGATAGGACTGTCTGAGCTGGATGATGTCTGTAAGACTGGGGAGGGTGTAGAGATGAACCAACTCATATACAAAGCCAATGATTATTAGTTGGAGTTTTTTCTCATAAGAAGGCCATCCCAAGGATGAAAGTACATCACAGTGGTGGTGACGTGCATTAACCCCTAATGCAAACCTTCCAACTTGGTGATAAAGTTGTCTAAGGCATGTGAGGATGGTTGCATTGGTGGAGAGACATAGCAGAGTGATATTGGTGAGTGGGGGAGAAGGGTGGAAGTTGCAGTTTTGTGGCAAGAGACTGAGGAGAGGAACAGGTGAAGGCAGTAAAGCAGTCCCAGTTTCTGATTAAAAGTCTTCATAAGGAGAGCTTCCTGAGTATCAAAGGAGAGGGACATATCAAGGATGACACCCAGGTATTTAAAGGATTGCATGGATTCAATGGTATCAACAAAGTGGGAGGAGATAGTGAGAACTGGGTGAGGTTGAAGAGTGGAAGTAGGGTTGAAGAACACCATACTTTTTTTTGGTGTTGAGAACTAGTTTGTTGTCCAAAAACCAGTCCTCATGTGTTTGGAAATCAGAAGCTAGTGTCCTATTTAGCCAGCAGATGTCCAGAGAGGAGAGGTAGATGATGCGTACAGTTGGACAGAGGCTCCGCCAGAGTTGTTAGGTAAATCGTTAATGACAAGAGAAAATAACAATGGTCCCAAGATGGATCCTTGGGGTTCTCCATGGGTAACGGATGTTAAGTCCAGGAGTGCACCTGACCACTTAACCCCTTGAGAGTAGCCTGTTAGGTAACTGTGAAACCAGTTCAGTGTGCTGTGGTCAAGGCCCAGGGAGTGCAACTTCCAAAACAGGAGGTTATGGTTAACCAGGTTAAATGCCTTTGTTAAGCCCATGGAGACCGCTGTCATGACTAGGCCTCAGTCCACTGCATCAAAGAGGTCGACAGACACTTTTATGAAGCCAGTGAGGGTGCTGTGACTCTTTTGGAACCCATGCTGGAAAACAGAGGAGGTGGTGTGAATCCAGGAATTCCTGGAGATGGTTGTAAAGGATCACTATTGGATTTTAGCAAGAGGGCAGAGGATAGATATTGGCCTGTAGTTGTCAATTACTGAGGTGGTTCCACCCTTATGGATGGGGACAATCACGGCAATTTTTCACCTATCTGGGACCATACCAGATAGGAAGGACCTGTTGATTAGATCAGAATAAAACTTGTTTATTTTTCATTCTTGCAATGAGTTGTGTGGGCTGCTTTTTTCTTTTTGTAATCTGTGTGTTTAAGCAGCAGCGCCTTACGGGGTGGTTGTGTGAACTCCTTCTGCTGTACCCAAGGGAATCCACCACAGATGCTGGAGCTGCTCTCTGGATCCCCTGGAAGGAAGGCAGGATGTAAGTGCCAGTGATGGAAGGAAAAGACAGACAAACATCCATGCACATATGCAAAGCACCAGTGATCAGGGATAAACAGAATGAAACAAGTGGCAATGTGCTGGCACAGTTGGATTGATCATGTCTTTATTAACAAGCTTGAAATACATAGTAGATATGTTACTACGTCCTGCAAAAAGTGCATCAGTGATCCTGTGCAGTAACAGTAATACCAACAACAGCTTACTGAGTTAAATTACTTTCTTCCATCTTAACCATCTAAAAAGTAGCTGGTACACCTCTGAGTAGAAGGGGACCAGCCATATTGCAAATGGAATTCAAAAGAAATGGACTTCTTTAAATTGTTAATCCAGTTGTATAACAGGTGTAGAGAGACATGTTGCAGAATAAAACTGAAAATGTTGGACCTGCTTTACAAGGTGTCATGATATCTTTCATTTTGGGGCTTCAGTATGCCACAACTGATATCTAGCAAAGTTGGGTACATCACAATGGAATACTGAAACAAGCATTTGTCAATGCCGAATGTTGCTTGCTTGTATGTGCTGTGTAGGTATTTGGAAGTCAGTGGAGTGCAAATATTGAAAATTTGCAAACTTACAAGCATGCGTAGGAACTGCGCAATGCACGCTCATAAAACAGTAATTTTTAGGAAGTTTGTCACCAAATTTTCAATATAGCCATTTTAAGACCTCTGCTCATGAACAGTGTCACTGTGATTTTCTTAATGTGTCCTATATAGTGATTTTGCACACCGACTGCGCCATTGTGCGCCACATGGGCGGAAACACATTTTGGGCAAGATGTGAAAAATGACAGCTGTACTGCTCATAAGGAGGTGTGGTAAAATGACAATGTTGAAAATCTGGAGAGAAAATATTGAAAATTCGCGAACTTACGAGTGTGCGTAGGAAGTGCGCAATGCAGGCTTGTAAAACAGTCATTTTTAGGAATTTTTCCACCAAATTTTCAATATAGGCTTTTTGAGAGCCCACCTTATGAACACTGGCAGGGTTGTTTCATTAATCAGTGCCTAAAGGTGATTTCATGCAGTGACTGCGAAATCACCCTTCAGGCCCGATTAATGCCATGACAGTGAGAGCATTCATGAGAAGGTGTCCCAAAAATCCCATGTTGAAAATTTGGTGCAAAAATTCCAAAAAATGCCTGAGATATGAAGCAAAGTTGAAAAAACCCTATTTATTACATTATACAGCTTACCGGCATTTCCTCAGTTCGTGGTCGGCTTTGAAGAGTGCAGACATGTTCCCGGTTCACCAAGATCGCCGCCCAGAGTCCGGAGGTAAGCATGGGGTGAGGGGGGTGGGGAGGCAGGGTGCGCAGTGGTGGCACGGGTGGGGGGCAGAGACAGCAAGGCACTGTTTTTGTGTTTCAGGGTTTTTTTAAAAGGACGATGATGCAGGACGTTTGCCATGCTGGGGTGGGCTCCCAGTGTGGCACAAGGATAGCTGTTTGGGGGGGCATGGAGCTGACGGGGGATTGGGCACCCCATCAGCTATATGATGTGTAGCCATGCTGGGGTGGGCACCCAGCGTGTCATGTGGAACTCTATTTGGGTGGTGCAGCACAGCTGCCGGGGGATTGGGCACCTCCGTCAGCTATACAGTGTGTGCATGGGGGGGGGCCAGCACACAGTATGTGTGCGTGTGTGTGTGTGTAAGGGGAGTGTGCATGAGCAGGTGATATCTTATCTCTGCTCACTGAAGCGTAGCTCCCTTTCAACTGTACTCCACTGCATTTTCAACTGCTGTCATAGACAACTCCAGCAACCATTGGAGAACTGCGGCTGCACCTGCAAACACACTGACTGAACTGGAAGAGGGCTGCCACACCTCCGAAAACTCAGATGATGGCACTGTGTTTCTTGCACATGCGTGCAAGCAACATAAAAATCAGAGAGCAGCTTTCACAATGCTAATCACATCACAGTAGCCATGTGCAGCACTGAAGCCAGCAGTGGAAATCAAAGAGAAACAGTTAAATCTTTGTAGAAACAAGATTTAAAAGCTGTAACAAGTCTAATGTTCGGTAACTTGGATATGTAATTGGTTGTCTCAGATTATGCAATTTATTGTATCATCACTTGTGAAGGGGCAGGATTAGTATTGTATCTCACTGGTGGTCCCGCTACTCATGAGTTAGCATTCTAAAACCTTATGCATGAATATAAATTGTAGAGTGAATCAGTGTCAGGGGCTCAGTAAATAACATGATCACTTCTACGGTCAGATTAGAAAGTGTGGGTTCTATCCCCACACCCAGTAATTAGTGCATGTATGCCATCAGAGCAGCAAAACCTCTACATCAATGGCAATATGGGTGCCACAACCCAATCAACAGTCATTCCATCAATTGGGATTTTGCAGTGCCCACTGTCTTGCCACCCCAGTGGTGTTGCACTGTTTCCCTCCTACACCTCTGACCTGGAAGTGATTATTTTGGGGGGCATAAGGGGGGGCTATGCCCCCTCTGGTGGTGGCCAGGATGTGTCGCAGTGTTTTGTAGTGATTGCTGTAGGGTGGCACTATTGCCTGGTGACATGGTCGCTGTCGGCAATTTGTTGTTGATGTAATGCTGGTCAACAATATTGTTGTAGAACTGACATGGTGAAACCCTTGGGGTAATACACATAACTGACACTATAGTGCAGTATGAGGGGGGGTGCTGCACTGGTGAAGTGCTGTCCTGTGGATGAGACATTTTCCTAGGTCCCTTCTGTTCATCTCTGGTCATTATCCAGGTGAAGTAAAAGGTCCAATGGCATTTATCAAAGAGCAGGTGGAGTTTTCCCAGTGTCACGTCCAATATTCCCCTTTTCAATAAAACTGATCCACGCAACTTATCCCCAGACCAACCTGGAAACAAGCTATAATTGCTTACTGTGCCTTTACTGGTCAAATATTAATAAATAAATAAATATTATGAGTCCGCATATTGCAAGTTCCTTATTTCTGTATTTGTCTGGAGTATAACTTTCATAAACACTTTTTGGACTTAAGGCCCAGATATTCAGAAATGTGCCAAAGCCCAGTGCAAGTCTGGTGCAGCGCAAATCCGATGCACCATGGCACAACAGGAGCCATATTCAGAGGTTGCACAGGCCCAACTACGCCAGCGCAACCTGGCTAAATATGGCAGAGTTGTTCCATGGTGCAAACAGAGTTGTGCCATGGCACAAACAGAGATGTGCCAAGGTGCAAAAAGAGATGCTCCAGTGCAACTGTGGGAGCAGAGAAGCACAGCAACAGAGGGGGAGCATGGCACAGACAATAGACCCAGGGACAGTGCCATGGAAGCACAGTGACAGACCATAGGACGCCTCCACCAGCAGTGCACACACAGGCACCCAGACACTCAACCCCAGAACACAACAGTGGCACAGATAGCAGGTGACAGGAGATGTCAACAGCCAATGGAGGGCCACCAAGGGAGCCCCCCTGCAGGCCATCGGCTGTGCCTCCCTCCCAGACCATAGCAGGCCACACCCAAGACCATGCAGCCAAGCACACGCATGCCACACAGGCACACAGGAAGCCCACACAGTAGACACTGAATGTCCCAGGTGGCAGATAGCATGGCAGACCACATGGGACAGGCCACACAACGCTAAGCAGAGGCCCCAATACAGTGTGCGGACAGTACCTGACCAATGACTATGGCTGAGTGTCACCACCACACCCACCCACCACACAGCACTAACAGCTGGCCCATGGGCACCCCAAGGCACAGCCACAGACCCAGGGGATGGACACCACCACAGTGGGACACACCACAGGTCACAGCAGTGAACCACAGAAACACAATATATGCCCCTTCACATGCACACCACACGGATGGATACTGGGCCACTGCAGCATGGCTCCTCATTCCACCTGTAAAGCAGACGTAGACACAGGCAGGTAAGTCAGAAAAATATATTTCATAACAAACTATGTACAAGAACCAGGGGCCGGGAAAGGGTAGGTATAGTGAGGGAAGGGGACAGGGAACAGGGACTGTACAGTGGGAGGGGGGACTGTAGGGGAAGGTACATCAGGGGAAATGGGGCAACAGGGGAAAACTAACGGCGGCCCTGTCTGGCTGCCATGGCATTCAGACACTGCCTCCACTCAGCCACCAGCATCCTGTGGATCTGAACCACCGCTTCCAGTGTTGTTGAGGCCACAAGGAGTGTCTGGCACAGCAGTTGGGAGATCATCGACCTTGGCGGTCTTCGCCACCGGACACCTAGAACAAGGGACAGGACAGGTGATCAGTGCAATGTCCCAAGAAACCATGGCCTCCCACAGTGCACACGGGGCATCGGAAACACACATCCCTGCAGGGCCCATAACGGCCATCTGCAGGGGGCTAGGCCAGTGGCAGCCAGCAACTCAGCCAACTATGACATTGCAAAGAGGTGGTCTCTGCTGCACAATGGCCATCTGACTGTGCAATGACAGTCACATGGCACAGTTAACCAGCAGCACCACAGCAACAACAGTGGCAGCCGGGCGCACGCCCACCCCACCAACAGCTGGCACACAAGTCCAATGGATGCACCACAGTGGCATGCTCTACACATAGTGTGACACACACAGCTGCCATGGCACATTGTGCAGGTGGCCATGTGTGCACCCGCCCCCCTGCCACCCCCCATGTACAGTGCAAAGGACCATGACAGTGCCCACCTGCCTGCTGTGGCCCTGCTGGTGCCAATTCTTCTCCATCACTGCCCGCTGCGCTGCTGCAGCCTGGGCCCTCTGCCAATCTTCTGGTCCGGGGAATGGAAAGAAGACAGGTGCACATTAGGAACTGACCACAGCAGCTGTCCTCCACCCCCACCATTGTGCACAGAGTGTGCCCCTGCCTGACACCACCCGCACTCCTACATGGCTGCATCACAATGCAAGTGGAAGCTTGCAATGCCACTCCACGATGCACATGACAACAGTGTACCCCTCTGCAGGGCATGCCAGGTGGTCAAGCCAACACCACAGTACAGCACCAGGGCAGACATGCAACATGGGATGACTTACCTGGCTGTGACACAGCTCCATGCCTGGCATGTGCCTGCAGCCTCCTAAGCCTGTCTGAGTCCAGTTGCACCAGGTCATCATAGCGGTGCCTGCACTGCTCCTCAGTCCTGGCCACCCCGGTCCTCTGCTCCAGCCTGGCAGCAATCCCCTGCCATACAGTGCCCCTAGCCTGCTGCACGGGCACCTGCCAAAAGATATGGGGGGGGCGTGGGGCTCAACACAGGCCATGAGGTTCACCAGCTCAACTTGTGTCCAACTGGGGGCATGTCTGACATGTCCTTGCACCATGTTTGTGAATGTGATATCAGCAGCGAAAATGGCAGGAGGAGGTGCACATGTCATGACGTGTGACTGATGTACGATGCATGGGTGCATGCGCAGTGTCCACCCATTGTGCAGTGCCAGAGATGTGCGGAATGGGCATGGATACATAGGGTCACAGGGTCAGAGGTCTGACCCATGGATTGGAGGTCTGACCCAGGGGTCAGGGGTCTCCCACCATTGCGTAAGTGCGCAATAGGGCATAGCACCCCATGCATGACTACAGGCATAGCTGGCCATGCACAACATGTGCAATGCCACTTCATCACACTGTCCACACATGGTGTGCAATCTACACCATGATACTGCAATGTGCATGCACACTGCAGGCCTGCGCACCACGAATGTATGGACATTGTGCCACGGTGACTAGCTCCAACGCAATCCCATTGTGCATGGTGCAATATCGCGATATTCAAACACAACATGCAAATGAGATCATTAGGTAATGCATGGCACAGTGTGTGCATTAGCATGTCATTACTGTTCTGCCCTACCTCATTTGCATGCGTTGCACATTATAAGTGCCACAGAACAGCACAGGCCATGGACCGGTATTGCAATCTTGATAGGTAAGTTGTGCATGCTGCTGCAGCTCACTGGGAACAGACAGCACTGCAGGGCAGGATGGACAAGGGAGATGCTGCCACTGACATACTGTTCTGTCCATGTCCACAGGCAGCAACATATCGACACATGAGGAGGATAAGGAGTGGGGGCCTGCATGGAAGCGCAGTCCCAACTTCACAAAGGTCAAGACTGATACCCTGTTGAGGCCTACCTGGACAGGGAGCCCCTGTTGAGTGGTGTCACGGGCACACCACAGGCCAGGGCAGGTGCATGGGAGTAGGTGGCAACCTACATGAATCAGCACAGCAGCCACCAGCGATCGGCACAGGTGTGCCTTAAGAAGGTGGGAACAGACAAGCGGTGGATAAAGGGGAAGGTGGCAGCCATCTGGGTGTCCCGTACTGCCACTGGAGGAGGTCCTACAGAGGCACCCACACTAACGCCGCAGGAGGAGTTGGTGGCAGCCACCATGTGCCGCACCACGGTGGAGGATGTGCCTGGAGGAGGGTTCTAGATGGGTGGCAGACCATCACTGCATGGTATGTATGTCTGACATACACAGCTGGTGGCACAGAGGGTACATACACGGACATGCTGGCATGCATGTGGCAGGACACATGCAGTGGCAGAGTATGGGTATGGGGGGGCAAATGTGAGCTTTGCATCACTGACATGCCATTTGTCTCTTGCAGCACCAGCATGCCTCCATGCAGAAGATGGGGTGCCAGCAGCGGCAGCCACAGTGGACACCAGTATGGCCCCAGAGGACCAGCTGTCCATATCCACCAGCATCCGGGGGCCTGACAGGCTGCAGCTTAGCACCACAGTGCAAGTGGATGTCCTGGACCCGGGAGCAGATGAGGTCCTGGATGTGATCCTGCAAGATGCCAGCCATGGAGTCCTGTGTGTGGAGACACAGATCGGGGCGTGGTCTGACTCTGATGAGGACTACTCTCAGCTCCTGGACAGCATGGGTGACATTGTGGGTGTGTCGCCCCTGCTGGCATCTGCCACAGGCACCACGCCCAGCACTCTGCCAGCAGCGGAACAGCTGCCAGCCACCACTGTGGGTGCAGAGGTGTGCGCTGCCATTGCTGTGCCCTGTGGTGGTGGTGGTGGTGTGGGTGGCACAGATGCAGGGTGGCATACAGCGGCCAGACGGGTGATGGCAGCAGGCTGTGGGTGCCACTGGGCAGCCAGACACGGGGTCTGCCACTGGTGCACCTGCTGTGCCCATTCCCCCTGCAGACCCCACTGTGCAGTGTCCACCAGAGAGGGGGGCTGTGCAGTGTGGCCAGTCACCACATGAGGATCGGCATCCCACCTGGGAGCCCCAGGATGCCAACCATCTGGCTGAGCACACCTGGCTGCTCCGGGCATCTGTGCAGTAACAGGTGCTGCTTGCCACTGGGGTGCAAGCACTGCATGCAGAGGTGCACTAGTTGGCTGAGCAGCAGGAAAGGGGCAATGTGCAGATCCTGGCGGGAATGCAATGCATGCAGGAGGCCACAACTGCATCCTTGAATCACGTTGCCAGTGCGATCATGGATGGCTTTGCGTTGCTGGCTGCCACAGGGCAAGGCCGTACACAGGTGAGCCCCTGCAGTGTGCTGTCCACACCACACACCCGGTGTTGGGTGACCCCAATGCAGTTGATGCTGACTCTGATGTAGGCATCCCAGGCATTCCCAGGGCTGGCCTGTTTGGGTGCCTGCACACCCCTGTCAGGACATGGTCATGGTCACATGGTTCCACCCCTTGGGGGCTGTTGGACACCACCACTGACTGATACACAGCCTGTGGCTGCCGATCGTCCCAAGCATGGCTGCCCCTGTGGCCGTGTTGGCCATTGTTCTGTGCAGCGGCCCTGATCCGTTGGCTGCCCTGACTGCAGTCTGCAGCTGCTGCCCTCTGCGCACATGGCTGGTGTGTGTGCCCACCACTGGTGTCGTGCCTGTGTGTCACACTGCATGTTGCCTGTGTGTGTGCTTGCTCAGCTGCTAGCCATATGGTGTGGTCATGATGAGGGCAGTCTAGCACTGGTTGCGCCTGTGCACTGGTGCACTGTGTCTAATCCATGCCACATACCAATGCCTGGGTGGGTGGGGTGGGGCATGTGTGTGTGTGTTGCTGTGTGTGGTTGTGTGCCACTGACTCTCCTACCCCTGCATCATGCCTCTGTGTGTGCATGCCCAGTGCCATGCACACCCCCACATGTGTGCTGTACCAGGTTGTGTGGCCTATGCTTATGTACCATGCCACCTACCTGTGTTTACCATAGTGCTCTTGTGCGATGGTGTCCCAGTGGCATCACACCTGCTGGAGCAGCTGGGTGTCCCTCCACCCAGGGGTGGCTGTCAACCACCCTCCGGCCCATTGCCTCTGTTGTCCCCACTATTGTCGCCCTCATCAGCCTCAACAGCTATCCCACAGTCAATGGCCATGTTGTGCAGTATGCAGCAGGCCAGGAATAGGCCACAGGCTTTTGAGAGGCTGTACTGTAGGGCACCACCTGACCTGTCTAGGCAATGGAACCATGCCTTCAGCATGCCAAAGACCCGCTCAATGATGCTGTGTGTGCTGGCGTGTGCCTCTGCTGGGGATGATGGGTGCCGGTAGGGGGTGAGCAGCCAGGGTCTCAGTTGGTATGTGCTGTCATCTGTGTGGAAATTTACATGGTTAGCCCTCTTCTATTCTGTGCTGCACCCCTTGCCTGTCTCTGGTGCCCATGCCACCATGCACTCCCTGCCCACCCCCATCCGCAGGCCTGTTCTCCCCATTGTCCCTTTCCCATGCCATACTCACCCACTAGGTGGCCTGTGGGGATGTCCCCACCTTCAAACCTGTGGCACAGTGCAGATCGGTGCCAGATGAACACGTCATGTGCACTCCCAGGGTGCGTGGCACAGACATTGGTGATGCACTCCATGGCATCGCACACCACCTAGCAGTTGGCACTTGGGCTTCCCTTCCTGTTGATTTATGCCACATCTTCAGAGCCAGGTGGCATGCGGATGCCCACATGGGTGCAGTCAATGGTCCCAATCATGCCAAGCATGCGTGCCAGTCTGTGGAAGTCCTGCATGGTTGTTGTACACTCTGCCTGCGTGCTGGGGAAATGGATATATTTTCTGAAGCACATGGCAGCAGTGCATTGAGGAACTGTGTCAGGAGGCAGGACATGGCCAACTGGGTTATGCCTGTGGTGTCCCCTGTTGGTCTTTGGAAGGTGTTCGTGGTGAGCAAGCACATGACAGTGGTCACCTTTGTCTCCACGGACATGGCATGGCTTTGTCTGGTGGGTGCCTGCATCTTCTCACTGCACAGCTCACAGAGCTGCCTCAGAATGGCCCTGTTCATGTGGTATCAGCCCATGATCTCCGTGTAGCTGTAATTCTCAAAGGTGATGTGAGCACAGTATCATCTGTGTCAGGCAGACCGCCGATGGGCCCCTCCTCGGCCACGACGCTGTTCCTCCTGCCCCCTCACATCCCTCATTATGGCCTCCATCATGAAGGGTGCACTGTCCATGACCCTTGCTGTCCACTCTCCCCCTGGACAGTTGGCTGCTGGCTGTGTGGCATCCTGGCACATGGTATGTGTGTGTGTCTCTCTCTCTTTCTGCCCCTCTCTCCCTCTCCCAGGCCACCTCTTTGTCCCTGTCCCACTGTGTGTGACCTTTGTCTGTCCATCTGTGCCTCTGTCTGTCTCTCTCTGTCTCTCTCTCTCACTCCCACCCCTGGTACAAGTACTGTCTGTGTGTTTCTGCCCTGTATTTATAGGAACAAGTCTGCTCGGAACAACTTCGATTTGCTCCACACTTGCACCATGGATTAACTGTTGAATATGCCACTGCACTGGGTATTCATGGGAACACCCCCTGCTCTTGCACCTGTATTCATTATGGTTGCGCATTGGTGCCATAGATTTTGCACTGCGCACTGGCTCCAGCTGAATATGGCTCCTTGGTGCAATACTGCACTTGTGCCGGCTCAACTGTTCTGAATATCTGGGCCTAAGTGTTTTTGAGTAAAACGTATGCTCTTGATAAGGTCAAATAAAAACAATCATTGGCCAATGACAACACTGTCTTCTTGAAAGTTTTTATAGTACACTTGTTAGGGAAAATAAATTAAAGCAGCAGCGCAATGGAATTGGGCAAAACTTTTGACTCTATTTTTCACTATAACAGATCCCAGTTATCTTCCAGTCTTATTTGGTGGTAAAATGTTCAGGTTCCACTAACATTTCAGTATTTCATAAATATTTTAACTTAGTTTTTTCACAATAAAAAAATTATGCCCCCCACATTTGACTTAAAATTAGCATTTAAAACCTGGCAAGAGTTAGGATCGAGCAAATAATAATAATAAAAAAAAAATAAAAACTCATGTTGTGCAGCATTGGAGGTACCAAGAAAAGTGGATTTGACTAGTACAGTATGCTAATATTTTTATTAATTTTAGCTGCAACTAGCTTTTTGGAAAACATTTTTTTGTTGTACTGCTGCTTTAGGAAAAGGACCTATCTGCTCCAAAGGAGCTGAAGAACCCTGAGGACATGGGGAATCTGGTAGGAATATGGAAAAAAAGATAAAAGAAGATTGAGGAGACACAAAGGATCTAAGGTTCTAGATGAGGGAATTAGATTTAGAAATAAATAACAGTGATATTTATTTAATTGGTAAACAGCTGATGTCTGGCCAGTCCTGGGGAAATAATGCACAGATTTTCTAGAATAATAGGAGACACTAATAGCAAGATGAGAGATAGAGTGTTAAAGGAATACAAAGGGCTAGGATGTGAGCAGAAGTAATATAAAGGGTATTGGAGAGGAAAAGGTAAGTGTAATACTGTGAATAGAAAAGAAAATATAGGGAATATAGTGACTGGGAAATGAAGAAAAGAAATACAATAGTGTACTACTTGTGGGTGTTTAGCATACTGTACATATCTTAGCTCCTAGTGCCTAGTTACCTATATTTAATTAAGGAAAGAGGCCACAAAAGGGGCCACATCTATAAGCTGGCAATGGGGAAATTAGGTGACACATAAGGAAATACTTCCTCATGGAGAGAGCAGTGGAAATTTGAAACCATCTGCCAGTGGAGAGGGATAGACACATGGGACTGGTGAGGTTGAGGGGGAGGGCTGGATGAAATGGGGTGAGAATTAGTTCAAGTGGAACTATAGGATGATTTATCCACAAGTGGTCTATCCACTGCTAGACTGGTGAGGGCCTTATCGGGAACCTAGCAGACTGGAAGAATGTTTTTCTGTCAGTAATTATCTACAGAGCAGTAGGAAGGCATTTCGGTGCCCTGGGCAAGAGACTAATTTAGTGCCTCTTGTCCAGAAAACAGCCGGGGATCTGGGGGCTGCAAGGCCCCCAGAAGTCCTGTGGGGTTTACATGCTCTGTGGTGAGTTTTGGGGCTTTTCATGAAGTAAAAACATAGTTTTGGTATATGTTCCCTACCCCTGATTGCAGGGAAAATGTTGCTCCCATGGAATCTGAGGTGTGTGAGACTCTGGCTTGCTGGCATCAGAGTGTGAGCTGTAAAATGAAGTTCTCTTTTGCTGATTAACTAACTAATAAAATGTACTAGTCTACACTTCCCTGATGCCAGCTAAGGTGGCAGAGGGAGGCTAACTGAATAAGAAGAAACAAATCTTGATTGATTTAATTGTATTGTATGTATTGGGTATTGTATATCTATGCTCGTCTTAAATACAACTGACTGCGGTACCTATAAGTACTACTTCCCAGTGCTGACTGCCTGGCCTGCTGCAGCTGATTTCTTCATTCAGTAGCAGCCTAGCAGGTACTGAGTACTAGGGTAGTAGTAGGGGTCCCTGGTTGAGGGGGAGTCAGGGCAGCGGAGTCAGAATGAATAACTGTCTCAGGTCTGGAGGCTCTGCCTGCCCTGGGACTGGGATGAGAAGGCCCACTGCCAACAGCTACCCACCTGGAGTATTAGGAAAGCAGTGAGGGAGCCTGCCTGCCCTGTAACTGGAGCAGCCAGAGCCAGGCCTGCCAGCAAGCCAACTAACAACTTCAATCCAAGGCAAGGCAATGCTTCATTTTCTACAGCAAGACTGGTGTGGGTGGGGTGGGGATAACGGAAGACATGGAAAAAAAAAACAATGGCAATGGAATGGGAGTGCAAGGGATGGGTCAAGAGGAGAAGAAAAATTAAAATGTATAACATGTGGGTGGGAGGATGGTGCCCCGCAGCCCACGTCACGGAAGTCAGCCCAATTTAGGAAGGCAACGACTTCTGTTCTTCACTCCCAGTCACTCCCAAAAGACGCTCACGAGTAAGCACTGTATGGGAGTGTGATTATAAAACTTAGCTTAACAACATGCTGAGCAAAAAAATTCACTGTGGACAGTACAAGTTAAAACTTCTTTCACACGGACGGTCACAAAAGTGAACTGAACGCACTCCTCGATCATGAATAATACACAGCAGCCACCAGCCAGTCAGCTGAGCCAGCCCAGTAATCAAATTCAAAGCAGATTTTGAGTTTGCATTTTTACAATCTAGTACCCCACCTGGCGCCACTGCTGCCACATACACCATAATTCATCTCACTGACACACAATATGACACAAGTTCTCATTTAAAAAAAAATCATTTTGCTGACAGCCAGTTGTAATTACAAAACCAAAATATATATATAAAAAAAAAGAAACTTAAAGTGACAGCGCAAGTGAATTAAAAAGTGAGCTTTAGACTTGAAAACTGCGCCCCTCAGAGGCTTGCGCCCGGGGCCGGAGCACCACCCGCCCCACCCTTCCTACGGCACTGATTATCTATGTACTGTCTCTACAGTAGGTATCTGTATGAGGTGCTCTGGTGGTTTAGGGGGCCAGTGTGAAGCATTTGGGTCAGTAGGCCCAGTTCATTAAATGATTTTTCTAGTGTCTGATGGAACCAGGAAAGGCTTGTCCCTTCCTGGACTGCTGGACCATGACATCTTCCCACTACCTTCCATTTGTAGAAGGCAATGATTAGTATGTAGAAGGTAATGCAATTACAGTAATTAAAAAAAAAGGAAAAATTGTTTTAGCTAAACCCCATCTGAACCATTTACAGAGCAATACAGGGCAGTTAATTTATTTGTATAGCTAGGTGTCCATTGCCCTAATCCACCTTCATGAACAACAGGCTACCAAGCAATAGTTGGTAGGGGGACTGGTTCAATCCTCAGTGCAGAAGATTTTGAACTGGTTAATAGATAGTTGACAGAGTGTGGTTCCATTCCAAAAAGTGCAACATTTTACACATAGGGCATAGGAACCCAGGGGCTGAGAATAGTATCAGGGGATACTGACAGTCATTAAATGGGAAAGGGACCTTGAGGTTTTTATATCTGAGGACCTCAAAATGCAACATCACTGTGACAAAGCAGTAGGTAGTGCTAGTGGGATGCTGGGGTGCATAGGGAGGGAGATGTGTATCAGGAGGAGGGAAGCATTGTTGCCACCATCCATATCACTCACTTGTGAGACCTCACATGGAGCAGAGGTGGTCCAGGGCAGGCCAACTAAAATGATGCAATGCTTGCACAAACAGCCTTTTGAGGAGTAAATGAGGGATTGCAACAAGTATACCCTGGCAGAGAGGAGAGAGGTGATGTGACAGAGACCTATAAGTATCTCACAGATGTGAACAAGGTGTGTGTGTGGGGGCCTCCTTAAAGGGAGAAAGAGCACCTGGAGCAGGGGGCATGAGGTAAAGCAGGGTGAGGTGGAGTTCAGAAGACATGTGAGGAAATGTTTCTTCATTGAAAGGGTGGTAAACGCCTGGAATAACCTACCAGCTGAAGTGATGGAGGCAAAAACAGTGATGGCTTCAAGAATGTGTGGGACAGATATAGGTGTATGTTAAAAAAGGTTCAGGGAGGCGGGAGGGTCACCAGAGACCAGATAGGGTCTGCAGAGACAGATTAGGTAGGGAGCCTCTGGGAAGATTTGGTTAGTCATATTGTCCTTTTCTGCTGACTAATTCTATGTTTCTATGTCCAGTGCATGCAGTGCTCTTTCAATAGCTGGGCGTGGGCTGTAGGAGAGTTAAGAAGAATGGGCACTGCCTACTACAGTGCTGCTACAGTGATAGTATACTATGACCAGGATGCTGCTCATGAGCTGTATCAGATCTATTTCTTTATTTGTATGACTAGCTGATCATCACCTAGACCTCCCATTGTGACCTGTTTGATGCACACAGATCTCTGTCAGTGGCTGGCTATGGGCAGTGTAAGAGTTTGGCAGAGTGTGAGCTGTCTGCTACAGTGCAGCTATGTACTGGAGGCTCATGATGAGTTGTAGCATAGCTAGTCTCATTTTCTTCAACACTGAGCAGATAGCATGATGAAGGGTGTAGGGGAACCAGAACCGAACCAACAGGTCAAGATAACAAATAAAGTTGCTGACCACTGTTGCTGCAAACCAGACTTGCATTGTCTGTTGTGTGAGTGAGAAAAGAGAGAGACTGACACTGACCAGCAGGGCAGAGTGTGTGTGTCCTGATGTGTGCAGTAATGAGCATATGAAGGAAGCCATCTTCAAGTTCATCAGTGTGGATAGAAAAGGAGTGGACTGGACTCTAAATCACAGAGGAAGACAGCATGAGTTGAACAGCTGCTCTTGCCCAGCACAGCAGGTAACATAGTTTGTAGGTTATTATTTGAGGAAGGGGGGAGATTCAGGGCCAAGGCTGGCACCAGGACTAGGTCTAGTGTGAGTCCCCCAAACTGTGCACTCCTTGAGGATGTGAAATATGTTCTCAGCTGGGAGCCATGACAGAAAAAGTGGCTCCTATGGCTAGATTGTAATGCCCTGTTGGTTAGGTTTAATAAAGAGGTTTAGCTGTGTAGAGGAGGAGGGGTGGCAGGAGTCACCATAGTGAAAGCCACTATTGCAGCTATGTTAGAGTTCCAAGTAGGAAAAAGTAATTGGGAACTGACCAGGGAGGAAAAGTTACAGGGAACTGGCCAGGGAGAGGTGAGGCTAGTTGGTAGCAGGAGCAGCTTAGGTTCCTTTGGACACAATGATGTGATGTGGCAGATGGGTGAAATGTGAAAGTGCCACTAAGTTTCTTTTTAGCATGGCATCAGGAATGGGCAGGGGGTGAAAGTGCCACAGACCAGTTAGACATGAGCCAGCAGTTGGCCAGAAGAGAGCAAGAGAGAGAAATGCTGAGTGACATTTCATTTCTGACAGTGCTTGGGGGCTGGAGGTAGAGAAAGAGTCACTGAATGGTATTTCAGCAGTACCAGTGTTCGGAGAGGAGTGGGGAGTGGTTGGGAGAGAGAGAGATTTACAGATCAGCATTTTGATGCTGTTGCATTTTGAGGGGGTGCAGTAGGAGTGACAGAGAGCTGCTAACTGGAATACAGATATTTATGAAGGAGGAAGATAGCCAAGAGCCACAGAAGTGCCACAGAGTGGTAAAGCAGAAAACCCACAACAGTGACAGTTTTCATAACAGACAGGAAAGCTGAATAAGAACAGAGGAAATTATAGTATGAATTTTGCATTTTTTGCAGTTATGCAATTGGTTGACAACTACACAGAGTCCATTGTGAACTAATGGAGAGAAACTAGGAAGAGCTTGGAGGCCATAGCTCTGTAATTGGTTGTTCCCTGTCAAACTTCCAAAAGCTCCAACTGATAGCAATATGTTGGTTTTTGGCTATGGCAAACAGGCATAAAAAATGTATGTCCCTTTTAACTCTGTAGTAAAGGTGCCTACATTTGGATATTTTGATACATAAGTAGCCCCAAGGGTATGTCCCCCTGACAGAGATACCAACACAGCAGCCGATCAACCCATCAACAAAATCGACAGGTTGCCAACAGGTCACTGTGTTGGTGTGCCTGACACAGAGGCACACTATCTCCCGGTCCTGCACCCCCTCAGCAAATCAACTCTGACTGTAGTTGATAATCCTAAATATGGGGTGTAGGGTGCATGTGGCAGAACTCTGTGCATGGGGGTTTGAGGGGGTGAAGCCCCTGATGAAAAAATTGGACTGGGAGACAAATAGGATTTATGTCAACTGCAACTTGTGGTCGACATAATTCCTGTCGATGAGATGCCGATCGACAAAAGTGTTGTCTAACTGGCATCGTAGAGGTGGCACCAAGAATGCTTAAAGTATTTGCAAAATTTTCTTAACAAATTATTTTGAAACCTATATCTTATTATGAAGAGAAGTTATTAGATTCTACTTTTTATAATTTTCTTTACAGACATCTTTGTTAAGACAAGTACAATTTTGATTGACAGCTGTCATATTTTGGTTAAAAGTCCCTGTGAGGCAGCAGCAGATGGTGCCTTAATAAAATATGCACACTAACAATATAATTTCATAACTTTGCAAGCAGTACTTCTTCAAGACATTTTTATCTGTTGAACCTTACTGAGTAGGTGATACATTATTTTCCCCTTCCTATAACATTTATATGCTTGGACACCACATGCCTTAAGTTATTCAGAAAAAAGAAGTGCATTCTGCTTCTCCCTTTGTAGACTCTGTACCTTAGAACAAGGCTGTTCTTACTGGAAGCAGTCAGCTGAAACATTGTGCCCCCGAGAAACAACAGATACATGTTAACTGTATAGAATTTAACTGGGGTGCTAAATGGGTGCACTTTGCTGACAGCGTTGCAAAGGAAAACAATAACTTTGGGCTCATGCACACAAGTAAAATATGTACAAACCTGCCACATGAAAAAACAGATGTTAAATGGTTAGTGACAAAAGGATTTTTCTTAGCATTGGGAGAAGATAGCTTAGACTTATTTCTCATATCCATTTGCTATGAGCAAAGAAAACAATGTCAAGGAGCATATTTTGCCTGGCATCTCTATGTTTGTAGGTAGCTTCATGTATGTATAGAAGTCTCCACATTGCAGGATATGCTCTGAACACCAGTAGTGACTTATGCCATTTTATTTTTTTATGTTAATACAGCTAATTTATTTATGTCGAATAGCCCAACTGAGAAGAATCCTCTCATTTAGAGTGGAGGCCCTGCTTTTCATAAACTTACAGTTGGGAAGACTGATGGACCCTCGGACATCAAAGGGACAACTTTTAAATAAGCATTAGCCAACACCAAATGTTCATTTGCTTGTGTTTGGTGTGCAGTTGTTGGGCATAGATAAGGCAGCAGTTAAAAAGATAATAATAATGAGTCATCTTAGTGAAATTGTCATGACTGGGAACTGAAGAGGTTCACATAAAATATTGTTGTTTTCTTAGATTGTGACCCTTAATTTTCAAGATAGATTTATTACCCCGGTATGTGAACACAGCAGGTGTCATTTATCAAATGCTACCCGAAATATGATTTTGCAGGAAGACCATGCAAAGACAGTTTTTATAGGGGGATTTGAAAATTACGCATGCCATGTTCTTGAGATGGGGTAAAAAAAAATGAGTATGTTGAAAATGAGGGTTCAAGAAGTAAAAGATAGTGTAACATTATGAGTAAACATTGAAGTGTCAATGTTTGTTAGTAACTTTATTGTTGTTAGATATTTTGACCCTGTGTCAATGTTTGTTAGTAACTTTGTTGTTGTTAGATATTTTGACCCTAATTTTTCAGCCTACTGTAGTCCTTTTATGACACCACCTTATGAACATGACAGGTGTTCTTTCTAACATCCTGGTCAAAACATAATTTTGTAGCATTAGCATGAAAATACATTTTGGGCAGGATTTGAAAAAAAAATACACCTGTCATGTTCATAAGGTGGTGAAAAAAATTGCTCTTTTGAGAATTTTGGGTCAACATCCTGAAAAATAGCAAAATTATGAGAAAACATTGAAGAATTTCAATGTTTCTTCATAACCTTATGATCAAGACAGGTGGAACTTTTAAAATCCTGTCAGAGAGGCAATATTGCTGAGTGAATGCGAAATTGTGTTTTGGAGGGGATTTGAACAATTGCACCTGCCTTGTTCATGAGGTATAGTAAAAAAAGGCTATTGTGAAAATTTGAGGCAGAAAGGCTAAATAAATGACAACGTTGTGAGTAAAGATTGAAAACACATTAAAAAGCCATTGACCAGACTTACTTTTTTTCAGTAAGTTTGCTGTCAGGTGCCATAAGGAGAGTAACTTCACCAGTTTTGAGTGGATTACTTCATGGGCCCCTTCTTAGGTTAGTGAGGTATGGGATCATGTGGGGAGAAGACACCGATGGACATTTTTCATCTTTCCAGATAAAGAAAATAAATACAAAGGACTTTAAAGTTAAAACACTGGAAACTGGGCACCCCAGTGTCAGGGTTTTTTTCACAGCACCAGGGGTGGTCACCCTGATGTTGCATAAAGTGGTGGAGGGGCGTGCTAGCTGGCACTGGAGGTTGGGCACCCAAGTGTCTGATTTTAGAGATAGGTATGGTCATGGGTGGGGGAGACTGGTGGTGGGATTGAGCACCCATCACTGATTTAATTAAAAAAGTGGTCATGGGAAGGGATAATGCCAGCAGTGGGATTGAGCTCCTGCTGCCACTTTTAATTAACAGCTGGGTAGGGTGGTAGGGATACCAGATGTGGGACTGAGCACCTGCTTCTGGTTTTCTGTAATGGCTGAGTCAGGTGAGGAGTGGGGTACCAGCAGTGGTGTTAAGCACCTACTGCCAATTTTTTTGTACTGGCTTGGTCAGCAGAAGGGGGAATACTGATGGTGAGGATCATAATCCACCAATGGTTTTGTGTAGTGGCTGCGATGGGTGGAATATACTGGTTGTGGTACTGAATATCTACTGCTGATTTTGTTCAGGGGTTGCTGGCTTGTGACATGGTGGCTGCAGATGGAATAAAGTTGTGAATGTTGTGCAACATGTCTGCTATTCCCTGAGAAACAAAGCACTAAATAGTAACACTTATTGAAAGTAGCCAACAGTAGTATGCATATGGAATGGAATGCTGGGAAAAGGTTTTAAATGGTGTGATATATTGTGAGTCAGTGCAGGAGATACTCATACATGGTGTCAGTTTAGTGGCCATCTTTTATTTTACTCTGAGATAGTGGTCTTGCATCACTGGACATACACAAATAAAAGCTTACTGTGTATGACAGGAAGTTGCATATATAATGGACTACAATACCCATATGTATAAACTACAACTCTAATCCACTTCCTACCATATATATCCCTGTATATACTACACTCCTGCTCCTTAGACAGGAATTTGTCTAAAATATTTTAATAGTAGCATTTTTTAACTTTTGGGCTGAAGTAGAATGTTTGGTACCCAGAAACAAGTTTAGAGGATTATTTTGCCCATCTGGTAGAACTTGTCACTAACTAAGTAATAGTACAAGGAAGAGCGTAGTTACACAGAGGTACAGGTTTAGAACATGACTTTAACTCATTTCTTCCACAGGAGCTCTCTGAAGTTGCACCACTTGTCTCCTGTATACTCTTAATAGTAAATTCTGGGCCTTTCTAAGCAAAATCAAGCTATAGTCAGCATGCCACGAACAAATCCTAATAGCTCAAGAACCGTAAGTGCTAGACACAAAGTATGAGTGGCAATGTTATTCAGTACAAAATTACTTTTCCAGTGGTGGCATGCAAAGAATAATATGTAATTTCATTTTTTTTCTATGCTGGTTGAAACAGCAAACATTTTTTTTTACTAAAACAGGCAACATAAGCCATACACACCATACCATAAACAAATACGAATAACTCCTAAAGTATACATGATATACACAGAATATCAGTGGCAAAGTTGTTCAGCACAAAATTACCTTTCAACGGTGCTATGCAGTCAAATATATATTATATTCTGTTACATTATATATTAAAATATATAAGTGACTTCTCCAGACGTTGCCAGGGCACACAGGAAGTCAGTAGCTGACTTCTGTAGGCATCCTCAGGACACACCAGTGTATTTTACTGACATCTACAGGCGTTGGCCAGGAGACAATGAGTTAACGGTCAAGTTTTGTGGTGGTCTTTGGTGCCTTAGGGGATATCTGCAGGCTGAAATAACCACTGCTGGCGGAACAGGTGTTTCATTATTTGGCACCGTTTGTGGTGGAACTTTACAGATAGGAGCAAAGTCCTCTGTGTCACTGTCTTTAGCTGGAGTGATGTCTTTTGCTGCATTTTCTGGAACCTTGGAATGCAGCAGGTGATTCAAATGTATGTAAACAAGTCGCTGTCCCAGGCGAAGTAGACTGTTTGGTACCCAGATACAAGTTATGGGATTATTTTGTCCCTCGGGTAGAACTTGTCACTACCTAAGTAACAGTACAAGGAAGAGTTTAGTTACACAGAGGTACAGGTTTAGTACATGACTTTAAAGGTCAAGTTTTGTGGTGGTCTTTGGTGCCTTAGGGAGTATCTGTGGGCTGGAATAACCACTGATGGTGGAACAGGTGTTTCATTATTTGGCACCTGCTCTGGTGGAACTTTACAGGTAGGAGCAAAGTCCCCTGTGTCACTGTCTTTAGCTGGAGTGATGTCTTTTGCTGCATTTGCTGGAACCTTGGAATGCAGCAGGTGATTTACATGTACATGAACAAGTCGCTATCCCATGCAAAATGCATTAGTCAAAGGTCCACGTGTTTTAATCACTACCCCAGGAATCCAAGAAATATTGGGATGTTTACAGTCTCAAATCATTACCCTGTCCCCAGGATCAAAAATCTGTGCTGCCTTGTCTGACTTGTCATCACTTTGCTGTTGTAGTTGATGCTTTGAGACAGTATTGACCAAATCTGGCTTGAGCAATGGAAAACAGGTACGAGGTTGATGTTTTAGGAACAGTTCAGAAGGTGGTCACTCTGTGACTGTGTGAGGAGTGTTGCTGTAATCAAACAGAAATGAGCCAGTCTTTGAGCTGTAGGTACTTGCCATGAATTTGGTTTATTTCAACCTTTTTGAATGTTTGTATAGCTTTTTTGGCTGCGTTGTTTGATGCTGGATAGTAAGGTGGAGTCAAAATATGTCAGATGACATTTTGCTTTAAGAACAGTTGAAGACATGAGAAGAAAACTGGGGACCACTGTCTGACATTAACTCCTGTGGTAGGCCATACAAGGCTAAAAGTTGTCTGAAAAGGTCTATAGTCATTTCAGTCATTGTGACTTATGTGGGCTATACTATTAGCCATTTGGAGTGGACGTCAGTTACTACCAAGAAGTGTTGTTTGTCCACCTCAGCATTGTCAATATGGGTGTGATCCCACAGTGTGGTAGCCTAGGACCAAGGATGCATGGATGCTGTAGCAGGTTGGTTATAGACAACTGCACATGGCATACATTGGTTGACAAGATGTTGGGTATCTTGATCAGGTCCTGGCCACCGGAGGTATCCTCTGGCCAATGCCTTTATTTGAGAGATTCTAGGATGACTGTCATGTAAGTCGGAAGGTAACCTCTTGTGGAACTTTGGAGGAATCACAACTCGAGCTCAGGCTTACTCTGTGGACAACTGATCCTTTCTGTTTAAGAAAAGTAGGAGGGCTGAGTCTTTTGTGAAGTTAGGCCAACCATTTAGGGTGAAATTTAAGGCTTTAGAGAGGACAGAATTTTGCTGTGTTTTTGCTGCGACATCCTGTGAAGCAATTGGTAAAGCTTTGAGATGTGAAAGATGGAATAATGTTATATTGCCTTTTTTTGCAGTAGCATCCTTGCATGGCAGTCTTGACAATGTATTTGCACTTTTCATGATCTTGAAAATGTATGTATTCGATGTCATAGTCCTATGCCAACAAAATCAAGGCCAATTGCTGCATCTGGAGTTCTGTGAGAGTTGGTATCATGGTTTTTGGCCACAGAATTGCCAGTAGTGGCTTGTGATCTGTTAGCAGAGAGGATTTTTGTCCATACAAGCACTTGTGGAACTTTTTGACACTGAAAATTATGCTCAAGGCTTTTTTTTTTATCTGAGCATAGTGTTTTTTTCTTGGGGACAATGTCTAGGAAGCAAAAGTGATTGGGTGTTTTTTTTTCAGAAGGTAACACATGTGAGATGACAGCACCCATGCCATTTGGTGATGAATCACATGCCAGCCTTAGAGGTTTGGCTGCGTCATAGTGCGCTAACCATTTGAGGCCTAGAAGAAATCATTTGCAAACCTGGAATGCTTTCTTACACTGTGGTGACCATTTTTATTGAGTTTTTTTTTTGCAAGTGATAGAGTGGGGGAGTGATTCCAGCAGTGAGACTGAGCACCCACCAACAGTTTTAATTAACAGCTGGGTCAGGTGGGAGATTGTAGTGATAGTATAATATGTTGATTATTGTCACTCCATTTTGTATGCTATTTCATGTAATGTATGTCATTTTATACTCCATTTTGTATTGTGTGACTCCATTTTACATGCTGCTTCATTTAATTGGTGTTTTGCTCTTTAGATAGCCTCATTATTATGTTTTGCTTCAGACAGTGTATTTTGCTGACTTGAAAGTCGCATATTATCAGGCAACCTGTTTTTGTAGTTTTGTTTAAACTTCTGCTTGGCTCATAGTGTTCTAGGGCACCCGCCAGTGTTTGAGCACAGTGACCCAGCGCAGGTGTAGGAATTCTGAGCAGTCCTTATGGTGTGAATTGCAGCATCCTGGGAGCCCGCCAGCTTCTAGAATGGGAAAACAACACTATGAGGGCTGCAGATGATTATTTTTAGCATAGAATAAGATATAAATGTAGCTTTCTCAATGCCTGGTTAGAAGCCTCCTGCAGGGTGGACGATCGCTGTGGGGCCAGTTCCTGTTCGAGAGACTCCTAGCCAGGCTGACAAGGGGCTTCCCATCCATTGGAAGAGGCTTAGATGATGCTTTATTGAATCGGTGATGTATAACCTTTTGTATTATATTTGTTATAATAAAGCTTTGGCTTGCTGTACTTATTGTATTGTTATTGTGTGTATGTGAGTGTGAGTGAGTAAATAGCTGCCTGGTTTGAGTTGGCAGAACATTTTTGGCGTAGTCGGCAGGATTCGAAAATAAAATGTCTATTTTTAGGAAAAAGGATGAGTTCTTTTTTTAAAGGTGTATTAAGGCTTAAACAAGCAAGGGCAACTGCCCTTTGTACTTGTAATTTGTGCTTGCTGCAAGTATATACTGTTAGAGCCAATGATGGCTTTCACAGTTCAGGCTGCTTTTAGGAGAAAAGCAGCGGCTGGTTAAGTAAAGTTAGATAAGCAACATCTAGAAAAAGAAAAATAAACTACTGTAAGATGTACACACAGTGAGAGTGACTACAGAGGATGATTTGAAAATCCTCCCCCATGTTGCCTATCTGTGTAGTTTCAAGTTTTTCTGTATCAATTTCAAGTTCCCTTGCCTCCTATAGAGGCTGAAACATTTGATCCTAAAACCAAGTACTGGGGACCTCTACCAGATGGATCTCAACCTAGTACCGTTAGAGATTTTGTTTGTTTTGTTTTAAACTGCAAACCAGAGCTCTGGAAAAAGACTTGGTTTGGCAGGTTACTAAAATGGCCAAAAGAAAACCTTTGAAAGGGTTAAAACCTTTGAAAGAATTAATAGCTGCAGCATTTGGAAATTATCACGAAGGTCCTGTAGTCAGTTTTCTTACTTAGACTAGTATATCGGAAAAGAAGAAGAAAAATACCTTGGCACCGGGTAAGTCTGAATTTTTTTTATTCAAAGTTGTTTTATGTCTGTCTGTTTTATTTATGTAATACGTATACTAAACAAGGTAATGCTCCGTCTTTCTCATGCATATTTTCTAGCTTGTATCTGTGTTCTGTAATTATGTTCTGTTGTCAAGGTTGAGAGATATGATTGACTGCCTTCAGTGCACAACAGGTTACAGAAAAAAAAAAGGAAGAAGACTCTTCTTTGCCTCATAGCTGACTGTTTTAATTGGCTTTATTTTTAATGGAACATTTGTGCTGCCTAGATAGGGTCAGCGAAAAACTTTTGTTTGTAGTTGTTGCTTGGAGCAGGTAGTGTTGATGGTGAAGAATTATGACGTCATATAGATTGCAATGTGCAGAAAGAGTTGTAGTTTGCAAGCAACGTGCCAAGCCACTGCTAGGTGAAAATGTAATGTGTTAACAGCTATAAATGGCTTTATCATACTTCTAGTTAAAACCAGAAACTTTTGCAAAATGGCAGAGTGCCATATTTTAGTTATGTGCCAAAAGTGTAATCATGTTATATAGATGTGTTCAATTACAGATGATGTGTTTAAACAGTGTTTTGTTCTGGAAAGATTTGGCATGGCAATATGTATAAATGTGTTGGTTTAAAATTGTCAGTGTTACAAGACAGGCAGGAGGCAGCACATATATCTAAACCACGTACAGTTTTCTAATGGAACTATGGGCATTACCTCAGCAAATTGGTGTGAAACAATGTCAGTCTTATTTTGTGTTAAGTATTTCTTTTGTGTATGTGTATGTGTGTGTACTGTCTTGGCCAGCAGTTTTATTGTGTAAAGATATTTTAATATTGGTGGTGTTCAAGGACACTACAGGAATGGCTGGGTTTGAATGACCCTTGCATGCACACTGTGACCTTTTGCACGTTATTTGACCTTCTTGTGTTTCAACATTTTATGTTACTACCAGTTCAAACTTGATGTGTATTCCATGCCTAAAGCACAACTTTTCACACAAAATGTATGTTTTCATGAAGGCACACCAAGAGGAACCATGTAATTTGACTTTTATTGCAAAACTAGTATTCTAAGTGAAGAGGAACAAACTTTTACAATTTTGAAAAAAGGACTATTACAGCTGTTTTGAGAGTTTACCATCTACAGAGATACGTACGCATGGTATTACCATCAATCTGGACATTTTGTCATGCTTAGGATAAGGGAACCCAGGGACGCTTGGCTTCTTTTATCCTATGGAAATAATCTTGTTTTATTTTTAAACTGATGTGTGTTTGTTTTGTTGTTTGTCTGTGTTTACAGCTAACCTTTATTGCTACAGTATTCAAGCTGTCTCTTGCACCTCGAGCTGTGTCTTCCACTAGTAGGAGCTTGGAGGGAGGGAGCTGTACCCTTCCTCCCTTCCAGTGTAATACTCACAAGGTTGCAAGGTACATGTCATATTTATACTGATTCATGGTCTGTAGCCAAGGGTTTAACAACCTGGCTGCCCACTTGGGCTAAGGATGAATGGAAATTTATTTGAAAGAAATATGGGAAAAGAACTGTGGCAGGAAATATGGACTATGGTGCAAAATACTCAGACCACTGTATTTCATGTTGATGCTCATTGTGCTTCAGATACACTAGAACGATGGTATAATTCTATTGCAGATGAAAAGCTAAGATTCTTCCAGTGGATATTGAAGAAATTCAAAGTCAGCAGTTATCAGGGCTGGCAAATGGGCACATCAAAAATGTGGACATTTGGGAGACAAAGCCACTTACAGGTGGGCATATAGTAGGGTGTACCCTAACATTGGATTTGGTTAAAACTGTTATTGCTCAGTGTCCTATATGCCAACATGGGCAACAAAGACCAATCCTCATATTGTGAAAGGACAATTGGGGAGAGAGCCTATGAAAATGGAAAGAGAATTTGCATGAAGCATTACAGATTTTAAATAATAGACCAATTGGGAGAATCTGAGACCCCTTAATGCAAATGATAACTCCTAATTGCAAGTGCAGGCTTACTCAACTACAGAAACAGTGTTATATTGGGAAATTACACTAGGAGCTCTGTCTCCTTGCAGGGCAACCCAGAAGCTGCTGGACTTGATTTACATGCCCTTCAAGAATACAGAATAAACAGCAGAAACATTCAAGTGATAGAAACTGGTATTGGAATACAAATTCCACCGAGACATTTTGGTTGGATAGCACCTAAATCAGAACTAGCCCTCAAGGGAATACAAATTTTGGGAGGGGTGATTGATTGTGATTACCAAGGAGAAGTGAAAGTAATTTTGTTGAATAGTAGAGAACAAAATTTGTTAATTCAACAGTATGACAAAGTGGCTCAATTGTTAATTATTCCAGTTAACAAAATGACCCTATAAAGGGACAAGCCCACACTCTTAACAGCAAGGGGGATAAAGGTTTAGATCTACAGGAGGTTTTAACAATGGTGCCAAAATATGGGCTACAAACCCAAATGGCCCTCCTGAACCAGCTGAGGTGATAGCCACCGGACGAGACAACACAGTGTTAATTATCAGATCAGGGAAAGAAAAATGGGAATATGTGCCTGCACATAAATGTTATCTTCGAGAATAATGAAATTTGTGTCTTTCTCGGTCCAGCAATGGATTTTAAAAGGAATGCTGGTATGTCTTATGGTCCATTTGGCAGAGCTAGTTACCCCTGGAGGAAGGATTCAAAGGGTTAACTGTAATGACACTGGTTGTAAAGGAACCTGGAGTTGGAAAAATGATACCAAAGATAGAATCCAGGGAACTTTAGCTGCCCATCCGGACAGAAGTGTGTGGTACTGAACATGACATTTTCACCAGGGTCAATCTCTGGATGACAACTGTGGCTCAGGACAATATGCCTACTGAAACAGATGAAATCTCTTTGCAGAATAAGACTGCTATTAAATGCTGCAACTTACCGAATAGTTGCATGGTGACTGTACAACATAGACTTGATTGCTGCATGAATCAAACAGACATTTTCAATGCAAGTATTACATTGATTGACATAGACACGTTATTCTGCATGAATGCTACTGCAATAACTAATAGAACTACTTGGGCAGATCACATTACAGTGTTGAAAAATCATCCTGTAATTAGCAATGATAGTATAGTTAAGGTTCCATCCACATGTACATCAGTAGCGCAGCGGTATCAGAAAATGTAATCCATTTTAACATAACGCTTATGTTTAGTAGAAAATGCAAATATAAAAGAGCTTGGTATGATATGTTATTAGGTGGAGCAGGGCAGGCATGGGAATTTTAAATAGTGTGGATATAGAAACACTGACTAACAGGCTTCAGGCAGTAGGAATTGATGTATTTAGCTTAATTAACTTACAAGCTCAATGGATGCCAACTGTTTTCTTATCCCAAAGATTAACTTTGAATTATGATTTTGAGTTCTTGCAGTTATTTAATGCTTCACAGGTATGGGGAATGGGAGTAGCAGAAAATATTTCACGATTTATTGATTGGACAGAATGCACAATGCAACATATGTATTCTATAATGCAAAGAAATAAGGCCCAGAGTGATTTAATGAGTAATAATGAATATGTGTGGAGGACCGTGTTCAAATCATGGATTCCTAGTAATCATTGGATTGTAATGTCATCCACCACAGTAAAATGCACAGGTCCCTGATAAGCTTATTTTGTATTGGCAGCCCAATATTTTAGATCAATCAAGATTGAATATCTCGTTAAATAAAATTAAACAGATAATTCAGGAAACAGATGTAATGCAGGCTCATTTGGCAATAAGAAATAAATCATTAGTGCAAAGTCAGGTGCAAACTACGATAGTTAAAAATAAAATGATTGATTTAAGTTCCAAGATTCAACAAGAGACTACTCATTATTGGTGGGATATTTTTACAGGATGGTCTCCATCAGCTACAAAAGTGTTAAATATTCTGATACATCCTATCATAATCATTGCTGTAGTGACAATTATCTTGCTTATTTGGACTTGTTACTTATCATGTTATATTGTAGTAATTTTGCTATGGTACCAATATCATACAAATCATATTCACAATAATCAAAGGACCGAATGTAGTGATAGTATAATATGTTGATTATTGTCACTCCATTTTGTATGCTATTTCATGTAATGTATGTCATTTTATACTCCATTTTGTATTGTGTGACTCCATTTTACATGCTGCTTCATTTAATTGGTGTTTTGCTCTTTAGATAGCCTCATTATTATGTTTTGCTTCAGACAGTGTATTTTGCTGACTTGAAGGTCGCATATTATCAGGCAACCTGTTTTTGTAGTTTTGTTTAAACTTCTGCTTAGCTCATAGTGTTCTGGGCACCCGGCCAGTGTTTGGAGCACAGTGACCTAGCAGGTGTAGGGAATTCTGAGCAGTCCTTGTGGTGTGAATTCGCAACATCCTGGGAGCCCGGCCAGCTTCTAGAATGTGGGAAAACAACACTATGAGGGCTGCACGATTATTTTTAGCATAGAATAAGATATAAATGTAGCTTTCAATGCCTAGTTAGAAGCCTCTCCTGCAGGGTGGACGATCGCTGTGGGGCCAGTTCCCGTCTGAGAGACTCCTAGCCAGGCTGACAAGGGGGCTTCCCATCCATTGGAAGAGGGCTTGGATGATGCTTTATTGAATCGGTGATGTATAACCTTTTGTATTATATTTTGTTATAATAAAGCTTTGGCTTGCTGTACTTATTGTATTGTTATTGTGTGTATGTGAGTGTGAGTGAGTAAATAGCTGCCTGGTTTGAGTTGGCAGAACAGAGATACAGGTGGCAGGGTCTAACATCTGCTGCCGGTTCTCTGTAATGGCTGGGTTAGTTAGGGGAGACTGGCAGTAGGGTTGAGCCCCCATTACCAGTTTTCTGTACTTGCATAGTCAGGCAGGAGGATGGATTCTGGCAGTGAGATTGAGCCTCTGCTACTGGAACTGTTTAGCAGCTAGGCGGGGAGGAAGATACCTGTGATGGGATTGAGAACCATAACAGATTTTGTTGAAGGGTTGGTGGATATTAAAATGTAAGCCACAGACAGGATAAAGCTGTGAACATTGTGCAACATGTCTGCCATTTCTTAAGGAACAAAGTATTGAACAGTAGCACATATGAAAGTAATAAACAGTAGTGCACATGTGGAACGAAGATCTGGGGAAAGGTGCTAAGCAGGAATTAGGAGTTGCACAAAAAAAAACACTTCCACACTGCATTTTCCATCCTTGTAATAGGGGAAGGACTTCAAATAGACAAGTAGGAGAAAGGTGGACAGTGGGCCAAATTAGGGAGGAGATTCAGTATTCTGAAACTGTGATAGGTGGCATAGAGGCACCCCTGCAAAAACGATCTTACAGCTCCTAATGATACCAGTATGTCTGCATGCTTTGCAAGTAAACATAATTGGCTTGACTCCTAGGAGAAGCCAAGCCCATTCCTATATGAAATTAGGTATCCTGATGTACAGTATATAACCTATGCCTTGTTGATGTGTAAGGACCCACGTCCTGTACTTTTAATTTTCAAAACACAAGTAAGCAGAGTAACACAGCTCCCTAGCACGACTGGTCAATTAGTGTAAGAATATTTTACATCTGTATTACTTGTAACCACAGTATGAAAATACATTAATTCATGAGCTGCAAGCATTGCATCATGAGTATGTAAATGAAATGGATTTTGCAATATCTCTGCCATTCCCTAACAAACAAACTAGAAAACAGTAGCACATATGAAAGTAGTAAACAGTAGATCATGTGTATAATGGAAAGTAAGTGAAAGGTTTCAAGCAGCAACTAGGAGTTGCACAAGAAAAAAACACTTTCACCTTGTAGTTTCCTGACTTGTAATTGGGCAAGGACTTCAAACGGAAAAGTAAGAGAAATATGGACAGTAGGATGAATTAGGGAGGAGATTCACTATTCTGAAGCTGTGATAGGTGGAGGGGAGGCGCTCTCACAAAAGTTTTTTTACTGCTCAGACTGATGCCCATACGTTTGCATACTTTGCAAGCAAACACAATCAGCTTGACTCCTAGGAGAGGACATGTCCATTCTTATAAGTAATATGGTATACTGGTGTATACAGTGTATAACCACTATCTTGTTTACTATATGTAAGGACCAACATGCTATACATTCAATGAGGTAAGCATAGTAATATGGCTTCTCAGCTAAGTCGATGATGAGTGTACAGTAGGAATATGGTATAACATTTTACTTGTTGCAACCACAATATAAAAATACAATAATTCCATAAGTTGTAGCACTGCATCATAAGTATGTAGAAGAAATTTGGAGAGTGGGGGGAATTAGGGATGAGACTCCACATTCTGAAGATGTAATAGGTGGGAGAGTGACACTTAAATACACATCAAATCAAATCAAATTTTATTTATGAAGCGCTTTTCAAAACTGTCAAAGCGCGAATACAATACAAATAAAACAACTAACAAATAAATATACATTTAAAAACAATTAAAAGACAATAGCTTGGCCTAATCAAAGGCTTTCTCAAATAAATAGCTTTTTAAAGAAGCCTTGAATTGCTCTGTGGACTGGAACTCTCGAGTCCGACAAGGTAGAGAATTCCACAGGATTGGGGCCATAAAAGAAAAGGCTCTGGCCCCAGATGATTGCAGACGAACCCTGGAAACCTCTAGCAATCCCTCATTGGCAGAGCGGAGAGAGTGAAGAGGGCGGTAAGGCCGTAGGAGATCTTGCAAGTAGTCTGGTCCCTGACCGTGTAGGGTCTTATAGGTCAGCAATGCGACCTTGAAGGTGATTCTCCATCGCACTGGCAGCCAGTGCAGTTTGCGCAGCACTGGTGTGATATGGCAAGTTCTTGGCAGCCCCATCAACAACCTGGCCGCAGCATTCTGCACCAGCTGCAGGTGACGGAGATCCACCCCTGGCAACCCTAGATATAGAGCACTGCAGTAATCAAGACATGAGGAAACAAAGGCGTGGACTAATACAGGAAGGTCATCATGTGGAACAAGGTATTTTATCAGGACAATATTCCTCAGATAGTAAAAGGAAGACTTGACAATGGCCGACACCTGTGCCTTCAGTGTCAGCTCGCCATCAAAAATTACACCCAGATTTTGCACCTGTTCAGAAGGTCTCAACTGTTTATCCCCCAGCACAAGGCCGGAGGAAAGTCCAGGAGACAACTTCTCTATGCGGTGACCTAAATCCACCACCAGCACCTCGGTCTTATCCGGATTCAGTCTTAACCAGTTAGCACTCATCCAGCCCTGAATCTCAGTGAGGCAGTTGTTAAAGACAGATAAAACGTCATTTTGTTTGGGTACAAAGGACATATAGAGCTGAGTATCATCTGAATAGCAGTGAAAACTCAGCCCATAACACCTTATAATGTCCCCCAATGGCAGCATATATACCATGCACAACATGGGGGAAAGCACAGAACCCTACGGCACCCCACAGGACAGAGCAAAGGGAGCTGAGGAAAAAATTCCTGACACTACCCTCTGAGTTCTGCCCATGAGGAAAGATTGGAACCATCTGAAGACTGTCCCTGACAGTCCACAGAACAGCCGAAGGTGTTCTAACAACATCCCATGGTCCACGGTATCAAATGCTGCAGAGAGATCGAGGAGAACCAAGATTGATCAGCTCCTCTCAGCTCTCACTATTAGGAAATCATTAAGTACCTGAACCAACGCCATCTCGGTACTATGCCTCTTCCTGAAACTGGACTGGAGAGGATCATAGGCTTCATGGGTGGTAAGAAAGTCCTCAAGCTGTAACGCGACTACTTTCTCAATAACCTTGCCCAAAAAGGACAGGTTAGAGATTGGCCTGTAGTTAGCGAGACAGTCTGGGTCTAGGGAAGGTTTCTTCAAAAGGGGTGTCACAGTAGCCTCTTTTAGAGACTCTGGAAACACCCCTTGGTCCAAAGAGCACCAGACTATCTCAGCAAGGATTGGTCCAATCACATCCATACACCCCATAAGGAGGCATGTAGGACCAGGATCCATACTACAGTAAGTCGGTTGCAAGCCCTGGACAATCTTCATGATATCTAGGATCGCAGGCCAGTCAAAATCCATCCAGATAGATTGAGGGCCTGTAATCTCACATTGACCACCGCCATGCTCATTTGAATGCAAACTGCGGATCTCTGACCTGATAGATGACACCTTATCATCAAAGAACCAAGCAAACTCATCACACTTTATTTGTGAAAAAGCTAGCCAACCCCACAGACAGGTTGGATTGCACAATCTGTCCACAGTCTGGAAGAGCTGAGCTGGTTGATTCCTTGATGCAGCTATCTCCTTGGACAGGAAGTCTGCCTTCTTATGGGAGATTTCTGATTGATAATCCATATAATGGGCCATCAATCTAAGTCTGTCATCTTCCAGATCTGATTTCTTCCAGTAGCATTCCAATCCTCGCCCAACCCTCCTCAACTTCCTCAACGTCCCATCAAACTAAGGGGACCAAGGGCGGAGGGAGAGGGGGCGAACACAGACAGGAGCTATGGAATCCAGAGCCCTCAACACCATATTATTATAGTGTACTACTAAGACATCTGGATCCATGCACTCCACAGGCCGACTCGATAGGTCCAGCACTGTCATTAGACCCACAGGGGTAACTCCCCTCAAAGGACGGTACTGGACCATCTCCAAAGGGGTTGGTCTCAAAGGGGGGGCTGAAAAATTGAACCTTATGGAGTGATGGTCAGACCACCCAAATGGTTCCACCACCAGTCCAGAGATCTCCATCCCCAGGGTGAACACCAGATCCAAGCGTGACCCTGAATGGTGCAGCGGTAACAACCTGTGTGAAGCCCAGCTCGTCATCAGTTGGAGGAAGTTTTGGCCAAAAGCGAGAGTTCATCGTCGACCCAGGCATTGAAGTCCCCAGGGCCAACCACCTGGAGGGCTCCAACACCAGGTCGACAAAGAAGTCTGCAACTTCCTGCAGAAAAGCTTTCTCATCACCGGGTGGACGGTAAATGAGGAGAATTCTGCTGGCCACACCTGCACCCGTAATACACTCAAAGGATCTGGGGGTCATCACTGGAACTTCCACAAGGCCCAACTTTGATTTAAAACAAATAGCAACCCCCCTTTCGATCCAATCTCAGGCGGTGTTTCACCGAGTACCCGGCTGGAATAGCTGACTCCAATATGGGACCAGCATTCCCATCCAGCCAGGTCTCAGTGATGCAAGCCAGGTCAGATGATTCAACAAGATCAGCAATAATTGCTGTCTTGTTTTTTATAGACCTGGCATTGCATAACACCACCCAGGTTGGATGAGAGGCTGTGGAGGAACGGACCACTTGCTCACTATCAGTGGAACTCTTGGGTATGGGAACCAGGTATTGTAAACCCCTATCCTGGGCCCATTTTGCCCAAGGGTGTCTCCTAGACCTCACCACCCTTATTCGTCTGCTCTGCTCCGCCCCCCCAGGTGAGGAACTGCCCTCCTTCTCCTCCCCCATGTGCAATTCCCAAGGCACAACAGCGAGTATATACCTCGGGTTTCAATGGGGGGCAGTCAAAGGGGCGCAGGTCCCTCAGCCTAGAGGGGGAGTAGCACCTGTCCACAGAGACTCGGTCCCAACACATATTCTCCAAAGTTTAAAAAACAGCAGTACTATTTTAAATTAAATTAAACCAAAAAGAAAAAGAAAATAAATAAGCCCTTAAAACAACCCCCCTCCCACCTCTCACGTGACAGGGAGAAACACTTAACAAAATTAAAGAAATATAAAAATGATAAATGACCAACCTCAAGGTACTAGGCACACTCTCACTGTACCCAGACCTAGAGAGGCACTCTCACTGCCTTGCAGATTTTAAAAATAACAAAAAAGAACCAAATAAAAACCTACTTCAATAAATTAATATATAGCCAAATTTAAGGTGCAAAGCACACTCTCACTGTGCACACCTAATAAAGCACTCTAAGTGCTACAATTTAAATAAAGAATAAATAACATCTGACCATGGTTTACGGAGAACAATCTAAACAAAGGGAGTCCACCTCAGTAGTCCAGTAGCTCTCAGGGCCAGGAGAAAGCCTTAGTGGATCCCGCTAGGTAGACCAATTCGGAGCCACAGCTCTTGCTAACGGTCCTCTCTCTGGGAACACTCTACAGTGATCCCCGGGGAGAAATCCTAGGGTAACTGATCTCCACCACCAACTTCTTGGTGGAATAAGATCAGGACCCCCGCACAGCCGCACACCTTGAACAGTCCGCCCCCGGGATCAAGGCCTTCCCTCCAATCCCAAATAAAGAGCTATATCTCCAATTTTATGTTCGGAAACACACTCGAACCGTCACTCAGGAAGTTCACTAAATCAAATCCAGCATCCAACGATAAAATCGGGTCAGCATAGAAATGGTAAAAAATCCACTGGCATTCGACCAAAAAACGATAACAGTCCACTAATGGTCAACCAGAAATGACTCCAAATAACACAGTTTCAGGGGTAGTACTAGTCCACACCATCAACGCTAGCTTGAAGCCGTACCATCCCTTGATAAAAATTAGTCAGCAGGAAACAGAGTATAATTCCACCCAGTCAATGATAAAATCCAGTGCCTGCCCAATGGAGCCGTAAATCTGCAATTCCAAAAATCCCTCCGTATAACAGCAGGGTGAGCCAAAGAAAATTCAGCTGGCCCCACTCAATGATTTAATGAAATCCTCCGAATGAAATCCAGGCTCAAAAATCCCAATGAAGGAGTTGCTAAACAGCAAGCCACCCAGAAATTGACAAGACCATCCAAACGAATGAAAACGGTCCAAAAACAACTCAACTCACAGTTCGATTCACTGGCAGCTCGACAATCCCCAAGTCCGAATGGACCAAAGCGGTCCAAAAACAACTCAACTCAACCCTCAGCTCGATCCACCGGCAGCTCGACAATCCCCAAGTCTGCTTCGCCACAACCGGAAGCAACAATCCTCTGTAATCCTCCGTAAATTCAAAGTCAAATAAAACAAGACAAAAAACTTAAATAAACTCAGTAAAAATGAAGACAAACTCAAATAAAATCGAATAAAGGAAAAAAAAATGAACAAACTAGATTTGCTGCTAGAGGCTAGCCCAGCATAGCCACCATCTTGACTGATTTAATTTCTTTTTCAAGCAGTTACCTCCCTCTTGTACTTTATTACTGATGACATTTTCATGAAAACAGGATCTCTGGCCCTTGGTCTTCATCTGCTCTGGGTGCTTATCTGCAAGCAAAAATATAATCCTCTTCTGTATGGAGGTTGCAAATTTTACCTCACTGGTGAAAATGTGGCAAAGTTATGCTCCAGTTATGCCAGAAACAGAACTGTCTGCACCAGCTCTGTCAGTTACATCTTGCTTGGTGCATACACGTGATTTTGGTTTAACATAGTCTTTAGGGGCAGGTCTAAAGACTCCAACATGATCAGTGGTGTGAGGTCCACCGATAGGGTCATTTGTGTGTGCGTGTGTAATAAGCAGCAACAAGATCAGTAAGCATCATACTATAAAATTTAGAGGTATTTGTTGTAGAACAAAAATCAAATTCAGCCATGTTCCAATGTGTAAGATTAAAAATAACAGGGACATGCATAAATTGCACGTTATTAATTAGGGCTCCATGTAGGGATGTGGCTGTCAAACCACTAGCAGGGCCATCCTCTTGAGGAGGGCTGGCAGTCAGGTCTTCTTGACTGGGTGGGACTACAGAAAGATAAAGAGCTTCAGAAGCTTGATAGTTTGGAAGACAGAAATCACATGCCTCCTCTGGAGAGAGTCAGTCACAATAGGCAGGATCTATGAGAGCAGTTAGACTGTACTGACCAGTATGTCTGGAAGTGGTCTGTCTGATAGAAAGTGTACCATTTTTAGAAATGCCAGTATTAGGCCAGCCATGGAGTGTACCTTTGGACAGGCAAGCTACAGGGATTGTGTAGCCCATAGCATCGGTTTGCCATTGTAGGAAAAGTGAAGATTTATCTGGGGCAACCACTTCAGCATCAAGAAAGGCAACTGAGTCCTGTGTTACCTTAATCATTTTGTTGGGAACATTAATCTGTAAACCAGTAGGGGCTGAATGTTCAGGTTTATCAAGGAAGTGTTGCAAGCATTCCTTGTGTGTCAGTGGGGCTGAATATAGAGGTGCGGTCATAGTCACTGTCAGTAGTCCCATCAGTAGGAGAAAGGGGTGCAAGATAGCCATCTTGCAATTACCTGTAAGAAAACAAAAAGGATTGATTAAGTATGGGTACTATTCGACCCAAAGGGGTTAGGAAAAGTAAAGTCACCTTTATATAATATAAGTTGGTTAGCTTGGAACCACTTGTCAGTGGTCTTTTTCTGCTGTTGTACTCTGACCTGATACACAGCAGGGCTGAGCTTGTTGACAATGGGATAGGGACCATCCCATTTGCTGGCAAAAGAACGAGTGGATCTTCTGTATTGGAGAAGCATAACTTGGTCTGCAACTTGCTAGTCGACTTCTTTGACATGCTTGTCAACATGAGCTTTAGCTTATTGTTGAGGTTTGCCCATTTGCTTGGCAGCGAACAGGTGTGTTTTCATGATGTCATCATGAAACTTTTCTACATACTTGTCTACAGATACTCTATCCTCAGTGGGAGGTGTGGAGATCAATCAACAGGTGTTCAGGTAGTCTCATAGCTCTACCAGTCATAACCTCATAGGGTGTGCACTGGTAGTAGCTGCAGGGGTACCCCTAATTGCCATTAGTAGCAGTGGCAAGAAGGAATCCCAATCATTAGGACTGTCAACAATGAATTTGCATAACATCTGTTTTATGCATCTGTTAGCGCTTTCCACCCGGCTTGAGGATTGAGGGTTGTAAGGGATATGACATTTTTGATCAACTCCAAGAAGTTGGAGTGTCTGTTGCATTAGCTTGGCTGTAAAGCTAATGCCTTGGTCTGAGTCTACTTTTAAAGGCAGACCCCATCTGTAGAACAATTGATCTACCAAGATCTTGGCAGTTGTTTTCACTGTGTTGTTTTTAGTGGAAAATGCATCTACCCACTTGGAGAACAAATCTGTAACAATAAGTGTATAGTTATTGTTTTTACTGGAGTTAGTGAGAGGACCAGTGAAATCAATCTGTATTGCATTACGTGGTCCAGATTGCCTTTGAGACAGCAACTTGGCATTTCTTTTTATTGAAATGGAGTTGTTCTGAATATACACTATGCAGTTGTCTATGTAGTGTTCTACATATTTGGCCATTCCAGGCCACCAGACAACTGTCTTGAGTCTCTGGAGAGTTTTTATTGTCCCCTGGTGTCCACCGGTGGGAGTGTCATGAACCATACAAATAAATTTGGTTTGCAAAGATTGTGACGCAACCCACGATTTGTCACCTGTATCTTGTTTGTGATACCAGATGAGTTTCTGATCACAAGACAAATACATGTTGTCCAATTGCCTCTTGTATGGACTACCAACCAGCAGTGGCTGTTCAGTTCCTTTATCTAGGAATCTGAACACATCTCTGATCTCTGGATCTGCTTTTTGTGCAACAGAGAGGTCCAAGGGAGGTTCTGGTACTAGTTTCTTGCTGGCAGCAATTATAGATGTCACAATAGCTGCTATACATTGTGGGTGAGTCATTGTCCATGTCTCCCCCCTTCGACACCTGCTTTGGCAAGCGAGTCCACTCATTCATTGAATTAATGGTAAGGGTCAGATTTGCAGTGCGCCTTTACCTTATGAAGGTACAACTTGTGAGTGAACATTTGTGTCAGCCTGTCAGGGTGTGTATATACACAAACAGTTCCATATACTTGACAGGAGTGCCATCAGATGAGGCAAAGTTATTCTTTTGCCAAAATGGAAATAACTCAGTGAGTGATGAACACACCCAATTAGAGTCAGCAAAAATGATGGCATCCTTGTCACCATGTGGCATGATCTCCAATGCACAGGTCACAGCAGCCAGTTCGGCATACTGTGAAGAGATAATAGTGCATTTCCTAGCAATGCACCTGAAATCACCCTCATGATCCCTAACGAGCACTCCAAGCCCTGCTACCTGCTCTCCATCTACATGGGAGGCAGAGCCATCTGTAAAGATACGAAACATGGTACCATCTTCCAGGACCTCAGGTGTAGCTGGTAAGAATGGCCCTGGGTCAGGTAGGTCAGGTGGTTGGAGGGCACAATCATGAGGTGTGCCTGTGTAAAGTATGTCATGGGCCAAAATAGAGGGCATTTTAGCAGGTAATACTTTGATGTCCCTATCCTGCAGAAGCAGAGACCAATGCATCAATCTGGTATTAGAGACTGATCAATCCTTTACTTTATCTGAAAGCAAAAAGTTAGTTGGGGTATGGCAGGTATGCAAAATGATGGGAGCATACCCAATGATGTAGAGAAAGTGTTTGACAGCCCAGAAGGTAGCTAAGAGTGTCCTTTTGCAGATACTATATTTTCTGTCTACAGGGGATAGCATCTTAGATGCATAGGCAATGTGTTGGTCATTTTGTTGTTGTATGTATAAGTGCCTAGGTAAACCATTATAAGGTTTGAGTAGCTTTATCCTATTTAAAATGTATATTAAGAATTGCTTACCATATTTACCTTGGTATTTATTTAGATGTTTATTTATTAATTCTTTGTTCAAATATATATATTTTTCATATGTATTATAATGTAGGTTGGTATATGTGCACCTCTATAAGGAATGATTGATTATGACTTTCTGAAGAATTAGGTGGTACCTTAAATGTATATGTGCACTGGCACTTTAAATATTTGAATTAATGGTGTATATAAATTCAAGGCACCTCTAGAGGGAGCACACTTTGAAAAAGACTGCAAGGTTGAAATGTTAGTCTTCACCTCCTGTGTGAGGCACACTGCTTTATTTTGCTGATTTAATAAAACTGCTGAACTTATGGCACTAAACTTTGTAGGACTGCAGTTTTTTCTTTTCTGCTGGGGTGAGTTTCATGAGGATTTTAAATCACTTGGCTTGGTTTTCATGTAGAGCTCACCCTCTGCTGAGTGGCTCTTCTGTTTTTGAGCTACGTGGTTTTTGAGTTATGCTGCAGAGAACCCAGCATTTTGTACTATATATCAGCAAACTGTTTTGATAGAAGTAAACCCACTTGAAGTCACCGTGATAAAGAAATTATGAATATGGCAAGAGGAGTGGGAGTGAATGCCATTCAGGAGCAGGTGCGAGAACCTAATGAAGGTGAACCAGCTACTTTTACTTATAGTGTTTTTCAAGGTTTGAATCAAGGTAACCCATTTGGAGCTGCAGCGGTGAAGACACTGTCTGGGAACCAGCATACAGAGGCTAGCACAGGGGATATTGACATATTTGAAGCATTTTTCCAGTTTGAAAAAGTCACCTTAAAACCAAGGAGACAGTATTGGCTAATTGTGACATTCAAGGAGTATATAAGAGTAAACAGAGTCCCGAGGGGCCTTAGAATTGTTAAAGATCTGACTTTTGGATTAGAGGATAGTGAGTTCATTGGCCCATGGCGAGAAATTACACAAGAAACTTCCTTGAAGTGGTTGCAACTAATTATTAAAAATACAATTAAATTTCAGAAAGACATGGAAAAAGAACTGGAGAAGGAGGAAGTGCTAAAAAATTCTCATCCGATGTAAATTTTGCACATTTTAAGAGGTGCTAAAGGCATACACTGCACAACAGGACAAAAAAATCTATGCTGCTAAGAAAACAAAATTGTTGAGAGATGAGATGGACTATTGACTTGGGAATATTTTCAGCTGGTCGAAAGATACAAGAAAAGGGACACCAGCAAAGAGGGGAGGAAATAAACTGCACTTCAATATGTGTTATATCTTTAAAAAATTGGCACAATAGGCTGCACATCAGTCTCCAGCTACTAGCCCCATTACCTCAGTGAGCATATCAGAGGCAAGTTTTACAAGTGACTCTGAGCATTGAGACATTTTTTTTAGTAGGTAGAGAACCACTGAGGAGAGGAAAGAGGAAATGAGGATATGAAGGGGAAAGAAGCAAGGGCTATGTGGGAAGAGGAGTAAACAATCAAGGCCAAAGGTGGAAGAAATGCTATCAGCCAATCCAGCGGGACAGGCTGAACAAATTAATATTATTAATTTGTCGAACTAAGAACTCTCAGAAACTGAGATAAAAGTTTTAAGTAAAGGCCTGTCCTTTATCCCCACAGTGGATATACATTTCTTTGAAACAATGCTAGATTTATATAGTTTGTGCAGGGTGTTAAGCCTGAAATGCTTTTATAGTAATATGGATGCCTCAAATGATTTAAGTGTACTTTATGTTAATAATAGCTAGCACAAAAGAAATGATCCAGATAGTGGTCTGTTGTTAATATAAGATGTTTTGGAAGCTTTTTATTTGGAGAATATGGGGGCGTGTGAAATTGACAATCATGAGGTACAACAGGGTACAAATATAGGTCTAAATGAGCAGCAAAAAAGTTACAAATATTCATTGGATAAATTCAAATACAGTACCTTTTGCCCTGTACGATCCCTGACTGTCCTGGTATTTAAGAAATTGTGTGTGGAGAGACCTTGGATGTGGAATCGTTATATACCAGTATTCTACACCAAGGAGGACTGCGTGCCCTTAGATATTTTTTGCATTAAAGAAAAGAGGACGCCAGGCCAGAAACTGAGCTATTGTTCGATATGACACAAATAGTTTGGAGGGTAACTATTTTACCTTTAATAGCAAATTTTACCATCAGATCAAGAGGACAGCGATGAGGGCAACTTTTGCTCCCAGTTATGCAAACTTGTACCTTGCTTACATGGAGGAAGAGTTTTCTGGGGGTCATCATAATCCACACCAGTCCAAAATACAGGTCTGGAAGCACTTTATTGACGACATCCTTATGGTGTGGGAGGGGGACCTGTTAGAACTAAGAATATTTGTTGATTACCTTCATAACAGCAATCCTTACAGTATTTACATTTTGTATGTCATGCTGATCCTGTACAGGTTTCCTTTTTGGATATTAATATCTGTAGGACAGATGAGGGTATTATAACAAGGTTATATAGAAAGCAAACAGACAGAAACACCATACTGCTGGCCAGCAGCTGCCACCACAAACACATCATGCAGAACTTCCCTAAGAGTCAGTTCCTCAGAGTCAAAAGAAATTGCAGTGAATCAGCAATATATGAAAAGGATAAGGTTATTCTTGAGGGAAGATTTAGAGAGAGGGAGTTACTTGGTTACTTGGTTATTTGGTTTGATGGACAAAAGAAGGTCATATCCTATCGAGATTGTCCTCCACATGTGTGGATCATTATTTATGATACTATTTTAATAACCATTTATCAAGTTTGTTTTTGAAAATCATAACAGTAGGTGAATCAATAATATCTTGAGGTAGTGTATTCCATAACCTAGCAGTTCTAATAGTAAAGAAGTTTTGTCTTTTATTTGTATTAGATTTTTTAATATCCAATTGTTTATTGTGTAACCTGGCTACAATTTTTCTGCTTGATAACATTATACCACATTGTTTCATCAGAATGGGTGATTTCATAATTTTGAATAGCTCTAAAAGATCGCCTCCAGTTCTTCTCTGTTTAAATGAATACAAGCCTGTTTTCTGTAGTCTAGAATCATAATCCAAATGAGCAAAATATTGAATAATTTTTGTAGCCCTACATTGGATTTGTTCAATTCTATTTATATCCGATGCTAGAGAAGGACTCCAAAAAGAGGAGCCATAATCCATATAAGGTCTGACATGAGATCTATACAGGGTCATGATACACTGTTCAGACTTAGAGACAAATGTGCTATTTATCCTGTGAAGAAGAACATTAGCTTGATTGGCAATTTTATTACAATGAGAAGATGAGGAAAGCTTATTATTTACTAGGATCCCAAGATCTTTATCTAAGCAAGAAGCCCTAATAATTATATTGTTCAAAGTGTATATTTGTTTGGGGTTGTTTTTACCCATGTGTAAGACTGCACTTTTTGTTACATTGAAGTACCTTTTATTTATAAAAGCCCAATGTTCGATTGATGCAACGTCAGGTAATAAAGTTTTTTGTTAACTGCATTGTTTACAGTACCCCCTAATTTAGTGTCATCAGCAAATTTCATAAGGATGTTAGAAGAACAAATTTTCATATTACTGATGAAAATATTAAAAAGAGTGGGTCCCAAAACAGAGCCCTGGGGAACACCGCTCATCACCCTACCCAAGCTGACAAGGTGCCATTTACCCTAACCCTCTGGGTACGATTGCACAGCCAACTGTTTATCCATGAAACTAATGTTGATGAGAATCCTAAAATGAATAAGTTTTTTAATCAGAATGTCATGTGACACTTTATCAAACACTTTACTGTAATCCAGTAAGATGACATCAGTTGGAATATTTAAGTCAAGATTCATGCTAATATAATAGTAGAATGAAAGCAGGTTTGTGGTGCAAGAAAAAACAGTTCTAAATCCATGTTGAGTTGTATCAACTATATTCAAGGATACCATTTCTAGTTCAAGAAAAGTTTTGATTATTTTTTCCATTAATTTACAAGGAATTGAAGTTAAGCTAATCAGGTGGTAGTTTTCAACGTTTGAGTGGGAACCCTGTTTGAAAATGGGAGTTACTATTGCAGTTAACCAATCAGTGGGAACCCTTGATTCTTGAAGAGATTTATTAAAAATAATAGCGAGTGGTAGGGCAATAGTATCTTTAACTCCCAGAAGAAATTTAGGACATATATCATCTGGGCCAGGACTTGTTGGTTTATTTAATGTTATTAATAATTCATAGACATCATTCTGCAAAACCTTATATTTTGTATGACTTGAGGAGTATTTGTCAGGAAGAATTTGGTATGGATCCTGGACAAAAACTGATCAAAAGTAATTATTTAAAGTCGAAGCGGTTACTGAGTCAGAAGTAATTATTGTATTGTTTATATTTAATGGACCAATAGTTCTGCTATTTCCTTTTTTGCTGTTTAAATAGGCATGCAAAGCTTTATGCGAGTCATTGGTATCTGCAATACGAAATTCTAAATTATGTTTAGCGAGCAGAGTCAATTTTTTTAATATGTTAACTGATTCCCTCTATTTAATTAGTATTTCATTATTTTGATTAGTGTGGCATTTTTTTAATAATGTGAATAACTTTTGTTTTTGAGAAATTAGTTTTTTTATAGATCTATTAAACCAAAGAGGAATTTTTTCTTTAGTATTGTACTTACGGTTTTCTGGAACATACTGCTGTTCAAGTTCTTGAATTTGTGTTTTTAGGAAATCCCATGCTTCATCAGTGTTAAGTGAAGAAAAAATAGTGTCCCAAATAAATGCTCCTAGGTGATGATTTATTTTATAAAAATCTGCCCGATCATATTGCTTAATTTTAAGCTTGTTTATTACAGAACGTTGACAAAGTGGGATAGTAAGAAGTTTGGGCATATGATCACTATTACCAAGAGGATCTGATATTAATAAATCATTCATGGGGATGTCTATGTTAGTTATGACAAGATCCAAGATGTTACTTCCCTTGGTAGGTTCCTTGACCAGTTGGTAAAGTCCCAAGTCAATAATGGTTGTAAGAAATTTATGGTCATGATGATTTGAACCCATTAAAGTTTCCCAGTTTATGGTTGGGAAATTGAAATTGTCCAAAATTAGGACTGAGCCATTTTTTTCTATCTGGGAGATTTCATCGGCCAACCGTGAACTTTGGTTAAAGTCTGCTGAAGGTGGACGATAGCAGGTCCCAATCAATATTTGGGAAAAACCCCTAGGTTGAATATACACCCATACACTTTCAGACTGAACATTCACTGAGGATTTGTAAGAAGTGATGTTGTCTCTGACATAAAGGCTGACCCCACCACCTATCTTATTATCTGGTCTATTTTTGAAGTAGTGTTTAAATCCTGGAATTTTAGCTGTCCAGATTCTATCAGTATTGCCACATGTTTCTGTTATAGCTATTAAAGACAAGTCAAGGGACTGAGCCTTAAGTTCCAGCTTTGAAATACAGCAGGCCAAGTTAGAAGAGGACAATGTAGAAAGGGCCCAATTATTGGAAGAAAAAATAAACACCTCCAAAAGTAATGATGAAAAAATTAATGTTATCAGTAATTATAATGTGAGATCCTGAAAGGTGAATGAAATAATACATGGAAATTGGCATATGCTTGGTGCAGACTCTAGACTAGTGGAGGTTGCTAAAACACCTCCTAGGATGTCTTGTCATAGGGCAGAATTAGTGTCTTCATCACAAACTGTTCCACAGCAGAGAATGTGGCTCCCACCACTTCCAAAAGGGTGCTGGAGCTGTGGCAGATGTAAATATTGCCCTTACACTATGAGAAGCAGTTCCATAGTAAACCCTTAAAATGGTAAGAATGTGGAAATAAAACAAATCATTAATTGTTACACTATGTGGGTAGTGTATTTCTCACAATGTAAATGTGGGGCTTACTATGTGGGACACACCAAAAGGAAGCTGAAGGAAAGGGCTGGTGAGCATGTGAGGGCCATTTCAAATGGCAATTTGGAATATGCCTGGGCTACTCATATGCTCAATGCTGCAAACATTTATGACCATGAACTAAATTTATTGGGTTATAAGAGGTGACCTTGGGACCCAGGAGTGGGAACAGAGAGCTATTGTTAAGTAGGTGTGAGAACTACTGGATTTACACATCGGGTGCATGTATTACTGCAGGGGGTTTGAATGAACATATCGAACTTGAACCTTTCTTGACAAAATGAAATTCAAATTGTTATGGAGAGGCTATAAAGTATGATATTTCTAACTCTGCAGTGTAATTTATTTTATATTTTCACAGGTTGACTGCCTAGAATGGAAAGTCAGTTCACCTTTATCCCCTGTCTAGATCTTCCCACAATATATTGGAAAATCTGGATCAATTGCTTAAAAGTTAAAATGTTTGCCCCACCTGTGCTTGATTCTGTCTAGTTTGTTTCTTTTTCCTTTTGCCCTATCCCCTTCCCTTCCCCTCCCTTGTTTTTTTTTGTTTGTTTTGGTAACTAGGTGGCACCACCTAGGCAACAATCATTAGATAACCTTTTTGATATATGTGTTAGTAATTTTGTTGTTGTATATATAAATGTCTAGGTAAACCATTATAAGGTTTGAGTAGCTTTATCCTATTTAAAATGTATCTTAGGAATTGCTTACCATATTTACCTTGGCATTTATTTAGAGGTTTATTCATTTTTTTGTCCAAATATATATATTTTTTCATATGTATTATAATGTAGCTTGGTATATGTGCACCTCTATAAGGAATGATTGATTATGACTTTCTAAAGAATTAGGTGGTACCTTAAATGTATATGTGCACTGGCACTTTAAATATTTGAATTAATGGTGTGTTTAAATTCAGCACACCTCTAGAGGGAGCACACTTTGAAAAAGACTGCAAGGTTGAAACGCTAGTCTTCACCTCCTGTGTGAGGCACACTGCTTTATTTTGCTGATTTAAGTAAAACTGCTGAACTTATGGCACTGAACTTTATGTGGACTGCAGTTTTTTTCTTTTCTGCTGGGGAGAGTTCGATGAGGATTTTAAATCGCTTGGCCTGTAGTACCCATTGTACTTTTGTGCCAGCACTGCAGACATGGCCACATCAGAGGTGGCAGTTTCCAAGTGGAAAGATAATCTTGGATTAGGGTTGACCAGTGCTGGAGCTGAGGCTAAAGCTTGTTTAAACTGTGCCACAGCTTCAGTGTGTGTGGGGCACCATGTCCATGGGACATCCTTTTTCAGAAGTTCATACAGGGGAGTGGCCTTCAAGGCAAAGTCAGGAATAAAATTCCTGCAGTAGTTTACCATGCCCAAGAAGCATCTAAGTGTTGCCATGCTAGTGGGAAGTGGCAGATCTTGCAAGCTCTGGATCTTTTTGGCAGCTGGGCTTCTCCCTTGGTCTGTGATATGTAGGCCAAGGAAAATGACCTCTTTCCCACACAGTTGTGCTTTAGAGGGGTTGCACTTTAATTCTGCTCTCCTGAGGAGAATCAGTAGCTCATCTAGTAGGCCACATGTTCTTCTTTGGTGGCGGTTGCTAGGAGCAAGTCATTTACATACTGCAGGAGACACTGGGGAGTGCAAAACCCCTGTAGGGCATCCATCATGTGGAGGAGAGGAGGGAGAGAGGGGATATGATAGAGACATACAAGTATCTTACAGGGAGGAAGAGGGTGCAGTAATACACTATTTTTAAGCAAAAAAGATGTTCCAGGACTAGAGGACATGGGATGAAGTTGGAGGGAGGACAATTCAGAGGAAACATGAGGAAGAATTTCTTCACAGAACGGGTGGTGGACAAGTGGAACACCCTGCCAGAGGAAGTGGTGGGGGCTGAAACAATCATGGGATTTAAGAATGCATGGAATAGACATAAAGGAATTCTGGAGGTCAGGGGTTAGGGGCAACAGACTTCTAGGAAAACATAAACTGAACTTACAAGCTCAAATGGGCAGACTGGGTGGGCCATAGACCCTTATCTGCCGACACTGTCTATGTATCTATGTATCTAGACAGAAGAGGGAAGGGCTATTATGGAAGCCCTGGGGCAGTCAGGTCCAGGTGTACTGGTGCCCATCAAAGGTAAAGGCACATTTGTATTGGCTGTCCTGTTCTAATGAGAGTGACCAAAACCCATTAGAGATGTCAAGAGCTGAGAACCACTTTTTGTCAGGTGTCAGCAAATTGAGCACATCAGGAGCAAAAGCCACAGATGGGGGCACAGCTGGGGGTAACTTGGTTAAGTTTCCTGTAGTCTGTTGTAAGTCTCCAAGCTCCATTCAGCTTTTTCACAGGCCAAATGGGTGAATTCACAGTGGAAACACAAGTCCTAATCACTCCTTGTAGTAGTGATTGGATGGTCTCCCACAACGAGGGTAAGGCTTCAGCAGGAAATGGCTACTGCTTCTACTTTACAGGATTAGGTCATGGGATCTCAAAGGTCATGTGCATCCTACCGCAGTCATGTTTGTTGGTAGCAAACACACAACAACTCCCATCTACCTGAAGGTATTCTCTACAACTGAGGCAAAAAAATACTTAGAAAAAGTTCTCAGGAAAGCTAGATCCAGTGGGGACTCGCTTGACCTAAAGATTGTGGCTCTCACCCTGGTTGTGTTACTCTCCCCTCTAACCTGGATCCTGTATCTCTCACTAACCACCGGCATTTTCCCTCAATGCTGGAAAGCTGTGGTGGTCACCCTAGTCTTTAAAAGCGGGGACAGAACCTGCCTGGTCAACTGCAGGCCAATCTCAATTCTGCCCCCTCCCAAGGCACTAGAGAGGATAGTGTACAATCAGGTATGTATCTTGATAAGTACAACCTTCAATGCCAGGAACAGCATGGCTTTCGGAAGGCACATAGTACTTCAACAGCATTAGTTGAGTTTAGCGGTTATATCCATGAAGCACTTGACCGAGGGCTCTTGGTGGGGGCCATGTTCATCGACCTCACTAAGGCCTTCAACACGGTCAACCGCGACTTGCTTCTCATGCAATTCTCTAACATTGGTCTATCCTCTGTCTCTCTAGGCTGGTTCCAGAGTTACCTCTCTAACAGGATCCAACAGGTCAAGATTCTAGACATTCTATCCGATCATCGGCATGTCAACACAGGGGTGCACCAAGGTTCCATTTTGGGCCCCCTGTTGTTCAGTCTGTTTCTAAATGAGCTCCCCAAAGTCTGCCAGGATAAGATCCTTCTATATGCAGATGATGCTGTTCTCTACACGTATCACTCTACTCCGGAAGAGCTGGAAAAAGGCATTCAAGATGACTTTACTGCTGTGGAAAAATGGTTCCTTCAGTCTAAGCTCTTGCTCAACTACACTAAGACTAAAACAATGTTGTTTGCCTCCCATCAAAACCATCACAAGTCCCATCATCTCAATATGTACAATAACAAGTCTGATACACTCAAAATGGTCATCACCTTTAAGTACCTTGGTTTCTACCTTGACAGCTCTCTCTCCTACAGCCAGCACATAGACCATGTTGCCAAGGTGGCTAGTGCCAGACTAGGTCAGCTCTACTGGCATAAGCAGTGCCTCACCAAAAGTGCCATCAAGCTTGCAGTTAACAGCTCTGTGCTATCATAGATTATGGTCTGGTAGTCTACGGAGCCAGTACCGATACAGCACTTAGGCGAATCAAAATTGTCTTAAACAAAGCCTGCAGACTAGTCCTTGGTGTAGACCATTTAACTCACACTTGTGAACTATACTCAAGTACTGGTTGGTTAAACTTGAATAGCAGAATACAGTACCAAGTCTGTCTATTAGCTAAAAAATCCACTCTAAGTTTTGTTCCCCTGGAGTGAGGCACCTGTGAAGAAACTCCACTTCCTCCAGACTAACTAAGGGGTTGAGTAAAGCTGTCCTCAATATTCCATTCCGCCGGACTTCACTAAGGCAACTGTCCTTCGATTACAGGGCCCCATGCTGGCTAAATTCCCTTAACTCTGAGCTGATTGACTAAACAAAACTACGCCCATTTAAAGCCAAGCTGCTGCAGTTCCTGGCCACTCTTAGTACCTGCGACTGCATCATCTGTGCCTAATCCTACTGTTATTGATAGCTTATCTGTCTTGCATAGCACCCATTTCCCCCCTATTTCCTCCCCTGTCTGCTGTGACCCCACTGGGCACTTACCCCATGCCATCTCTTTATACCCCTTCCTTCCTTCCTGCTTTCTCATCATTAATATTACCTCCCCATATTCACCCCCTCCCCAGTTTCCCTCATCTTACCACCATATTAAAACCTTTCCCATATCCCCCATTACCCAGCCCTGCCTTACTACCTACTTATGTAACCCTGGGTAGATTCCTTTCCAATCCCACCCCTCTGACCACTACACCCTCTTATCTGTCACCCCCTTTCTTTCTGCCACCACCCTCCACATGCTCTCCTCTATTCTCTCATCCCCTCCTTTGGTCAACACCACTTCTGACCCTCCTTAACTCTATCTGCATGCTCTAAAGCTCAGATAACACTATAAATTGCTTGTCTACCTTAGGTAGGTATGCTCTAATACTGTTGCAATAAAGTTGACCTCTCCTACCTGATATATTTTAATTGTACTTGCTTGAATCTGTATCTGTATGTACCTAATGTACTTGCCTGCTGTATATACCTCTATCTTTTTTATAATGTCTTCATATCTTGTCTATTGTCTTACGACATGGAACCTTTGTAAACAAGCTTTTAGCTCAAAGGTGTTAATCCGAGATTCCAATAAATAAACAAATAAAATACATCAGTATGTTCCTGTAGCAAGGGTTGAAGTTCAGGAAACAAGTCATGATTTTCAAACAGAGCTATGACATCATACTCCTTGTTGTTATGGGAGATGGTTGTCACTGCATGGGAGCCTGGTATGGTGACAGCATGACATTGTCCCTTGATTTGTAACAATAACCTGTTAGCTAGGGCCACCACACAGCTATGCTCTGCCAGAATATCAATTCCCAGTATGCTGGGGTTATGACGTAATACCATGAGGTCAAAGACAAAATTAGTCTTAATGATGGCCTACCTTTACAGGGAGATACACAGATTGATAAGTTTGTAGTTGGATACCAACTACCCCTTGTGCACTGGTCTTCCAGCCAGTTGAGCAGGCAGACGTGGCTGGGTTCTCATCATGCAGAACAGACATAGCTGCTTCTTTATCCAGAAACATGTCCAGTTGGCGGCCCCTGACTGTGTCCCTTACACAGGGCTGTCCATTTGTGTTGACAAGCAGGGCACTCACAATCTGGACTGGGACCTTTAATTGTAAATCAGTGCCACTCTCAGCTTCTTCTTCTTCTTCTCGTTTTTGTGACCTGAGGCCTAGAGTGGCTGGTTGGGCCTCCCTATTGTGGTTTTCAGGACAGAAGTACTGTGCCTCTGACGTCAGGGCTGCAATCTCAAACTGTTCAATTGGTGGTTCCCAAATCACCACATCAGCCTAGCCAGTGCCCAATGCTGCGAATAGGTTCCTTCCTTGGCTGCTCAATTGTTCGGTAGTTGAAGGCCAGAAAGGGTTGGTGCTGTTACTGGCAAGTGCCAGGGCCACCATGGAACATGTGGATGCAGCCTCCTTTGCAGCATGGGCCTCCTGCAGCTGTTTATGGAAGGTATCATTTTCATCCTTCAAGTCCCAATAGCTAGGCCCATTACGGTACTTGCCATTGGAATTTGAGTATTTCTCATTTCTGTTGTAGTTGTTATTGTTCCAGTTATTCTTGTAGTTCCAGTTCCATCCCTTGTGCGACTGTCAGTCATCAGAAGGGGCTTCCTGTTTATCATTGTTGCCTTCCACTATATAGTAGGTTGGGGCAGGGCCTACCGCAGCGACTTAGGCCAGGGTGGCCTGGGCCATTGGAGTTTGGATGGCAGTGGCCTTGCTGGTGTTTTTACCGGAAGCCAGGTTATGGAGGTAGACCTGAAAGGCACTTTCTGTCTTAGTGAGCATGTCGGCGAAGGTATCGGTCTATGGGTAGATGTTGAGTTCAACTTTCCCCTGAAGAGCCAGTGTCATGCTTCAGATGTACAAATCCTTGTACTTAATTTGATTTTTGTCAGTGTTCTCACCTGCTAGGCCTTTGCCAGCCTCGTAAGCAAGCTACAATCGTTGATGATAAGCCACTGGGCTTTCCTTTACATTTTGCGTGACCTTATGGGCCAAACAGGCTCCAACGATACCTGGGGAGTTGGCAGCAAGGAGTGCCTGTGTGATATTGTTGTAGTCGAGCATCTTGCAATTGCGGATGGCCTCTGTAAGTTTGGCCCAGAGGGTAGGCTCAATGGTTTGTCTCAGGACTTGGACTTGGTACTCAGGTTGGAGATAAAGTTTCTTACAAAGGGAGTGCACCTTCTCCAAATGACAGCTGAGGTTGTCAGTTGGGCCCATCTGTCCAATGCCTTGGGCAACTTGTGGAACAGAATGAGCAACCTGTAGGGGATTGGAGGTGGGCAAGTGGGGAGCGGTGTTTAGTTCCCCATGACCCAAAGCACCGTGAAGGGAAGCTTCTACTGCCACATCAGCGACTGCTTTGAATGTATTCTCCTGAGTTACAGCATTTTTGAACATGTGTCCGATTTGCTCCTGCATGGAAGAGTGTCCCTCAGGGGTTGTTAGTCTAGTCAAGACATCCTGCACAATGTCTCACACTTCCGCACCATCTTCTTGGGAAAGGGGAGCCTGTGGAAGCGGGCTCCTACTAGGAGGTGGTCTGCCTCCGGTATCATGGGGGCCACCATGTTTGTTTTGATGTGGCAGCATGGAAGGTGTGCCAACATGACAAGAGGCAGGCTATAATGGCTGCCATCTTGGCAATGGATGGTAAGGGTCTTGGATGTGATGATGTGTCCTATGTCCTTATAATTAGAGTCATTATCACCTGATGATGTAATGTCAATGGGTGTGTACTGAAAACCATTCATAGCTTTTACATGGCCAGCGAGAATATCCCATGGTGTTGTCAGTGCCACAGGGGAGTGGGTTCACTGGCCACCAGTGAGGGGCAGGTGCACCAGCATTGGGGGTATGGTGGAATGGGCAGTGCTGAATCAGGCAGGGCACACCAGCCAAGGTGCTTGGGGGGGCTAATGCCTCAGAACAGGGCACTGCTGTTGGGGAGGTTGCCATGTGCACTGCTGTCCATGGAGGGGCTGCCATGAGAGGGGAAGTGGAGGCATGCATCACTGCAGCATGGCATGGGTGCTGCCGGTAGGGGGGTGACTGCACTGGCACTATGAGGACAGTGGCAAACGTGATTGGGGGTGCTGTGCTTGAAGGGTGCTGGTGTCAGTCTGTGTTGGGGAGTGGTTCAGTGGTGTGGCAGGTCACTGCTGTGCACTGGGAGCAAGGCTAGAGGGACCTCAGCCAGCAGGGCATGGCAGTGCAGGTCTGGATGCTGGTGGGGTTGTTCATGCACCAGGACCCACACCCAGCCACACAAGTGATCCACTAGGGACCCAAGATGGGCATCTGATTGCTGGGTCTGCTACTCCTCCCTTGGCCACCCTGCATGGACCTGTATGCTGGGGGGCAGTGTCACAGACAAGTGGCAGCCATTGGTGAATGCTGTACATGGGCAGGATATGGGCCTCTGGCACGTATTTCCCACTCCTTCATGCATAGGCCCCACTATGACCTTTGTTCTGATATATGCTGGCGCCTGTTCCTTGGTATTATGCATGTGCACTATGTGTTCATTCATCCTGCATAACTATTCCTCATAATGTGCTCATTCAGTAATACTGTTTAATATTCTCAGTTTCATTAACTGTTGTTAACTTGTCCCTATATGTAAACATGTATTCCTACTGACTGTATTTAACTCCGGGTCACCCCTGAAAAAGGGACATTATGTCTCAGTGGGCCCAACTAGTGAAAACTTCAATAAAACAATAATAATAATAATATACATAATCCCTTAAGACCACATATTGAAGGAGTTATTGGTTGACAAAGTTCCATTGTTATCCTATGGGAATTTTCATTTTTTGTTTTTTTATATATCCCCTAGAGATTTGGGGAGGGGGTAGAATATGTGTTATTCTTCTAGTACTCATTAAGACATTTGTTATGATACATACAGTAGATTGTTCTTTAAGGCCAAATATAGAGGAAGTTATGGCTCGTTGAAGTTCCAATCTTATCCTATGGGAATTTTTTTTTATATTGCCCCTAAAAGTTTAGGGTGGAATATGTGCTATTCCTGTAGTACCCATTAGGGCCTTTGTTTTGAGATATACATTGTCTCTTAAGTTCAGATATTGAGGGAGTTATGGCTTGTTAAAGATCCAATGTCATCCTATAGGTATTTTCATTTGTTTATTTCCCCTAAATATTTTTTTTGGGGGGGGGGCAATATGTCTTATTTTTTTAGTACTCATTAAGACCTTTGTTTTGATATATGCTTGTCCTTTAACTCCAAATTGTGAGGGAGGTATGGCTCGTTGAAGATGAAATTTTATCATAAGGGAATTTTCATGTATTTGTATTGCCACTAAAGTTTTTTTTTGGGGGGGGGACTTGGGTGTGTGGTATTCCTGTAGTATTCATGAAGACCTTTGTTCTGATATATAAATTATCTCTTAAGTTATGGCTTGTTAAAGTTCAATTACTATCCGATAAGAATTGTGATTGTTTTATTCATTTTTATTGTGTTGTGTGTGGACATTAAATTGTTTTTGGGGGATTATGCATTATGCTTGCAGTACTTATTAAGACATTTGTTTTGATATATTGATTGTCCTTTAAGTCCAACTATTAAAGAAGTTATGGCTTGTTGAAATCAAAATGTGAAAAAAAAAACTTAGTCCAAAATCTTTTTTAGCATGAAGAAATCCTTTTTCATAATAGAACAAAAAAAAAGTAAGAAAAATCCCGTCATACGAAAAAAGAATGGGGGGAAAAACTTAAGTCCAAATTATTTTTTCATATATGGGCATTCTTTTTGTATGAACGAAAATAGCTCATGAAAAAGGATTCCTTCATATGAAAAAAGAATCAGAAAAAAATCAAGTCCAAATTCTTATTTCATATATGGGCATTCTTTTTTGAATGAACAAAAATAGCTCATGAAAAAGGATTCCTTCACATGAAAAAAAGAATCAGAAAAAAAAATAAGTTCAAATTCTTTTTCATATAAGGACATTATTTTTTGTGAGCTTTTTTCGTTTAAATGAAAAAGAATGCCCTCATATGAAAAAAATAATTTGTACTTAGTTTTCTTTTTTCCAGATTCTTTTTCTGTATGAAGGGATCCTTTTTTTGTATGGCCACACAAAAAATGGAAGCAAGTCATGAAAAAGGATTTTAAAATAAAAAAAAATACATTTGGGGTTCATTGTTCCAACAGTTAAGTGAAGCATCCACCTAACAGAGTCCCAGTGACCAAGATACATGGGTTGGTGTCTGTCCAGGATGTCATTTTTGTGGGTTTTGAAAATTAAAAAAAGCAAAGCATTTGTCAATGTCGAATGTTGTCTTGCTGGCACTGGCATTGGTAGTGCAGGAGTTAGAGAGATGCATAATAGGAATAACAGTGAAGTATGGAACTGACACCAACCCCACCTGACCCTGCAGAAACTGACAGGCATTAAGGTGTGCCTTTGGGTCATTGGCCATAACCTCATGTCATTTCACCTCACGCTACCCTGCAGACACCAACAAGTGTTGCGGTGTGCCTAGGGGTTATCGGACCTTATGCTCATCCCATTCCATAAGGAAATATGCTGAAATGGGTGCAGTATAGGAGAATAGGGTGAACTTTGGGGCCAAAGAGCCCAAGGCACATCTCGAATGCCTGTCACTGGCTGCAGGGTCAGGGTGGGGTGCAATGGCATGAGCATTACAGCCAACAGTCCCAAGTCACACCCCTGACACCTGTCAGTCTTTACAGGGTGGGGCATTATGGTTGGAAAACCTAACACCCCAGATGTTTGTTGGTATTTGCACTCCAAATTTTCAGCATGGGTTTTTTGTGACCCCACCTCATGAATGGTGGCACTATCAGTTCATTAGCCGAAAGATGATTTTGCACAGTGAGTGCGCCATTTGATGCTACAGGAGTAAAAACACATTTTGGCCAGGATGAGAAAAATTACAACTGTACTGTTCATGAGGAGGTGTAAAAAATGGCAATGTTAAGAAATCTGGAGTTATAATATGACAAATTGGTGAAGTCACGAGCATGCGTACAAACTGTGCAATGCATGCCCATAATGCAATTATTTTGGGGAATTGTTTTAACCAAATTTTCAACATAGGCATTTTGGGACCTCCGCTCATAAACAGTGTCACTGTGATTTTGTTACTCTGTCCCAAACATTGATTTCTCACAGCGACCGCACCATTGTGTGCTACATGTGCAAAAATACATTTTGGGCAAGATGTGAAAAATGACAGCTGTACTGTTCATAAGGGGATGTGAGAAAATGGCAATGTTGCAAATATGGAGTGAAATATTAAAAACTGGCAAAGTTACAAGCTTGTGCGGAAACTGCACAATGCATGCTCCTAACACAGTCATTTGTTGGAATTTTTTCACCAAATTTGCAGCATAGGCTTTTTGGGAGCCCACCTCATGAACAGTGGCACTGTCATTTCATTAATCAGTCCCAAAAGGTGATTCCACACGGTGACCATGAAATGACCTTTCCAGACTGAATAACAAAATGACAGTGACTGTGTTCCTGAGGCAGGGTCCCAAGAACCCCATGTTGACAATTTGGGACCAAAACTTCAAAAAATGGCTGAGATATTCACCTAAATGGAAACTCCTATTCAGTGTCTTTATAGGACTTACTGTCATTTCTTCAGTTTGCTGTTGGTGTTTGAAGTGTGCAGACATGTTCCTGGTCCACTGAAGATCGCTGCTCCCAACTTCCACAGGTAAGTATGGGGTGAAGGGGGGTGTGGAGAGGTGTGGTGCATAGAAGGAGGGAGGGAGCGGGTTGGGGGAGGAGGCCAGCGGCAATGATGAGGGACTGTTTTATTGTTTTTCAGGTTAAAAAACTAAAAAGACATTGTAGGTCCCTTTTTTTTACAGGAAACTTGGATGTCAGCACACTGGGGTGGACTCCCACTGTGCCACACCATTGGGGGGATCAATGCTGATCCAGGGATTGGGCACCCTGAGGTCAGAAGATATTTGGGAGGGGTGCATCCAACACCAGGAGTGAGCATCCCAGTGTCAGAAACACCACAGCATGGATTGGCACACTGGGGTGGGCTCCCAGTATGCCACATTAAAGGATGTTTGGGGGATTAACAACCTCAATATCCCCAGATGGGGGGGTCCATCAGCATGATCAGGATCATGCTTACAGTACAAATGCCTTCAGGCACTCAATACTCCCAGCCCATGTGGAGTTTAGGCTATGGCCTGCTCCGCACAGCTGGGAGAAACTTTCTAGTCATAGACAGTAGGAGGTGGAGGAGGCAGGTGAGGAAAGCACCTCCTCCCACTGTTCAAGCAGGGACTGGTGGGATGGTGACATGTAGAGATTACAAGGTTTGCTCTCCTGCCACCACAGTCATGTTGACTGAATTGTTTGAAAACCTTGCAATCTCTGGGAAACCCCAGATAATCCCATGGGAAATGAGCATTCTATGTTATCTGATGCTGCCACTCTGATGTGTACACAGAAGCAAAAAAATCCTCTGAATCCTGAGTGAAGATAGGGGGCGCAATAAATGTACCGTAGACAGGTTTTGTATCAAAAGTAATCACAAAGCTTTATTCATATTCCAAACAGCCCACAATCTCATGAAATGTTTCACCAAGAAAGGCACATGGGGAGGCGTGTCATCTGTGCCTCTGCATGATGAGCTTGTCTCTGATTGTAGCAGCAAATTCCTTTCGAGTTGGTGGCACTTTGCATAAAAATTGTGTCACCGCTAGCATGCTCACTAATTAGGGAATGAGGGACACACCTTCTAAAGCGTATCTTGCATTGGCCAAAACTGACACACCTCTGCATTTCTCCTAGTACCATCTCCTACTGCCACAAATATTTGCTTGCGCCTGCACAAGACAACATAAAAAATGAAACAACTATATGAAAAAGGATTTTTTTCTTCATGAAAAAAGATGACCTCTGAATGAAAAAGGATCCTTTTTCATATGGACCACATTTTTTTTCATTCCAAACAGTTATCCAAAAGACTGTAATGAGCATGTTCAGAACCAAATTTTTTTTATTTAATAACTTTGGAATGGATTAATAACTTTTCACCAAACCAGTGACAAGCACATCTGTGGACCAAGCCCTTTCTACCTTGAAAGATTCAGACCAAAATTCCAAACCATCTGGATGCTAGGGGATGCAAAATAAAACAGCAAAAAACACAGATTTTTTTTTTTACATTTTTGCTATCCACATCTCGGAATCTGCACATCTGATCAGAACAAAACTTAGTACATCAAGAGATCTATCCCCCCCCCCCCCACCGAGACCACATATGCAAATTTCTTGTAAATCTGTTGAATGGCTGTGAAGAGATTAAAGTGCAAAGTTTGATGTTTAACATAGAAACTCCTGCTCAACCCCAACTACAGTGGCACTACCACACCACTATAATACTATCAGCACATACTTTTACTCTCATCCATTCAAACAGCACATGACCAAGGTAGTTAGAGGAGGGTTGTGCCTGTCACCATCTCAGGAACTTAAACTATATCCTTTTATTTTACTAAGTTAGGGCACCTGGGGGAGTTGGGTTCTACGAGGGTGGAGAAAGGGGGAATTTATTCAATGTAGTGACTGTGGGAGAATTGGGTGCTAGTGGGTTGGGGAAGAATTTTTCATACTATTGGGATTGTGTGCAGAGGAGAGAGGTAGAGGAACTGGATACTTGCAGTAGGAGAAGGTTTTTTTTTCTTACTGTTGGGACTGGGGGCTAGAGATGAAAGTGGGTGCTACAAGGGCAGAGGAAGGGTTTGCTCATTTTTAAAAATTATTTTTACAGGTTTCCATCACAGCAAGACTTACATGTAGAAGGAGGGATATTGTTTGCTATCAGGAGTGTGGAGGGAAGGAGGGGGTAATTGTGTGCTACTGGGTTCAGAAAGAGATTTTATAATATTGGGACTGTTGGGAAGGAGGGTGGCATGGATGCCACAAGGGTGGATTGAAGGTTTAATCATTTAAAAAAATATATAAGTTTTACAGGTTGGAGCCACAGCTACCTTTTACATAATCATTTTGCCAGCAAAGTGCTAGCGCAATAGAGTTAGCCTTTCACTAAGGGCCCTGTCCACATAGTTTTTCTATGCAGACTTTGTATTCCATGAAGTTTTTATTTCACTTTGTGACAAAGGCTATGCAAACTGCAGTTATCTGACTCCACCCCACTCTCCCGTAACAACACAACTAGTTACTATAGAAAATATTATGATTTCAGGGTATGATGTCACAGGAGAGATTGATGATAGCACCTGCTGACAAGCAGCCACAGCAGATGAAGATCAAGTGACAAAAATCTCTGGTTTTATATAAATGCCAGTAGCAATGAGGTCTAGGGGAAGGATAACGCTGTAATTATTGGAATTATAAGTTGAATTTGGTATAAATAATAGGTTTTCCACAGTTTTCCATGTGCCATTACAGGCTGCTGAAGCACAGGGTGGTCAAGAAACTTGCCCAAGGTCAGAAATTAAGTCAATAACTCTGATAAAAATTTCTCCTGGAAACTCCAGGTTCAGCATTCTGTGCTGCAGCCACTGGACCACACTGCTTCAGAAATAATGGTTTGAATCTCAAAGCACTGCACAACAAACACACAATTAAACTGCAATTTATATCTATCTATTTATTTTACCAGAAAAAAAGCTCCATTGAGTGAGACTCATTTGCAAGGAGGCCCTGGGTAGGGCAGACTGCAGTACAGCAAATTAAATGACAGTATACAGAACAGTTCATAAGATACAGAATTTGAGATTAGTTCATATCATATCATATCATATCATATCAAGTCTTTATTTAATCATATCATATCATATCAAGTCTTTATTTAACCAGGCGTTCATCGTTGAGCAGAAGCTCATTTGCAAGATGGACCTAAGGTTCTACGGTACAAGTCGACAGTTCTTCACTAGTACAAGGGCTAACATGACAAAGCATTTTCATACAGGACTTACAGCACAGAGAGGGAGAAAGAACAAAATTTCTAGGATTTCAAAAATTAATACAAGGATTAAAATCTAGTAGCAAATGTGTTTAAAGATACCACCAGTACAAACAATCAGAAGAATAGTAGAAAAAAATCTGTTTAAAAACCAGTGAAATTACTCATTTGCTTTCTCAAATAAATACATCTTTGGCCTTGATTTAAAATGAGATATGTATTCAGTCAGTGCAGTAGATAGTAAACCTTAGAATGCCATGTGATTAAAAGATAGATGAAGAAAATCTGACTTACGTGTAGCACTGTACTACTACCCTCCCCCCAAAAAAAACTTACAAAAGGTAGAGTGGGTGCTGCTAAACTTATCAATTCCCACCCTGTATAGGGCAACTTTTAAAATTATTTTGTGGTCCCATCCTTTGCAAGAGGCCACATTATGTTTACCTTACTTGATGTGGGAGCCTTGCAGAGACAAAAGCATGCTCAGCTAGAGAAGAACCCAGAGAGACTTGGTACAAGAACATTTTAAAGTTATTTTTCACAAAACCTCTTAGAGTGTGATGCTGAGTCTGTTTTTATTGAATGTTATTCTGGTCTTTCTTGCTATGGGCATAATCCTTATGCATGGTGGAGCTTGTGTAACAAGCTTGATTCTGTAGCCACCCTGAGGAGATTTAATTGTATCCTTTGTGTTGTAATTTGGTTATATGCCTGTTCTTCCTGCAGCCTTCTACAAACCCGTCAGTTTCCTCTCTTTGGATGAAAAACACTTTTACAGTGCTGAATACAGTCAGAGATTGTTCTCTGCATATCCATGATCTGCTGTATACATATTCAAAATACAGGTCAGAAAATCCTGGTGGCATTACAATTGATTCTATTCCACTTCTTGGTTTAACTGGTGACGTATGCATTTAGTATGTGACCGAGATGCAAAATACTGAACAGCCACTAGAGAACATGACCAATGTATACAATTTACAACACAGATCCCGTATGTTAAAGAATTATAGATGCATTTTGGTGAATAAAAATATAAAAACAAATGTTAACATTTTTACACTTGGTGGCAATGTTGCAGGACTGTAAACACTGAAACATAGAAAAGTGATGAGCAGAAAAAGACCTAACAGTCCATCTACTGTAATCTGCACCAAGATTCCCTGTTTGGAGGCTGTTCAGACTTAATACCTTAAACAACAATAATTGAAATGTTTTAATCTATTGAGACCTGACAACAGCTGTAATGGCTGAAGTGGGCTTGCTTTACTGGTGTTACTGATTTAGCCTTGCTGGTTTCATATAAAAATGTTCCAGTACACTGACTATGTTTACACAAGCATTCTCTGTACTGAATAGAGATTATCTAATCTTTATTTGTAATGCACATTTTTATTACTCACCGGAAATAGAAGTGGTTCTGGGGGACTGGAGTAGGGCAAATGAAGTCCCACTGCACAAAAGTGGTAGCAGGGAGGAGGCTGGCAGTTATCACCCAGTCAGCCTGGCATCAGTAGTGGGAAAGTTAATGGAATCACTGCTGAAGGAAAGATTTGTTGAATATCTTGAATCCAGTGGGTTCACAAGAACCAAAGCAGCTTAGTTTCACAGAGGGGAGGTCATCTCAAACAAATCTGATGGATTTCTTTGACTGAGTGACCAAGGCACTAGATCAGGGTGGAGTGGTGGACATTGCCTACCTAGATTTTAGTAAGACGTTCAACACTGTTCCACATAGGAGAATAATAAGCATGCTGGGGAGCTTAGGAGTGAGTCCAAGGGGATTAACTGAATGAGAAATTGGTTAGGGGATATGTGATAGAGGGTGGTGGTAAATGGAGTTCACTCCAAGGAAGGGAGGCAGAACAGTGGGGTACCTCAGGGATCAGTGCTGGGATGGGTCCTCTTTAATGTCTTTAAGTGAGATTACAGAGGAGCTGAAAGGTAAGGTCTGCCTCTCTGCAGACAACACCAACATCTGCAGTAGGATGGACACTCTGGGGGATGGGGGTGGAAATGATGAGCAGAGACCTCAGAAAACTAGAGGAGTGGCCAAGGGTATGGCAACTGGGTTTCAATTCAAATGAATGCAAAATAATACACTCAGGGCACAGAAACCCAGGGGTGGAGTACAAAATGGGTGGAGTGGTATTGATCACCAGGCTGAAAGAGACCTGTTGGTAATCATAGTCACAGAAAAATAGGCACAGCTCACATGTTAGGTAAACTTTCATCCAGTACCGTAAAAAGTACCTTAAAAGTACCTTGAAAGGATTCTATCGAATATCAGTACACTTCCAAATTTTGGAAAAACAATCAGCACTCCTTATAGTGATGTACGTGTTTACTCCACAATTCAGTACTCACTCCAAAGAAGAAACAGCAGTAATATTGGCATCATCAAAACACTAAACTGGTGTAAATGTTTTAACATAGTCCAAAAGCAGTTCCAACATGCGTAACAGCTATTTAAATTCTACTAATTATACTTAACAAAGACACCGACTCCATCACTGAACTGTTTACATTTCAACATCTAGAATGCCACCTTCATCAGAACATGTGACCACACTGAACAGGTAACACTTAAAAGTGCAAAGTTTAAAGATACAGTACATGATTCATTGAAAGTGCTGGGTGCAAAAAAAAGTGCATGGTGCAAAAGTGAAAGTATACAGATCGGACAAACAATTGAATATACAAACTAGGATACATGATGACACATAACACAACCATAAAATAATGAACACAGCCATAAAACAATGACAGAGCCTACAGGCTAAATAGCAGGTGCAGAATAAATGAATTCATTATTTTAAATTATGTAGTGACACAAAGTCATTTTAATCTTTTGGTTTCACAGTACCGAGAGTAACAATCCAGAAAGCTTCTCTGTTTAAAAGTGTATCTTTTAAACTGCATCCTCTCTGATCCAAACTGACTTTCTTAATTTCAAAATATTGTAACACTTAAGTGGACGTATGTCTTGCTTCTCTAAAATGTCTCTCAATCGCGTAGCTCTCATTTCCAGTACTAATGGCTGTTTTGTGTTCAGCCACACTGTTTTAGTGCATGCTTCATTTGTCCTATGTAGTAAGTACCACAGGGACATGTAAGTGCATAAATTACACCCTCAGTGTTGCAGTTAATAAACTGTTCTATTGTAAAATGTTTGCCAGTCTGAGGGTGAGAAAAAGAACTGATATTTCTAGTGTTACTACAATGAACACAATGTCCACATTTAAAATTTCCGGTAGGAGGTTTTGGAAGCCAGGTATTAGTATTGTCATTTTTGGGCAACAAAGTATGTACCAACACATCCTTTAAATTTCCTCCTCTCCCAAAATCAATTCTTGACTCAATGTGACTAATACTGTCCATTTTTTGTCACCTTGAAGTATATTCCAGTGTTTCTTTACTGTATTTATTTGTTCAGCTTTAGGAAAATACTGGGTAACAAACATGACTTCAGGCTCTGACTGACTCACAGAATTTGATATTTCCACAGCTTGGCCAATACGTTGCAAATGATCAGCATTTCTAGCTGAAACATAAGCTTTTTCTACAACAGACTGTGAATAGACTCTGTTTTTCATTTCAGAGTTACACTTTTCAAAATCAGTATCACTTGAGGATGTACATTTAACTCTCAAGCATTGTCCTTTAGGAATATTTTTCAAAAGGTGTTTAGGATGGCAGCTTTCTGCTTCAAGAATTGTGTTACTTGCAGTTGGTTTTCTGTACAGTTTGCATTTTAATTTATTTTCCTTCTTAAATACAGTGAGGTCCAGAAAATTAATCTCTTGTAAGTTCCATTCTACAGTAATAATAATAATAATAATAATATTCTTTATTTTTATGGCACCTTTCAAAAACCAAGGTGCCAAACAAGATAGAAATAACACATCAAGCATTCCAACATCTTAAAAATATAAAACAACTGATACAAGTTAAAAGTAGGATCAGTAAACTTGAGATGCCTACTGTAATTTATACAGAGATTCTTTTTTTATCTCTTTCTTTTTTCTTTTCTTTTTGGAATGCCATATTAGGTGAAGAACAGTAACAAACAACAGAAGAACATCAGTTAATATTTAATTGCAAGTCAACCTTGGGACTCTGTTCACGTTACCCACCACCCCCATTCATTTAAAGCTTTAAGTACTGGTTTATCTTTTTTGGGGGTGGCAATTTAAAGAACTTTGAGGTCTATTTTCTCTTTGTATTAAGGTGACTTTGTCCTTTGGACAATATTAATAAAATCTGCCCGAGGATTAAGACTCCATAAGTTTACGTGTTTTTTTTTTCCTTTTTCATCCTGGAGTCAAGAAACTTTAATAGGAGTCTACATGAACAAAATAAAAAACCCACAGTGGTCCTAAAGCAGTTAAATTGGAAGGAGAAGATTCAATAAAGCAAAAAAGGTTGGCTAAATTATTCAATGATTCTGGAACACCCATTAAAGATGCAGAACAGGAAACTTTTAAAGAATCATACAAAACCTCACTAGGGTCAGGCATTGCTAAGAAAAAATTAAAACAACAAACACTGCTGTTTAAAAACTGTTGTAAATTATCAGGGACTAAAGGAATCCACATGGCTGTGAAAAACCAACAGAAACAAGATAAGAAGAAAGAAAAAAACAAAAAAAGTAAAGGCCTAACGAGTCAACCAAAAAATACACCAGTAAGAGGAGATGACAGTACTGATTATAACAGTGGGGAGGAAATGGAACAAAACATTAACAAAGGGGCAAGTATAGCGGAAATATCTAAATAAAACGATGCAGGACTTGGGCCTGAAATTTCTGCCTCTAAAGAATTACATGAAGAAATTCCTCCCCCAGGGCACAAAAACTTATTGACAATTTAACAGCTGTTCAAAATATGATCCAAAAGTTAGAACATATTCCTATCACACTGAAAGAAGTGAACTCCACAATGTCCAGAATGGAAAAGAAGCTGGAAGTAGAAGTGAAAAGGATAAATGAGTTAGAAGATAGACAATCTAAATTAGAGGATGTGCTGTTACCAATTCAAAATGACTTTAAAGATTTAAAAAAGAACATAACTTTAGAGATTAGTCAGATGAGCAAGAAAATCACTCAAGACACAAAAATGTTAGGATTCATGCATGTTAACAAGCTGGGAGAAGAATTCAAGCATGATGGACATTGTCAATGAGTTATTTTCTTGTTTACTTGGTCAGGGACAACCTTCACCAATACTGGATAGAGCACATTGGCTGTCATATAGAAAGGACAGTGTCTCATGCCCAGTAATGGTAAAATTTTTGACATCTGCAGGAAAAGATAGTGTGATACAAGCACTCTACAAAAATAAGAACTTTAAGTACAAAGATCAGAGTATTTATATAAAACTTGATTTCACAAAGAATTTATGGGATATGAGAAGAAAATATTAAAATCTACAACAATTTTTGTGGAAAGAAGGGGTGAAGGCATTTATGGTATTTCCAGCAAAATTAAAGGTGTTGGTCAATGGTCAATCATTAATGTATGAAGATGTGAATGAGGCCCTAATAGACCTCAAAGTATGGCTATCAAACAAATTTGCTAAATATAAGCAATGATAGGGAGACTGTTGGTGGGAGGTTATATATTCATAACCTAGAAATTCTGAGAGGGGAGGACTAGCCCGGGAATGGTTGTTTGTACCCAAGGGATTTACAGATTATGTCAGAACTGGGTCTTTGGCATAAGGAAGGGGTGATGGGAAAAATGAGAATAAAAAGAATAAAACAGAAAATGCATCTGAGGGATGGGAGAGGGAAAGGGGTTTCTTTTCTGAAGATTTACAAGAATCACAACAAGACAGGATTTTAAGATTAGATAGAGAACAAGAGCTGGAAAGAAAAACTATTGTAGGGTCTTTACAATAGCAGGACTGATCTCATGCAGTTCTTGGAACTTAAATGGAATAAACTCTCCTATTAAAAGATATAGAATCTTCAATAGAATAAAAAAAATGAAATTAGATATATTTTTTTTTGTATTATCTTTTTACCTCCTCCCTACGTGCCCCACTTCAGCCTCTCCTTCAGACTTGCCAATGCTTGCTCTGGTCCACCTGCTCTCTGATCCTCTGGTCCCACATGGCAGCCAACCCCAGGGTAACCTGGAGTAACCCTTCTCCAGATGGGTCCCCCTCCTCTGAGGGGGAATGCACCAGCCTAGGAGGTGGCAAGCCAGTGCTACACTTGGCCCCAGGGTGCTGCTGGGATGGAGGAATTGGCAGGGACATGAATGGCACCAGAGAGCTGGGCAGCCATCATCCAGCTTGAAGTGGGGCTGTATTTCCACTCTTTCTGGTGCATCTCCTACATGCATCTGTTGTGCTCCTGGTCCCCACCAGGGGTTGCCACAGCATGATGTCAACCCACTACCCACCCCAGGAGAGGTGAGCAGTCCTATTGATGCTCAATCCTCTCCTTCCCTTGCCAGCCCCTGGCGTCCTGAGTACATTTCTGAACCTGGGTCACCGGCATGGGTCGAGGTAAGGTGCCAGTGCCTCAGCCCTCTGCAACACCAGGCTGGCTCTAGATATAGATTTGTTACAGGAAATATTCCTTAATGATTTAAAAATTAAAAAATTGGAGAAAATAAAAGGAATTTCTAGAGTATTGTATTCCATTGGTAAAAAAAAGAAGTGCAGGGGTTGCCATTGTAATTAGAACATTTTTTAAAGGGAAAATCATTGATCAAGTAAAAGATACAAATGGAAGAATTGGCCCTGGATCTCCACCTAGAAATAACTCAGGCCACTGCTTTGTCTCTTTTGGATGCTTGCTGGCAATATTTATTTAAAGGCACAATTATATATTCATTGTTTTCATCCCAATTCATTTCTAACAATCTATATTTACAATTTGGACATAACAGTCCCATATCACTTCTAGGACATATCAGTCCTGTATTCCCTCCCATGGTTCTTCTTCTTCTTGTTCTCTTCCTCTTTTGCCATTGCTTCTCAGGGTCTGGACAACGTGATCCGGCCCCCCCCCCTTTCAATCATCATAACCGGGTACCACAATTACCCGGACCACTCATCCCCCACTATGTGTGGACACAGCAATCCACCCCTAGCTCTATATCCTCCCCTCCCATTACTCACACACCTGAATTTTCCCCAGCCCATGGTACCTACCCCTCTCCTCTCCCCTACCTGCCTTTCCTTGCTCCTAAACCCCTTCTGCACCTCATACTGTTATCTCCCTTTGTCTGATACCTCCTGGCAGGGCTCCACCTAGCCCCGGACACTGGTCGCCCATCTGTGGCTCCCCACCTGGCCCATGCTGGGCCCCATTAGGAGTCACTTCCTTCCTTGTGCCTCTACCTATCTAGTGCCGATTCCATGCTTCCTCCTCTTTCTTGCAGGGAGGGTGGGTGGAAATTACAGCAAGGAAGTGGGCTTACTGAGGGGTTACAGGCCTTAAATAGCCCCTAAGGACCCCTGATCAGGACCCCTTCTGGCCCCCTCCCTGGCCAATAGCCAGCGAGCTCCAAGCCTGGTCAGATGACACCTTCCGTGAGGTCATAACTCTTCCCCCTTTCCTTGCAGTCCCCTCCCTTTCCCTGTCCCCTCCCTCTCCCTCCTTCCTCTATATTCATTCCTGATTGGGTCCCAGGGCAACCTGGCCTGCCTTTTAGTGGCAAGCTTAATTGTCCCTGGATCCCCTCCCAAAAATAACTCAGACCACTGCTTTGTCACTTTTGGATGCTCGCTGGCAGTATTTATTTAAAGGCACAGTTATATGTGCATCATTTACATCCCAATTCATTTCTAACAATCAATATTTACAATTCAGACATAACAGTCCCATATCACTTCTAGGACATAGCAGTCCTATATTCCCTCCCGTGGTTCTTCTTCTTGTTCTCTTCCTCTTTTGCCATTGCTTCTCAGGGTCTGGACACCGTGATCTGGCCTCCCCTTTCAATCACCATAACTGGGAACCACACTTATCTGGACCACTCCCCCCCACTAGGTGTTGACACAGTGATCCGCCCCTAGCTCTATATCCCTCCTCCTCCCCTGTTTCTCCATGCCTGGGTTACTTTGTCCCTAGCCCATGATACCTACCCTTCTCCCCTCTCTACCTGCCTCCCTTTCTTCCCCGTGCTCTCAAACCCCTTCCACTGACCCATCTCCAGCTTGCGATGGAAGATGGGCCCCCCTTGTGGGTTAAAACCTCAGGTCTTTCTTATTGGTTTCCCAGACCAGTTCTCCAAAGGGCCAGAGGAACAGGCACATGCCAAACTGTCAGGTGTACCCCATCTGCCTGGTACACCTCCTCATGTTCGCATGAAATATCCTTATGCTGGATGTGACCCCCCCCCATTTCAATCACTGCCCTGGCCACTTTCCTGTTCAGGCATTTCCATGCCACCTCTATCACCTTAGGCTCTTTTGCTCCACTCCATACCCTCCAGGATGTGATCTCGGACCAGCCGATCACCACCCCTGGCCACCAACTCTTCACCTTCTCTAGATCTGCAATAATGTCCCTCATCAGGGACCCCCAAGGTGATGCCCCTAGGTCATTACCCCCAGATGGACAATGATACAGTCCAGTCTGGCCCAGTGCACCCACAGCTCCTCCAGCAGGGGAAATAGCTGCGATCACCTCATGCCTCTCAGCCCTCTCCACCACACCTTGGTGTGTTGTGCCTCCGGGCACTATTGCGTCCCTATCCTTGTGGTGGCTGGAAACCTCTCCACCCAGTAGATGAATGAGTGCCCCACAATCCACACTTGCCTCTTGGATCCTGCTGCTGGAAGAGAAAAAGGAACACCAATTAGCTATGTCAACACCTTAGATATTTCTTGTAACAGTTTAATGTCCATCTCCGCACCCACTTGACCTCATTCTCCCCTGCTCCTACAGCGGCTGCATCTGATGCCACACCAATCCTGAAGGAGTATGGGGCAAAACTGCTGGGGTTCTCCCCCATGAAAGCCACCACCTTCTTCAGTACCACACCCACCTGAAAACCCATCACCGGGGACCCGTCCCAGTGCAAGAACCAGGCCTCTTTCATGTGGCCTCTAACCCTACCATAGTCCTCGTGGCCTGGACTGTGCATACTCCTGCCCCTGCCTGCCTGTGCAACTCCACAGTGTTGCCCTTACCCCAGTGGTCCATTTTGGACCTCTGCAGCCAGATGACCACCTTATCCTCCTCCACTCTCACATTACCTTCCAGTAAGGCTGCAGCAGCCGCCCCCTTCCTGGGTGCCACCATTTCTACAACCCTGAACGCCCTCCCTTGCTGTGATCACAAATATGGCCCTGAATAAACAGGCTTTGTTTGCCAAACTGCAAACATGGTCCAGCTTCCTTACCACCTTCATGAGTAGGTGCCCCATTATGGGCCTTCTCCCATCCTGCCTTGTGCCCTGACCCCTCTGCCAGCCCATGACCATCTGCTTGATGGCCTGGCTGCCTGCATCATCCATCCACCCCCAATCCCTTCACATCCAGCTGATACCTGCCAGCTGGACTACCATGGTGGCATGGGCCACCCCTTCCTCCCTTTTCTCCACTACATACTGCATGACTTGCTCCTCCCAGACTGGCTCCTCTGTCTCCCAGACATCCTAGACTGAAATGCGTGGAAACCTACCCATGCCCCTTTGTAGGCTTTTAGGGTGTTGGCTGACCATGACCCTCTGTACATGGCCCTGGCTTTTTTCCCTCCAATCTCCCATAGCCAGTCTGGGACTTTGGTCCAGGCAGGTGTGGCATGTGGTGCCAACTCCCGGAACTGCTCCATCTGAAAATGAGAAAGACAGTCAGCCACCTCATTCCATGTCCCCTCAATGTGCTGTGCCCTAAAAGACAGGTTCAAATGCAAACCCAACAACACCGTGCCCCTTAGGACCTGCCCCACTGACTCTGTACAGCCACTCTGCCTGTTGATCACCTCCACCATGCCCTTGTTGTCACACCAAAATAAGGTGCACCACCCTGCCATCCAGTCACCCCATACCTCCAGAGCCACCCATATTGGGAAGATCTCAAGGAATGTGATGTCCTTGGTCCACCCCATTTGTGCCATTGTGCTGGCCAAGCCTCCAAAATCCACTCCCCTTGAAAGTAGGCCCCCAACCCCAACCTCCCGGCCGCATCTGTGTACAGCTCCAAGTCTGTATTTTAGGCCCACTCCTCCTGCCAGAATGTCACCCCGTTGTATGACTTTAGGAAAGTTTCCCATACCTGAAGATCATCCCTCATGCCTTTATTGATATCCTCCCAGTGATGCAGTTGTTTTGACCTGTGACCCTCCCTAATCTCCTCATAAATGCCCTGCCTGGGCTTATGGCCTTGCAGGCAAAATTAAGGTGCCCCAGCAGCTGTTGTACTTGTACCAGCAGCACCCTCCTCCTCCCACCCACCAGTGCTAGCAACCCTCTCAACCATGCTACCTTGTCCCCTGGCAGCTGAAAACACTCTTCCTCAGTGTCCACCTCAATTCCCAGGAACTCCAGCTTGCAGGCTGGGCCCTCTGTTTTTGCTGCCACCAAGGGAATTCCCATGGTGCTGTACATGCCCTGGAAGTTCATCAACATTCCTTGAGTCTCTGCCTAGCTAGTCCCTATCGACAGGAAGTCATCCAGGTGATGAACTGCCCACCTGTGCCCATACTGGTACCTGAATATCCATTTCACCCATGAACTGAATGCTTCAAATGTTGAGCATGCCACCAAGCAGCCCATGGGCATCGTCTTGTCGAAGTACACACCGCCCTCAAACTGGAAACTGAGCAGGTCCCAGTCCACCTGGTGGACTGGCAATAAATGGAATGTGGACTTAATGTTTGTCTTTGCCAGCCAGGCCCCTTCCACCACCCGAATCAACTCCACTGCCTGGTCTAGTGAAGCATACAAGACCATGCTGAGATCTTCTGGGATCCCTCTATTTACTGACCCACCATCAGAGTAGGACAGGTGATGTATGAGCTGGAACTTCCCCACTTGCTTCTTGGGAACCACCCCTATGGGTGACACCCAGAACTGCCTGCAAGAGGCCTCCCACAGAGGCCCATCCACCCTACCTGCCCTGATCTCCTTCTGAATCTTAACCCGGACTATGTCTTCCTTCCCTCTTATGGAACCCAAGTTATTGGCCCACATCCCTACCCGGGCACCCTTGAAGCCCAGCAGAAAACCTCCCTTAAACCCTGATCTCAGCAGCTCAACTCCTCTCTTATTGAGGTAGCGTTCTGTCCAGGCCTCAACCACCCCTAGCTTGATGGGGGTGTGGGCCAGGCCATAGCCCCATCTGTCGCCCCCTGGTCCCATCCTAATTCCAACCATAGTTGGAATTATAGCTCCCTCTCCCAGGTACCCCAACTCCTCCCAGATACCCCCCTTCTGCCTTGAAAGTGCTGCTCCTGGAGCTGTCCCCCAGCTTGTCTGGCTTTTTTGCTCCCTTGCCTGCAGGTCATCACTGGCTGTGACCCCCGCACCATGAGCAGACATGCCTAAACTTGCAGCTAGACTATGTGCACGATGCCCTGTTAAAAGCCCAGCAGGCCTTGGTGCCCTGGGCCAGTGCTACTCTTTTCACCTGCTCCACTACCTACCCCACCTCTGGTCCTGAGGGTCCTTACCCACAGCTACGTGTGGGTGCACTCCCATCTCAGGTCACCCTTCACTGCCATTCTCCTCTGAAATGCCTCATCGTATTTAAGCCATCCGAAAGCCAGCTTTGCCTTGTACGCATCCCTGATGATCGCCATATAAGTCAGCAGCGGGATTGCCAGGTGTAGTTGTTTCTCCAGCATCAATGCACTATAAATCAGGAAACCAGCTTGCCATGTATCAATGTTCTTCCCTTTGAACCTTGCTTCCTCTGCTTTGTGCCCTACCACCCCCAATCCTACCACCATTTCCGACTTGCCCACTGACTCCTTCTGCTCATATTTTTTGGCTGTTTCCTCATCCACCAAACCGAACACATCAACATACTCACCCTTCCATATCTTGTCCTTTATCAAGGCTGGCACATGGTCGTCCAGTGTGAAACCTGGCAGTTCCTCATACAGCTTCCGTACTCCCCCCTGGTGCCTGCCCCTGCCTTGCCCTTCCTGCCCCCATCCTTAATGGCCTGTAAGGCCCGCTCCATTTTCATCATGCCTTCCTTCCCCATGTCCCCCAACAAACCCTCAATATACTCCTTTAAATCCACTTCATTGTTCGTATCCACATTGTTCTTACCACTATCCTGCTGTGGCCCAGCTGGGGCCAGTATTGGCTCAACTCCTGCCCCAGGTGCCTCCAGTGGGCAGGGTCCCATCCTCTTTGGCCTCTTGTTCACCTTCCCTGTGCTTGCCCCCTCGTTGCACCTCTTCCATTTCCTCTGGGCCTACTCCTCTGCCTCCCTTTTCTTCGCAGCCTCTACCAACTTTGACATCTGAGTCATCAGCTTTGCTGCCTCTGCCAACATTGTAGCACTTGACACTGGAGCTCTCTTGGGTGCCATCTCTTCTGCTGCATGACTAGATTGCACAAGAGGCACAATATGAGCATACAGCAAATGTGCGGCCAGTCCTTCTCTTTCCATGAGAGACCCCAGCCCCCTCAGCCTGCCTGAGTTCCCCCAATGCCTTGGGCCATGTGGAGGGGCCTCTGGTGCCCCTAGACCCGAACATGGTGGCTGCACCATGTGGCCAGGCCTCAGCTGGCCTTCAACTAGAGAAATCCGTCTTCTGTTCCTGGCCCTCTCCAGGCTTGAAACCTCGACCCAGAGGCATTGCTGCTGCCACCTCACCACATGTCAGTCCTGTGAAATGGCTCCCTACATGTTCCCTCCACCAGTGGACTGTATCTGGCTAGCCCCCTGGCCCCACAATGGTGGCCACACCATGCAGCAAGACCTCTGCAGACTCCTGGCCACCTCTCAGGCCTGCTGGCCCCGTGCTCCTCCTTGGCCACCACCTCATGCAGCAGGTACCCATGCGGCTACCATATAGGCTTTGCTGGCCACACCACAGTCACCAGCATCCCCTAAACTATCCATTACATGCATCATCCCAGGTCTGCTGGCCGAAATGGCCCTGACCTTCACCAAAACCACCCACCACCGCCTCGGAGCGGTCCCACACCCCCAAAATGGTGGTCACCCCATGCGGCAGTGCCTTCCATGGCTCATGGCCTTGCTACAGGCCACTGGCCCCATGTTCCCCTGTTGCTGCTGCTCTGTTATGCAGGCAGCCAGCGTGTGTCCACCCCATTCCTCAGAGGCCCACGCCATATTTGCAATCTTACTCGGGGCCTCAGTCACCCTTCAGCTGCCATTTGGCCATGCACATGGCCCCCCAGGCCAAACCACAATGCCCAAAGTCCCCCTGCGACATCGCAAACCACATCACCGGGTGGTCCCATGGCTCCAAAATGGCAGCCACCCCATGCGGCTGCACCACACAGCTGTGCCTTCTGTGGCCCTAGGCCTTGCTACAGGCCTCATGTGTCCCTGCACTCTCCCTGGCTGAAATGGCCACAAACTGTCACAAAAACTACCCCCACCCACCTTGGGGGTGGTCCCCCCAGTGCATCCACCTTTTATTGGAAAACACCACGTGGCACCATGACCCACAGCACCACCACCCGCCCCTGAAGTTTTAATGGTGCCAACTGAAATAAATGCACAGTGCTGTGACCCACAGTGCTGCCACCTGCCCCTGCAGTCATAATGGTGCTGCATGGTGCCAACCATGCACTGGCCTGCCCAACTGTCCTCCGACCATGTCAGCATCTCATGCTACAGCAGGCCTTCAAAAATACTGCACCTTGCTGCTCACACTCAACCGCCCAAAAAATGCCATTGTGGCATCTCCAATAACCCTTTGCCTAATACCAAACTGCAAACTTCAGGGCTGGCCCACCATGTGAGCACTTCTCCTCACTCTGGCCTGCCTCTGGCCTACACCACCACATGCTTCTCACTCGATCTGGCCTCCCTGTGGCCTACACCACCGTGTGCTTCTCCTCGCTGAGGCCTGCCTATGGGCCTACCCCCATGAATCACTCATAAACCACCCCCAGCTCTGATCCAAGCAGCCCAGCCCGACCACAAGCACATTTTCCTTGGCCCCAGGCCATGCCGCATTGCCACAAAATGCCCCTAACATGCTGTCCTGCTCCAGCATCAACAGTCTAGTGCTCCCTCTCCACATTAACAGCATGCTTTTCCTTTCTTAATAACCTTCCTCCTCACACACTATGGCCCTCCCTTGGGCCTCAATATCAGACAGCAAATGAAATAAAATCCTTCAAAGTTTGCTCCTTCCCATAACACTTCCTCTTACATATGTAAACTTTTCTCCTTGTTTTTTCCTTTTGAAAAACCAGCCACCAACATTTCATTTGATTCCAGCCAATGCATCGAACCACAAAAACACTACCCACACTTCTTGCCTGTTGCCTTACAAAAGGCCCCAAACCCTCAGTGCCTTACCTCAAAATATGCCAGTGATGTGCTGTAGATCACGCTGAAATTTACAGTAAGAAAGAGGGCTTACTGAGAGTTATAGGCCCTTAAATTACCCCTAAGGACCCCTGATCAGGACTCCTTCTGGCCACTCCCCTTGGCCAATTGCCAGTAAGCTCTGAGCCTGGTCAGATGACACCATCCATGAGGCCATAGCTCCTCACCCTTTTCTTGCAGTCCCCTTCCCTTCTCTGTCCCCTCCCTCTCCCCCCTTCCTCTGTATTCATTCCTGGCTGGGTCCCAGGGCAACCTAGCCTGCCTTTTAGTGGCAAGCTTAATTATTCTGGCCAAAATAGAATATTTTGGGAGAACATTAGTGATCGGCTCTATTTATGGCCTGTTCATAAGGTATGGAAATTTCATGGCAGAAATTATGAAATTATTGATAATCTGGAATACCCCATTTATCACTGTGGGAGGTGATTTCAATGGAATGTGTGACCCCTTGATGGGTAGATCTTCCCCACCGCTTCAATGGGACAAACATAAGTCAAGACTGCTGAATAATTTCTTGACATCCTTTAATCTAGAGGATCTGTGGTGTGTTCTTCATGGGAATGAAAAAGTTTATACCCACAGATCAGCCAGATACAAGACATATGCCAGGTAAGATTGTGTTTTTGTATCAAAAGATCTTCTGATAGAATGTGTGGCAATGGATGCAATGATAGAAACCTTAATGATCTCAGACTACAATACGATGTCTGTTAAGTCATATGATGATTTCCAAAGAAAATCAATCAACTGGAGACTCAAAAATAGTTTATTAGAAGATAAGGGATTTATCATTAAGATAATAAAAGATATTCAAAACTTTATTGAAGGTAACTTAATGCAAAATACCAATATTATAAGCTGTTGGGATGCTTTAAAAACAACCACTCGAGGACAAATAATTTCAGAAACAACATTGCAAAAAAAGGAAAATAACAAACAAAATGAAATTGAACAAAAGTTAAAAGCATTAGAACTGGATGTTAAAAAAGGGAATGCAAATAAACAAGAGAAATATCAGGAATTAAAGACAATTATGGAAAATTAAGTTATAAAATGCATGAAAAACTGGGCTCAGGCTAACAGTTTTTGGAAAAACAATAGTGAAAAAATAGGCAAACAATTAGCAAATAGATTTAGGGCAGTAGAAAGTAAAGTAGAAATAGTGGTGATAGAGAACACCTCTCAGCAATTAATTATACATCCAGAACAGATTAAAAATGAATTTTTTCAGTTCTATCAAACATTATATATGTCTGAATGTCATATGACTGAACAGAATGTTGAATATTGTCAACAATTCTATAGATGCTCGGTTTCCACACAGGAAGCAGAAGATCTTTTATATAATATAATGGTAGAGGAAGTTCTAGAAACTATATATAACATGAAGAAGGGAAAATCTCCTGGATTGGATGGGTACACTTTAGAATATTATGTAACATTAAAGGATACTTTAATACCGCTATTGGTATCATTGTTTAACTAAATATTTAATAGAGGGCTGGGTACTGTTTTCTTTTAACCAAGCTTATATTGCCTTAATTCCGAAATCTGGGAAAGATAATTTCAAAGTAGAAAATTACCGTCCAATAGCCTAATTAAATATAGACTATAAGATATATACAAAGACATTAAATAACAGATTGGTTAAACTATTAAGTTCCCTTATTCATGTTGATCAAGTGGGTTTTATACTGGGGAGGTCTATCCAATCAGGGGTTTTCAGGATTCAGTTCTTGAGTATTTGCAGAGTGTTCAAGAATCTGCCATCTTTCTTTCTTTGGATGCAACCAAAGCATTCAACATGCTGGAATGGGATTACTTGTTCAACATGTTAAGAGGATACAAAAGCCCAGATAAATGTATTAATCATGTAAGAATTCTGTACAGGTCACAAACAGCAAAAATTAGAATCAATGATGTGTATATGGATTTTTTCAATTAAAAAGAGGAGTCAGACAAGGCTGCCCTCTCTCACCCACTTTATTCATATTGGCTCTAGAAATATTGCTAAATGAAATAAGAGGAAATTCCAATATTCAAGGCATACAAATTGGGGAAGAAATTATAAAAGTAAACGCATATGCAGACGACCTATTACTTGCAATGAAGGATCCAATAAATAGCCTTAAAGAAATGAAAAAGGTGATTAACAGTTTTTCTAAAGTATCAGGATATCAAATGAATGAAACCAAATCTGAAATTATAATTTTTGGAAACCTCTCTAGGGATAGAATAAAGACACTGGTATGTGATATCTGGGTATAGAAATTATGAATAAAATTAATACCTATTACCACAAAAATCCTGAAACATAGTACACTATTTTAAAATATAAATTGCAAGAATGGAGCAGAATTCCCATGTTCCTATGGGGAAAAATCCAGGTGGTTAAAATGCTGGCTATACCATTGCTTTTTTACAGACTACAAACTATAACTCCTATCCCTAGAGAATGGTTTCTCAGAATTAACAAAATTATATCATGTTTCATTTGGAATTGCAAACCTCCAAAGATAGCATGGAAAACAATATGTTTACTTAAGGATGTAGGAGGGATGGCTTGTCCTGATGTATGGAAATATTATTTAGCATACATTATGAAAACAGCAATTAATTGGTCCCAGATGGAACAACATCAAATTCAAATGATTAATACATTAATTGGTCATTTAAATAATGTCCCTTATGATATAAGGGTATTACTACACTCAGCAAATAAAGGAAAAAAAAAACTCTAAGTGCAGTATAATTAGGAAAATGGCTGGCTTAATCAATAAATTAGGAGAGTCAACAGGTTGGATGCTTCATTGTTCCCCAGGACTAAGATATGGGAAAACCCTAATTATACTATACTGGGTAAAAACTTGAAAACAGAAAAATGGGCAAAGAAAGGGATCAATACCTGGCATACATTAATAAATGGTAGTAAATTGTTAGCATGGAATGAGATCAAGAGGAAATATGACTTAAAGAGGACAGAATGTTCTATTATAAATTATGTAGTTTGTTTAAAAAAAATCCATTCCAGATGGGAAAGAGACCCTAATAATAAGACATTTGACAGGAAACTCTATCAACTATTGGAAATCAGTAACAAACAGAAACCAAGAATTTTTCAGTGGATAATTGAACAATTAACAGATTCAGTTTATACATTATACAATAAGGTGATAAATAAATGGGAAATGGAGCTGAAGGAGACCTGTACATAAATACAACGGTTACACACATGTAAATATATTCAGGACTATGATTTATCAAGAGACAATTCCATTCCATTTAAGATTCTTAACAGAGCTTACTATACGCCCTATAGACTTTATAAAATGAATATGATTATATCACCATCATGTTGGCATTGTGGATATCAAAATGCAGACATGTTATATGATTTTTGGGAATGCCAACTATGTAGAAAATGGTGGTCACAGTCTTTTGTGTTTTTAGATCAGATAGGGGTTGAAACAACAAATTATAACAATTACAAAGTCACCATACTAGAAATGTTTGGTGGCTTACATTTGGAAAAACAACAAAAAATATTACTAAAGGCTAATTTTATGGCCACCAAAAGACTTATACTTAAAAATTGGAAAGAACAATCTAATGTATTACCTTTCCCAAAATGGGAATGGAAGCAACTTTTTTTAAGTTACCTATATAGCAATAACTATTTTCCAAACTGGGAAATAGCTTGGTCCCTGTATAAAAAACAAACACAGGACTGGACCCCGGCTGATTTTTCTTTTTCTTTCTTTTTATAACCTGACGGTAGGGGGAGGAGGAAGGAAAATAAATATAAATATGGATTGCAAACCTTGCAATATGTCATATCTCAACTTGTTGTACATCCTGTCTTTTTGAAAATCTGTCAGTCATATTCAGACGTGTATTTATAAGACTTATTTATATATTGTCTATTTAAATTCTCATTTCTTACCCTCCTGTTGTACATCAGATGTATTGTGATCTATATATATGTTTTATCTCATATAAAATATCAATACAAAAAAAAACTTGAGATGCCTACTGGTGCTGTTAATGTATTCCATAAAATATGCAAATCTGTTTCTGAGCCACTCCAAACCATAAAACAATCATTGATGTAACATTTTCAAGCAGAAACATTTTGAAAGAAAGGATTAGTAGCATTTAAAACAAAAGACTGTTCCCATTGGCTGATGTATATATTCTCCAAGTTGGAGGTGAATGTGGTGCCCATACTTGTACCCTTGTGTTGAGTATAAAACTTACTGTCAAAAATGAAGAAATTACTTTCAAGCACAGTTCTAGCACAATTAATGATGAAATCAGTAGGGGGCATGATGTCATTTGGTCTTACTTGTAATGTCTTTGCTAATGACTCAAGTCTGCCTCATGTGGAATATTTGTTACAGACTTTCCACATCAATGCATACAAGAATATCAGTACTAAATACTTCAGTATCAGTTAGTATTTTGCACATATAGTTAGTGTCTTGTATGTAAGATGGAAGCAATGGAACATACTATTTTTATATGAAAGTCCACAACTTTTGACATGGGCTCACTTGCAGCTCCTATTGTGGACATAATAGGGCAACCTGGGACTGGATTTGTATTTTTATGTAGTTTAGGCAGTAAATATAATGCTGGTCTATGCAGTTCATCTACTGTCAGGAATGCAGCTTCTTTTTCAGTGATCCACTTATTCATAACTGCTCCAGAGATCAAAATTCCTATATGTCTCTGAATATAAGCAGTGGGATCATTTTCAAGTGCAGTGTAAAAATGCATATCTGCTAACTGACAATTAGCTTCTATTTTATCATTATTAATGACCCAAGAGAACTACTGCTCTGCCTATATATGTGGGGTGAATTACCACAGCATTCATGTTTTCTAGTTCCTTCAAAGCATCTCTCTCTAATTTACTTATATTCTGTGACTCATTCCGGTAATGATTATTAAGAAGCTCATCAGTTTCATGTTCCACTGCTTTCATATATGTTTGCAAAGTTACATTGCTGGAGGTAGGGCAAAAGGGGACTTATTTTTAAATCCAGTGTTTTTATGTTTATCAGCTACAATTGGATTTTGATCTAAGTGTAGATTATCATTTGAATAAAATTCTTTAAGTTCTAACTGTCGAAAAAACATTTGGAGATCTGTTTTTATTCCAAAGGTGCTGGGGATGTTTGTGGGAACAAATGAGAGGCCTCATCATAATAAGCTATTTTGTGCTGCAGTTAAATGTCTTTTTGTTAAATTTACACTCTCCATTGATAATTCTTGTACCATGGTGATCTACACGGTTGAGTCCACTCATTCCATCTGCCATGTCTCCTCCCTCTCCCTCTGTTGTTTCTGCTGCCTCATCTGCCTCTTCCTGCCCCTCCCTTTCCTTGTCTTTCTTGACCTTGCACAGTATATTGACCTCTTGTTTGCACAGTCCATCCTAAAAAAGGACCAGATGACAAAGTGGAACTTGGAGAATCACTATTAACTCCTGATGACAAGTTAGTATTAGATTCACCAGACATAAATTTCCTGATTTTGAAACATTTTAATTTACCATGCCATTTATATACAACACTATCACTATCATTATAGTCTCCTGTATCTGTCATGTTTCTGCTGCTTATAATATTTTAGTTCAGTTTTAAATTTCTCCAGCTGGACATCTATTTTAATTTTAATCTGTTTTAGGTGGTCTGAGGTAAAATCAGATATCTTATTTTCAAGGTCCTGGATTTCATTTTGTAACTTGTCACATTCTTTTTTAACTTTTTTATTATTAAAAGAATCAAGTCAAAACCTCCCTTATTAACTACTTTTTCCCACTCTAATATAAATTCTTTATCATCTAGACCAAAAGATGGAGGGTTTTAGATGCATAACCCATGTGGGATTTTCTTGTCTTGCTAATATTGAGACAAGGATAAAGCATGCATCTGGAATCTAGTATACTTTTTCTTATGATCTTCAAGTGTATAAGCATCATTGTTTGAAGTAGATAGTCAGCTATTGTCATTAAACAACTCCACAATTTGAGCTAATGAAAATGTGATTTGTTCACCTTCTTCATCCGGTATACCGAGTACCTCAGTGTTAACAGTTGCTGCTGCCATACTGGGAGGTCAATACCATAAAGCAGTTTGGTCCAACAAATGGAAGAAGATAAACAAGTCACAGAAAAGTAGGCACAGTTTACATATTAAGTAGACCTTCATCCAGTTTGTAAAAGAAGGTGCACCTTACCAGGACTCTATTGAATGTCAGCACACTTCCAAACCTTGGTAAAATGGTCAACACTCCTTATAGTGATGTACTGTACATGTTTATTCCTCAGTTCAGTACTTGCTCCAAAGTAGAAACAGCAGCAATATTGGTGTCGGCAAAGCACTAAACTGGTGCAAATGTTTTAACATAGTGAAAAAGTGGTTCCAACATGCATAATAGTAATTTAAATTCTACTGACTACACTTAACAAAGACGCCAACTCCATCACAGAACCGTTTATGTTTCAGCATCTAGAATGACACCTTCATCAGAACCCTACCAGGTTATAATGTTGCACGCTTAATAGCGTACGACATTATGGCTAACCTGGTAAGCACAGTATGCTACGCTGGTGCAATGTGCGTGCTCTGCTGCTGTCTGGCGGTATTGCACCAGTAGCGCTTCTCAGAGGATAAACCTCTGCTGGGAGTGGGTTCTGATGAGCAGCTGCCATGGCTCACAGGACTGAGTCACAGCAGTAGGAACCCAGGTGCTGCGTCTGGAACTGAGTTTGATTCCCAGTCCCAGAAACATTTTCTTTTTTTCAGACTTGTGCGCTCCCCAAGTTGGCCCGCCCCGGAGTTGACAATCCTAAGTGGGGGGTCCCGGGGGCACAGCCCCCCATAATGGTGGGTGTGAAGGGCAGAGTCCCCCACAGAACAAAGACTTATGCCTCATGGCATAAATCATGCTGTATTGGCAATGAGATTTTGCCATGCAGCTTAATGTCTTGTGACATTATGACCCTGTGCCCATCAGAACATGTGACCACACTGAACAGGTAACACTTTAAAGTGCAAAGTTTAAAGACAGTACATGATTCATTGAAAATGCTGGGTGAAAATAAAAAGTGCTTGCTCCAAACGTGCAAGTATACAGATAGGATGAACAATTAAATATACAAACTAGAATCTATAAAAACACAGAACACTGCCATAAAACAATGAACGCAGCCATAAAACAATGACAGAGACAATTACAGGATACATAGCAGGTGTAGAATGAATGGATTAATCATTTTAAATTATGTAATGACACAAAGTTCATTTAATCCTTTTGGTTTCACAGTATCAAGGGTCACAATCCAGAAAGCTTTTCCATTCAAAAGTTTGTCTTTCAAACTGCCACCTCTCTGATCCAAACTGAGTTTCTCAATTCCAAAATATTGTAACACAGAAATGTACATATGTCTTGCTTCTCTAAAATGCCTCACAATTGCGTAGCTCTTATTCCCAGTTCTAATGGCTGTTTTGTATTCATCCACTCTCTGTTTTAATTCATGCTTCATTTGTCCTACTTAGTAATTCCAAACTGCTGTTTAAATAAAATAAATAAAATAAATTACCACAGGGCCATGTAAGTGCAGAAACTACACCTTTAGTGCTGCAATTAATAAACTGGTCTATTGTAAAACGTTTGCCAGTCCGAGGGTGAGAAAAAGAACCGATATTTCTAGTGTTACTGCAATGAACACAATCTCCACATTTAAAATTTCCGGTAGGAGATTTTGGAAGCCAGGTATTAGTATTGTCATTTTTTGTCAACAAAGTATGTACCAACACATCCTTTAAATTCTGTCCTCTCCTGAAGGCAATTCTTGACTCAGTATGACTAATATTGTCAAATATTTTGGCACTTTGAAGTATATTCCGGTGTTTCTTTACCATATCTGTTATTTGTTCAGCTTTAGGAAAATACTGGGTAACAAAAGTGACTTCAGGCTCTGACTGACTCACAGAATTTGATATTTCCACAGCTTGGTCAATAAGTTGCAACGGATCAGTATTTTTAGATGTAATGTATGCTTTTTCTACAACAGACTGTGGATAGTTTCTGTTGTAGAATCTATTTTTCATTTCAGAGCTACACTTTTCAAAATCAGTATCACTTAAGCATGTACGTTTAACTCTCAAGAATATTTTTCAAAAGGGGTTTGGGAGGCGTGGCTTAGCCTTCACCTAAGATGTCAGCATAATTTCTTAGCTCTCTCTGTATGGGCTAGAATCCTGAGGCATTTTGCAACAAGGGGCACCTGAGATCCTCTAAACACACAGGCAAGTGAAGATGAACTCACTGACTGCACCAATTTCTCAAAATTATTCTCCTACCGGTGAGGATTCACTTCATAGGTGCGTCTAATCTACATCATGGCCTATAGCAGGATGATCGCCATGCCAGCTCCAGCTGAATCTGTTAAAACAGAACAAATGTTCACTCAGCTGCTCACACAAATGTCACAAATGACTATTGCTTTAAACTCCAATACCCAAACGTTACAAGTAATTGAATCCAGGATGTTCCATATGGAAAGGCATCTTAAAGCTCATGATGCCGCTCTGCAGGAAGTCACAGCTACCACTTGGGAACAAGCCCAGCTCATACTCTACTTGCAGGACAGGTGGATGACCTGGAAAACCGGAGCCACCGCAACAATCTGCAGCTCATCGGCATCATAGAGGGAGCTGAACAAAGGGACACAGTACATTTTTTACAGGACTCCTTGCCAGCCTTATTCAGCCTTCAACCTGCCACTGTCCTGCAAATCAAATGGGCTCATCAATCCTTGGCCCCCCCCACCTAAACTAGGAGAGTGCCCGTGACCCATTTTGGCCCGCTTCCTAGATTTTCACCAAAAGGAGATGATAACAGCCACTGCGAGAGACAGAGTCTCCTTATCCTGGAGTGGTAGTATCATTCATATCTTTCAAGACTACTCCCGGGAAGTAATGGAGTGAAGGAAGGCATACACACTGGGTCGCAAGATTCTGCATGCGCACCATATCTCTTTCTCCATGAGGTACCCAGCTACAGTGAGAATAATATCCAATGGGGCCCCGATCTCTTTTCACATGCTGGAAAGTCTCATGGACTACCTCTGACAACAGTTCTCTAAAGACTTTCAGAACCCTGATTTGTACAGCAATTCTGGTGCCGTTCCTACCTCCCAAAGTAACATGGAAGTATCAACTAGCTCTGAGCAGGAACCTCATCAGCCACCGCCACATCGATTTGATGCCTCTCTCCCCCTCGAGGAACAGAAAGAGACATACCTCTCAAAGGCATGAGAGCAGAATGCACCTGGCTACCAGACAAAACAAGGAGGCTCCCCATGGAGAAGATGGACACCATGCAGAACTATGCCAGCACTACTCCCCGAACAAGTTCACCCCCCGTTATCACTTCCAGAGGCCTCAATGCTGGGTGACGAGGTGCCAATCCCAGACAGGCTCCCAGAAAAACCCAAAACGTGGGCCGTGGTCATAGCAATGGACAAGTCGCAACCCCAATCGGAGCAATCATCACCTTCCCCCAGTGAACACTGATCGACAAGCATTAGCAACAACAGCTCAGCCTCCTGCTCAATCAGCCAACAAATCTCCCTCATGACTACACAGATAAGTACTAGTCCTACTGATTTTGTTTCCTCTGCATAGGCCGTGTTAGGCCTGGGTAATGGAGGCTGGGTTGAGAAGGGGCCGGGCGGGCCTTTTGCAGGTTGACTGATCTCCAGGGACTATAATAATGGAGAATCTGCCTTGTGGATAGTTGTTATATTCTAATATATCCGGGACTTTGTAGCTATTTTCATATTCCTGTGAAGCAACATTAATAGCTGCTAGTAGGCTTGCCATTTGCTTGCTGCTCAGGACATTTTTAGGACTATCATATTTTCAAATATAAGTATAGTACCTATTTGCCTGCAGGAAACATTTATCTTGACAATTTACTGTGTGGATGCCTGATTTTATTCATGTTTGGGGTCTCTTATACTGGCACCTTGTACTACTGGGCTAACGGGTATGATGTAACACTGGCCCAACTGTTTCTTTTTCTTTGCACCTCAGTTGAGGTGACTGATAGCCATGATTTGCTCCTCCTAGTTAAAGGGGGCAGAGGAATGGAAGGAGCTTCATGAGCTATGTCTCAAAGCACCCCCACAGCCCTACAACATCATTTTGACAAGGTAGGAGATATATTTGAGGAGAACCCGAAAGCAAGACCTCAGACTACAGCCTCAGATTGCAGCGGGCAGTGGCCCCTCAATTCCCACTCGCAGACCAGAGTAGTGGCAACATTATACAGATATCAGTCTGGACAGGACAAACAACTTTCCTACTCCTAAAGCCATTATTCACTCTGTATAGGCCCCAGTATCAGCACTGCCCTTTGCTGATTTCTAACCTTTCCATCTGCCCGTAGATTACATGGAAGAGCGATTCTCCAATGGAGTCTCATGAGTACTCCATGCAGAGTGCAACAAGCTGCTCTGCTTTCCTACAGTCTTGACCCACCCCATGAGAGGATGACAGGTGGCCTTGGTGGCTAGCCTGCCAGCCTGACTGTCGCCCTCTGAATACTGAGTGCTATTGTATTGTTAAGTTACTTGTATATAATTGGATATTGCTCGGGGCCGTTTACCAGGATAGATAGTGTTTAATGTGTTACAATTGGGTTTCTTGCAAGGCCTTTAGATTTTTGGGCATAACAGTGATATTATGGGCTAGGAAATTTGGAGTCACTGGGAGATGCCTGAGGGAAGGACCAGCTGCCCCCTTAGCCTACCTATTATGTTTCTCTACCGTGGTAATTCCCACATGCTTCTTTCCACTTGATCATGGCTGACTTCCATGTATATACTTAGAATGTATGGGGCTTAACCACCCCGGTAAAATGAAAACAGATGATATCTCACTTGAAAAGGCTGAGGGCTACACTGGCCTTCCTACAGGAAACCAAACTCACAAAACAGGATCATGATCTGTTGAAAAGGGACTAGGTGGGACAAGTACTTTCTGCATCCTCCCCCACTCAGAAAAGAGGAGTTGCTATCCTCTTCCATAAATCACTGGTCTGGTCCACCATACAAGTGCAGACGGATCCCCTGCAGTAGATGGGTCATAGCACTAATGAAAGCCCCAGAAGGCCCTATTCTCCTTGGTAGTATTTATGCACCGAATGATGATACACTCTCCTTCTTTCACGATCTGGCCCATGCAATAGACTCTATTTCCTTGGTACCAGTTCCCACAATTTAAGGAGGAGATTTTAACTGGGTATTAGTACACCAGCTGGATGGTAGTACCCCCTCCACAGTACAGCACCCTAAGGCCTGCTTATCTCTGCAACACATGATGACAGAAGCAGGCCTTACAGATATATGGAGAACATTGCATCCCACACTGAGGGGACTACTCTTTCACTTCTGTGGTGCACGGATCCCACAGCTGATTGGATTTCTGGCTGATCTTGGCTGACATCGGCCAGAATACAGTTGATGCCAAGATTATTCCCAAAGTTATTTCGGACCATGCCCCGGTACAATTGCATGTATTGTGGGGCCCACACATGCCTAAAACCTCTACTTGGAAACTAGATCCCCTACTCTTTAAAGATCCTAACATTGCTCGTTGGGTTTCCTCTGAGACAATGCTATTTCTAGCAGAAAATCCATCTCAAGACACCTCCCAAGGCGTTCACTGGGAGGCCTTTAAAGCTACCCTACATGGGGCTATTATTAGCTTTGCAGCTAAATGACGGAAGAAGCAGGTACAACTTCAGACCTTCTTGGAAACTCAATTAAAAACTCTGGAAGCTCAAGCGAAATGGCGTCTTCCCCTCTACTCTCCATGAAGCAATTATCACTGTTTTCCTGAAGAAGGGTAAAGACCCTACTTTACCATCCAGTTATCGCCCTATCTCCTTGATTAATACCGATAGCAAAATCTTTGCCAAGATACTGGCTACAAGGGTCAGCCCCCTCTTATCAGCACTCATACACCCCTCACAAGTGGGTTTTGTACCAGGACGTCTAAGCCGGGATCACATTAGATCACTGATTAATATCATATATCAGGCCAAATCATTACCCTCCCTGGCAGCTGTCATCGCAGTAGACTTCGAGAAAGCCTTTGATTCCCTCGAATGGGACTTTCTAGAGGGTGTCCTACAGAGATTCGGCTTTGGCCCTGCCTTCAGGCAATGGGTTTCAGCCTTATATCAACAACCCCTGGCCAGAATCTGTACCAATATGATTATTTCTAAACCCTTCCAACTTGGCGGGGGCACCCGCCAAGGCTGTCCCCTTTCCCCTCTCCTGTTTATACTAGCAGTGGAGCCACTAGCAGTGGCCATTAGGCAACATCTTACTATCCGGGGCATCTCCATTGGGCCACAATCATACCCCACGCTCATGTACACAGATGATTTGCTAATTCTGGTTGAAGACGTCAGCATAGCTCTTCCAGCTATCTATCACTGCTTGCCAGCTTTGCAAAGCTGTCTGGTCTCTGCATGAATACATCTAAAACAGAGCTGTTACCCATCAATTCTAAATGTATTCCAAACTCAGTCTCATCTAATGGACTTACCTGGGCCATGGACTCCTTGGTGTACTTAGGTATCAAAATCTCTCCTGAGCTATCCAGACTTTGGGACATTAATCTCAGTCCCCTAGTTGCTAACCTTCAAACTGAATTAGATAGGTGGAAGATGCTGCACCTCACCCTAGCCTGGAAAGCAGCTGCTATTAAAATGATTGCTGCACCCAAACTATTATACCCTCTCTCACATATCCTCTTAGCCCCTCCTTTTAAATGACTTTGTACGATAGACACAGTAGTAGGACATTTTCTCTGGGACAATAAAAAGCCACGTTACAGTAGCGGGAAGCTCCGCTCCCACTGGAAAGATGGTGGTTGGGGACTCCTGTGGCTCGAGGAAAACTCATGGGCCTACTCAGCAGCACAATCCCTAAAATGGTTCAGCACCCCGACTCCTCCTCTCTGCACTGGCTACATATGAAGCAGGCAATAGCCCAGGTGCACAACCTGCCTCTTCTAATCTACAGTCCCCTACCTACATCCTTAAGATCCCATTCCACATTTGCCTCAGTGGTCCAGATCTGGTGTAAGGTGCACAAAAAGATACAAGCTAACCCAACCCCCCTCTCTTTCATGCCTATCTTTCATAATTGGCACTTAATGATAGGCTATAAGCCCTTTCATTGGCTGCAATGGGAGCAAGCTGGTATTAAGATGTTGGCAGATATCCTTGATGAGACAGGCTCCAGAATGGAATCATTCCAAGCCCTGGCTAAGAAATATTGCCTGGGTAGAAGTAATTTCTGGAGATATCTCCAGCTTTGTAGCTCTCTAACGGGTTTCCTTAAATGTTACCTCCCTGAAGTGGCATGTCCTCAGAAGCTCGGTACCTGGCTTAAACTTCCAAGAGGACAAGTGAGCAGCACATATACAGAGCTCAGACAGAAGTGCCCCCTCACAGTCAGGAGCTTCTAAATCTAAGTTGGAGAAAGCATTAAAAGTGGAAATAAGTGACACTCAAGGGGCCTTAATCTGGAAGCTGGCACATATGTATTATCCAGATGCTCGAAGCAAGCTTATTCAAAGCAAACTGCTACACCACTGGTATAATACCCCATATGTGTTATATAAAGCTCATCTCCTAAATACTAATGTGTGTTGGAGATGCAAGAATCAGCCTGGAGATCTGTACCACATTGTTTGGCAATGCTCGGTGCTGGCTCTCTTTTGGAAAGCAGTGAACCAGTTTGCTAGGGACATCCTGGGACTAAATAAACAACTTGATCCCCTTCTCTGGATCTTGGGCCTACCCCTCTCAGATCTGAGCTGTAAACCTTCTCAAATTAGATGGCTGGCCCTTGTTGGTATCGCCTCCAAATGTCTAATATTATGCCGGTTGAGAACTATTAAAGTTCCTACCATGCGAGAATTGCACCATGCTATTACACTCCTTGCTACACATGATAGACTAACTCACAATAATTCTAATAAAACCAATGCGTATGTCGACTGTTGGGCCCCCTTCCTGGCATTCCTGAAACCCAAGACCAGAATAGGCTGACCCCAGGAACAGCCTTGTTTGGTTTTCCCCTTGTTATTGATACTCTCACTATGCTGACACTCATTCCCAGCTTTAAGTAAAACATGAAACTAAACACAGACATGCCCAGCTCACATGTGAGCAGAATATCCAAGCATTCGATACACCCCCTCATACATAGTCCTCCTCACATTAACAATCGAGAAACCTGACTTAGGTTATGTTAGTAGTTTTTATTCTTTTTTTTTCTTTTGTGTCTAGAGCAGAGCAGAGATGAGAGGTATTACCTCCTGTTCCTTTAGATTTCCAGCCTAGCCCACAACCTGTAGATAAGATATGCATTTGGTATAAGACCTTAGATAATATGTATAATTCCTTCTCTGCTGTTCAGAAGCTGCTTGTGTTCTGTATTGGAAATGCTCTGTATGTATGTTCTTGTATGTTTCTTTTTGTTTTATATGTAAGTTGGAAAATAATAAAGATCATTAACTTCAAAAAAAAGGGTTTTAGGATGGCAGCTTTCTGCTTCAAGGATTGTGTTATGTGCAGTTGGTTTTCTATACAGTCTGCATTCTAATTTATTTTCCTTCTTAACTACAGTGAGGTCCAGAAAATTAATCTTTTGTAAGTTCCATTCTGTAATAAACTCAAGATGCTTGCTGGTGCTGTTAATGTATTCCATAAAAAGATGCAAATCCGTTTCTGAGCCACTCCAAACCATAAAACAATCATAAATGTAGCGTTTCCAAACAGAAATATTTTGAAAGAAAGGATTAGTAGCATCTAAAACAAAAGACTGTTCCCATTGGCCAAGGTATACAGTGTATTCGCCAAGTTGGGGTGAATGTAGTGCCTATACTTGTGCCCTTGTGCTGAGTATAAAACTTACTGTCAAAAATGAAGAAATTACTTTCAAGCACAGTTCTAGCACAGTTAATGATGAAATCAGTAGATGACATGACATCATTTGGTCTTACTTGTAATGCCTTTGCTAACGACTCAAGTCCACTTCATGTGGAATATTTGTATACAGACTTTCCACATCAATGAAAACAAGAATGTCAGTACTTCGTACTTCAATTTCAGTTAGTATTTTGCACATATGGTTAGTGTCTTGTATGTGAGACGGAAGCAATGGAATATACTTTTTTACATGGAAGTCCACAAATTTTGACAAGAGCTCAGTTGGTGGTAATCATATCAGATGACCGAAAGCTGCCCAGGCAGTGTGGCAAGGCAGTAGGGAGGGCGAGTAGGATGCTGTGGTGCATGGGGGGGGGGTATTACCAGCAGGAATCAGGAGGCGGTGTTGCCTCTGTAAAGATCACTGGTAAGATCTCACATAGAGTATTGTGTCCAGTTCTGGTGATCACATCTCTGGAAGGACATAGACAGAGTGGAAGTGGCCCAGAGGAAGGCAACTAAAATGGTGCAGTATCTGCATCAAAAGCCCTATGAGGAGAGACTAAAGGACCTCAATATGCACACCCTGGAACAAAGGAGGGAGGGGGGATATGATAGAGACATTTAAATACCTCACAGGGGTAAATAAAGTACAGGATGGGAGTATTTTGTAGACAAAATGGTGCTCAAGAACAAGAGGACATGATCTGAAGCTGGAGGGGGTAGATTCAAGAGAGATGTGAGGAAGCAGGCAGATTGGATGGGCCAAACAGTCCTTGTCTGCCAGCACATTCTATGTTTCTTTGTTGCTATTACATTTTTTGAAACTCATCTTTATTTTAAAGCATGATACTTGTCATGCAAACCAGCATAACATCCATCATGACAGTAGCTAGCCCAGGATCTTGAAAAACAAAACCTTAATATGTGTTAATTTAACACATTCTGTGGTATCATTGTGTAGACTGAGTTCAACAAGTTCCTAAATAATGTAACAGGAGCACAGTTTCTGGTAATTAAAAACTAGAGGAGGCAATAAAAACGAACATACAACAGGAGTAATAAAACTAATTCTGTGTGTGTCCCAGTACTGTCAGAGATAGCCACTGCTGATTGATCAGGTAGTTGTTTTGATCCCCCACCCCAAATGCCCAGATAAGGAGGGGAAGCCCCTCAAGCCTCCTTTCTGCTAGAATAAGTTATCCATTGCTGCCATTTATCCATGAACTTTTCCCTAGAGAGGCAAGCATGTCCGTTAGCTGATCCATGTCAAAGATGATTTTCACTCTCCTCCTCCACTCATCCAATGACAGAATCTCTGTAGCTAGCCAGTATGAAGTGAATGTTTTCAGTGCTGCCAGTGACATGCATTGAAGCACCTCCGTCCTTCTGCTGGGTTGTATTTGAACTACTCTTGCACCAAGTGGATAATGTCAAAAGGAGTCTGGTGGCAGGACCCCCAATATTTTGTAGAGTTCCTCCTTAACCATCACCCAGTAACCCCGGATCCTGGACATGACCAAAGGATGTGACAGTGTGCACCTTTACCACCACATGTTGTCCAGCATTCATTGGTAGCTGATGAGACAAGATGTCTGGTAATGGTACGGTCGTAAAAACAGCATATTAAAATCCAACAACTAAATTTCCGCCAGCTCTGCGAGTTGGAGACTTTCCATCCCCCCCTTCAGCCACTGTGTCCATGGCCATCTGTAATAGTTATCCCTATATCCTGCTGCCACTTGTCTTTAATATGATTGGTATGGGTACCTCTTTCCTTTAAGAGAAGTTTATAAACAAAGGAGATATACTTAGACCTAGCCTGTAAAACCATAGACCAATGAAGGTATTCCTCCCACCTGCTTCTAGGCCACCCCATCAAATGCCTTCTGTTGTGCTCTAAAAGAAAACTATGAACTTGCAAAAATCTGTAAAAATCTGATTTAACTAGAGAATATCTTTCCTGAAGAGCTTGAAAGGAAACACAATGGTCTCCCTCCACTGTTTGCTCAAAGTGAACTAGGGTCTTTCTGTTCCATATCCAAAAACCAAGGACCTTTCTACCAGGCTCAAAGTCCATGTCAGCAATAATCAAAGTCAGGGGGCCTATATCATTAGTGGTCTGAGAACCAGCCTGGATTTTTTGCAGGATCCTGACGGAGTGCCTGACTCAACTATTTGTAACCTTGTGCAGAAGACTGGGAGAAATTGTAACTGTTAACATAGCATGCAATGGCATTGGGAAGGACTGTTGTTTTACCCAAGTAATACATTGGGTTGCATGAGCTGCAAGGTAGTATAAACAGAGGTCTATGAGTCCCAAACCACCCTCCTTGTGTGGCAGAAACATGATGTGCTCTACCCAAGCCTTCTTACCAGCCCTTAAAAATTTATAGGGGAGTCCATCCAGCCTCTGCCAGTAGGCCTGAGGTATGGGAATTGGTAAAGTCTGAAACAAAAACAGCAGATGGGGTAAAATATTCATCTTTAACACACTCATTCTGTCAATTAGCAAGAAGGGTAGTAACTGCCATCATTTTATGTTAGCTGCCAGTTCCACAAAGAGTATTTTATAGTTCAGCCAGAATAATTCTCCTGTCCTAGGGGTAACCTGAACACCCAGATGCTGTACCTAAAGGTATTATTCTTGGCCCAGGCATAGGGGAAGGATGCTGGGGGGGGTGGATGGGGGGTAGGGACCACACAGACGAATTGCCTCCAACTTAATGAAATTCACTTTGTAGCCTGAAACTCTCCAACATTCCTGTAATACCCCTTGGAAGGCCGGGATGTAGGCTCCAGGATCCCTAATGAAAAACAAGGCATCATTAGCATAAAGGGAAATTTTGTGCTGATCACTATTAATTTCTATGTCTCAGATCTCTACCGTGTCTTGAACCCAGGCTGTCAGAGGTTCAATGCAAAGTGCAAAGAGCAGGGGCAACAGAGGGCATCCCTACCAAGTCTCTTGTGCCAGGGAGAATCTTTTTGAATTGAACCTGTTTACTTTTACCACAGCCTCTGGACACCTGTACAGGGCTGTGATGCTAGCCTAGAAGCCCAGACCAAAATCCTTCTTTGGAGCAATTTTTTCAGGAATTCCCACTGCACCCTATCAAATGCATTCTCAGCATCCACTGAGATGGCAAGTTGCAGGTCAGTAGAGGATGCCTGGGAGGTAGTGATATTTAAAATTCTACTAATATTTGACGCTATGCCCGATGGCACATAAACCATGTGCACAACGTGGAATGCACAACCGCCATACGTGATGCACAGACCAAGGGGACAGTAATGCAGTGGGTGTGTAGCGGGCATGCAGACAGAACAGGTGGGCCAAGAATACACAACGACATCCCTTGACCCCACCATATAAGGGCATGCTCCCTGCCCCATGCGCCAATGTGGTTGTGAATGAGGGTGTGCAAGCAAGTGCGCCCACAATGGCAGAGAGAGGTGGTGGTGCAGAGAGCAACACATACATACCAGCACAGGGAGAGGGGATGGGCCACACAGCCAGACAGACCCCCGGTGGTGCCAGCAACAGTGGTGGGAGCCAGCCACACTCACCCAACTTCACAGGGGAAAAGGTGGCGGTCATGGTGAGCGAGATCTGTGATCATCCTGGCAAGCTGTACGGGGCACAATCCCTGATGACCCCCACTGAGGTAAAAGCATGGCTGTGGCTTGACATACAGTCCACTGTCAATGCCCTGGACCAGAGACCTGAACAGTGTCTGCCATTAAGCACACATGGTGGGACCTGTGGTCCTCCATGAAGCAGAAGGTGGCAGTGGGGCCATGCACACAGAAAGGCACTGGTGGCAGCTTGTCCTTGCCTGATAGCAAGCTGACCCCTATGGAGTGTATGGTCATGGACACACTGACCACCATCAGCATCCACGGAGAGTGCAACAGCGTGGACACACTGGCAGGTAGGAGGAACCCCCCTGCATGGTGGACAGTGTGGGCATGGCACAAGCAGTGGCTAATGTATGTATCTTGCACCCACAGATGCAGCCAGGGATAGATGGTCCCAACCAGCACAGCACCTGACAGCATGGTTCCAGCAGCAGCCATGGAATGATGAGGGGGGGGAGGCAGGAGGTGGCCTGCACAATTGGGTACTCAGGGCAAGCCCAGAAGGGACACTGCCACTGGAACCATGGTGCACCAATAGTGCCATCCACTTGTACCCATACAGGAATGAACCAGGATGTGGAGGAAGGGCAGCAGACATCCACAGAGGAGGAGGAGGCAACTGTTGGTGATGCCATGGAGGGGGGACTGGAACACACCATCAGGATGGAGGAGGGGGTGCCATGGCACTGAGCCGAACACAGACCTAGTGGATCAACAATCCCTGGCTGCAGATGGTCAGAGTACTGGGGCCACAAAATAGGACCATGCCACAGATGACAGTGGGGGGCAGGGGGGTAGTGGCCAGGTAGGGCATGCATTCATATAAAATGGGGATGAGGGTCCATCCAGCAGACTAGCAGGGTGCACATGGCAGGGGCACAGCCAAGCTGGTCTGGAGTCCCAGTACAGGGAGCTCTGCCAACTGGATAATGACAGACTTGAGATCCAGCACCATCATACAGAGGTGCTGATGGTACTGACAGGCATGGTGCGTGAGATGGGCCGTGGCATCTGGCACATCACCAACACACAGGAACAGACGGTAGCACTGCTGACTAGATGGCAGGTGCCACCATGGTGTGCAGCAACCTCTCTGCCATGTGTATCAGAAGAACACACTCAGGTGGCACACGACAGTGGTTCAGGTGGCAGGGTGCACAGCCAGCTTCTGGGTAGGTGGACACAATGGATTTGGACTCCGATTATGACAGGGCGGCTGAGGGACTGTCAAACACTAAAATGCAGGATGCTGACACACAGGACACCGACACAGACAGCACACTGTGAGGACAGCAGGATGATGATGGTACCAAGGGCTCAGTCGATACAGAGACCCACGGTAAAGCCAAACCCACTGCATCCCAGGGCTACAGGTGCCATGGGTGCGGTGGCACGATCCTGGGCCAGGCACAACGCCATGGCACACGGGCTTCAGCCAGGCTACAGGTCATGCCAAGTGGCTCACCAGGACAATGACATACACATGACACATGCGCACATGGTGGGGGTGGCACATGCACCTGCACGGGTCTGCGGTGTGTTCTGGTGTCATGCCATGTGGATATGGGTGCATGACTGGGACTGGCATGACTACACAGTGTACGGATGCTGCTGTTACAGACCCTCTGTAGGGCTGACTACCTTGCCGTGGTACAAAGGCTTCACACAGTGTACCTTGTCCGCTGTCACCAAATGCCATTCACGGTCTGGTAGGACGTGCCTGTGTGGGGTGGGGCATGCCCATACTATGGTGCCAGCCCTCTGTGTGTTACACGCCAGTGTGGGGTGTACCCTTCACACAGCATAGGCATGCATGGCATGGGCCCAGGGTGGCATGCGTTCACCTGAAGCCTGTGTAAAGGCCCCACACTGTTATGGCAGGACAGCTGTTGGCCCAGGGCCAGCCACGGCATGTGGCGCAGGTGCAGGGGAACATTCTGGGTCATGGCCACCACTGCCCCCCAGGGCCCTCAGTCACTGACACCATCATTGGGCACATGCCAGGCATAGCAGGGTGGCTGCACACAGGAGGCCACAGGGTTTCCCATCAGTCCCAGGCACCATGCTTCAGCCTTCCCATGGTGCACACCAACATGTTCCCCACCTAGAAATGTCTGCAGCCTCTGCACAGCTGTCCCTGGACATGGCTATCACTGGAATGTGCCCTACATGAGTGCCACATGCACTGTATACCCTGCAGCTGACTCCTGTCCATGGCATGGCTCCATGCTTGGTGACTCCAGAAGTTCATCTGGTGGACAGTACTCTAACATGGGCTCACCATGGCGCACAGTCATGTGCAATATGATGCACATGCTGAACATTTTGCAGGCTCATCCTGGCATCAATATTATGGTCCCCCCGGTGTGGTCCATACACCAAAATTGCATCTTCAGCAGGCAGATGCTTCACTCCATAGTGCCCTACATCCTTCTGAGTGCTGTGTTTTATGCCTCCTCAGTAGCTGTGGTTGGGTCAAGGATCACTGTCATCAGATATAGGTGTAGGGATTATCCGCTGTCACTGGGGGAGGACTGGGATAATGGTCAGTAATGGGCACCCATGGCCACATCCCCTCTCCCCCCGGCCCCCCCACTCACCCAACAGCCAGGCATCAAGACTCCCAGCACATAGCATGGCACCAAGGCCAGAGGCATCTAGGATGTATGCGTCATAGCATGAGCCAAGGAGCATGGCATACAGGTTATTGAACACACCAGCAGCATCGTAGACCACCTGGCAGTTCATGCTATGGAATCCTTTCCTTTTCCTGTAGGCCTCTTCACTACTGGAAGGTGTCAGGATGGCAATGTGTGTTCCATCCACCACCTCACAGACATTGGGCATGTTGTGCATGCCGTAGAATGCCTACTTGGTGGCATGGACCTCTGCATCGGCTGTTGGAAACCTGATATGGGCTGTGTATGCTCCACCAGGGCATCTGTCACCTGTGCCAATGCCCTGGATACTGATAACTGGCTCATGCCCACTGTGTCACCCACAACACGCAGGAGTGATCCCAACACATAGTAGGCCAGTACACACATCACCTTGGTCTCAACTCTCATTATCATGGAGTGCCGTGTCCTTGGCACAATGCTGGCCTAACATAGAAACATAGAAGTGGATGGCAGATAAGGACTGCAAGGCCCATCCAGTCTGCCCATTTCTTTTTTCTACCTTATGAATCTGCCATTGGCCTTTGCTCTGTCAATGACCTATCTATCCATACTCATCTGTATTGCTCCTTTATGCCTATCCCATACCTGTTTGAAGCCCTGCACTGTATTCATATCCACCACTTCCTGAGGTAGGCCGTTCCATGCATCCACCACCCTTCTGTGAAAAAGAACTTCCTCACATTACCCCTTAATCGACCTCCCTCTAATTTCATGCTGTGTCCTCTTGTCCTGCTATTTTTCTTATATTGAAACATGTTAGACTCTTTCACCTTGTTAATGCCCTTAAGGTGTTTGAATGTTTCGTTCATATCACCTCTCCCGCCTTTGCTCCAGGGTATACATATTGAGCTGCATTAAACTGTCCTCATATGTTTTCTGGTGCAGTCCCTGCACCACTTTGGTTGCCCTTCTCTGGACTGCCTCAATTTAGTTAATGTCCTTGTGAAGGTGTGGCCTCCAGTACTGCACACAGTACTCCAGGTGGGGCCTAACCAGTGTCCTGCAAAGAGGGATTATTACCTCCCTCTTCCAAATTGTGATACCCCTACTAATACACCCCAACATCCCACTAGCCTTACCTACTGCTTTAGTGGTCTGTTTGGATGATTTCAGGTCATCGATGATGATGGTGCCCAAGCCTCTTTCTTCCCTTATGAGTGCCAGCAACTCCCTTCCCAGCCTACAGGTGGTTTCAGGGTTTCTCTTCCCTATGTGCATGATCTTGCAGTTCTTTGCATTAAACCCCAGTTGCCACTCTTCCGACCATTTTGCTGGTTTATCCAGATCTCTTCTCATTCTGCCCACCCCATCAGGATTATCTACTGTGTTGCAGATCTTGGTGTCATATGCAAACAGACAAACCTTATCCTTCAGTCCATCTGCAATGTCACTGATGAAGATATTGAAGAGGACTGACCCCAGGACTGATCCCTGAGGTACCCCACTTGTGACTTGCATCTCTTCTGACTGTATACCATTTATCACCACTCTCTGTTTTCTGCCCGTCAACCAGTTTGCCACCCAGTTGACCAACTTCTGATCCACCCGGCGCCTACCTAACTCATTAATGAATCTTCTATGTGGAACAGTATCGAAAGCTTTGTTGAAGTCAAGGTAGGCGACATCAACTGCCCCCCCTTGGTCCACCAATCTGGTTACCCAGTCAAAGAAATCTATGAGATTAGTTTGACAGGACCTTCTTCTTGTAAACCCACGCTGTCTTGGATCCTGTGCTCCTATAGATTCCAGGTGTTGCACTATCCTTTCCTTAAATAGTGCCTTCATAATCTTGCCCACTACTGAGGTAAGACTGACTGGTCTGTAGTTCCCTGCCTCCTCCCTGCTGCCAGTCTTGTGGAGCGGGATCCCATGAGCCCTTCTCCAGTCTTCTGGGACCTCTCCTGTGCTCAGAGACTCACTAAACAGTTCTGATAATAGCTCTGCTAGTTCCATCCTTAGCTCCTTTTGTACCCTGGGATGTATGCCATCAGGTCCCATTGCCTTGTCCATCTTGAGCTTATCGAGCTCTTGTAGGACCCTTTCTTTTGGGAAGGAACTAGTGCACACCCCCCCCCCCCCGTGTCCATGGTGTTGAGCTGTGGGCCCTGACCTACCTTCTCTTCAATAAATACTCAGCAGAAGTATCTATTTAGAATAGATGCTTTTACATGGTCCTCCTCCTCACATGCCCCCTTATCCTCTTTGATCTTAGCAATACCCCCTCTGGACTTTCTCCTTTCACTAATGTATCTATAGAAAAGTCTTGTCACCTTCTTTTACTGTTTGTGCTAATGTTTTCTTGGTTTGGGCTTTTGCCTGCCTTACTGCCTTCCCTGTTTCCCTTAGGGAAGTTTGGTATGCCTCCCTATCTTCATCCTGTTGCGTTCCCTTATATTTTCTGAAGGCCAGCCTTTTGGCTCTGACCTTTTCCGCTACTGTTTTTGGGAACCAAAGTGGTTTCCTTCTTCTTTTGCACTTCCTTTTCTCTCTAACACAATGGGATGTTACTTCAAGTATTGCATCCTTAATGCTTGTCCACTTTGCCTTTACCCCCTCACCTGTATTTCTTTTTGCCAGGGCTAGATTAACTCTGTTGGCCATCTTATCAAAGTCAGCTCCTCTGAAGTCCCATATTTTTGCCTTGGAATGGGATGATTTAGTTCTAGTGGTCAAATTGAACCATAACATGTTATGGTCACTGGTCCCAAGTGACCTTCTACCTGGAGATCTGTGACCCTTTCCCTATTAGCCAGGCTAGATCTAGGCTAGCCCTGTCTTTTGTGGGTTGTTGTACCAGTTGTTTGAGGCCCTCCACCTGCGGGGAATCCATCATGTGTCTAGTTCTGGCAGATATTCCTGCTGATATTGACCAATCTGTATAAGGCATTTTGAAGTCTCCCATTATTAGAACTTCCCATGCAGCTGTCATGTTTTGTATATCTTCTAACAGTAATGTGTCTATGTCCTCCCCCTTGGTCTGGAGGCCTGTACACAACCCTAGTTTGCGTGGCTATCCCATTTCCTGCTTCTAGGGTGACCCACAGTTCTTCTGGTTCCTTATGTGTATTCTGAATTTCTGTAGCTTTGGTATTTTCATTGACATAAAGGGCCACTCCACCCCCCCCCCCCTTTTTCCACCTCGGTCTCTACTTTTTTATCGTATAAAATTTTATTAAGTATTTTCTTTGACATACAATAATACACTTCACAGTGTTGCAATCTGATGTAACCACATATCCAGGTCAAGGGTGTATATACTACCATTATGACTAGTTATGTATACATATACCTATCTGTTCAATATATCTGTGCACTAATCTCTATCCACACATTAGTGATAAAAACTATTCATGAATTAACATCTTTACCACCTAATTTATCAAGCAGAATACTGTTAATGCTTCCACCTCCTTCTTCAGTTTCACTCCAGCTAAAACAAACTAGGCCAGGAAAGGTGGGGGGGGGAGTATCCGCACCTACCTATTAACCAGCAACATGTGTAAAGGTGTTCCAGGAGGGATTCCCAACTGATTATGTAATTTGTAAGAAATCAAATTGGAGATATGGTCCCCATTTAGTGGAGAATAGCCACATGTTTGACCCTTGCAAAGCAGAAAGCTTTTCGAACAAAGAGAGGCGAGCTATAGCTGCATGCCACATATTCCTGCTAGGTATTGATGGTTGCCTCCAGTGCACGAGCAAGAGGCATTTGGCTTCCAGTATAGAGGAGAGGGCCAAGTGCTGCAGGGATTTAGGGAGAAATTCAAGCTGCCTTGTGTCTCCTAAGAGGACGAGGGAGGCAGACAGAGTAATCTTGGTACCTATCACTTGCGACAGGTCTGCAGCTACCATGTTCCAGAACAATACTAGGAGGGAACAGGACCAGAGTATGTGTGCAATATAAGCATCTGGCTGAGAGCAATGCCAGCAATGGCTATTATGGCCGGTAGACCCCTCTTCTGTAGCATTGCAGGGGTACGATACCAGAACAGCAATATTTTTAATTGTATGAAATGGCTATTGGAATCTCTGTAACAGCCATGTATATTTTTACAATAGGACAGCCATTGTTCCTCAGATATTGATACCCCCAACAGTGATTCCCATTGCATTCTACATTTGTGCATGGGGTTAGGTTGTGAGTCCCTCCACGTACAATTTGAAACAGACTTCCCCCTTACCTTAGAGACCCAGACTTGTCTTTTACAGAATATAAAACTGCAATAAAACATGAATTATGTTTTATATGTTTGTGTAATAGGTAGTTATATGTTTAAGAGGTTTGACTTATGTCTTGTATCCTTTGATGTAATGTGCATTGAGTGTTATGTATATTCTGAATGATATGTTTTTGTACATTTTGAGATTATTTAAAAATATTTACGACACAGGATTGCCTTGTAAATAGGGACTTTTGAACCCTAATGGCAAATTTCTCTGTATAAATAAAATTTTACTACTACTACTACATACTATAAAATCTACCCATGAGACCCCTTCGAGTGTCTAGCCAACGGGGGTCTGTGAGTCATTGCCACCATGCCCTATCTAGACTTTTAGTAAGCAAGGGTGTTAATGCACTTCGAATTTGTAGATAACACCAAAAATCCTTATTCGGTAGGACATATTTATTCTGTAGTTGTTTAAAAGAAAGCAGATGCCTCGTCCCTTGCTTAACCAAATCTTGGACTGTTTGTATACCTTTTTGCTGCCATTGTGGCCAGTTCATCCTCGCACCTTCAATCTGAATTGAATTGTTATGCCATAATGGGGCCAGTTGCAGTGGGGGGAACCATTCCTGCTTTGGCGTGTGGGATTTGATGCATAAGAGCCTCCAGGCTTTGGCAGTATAGGAGATTATGAGGGGAGTTGTGTGTCTGTTTGAGAGTGGGCCATTAGAAGATTATGTAGTATAGAGGGGCTTACTAAGGCTGCTTCCAAATGAACCCAGAGAGGGTTTGCCCTATTTTTTGCCATAAACCACATAGTGGCATGGGCTGCCATACTTGCTACGTGATATCCATAAAACTAGGGTACATTGAGGCCCCCTCTAGTCCAATGCTCCCTTATTTTTTGCCTACTCCATCTTGGTGGTTTGGAGTCCCAGATAAAGTTAGATGCTAGCTTATCTAGGGATTGAAAAAGTTTTTAGATAAAGGTATGGGTAAGTTGTTTAAAAGAAATAAGACCCATGGTAGAAACAACATACGGAATGTAGCTACCCTGCCTAGGAGAGATAGTTTAAGTTTTCATCACCTCTCTACTTCCACAGCCAGCTGAGCACACAATGGAAAAAATTAGCCATTTCGAGGGCTGCCCATTTAAAGGGGATTTGTATTCCTAGGTAATGAAAACTATGGTCAGCCCACAAAAGGTTAGTGCCCTGTATACACTCCTTTGTGCAAAGGTAGTTTAGTGGTGCTAAAATGGTCTTTTTTTGATTAATCCTGAGACCCGAGATTACGGCAAACTCCTCCAAAAGTAGAAGTACTTCAGGAATTGCTTGCCGAGGATCAGTTAAAGTTAGTAAAAGGTCATCTGCATATGCCATAGCCACATAGGAATGCCCCTCACTTTCAATACCCTGTATCAGTGGGTCTGAGGCAATAACCCGTATAAGCAGGTCCAAGGCAATCAGGAACAGGAGAGGAGAGAGTGGACAATCCTGCCTAGTGCCTCTTTGCAATGAGACGGGAAGGGAAATATAACCATTTGTGAGGATGCAAGCCATGGGTGATGCATACAGTGTGCATATCAATTGTTGGAAATATGGCCCAAAACCGAACGCATTTAAAGTTTCATGCAAGTATACCCACTCAATAGAGTCAAAAGCCTTAGCAAAATCTATCGCCATGGCTGCCATAGGGTGGGTAGACTTAAATGCAAGCCACTTAAGGCTGAGTAATAGGTGTGTATTATCCGTACCTGTCTTTCCCCTCATAAAGCCAGCCTGTGCCGGATGAATAATAGAGGGAAGCACTGCACTCAGTCTAGTGGCAAGCACCTTTGCTACAATATTAGTGTCAACAGGCAATAAAGATATTGGCCTAAAATTCGGGCAGTCTAATGGGTCAGATTACTTTTTAGGCAGGAGAGTGATAACGGCGTCCCTCATAGATGGTGGGAAAGTAGTCTTATTGTGTGAGTCCTGAAGGGCTTGTTGAAGTGGGAGGAATATGTCTGAACCTAATGCCTGGTATAGCTTGGCAGACATACCATCCGGTCCAGGAGCTTTCCCATGAGCCATTTTTGCTAAAGCAAGTCGTATTTCCTCACAGAATACCAGCGCTTCCAATTGACCCACTTGCTCAGATGACAGGGATGGGAGGTGCATTTGATGACAGAAACTCAAAAGTTTCTGGCCCATCTCTGTGGGGTTAATTGTGGAATGGGATTTATACAGGGATTCACAGAATGACTGCATGGTATGATTCACCTCTTTCGCGGTAGAAGCTAATTATCCCTCGGAAGTACAGAGGGAATATATCCTCATGGCCGCCTGCTGCTTACGTAGCTGATAGGCCAAGAACTTTCCTGTTCTTTCCCCATTAGCCCAAAACTCCTGTTTAGTTTGAAGGAGAAGCCACTCAGCTTTTTGCTGTAGAATGACAATAATCTGATATTTTAGACTAAGGATTCTGCGATATAAATTTTTATCCACATTTGCTCTTGGGGCAGCCTTGAAGGATTGTTCTAAACTGGCTAATTCTACTTGCATGGATTTAAGCTTGGCTTTCCGTATCCTATCTCGGTTTGCTGAGAAGGCAATAATATGCCCCCATAGAAACGCTTTAAAGGTGTCCCAAACCATGCTAGCAAACACTCCCCAATCTGAGTTTAATGAGAAATACTCTTTCATAGTCATTGAAAGCATACGCTTAAAATCTGGGTCCTTGAACAATAGTGGGTTGCAATGCCACCGGACTTTTTGGGTAAGTTGCTTGGAGGGGAGATATGAGAGCTATGCTAGAGAGTGGTCTGATATTATTATTGAACCTATCCCAGTACTGGAGATGCCACTCCCAGCTAGGTCATTCACAGCCAGAAATCTATACGACTGTGGGTTTGGTGTGGGGTGGAAAAGAAAGTATAGTCTCTATCAGTAGGGTGCTCCCTGCGCCAGGCATCTACCAGAGCCCATTCTTCTTGTAGCTCAGTAAGGGAGTGTCTCGCCTTAGGAGTGGCATGAGCAGTGGGTGTAGACTTATCTAAATATATGTCCTTCACTAGATTAAAATCACCTTCTAACATGATGGGAAGGGGGGGGGACCATCTGTTTGTAATTCTGAGATTGCCTGATTTACTGCTGGGAAGAAATCAGTGTGCTCACTGTTGGGGGCATATATATTACCCAAGATCAGGGCTCCCTCCAGAGAAGTTAGTCATGCAACTATCCATCTGCCTTGGTTATCCTTCTTTATCCCATCAATCTTCCAGGCAGAGATCCGGTGAAGCAAAATGGCTACCCCCTTGGATTTGGTAGGGGCAGAACTCGCCACCATCTCTCCAACCCATGCTTTCTTCAGCCAGTTATTAGCTCCAGCCAGGAGATGTGTTTCCTGAAGCAGAGCAACTTCTACCTTCAAGGACCTTAAATGCTGTAGAACCTTTCTTCTTTTGACAGGGTGGTTGAGCCCCTTAACATTCCAAGATATCCATCTATAGGCCTGGGATGGGGAAATGTTTGACAACATGTTCACCTTCAGTGAAAGAGAAGAAAAGTTACTTACTGTGAGTCCTGTGGGGGAAGGAGCTCTGTAGCTGAATTCAATGCCGTAAAACTATACCCTGCCCACAACAGCACAATCCAACCATGAAATAGGATGGATAGAGGTGGAAGCATCTCCAGGAACAGATAATACCTTGACCTTGGTTTCTTAATGTACTGCTGTGCTAAGAGAGAAAAGAAGAACAAAACAGTGTAAACAGTTATAACTTATAACAAGACTACAGTCAATTAACTTGCTAATAAACAACATAGTGTCCCAAGAACCAGACACTAAGGTGTATCCTATCTATGAGAGCGAAGATCACTGCAAAAGAGGGTTATAGTAACACCCTACAACTATGCTAGTTCCAGCACTCAGTATGAGGTTGTGTAATGGATGTGGTCACTCTATCAGAGTCAGCCCATGCTGAGTGGACATCCATGGTCGGTCTCTCCAAATCCGTGAAGGAGGGGTGGAAACAAAAAGGGGGGGAGAGGGTGTGGATATCACCCATCAACGATAAACAAATGCCCAGATAAAATGTAAGGAGAACCAAGAAGGGAGTAGGGGAATTGGGGACATCCACCTTCTGATTATTGCCATACCCTTAGAGCCATATTCTCCACACATTAAGGGGGAGAAAAAAATAGGAGAAGGTATCAACACCCTTAATAATCCACAGCAACAGTAGGGCAGTCTTTCAGCCTTAATGTGAGTGGGGGTGGATGTGGACTATCCTCTCTTCAAAGTTGTAGATGAGAGAGAGAGAGAGATGTCAGAAGAGATGAAAGGAGGTACAAGTACTAAGCAAATATCCCAAAACACAGTGTTAGATCATATTCCTCTGAAACTATCAGCCATTTCAAGGGTTCAAGTGTTTGCGCCTTCCGCCAGCTCGGACAGTCCCCGAGGGAGAGTCCCAGGATCAGGAGAAACCTTTGTGGCACCACTGAGTATCATAAGAGACCGGGCTTCACTCTTGATGGAGCCTCCACAGCTTCCATTAGTGTGCTATCTGAAAAGTTTGCCCAATCCCCTGTAGCCTCTGTCTCCATTGCTGAGCTGAAAGAGGGTTCAAGTTTCTGGGTTAAGCTGAACTAGGTGAGTCGCCACATGAGATTTTTGCAGGAGGGTCTTTACTTGACGACTGCTGAGGTCCACTTCTTGCTCAGTGCCTAGATTTAGAGAAAGAAATGTCTGATCTTTGTGGCAGGGAGCTAGTCTGGGTCATTTGTGCGGTGTTTGGTTTCTGCATTTGATTACTGCCTCTTCTAACAGGGGGATTGTCAACTGGTTACACTGGTCCCATTGTTATCATGCCCCCAGGCATGTGTCTTCCAGCAGAAAGGTTCCTAGAAGGAGGCGTAGTCATGTGATGCTCCCAGAGCATTCTGGGCATTGTAGTTTGAAAATGTAAACCAGGCCAGGACCGAGCCAGCCAATATTCCAGCTCTTCTAGGTGGTCTACAACAATTTCATGCCCTCCTTTATTGACCCAGAGTCTGGTAAGGTTCTTGAACCTAAAACAAAAGTCATTTTGGTATAAAAACCTTTTAATAGGGCCTAATGCTCTTCTCTTTGCTGCCGTTTCTTGTGTAAAGTCTCTATAAATTTATATTGGTGTTCCTTGCCAGTGCAAATCTCCCAGGTCCCTCACCACCCTTAGCATCCTCTCTTCCTCTCTTTAGTTGAATAATGAAGCAAATAAGCCATGATAGGTCGGGGATATTCAGATTCTTTGTTATGTCAAGCGGTCACTCTGTGGGCCCTTGCAATTTCAATGGGGCCCTGCCATATTTCCCCAGTATTAAAGAAATGTTAGGATTTAGGAATTTCTCTATAGCCTGACCCTCCACTCCCTCAGGCAGACCAATAATTCACAAATTATTGTGGTGATTCCTATTTTCGTGGTCTTCTGCCCTACTTCAAGGCGCTCTTCATGTTGTCTCAGCTTTTACCAAATTTGAGACTGATGATCCTCCCAGGTTTCTGCCTTTTGCTCCAGAACATTGACCTTGTCCTGGAGTTGTTTGACCTCTATAGCTATGTTTGAAAGACATAAACTTAGCCCGTCCACCCTAGAAATTAAGGCCTCCAACAGGTGAGTGATATGCTGTAAGGATTCTTCCACAGCAGGAGACTTGTTGGGGCATAAGGGTGTTGTATTTTGTTCAATGGTAGTAGCTAAAGAACTCATCTTTAGTAGATGAAAAGGGAAAAAAAAAATGGGCTTTCCCAGAGTGAATCGCGTTCCTGCTTGTCCTTTCCACGGTGCTCAGCTACCATCTCTAATCTACGCTGCATTGTGTAGTATGGCTGGGGGTTGCAATTAGGGCCTATTCGGCCTCCCAGAAGTCTGCCAAGTCCCAAACACACGGCGCCCAAAGACAATACCGCTCACCCCAAAATCCGCTTTAAACATACGCCGCTCAGAAAGTAAGATTGTCACCTGCTCATAGAGCCATTTTTTTGGGGCAGGACTCCTTGGAATCACGGCGATTAAGCACGGATGGACACATTCAGGGCAAGAGCTCTCTTTTTAGGCTGCCATCTTCCCAGTGGCCAAACCACGCCCCCCCCCCCCGCACCTCGGTCTCTTCTGAACAGTACATAGCCAGGTACTGAAGTCTCCCAAATGTGGTCACTGGTAAACCATGTCTCGCTAATGGCTACTATGTCCAGTTTAGCCTCTGTCATTATTTTCTACAGGTCTGGGATCCTATTTCCCAGACTGCGAACATTTGTGTACATGATTTTTCATTTTCCAGATTTTGGTGTGTTAGTTGTTGGGCGAGGTCTGGCATTTCCCCTGTGCATCATATGGGGAACCAGAACTTTTTCCTTACCAGTGATGCAAATGAACTGCAAACATGTCGAACTCCTGTTTGACCACTAGCTGAGGAGGGAGGGGTGTTCTTCCCATTCAACATATGGGGTGCTGCACCCCCTCCCCATTTGTTAGTTTAAATATTATGCAAAGATGTCAAGCTTCTGCCCCAATGCACTGACTCCCTCCTTAGTCAGATGCAGTCCATCAAATTTAAAGAACTTTCACTCCCAAACTGTTGCCAGTTTCCTACAAATTTGTGTCCTTTTTCCTGGCACCAGCCCTTGAGCTACATGTTTAGCTCCCCTATCTCCCCTTCTCTGATGTTCCATCCATCTGCCTCCCTCTCCCAGACTGGCAGGATCTCAGAGAAGGAGATGCTGGACAAAATGGATGATAGTTTGTCACCCAGCCTGGTCAGGTGTTCCTTGTTCTCCACAACTGACCAGCTGGCGAGATCATTAGTTCATATGTGTATGAGGGCATCAATGTTTTCTCCTGCTTCCTGAACAATTCTAGCAATGCAGTCAGTGTCTCTCCATGCTGATGTACCTGGGAGATATCTGACTATTACCCCCGGCTGAAGAAAGTTATCGACTCCCTGAATCATGGAGTCTCCTATGATCAGACTGTTTTGGGTTTCCTTTTAGCTTTTTTGGTTTTGGTTCCTGTTTTGGGTGAGTATTGTTGTGCTAGCTCCTGTGCTGCAGTGTCCTGCTCTGCAGTGTCCTCTGCCCCTTTATTTGATTTCAGAGATAGAAACAGATACCTGTTTGTAGTTTTTATATGATTTGTGGAGGTGATATGTTGGAGAGCACCAAGTGATGGAGCACCCAATTTGCCCCTCCTAACCACCGGTCAACCTCCTGGACCAATTACCCTCTGCAGTCGAGGTGCTTCTGTTGGATTTTGGGGAAATGGTGGGCGGTTCTTATAATATATTTCCTCTTGAATATGCAATTTGAGGTGCGCAATTTCTCCCTGTGCTGTCTGGCACAGAGCCCTTAGATCTCCAAAGGCCCAGCATGTAGGACAGTGTCCTAAATCCTGTAAAACTGACCTTCTGAAAAGTGTTCCACAGTACCTGCAGTTAATGATATCCATTCCAGATAAGCTGCTGGGTTTATAACCTGGTCAGAGAAATTAGAAGGGAGAAAATGAAAGCAAAGGTTTGATTCTGTGTTTTGTTTGTTTGTATAAATTGTTATGACAAGTTAAATTACTAATGCCCCTGTAAATGAGGTCACTGTGTAGATACCCCTCTGATCCGCCCCTTCCTGCTTTGCTACAGGAAATGTCATGACTGTACTACCCTACAAAAAGAGTGTAGTGTGCAGTGGTTGGGCATGGGGGTTGGTAGCTGGGCCCTTCCCCTGCTGAAAAAGAAGAACCATGGTTGAAAGCATCAAGGAGGTAAGAGCAGAAACAATCAGCCAGCAACAAATGCAGTAGCCCTGAAAGCTATTTCTAATGATAGATAAAACTGTAAAACCTGTAAAGCACCACCTGTAATAATTTCACAGAAGATGTACCCTGTAAGAAACACTTTGCTACAGAGAAAAATAAAGCAGTAACAGAAGATATACCTTGCAAAAGACATAATCAGTAATCTGTAAGCACACACCTGCAGACACGCCCTGAAATAATGCAGCAAGAGGTATACCAGCATCAACAATTTGAATCTGAGAAAAATAAAGCAATAAAATGTTAGCAACAAATAGTAACAATCCCTGTGAGTACAAAATAAAAAAAACAACACACAGTAAATCTGCCTAGCCAAAAGAAGCCTTAATCCTTTTCCTTGCTCTGGTAAGGTTCTTTGCTGTGTCCTTTCAAGCAACCTAGAAGAAAAGAGCTCAGGTGAAGCTAGGTGCCTTGGCCAGCAAACCTAATCTTCCACCTCCTCACACAGGTGTGCAATCATGGGCCATGGCAGCTTGAAGTGCTCCATGCAGTGTGTGCCCCTCCATGTAGTGGCATCCATGCATGGGTGGAACACATGTTCCCATGGTCACGGGTACCTCATCCTCACCCACATCACATTGTGTGGGTAGAGATTCAGAAGTAGTCCTGAACAAATCCCTGCTGTCCTACAGAACCCCCGTGACTGTATACCATCATGATTGCTGGGTGTCATCCAGTGCGGGTCACTGATGTGCAGCCTTAAGTGGCTGTGGCCGATGTCATGTGCACCAAGCCCAGTCACACAGTGCCCACACTGAGGCATGCAGTCTGTCCATGTACTGCATGTGTAGCGGAGCGAAGGCAGGTCAGGTCATGGCAACTGAGGCCAATGAGCAGTGTGCAATGTTTACTAGGTGTCTCTGGAGGGTATCTGAGGATACCTTCACCAACCATCACTAAGGGAGGACCCTGTGGTGTGTTGTCTGCCATACAGCAGTGAGTGTCATGACAGTGGTGTGTTTTGATGGCAGAGCATGGGTGGGGATGTTTGGCCAGTGACACATGTTGCTCACCCTGTCTCTCCCCTTACAGGACCATCATGGACTGGTATAACAGTTGGAGTTCCTCAGGGTTGTGTAGCCAGATGGGGCACCATGTATGGTGTGGTCCCCTTGGCAGCGGACAGGGTGTTGGTGACTCGGGATCCTAGAATACTTCTCCAGGAAGTAGGACATGGTGGATGGTGTCCTCTACAAATCCAACACCACCGATATATGGAAGATGGTGGTCCCCTCACAGGTGACTCCTCAATTCATTGTGTTAGCACTGCATTATACCCTTGACCCACATGTTGGTGGGCCATGCAAGGGCCCATATCTGACCTCAGTTCCTCTCTTCTTTTGCACTGCTACAGGGGTCCTGTCCCCTGCTTTGTCCTAGATAGCCTGGGGTGGAACTCCACCTCAACATCGAGCACATCATTGGGAGAGGAGGATGCTGTGAATGTCTGAGGGACTGCTGAACAGCTGGGCCGAGTCTAGTGTGGCCAGTGAAGCCTGGGCATGGGTGTTGCCCTAGGCACATGGGAGGGGCACAGTTACTGTTTTAAATGTACTACCTTTTGTTTGGATCTACCAAGCTGCAGTGACATCCCCAGCAGCTATGTCTCCCAAAGTGATGGAACCATGACAAAGTCCCCAACAATGACGCATCCCAACAATGACTGGCAACACGGTGACACCGACTGACACACTTGTATGCACCCCCTACTTTATATATCTTACTCCACTTCACACAGACAGAGTTAGAGGCATGTCCCCATCGCTGCAAAGTCTGTCACTGTGCAACACCCATTGCCACAATGTCTGCCACCTTCGAGGTGTCCATGTGGGGGTTTCGCTGTCGGCGAGTCACTGTGTGGTCAGTATATGCTTTTGTTTTGTGTGGCCTTGTCCAACTGTATGTGCCGTTCATGCTTGTGATATACATTGTATACTGTGGCTGTGGTGTACAGCAATGCATTTTGACACTTTGCTTTTGTGTGTTTTTTGACTCTGGAGCTGGGGGGGAGCTGCAGGTGTTCAGCAGCATGATGGTGCCATGGGTTGACAGTGGCCTGCAGCTGTCAGTGTGGAATCAATCACTGGGTGGATGCTGGGGGGGAGGTGCTGTGGCATCGACTATCATTGGGGCCATATTGCCAGCATCTCAGTTGCCCACTGGCCACCATGGCCTATCTAGGTGCCACTGTATAGCAGCCCTCCAGCTGGCATTCATTTATGCACCCCATCTTACACGGCTTTTGGATGCATGTGCCATCATGCATGAGTGTAGGCCGCCACTGCGCATAGACATGTGTGGCCACACCCCCGCATGTGGGCCAAGCTTTGGTGGCATGTGGATACACATGGCATGGCTCCATGCCACTACACACACCACTGATGCATGCTTCACCATGGTGGCATACGCCAGTTTTGCATGTATCACTGCTGCATGCACCCTGCACATGCCTGCGTGGCATATGCTATGATCGTGCATAGAACCCCATTGTCCTGAAGGTCCCATACTCTTTTATAAAACCCATTTGGTCCAGTCCCACCAGGCCTTGCATGCATCCCTGCAGTCTTTCCATCAAAATAGCCATGAAAATCTTCATATCCACTGGCAACAGGGAGACAGGATGGTAAGAAATCCAGAGTTCTGAGTTCTTTCCCAGTTTGGGTAAGACAATAATTTGTGCTTGTCTCCAAGTTTTGGGGACTGGTTCCCCTTCCTGAATACTGTTGCATACCCACTGCAACAAAGGCATTATCTGTGTGGCAAATTTTTATAAAACTCAGCAGGCAGGTCGTCCTCACCCAGTGCCTTGCAGTTTTTTAAATTTTTAATCTGAGTCTCAATTTCCTGTATTTTCACCGGGGCATCCAGGCTGTTTTTATCAGCCTCAGACAGTTTTTCAAGGGTGACTGGACATTAATTTGTGTAGTGCAGCCTGGTCTTCCTGATCTCAGGTATCAGAGTACAGTTGGGTGTAATAATCTGTAAATGCTTGAGAAATGTCCATGTGGTTAGTATAAGTTCAGCCCCCCCCCACCTCCTGAATCCAGAACATAGTCCTATTCAACTCTTGCTGGTGCATTTGCCATGCCAGCAATTTTCCCACTCAGTTTCCAGCCTCGTAGTACCTCTGTTTAGGATATCTAAGTTTACCTTCAATCCTGGTTTCAAGTAACTTTGTCAGCTGGTCCCTGTACTCCAAAACTGTTCCTTGAGAATGGGGATCTGGAGTAATTTTTGTTCTGCTTCAGCATCAAAAAGGTTTTGCTCAAGGTCTAACCTCTTACTGTTCTGCTTCTTCTTTTTCGTGGATGTATGTAAGATGAGCCACCCCATCAGGGTGGCCTTCAACCCATACCACTGAGTAGCAATTGATGTCTCACGCTCCCTATTTATTTTTTATTTTTTTTGTTTTATTAAGTCTAGGATTACAAATACCTTTGAGCCAAGGCTCTTTTACAAAGGTTCCACATCAGAGAAATACAAATTATGGGGAGCATCAAGACAGATATTACAGCAATGTGGACATTGCAAACAGATTACAGATTAATACAATTCAAGGGTAGGACTGTAAGCAAGGCAGCCAGTGGCATTTGTCAGAGAAAACAGACAAGAGATAAGAAGTGCCAGAGTCACAGGGAGAGGGAAGGGGGGAGGAATGTAGGTAGGGTGGTTAGAGGGTGAAAAGTGCAGCATTGGGGTACCAAAATGTGAGGGTAGAATCCAATGAGGAGGGGAGGAGGGGACTATTTAGATGGAGGTACTCAGTTATAGCAGAGCTAATTTGCTCACAATAAATGAGTCATTTAAATGGGAAATGTTAAGCCTCCACAAAAGGTTTTTATAAATGTGCTTCATGACTAGACCAGTCCCCACTGAGGCATGGCACAAGGCTGTTATCTGGTGAATTTCACTGGATTGCACCATGTGAAGCCAAGAACAGGGAATAAAAACAGGTCAATCCAAGAATATTGAGAGTGGGAGTGGGATTAGAAAGTGTATTCTCTCCCTCTCTCATGAAGATGACATCACGCATATTATTGTTCCGAATCCTGCACAAGGTGTCGAAACATCCTGCTCTCCCCTTGAGAATCCACCCCCCACCCCTCCACCTCACCCACTCCTTTCTAGATTTGGCTGAAGTACACAATTGAAATTACCCCAGATAAAGTCAGTGTCCCTTGGTCAGTGGGTGGGTGGAGTAGGTGCTTTTTGGAAAATGCCAGCCTCCCCCCTCTATTATTAAGGGCTTAAAAATTGAAGAAAACTACTGGGACTCCTCTATAAAGTTCCGCAACTGGTAGAACTGGTCCTCCTTGTCAGTCACAACATCCATGACTGGCAGAGGGACTTTGTGGCAAACCAACATGGCCACCTAACATCTGCTAGGGTGAGCTCCAAAAGATGAGGAGAAACCTCCTCCACTCATCTCCATTTCAATTTACAGTGCTCCTATGGGGATAAATATGTTTCCTGGAAGAATGCTATGGTAGATCCCAGTTGTCCCACCTTCTGAAAAATGCATGCTCTTTTAATGGAGGAATGGAGATCCCTGTCATTATAAGATACTATTTTTAGGTCAGCCATTGGATGTCCCTAGAATTCAAATGACCCTGCCCAGCATGAGACACATGAAGAAAAAACAGTCTAAAGAACAAAAATAACCAAAGCAACAACAAAGAGGCAATATTTTGGTGTGTAGGCAGGCCCAGGAGGAGAGAAGCCCCAAAGGGAGACCATAGCCCCCAAAGTCAGGCTCCTCCAGCCACCCCAACCATGTATGCAATAGAATGGATTGTGACTTCAAGGTGTGCTTAAACAGGTTCAAATAGGTGCTTTAGAGGTCTGCTTGGATGGTTTCAGGTCATCTGTGATGATGATGCCTAAGTCTCTTTCTTCCCTTGTGATTGCCAGCAACTCCCCTTCTATCCTGTAAGTGGCTTCAGGGTTTCTTTTTCCTATGCGCATGATCTTGCACTTCTTTGCGTTAAACCCCAGTTGTCACTCTTCTGACCATTTTGCCAGTTTATTCAGATCTCTTCTCATTCTACCTACCCCATCTGGATCATCTACTGTGTTGCAGAGCTTGGTGTTATCTGCAAACAGACAAACCTTACCCTCCAGTCCATCTGCAATGTCACTGATGAATATATTGAAGAGGACTGGCCCCAGGACTGATCCCTGAGGTACCCCACTTGTGACTTGCATCTCTTCTAACTGTATACCGTTTACCACCACTCTCTGTTTTCTGCCCACCAACCAGATTGCTAACCGGTTGACGAACTTTTGACCCACCCTGAACCTACCCAGCTTATTAATCAATCTTCTATGTGGAGCAGTATCGAAAGCTTTGCTGAAGTCAAGGTAGGTGACATCAACTGCACCCACTTGGTCCACCACTCTGGTTACCCAGTCTAAGAAATCGATGAGATTAGTTTGACAGGACCTTTCTGTTGTAAACTGATGCTGTCTTGGATCCTATGCTTCTATGGATTCCAGGTTTTGCACTATTGTTTCCTTATGGAGTGCCTCCATAATCTTGCCCACTACTGAGATAAGATTGACTGATCTGTAGTTCCATGCCTCCTCCTGCTGCCACTATTGTGGAACTCGGCACTCCATGAATTGCTCTAAATTTTCTTATTAATTCACAAAGTTGGCAATCTTCACCTCGAGAATTAATTTGTAAAATTTGCCAAATTTGCAAAGTGTGATGTGCCAACTTTGCATATTTGTTTGCAGGCAAAGTGGCACTTTTTTAATTTAGATTTTTATCCTGCCTGTGCCCTGGGGGCAGAGCTCCATTCCCACACCACCCACCCAGCTCAACACCCCAACCATCCCCCAAGACCCCCCATGGATTACACCCTGTGGTAGGGCCAGGGAAAAAGGCTTCCTCCACTCTGGAGCACAAACCTAATCTTGGGGTGGTCACATTGTTGGGCCAATGGGATGAATGCAGGACTTCATAGATCCCCAGCCACCATTTGTTCCACTTTTACCACTTCCAGTGTATGCCATGGGCATGCATGTGTGGGGACACACACATGCCATGCCCACCGGTGACTTGCATCCTAGCCCACATCATCCTCCAGCCCCCATCAGAGGATGGTCGACAGGCAGGACAGCGATCCCTTCCTCCCTGAGAGAGGAGAGCTGTCCTCTGGATGTTCAATCCTCTCTCCCCCCGCTGACCACTGATGGCCTGGGCTAGTTCCTAAACCCGGGTCAATGGGATGGCACAAGGTGTGGCGTCCAGCGCCTCAACATCCAGCGCCACCAGGCCGGCCTGCAAAGTAACACTTTTTCAGGCAAACTCATGCATATTCACCAGCAAAGTTGCAACTTCACCATAACTTCACCTGACTTCACCTGAAAAAGTACCATTTCCTCAGGAAAACTCAATGTGAAAGGGCAACCTGATGTGCAAGCAATTCGCAAAGTTATTCGTAAAGCAAATTTTGCAACTTCACTGAAACTTCACTGGTGAAGTAACATTTCATAACATCTCTAGTCTTCGGGGGGAGAGGACACATGAATTTATCTGGTTGGAGAGTAGGCAAGTGAGAAACAGCCTGCACCAGTAGGTCAGTGGGATGAGGTAATATAGTATTGGCAGACTTGATGGACCTTTATTATTCTTCTGCCATCAAATTCTGTGTGTCAGTGTTTCTAGGAAAATATGATAAATGTCCACTTACCTAATTCCACCTTAGTGGTTTCCTCATTTTTAGACATATTTATAAGTCTAATTAATTATTCATTAGCAGAATCAGCTCACTGATTGGCTGCTATGCTGGTCTGAAATCTCCTGGAAATGCCCAGCACAGCAGCCACACAACTGTTCATGCACTGCCTTCTGTGTATATTCATTGCAGCAGCATTTCTGTTACAAAGAAACAATTGAATTAGAAACATAACGTGGAAAAAAAGATCAATGACCAATTTGTCACACTTTTACCAAAAAATACCCACCAAAACACTTACTAAATACACCTGCAGGATACCTCCCTGAACACAAAAAAAACGCCACCGATATCACACCACAGCTGTAAACACACACACACACAAGACACGCGGAACTGTCAGTGCGCCACAAAGAAAGAAAAACATTTTGAAAAAAATGATTCCCAAAAAGGTGATTACTGCGATTAGACTTACAGTCGCAATAATAACCTCAGAGCCATTCATTTCCAGTCAATTAATGACCAGCTGGGTGGGATTGGTACTCAGCTGTGCCTTGGGCCTCCCTTCCCTCTCAGCTGGCTATTAATCTCCAGTTAATGACCAGCTCTTTGGTCTTTATTGCTTAAGTATGTTGTGTACTTTTCAACATGTAATAAAGTTACATCACACAGACACATCATAATACTTACAAACAAAAAATGCCCCCTGCACCTTATCGGTTTCTAATAAAGGAGCTAGGTTGAGCTGAGGGAGTCTGGACACATTTTAAAGGAAAACTACCCTCATACCTTGTTAATTTTATTTGTTTCCATGTCAACAGACAACTCCTTTCCAGTAGCTATTAGGGATATATGTGTTTGCATTAGTTTGTTTTCACTGTTAATGCTAGTCTCCTGTAACTATCCTGGGGGTCCCCATTTTATGGTTGTTGAAATCTCATTATCTGCAAGAGCTGCATTAGCATATGAGAACATGATGCCACAGCACCCATTTATACCATGTATCTCTGTACTGAAAGTACAAATGTCCTGAAAAGAAAACCTCTCTGAAAAAACACAAACTGAATGCAATTTAAAGGGAAAACACCTGCATTAAAACTCAGTTTGCAAAGCTAACATAAGATAAATGTGGTATTTTACACCTTGCTACAACTTGTTTAGTCAAACTATAATTAAGCAGACAGGCATACTGTGGAATCTAAAGGATGCTGACACATCATGTTCTCAAATGCTAATGCAGCTCTCAGGGACATTGAGATCTCAACACCCAGAAAGTGGAGACTCCCAGGATAGTTACTGGGATTAGTATGAACAGTGAAAAGAAACAAAAGCAATCACTTATATCTCTAACAACTACATGAAAAAAGTTGCCTGTTGACATGGAAACAAACTTTTCAAGGTACAACAGTGTAGCTTTCCTTTAATGTAACAATATGCCAAAGTATGTGATGCCTTCTACCGCCCACTTCAGACCACACTCTAGAATATGGGAGGAGACACACTTTGAGCTAAGGTGAGGGGGATTTGGTTTTGCTTTGACTTACTTTTAGACTTGATATCTGACAGAACCCTTGCATGGTTAGTAGGATTGTTCCCAGTGCTTTTATTGCATCTGACAGCAGGATGAGGAGATCTTCTGCATAAAGCCTGGCATAGAATTCTTTTGTCTCTGTCTGTATACCTGAAATTTGAGGGTGCTATTGTTAGGCACTTCCATGGCCATCAAACATAACAGGGGTGAGAGAGGGTGACATTGTCTAGTCCATTTCTGCAGGTGAGAAGACTGGGACAGCATTCAATTAGTCTGAATTTTTGCTACTGTGGAGCCATACAGATTATGGATCCATATAATGTATGATGGACCCACTCCCATGAAGTACATCATTTGAAATAGGTACCCCCACTCCACTGACTGAAAGGCTTTGTCAAAATCTATGCCCCCCCCCGTAACCATTAGAGTGGTGGTCTTTTGGACACTGTGAATAAGATTTACCATTGACCTAGGATGGTCAGAGCTTAGGCTCCCTTTCAAAAGCCTACCTGTGTGGGGTGTATAAAACCAGTGATGATCTTCAATAAGCACTTTAGCCATTATTTTGGAATCAGCATTGATTAGGGATATGGGTCTATAGCTCCCACAGCTGTGGGGATCCTTTCCTTTCTTTTGAGGGACTGTAATCACCAGCTCCCCAATCAATGTGTGGCATGATTGTCTATTGAATGCCTCCTGAAATACTTGAAGGAATGTGAGTCATAATTCTTTGGACATGGCCTGACAGTAGTTTATGGGTGTTCCACTTCCTGGAGCCTTTTGACTAGTAATGGCTTTGATTGTTGATTATGGCTGCAATAGAGAGATCAGATCCTTCAGTGCCGTAACCAGTTTGGGGGCGATTTGTGATCTTGGGCATGTATAGGAACCTGAAATTATTCTTGGAGCTTGGGGAGAAGGAAATAAATATAGTTTGTCATAAACAACTCTCATTATACTACTGATTTCTGCTGGCAGAGTCTGAATTGAGCCTAGTAGGTCAGCTAATCCTTGAACGTATCTCTCTACCTGCACTTTCCTCACTCTGTAAGCAAGCACCTTACTTGCTTGCTTTCCACCCTCCAAGTAGGTATTTTTGAGGTGTTAGATGGCTAACTCAGTTTTTCTGATGAGTAGCATGTTGCGTTAAACCTCTGTCTGCTAATTAAGCCCTAACTTTTATTGGGAGAGAGGTTGGTTATTTTACTCACTTTCCAGTTCTTTCACCTCTGCTTCCCTCTTTTGCTGCCTTCCACCACAAAACTAATAATTTTTCCCCCGTGGTGGCTTTACATGTCTAATGAAACAGAGTATTAGGAATCAAACTCAACTAAAATGGAGCTTCAGAATCATAGACCTTTGTTTTATATGTATAATCACCAATGCTTCATTGGAAAAAAGAAACAACGTTATAAGGGTCATATAGTGGATGAATTTCTGTTAAATATAACATAAATATTTTATAATATTATAAAATTAATTAATTTAGTGAGAGAAACAGAATCAAAAATATTAAATCACCTTAGGTGCTTAAATTAAAGCTTTCAGCTTCTGTGAATGGATTTCATTTGTAGAAAATTTCTTCCCAGAACAACTAAATATAAATATTATAATGGCTATCCAGCAGTAAGATACAAGCTATATCCTTACATAGGAATCATTTATAAAATTAAATGACATATCTCCCATTATTAAAGGGCCCAGAATAATGTGTGTAAGTGTACTAACATTCAAATAAAACAGATGGTGACTCCTCCATCCAAAAATAAATAAACCTTATTGTTGCATGATTTGCTAGTTTTCAAAGTTAAAATCTTAACAACTTATTTGTATCGGTCTCTCATTCATAAATTCTCAAAAAATATATTTATGAAGAACAGTTTAACACCAACTAATATGGTTAATCTATGACCAGCAGGCCTTCAAAAGTGAATGCTACTCTAGTACAATACTTATGGTATCCAGAAAATTACTGTTTATAAAATAAGATATTCTGTAACCAGCATCCATACTTATGATTTAAATTCCAAAACAATTTCTAAATGACATTTTCAGACTAATTAAACTTATGTTTAAACTCTTTACATTAACCCTAATTTTCTCCCTGTTCAAATTAGAATAAAGATTCAGTACACTATTAAACTATTTCCCTCTTTGTAGAACACTTTTTACAGGCTCTTATAAAAGACTTGAACTCTACTGGACTGGACTGGTGCCATAAACTATTTTCAATAACAAACAGAACCTCTTGTTTGTTAGTCATGTTCTAATACTCTAAACGGAGGAAAAATACACACTCATTTTATATGTTTTTAACTGGTATTGTGCTTCTTAGGGCTACAGTGGGCATAGTCCTGTAGATATACTGCTACAGAAAAAGGACTCAGTGCATTCCTTGTGACCTTACAACATGTTGGACATAGAAAACAGTTGCCTCTGCTTTCATGGTGTCCCTGGAGCACTCCACCCCTTGTCTCCAGGGGCACTGTACTATTTTTGTAAAACACAGAGGTGTCCCAATCACTACACTGAGGTACTGGGCACCTCCAGTGTCACTCTTATGTTTCTGGGGAAGATGGGGTGGTGGGTGCTGAGAGGGAGAGTTGGGTGGGGAGGGATATCTGTAATTTTAAAGAAAACAAGAATCAGTGGTCACACACAATCAGCATTTCCAAGATTGCCACCACAGTCTACTTCACCTGGGCAACTACTAGTGCATGCACAGTACCCTGTCATGGCCATCTTGGAAATGGCGGAGTGCCCCATGACCACCAATTCTTGTTTTCTTTTAAATTATAGATATCCCCCCACCCAACCCTTCCTTTCAGCACCCACCACCCCACCCCCCAAAAAAGATAACAATGACACTGGGAGTGCTCTAACTCCCCAGAGTCACCATTGTGTGCATCTATACTTTTTTTTTCTCCCCGCTCCCAACCCTCCTTCTCAGCACCCACCATCCCCCTGAAACATAACACTGACACTGGGGGTGCCCAATCCCCTAGTGTCACAAATGTGAATCCTTGGTCTGTTTTTTTCTCTTAAACCTGATGAAAAGCAACCATCCATCAATGTCTTTTGTGGCTGTTATTGACCCCCACCCAGCTCTCTCACTCAGCACCCATCACCTCACCCCCAAGTCCTTACTTATTCACCTGGAGGTCCACCATCATAATCTTCTTTGGACCACACACACGTCTTCACTCTTCAAAGTCGCACCACAAACTGAGGAAACAGGTATGTGGTTCAAAGTATTTCAATGGGATTTTGAACTTAGTGCAATAACGTGGACATTTTTGCATATTTTGACTCAAAATTTTCAACATGCCTTCTGTGGGACCCCCATCTCATGAACAATAGCATTCTCATTAGGCAGATCTGTCCAAAAAGGTGATTTCATGGTCCCTGCACAAAATCACCTTTCAGGCAGGAGTTAAAAATGTTCTCTTCTCTTATTCATGAGGTGGGGTCATAAGAAGGCTATGTTGACAATTTGGTGTAAAAATATTAAAAAACAACAGTTATGAGTCTACATTGAATTTTGTGAATTTGGGCTCATTATTTTTTTTAATATTTCCCCACGAAATTCACAACATAGCCATATGGAAGGTGAGATTTGCTGGCAAAGGCACCTAGCTTCATCTGAGCTCTTTCCTCCTAGGTTGTTTGTAAAGACAGAGCAAGGAACCTTATCAGAGCTAGGAAAAAATGTAAGACTTCTTTTGGCTAGGCAGATTCACTATGTGTTATTTTCTTTTGTACTCACAGGGGTTGTTACTGTTTGTTGTTAACATCTGACTACTTTATTTTTCTCTGATTCAAATTGTTGTTGCAGAGTATACTTTCAGCTGCATTATTACAGGGTGTGCTTACAGGTTTGTGCTTACAGATTACTGCTGTAATCTTCTGATTCAAATTGTTTTTTTGCAAGCCATATCTTCTGTTACTGCTTTATTTTTCTCTGTAGCAAAGTGTTTTTTTACAGGGTATATCTTCTGTGAAATTATTACAGGTGGTGCTTACATATTTGTGACTTTTTATCATTAGGCTAAGCAAAATTACTGTTTGCTACTATTTTCTTTATTTTTTTTGCTGAAAGGTTTTTGGTTTAGTCTCAGAGGTGTTGCAGTCTCCTTCTCACATTGCAGGAGCTAATTGCTTTCCTCCCACAGCTCTTTCAAGGGATTAGGTGTGTAACTGGGGGTTGAGCTGACAAACTGTTAGTAACTTCCAACAGAATGAAGGGTTAAAAGGTCAGGTTAGTTGATATCTTGGAGGTGGAAGACTAGGTTTGCTGGCAAAGGCACCTAGCTTCACCTGAGCTCTTTCCTTCTAGGTTGCTTGTAAGGACAGAGCAAGGAACCTTACCAGAGCAAGGAAAAAGAGTAAGGCTTCTTTTGACTAGGCAGATTTACTGGGTGTTATTTTCTTTTGTACTCACAGGGATTGTTAATGTTTGTTGCTAACATTTTGCTACTTTATTTTTCTATGATTCAAATTGTTGTTGCAGGGTATACTTTCAGCTGCATTATTACAGGGTGTGCCTACAGGTTTGTACTTATAGATTACTGCTTTAATCTTCTGGTTCAAATTATTTTTTGCAAAGTATATCTTCTGTTACTGCTTTATTTTTCTCTGTAGCAAAGTGTTTTTTACAGGGTATATCTTCTGTGAAATTATTACAGGTGGTGCTTTGCAGGTTTTACAGTGTTATCTATCATTAGGGTAAGCTTTCAGGGCTACTGCATTTGTTGTTGGTTGATTGTTTCTGCTTTTACCTTCTTGTTTCTTTCATCCATGGTTCTTCTTTTTGGCAGGTGAAGGGCCCAGCCACCCACCCCCATCCACAACCACCCCATGCTACACTCCTTTTATAGGGTAGCACAGTCATGACATTTCCTGTATCAAAGCAGGAAGTGCAGGATCAGAGTAGTATCCACACAATGACCTAATTTACAGGGGCACATGCAATTTAACTTGTTATAACAAGGTATACAAAAACAAACAAAACACAAAATCAAATTTTTGCTTTCATTTTACTCCTTCTAATTACTCTGACCAGGTTATAAACCCAGCAACTCATCTGGAATGGATATTATTAACTGCAGGTACTGAGTGACACTTTTCAAAAGTGCAGTTATACAGGATTTAGGACACTGTCCTACATGATGGACCATTGGAGATCTAAAGGCTCAGCTCCAGGCAGCTTGGGCAGAGATTGTGTGCCTCAAATCACATATTCAGGATGAAATATATAATAAGAACTGCTTGCCATTTCCCCGACATCCAACAGAAGCACCTCAACCGCAGAGGGTACTTGGTCTGGGAGGTTGGCAGGTGGTTAGGAGGGGCAAATCAGGTGCCCTATCACTCAGTGCTCTCCATTGTATCACCTCCACAAACCATATAAAAACTACAAACAGATATCTGCCTCTATCTCTGAAATCAAACAAAGGGACAGAGGACACTGCAGAGCAGGACACTGCAGCACAGAAGCTAACACAACAAAACTCACCCAAAACAGGGACCAAAACAAAAAAAATCAAAAAGGAAATCCAAAACACTTCTGATTATAGGAGACTCGATGATTTGCAGAGTTGATACCTCCCTCTAGCTGGGGAAAATGGTCAGATATCTCCCAGGTACATCAGCGTGGAGAGACACTGACCACATTGCTAAAATCATGCAGGAAGCAGCAGAAAACATGGAAGTTCTGGTACACATAGGGGCTAACAATCTCACAAGCTGGTCAGTTGTGGAAACCAAGAAACACCTGACCAGGCTGGGTGACAAACTGTCATCCATTTCATCCAACATCTCCTTCTCTGAGATCCTGCCAGTCTGGGAGAGGGAGGGGCAGATGGACGGAAGGTCAGAGAAGGGGAGATAGGGGAGCTAAACATGTGGCTCAAGAGCTGGTGTCAGGAAAAATGACACAAATTTATAGGTAACTGGCAACAGTTTGGGGAGTGAAAGTTCTTTAAATTTGATGGACTGCATCTGACTAAGGAGGGAGTCAGTGTATTCGGGCAGACGTTTGATGTCTTTGCAGAATATTTAAACTAGCAAATGGGGAAGGGGTGCAGTACCCAATTCATCGAATGGGAAGAACACCCCTCCCTTCTCAGCTAATGACCAAATGGAAGTTCAGCATGTTTGTAATTCCTTTGCATCACCAGGTAAGGGAAAAGGTCCTGCTCCCCATACGATGCACTGGGGAAACACCGGACCTGACCCAAGAACTAACACACTGAAATCTGGCAAATGGAAAATCATGTACACAAATGCTCACAGTTTGGGAAACAAGATCCCAGACAGGTAGGCAACATTGATAGAGGCTAAACTGGACATAGTAACCAGTTGCGAGATATGGTTCACCAGTAACCAAACTTGGGAGACTTCAGTACCTGGCTATGTACTGTTCAGAAGAGACCAAGGTTCAAAAAGGGGGGGGTGGCCCTTTATGTCAATGAAAATATCAACACTACAGAAATTCAGGATACACATAAGGACCCAGAAGAACTGTGGGTCACTCTGGAAACAGGAAATGGGACTGCCATGCAAACTGGGTTTGTGTACAGGCTGCCAGACTAGTGGAAGGACATAGACACATTACTGTTAGAATATGTTTAAAACATGACTGCTAAAGGGAAGGTTCTGATAATGGGAGACTTCAACATGCCAGATACAGATTGGTCAATACCAGCAGGAATGTCTGCCAGAACTAGATACTTAGTGGATTTCCTGCAGGGGAAGGCTTCAAACAACTGGTAGAACAACCCACAAGAGACAGGGCTATCCTAGATCTAGTACTGACTAACAGGGAAAGGATCACAGCTCTCCAGAAGGTCACCTGGGGTCCAGTGACCATCAAGTAGTATGGTTCAATTTGGCCACTAGAACTAAATCATCCCTTTCCAAGGCAAAAATATGGGACTGCAGAGGAGGTGACTTTGATAAGATGGCCAAAAGAGTTAAGCTAGCACTGGCAAGAAGAAATACAGGTGAGGGGGCACAGGCAATGTGGGCAAGCATTAAGTGTGCAATACTTGAAGCAACATCCCATTGTGCTAGAGAGAAAGGCAAGAGCAAAAGAAGAAGGAAACCACTTTGGTTCTCAAGAACAGTAGCACAAAAGGTCAGAGCCAAAAGGCTGGCCTTCAGGAAATATAAGGAAATGCAGCAGGTCAAATATAGGGAGGCATACTAAAATTCCCTAAGGGAAGCAAGAAAGGCAGTAAGGCAGGCAAAGGCCCAAACCAAGGAAACACTAACATGAACAGAAAAAGAAGGTGACAAGGCTTTCTATAGTTACGTTAGTGAAAGGAGAAAGCCCAGAGGGTAGTATTGCTAAGATCAAAGGGAATAAGGGGTAGTGTGAGGAGGAGGACCAAGGTAAAATATCTATCATAAATAGATACTTCTGCTCAGTATTTACTGAGAAAAAGGTATCGCAGGGCTCACAGCTCAGCACTATGGACACAGGGGGAAGGGAGGTGTGCACTATTCTCTTCATAAAAGAAAGGGTCCTACAAGAGCTTGATAAGCTCAGGGTGGACAAGGCAATGGGACCTGATGGCATACATCCTAGGGTACTAAAGGAGCTCATGGTGGAACTAGCAGAGTCATTATCAGAACTGTTTTGTGAGTCTCTGAGCACAGGAGAGGTCCCAGAAGACAGGAGAAGGGCTCGTGTGATCCCGCTCCACAAGACTGGTAGCAGGGAGGAGGCAGAGAACTACAGACCAGTCAGTCTTATCTTAGTAGTGGGCAAGATTATAGGGGCACTCCATAAGGAAAGGATAGTGCAATGCCTGGAATCCATAGGAGCAAAGGATCCAAGACAGCATGGGTTTACAACAGGAAGGTCCTGTCAAACTAATTTCATAGATTTCTTTCTTTGACTGGGTAACCAGAGTGGTAGACCAAGGGGGAGCAGTTAATGTCACTGACCTTGACTTCAGCAAAGCTTTCAATACTGTTCCACATTGAAGATTGATTAATAAGCTGGGTAGGCTCGGGCTGGGTCAGAAACTGGTCAACTGGGTGGCAAACTGCTTGGCAAGTAGAAAACATAGAGTGGTGGTAAATGATATACAGTCATAAGAGATGCAAGTAACATGTGGGGTACCTCAGGGATCAGTCCTGGGGCCAGTTCTCTTTAATATCTTCATCAGTGACATTGCAGATGGACTGGAGGGTAAGGTTTGTCTGTTTGCAGATGACACCAAGATCTGCAACAGAGTAGATAATCCAGATGGGGTGGGTAGAATGAGAAGAGATCTGAATAAACTGGCAAAATGGTCAGAAGAATGTTAACTGGGGTTTAACACAAAGAAGTGCAAGATCATGCACATAGGGAAGAGAAACCCTGAAGCCACCTATAGGTTGGGAGGGGAGTTGCTGGCAATCACAAGGGAAGAAAGAGACTTAGGCATCTTCATCTCAGATTATCTTTAATCATTCATGCAGACCGCTAAAGCAGTACATAAGGCAAGGGGATGTTGGGGTGTATTAGTAGGGGTATCACAAGTCATAAGAGGGAGGTAATAATCCCTCTTCACCAGACACTTGTTAGGCCCCATTTCAAGTACTACGTGCAGTACTGGAGGTCACACCTGCACAAGGACATTAACAAAATGGAGGCAGTCCAGAGAAGGACAACCAAAATGGTGCAGGGACTGCATCAGAAAACATATGAGGACAGATTGATGGAGCTCAATATGTATACCCTAGAGCAAAGGAGGGAGAGAGGTGATATGATAGAAACATTCAATCATCTTAGGGGCCTTAACAAGGTGAAATAGTCTAACATGTTTCAATATAAGAAAAATAGCAGGACAAGAGGACACAGTATGAGATTTGAGTGAGGCCGATTAAGGTGAAATGTGAGGAAGATCTTTTTCACAGAAAGGGTGGTGGATGCATGGAACGGCCTACTTCAGGAAGTGGTGGATATGAATAGAGTGCAGGGCTTCAGACAGGCATGGGACAGGCATAAGGGAGCAATAAAGATGAATATGAATAAATAGGCTATTGACAGAGTGCAGGCCTTTGCACATTCATTTGGTAGAAAAAGTGAACAGACTGAATGGGCCTTGCAGTCCTTATTTGCTGTCAAATTCTATGTTTCTATATCTTTACAGCACTGCATGAGTGTGACAGCTGGCATTTTGAAAATTCAGGCCAAAATGTTTTTTTATATCCTGAAAGGTATTTTTTGTGGTCCCTGCATGAAATCGCCTTTCAGTCAGGTGCTGAACATTTTCTCTGTTTCTGTTCACAAGGTAGGGTCATAAGAAGGCTATGTTGAAAATCTGGTGTAAAAATATTAAAAAATAACCAAGTTTTGAGCCTGCGTTGACTTTTGAAAATGCAATCTCGTAAATTTGGTAATTTTTAATATTTTCCCCCGAAATTTTCAACATACCCATTTCTTTACAGACCTCATGAATGTGACAGCTGTCATTTTTTAACTCCTGCCCAAAATGTGTTTTTGCAACCTGAAAGTTATTTTGCAGTCCCTGCACAAAATCACCATTAGGCCAGGAGTTGAACATTTTCTTTAACCTTCTTCATGAGGCAGGATCTTAAAAAGTCTATGTTGCAAATTTGGTGTAAACATATTAAAAAACGAATTTTCCATATTTTTACCTCAGCTTCCTCACCTGCAGCCCTATCATTTCTGGCAAGAGTTTGTTTCTTAAGATTGTGATTTAACACTGCATTGAATATACATTCTAATTTGAACAAGGAAAAACAAGAGTAGACATCTTAGCTGCATTGCCAGCTGGTCTGGTTCCCATTAGGTCCACTGGCTCTGGGGCCTGGAGGGTGGTGGGGAAGGGGAAGGGAGGAAGGATGGTGACAGAGGCAACTAAAGGCAGTCATCCAAGCCCACTAAATTTTGACAGTAAATAAGTTTGCACCCCTTGAGGATCACGGTCCGGACTCAGGCAGGGACATCTCAGACTCTGTTGAGAAGGCTAGGCAGGACAACTTGGTGCACCCAGGAGTGAGAACAGGAGGAAGATAGCAAGGAGCATTTTAGTTGATGGGGACTGTATGGTTAGACAGGTCAAGAGGGTGTGGGGGGAAGGGTTGAGGGAAGGGGTGGTCAGATGCCTTCCAGGTGTATCAGTCATCATGGATATAGATAGGACAGAGAGTACGGTAGAGGAGGGACAGTGAGGCTGGAGGAGCCAGTACATTTTGGTATAGCACTAACGATCTGGCCATCCAGCCTATTAACATAATGAAGTAAACTTCCAAAGGTTAGGGGACAGATTAAGAGCACACTCAGCTTACCCAGTCTTTTCTGAGGTCCTGCCTGTGTGGGGTAAGGAGTGGGGTGGGCAGATAAAAAGAGAGGTAGGAGGAGATTGAGGAGTTTAATTTGTGGTTTAAGAGATGGTGTCAGGAGGAGGGTTACAGTTTTGTAGGGGACTTGTGGGCTTCTGGGAGAGGAGGTTATTTTCGGGTGACAGTCTTTACCTTACAATAAAGGGGACCAGTGCCCCAGACAGATGTTTGATGTCTACATTGGTGGACAGTTAAACAGACTGTGAGGGATCCGAAGGCTCAGGAAACCACTGAGAAAGTAGAGCAAGTGAAAAACCTAGCTACGACTCCCAAAGAAATGGGGCTGAGAACTCCAGAGAGGGGAAGAAGCAAGGCAGGAGTTCATGATTATTTATAAAAAAAGGCCAAGGAGGAGGGATCACTAAACTGGTAAAAAAAAAGGAAATTAAGGAAATTAAAGAGCTAGTGCACTGCTTAGAATTAAAAGTAATTTTCAGATGTAGTCTGCTATCACTTCCAATGTCTGAAGTATTTTTATTATTTTCTGTTTGCTTAATTAATAGATTTTCCACCTGGCAGTACTGGGGTGATGTGTGGAGCAGCACTCTGTCTGGAGAAAAAAAGTCAGTTCTGTTCCTTCCACTACATTGTCAGAAATTAAACAAAACACTTTGAGGCACCACAATCCTTGCAGCCTGAGCACTGACTTTCACAAGCTGCCAATCAAAATGCAGTAAACGGTGACATCACTAGTAACCAGGGAGAGCCAGTCCCTGCTACTTCATCGGAAAGTGAAACCTGGCAGAGAGAAATGGTTCTTATTGGTTACTAGTGATTTCATAGTCTGTGTTATCTCAGTGTTCATGTAGTGGGAGGAACAGAACTGACTTTTTTTCCTCCAGAGTGCTGTTCTACACATCACCCCAATACTGCCAGGTGGAAAATCTTCTAATTGGCAAACAGAAAAGAAAAAATACCTGCGATATAGGAAGTGATAGCTGACTACATCTGAAAGTTACAATTAGTTGCAGGCAGTTCCCAGGCAGTGCACTAGCTCTTTAAGTAGGGGTTGGTGGACAATGAAGGGGGGATATCTATAAAAGAATGGAGTAGTTTGGGCAACAGAAGGAATGCAATCTGCCTTAATGCTTAGAGAAAGGGAAATACAGTTAGTGAGCTCCAGGTGATGGTGGCAGATGCAGGGATAGAACTACAGATGCAGCAAAGTTTTACTACATGGGCAAAATTGCCACAAAGTCAGCAATTTTGTCCCCCCATAGCACTTTGCATAATTTTCCCAAATAACTTGTAATACACCATTTGTGACTTTGCCTTATTTTAGGGGTTTTTTAAGAAATTGCACTTAAAACCCCGCTAACGAAATAGAGGTCACAAATGGAGAATCCCACCCAACATCACCCCTGATCTATCTCTGTTGTCTAGTGGCCCTCCACCACCCCACCCTGTCAAGTCATACCCCCACGCTGCTCCCTCCCAACCCCAAATCAGACCCATGTAAAAAATGATATATATTATTTTCCCTGGTAACTAGTGGCCCCACCCCACCCTGTCAGGTAGTATATTCATCCCCCTAACCCCGAGTCACATCCATGTCAAAAATTATATATATTATTTTCCTGGTGTCTAGTGGCCCTCCCCCAACCTTTCAGGTAGTACCCCATCCTACTCCCCCCAACCTTGAGTCAGATCTGTTTAAAAAAATATACTATTTTCCTAGTGCCTAGTGGCCCCCATCCTGTCAGCTAGTACCCCACCCTGCTCCCCAACCCCAAGATGGATCCATGTAAAAAAAAATTACCTTCACTGGTGTCTAGTGGCCCACCAGCCCACTCTGTCATGTAGTACCCCCCACCCCACTCTCCCCAACCCCGACTGAAGTGGGCCACTGTCACATCCCTCCACTCACCTCCATGGCTGGCAGTCTGCCTAACTCAGCTCAATGAATGAATGCATGGTTGTACAAGCACGCGCTCATTCATTGACAAGTCATGGTAATTTATTCAGTCTTGCAGGAGTGTACAGAAGGGGAGGGGGCTGTTCCGGTGTCTTTTGGGGCGGCAGATGGGGGACCAGTGGGGTCCACAACACCATTCCCTTTATTCTGCCACCCCCACCAGTGACCAAAGTAGCCCCTTACCCTTCCATGTTCCACTGCAGGACCGAGTAAATTACTGCGACTTGTCAATGAATGAATGTCTCATTCATTGAGCTGAGTCAGATGGGCTGCTGGCCATGGAGGTGAGTGGAGGGATGTACTGGTGGTCCACTCCAGTCAAGGTTGTACAGGAGCATAGTGGGAGAGTACTACATGACAGGGTTGGGGGATAGGGACCACTAGACACCAGGGAAAGTAAATTTTATTTTTTACATGGATCTGACTTGCTGTTGGGGAGAGAGTTTGGTGAGGGTACTACCTGACAGGGTGGGGGCCACTAGACACCAGGGAAAAATAATATACTTTTTAAAAGGATCTGACTCGGGGTTAGGGGGAGAGTGGGGTGGGGTACAACCTGACAGGGTGAGGGGATGGGGGGCCACTAGACACCAGTGAAAATAATATATTTTTTTTACAGGGATCTTACTTTTGGTTGGGGGGAGCTGGGTGGGGTATCACCTGACAGGGTGGAGGGGTTGGGGGCAGTAGACACCAGTGAAACAAAATAGATGTTTTTTTACAAATCCTGAAGCAATGCGAAGTATCCACATAAATGGGAACTTTGCATTACTTCTGGATGAGTAGTTATTTGCTTCGCAACCCACAGTATGACCTGAAGTTAGGGTTCTATGTGAAATACTATCTGTAGCAAATTTAATGCACTTCACCCACCACTAGATATAACTTGTAGCTATTAAGGAAACTTGGGCCACAGTGAATAATGATATGGACCTGGGGTCCCAGGTTATGCCATGTATAAGCAAGACAGGGGAAAGGCAATTGAGGGGGTAGTCCTCTATATCGGGGAAGACATTGTAGTAATAGAGTATGGGCACATTATGGGATGGAATGGGATAACAGAATCATGGTGGGTTCTGGTCATGATGGCATCAGGCAAGAAACTGCACACTGGTGTGGTCTATAGGTCACTAGGAACTAGAGGCAGAAATAAAGAAGGGTGTATCAAAGGATGAGACAGTGGTAGTGGGAGAGCTTAATCTTCATGACACTGGTTGGACATTCCAGCAACAAGGTGTACCAGATGTCAGGTCCTGCTAGATACATTGCAGGACTGCCTGCTTCTGCAGCTGTTAAGGAAACCCACAAGACGGGATGCCATTCTTGATGTAGAGCTCACCAGTTCAGAAATGCTATCTGGAGTGAGGGTGGGGGACCAATAAGGGCACAGTGCCTTAACAATATATGGTTCAAACTGGCCATCAGCACCAGTATACCCTTGTCAAAGGCTGAAGTCCATGATTTTTGCTAATCTCTGATCACTTCCCAGGTTGAAGTAACATATCCCATGACATTTATCAAAGAAGAGCAAGGACATTTTTTATTATTAAGAAATAAAACAAAAACTACCACTGAATCATACAAAACAAAAACTAAATTCAAACAGAAGCTTCAAGCTTCAAATAGCTACATAAAGGAAAACAAAAATAATCAAATAATTATACATACAAGTAAAATGTCAATTTGAAAACAAAAAGAAAAGAAACAATAACTTAATTATCACCAATAAAAGGCTATGCTCATCAAACATAGATGAAATCTTTTTCTGTCTCATGAAAGCATCCAGGTCACTGATTTTCAAAGTCTCTGAAAAACAGGCTGAACTATCATTTTCATATCATTTTCATACACAACCAGACATTCATTATTAATTTTTTCATTTGAACCTGATAAAGGTCTGTCATGATGCTGAAATAAAACAAACATTTGACTTGCCAGATACACCATTTAATACATGTAAGAATCATACGTAATGTACCTGAATTAAATTCTCCCCACCCACCCATCTAGTTCCTCATAAATCAGTGTCATAATTAATTGAATTAAACTGTGGTTATCTCCATGATCTTGCATTATACAAAAAGTGGTTAATATAGGAAAATTGAAAAAATAGGTGTTCTACAATTTCTGCCTGGACTTTACACCCTTGTCTAAGACAATACATGTTATTGAAGCTTTTATGTTTATGGTTATTCCTTACATTTAGCTTTCCATGACATCCCACCTGTTCTGTGGTATTCTGAGCTCCTGTAACTGTTCAGATAACCAGAAAACTGAGATTCTGGGACTGCAGTTAATTAATGGTGTCTCACTCTACAAAAAAGGAATTATGAATATATTCATATATTCTTTGACTCCGTTCAGATCTTATGGCACTATGACAGTCGATAGACAATTTCATTGTTGACCGACAATACAGCAACTACTTTATGTCAACCACATTTGCAGTCGGCATAAAGGGAGTCACATCAAACTTTGTTTTCAGACATATAACACCTCATATGATCAGAACACCTCTGAATGTTTTCATAGCATTTTTTAATCCTTTCCTCCAAAAAAAAAGAAAATAAATTACATCTATGTTGAAATGACTGACAGTATCCAATTCTTTTATTCCTGTAAGGGTACTGGCCAAAGATTTTGAAAGACAAAATTACAGAAAAAGAAAATTATGGTATTAGCCATAGATAAGCTCCCCTCTTTTCTCAAGTAGTACGTTTTAATCCATTTGATTTGGTCTAGTCTACTGCCACATATTAATACTATACATTCTTGGCTCTAATTTAACAGGTAATGGAAATACTGCACTTAAGTACAAAAATATGGGTAGTATAAATGATAGTCCCAAGAACACCCTCAACACCCTTTTTTGTTTGTACATGTGCCAGTTCTACCATCTTTTCACTTTTGATTCTGTTATATTCAGTTTATCCAACCAGTTTTTCTCTGCCATATTCCCAGTACCAAAGCTAATACCCAATACTGATAAGGGGTCCTTCTCTAAAATAATACCACTCCCATCTCTTACTATAGTACTTCTCTTTCCAGACTTACTGGCATAGCATTACTTTTTCTGATATTTATTTTTGAACCTGAAATTTTGCCAAATTTCTGCAAACAGCCAATGGCCCCCTTCTCCAGAAACTGCATCAAGTACCAGGAGGCATAAATCATCCACATAATCAACCAGTTTCTGAGGAAATGGGCTCATCGCTGTATATAATACTCCAGTTTCCCTTGTTTGTTCTATTTTATGTAAAACAGGATCCAGACCAAATATATATGAAAGTGGAGGCAATGGCCAGCCCTGCTGCACTCCTTTCCTAACCTGAACTTCTTCCCCTCTCTTCCCATTAAAAATAGGGACTATTGTGGCTGCTCCATATAAATTTGCTATCCATCCCACAAAGGCCACAGGTACCCCTTATTTCCATAGAAGCTCAAACAAATAAGCATGTACTATATTATTGAACTATATTATCAAAGGCCTTTTTCAGGTCCAGTGCCATTATAAGACCTTCTCCCCCTTCTGCTTGACAAACCTCTGGAAATGCTTGGATTACTAGAAGACTATCAGGAGACACTGGAACCTTTCGTGGCCTCACAGGTCCATTCTTCAGGTGAATCATTCAGCTGAAGAAGGAACCTGTGGAGCCCCAAAAGCTTGTATAGATTTCCATCTTTGCACAAGACTCTTGGTCCAATAAAATGTATCAAACCTTCCAGCATTTCCTGTTTTCCAAAGACCAATAAGGCTAGAATTTCTTTTTACTAGAAGACTATTACTAATCTATCTTCCTGGAATAGCACATGAGTGAACTTGACTAATTAGAGAACCTGCATCTCCAGGCAATCTTATCCTTAAAATTTTAACCAAGATTTTCCAGTCAGTCTTCAATAAACATATTGGTTGCCAGTTCTGTATAGTGTATTTTGCTCCTTTTTTATGTAGGAAGATTGAAACTCCCTTAGCAATAAATTCATCTTTTATATTTTGTCCTAGGATAGCATTTAATACAGCTACTAATTCTGGTAGTAAATGTGAAACTGATATGTGTGCACGTCTCCTGGTAGACCATCCTCCACTGGGGATACCCATGTGTTTACTTGTGTTTGCTGATTTAATGGCCTCCTGTACTTCTCCTGCCATAGTAGCCTTTGTTAAATATCTTTCTCCAATTCCGTTAATGACAGTAATGTTATATTACTCAAAAATGAGTCCACTGAATCCTATGTTGGCCCTACCGTTCCAAATAGAAACTTTACACATTTCTGTGCAATAGCCATTATTTCTCTCTGGTCAGTACACACCTGGCCTTCAGAGCTTTGTAAAGCCGTAGAAACTGTATTATTAACCATATGCCTACATTCTTAAAACAGATTCACTTGACAAACCTTCCCTTCAGTCCCAAATTTCTGCTTTTGCAATAGAGAAACTGGCCTATTATGTTGCATCAACTTAATTTCTTATTCAATTTTTTGATTTGTGGGCCATAGTCCACCCCTTGTTCTCTCACTAATGACAGTAGTTTTTGCAACTGCTTTTTTAAAGAGAGGTAGTGAAAATAGTTACTATTCAGTTTCTTTACAGACTGTGACTGAATATTTTTTTAATATCTAATTTGGTATCCTCCCACCATATGACTGGATTTTCATACATATTGAATACTGACTTTCTTGGCACTAAAAGGTACACAAATATTTGTTTGATTTTGGGATGGGTTAATAAAGATGTAGTAAGTCTCCACATGCCTGCTTTTTTTGAAATATTTGAGGGCTGTCCAATATTTACTGTAATTATTTTGTGATCAGAAGTTTCCAGAAGAAAGGAATGAAGATCAGGGAAATTTTTTATTACAGAAACATTACAGAAAATAAAACGTGTTCCGAAAACCAACACAGTAATTAGAGCAGGAAATTTAGAAAATATTACTAATACAGCTTAGTAAATGAAACATGAGAAAAGATAACATATAAGAACCAAAGAAAACAGGCTCATCAGTGTTGACTGTGATTGACATAAATCCACAAGGAGTCATAAGCCTTGAACATATGAACATCATAACTGTTGGACCTTAAAAGGGAGAAAATACTTTTTGTCCCAATCATATACTTTGTAAAATTCAAACTGAACATTGGTAAACAATTCATGATGGAGGACCTCTTTCTGGTGGAGAACCCAAGAGCATCCCTATTGCCAGATATAATATTTAAACAAAGCAAACACAATTTGAAGGGTAGACAAAGCATGGATTGCCCATGCGGTAGAAAAAAAAGGCCAATATCAACTCCTGATAAGTAAGGGATAGGAAATAGGGATCTCCCCACCTGCCAGAAACAAAAGACCAAAGCTGTTGGGCATAGGGACAAGAAAAAAATAGGTGTTCTTGTGTCTTCAGTAGGGTTCCACAACCTGTCCTGGGGCAGTGCCTCTCTGACAATTGCTTACATTTGTGTGTGTTCCGAACACCCAACTTTCCTTGACAGCTTAACCAAACCACCTCCCACACAAAGGCAGGCAACCTTGAATTTGTGAGATGTGTACAGTAGTAGCCACAGACATTGCCAGATATTTCCCAAAATTTCTGTGATATTTCTGGCAAAATCTCCTGCTTTCTCCATTACCACAGTAGGGGCAGCAGAGAGAATATGATCTTCAAGTGTAAAACAGTGCACTGGAGAAATACTAGTCCAAGGTTAAAATGGGCCTCTATGATATTTTTATATAGTGAATTTCTAGTAGCCGTGACTAGCATGCCATAGGAATTTTTGATTTCTTTTATTTCAGAAAGGTTGATGTCATATACTCAGGGACAAACTGAGGTTTCTGAATAATACATAACCCAGCAGTTTGCCATTCTGTTAAGTAGACAGATCCATTCCTGGACAGCCTGCGACCACATGTTATCTACACCATTCAAAACAGCCATAATATTGGTTATGAAAAAGAAACTAAAATAGAAAACAACAGGATTTATCAAGCTTAATCCTCTGTGTGTTATGTGCTAATACATTAAATCCTGCTTTACTGGATTAAGTTGACTCCCCCACACAGACTGAAAAAATACACTGTAAATTCTAGTCTCAAGATTCGGGGGTGTAACAAAAATCACACAAAGAAAAATCAGGAGCAAAAGGGACTTGATCAGCATTATCTGCTTCAGTTTGGAAATGCACATGCCTTTCTAGTAGTGGTGGGCGAAGTTGCCCCAATTTGCTCTGTGAAGTGATTCGCAGAGTGAAGGTGAATTCGCGGAGTGCTCCACAATGCAAAGTGGAGTACTTCGTGTTATAATGGGTAACACGAAGTCCATTGAAAACAATGACTTTGCATTACGCCACCTTCCCAAACCACTACTCCACCAATTCTTAAGGTGAAGTACATTGAAAACAATGTACTCCATCTCACTTCACCTTGTTTTTAAGCTCCAAAGGTGAATTTTGCAGTGATTCATGGGATTTCAGGTCACATGGGCTCTAGATTGTTCTTCACAGCCTCAGTTTGGGGTAGTGTGTGTATGAAGCTGCAGGAGACAATCTGCTGTAAGAGCTCTCTGCGATTCAAACCTTCTAAAAGCTGATAAAAAAAACCTTTTTGGGTCATTTGTGTTGCTGAAACTTTAGTTCATCGATTATAGGAAACCCTCCTGTGCTCATATCATCGCGTGTTTATTGTTTGTGTGTGGATTTTGAATGTTAATGTATACTATTCAGCCTGTGTACTGAGAGACAGTGGAAGTGTGCTTTGGGGGAGGGGTGTATCTGTGTTGTAGGTAGATTAACTTGGAGAAAAAGGCAGTGCTTTCTGTTTTGGTGATATTTTTCTTGTATAACTGTGTTAATGTACATACAGTAATATTTTCAATAATTCTTGCCATTCATTTGCTGATTGTTGTGGTGCAGCAGTTCATAATTTTAGTTTGTTTAAAATATGTAGTTATATAACTGAAGTTTTCAATTTGCTACACATTACTTAGTGTGTATGTGAGTATGCTGTGACGCATGTCATCAAATGAGACCTTTTATTGTGCCACATAATTTCAGCAATGTGAACCTGGTATCCACTGCAGTTATATGATTTTTGTACTTCTTTGTGGTATATTTACTGGTACTAGTACTAGTGATTGTTACTGCAGCAATACAGTACACTGCCCTCCCCCCGGCCCTCGCCAACTGGCAAAGGAATTATTTTCCAGATTTGAATTTCTGATGGGAGCACTGGTTAGGTGTTATGCCTTTGCATCTGCATCTCTTCAGTGTGCAGCACAATCTTAATCTGTCTGTGCATTTGCATCTCTTTAGGGCCCAATCTCCATCTCTAACTTAAGTCACAGTTGTTTCTTTGGCTTCCCTTCAGAGTACTGGACAGGTGTGATGCATAATTCTGCATGAACATTGTACTTATTAATAAGCGTTTTTAAGTCAGGACCATCATCATGAGTCACTCGTGATACAAATCACGTTCTTCAACATCACAGTCACAAATGCAGTCACAAATCACACTTTACTATCATGTCACGAATCACGTTAATCTTTTTTAATAGTTACATGGATGTATTGTAAGTCTGTTTTGTAGTATCTCTCCATGCTTCATCTCCATACCATTGTACTCATTAATGAGTGTTTTTAAGTTGGGGAGTTTTGTGCCACACCTCATCAGGGCCCGGGGAAATACAACCATAGGCATTTGCATTTCTTCATCATCACAGTCACAAATCACGATTTACGATTACGTCGTGAATCACAACATTCATTTTTTTACTAGTTACTTGGATGTATTGTAAGTCTGTTTGTAGTATCTCTCCAGGCTTCACCATCCCACCATTGTACTCATTAATAAGTGTTTTTAAGTCAAGGATTTGGACAGTGTCTGCAGTACATACACAGACTGGAAAGAAGACTGACGACACACATGCAGTTTAGCAAAGTATACGTGCACTGCTCAGAATACAAAGTGTCACGCATATGGAAGACAACAAAAAAGGGCATAATTACATACAAGGGTTTGGGGATAGTGTTGGGGCACATGGTGTGAGGAAAAAAAAAACTAATGTGGGATCCCATGATGATCCAGCAGCAGTTCCAGCATGGACATAATTTGCAACTGATGTCCCTCTTTGAGATCCAGCTGCTGCTCCACAGCACTCACCCTCTCATTGTTCTCCTCAACAGCACTCCAGAGAACTGCCAAGTCACCCTGTGTTCCATGCAGTTCTCTGGGATCCACACATTCTACAGGTTGACCTGGTGGTGGTGGTGGTGGTGGTGGTGGGAGTGGGGGTGCTGGTGGAGCAGCAGGTGCTGCTGTGGCCCTCATCTTCTTAGGGATGCTGCCATACACAGCTGCACCCTCTGCCACAGAATGGCCAGCAGGTACAGGCATGGTTCATTCTGTAGCAATCTGCCACTCCAACTGGTGGTGATTGAGCATATGGGTGTGCTGGTCCCCAGTCCCCAGGTGAGTCCCGCAGGGGCCACGGTGCACCTCCACCTCACATAGGCAGCACTTGACCACAATGCTGTCCCCCCGACACAGTCAAAAAACTGCCAAACAACGGAGGTGCAGGGAGGGCCAGGCACAGGCAGGGGAAGGCCAGATGAACTGGAAGACAACTGGTCATGGTGCTGAACAGGGATGGGACCCACACCTGGGCCTGGGGGAACAGGCACATCCTGTTCCAGAGGACCTGGTGCTGGACTTGGTGGTGGTGGTGATGGTGGTTCAACTGCCTCAGAGTCAGGACAGGAGGTGGTGCTGGTCCTGCTTCTGGGGGGACAAACTACTAACTACTTATAAAGGTAAGAAAAATAAAATTTACAGAAAGAACAAATTAAGTAAAAAAGAGTACAGAAAAGACAAAAAATGTAGCTTTTAAAAAAGCTGTTGGGTCTAAATCAAAGTTTAAATCTCCTCCTCACTCTGATCTCAAAGTATTAGCAGTCACAAAACACACTCCTCTCTCTCCATCTGCAGAGGGGAAAGTAAAAGTGTCTGCTTGTATGACTCACTTTCTTCCTGCCTAGCTAAAGAGCATGTGACTTACAGTACTGTAAGCCATGTGATGTGTGAGGGGGCTGCCAAATCTGAAACACCAAGTGGATCACTTAAAATCATAATGAGGAATGTGGTCCATTAAAAACAATGACTTCACCTTACTTCGCATTGCCATTCCGCCTTAACGTGAAGTGGTAATGACAAGGCGGAGTGAGCACTTTGCATTGCCCACTCCATGTAGTGGAGTGGCAATGCGTAGTGCCCACTTCACGTTCACTTCACCGGTGGAATTTAAATTTGCTGCATCTCTACCTTCTAGCTAGCCACTTTAGCATTAGCAGTCTGTAAACAGAAATTCCAATTAGTTTCAGCCATGTCTGCAAGTCCAAAAGGAAAACCCACATTTTTAATGTCAACTGTACTAATCTACATAGAAGTGATATCTTGGGGGTGAGGGGAGGTGAGTAAGTGCAGCATTTCCCAAAGGGAACCCTCTACTCTTGGCAGAATTAACCCTAGAAGTGGAGATATCAGAATATTCATCTAGAAGGCATCAGAGAGCATTTCCTGCTGTCATGGTGTGGCATATGACAAAAATGTCATCCACATATGCCATGACCTTCAAGGGTTCCATTCAGGGGTGAAGTTGAAGGCCAGTGATGGAGGTACATTTGTGTATGTGATGTAACAAGGGCTCCAAACTAAAAACATATAGAAGGGGGCTGAGCGGACAGCCATGACAGACTCCTCTTTGAAGGGCACATGGAGAACCAAATCAACCATTAATAAGAGGACAGATGGATGTGTTTCTGCAGAGGCTTTTAATCCACCCAACAAAGGAGGAGGGCAAATTAAACATTTCAAAACTTTAATTAAATAGTCATGTGACATCGTATCGTAAGCCTTTTCCTGATCTAAACTTAAAACAAAACTGTCCAATAAGTATTCAACACAACAAAAGAATTCCCTAAGGGTAATCAAGTTGTCCCGAATACTTCTCTTTGGGAACATACTGGTCTGGAAGGGACTAATAAGAGCTTTATCTGGTTCAAGGTCAGTTGGCAATCATCTGTATCTCTCCTCCCACGGGTCATGCCTGAAAATAGGCAGGATTTGTCTAGTGCACTTACCCGGTTAACAAAAAATAAATAAATAAATAAATTAGGTGACCCACAACACAGCTTAGTCTAAATGCCACAATCCTAGCCAGAATTTTGTAGTCTGTGTTCAGGAGACTCAGTGGTCTCCAACTGTGGAGGTCTGCCATATCACCCTTTTTATATATGTACACTGAAATGGCTTGTAACTTTGATGAAGGGAAGGCATCTCGCTGCAGATAATGGTTGTAAATTTCAACAAGGGAGGGGGTGAAAATATCTTTGACTAATTTATAAAATTCTGGAATCAGGTTGTCCATACCTGGGGACGTATTATTTTTCATGGAGTCCATGCTCTTGATTACCATGGCACAAGTGATGGGGATAATCAGAGACTAAGACTCTGCACAGTATAAATTGGGGACACTGAGTTGGGAAATGAAAGACCCATCACTCACAGAGACTGGTGCTGGGGCATATGTGTCTCTTGTAAATGTTGTGGCCACTCTCAAAATGTCTGTTCTAGGGTTAGCCAGAAAGCCATCTGCGTCATACAGTGAATGCATAGATCTACTGTCCACCCAGTTTTTACAATCCTTAAATGGATCAAACATTTGCCTGGTGCATTACGTACCAAAATGCATCTCTTGTTGCAAGGAGTGTGCACGGTCATACTGTAATTTTTTTCATATCAGTTTAAAGTGAGTGAATCTGGGCACTATAATTCCTCTTGTCAAGTTCTGATCAAGAAAAATCCCCTTCCCATACTACAAGTCTAGAGGTATGTAGGAAAGGTTGGACATCTCAAAAAACCTGCACACGGGCAGCTTTTGTCCGAGGGGCATAACTTACAATGAGGCAATGCCTATCATGCCATTAAGAAGCGTCAAAGGATAAAGCCCTACCGGAATGAATGTCTTTTAATCTGGTCACCTTCAGTGCATTAGTAGCTAATAAAATCCACACCCCATCACAGTGATCATGCCCAACTGACTAAAAGGCAGGGCCTTTAGTCCACAACCGGGATGCTTGAGTCAAGTCAAACTGAGTTTTCATATAAATATCCTGCAGAAAGAGAATGTGGGCTGACAGGGTGCATAATGTTGCAAAAGTGGTAATCCTCTTGCCATAACTTTTTATACTATTGACCGTGATTGTGGCTACATCAAGGGACCCCATCAAGGAAAGCAGAATAGCAAAAGTTAGAGAGACAAACATTATTTAACAATATCTTGAGATCTCGTTTTTCATTTAGTCTGCCTCGGAGGAACTTTATCAACCTGAGCAATCTCCATGTTGGAGGATAAGTCAAGATGGCAGTATGGGGCTGAGGAAGCTTCAGAGTCTACCTCCTCAACTTCAGAATCACCCTAGTCTGTGCTCTTAGCTAAGACACCAAACTGGTTTCAGTGTATTAGTGCTGTACGGAATTTTCAAATTCCTGCAGAATGAAATTCCACAGAATATTCAAAATTATGCCAAAATTCCACCGAATTTTGCTGGAAACAGAATGGTGGAATTCCACAGCATAAAATGGTTGCAGAATGATTTTCTGCAGAAAAATCACCGTTCTGCAGATCTCAATATTTCCGGCGGAAATTGCTGCGGAATAAATATCTGCAGAAAAAATTACTAATCCATGGACTATTATTCCAATGGATCACAGTAGGTGGAATTCCACAGGCAAACAAGTGAAATTCAGGTAGAAATTCCACCAGTGGAACAGTCATTCTGCACTAATTCTGCAGGCAGAATTCCACATTCCGCACAGCACTACTGTGCATTATAGACTTAGCACCTTGGCTCCCTTTAGGTTTAGGGGTGCTCAAGGTTTTAGTACACTTCTTTTTCCTTTTAGTGGAAACAGAGACAAAAATCATGGAGGGGGGCATACAGAATGTGCCAGCGAATGCTGGGAATCTGACTGGTCAAGTAAGGGTGTTGTCACTGCTAAATCTGGGAGGGACAGTATTGTGTAAGTCCACAGATGAAGTACTGGGCTGTGGGCTGCCGTCAAGACTTGTTGCAGCAGGACTGTGGAGTGGAACAGGGGATAAGGAGCCAACATGCTTGAAAAGGTTCAAAAATTGCTTCAGTTTGTGGGAATCTGGTAACAGAGAGGATTGTAATGGAGCAGCCACCATGGAGTCATGGGATCACAATGTAGGAGGCAAAAAAGATTAAACATTTTCACCTTGATGGGATGCAATATCTGCAGAGACAGCTAGCAAATCAGTGGGAATAATGTCAGAATCACAGGGTGTCAAGGCTTGCAGATCATCATTGGTAGGAGGTAAATCTGTCTGCTGCACCTGCAGATTTGCAGGCGTCATGTCCATTACAGCAGTTTCTGTCAGTATGGACTGTTTAGCCTTGGTTAGAGGTGGGGGGGGGAGGTTGAGAGGAATTTGCAGAATGTGGTTCAGAACCATGAGCAGCTATAGGGCTAAGAGGTTGGATGCAGTATTGTATCACATCAAGACCAGTGTTGTCAGGGACCCATTTCCCAGTCTCCATTTGTGTTCACCCCACCTTTTGGAGATACATTTCAGAGGACCATAAGGGACATGAAAATGAAAAGTGAAAGGCAGAATGCCTTTGGAGTGTTTTAACACCCTGCTGCATACCTGGTAGCTGAAAAAGCAGAGCATCAATGGCTGTCTTTGGATCAGAGGGAGACAGTGGACTCAATGCCTGCACTGTCGGCAGCACAACTTGTTATTCTTGCTGTAAACGATCCATCTCTATGGCAAAATGAAGTTCTTCAGCCATCATCCTGGCAAGTAATACCTGCATTTTCTTGTCTAAGTCTACATGAAGCAGTGTAGATGTTGTAGCAGAACCCATAGGAGTTGATATCAAAGGAACTGGGCTAGCTCCCACTTCAGTTACAAAGTACACAGATTCAACAGTGGTGGTCTGTATCTCAGGAACTCCCGAAAGTAGCACAGCCATGGTGGAATGCAATTCTCCAGATGCCATTTGCAGAGCAGCTTCCTCACCTTCCTCAGCATTATTAGCCATCTTGGCAAAGATGACCAAAGGTTCCCCCACATGGAAGACCGGGGCATTTGTGTTTATTGAAAATCATACAAGTATACAAAGGAATATAACATTATAATTACCACGCTGTGCAAAATGAGCGTACAACCTACAAAACCCAATACATGTGACAAAAAAAAGTAAAACAATATTTATACATAAAATCATAATCAGAAAAACAAAAGAAATGTAATGATGATCATATGGTGCATCATACCAATAGTAAAGCAAAAAAGGAAAACCAAATTGCATAGTGCACCTTTAGATTTTAGGTAATCTAAAAATCAGAAATTTTAACATTTTAATTCGTTCAGATATTTACAAATATATTTAAGTAACTGGGAAATCTGAATTAGTTATCCATGACATGTTTCTCCAAACCTTACTTAAATATGCCTGTATTCAAATATTTAGATTCTGCATGATAGATGTTCCTGAGTTCATAGGTAATTTCCCCTAATAATTCTTCATGAGAAATCAGTTTCTGCTGTAAGATAGAGACATCTGATGTTCCAAATGTACCACTTGAAAACCATAAATAAAACAATCATGGTGCTTCATTCCCATTTATACCAATGTGATGTATGGAAGCAATAATACCCAACAGGGTGGACAGTATTGTGCTATACCGGACTGCCCAGGGGCATAATGAGGCCCGACAACACAGGTGGAGGGCCTTGTAGCCCCTGTAAGGTCTGGCGTAGCACAATACCACCCAGCCTGGAGGGTATTATTGCACTAAGAAAATGGGCTATTTGTAAAACAGTTATAAAATGTTTTAAAAATGTAACAAAATACTTCAAACTAGTAAAAAAAATAAATAACAAAACATTGTGCTGTAAAGTAGTCCCTCTACATGTACAGTTGCCAATACAGGATGCTGCTGTGTTTAACATAGCTATTTATTAGTTTTTTTATGCATTTGTCTGCATGCTTACTGAAACACCATTTTTTTAGTGAGAATTATGTGTTTACTATGTGGTGCAGTTCAGATTGGCACCCATGCTACATGCGATAAGTGTAAAGGCAGCAGTAGGACCTGATGAAAAGATTGTCTTTCCCCATTCCGTTTGTTGTGCCATAAGTGCGATCTAGCATAATGACTAAACTAATCCTTCTCAGATATACTGTGGCACTTGGACAGTTTTGTGTTGCTAAGGTGTTTTTATTTTTATTTATTTGGCTATTGGTTTAGAAAGTGAGGGCTCAGCACTGTGGGTGACTCAGGAGAAGCGTGAGTGGCTGGACAGAGTGTGGAAAGAGGAAAACCAGCTGAAGTAAAAGACAATAATCACTTTTGGATTGTATGTAGGACCGTGTCTATGTGCACCCCAGATGTGTACAGTAAGTTTAGTTTTTCTGGGGCAAGAGGCACCACTGAGAGTGGTGTGGGACTGGGCAAGTTGTTGGCAAACATCCAGTATCATGTACAGGCAAATGTACAGTATCGGTACCCTGCCTGTCAAAAAAAAAAGTTTGACTTTGTAAATTTGTAAACCACTGAAACAGCATGAAGTGTAGTGCGGATGTTTGTTTTGAAATGTAATTAATGTAAAGAAAAACTACCTTGAATCCAATAACCTACTAAACCCTATGCATTCTGGCTTTAGAACTAAACATAGCACTGTTTTGGCCCTTGCCAAAGTAACAAATGATTGGTACCGAGAACTGGATAGCAGAAACTTTGTCTGTGCTGTATTTCTAGACCTTAGTAAGGATTTTGATACAGTAGATCATAGCCTGTTTCTCTCTTCTCTGAAGAGTATAGGCCTGGACTCAATTTCTTTGCATTGGTTTACTGAGTACCTTGTAGGATGGCATCAACAAATTAAGGCTGAGGGTGAGCTATCCCCACTCAAACCTCTTCTGAGGGGAGTACCACAAGGATCCATACTTGGTCCCTTACTATTCGCTACCTATGTTAATAATATTGATGAGAGTATTAACAAGACCAACATACACCTGTTTGCCGATGACACAGTTGTACATATAAGTCGTCTGACACCCGAAGCTGCCTGTGCTGACCTCCCGGAGGAATTTAACCAGCTCCAGAACCAGCACCTTCATAAAAAAACTTCTTCTAAATGCTAAAAAGACAAAAGCAATATTGTTCTCACCCTATAAACGTGTGATGAATCCAGCCAGCTCTGGAGCATCACCTCAGATCACCACAACTCTTGGAGAGAAACTGGAGTTTGTCTCAAAGTTGAAATACTTAGGAGTGTGGTTAGATCATAATCTATCATTCACTGAGCACGTTGTGGACCTTGTAAAGAAATTAAGGCAGAGGCTGGGGCTATTCTTTAGAATTAACCAGTTCCTCACTAGAGATGGAAAACTGCACCTCATCCAAACTACTTTTCTTTCGCTGATTGATTATACAGATTTCCTATGATTATACAGATTTCCTATACAGTCAATGTCCTAAAGCCTCGCTTGCAAAGCTGGATAGCTTTATCACAGGGTTATCCAGTTTATTACTGGTCTCCCCATCTCCATCCATCATTGTTCCTCGTACAAAGTCATAGGGTGGTCCTCTCTTATGTTTAAGTGTAAAGGAAATGAGTCCTTTGGACTTACAGAGTCATCATGAAATGGCTTCCGCACTATATAATAGACTGCCTCCCACTAAGTGAGCCAGGAAAGTATGCCTTAAGAAGCGCATCCTATCTCACATTATGTATCCCCAAGGCTCCCTCTCACTATGGCACAGTGACCATTAACTTCCTGTTGCCATCCTTGTGGAACAAAGTGCAAAAATTATTGAAATGAAGCTGCCTCCACAGTGTGAATACCTTTAAATCCCGATATGCTTGGTATGTATGTAGGCCATGCAATTGCTTCCCCAGCCCCTAATTTTTGTTCAAAGCATCAGGCTGCTGCCCTCTGAGTGTAGTTGAATTTATGATCACTTATAACCTTTGGCAACTTTAGCTCTTTGAGCTTCTTATGTCTTAAATGTTTTACCCCTCTAGAAATCCCTGTAGGATCATTATCTTCTCATGGCTTTCGCAGCAGCTAGACCTTACTCACCCTGTTGTCTTTACATATTGCTTAATCTGTTGCTCTTCTTCCCATTCCCTGTACCAATCTATTTCATCTTCCTATTCTCTTCCACTGCATTCCATTCTTACTATTTCTTTCCCCTGTATCCTAACTTTCTTTCTTGCTGAAGACAAGCCCTTCAGGGGCTCCCTGCCCCTCAGGAGGGAGAAGCACAGACACTGGGTGGTCGACACTTCCATAGCCACCACCCGAGACACCAAGACCGGACTCCTTACTAGTGAGGTGTGGCATTGCCTCTAACCAATTGGAACACGAGCGCTTTTCTGCTGTGGCATCTGATTGGCTCCTGCAGTCTGCTCCCATGTTTCCCTTAATACTAGAGATGGGCAAAGTGGCCCCAATTCACTCCGTGAAGTGATTCACGGAGTGAAGGTGAATTTGCAGAGTGTCTCACAATGCGAATGTGAGTACTTCGTGTTATAGTGGGTAACGCGAAGTCCATTGAAAACAATGACTTCGCATTACTCCATCTTCCCAAGCCACTACTCCAGCAATTCTTAAGAAGAAGTACATTGAAAACTATGTACTTCACCTCACTTCATCTTGTTTTTAAGCTCCAAAGGTGAAGTTTGCAGTGATTCATGGGATTTCAGGTCACATAGGCTCTAGATTGTTCTGCACAGCCTCAGTTCAGGGTAGAGTATGTAGGAAGCTGTAGGAGACAGTCTGCTCTGACAGCTCTCTGCAATTCAAACCTTCTAAAAGCTGTTAAAAAAGCTTTTTTGAGTCTTTTTTTGCTGAAACTTTAGTTCATCGATTGTAGGAAACCCTCCTGTGCTCATATCATCGAGCGTTTATTGTTTGTGTATGGATTTTGAATGTTATGTACGACATTCAGTCTGTGTACTGAGAGACAGTGGAAGTGTGCTTTGGAGGAGGGGCATATCTGTGGTGCTCGTAGATTAACTTGGAGAAAAAGACAGTTATTTCTGTTTTGGTGATATTTTTCTTACAACTGTGTTAATGTACACACAGTAATATTTTCAATTTCTTGACGTTTTTTGCTGATTGTTGTGGTGCATCAGTGCACAATTTTAGTTTGTTTAAAATATGTGGTTATATTACTGAAGTTTTCAATTTGCTATGCATTACTTAGTGTGTGTGTGAGTATGTGTGTGTGATGCATGTCATCAAATCAGACACCTTTTATTGTGCCACATAGTAATTTCAGCAATGTGAACCTGCTATCCACTGCCACTGTGTGATTTTTGTACTTGTTTGTGGTATCTTTACAGGTACTAGTAATAGTGACTGTTACTGCAGCAGTGCAGTACACTGCCCCCAGTCTGCCCCAACCGGCAAAGGTATTCTTTTCCAGATTTGAATTTCTGATGGTGAGCACTGGATAGGTGTTATGCCTTTGTGTCTGCATCTCTTCAGTGTGCAGCACAATCTTAATCTGTCTGTACATTTGCATTTCTTTAGGGCCCAATCTCCATCTGTAATTTAAGTCACAGTTGTTTTTTTGGCTTCCCTTCAGAGTACTGGACAGGTGTGGTGCACAATTCTGCATGAACATTGTACTCATTAATATGCATTTTTAAGCCAGGACCATCACCAAGAGTCACTCGTGATACAAATCACATTCGTGGATGTATTGTAAGCCTGTTTTGTATTATGTCTCCAGGTTTCACCGCCCCACCATTGTACTCACTGATAAGTGTTTTTAAGTCGGGGAGTTTTAAGATGCAGCTCATCGGGGAAGTACAGCCATAGGTATTCGCATTCCCAATACAGTTTCATATTGGTTAACTCACACCATCAACAGCGAATCACATTCTTCATTATCACGGTCACAAAAGCAGTCACAAATCACGATTCATAATCACGTCACAAATCACAACATTCATTTTTTTTTTTTTAGTTACTTGGAGGTATTGTAGCCTGTTTTGTAGTATCTCTCCAGGCTTTACCACCCCACCATTGTACTCATTAATATATGTTTTTAAGTCAGGGAGTTTTGTGCTGCAGCTCATTGGGGAAGTACAGGCATAGGCATTCGCGTTCCTTCCTGTACAGCATGTGAGTTACAGTACTATAAGTAGTGGTGGGCAAAGTGGCCCCAACTCGCTCAACGAAGTGATTCACGGAGTGACGCAGAACCCGTGGAGTACTCCACAATGTGAAGCAGAGTACTTCTCTTCATAATGAGGAATGTGAAGTCCATTGAAACCAATGACTTTGCGTTATTCCGTCTTCCCCAAACCACTTCTCCACCAATTTTAAGGTGAAGTACATTGAAATCAATGTAATTCACCTCACTTCCCCTTGTAATTGAGCTCCAAATGAAATTCTGCAGTGATTCATGGGATTGCAGGTCACATGGGCCCTAGATTGTTCTGCACAGCCTCAGTTCTGGCCTGGGTAGTGTGTGTGTAGTGGTAGCTGGAGACAGTTTGTTCTCAGAGCTCTGCAAAACTTCTAAAAGCTGTTTAAAATGCCTTTTTGAGTAATTTATTTTGCTCAGAATTTACTAGGAAACCCTTCTGTGCTCATATCATGGAGTGATTATTGTTGTGTGTGGATTTTGAATGTTAATTTAGAACAGTCAGTATGTGTGCTGTGAAGTGTGCTTTGGGGGAGGGGCATATTTGTGGTGTAGGTACATTAACCAGGAGAAAAAGGCAGTCTTTCTGTTTTGGTTATATTTTTCTTGTATAACTGTGTTAATGGGCACACAGTAATATGTTCAGTAATTCTTGAAATTGTTTTGATGATTGTTGTGGTGCAGCAGTGTATAATTTGTCTGTTTAAAACGTGGTTATATTACTAAAGGTTTTCAATTTGCTACACATTACTTGTAGTGTGTGTGTGAGTGTGTGTGTGATGCGTGCCATTAAATCAGACACCTTTTATTGTGCCATAGAGTAATTGCAGCAGTGTGAACCTGCTATCCACCACACCTGCATGAATTTTTTATACTGCTTTGTGGTATCTTTACTGGTAGTGGATTGTTACTGCCGTGCACTAATCCCCCAACTGGCAAAATGTATTCCTTTCCAGATTTTGATTTGTGACTTGTGTGCACTAGTTAGATGTTGTTGTGCCTTTTCGTATGTATCCCTTGAGTGTGCAGCGCAATCTTAATCTGTATGTGCATTCGCAGTGCACCATTAATTCTGGGAGACTGCATTTCTTGTTACACTCTCATTTTACTTCGTCAGCACTGGGGAATTTTTGGGACACAAGACAATAGCATTTCATCAGCACTGGGGAATTTTCTGGAGTCAGGACACAAGACAGTATCATTTTGGGGATGCACATTAATTCTGGTGACTCAGTGACCACTGCATGCATGAGTGTGCCATTAATTCTGGGAGACTTTGCATTTCTTGTTATGCTCTCATTTCACTTCGTCAGCACTGTGTTGTTTTCTGGACACATGGCAGTAGCAATTTGGGGATGAACATTAATTCTGGTGACTGTGTGGTTGGGGTGCTGCCAATATTGTTGTAACTCCACATTACTTCACATTTAAAATGGAATGACAACGTGAAGTAATAATAACAAGGTAAAGTGAGCCTTTCCTATGGGGCACTCCGCGTAGCAAAGCGCCAACGTGAAGTGGCTACTTCACATTCACTTAGCAGGAGGATTTTAAATTTGCTGCATCTCTACTCAATACCAAGTTAAAGTCTGATTTTCTGCTGAAAATGTGCACAAAAAGCTGTACTTTCTTATTTGTCTAACAGTTATGACCTCTATTTGTTCCTGTTTAGAGTGTTAAGATTTGGGATACTGTTTGATTATACTCCTTTCTGAATTTCTGTGGTTGCCAAAGAAATAGCCATTTCTTTTGTCCTACTGTTTTGGCCCTCCCGCTGGTACAGATGTTCTATTGTCCATGGCCCAGCATTTAATACCGACCCCTTCTTCCTTCCCCTACCAAGAATAAGCTCCCCATGGGCTCCCTGTCCATAGGTGTAGGAAAACCGGGCACCGGGCGGTTGGCGCTGCCACTACCACCAACTAAGACCCCAAGCCTGGACTCTCCACTATCCACTAGAAAGGCATGGCAAAAGCCACCATCCAATCAGAACGTGAGTGCTCTTCAGTGCTGGCTTCCTATTCATTCCTGCAGTCTGCTCCTGTGTTCCTTCTAAACCAAGCAAAAATCTGATTTCCATGCCGAAATTTGCCCCCCCCAAAAAAAAAGCTGTAATTACTTTTTTCCTGACTGTTAAGACCCTTATCCTCTGTTTAGCGTGTTAAATTTAGGGATACTGTGTGGTTACACTACTTTTGAAATTCTGTGCTTTTGCCAGCTCTCTACACGAGCGGCTAATCACTTCTCCCTACTGAAGAGTCTAAGCCTCATCTTGTGTCCTCCTTAAATATTACAGAAGCACTTTGAACTGTTATGACTGGTGTAAAATTGAGTACATACTTACATTAATTGTATTATTTGTCTCTATTGTGAATATCTCTGTATGTCTCTATTGTATATATCTCTGTTTGCATCATACCATTTGGCCCGGATCTAACCAGGTCCATCTTGTAAATTAGCTTGCTCAATGATGTTTGCCTGGATAAATAAAGATTTTGATTGATTGATCCATTGAAGCCAACTGGCAGCAGGAGAAGGGGAGACCGGCTGCCAAGGGGGTGGGGAAACAGTTGCTGATAGCAAGACAGTGATGTTCATGAGGAGAGACTAGCACAGAACAGTCTCCACTATTGCTGGCAGGTAAAAAAAATATGTTTTTTTTCCCCCAGCAGGATATTTTACTAACAAAATGTGTTGCGTGACACAAGTATTTTTCTTGTTTGGAACCACCGATCATTTTACATGATGGGGGGGGGGACTGTATTCAGCCTCATGTCCCTTGCTAAGTGGAGAAAATAATAATAATAATATAATAATAATATTTATTTATAGGGATCCTTATCTATTACCAAGGTGCCTTACAATTTAAAGCAACAAAAACAATTTAAAACAGACTAGACATCAATAACATTAGCATAAATAACAATGCAATAAAAGAAAAAAGAAAAACTGGTGGCTACTTCATTTGAAATTGAATATGGCGCAGTGATATTAGTGGTAATGGGGCAGCTGCCAATGGAACTTGATATTTCCCAGTCTTTGTTGGCTGATAGATGCCCACCTTACCAGGCGTATCAGCCAATCAGAGCCCTGGAATTTCCTAGCCCATTTTCTAAAGTGTCCATATACTGTATTAAGATGTAAGTAATGGAGGAAAACAAAGGTTCCTTCCCTTTATGTGCTGTAGAAGTCCAAAAGTAATTTATATAGGAACAGGAAAAATAAAGATGTGTAATGGTTTCTAACTACTTTATACACAAGGGTCTGGAACAGTATCTTTCATTTTTCTGTTTATGTTTTTGATTTGCCTTAATGTTTAACTTTTCCTGACAACATAACCAATGAACATCCTGCATTTTAGTAGAAATCCTTTTTTCAGCTTATAACTGTAATAGAGAGTTTAGACAGGTAATGGGTCATGAGGGGAAAGTTATTTCCTCTGTGAAATATATGTCTAATACTAAGGCATATATATGTTTCCTGGTCTGAGATGTTAATTTATGACAATGTAAATTCCACATTTTAAGTTTAATAAATATTTCTCTGAGATAGTCTGGAGACTGTATCAGTTCAGTTCAACAATTTTATTGATCGACAGTTTATGTCTTTATAATGTTAACATCACAAATTATCACATAAAATTAGTTTCTATACATTCATTTACAAAACAATCTGATTCAATATTCATGTGCTCATTTGTATCTAGGGGAAAGACAATATAAATAAATACTGTGATTAAACAGTTTTAAAACATCACTTTTTCTTCTTAGTTATCTTTTGTTCAAATACGTCCCAATCTATTTGTTCAATAACATGATTTTTTTTTTTTATCTACAATTTTACAAAATTAGATTACTTTCTCTAATATGTGAGCTGAACTTGATCTCTGAAGACTCGTTGCCATCTGTTTTGGTTCCATTTCATAAGTGGCTAATATTTCACCCAATATCTTATTCCTTATCTTATTATACAGTTGCCATAATATTAATAGTTGTGTTATGTCATCTTCTCCAATTTGCCACTTGCAGTTGCTCACCCCAGACTGTCCAAGGAATGCCTTCATTCTTTGACTTTCATAGTATTCAAAGCAGTATTTCACCAATATTTTTCTTCTCTTTGGATCTTTTATAATATTTAAATAGCTCTCAAATCCAAAATTCCTTTTATTAACTGATAACCATTTACTAATCTTGTAATGTAATATCCTTCTGCATATAGGCATCCTGTATCCTTTTTCTTATTTTAGTGTGTACTTCACTTAACGGCTGTGTGTGTATAACTACGATGTAATTAAGTAAGCCATGTGGCTTTATCATTTTTTTTCAATTATTTGCATACTTGGGAATATTTCATATTGATTGGCATACCTAATTGCTTCCTCTATAAATTTACGTGGTATCCTATACTCTTACATAGTATATGCCTTCAACCAATACTTTGTCATTCTTTCCTCTGTGTTGCATTGAATGGGTAACTGTCCTATTTCCATCCTTATTAGCACAGTTGGAGCACTTTTTGATAGCCCCAAGATGTGCCTATAAGTATTTATTAGAGGTTCGAAGGAATCTCTTAGTTCTCAGACCAATATTTCTGCTCCATATAGCACTTGATTCCTTATTTTTGTATTTATTAGTTTAACACAGCCCTTTATTGATCTACCCCCATCTTGTTTACAAAGCCCCTTACTGCAGCTGAGAATTTTTTGACCTTGATCTTCATCTCTTTCTTATATTAACCCCATTTCAAATTATTAGTGAACCGTAGTCCTAAATAACAATATTGTGTTACAGTCTCCAGTTTCTTATTATTAATTATTCTATATTTTCCTGTTGTCTTTTTATTTATATTGCCACATGGCATCAATTTTGTTTTGTCATAATTTATATATAAGTCCATGTTTTTCAGTTCTTTTTGTAGAAAGTTAAAACTTCTTTTTATTCCAAAAAGCTGGTTAAGATTAGGAAGATATTGTCCATGTAAGCTAAGTAAAGACAGCACCTAGATCCTATTTTTGGCATATGAAATTCTGAGTTATAGAGATTCCCAAGTATCCAATTAATGAAAAGATTAAATAATATTTTAGAGGGTATACAACCTTGTTTCACTCCTCTATTTGTGTTCAATTTATTGCTTTTACTTTCATCTCTAGTGTACCTTTATAAGGTTAATTAATGTCTCTTCTAGTTTATATATTTTAAGTATTGTCCATAATTTATACATATTTACCCTATCAAAGGCAGATTTGAGATCTACAAATATACAGAATAGTTTTTGTTTTTTATAGTATTATATTTGTGCATCATGTGTGCAAGGTTGAAGCACTCATCAGTTGTTGAGTGTGATGGGATAAATCCAGCCTGTACTTCATCAATAATTTTGTTTTCCTTTACCCAGTTCAGGATCCTATTATTGATGATTCTGATGAATATTTTTTGGGTGTTATCTAACAAGTTTATTGGTCTGTAACAGCTTGGGTTATTGCTTTCTCCTTTTCTGTACATTGGGATGATGATGAAGTTTAACCGTGATTTGGGGATTTTTCCAGTCTGTGCTTTTTACATTTATATATTTTTAATAGACATTCTGACCACATTTCTATCCCATTCTTGAATACATCCATTGGTACCCCATCAGGACCAGGTACCTTTCTAGTTGGGAATGCATTTATAGATTTTCCTATATCCTCTAGAGTGATTTTATTTTCCAATGATATCCATTTAGTTATGTGTGGAGGATTTGATTAGTTATTTTCACTGAATAAAGTTGTATAGTATTGTACCCAGATATGTGGCTCTATATAATTCTTTGTTTCCTCTTTAAATTATCTATCCCTCTTGAAATCATTCTGTAAAATTTATTATCTTTCTCACGTACTGTTTGTTCAAATTCCCTTCATACTCCATCCCTATATTTTTTCTTTTGTCTTTTGTTATGTTGTTATATTCCTTTCTTGCATCAAGTGCCTTTCTGTTTTCTTTGTTAGGATTCACTCTTGTTATTCTCAGCTGTTTATTCAACTTCTTTTTAGTTAACTTACATTTGCTGTCACACCAGCAAGACCCTTTCCTTGTAATACAAACATTTTCTTTGCTTATTATATTAACTATCCTATTAAGAATGTTTTCCATTTTTAATAAGCAGTCTTTTTTTTTGCTCTCAATGATATTCATAATGTCACCTGTTATTCCATATACCTGTAAGCTTTCTATAAAGCATTTATTATTTATAACATCCCACTATATGCAATTTCTTTTTCTACTAATCCTCTCAGTTTTGTCTATGAATTCCATCTTATTTTTTTTTTGTTAGTTTTGTTTATTTCAAGTCTTTTGTATACTGGGGCATGGACACGTTCTGCTTTTTCTTCAATTTTGATGTTTTTGCATATTGGGAACATATTATGTGATACCCATACCTGATCTATTATTGATGCTCCATTATTTCCTATGTATGTGAATTTTCCTTTATAATCATCTTCTAATCTTCCATTCAGAAGTAGAAAATTCCAGCCCGTCATTATTTTATACAAACTAATGCCTTTTTGATTAGTTTTCCTATCTTCCTATTTCCTAAAGTATTTTAATTTTTTTTTTATTTATTATTTCCAAGCTATTTCTTTCAGCAGCTTTAAATACTGTCCTACCCTTACATTACAATCTTCCACTATTATTATTTTGCATTGTGGGTTTAGATTTGTCTCTTCTTCTAAAAATTGTTGCAGACCTTTTAAGTATTTTTTTCTGCCAGTTTTCTTGATTTTGGTGGAATATAAATATTTAAGAGCGCTATCTCATGTTCCCTCTGCCATATCCTCACTCCAACTACTGTATATTTTCATCTTTAATTTCTATTTCCTTGATTCTAACTCCTCTTTCATTTTTACTTAAAGTTAGAATTCCAGCCTAATTTCTTCATTGTTTTTTTTTTTATTTTTACTAACTGCTTTATAATATGAGGTATATCCATTCATATTTATGTTCTCTATTGATCAGGTCTCTTGAATACATACTAGGTTGAATTTATTTATGTATTCTATAAATGCTGGGTCACATAATTTGTTTTTAAGACCTGACACATTCCAGGTTAAAACATTATGATTACTATTCAATTCTTGTGCTTTCTTTTCTCCCCCAATATGTTCCTTCTTTTTAATCCATTTTATACTACTCTGTCAGTTCTTCTTCAGATTCATCAGAGGTGTGACTCTATTGGTAGTCTGTATCCAGTTTATCCAAGTTTCTGAGTTTTCCATGTTACTCTCTATTTCTTTTATTGGGGCATCCTCTATGATATGTATCCCTAGCTGATATAATGCCACTGATTTCTTTACTATCTCTTCACACAGTAGTAGCCACAGACATTGCCAGATATTTCCAGATATTTTGGAAAATTTCTAAAGAGTTTCTGTCTGCTGCCCCTACTGTGGAATTGGACAAAGCATGAGATATTTCTGGAAATATCACAGAAATTTCAGGAAATAGCTGGCAGTGTCTGTGGCTACTGCTGTACACTTGCTGTTTGTTTATCCACATTGTTATTTGTCCGTCTTTATCCCATCTGGTCACTTTACTAATAGCACTGCTCATGTCTTTCAAATTCATTATGTTCTATAATAGTTCACCTATCTTTGTTTTCAAATTTTGTTTTGTTTCTTTTGGCAATTGCTCTATCTCAAATATAGATAGTGTCCTTTCTGTTCCTTGATCTTTATAGTACCTTTCTGAGATATAATATTCAGGAAATATCAGGTTCATACAAGTGACAAAGCTTACTTCTACAGTATGCCCATATTCCTAATTTTTTTCTGTCCCATTCTCTAAGGCTTTCAATATAAAGAATTGATCAGAGACCAACACGACTAATTAAAAATTGTCTATTGGCCTGCATACACTGATGTATTGTGTGATGTTTATATTTCCCACTATTACTAAGGACAAAACTTTCTTCAGCATATTACTTAATTTCTTCTTATCTTCATTTGGTAATATCCCTACTTTATATAGGGGAAGCATATAATTCATCCCCTTTGTCTTTTTCAAAAATTTCTAAACTTGATCATAACTTATCTCTGGTATTGGAAGTTAGTTCCCCAAAACCTTCTTTTTTTTAAGCCCTGTTTCTTTTCCTCTTCTTCTTCTTCTCCTTCTCTTCTTTGATTGAATGTTCATTTCGATCTATTGAATCTATCTTGTCTTTAGTCATATTTATTTCCTCTTCAATTTCTTTTTTACTTTCTACAATTTCTTTTTCAACCTCTTTCCTTTTATTATTTTTCCTTTTTCCTCTCTGTACTTTTCCTTTTTCTATGTCTTGACTTATTCTTTCATCCATGCCTTTTTCTTTATTCAATTCTATATTTTGCATGTTATGAATCTTTCCCTTACTCCCCTTATTCTTCACTGGTTCTTTTTTGTTTTTATTCTTGTTTTGCTTTTGTTACTTTTTACCATTGGCTTCACCTTTTTCCCACAAAATGGGATGTTTTTCCATTAGCATATCTACTATACTGATCTGTCTAATATTTTCCCTAGGAAGCATTATTAGCTCAGATTCAGTTTCTGAATCTGTTCTAATTTCCTCATCTCCTTCTTCTTTTGTGTCTTCCCATTCTTTCCTCTTATTTTTGTCATGTTCCTCATCTCATGACAGTATTAGTTCTATTCCTTGATTGATATCTGATGTCCCTCTTTCCCATTTAACCTTTCCATTTTCTATTTGTTCATTTTTCTTGTCCTGTTTCTTTTATTTCCTCTTCTTTTCCCCATTTCTTCTGTCTATGATTCTCCAATAATAGACTATTTTCCAAGAAGATGCCTTTAATAAATTATATTTCTAGTTTAATGATAGTGATTTGCTCAAATATCATAATATTGGCCTAAGGGTCCCGCATTGCTCTTGCCATATTTTTTGTAATATTGTCTATCATATAGAATGATTCATCTCCTGATTCTTCAGGGCTCATTGTTTGGCTGTAATTGGATTCCTCTATATCTATAGATTTACTTATGTCTTTATTATTGCCATTTATATGTTTTTTCCATTTGTAATTTTCCTAATTCAGTCTTCTGATTACTACCAGTAATTTTTTTTCTCCCTCTTTCTGCCCCACCATTGTCTTATTCAAATCCTTATTTATATTAATCAAATCTTGTAACATTTTTTGTATATCACCTAATGATTTATTAAAAGTTTATAAATTAATTAATACTCCCATTAAATCCTTCTTTTTACCTTCTTCTATCAATATTGGTTCAGTTATATTCCCTATCCCTTTCCATTCATCCCCTATCTTGCCCTGTTTATCTTGTTTCTTGTTATCTTAATTTCCTTGTTTCTTTTTATTTTCTAGAAATTGGCTGATATACAAATTTCTCTTGTCCACAGGAATAGAAGTTGAAGTTATAGTTGAGGCTAATTTTTTTCTCCTCTTTTATCAGATGTCTATTCCTTGTTATGCCTATTTTTATGTATTTTTAAGGCTTCCTCCTTTTTGAGTGCTGCCATCTGTTCATGTAATTTAAAATCTTGCTTGTTGTGTGTCCTTTCTAACTGTTCATTCCTCATTTTGCCACTCCAAGTTTCTACTGGCATTTTTGCCCACTGTTTGGGCAAATCCTGGACCTAATTTGGCTGGGTGGGCAACTGCAGCTGCCTCAATACCCATCCCACAAGGATCCAATTAGGTATTTTTCAGTTTGTTCTGTTATTTTATTTTGAATATTTTTTTATGTCTTCAGATATATTAGTTTTTTGGATTTTTGTTCAGTATTTTTTTGTTTGTTCTTTTAGTCCCTGAAGTCAAGTACAGCACATAGCAAATTAAAAGTTAATAAATATTACTAATAAGATATTTATTTATCTCATTTCCTAAATAACTACTAAATTCTTACAAATTATTTCTGATATAAAAAGTCTGTACCCTTAATGCCTATACTAACTAGCTAACTTCTTGCTCTAAATTGAATTCTGTTAGTTAGAGGATGCTCTACATTACCTGCTTCCCTGTATCCTCAGTATTGTATCTCAACATGCTTCCCCAGTTAACTACTGTTTATGCCTTTTATATCTTTAAAGTGCTTTCTGTATTGTTGCACAGACTGAATAATTTAAAGTGCAAAATGTGCTTAATTTACCTGGTTTGAATACAGTTCAATAAAACTCATTTGGTTTACTTAAATTCGGTCCCTTATGGAGCACCGGTAGTTCTCAGACCATACTTAAGTTATTAAGTTAGTAAGTATATGAGTACATGGGAGTACTGAGTATTTAACACAACCCGCTTTCTCTACTTTTGTCTCTATCTCTAGCTTTACCTTTTTCATTTTTTGTGTATCCCTGCAATGGTATCTGTACTCCGTTCTTCTTATGTACTCATTTGTGCTCATATATGGTTATGTGTTTTAAATGATTACTCAATGCTGTCTCCCCTAGCTTTTTAATCACGTAGTCATTTGGTCACTTAAATCACTTAATCGCTTGCTTCCTCTGGGTCATTTAATCGCTTAATCATTATAATGGAGATTTATGTACCATCCACCTGCTGTGTTATTAACTGAACACAGATAAGAACAATGATTCCATCAGTAATTCCAAAAAAAAGAAACCAGAAGAAACCAAAATGCATTCAAAATACATTCAGAATTCAATAAAATACATTTTAGTATGTGCAATATCAAAATTATCAAATGTAGGATTTATTAAACAGTCTTTTCATTGCCCAGCTTAATTGACTTAATTAACTTAATTGGCTTTTAAAACTCCCTTGGTGCCATTGATTAGTATAATGGTTTTCCAATGCCTGACCTAATTGTTTAATTATCTATTTGTTTGATTGCATAGCTTCATGATATTTTCTTGTGGCATTTATAAAGTATGAAAAAGATATATATATATATGTGTGTATATATATATATATATATATATATATATATATATGTTTTTGTATGTCAATATACCTAATGCTCTGCTTAACCAGTAAAAAAAAAAAAATTCTCTCAAAAACATTTGTCTATTAGAGCTTTTGTAGTCAACACCGACTACATTTTAATAACACTCAGTATATCAATGTAGCTCTCAAAGTGCTGAAAGTACCTAGAGTGCTTAAAGTGCTAGGATGTTAAGTTGTTGCTCTGTATCAGCTAGTTCTCCCACAAACTATGTGCTCCCTGTTCTGGATGTTGTTTTATATACTGTATATAGTGACTACTTTATGTTCCACTTTCTGATTAAGCTATGTATGTCTTGTCTAAATACTAACGAAGAACCTTTGCAAATGAGCTTTAGCTCAAAGATATTTCCTCCAAGATTTTCAATAAATAAATAAAATAAAATAAATGTTTAAAGTACTAAAGGTGCATTAAAATGCATTCATTAAGGTGCATTCAGCGTGCATTCAGGGTTCAGGAGAGGCTTTATTCATCATCCCTCATTACTAATATCTGAAGTCCAAGTAAAATCTTAATAAAGTCATCAGCAAACTCTTCAGTAATGTGCTTCAAATGTATATGTAATCTAACCAGTGTCGGACATATGTAATTGTTATCAGTTTACTGGTATTTGTATCACTGAATCACTACTTAGCTGTTATGTGCTGTAAGAGTCGTGGCTGATTTTTTACTCACAGGCCTCAAGATCTAAGTAGTTCTAAGTTTGAGGTAGTGCAGCGCCTAATACAGCACCAAAATAACAGAGTCAGTTTGCTGTTAACGATGTCAATAATATCAGTATTGGTATGTAAGGCTTACATTTACGGTAACTAAAAAATCATACTACCACCTCTTCCACTTGGTCTGCGGTGCTGTTACCTTTGCCTTTTACTCTCCCCAGTCTCATGTGCTCTGTATGTTTGCATGTGATATTAATGTCATTCAGTTATCAACTCCAGCTGGCAAGTTGCTTTCTCCATCAGCCTCATGATTTCATTCCATCCTGTTTCCAGTGTCTCTCCTCTCCATTTCCTCACTCCTGATCTCTCGGTTCTCTTGGTTCTTTTCACTTCTCCAATCTTCAGCCTCTTGGTCTCTCTCTCTCTCACTTCTCACCCCTTGCTCCTGAATTACATCAGCTCACAGCCTTTTTCTTGGAAAACCAGTGCAGATTCAGACCTTTCTGAAAGGCCCCTTGGCCTCCTCTCATCCAGCTCCAACTGTAGCTTTCCTCCTAAAGGACGCAAAGCACACCTGTACTGATTTGCCAACCAGGCATTTTGCACAAGATTAACTGGAAAGAGCTACTTCTTAGCATAGGAAGCATACCTTTTCCATAGGAAAATTCAGCATTACAAAAGATCCTGCTCCTTGGCTTCCTGCTCAGCAGCATGCAGCTTCTTGCTTAGTGATGACACAGGAAATGGAACTTCAACAAGCAGTCCCAAGATTGTATACATTTTTTAATTACTTTGAGTGTTCCAGTCCTATAAGAAGGGAACCATAATGAAATAAAAGAAGAAACAAGATCAGTCCAAATCTTATCAGAAAAACTCAATATAAGTTTAAACTTATTAGAGAAAAATATGGTATAACAGAATAAAATGGGCTTTACCATATTGAGGCCTCCCTTTTAATAGGCAAGTACATAATGTTTCTTTTTATGGGGTTAAGACAACTACCTCAGATGGCTTGAAAGAAAACACTTAACAATGTGGCTTCCATAGATTTAGGTGGTAGGAAAATGGTAGCCGTAAACAGAAAAATAGGTAGTAAAAAAGTTTTAATCAAATATAATTTGCTTAACTTTACTCAGTGGCCATTTGTTCCATTGCTGCACTATCAATTTTCCCTGATTGATTTTTCTGTCCCAGTTGCGGACATCCAACTGTGAATGTCTGAAAGGGAGTTCCAGAATTTTTTATAGGTTCTGCAGTAAGTTGTATCCCTGCTACATGGGTTAATCGTGTTTGCATATTTTTAAAGCTTCTACCAATACATTTTGAGGTGTTTAAAGAGGCTCCTGAAAATTTCCCATACTTATAATGATAAAGTATTCTCTATAGATTGTTCATCTTGCACCAGAAAACAAATGTCTTCTGCATATACTAATGCTATGCAAGGGAGTCAGTGTCCATCACAAAGTACTGGGTGAATTGTAGGAGTTGAATTAATAGCCCTTATCAAGGGGTCTATGCAAAACAAATACAATAAAGGGCTCAAAGGGCAACCCTGTCTTACCCTGAATTTTACTGGTATTAATGACCTGCAACAGCCATTAACCTGTGGTGTCATGGTAGCTGTACAATATATCTTTTGTAGCCAAACTATGAAGGTGGGAGGAATGCCATATTTTGTTAAGGTATACCATAAATAATTGTGGTTCACAGAATCAAAAGCTTTTCTTTAATCTAACGAGATAATGAATCTTTCTAAACCCAAAATGTTGTCCCTTTCTATAATTTCCCTCACGAAAAATTAACTGTCTGTCATAGACCTACCTGTTATAGAACAAGACTGTTCTGATGAAATTAAGTAAGTAGCTGCCTTGCTTAACATGTTATGTAAAATCTTAGTCAAAATTTTAAAATCTACATTCAGCAGGCTAATGGCCACAAATTATGTGTATTATTCTTTTCACCATTTTTATGAAAGTAAAGCAATAGACATTCAGTCATGCTTAAAGGAAAATGTGAAGTCTGCAAAAGAAAATTAAAAACCAAAGCCAATTCTGGTTCTATTTCAGGCCCTATTAATTTGTCTACCTCTGGAGTTAAGCCATCTTTCCCAGGAACTTTTCCATTATTTATAGCTGAAATTGCTAATAATACCTCTTCTGATGTAATGATATCTGTCATAGATTGTAATATAGCCTGAGGACATTTAGATATTGAAAAATTATTAAAAAATGGTGTTATATGAAAAAAAATAACAGGTTGTTCCTGACAGAGTTGCAATGTGTGTTGTGTTACTATGTTCAATAAAGATGGATTATCAAACTGTATAGCATTGTTACTATCTAGCAATGATTCCATTGATTTCTTTTTTATTCTGCTCTTACAACTATCAAAAGGACATATGGTACCAGATTTACCCTGTGTACCAAATAATTGTTGCTGCTTTAAGTTATCCACCTGTTTATTTTGAAATTATTGCACATTTTGTTTAATAAGTGCATTAGAAACATAGAAACATAGAATTTGATGGCAGATAAGGACCACTTGGCCTACCTAGTCTGCTTATTTCCCTACCTAACAGATAAGCTGCAGATCCTAGTTAACCAATAGCCTACTTCCTCCTACCCCCCACTAGAATTGCCTTATGTCTGTCCCATGCATTCTTGAACTCCCCCACTGTTTTTGACTCTACGACCTCCTCAGGAAGGCTGTTCCATTTATCCACAACTCTCTCTGTGAAGAAATACCTCCTCACATTACCTCTGAGCCATCCCCCTCTATCTTCAAATTGCACCCCCTTATTTTTGCACATTTCTTTTTCTGAAATATGTACTCTCTTAGACTTTGTTGATTCCCTTGAGGTATTTGAAAGTTTCTGTCATGTCCCTCCTCTCCCTCCTTTCCTCGAGGCTATACATCCTTAGTTCCTTTAGTCTTTCTTCATATGTCTTCTGATGCAGACCCTGCATCATTTTGGTTGCCTCCTCTGGACAGCCTCCACCCTGTCTATGTCTCTGTGGAGATGGGGTCTCTAGAACTGTACACAGTACTCCAGATGTGGTCTTACCAACTGTCTGTGCAGAGGGCCAACAACTTTCTGTTTTCTACTGGTGATGCCTCTCCCTATTCATAACAGCATTCCACCAGCTATCCTTACTGCCTTCTCACATTGCTGGCCCACCTTTAATTCATCTGATATGACTACCCCAGGTCCAGTTCCATTTTTGTTGTTGTCAGTATCTCACCCCCATTGTGTACTCTTCCCCTGGGTTTTTGTTTCCCAGGTGCATTACTTTGCACTTCTTTGCATTGAATCTAAGCTCCCATTCATGTGACCATTCCTCCAACCTTGCCAAGTCCCTTTTTATCCTTTCCACCCCACCTTGTGTATCAACCCTGTTGCAGATCTTTGTGTAATCTGCAAAGAGACATAATTTGCCTTCCAGTCCCTCTGCAATGTCACTTATAAAGACATTAAAAAGAACCGGCCCCAGTACTGAACCCTGCGGTACCGCACTAGTAACCCCCCTTTCTTCACTGTGGACTCCACTTACTATTACCCACTGTGTCCTGTTGTCCAACCAGTGTTTTACGCAGGCTACCACCCTGGGACCCACTCCCAGGCTGGCTAATTTGTTTATTAATCTTTTGTGCAGGACTGTGTCAAATGCCTTGCCAAAGTCTAGGATGGCCATGTCCACAGCCCCTCCCTGGTCTACTGCTTTGGTCACCCAGTAAAAGAGATCAGTTAGATTTGTCTGACATGACCTTCCCACTGTGAATCCATGCTACCTTGGGTCCTGTGCCCCACTGGCCTCTAGGTACTCAACAATCCTTTCCTTCAGAAGTGATTCCATCATTTTCCTTACCACTGAGGTCAAGCTGACAGGTCTGTAGTTTCCTACCTCTGTCTTGCTCCCACTTTTGTGAAGGGGAATCACATCCACCCTCCTCCAGTCCTCAGGCACCACACCATCCCCCCATGATTTATTAAAAAGGATAGGCAGTGGTGTTACTAGTTCTTCCCTTAGTTCTTTTAGAATTCTGGGGTGAATCCCATCAGGCCCCATTACTTTATCCACCTTCAGTTTTAAGAGTTATTTCAGAACCCTTTCTTCTGTGAAAGGACTAATATCATCCCTCTTATCCAGAGTGCTTCTGTTGACCAGATTAGGTATTTCCCCCTGCTTTTCCATTGTGAATACTGAGCAGAAGTGTTCATTCAGTATCCCTGCTTTTTCACTGTTGCTCTCTGCCCAAACACCTTCCTTGTTGTTCAGCCTCAGTATCCCTGCCTTAGTCTTTCTTTGCTCCCTAATATACCTACAAAGGTTTTATCCCCCTTTTAATCGAGTTGGCTATCTTTTCCTCAGTTTGGGCCTTTGCTATTCTGACTGCCTTACCCACTTCCTTCTGCTTTAACTGGTTCAGTTCTCTGTCCTGCTCCTTCTGTGTTTCCTTATACTTCCTGAATGCTATGTTTTGCTCCCTTACCTTCCTCGCCACATCTTTTGAGAACCATAGTGGATTTTTCTTTCATTTTGATTTGTTTATTTGCTTCACACAAAGGCTTGTTGCCTTTGTGATGGCAGTTTTGATGTTTTCCCATTGTTGCTCCACCTCACCTTCTTGCCTGCTTGCTAGTGCTTTTCTGAAACACTCTCCAATTTTGACAAAATCAGCCCTCCTGAAGTCCAGTACCTTCACTTTTGTGTGGCTTGACTCTACAGCTAAGTTTATCATGAACCACACTGTTTGGTGGTCTCTTGTTCCCAGATGGCTACCCACTTCAAGATCAGAGATCCTCTCTCCATCCCCATTTGAGAGTACCAGGTCTAAGATTGCTCTCTCGAGTGGGTTCCAAAACTAGCTGTCTGAGGCATGCCCCCTGTAGGGCATCGAGAATGGCCCTGCTCTTGGATGTGGCTACAGCAAAGGTGCTCCAGTCAACATCTGGCATATTCAGGTCCCCTGTCAGCAATATCTCCCCTTTCTCTGCCATCCCAAGGATGCCTTCTATCATTTCCTTGTCCATTTCCTCCCCCTGAGACGGAGGTCTGTATACAACCCCAGTGTGGATTGTGGAGCTATTTCCAGTCTCCAGGGTGACCCACAGTGCCTCCTCTCCTCCCTGTTTACTCTTTACTGTTTACCAATTTTTTTCAGTAAAATCATGAACAGTAGCATATGATAATGTAACTAATTTCTGGAGCTGTTGTCTATTGCTCAAATATTGTAAATATTCCTGATTTCTATGATTTTTACTTAAAGATTGTAATAAAAGCCTGAGATCCATTTTAGCATCTTCCCACCATAGTGCTGGGTCATCATACATTATTAAGATTGTTTTTTTTTTTTCTGAAATAAAATATTGTATTTCTTGAGTAACGTCTGGTTGTGATAATAGTGATGCATTTAATCACCAAACACCTGGCCAAAATTAATATTGTTTTGGGATGATCTACAAACAAATGTTTTGGTTCACGCTTTTGTTTCTTCCCGTCTTGATTACTGTAATGCTTTATATCTAGGGTTGCCGGGGGTTGATCTCCGTCACCTGCAGCTGGTGCAGAACGCGGCAGCTAGGTTGTTGCCAGGGCTACCAAGAACTTGTCATGTCACACCTGTACTGCGCGAACTACACTGGCTGCCAGTGCGATGGAGAATCACCTTCAAGGTCACATTGCTGACCTATAAGACCCTACATGGCCAGGGACCAGGCTACCTGCAAGATCTCCTTTGCCCTTATCGTCCTCTCCGCCCACTCCACTCCACTGGCGAGGGATTGCTAGAGATTCCCAGGGTTTGTTATAAACCATCTGGAGCTAGGGCTTTTTCTTTTATGGCCCTGACCCTATGGAATTCTCTACCTTGTCAGGTTAGAGAGTGCCAGTCCGTGGAAGTATTCAAGAGATCCCTGAAAAGTTATTTATTTATGCTGGCATATGATTAGTTTATTTTATGAATATTTTATTGTTTTATGTCTTCATTTATCATGTTGATGTTTTATCTCTGTTTATATTAGCGCTTTGATTTTTTGAAAAGCGTTTTATAAATAAATTTTGATTGATTGATTGATTGAAATGAAGTTCATCATGATCAGAATACTCTACTGCTATCATATTCATATTACAAATATTCAGATGTTTATTAGTAAGAAAAAAATGTATCCATGTGACCAGATTGCCTTTATGAAATGTTGGATCAGTACGGATTGTATGAGATGCATAGGAATCTACCAGATTCATTGATTTTTATTATATTATTGAAGCAAGCCATGTCACAGAAGATTTTCTGAGTCTTTGCTAACTACTCCCTGTCTTTTAATGTTAAACCACAGTTGAAATCCCCTCCTCAGATGGCATTATGAGGGGGTTGGTAAATAAATAGGGTTGTATTTGTTGAAACAAAAAAACTCTGTCTGCTTTTTTTGAGGAGCATAAATATTTATAAGCCTATAATATGTGTTATGTTGTTTAATATCCAAAATTATAGCTCTGCCTTGAAGTAAATCTAATAATTTAAGAACCTGGATGTCTGGATTGCTAAATAGAAAACCACCCCAGAGCAGGTGTTGGTGCCTAGTGACCAGTATAGGGATGAAAGTTTGTCATGGATGAGGTTTTAATGACTCATTGTTTGTTCATGAAATCATTAGTAAACAGTAGTAAATGTTGTGGCACTGTCATCATTGCTACATTCTGATGATACTGGTGAAAGTCATGGAAGTCCTGAATAAAGATCAAACATCATGGAATCAATGATGTGTATGACTGCCATGACAAACTTACATCCCTAAGTATGAGGGCCCAAAATACCATTGTTTTGTAGCTAGATTAGCTTCAGAAATAGTGTGTAGTCTGGTATCTTGAATAAAAACAAAATCAGATTTATTCAAGATGTGATGTGAAAAAACTGCAACCCTTTTTGACATAGTTTTGATACTATTAACATTTACTGTGCATATGGATGAATGAGCTGGCATAGTGATGGAATAGAAAGGATCAGTTCTATGTTATATTTCAAGTTTACTTAAGGGGGTTTCTTTCTATTTGATCTTCTTGGAGCGGTATTTTTCTCTTTAGCTGATTGTGGTGGCTGTGAGGTACTAATGCCTATGTCAGTCTCGCTGTGTTCTGTATCAGAAATCAGATCCTGTTGGTTTGAACTCACTGAGGAGTCCTCAGAATCATTGTCTGAAATATCTGCAGTGTTTATCAATTAGAAATTGAGATTTTAGTGTTTTTTGGCATTTTGGAAACTGGTGGCTTCCCTGGTGGTCTATGTCTATTATCCACTCTCCCCTTAGCCTTTTCACCTGGGGGGGCATCACCTCTGAAACTGAGGCAATCTCAACTTGAGGGGTGGGCTCAGATATATCCAAGGTAGTTACCTCGTTTGTGTTAGGGTCCTCTTCTGCCCTGTCTTTCTGCTGTCTGGTGGTGGGTGGAGTGGTAGCTGCCCTCAAGTTAGCTCTTTGTGCATTAGTAACCAGGAGTTGTCATCCTTCCCTATCTGTCTGGTCTTCCTAATTGTGTGCTGCCCATTTACACTCATTGTAGGAATGACTCCTAGCTTCACATAAGTTACAGACAGGCTAATTTCTGCAATGACCACTCCTATGCACCAGAATGTTACACAAAGTACAGCATAGCTGGTCACATATGCTGCTAAGATGACCCATGGAGCCACATCTGTAGCAGTCCTTGGGTTGGCCCACATAAAATAGTACTCCACGGTCCCTCCAAAGAAAAAAACAATTAAGCAAGTGCTGTAAACCTGCATCACTAGAATGTAAAACAACTCTAATCCTCCATCCCCCAGTCCAGATATTTTCAGAGTCAAAAATGGCTTCAGGGTGCCCCAGAATGTTGCAATGTTGTTTAAGCCATTACAGTAAATCACTAAAGCTCACCCCTTCACTTCAAAAAAGTTTGGTAATGGTCTTATAGGCTAGTTTTGTGACTGGAATTACCTCAAATGGGGGACCATAGTGCAGTATTTTTAAGCTGGTGATATTGTTGCCAGAATTTCTGGATGCCACTGTTCAACGTGAAACTAACATCAAAAGTAGTTTCTCCGGATACATGTATTAAAGAGTAAATTTTGGCTGTATTGAAATTCATACTGCCTTTTAACAAAGCACGTGCTACAAACACTCAATCCAGAACATTTTCTATTCCTCACTTATAAAGTAAACAAACAGCATTATGCCTCTTTGCTGGATATACAGGAGCATGAAATAATGAAGCATAAGGTCTAGGATTTTGTCCATCTGGAACTGACTAAGTTTTAGGCATATCTTGATTTTGCGGGTTTGATATTGGTTTGGAAGGAGTAGTGTTGGCAGTATTACTTTCTAAAGGTTCTACATTTGCCATTTCTATATTAACAGAAGGGTCAGGTATCAAAGTTAGTGGTAACTGTAAAACAGGGTTCTGTGTTAATTCCAAACTATCCAGCAACTATAAAGGGGAATTCTCAGTAATATTCTCAGTATCCATATTAGTTTTAGTATGTGGGTTCATAGAAGTACAGTACAAGTCACATTAAACTGTTCCATCAACTCACGGGTGTAGAATTTTTTTTTCTTGTGATGCTACTGGAGTGGCAACTCAAACTGATGAAGCGTTCAGCTATTTTCCAACCATCCTTCACTGCCTACACTGGAAACAGGGGAGGTACCCAAAGACTGGAGGACAGCAGATGTAGTCCCCTTATACAGAAGTGGGAACAAAGAGGAAGTGGGGAACTACAGACAAGTTAGCCTCTCCTTGGTAGTGGGGAAGATCATGGAAGCACTACTGAAGGAGAGCTTGGTGGAATATCTGGTTGTCAATGGACTGCAGGATCCAAGGCAGCATGGGTTCATCAGGGGAAGGTCATGTCAAACCAACCACGTTGAATTTTTTGACTGGGTGACTAGGGAGGTGGATCAGGGGAGGGCAGTGGACATGGCTTATCTGGACTTCAGCAAGGCCTTTGACACTGTGCCACATAGAAGACTATTACACAAACTAGGGAATATGGGTGTGGGCAGAACAGTAGTGTGGTGGATAGGTAACTGGCTGGCAGCAGGACACAAAGGGTGGTGGTAAATGGCTGTCACTCCACAGAGGGAAGAGTGACCAGTGGGGTACCACAGGGATCAGTGCTGGGACTGATCCTATTCAACATCTTCATCAGTGACTTTGCACAGGACCTAGAAGGCAAAATGTCACTGTTCGCTGATGACACAAAGTTCTGTAACACAGTAGACACACCAGAGGGTGTAGACAGAATGAGAAGGGACCTGCAGCAACTTGAAGAATGGTCAGCAGTTTGGCAGTTGAAATTCAATGCAAAGAAGTGCAAGATAATGCATATGGGGCACAAAAACCCTGGCACAATATATCAGTTGGGGGGTGAGGATATAGCATGCACCAAGCAGGAAAGGGATCTTGGGGTTATCATCTCTGATGACCTCAAGGTAGGGAAACAGTGTGACAAGGCAGCAGGTAAAGCAAATAGGATGCTGGGATCCATAGGCAGAGGCATCACCAGCAGGAAAAGGGAGGTCATGATTCCACTATACAAGACATTAGTGAGGCCCCACCTGGAGTACAGTGTACAGTTCTGGAGACCTTACCTATGTAAGGTCATAGACAGGGTAGAGAAGGTTCAGAGGAGGGCAACAAAGATGGTACATGGATTGCATCACAAGTCCTATGAGGACAGGTTGAAGGAACTGAATATGTACTCCCTGGAGGAGAGGAAGGAGAGAGGGGACATGATAGAGCAATACAAGTATCTTACAAGGAGGAACAGAGTGCAAGAATACACTATTTGTAAGCAAAAAAGATGTGTCAGGACTAGAGGGCATGGGATGAAGTTGTAGGGCAGACGATTCAGAGGAAATGTGAGGAAGAATTTCTTCACAGAATGGGTGATGGACAAGTGTAACACCCTGCCTGAGGAAGTGGTGGGGGCTGAAACAATCATGGGATTTAAGAATACATGGGATAGACATAAAGGAATTCTGGAGGTCAGGGGTAAGGGGCAACAGAGTTGTAGGAAAACATAAACTGAAGTTACAAACTCAAATGGGTAGACTAGGTGGGCCATAGGCCCATATCTGCTGACACTGTCTATGTATCTATGTATCCATGTATTCAGCTCACATGTAACTGTTTACTGAAATGGCAGTAGCTGCACTTTCATGGCATTGTTTATAAATATCACAGCATTCCTTTAGAGCATTGTTTATAAATATCACAGCATTCCTTAATAGCACTGTTTATAAATATCACAGCATTCCTTAAGAGTTGTTTATTCTGCCTTCTGAAATGAAAGTCATAAGTACTCAGCTGAAAATAAAGCTTATAGCACATAACAGCTAGATGCAAACCAATACTAAACTTTTACTAAATCATTGAATTAAACCCTGCACAGATTAGGAAACTCATTGAACAATGCTACACCAGTGAGTTGAGGGAACAGTTTAACGTGACTTGTACTGTACTACGTGGTTGTACTGGAGCTGGGATGATTGCTGGTGTTCGCACTCTGCTAATGTGAATGGGAGAAAACCCCAAAACCCAGGTTCCAGTTTCAGTAGTTTGAACCCAGCCAGTCACCCATAAAGAAGATTCTACTGTCCAAGGTGCATTCTCACAAACTGGATCGTCTGCCCAGACAGTCTTTTTTTGGGGGCAGATAGTCCCAGTTCTGGCTGATGTTTCCCTAAGCACTGGCTTGCTCTTGCTGAGTATGAAAAACTGTGGCATTTTCCTGGTCTGTGGCAGAGGTCTGAAAAATTGTAGAAGGGAAATCCATCAATCTTTTTGTTTGTACTGAACTTTGAGTTGGGCTGATTGCCATGGAGGTACTACAAATACCGGCTTGGTTGCTACGTAAGGCCATTCTGTTGTTCCTGGTTTCCACTGTTTGAACCTCGGCAAGGGCTGCTGAAATTGTTTGTTTTCTGTGAATAAATTTCTCTTCTTCTGCTTGTAGTAAGGCTTGCAGAATCGTCGGGTCTTTGTCCATAAGATTTAAAGCACTTGCAACTTTTAACTCAGAGGTCCCATTCGGGACTTGTCCTACCAGTATGCCTGTATTGTTGCTCAAAAGTATCTCTCTTTCCTGACATGCTGAAATGTCTGACACTGTACTGGCATCAAAGGAAACTTTGGTCTCTTGAGGAGATGAGACCAGGGAGGAAACCTGCTCCCCAGCCTCCAACACATCCATCCTCTATGCTGTCTCCTCAAGACTGGCCATCACATAGAGTGACAGCACATCCCACTACTGGAAGATGAGATGAAATTTCTCCAGTGTCATGGTGAACAGTCCCCAGTCAATAAAACAGGTCAATGCAACCCACCTCCAAGGACACACCTGGAAACAAGCTATAATAGTTTAGTGTGCCTTTCTTTGTCAAAAATTACAAATAACTAAATAAATGAATTAATTTTAGGAGAGCAGACTTTACCAGATCAGGGAGTTAGTCTGGAGTAGGATTTTAGGGATGGATGGAATCAGAGGTATAGAGGAAACGTGGGGAGAAATTAAAGAGGCCATTCTTGAGGTAACAAAGTCATGCTTGTGGATGATCACAAAGAGAAACAAGTACAATGCACCAATCTAGTTCTCTAAGATGGTCCAAAGGGTGGTGAGAGTCAAGAAAATGGTTGTCATCAGATACAAGGAGAACCATAGGGATGAATAACAGAGTGAGTACCAGGTGAACTCAAGGGAAGCCAAGAGATCAGTCAGAGATGTAAAAAGAGACCAACAGCTGCCTATTGAAGAGAAGGTTGAGGATGGGAAAAAAGATGTAAGGAGGTATCAGACTCACAGAGGTGGCAGGGTAACAGAGGAGGACATGCAGAAGGTAGCCTTTCTTAACAATTACTTTTGCTCAGCACTCATAGAGGAGGACAGGGGGTCTTTGCTGGAAAGTGGCATATAGGCTGCTGATAGTGGATCCCAGAAATGAAGCACAAGCTATTTACATGTGAAAGGGTCAGAACATTTCTGGCAGCCTTGAATTTAGATAAGGCCTAAGGCTGGATGGGATGCATCTGAATGTTTTCGGGGAACTGGCATGTGAGTTGGCTGAACTTCTGGCAGGGCATTTCAGTAGCTCAGTTCAGTCATAGGTGGTTCCAACAGAGTGGAGGACAGCAGACTTAGTTCTGTTCCATAACATTGTACACAAAGAACAACTGAGTAACTACAGGCTGGCCAGTCTTACCTCTTTTGTGTGTAAAGTGATCAAAGTGAACCTAGTGGTCTACCTAGGAAGTGATGGGCTCCAAGATAGTAAACAGCATGTGTTCTATTTGTACAGATGTAAGCTGACTTACAGAACCAGATTAAGCTGTTGGTGGTATTTTAGTGAATGGGGGGAGTTTGGACAGGACACTGGGGAACTTCCCCTACTCTTGCACCGGGAGGTACTTCTTCCTGTGAGCAAGGATCGAGGAGCCCAGTTTGGAGCCAGACAGAGGAGGAGGAGGTGAATGCAGTGAGTTGGCAAAAAATCTGGGCTTGACTTTAAAGGCCACAACTCCAGGATTTAGAAAGGAAGAAGGAGGAAATGTGCAAGCTTCTGTGGCTAACAAAGAGATGGCTGGAATGCACCCAAGTGGTGGCAAGTACAACATCTCACAAATGGAAACTAATAAGCGCACAGTGGATAAAGACGTTGTAAGTGACAGTACTATAGTGAAGATGAGCTCCCTGTCATGGAGCTTAGTTTACAGAAAAAGCAAAAATGCTTAGTAACTGAAGTATAAAAAGTTGGCAAGCAACTGCAGCAAGCAAAGGATAAGATGGAAGAGGAGAAGAAAAGGAAATGCTCCATTAACTCACCAACTTGCTCATATAATTCAGTAACTAAGCTGTTTGTCATTGATGCTCCAACTGGATGCCCTTATACATCAGAAGAGACCGTGCCCCACCACCAAAGAGGAATTCCACTGACCAAACATCGTGGTCTCCAGAGGTGATTTTGCAAAAAGCAGGATGGACAGAAATGAATACCGGGATCTGGATACTGGATACAAACATACCTTTGCCAGGCACAGCAGTGAGTGAATCCACAAATGAAGTAATAATGGGTGAAAGTGTGACAGAGGTAAATAGCACTCGGGTCACTACTCTGAAAACTGAAATGGAAGATGTCAGCCATGGTAGTTACTCTCCACTAGTGCTACCAGAGGGCTTGACTGTAACACAAAATCCAGTATTGATTCTCTTTACTTGTGCTCCTCCAGAGGGCCTTTTAAAGAGTCATGCACCAGATATCCTTGACCCTATTTTACTGCAAGAACCAGTTCATCCTCCTCAGGCACACACTACCACCTCAGGTTCTAATCCCACCACTGGACCAGGTACTGCTGGAACCAATTTCTCTAGGCCACCTCAGAAAGGGTCTGCTTCCAGACCTTATGCCTCCTTCTTTAAAACTCCACTATACCCTGCCAAGCACCACAATTCAGTCTGACTCCACTACAAGGGAGGTATGGACCAGTTTCCTGACAGGGTATTTATAGACAAAACACTATTGAAAGATTCAATGGGGTTCCACACAGCCAAAATGTATGCCTTGATACATGTCTCTGGTGAGACAACCTTCGATATAAGCTTTAAGCTGTCCAGTGGACTGGAGAAATTCTGGGCAAAATTTCATGTTTTAAAAACCATGCCTCTTTGGTCACCTTTCGAAGCTGCTCCATTGACAAAGCCAGCCTACAGGAACATTACAGTGCTCTTCAAAAACAAAGAGGTTAGCCTCATAGATCTCTTATACTGGCTCAAGCAATGTTGCATGGTGCTAGGGGCACTGGATGCCATTCTGGACACTGAACAAATTTGGACAGGTGTATGGTGCATAAGGGTTTAAATTCTACTGATACAGGCCTAGTACATCTTCCTAATTGTTTCTTCCTGGAGAGGGATAGAGGTGTTCTCTTTTATGCAGGACAGTCAAAGGGCTGCTGCCATGGTGGCTCCCATGCTCATTTGAGTAGCCTTTGCAATAAGTTATTGTGCACTCTCTGCAATGAGCTAGGCCACACAAATGCTTACTGTACTAATGAGCCACTATGTAATTTAGGTGACATGAAATGGCATACATATAACAACTGCACATGGGTGACCCATAATCAGGAAGATCAGGCAGATAGCAAGGAACATAGATTACTCATAGCTCTAGCACAGCGTTTCACTAGGGCAACAAGCCTTGCCTCTTCCAGGGCTCCCATATCATCGAGCTTGGTTCCCTGAGAGGAGCAAACAGTCTTAATTCCCACTCTGTCTACCATGCCTAATACTGAGTCCGCTCCTTTGGACACAAATATTCCCCCCAACCTTTGGGGGACAAAGCTGATCTCTTTGCTTCCACTCTCTAGGGACCTCATTACGATTCCATGGCAGATTCCCCTAAGTAACGAAATGCAACCTCCACCCACTCCAGACATGGATAGGCACTAAATGATTACCAGAAGATGATATGAAAGAAAACCTTCTCCATCCAAATTCACTAAAACAATGGCCATACAATTGGACAACAGGTTTGAGGCCCTCCATGACATTGCCAGTACCTCAGAAAATGAGTCTGATACATCTTCCCTGGACTCTTATCAGGCTGACACAACATCAGATGTAGAGGACCACCTCTGAAAACTGCTGACAAATCAGATGTGACCTCAGGAAAGAAACAGGTGAAAAAGAAAAAGGCTGAAAAGGCAAAACAGAAGCAAAAGACCCCAACTTGACAGATACAGAAATTAGCAAGCACCATTTAAATTCTAATGGCATCCTTTCTGTTACTCAGCACAATTAATGCCAACAGCATCAAGAGTGACAGAAAGAAACAGGCTGTTTTTTCACACCTCATTTCTTCTTGGACCCAGATAATCTTTTTTCAAGACACCAGACTACACTTTCTCCCAGAACTTTCCTGGGTCATTAAAGCATGGTATATGGGCCCCTCCTACTGAACAGGTCCCAATACATGCTTAGGCCTGGGAATAGTTTTTCAAAATATCAAAATACATCTTATCAAGTTGGTGGATCTAGTTCCAGGAAGGGTAATGATACTACAGTAGATAAAATACACAATACACTGTACCACTTCATAAACATTTATGCAGGGCAAACTAAGTCTGAGAGAATTGAACTTTTCCAGTTAGACCAACCATACCTATATGCACCTCATCATGCCATATTAGGTGGAGATTTCAACTGCAGACTCACCGTCAAGAAATTTAAAAAGGAGTTAAAGACATATTTATTCAGTTTAGCATATCCTAGCTATGGTTGTTAATTTATGATTATTTTAATTTATATGTATATGTGATTTTATTGTACAGCGCCTTGGTTTTGAAAGACGCTTTATAAATAAAGATGATTTGATTTATCTGATAGAGGCAGGCATATCAAGACAAAAACATTTTTTGTGACTTGGCTTGTTTAACTAAAATCATCAAACCTTCGAATCTGGTGGATGCCTTTCTGTCCTTCCAGAAAACTCCAGATCCTACCTTTCACAAAGCTGCCCTAACAACAAGAATATTTTTCCTTTTTATTTCAACCTCATTGCATATTCATAATATTACTAATATACCAGTAGAATTTTCCAATTATAATTAATTAAAATTGTCTATTAAATATACTACGGAAATAAGACAGGGTCCAGGTGTTTGGAAATTCAGTTCATCACTGTTAACTGGTATTGAAATAACACATAATCTCCAACTCTTTTTTCAAGCAAGGAAATCAGTTTGTATTATGTATGAGGATTGAATAGCTTGGTGGCTGGACACCAAAATTGACTTAGTACACTTTCTTAAATCTATAGATAAAGCAAATCAAAATTCATAATATATTCAGTATCTGCAATATAGAAAGCAGTTTCAAAAACGAATGTCCTCAGTGCATCAAACTGGATTATTATATTGCTCATAAATTAAAAACATTAAACAATATATGATGTCCTTTCATTCCAAACATGCAGATAACCTTAAAAATCACAAAAATTTGGGACACAGGGCTATTCTGACTTACTTTGTCCATACCACAATTACGAAGATAGGGTGATGATAAAATCCATGACCTGTTTATTAGATCACTCAAACTCTCCTGTCTACAGTAACAGACTTATTAAAGAACAAGTAGAATCCCATACTATCAGTCTCTTTCAGGACCGAGCTGTGAATATGACCCAATGGCCATCTTTTTTTAATAGTTTTCCAATACCACAATGTCCACCTGATTTACTGGCTTCTCTTACCACAGAGATAAAGGACATAGAAATTGCTATGGTACTTTCTTCTTTGCCAAATAATAAAGCCCCAGGTTTGGATGGGATTACAGGGGAAATTGTATAAATTACTAGGTAAAGAACTTGTGCAAGAATTGGCACAGGTTTTTACAGAGATTTTAACAACCCAAAATATGCCCTTGGCCATGCTGGAGGGGTTATTGATCTATCACCATAAAAAAGGAGATAAAAGGAATCTTAGTAACTGGAGATTGATAAGTCTCCCTAATACCGACTTTAAACTCCTTGCAAAAATCTTAAATCTCAGACTTTTTGCTGCTTGCACAAACAGTCATTTCCAGAGCCCAAGCATGCTCTATTCCTAATAGAACTATAACAGATCACTTAATTTTGCTCAAAACATTTTTTGAAAGAGGGAACTCTGCCCTTCTTCATGGCTATGTCCTTTTCCTTGACTAGTCTCAAGCATTTGATTTGGTCAACCATAAATATCTATGGCTCATCTTACAAATGTGTGGTGTCCTGCTTACATTTATTATTTGGATTCAGTGTCTCTATGAGACAACAACTGTCCTTCCACTAATTAATGGCTGGAAGGGACCACTGATCCCTCTTAAGAAAGGAGTGCACCAAGGTTGCCCCTTGAGTCTGCTACTATATGTATTTACTATAGCCCCCCTGTTACGGGCACTGAATTACTCCTCAAAAGTACAATGTTTACAAAACTGCATAAGGCTTATTGCCGTATAAAGCTATTGCCTATGCAGACAACCTCTGCATTTTGACTCCATCTGTTCCCTCAGCAGAATATGCTTTGGATATCTGTTGGATTTATGGAATCCTTGCTGGGGCTTCTCTTAACTTTATTAAAAAGCAAAGGTGCCTGTATTGGCACTCCACCATCAATAGTTACCCACATAGATGGTATTCAGATATTTGAAACTTCAATTACAATATTGGGAATATCCTTAGGTCGTGCTATTATGGATAAATCCAGTTGGGAACTGAAACTGAACCAGGGTAAAGCTCTAGTGACCCATTGGAACAAATAGCAAATGGTAAAGAAAAAAAAGGGTAGTACTCATTAACATTTTTTAGTATATCTATTTTTATATCTCAGTTAGGCCCCCCTCCCACAATCCCTAGAACCATACTTCATAGCATTTGTTTTTCAGGAAGTTTTGGGCAGCCGCCTTAACCTGATCAAACAAAACATTTTAGGCCTTCCCATATGAAAAGGGGGTTTAAATATGACTAACACTTTGATGTCCTTTTATACTATCTCTTTTTACACAAACGTCCACCCTGTGCTTTTCCACAAAGGAAAGAGTTGAAGTAACTGGTGGTTTATTACTTGCCAACCCTGGTTTACAAACTGGGACTAAGGGACTCTCAGAATTTTGACCTCTTCTGTTTTAACCCCTCCATATGTCCAGGAATGTTTTTATAAATTATAATCTGGAACATCGCCAGTAGTCAGATTTTAGCATTACATATGAAAGCATAATATGCCAACTTCATTCATCCTTTTTACATGGAACCAGTTGCTTTTCCAGCTTGCCCCCTTCCCCTTCAAAAACACTTAGTGGATCTCTTAACCTGAGCTAGAATCCCACCCAAAATGTGGGATGTCCATTGGCTTTCATGCCACAATCGGATCAATGTGAAAAGCAATCAAAAGCACAAGCAGTCAGAGGAGAGATATTGTAATAAAGCGTCCTGTTCTTAACAACCAGAAATACTAGATCAGTTTTTTTTTTTATTGCACATACATATAAGGTTTTTGGCAGTCCATGGTTGATTATTGGGCAGTTTCCTGGTTTTCTAAGGTCACACATAACATGTTATTTTTTGAATAATACCCCAACTCATGGCATATCTGGGATAAGAATACTCTGCATTTGATTTGTACAATTATTAAATGGTTTATCTGGAATTCCAGATGCTTGTTTACTTTGCAACAAATGACAATTATCCAAACTGAATTGATTGTTAAAATTACTTTAGAACTACAAGTTATTTTGCAGAGACAAAAAAATTAACACAAGATTGTCTAAAGAATGCTTGGAAAAATATGGTGTGGATTATGGACTCAGATATACCTGTGAGTTGACCATCTGGAATTTTTTGTCCACATTCTCCATCATTTTCTTTTTCTTTTCCACAGTGTGTGGCTTGGTTTTTCTTTGTACTTGATTTCAGCTAGTTCTTTGTATAGGTATTACTACTTATTTTCCCTTTTATTTTTTTTCTTCACTTCTCATAAATTGTCTGTGTAATTTGTGATGATGGTTGCTGTTTTATTTTACTATTTGGAACTCAATGTATATATTCGTTGTAATTTATTCATTTTAACAGCAGGCTACTGGTTTTGCATATGATTTGAGTTTGTGTTTTTTGGGGCATGGCAAATTGTTTTTTCTTATTTTTATGTATTATGCTGTGTAATTTGTCTTGCTGTTTGATTTTTCCTGAATAAACTCCCCTTCTCTTGCAGTAGGGGGAACCTTTGAACAACTTTCCTAGAGGTCCACTTCTGAGGAATCGATGGAGAGAATGGACGCTGAAGAGACGGGGGGTGTTGGTCTCCTCCCTGTTCTGAACATCATAGAAGCTGTTGAAAATGCTGTTGCAGTGCAAGACTTCCAGAATGAAGGAATGGTGTCTGAATCATTTTTCTCCATGGAAAATTTAGTGGAAGATATAGTTACAGAAGAACCTGTAAATATGTCAAGTACTGAAAATGATACTACAGTTGCTGGTTCACTAACAAAACAAAGAATCAGTCAAAAGGAGCATTTATTATTACAAGTGAATGCAGAGGAACAGTGTTTTTTGTTGACAAAAAAAAGCCTTGCCAGTGGAACTCCAAAAGCTGCAAGAACAAGCCGTACCTGTCATTCAGTCGGATCCTCACCTTGAAAAACTGAACCAGCTGAAGGAGTATGCTGCAGCAGCATCAAATTAAGCTGCTGCCTTGCACACTGACAGGTGCCACTCGGAAGCTTCAGACCACTTGCAAGTTTCACCGGAGACTACAGTTACTGCTGATAAAGATTTACCAGACTTTGAGCATGCCACACTGCTCAGCAGAACTTGGTGGTCCTGCTTGGAATGGTACACACAAGCAAACTACAGCTTGGCCTAAAGCTGCCCCCTGTTGCTAATACTGTTATGCCAGCAAAATCCAACAGTTCTGTTCTACCAGAGACAGTACATGAAAGCATTGTTGCCTCCAAAGCGCTAGCTAACCTGCAGCAGAGGAAAAAGACATTAGCGCTGACACAGTCACGGTACCTGAAAACAAATATAACTCCCCAACATGGTCTGCAGCCACTAGCCCAGGGTACTGGTTACTGGAACATGCCCTGGAATGTATAGGGTGGATACAAACTTCCAGTGGTAAGTGGGTCCCTGACCCAAATGATAGTAAAATGCAACAATATTCTGCGGAATTTGATACTAGTGCAGTTATTACCACTACTGCCAATACCATAGACCACGATAATGACCATGCTTCCACAGAGAGTTTAAATAGGATTGTGACTCATAATATGGAGGATTCTGAATTGATAAATAACACCCCTGCTATAAACAATGCTACCAAACCCAAGGGTAGTTGGTCCAGGAGGTTGGCAGGTGGTTAGGAGGGGCAAATTGGGTGTCCATCACTTGGTGCTGTCCAACATATCACCTCTACAAACCATATAAAAACTACAAACAGGTATCTGCCGCTGTCTCCAAAATCAAACAAAGGGGCAGAGGACACTGCAGAGCAGGACACTGTAGCACAGGAGATAGCACAACAAAACTCGGCCAAAATAGGAGTCAAAACAAAAAAAGCAAAAAGGAAATCCAAATACTTCTGATCATAGCAGACATCATGATTCAGGGAGTTGATACGTATCTATAGCCAGGGATAATGGTCAGATGTCTCCCAGGTACATTGGTGTGGAGAGACACTGACTGCATTGCTAAAATTTTTCAGGAAACAGGAGAAAATGTTGACATCCTGGTACACATAGGGACTAACGAGCTCGCCAGCCAGTCAGTTGTGGAGACCAGGGAACACCTGACCAGGCTGGGTGACAAACTATCATCCACTTCATCTGGCATCTCCTTCTCTGAGATCCTGCCAGTCTGGGAGCGGGGCACAGATGGATGGAAGGTCAGAGAAGGGGAGATAGGGGAGCCAAACATGTGGCTCAAGGGCTGGTCCCAGGAAAAAGGACACAAATTTGTAGGGAACTGGCAAATTTTTGGGAGTGAAAGTTCTTTAAATTTGATGGACTGCATCTGACTAAGGAGGAAGTCAGTGCATTGGGGCAGAAGTTTGATATCTTTGCAGAATATTTAAACTAACAAATGGGGAGAGGGGTGCAGCACCCCATACGTCGAATGGGAAGAACCCCCCTTCCCCCTCAACTAGTGGTCAAACAGGAGTTTAGCATGTTTGCAGTTCATTTGCAACACTAGGTAAAGAAAAAGGTCTGGTTCCCCATACGATGCACAGGGGAAATGCTGGATCTCGCCCAGCAACTTACACACCGAAATCTGGCCAATGGAAAATCACGTACATAAATGCTCGCAGTCTGGGAAACAAGATCCCAGACCTGCAGGCAATAATGATAGATGCTAAACTGGACATAGTAGCCATTAGTGAGACATGGATTACCAGTACCCACACTTGGGAGACTTCAGTCCCTGGCTATGTACTGTTCAGAAGAGATGGAGGTGCAAAAAGGGGGGGAGGGTGGAGTGGCCCTTTATATCAATGAAAATATCACAGTTACAGAAATTCAGAATACACAAAAGGAGCCAGAAGAACTGTGGGTCACCCTGGAAAGAGGAAATAGGACAGCCATATGAACTGGGGTTGTGTACAGGCCTCCAGACCAGGGGGTGGGACATAGACACGTTACTGTTAGAAGATATACAAAACATGACAGCTAAAGGTGAGGTTCTGATAATGGGAGACTTCAACATGCCAGATACAGATTGATCAATACCAGCAGGGACATCTGCCAGAACTAGACACATGGTGGATTCCCTGCAGGGGGAGGGCCTCAAACAACTGGTACAACAACCCACAAGAGACAGGGCTATCCTAGATCTAGTACTGACTAACAGGGAAAGGATCACAGGTTTCTAGGTAGAAGGTCACCTGGGTGACAGTGACCATCATATGGTATGGTTCAATTTGGCCACGAGAACAAAATCATCCCATTCCAAGGCAAAAATATGGGACTTCAGAGGAGCTGACTTTGATAAGATGGCCAACAGAGTTAAGCTAGCCCTGGCAAAAAGAAATACAGGTGAGGGGGTACAGGCAAAGTGGGCAAGCATTAAAGATGCAATACTTGAAGCAACATCCCATTGTGTTAGTGAGAAAAGGAAGTGCAAAAGAAGAGGGAAACCACTTTGGTTCTCAAACACAGTAGCAGAAAAGGTCAGAGCCAAAAGGCTGGCCTTCAGGAAATATAAGGGAACACAGCAGGATAAAGATAGGGAGGCATACCAAAATTCCCTAAGGTAAGCAGAGAAGGCAGTAAGGTAGGCTTCCAAACTGAGGAAACACTAGTACAAACAGTAAAAGAAGGTGAAAAGTCTTTCTATAGATACATTGGTGAAAAGAGAAAGTCCAGAGGGTGTATTGCTAAGATCAAAGGGGATAAGGGGGCATGTGAGGAGGAGGACCATGTAACAGCATCTATCCTAAATAGATACTTCTGCTTAGTATTTACTGAAGAGAAGTACAGCAAGGCCCACAGCTCAGCACCATGGACACAGGAGGGAGGGAGGGAGGAGGTGTGCACTAGTCCCTTCACAAAAGAAAGGGTCCTCGATAAGCTCCAGGGTGGACAAGGCAATGTGACCTGATGGCGTATATCCTAAGCGTACTAAAGAGCTAAGGATGGAACTAGCAGAGCCATTATCAGAACTGTTTAGTGAGTCTCTGAGCACAGGAGAGGTCCCAGAAAACTGGAGGAGGGCTCATGTGATCCCGCTCCACAAGAGTGGTAGTGGGGAGGAGGCAGGGAACTACAGACCAGTCAGTCTTACCTCAGTAATGGGCAAGATTATGGAGACACTCCTTAAGGAAAGGATAGTGCAACACCTGGAATCCATAGGAGCACAGGATCCAAGACAGCATGTGTTTACAAAAGGAAGGTCCTGTCAAACTAATCTCATAGATTTCTTTGACTGGGTAACCAGAGTGGTGGGCCAAGGGGGAGAAGTTGATGTTGCCTACCTTGATTTCAACAAAGCTTTCGATACTGTTCCACATAGAAGATTGATTAATAAGCTGGATAGGCTCGGGTGGGTCAGACGTTGGTCAACTGGGTGGCAAACTGGTTGATGGGCAGAAAACAGAGAGTGGTGGTAAATGGTATACAGTCAGAAGAGATGCAAGTCACAAGTGTGGTACCTCAGGGAACCATCCTGGGGCCAGTCCTCTTCACTATCTTCATCATTGACATTGCAGATGGACTGGAGGGTAAGGTTTGTCTGTTTGCAGATGACACCAAGTTCTGCAACAGAGTAGATGATCCAGATGGGGTGGGCAGAATGAGAAGAGATCTGGATAAACTAGCAAAATAGTTGGAAGAGTGGAAACTGCGGTTTAACTCAAAGAAGTGCAAGATCATGCACATAGAAAAGAGAAACCCTCAAGCCACCTATAGGCTGGGAGGGGGAGTTGCTGGCATTCACAAGGGAAAAAAGAGACTTGGGCATCGTTATCTCCGATGATCTGAATCATCCAAGCAGACCACGAAAGCAGTAGGTAAGGCTAGAGGGATGCTGTGGTGTATTAGCAGGGGTATCACAAGTCACAAGAGGGAAGTAATAATCCCTATTTACAAGACACTGGTTAGGCCCTATCTGGAGTACTGGCGTGCTGTACTGGAAGAACACCTCCACAAGGACATTAACCAAATTGAGGCAGTCCAGAGAAGGGCAACCAAAATGGTGCAGGGACTGTATCAGAAAACATATGAAGACAGTTTAACTGAGCTCAATATGTATACCCTAGAACAAAGGAGGGAGAGAGGTGATATGATTGAAACATTCAAACACCTTAACGGCATTAACAAGGTGAAAGAGTCTAACATGTTTCAATATAGAAACATAGAAACATAGAATTTGATGGCAGATAAGGACCACTTGGCCCACCCAGTCTGCCCATTTCCCTACCTAATGGATAAGCTGCAGATCCTAGTTAACCAGCAGCCTACTTCTTTCTACCACCACCCCCTAGAATTGCCTTATGACTGTCCCATGCATGCTTGAATTCAACCACTGTTTTTGACTCCACAACCTCCTCCAGAAGGCCGTTCCATGCATCCACAACCCTCTCTGTGAAAAAATACTTCCTTACATTACCTCTGAGCCACCCTCTATCTTCAAATTGTGCCCCCTTGTTCTTGCACACCTCTTTTTTTGAAAGATGCTACCCTCTTGGACTTTGTTGATTCCCTTGAGGTACTTGAAAGTTTCTATCATGTCCCCCCTCTCCCTCCTTTCCTCAAGGCTATACATATTAAGCTCCTTTAGTCTCTCTTCATTTGTCTTCCGGTGCAGACCCTGCACCATTTTAGTTGCCCTCCTCTGGACAACTTCCATCCTGTCTATGTCCTTATGGAGATTGGGTCTCAGAACTGCACATAGTACTCAGATGGGATCTCACCAGTTGTCTGTACAGAGGATAACAACTTCCTGTTTTCTATCGGTGATGCCTCCCTATGTATCCCAGTATCCCCCAGCCCTCCTGCCCTCTCACATTCTTGCCCACCTTTAAGTCATCTGATACAGACTACCCCAGGTCCCTTTCCATTTTGTTGTTGTTAGTATCTCACCTCCCATTGTGACTCTTCCCTGGGTTTTGTTTCCCAGGTGCATTACCTTGCACTTCTTAGCATTGAATCTAAGCTGCCATACATTTGACCACTCCTCTAACTTGCCAAGTCCCTTCTCATCCTTTTCACTCCACCTTGTGCATCAACTCTGTTGCAGATCTTTGTGTAATCTGCAAAGAGACATACTTTTCCTTCAGTCCCTCTGCAATGTCACTTTAAGAGCATTGAGGGACTGGTCCTAATACTGAACCCTGCGCTATCAAGACTAGTAACCCCCTTCTTCAGAGTGGACTCCATTTACTATTACCCTCTGTGTCCTATTCTCCAGCCAATTCTTTGCCCAGGCTATCATCTTGGGACCCACTCCCAGGCTGGCTAACTTGCATATTAATCTTTTGTGTGGGACTGTGTCAAATGCCTTGCTAAAGTCTAGGTAGGCCACGTCCACAGCCCCTTCCTGATCTACTACTTTGGTCGCCCCTTCATTGTGAAGGAAAATATAAGAAAAATAGCAGGACAAGAGGACACAGCATGAGATTAGAGGGAGGCCAATTAAGGGGTAATGTGAGGAAGTTATTTTTCACAGAAAGGGTGGTGGATGCATGGAACGGCCTACCTCAGGAAATGGTGGATATGAATATAGTGCAGGGCTTCAAATAGGCATGGCATAGGCATAAGGGAGCAATACAAATGAGTATGAATAGATAGGCCATTGACAGAGCAAAGGCCAATAGCACATTCATAAGCTAGAAAAAGAAATGGGCAGACTGGATGGGCCTTGCAGTCCTTGTCTGCCATCAGCTTCTATGTTTCTATGAGCAGGATCCTATCCCTATTTTGGCAGCAGGACAGGATAAAAAAAATCCAACAACAGAACATTCCTCTGACATTCCTATAAGACTTGGGCCCGCAAAAGCTACTGGTACAGTGCAGGATCCTCCAAGAAGAGCCTGACTGGAACCAATGTTTAGACTTTCTAATTTATTTCAGAATAAGGGGGGAACTAGCCCCTTGATGGAATGCCGTGTGTTTGACATATAAAGGGGGTCTTGAAAATCCTCCAGACAGACTTTATTTAGCTAAACGATTACTTAAAGGGTCTATGACATTTTTTTCTTCTGAGATATTTGCTCATATATACATTTGTAATGCAAACTATGACATTAACTTTAAGAATGTTACAGATTTAGATAGATTCTGGACTCTGTAATACACTCTTAAGAACACCCCCCAAGGGATCACCTTCTTAGGGATCCCCCTTAAAAACCAGTAGTGAAAAGTATAACTGTTATATTTCACAATGAAGGGGTGAATGCAGAAGATATCCTGTTTTGGTTAAAACAGAGATGTGAGGTATTTGACAGACCCTGCCCATTTTAGATAGTGAACAAATCTGGAATGAGGGGTGGAAGATTAATGTTAAACTATTTTCCACAAACAATGGCCTTGTACATCTCCCGAGCAGCTTCTTTTTGGGTAAAGATAGAGGGGTGCTAGTCTATGCAGGGCAACCCAGATTGTGCTTTAAATGTGGGTCCAAAACTTATCTTAATTCGGCATACAAAACACCTATGTGTACACATTGTCTAGACTCTTGACATGTTTCAGCCAATTGTGTGAATATTTTTTAAATGTAACTTATTTGAAAAAATGGGACATGAATATGGGAGCAGTCCCTGGGCCTCACATAACTATGTTGACTGCCCTTCACATGAAGGACTAATCAACAGAGCACAGCAGAGGCAGGCTAAACAGGTTGCTGAGCAGAGACAAGACCCATTACAGGAGGGCCCCTCAGACCATATTGTGCCCCAAGAGTCTGCAGTGACCCCTATGCAGACAGAACCTGACCCTAATCTACGAATACAGGTAGAGGAAGACACCTCTAACACACAACCTGGTACCAGTATGAAAACTGCAGTTTCCCATGACCCTTTCCCATCAGCTGATACCTCCAGAACAGAGGATATACCTCCCCGCCCTCCACATGCATAGTACAGCCTTCAAAGTGGTTGGTCCCAAAAAGAGAACTAGACAAGTGAAATCCTTAGTTCCTCCCACTTTGACACCTAGAAAGGAAAGAACAAGGCACAATGCACTTGGAGAACAGGGAATAGCTATGCTACCTTGTCAAAGTCAAACAGTGGGGCGATTCAGAAAGTGAGGGGTCAGAAACTTCCTCTATAGCCTCCATAATGACAGACATAACTTCTGATATGGAAGAAGGGGTGGGGGACTCTATTGCTAAGCAAACAGGATGGAGGAAGCTCTCAAACACCCCTTAGATAATTGCTAGATGAACACTATCCCCTTTTAAACAAACACAGTGAGCCCCCTAACTGTCATTACTCTCAATGTGAATAGCATCAAAATTTATAAAAAAAGAATAGTGATGTTATATGGTTTACATGAAGGGAACAGCGACATTTATTGCCTTCAGGATACAAGGCTTAAAACGAATCAGGAATTACATCACGCTGCACAGGCCTGGACAAAGGGCTCTACCTTTTGATCCATGGGCGAGGATGTTTGTGATCGTATTGGGATACAAACATTGCTTTAAAGGTGCTCCAGTTGGTAGATATTCATCCAGACAGTGCTTTATTACTGGACATAAGTTACTCACAAAAGAGATTTTGGTTGATTTTCATCTGTGCACCCCAGACTAAAGCACAGAGGGTTGGTTGCCCTTTTTAAAGAGATTCAACTATACTTACATACCTCACATGTGCTTATTGGGGCAGGTGACAATAATTATGGTTTGAAACAGGATGATAGAGGGCTTAGAACTGAAAAACTATTTTGTGACTCCCTAACTTTACAAAATATAGTCACTATGGCTGAATTGGTAGATGCATTGAAGAATAAATTCCCAACAGATGATAATACCTATTTCATAGTGCTAATTTCCACCAGGATAGACTTTATATTTCTATCCCCCACCTTACAGACTCAGGGTCTATATATGCAAACCTGTGAGTTCTCTGATAATGAATCCATCACTATCCAACTACAATGGGATACTTCACCCAGATGCAGAAAAGTAGCTGAAGGTTGAATGATGAATGATTAGAACAAGACACAGTACAAAAAGCATGGAGATGAGAATGGCAAGCTAGACTGTCAGTCATAGAACTTTATTATGACCTATCAACCTGGTGGGAAGACACAAAAAAATCATTGCAAACTTTTTTCAGATTATGACCAGGAACACTGCTTTTAAGGATTACCTGCAATACCTTCAACTAAGGGGTCAGATGCAAAAAATAATCTCAAAGTCAGAGTCAGACAATTTTGATTAGTTACCAAATCAAAATCATATATAAAAAAAGAATAATATTCAGTATGATAGGGCTAAATCACTTGAACAGGAGCTTAAATTTGGTACCCACATGAAGAAAATCTCTTTTGACCCCTACAAAGAATGTAAAAATCACATTGGACATAGAATTGTGACTGAATTGAATTCAGGCACTGGACAGTCAGTTACCACACCAACTGGACTTTTACAACTAGTTGAACAACATGTATAGACCATCTTCGGAACCACTCCAAGACTAAGTGGGACCCTCACTTTTTTGAAAATGTAGACCCCCTTCAAGTTACTGCCCACAACTCACAAAAGCTGACAGATGATATTACAATAGAAGAGGTGCAGTTAGCAGTCAGTACTCTTAAAAAAGACACTGATCCTGGAACTGACGGTATAGGTTCAGAACTACACAAAACCTTTTCAAATGAACTTTCCTCAGCTCTAGTGATCCTTTATAATTATATGTTAAGACTGCTACATTATCAGGCTCTGTGAATCAGACTATACTAATTTTGCTGTATAAAAAAGGGGCATGAGAAGATTTTAAAAATTGGAAGCCACTGAGCCTGTTAAATACAGATTTTAACATTTTGAACAAAATTCTGTTAAATAGACTAATGAAATTAGCAGATAAATTGATAAGCCCTTATTAAATATGCACTATTTCTAATAGATACCAGCAAGACAATCTTATTCTTTTAAGGGAGATATTTCATAGGGGTAATAAAAATGAGGTCCAAGGTTATGTTTTATGGCTAGACCAGGAAAAGGTCCCTGATAATCTAGCACATACATATTTATTCACTGTACTGCAAGCATTTGGCATTCCTGCTAGATTTGTGAATTGGGTTAAGGCCATGCATGATAAAGCAACTTTGATTGCCAATGTCAATGGATGGTTTGGAAGACAGATTGTAGTGCAGTGAGGAGTCAGACAGGGCTGTTCACTCAGCTCACTATTATATGCTTTCAGTCTAGACATCCTTCTATGACACAAGGCAGCCAATGATAGGATAAAGGGTATCCCTCTGATCCTGGGGCACTCTCCAGTTAAAGTACTTGCCTACATGGATGATGCGGTACTGACATTAGCACCAGCCACTTGTGACCTTGTATTGTCAGACACATTAAATACATTCTGTAGAATGTCAGGTTCTCAAATTAATTAGTGCAAAAGTAAGGGTGTACCACTGGGCACTACCCCACTTCCCATTGGTAATACACTTGCAAACACTGCAGTAAGAAACAAACTTATGAAAATTTTAGGGATTGAGTTTGGTTCAGATGATATTTATTTATTTATTTAGTTTTTGATAACCTGGTAAGTACACTAGACACAAAAGTGACTATTTTCAGGCACCACATGATATGAGCATCACAAACTGGGAAGCAGGAATCCAGAGAGCCAACAGATTAGTAACATCATGGAAAGGACAACAAAATATAAAAAAAAGAGTGTTTTGTTAATCAAAACACTATTAATCCCAATATTTTTATGCATAAGTTATATTTTCCTCCCCCACAAGCACAGATCATCACTTTGCACAACATATATTTTAAAGCCTTTTGGGGTAACAGACTTAACTGCATCAAAAGGGAGTTCACATGTAGAAGTATACAGAAAGATGGGGTAAACATGATTAACCTGGTAGTTTTTTTCTGTAGTATTTTTATTTCATATAACTTTGGACTTGCTTTAAAACTGGGTAATAAAATTTGGAAACCTTTCTTATTGGCATGGTTAACACCCAATATAGACCCTTGGAAACATAAGAAACCAAGTTTACTTTATCGTGTACTCTCACTCCCAAAATATGGCTTGGAACAGCTAAGAAGCATTATTAGGTGGGGCATGTCAATCTCTCATATACAGACACTGGGCAGAAAAGCATTCTATAAAACAATCCTGCTTGTAGAAAGGAGAGAAGAAGTTATTTTCCCCACAGTGCCCATTAATGAAGCAGACTGTGTTAAAACAATTAATGAATCCAAGACTGCCAGTCTTTGTTTGGGATATGGGATGGTTAGGGAATTATGGCAGATTGGGGTTAAAAACAACAATAATAAGCATAAATAGCTTATAGATAGATACTGTCCTAGGGAGACATGTTCCCAACTTTTGGAAACACAGGAGTACCTTTTTTTGGACTGTCCACACATTAAGGCCTTTTGGATTTTTTTAGCTAAATAATGGCAAGAACTTCTATATTTTTCTTTGACATTTCCAGACCTCTTCTATGGTTCCTTGCTTGGTGAATGGAGACATTATAACTCAGACACACTTTGTGTGATCTTTGCAGTCCTTAGATACCATGAGCCCAATTCCCAAAGGCATTACGCCTGGTGGAAGATGATTTACGCCAAATCCAATGGTGCAAATCGCACCTTGCACCAGGAATAATGCAAGCTGCGGTTCCAAGTTGCTACTTATGCCATGTTGCATGTGGGTTGTGCCAAAGGTGGGCTACACCACCCACTATGCCCATAACCCACTGTGGCATGGTGCAAGGATGGGTTACGGCAGCAACTGCACCCTGTTCCAGGAGGGCAGCTGCCGTAACCCCCCTATGCAATTCCAGGACCTGGTTTGGCATAGTGGGGTTAGACCATATTGGAGGTGGTCTAAGGGGAATCCATCCTGGCACATCGATGGATGCCCCCCACAGCACTACAGAAATGCCATGCTTGTGCCCCATGTGCCCCTCTGCTGTGTCATGCCCCCACCCCCCAAAATTCGGAGACCCTGTGGTTCATTTTCATCGCTGCCCCCCAAGTGCATGTGCCAACTGGCCAGCCCCACCAATGTCCCCAGGTGCTTGCCATTGCATTTCAGAGTGGGGAGGCTCAGGGGAGAATAGATTTCCGTGACTTGCGACATCCAGGTCCAGTGCACCATTCCTTTGGCGCAAGCCTGCAGCTGCCACAAGTTATGGGCATAGGTGCTGGGGACCTTGCTTGTCCTGGAATATGGTGCAGGGTCCCTGGCATAGTGCCACATGGTGCAACTCGCATATGTCCAAGGGTTGCGCCATGCATTTTGGAATTGGGCCCCATATCTGGCAGGCCCTATGTTTTTGCTCAGCACAGCAAATACATATCTTTGTAGAATGGTATACACATGTACAGCTTTCTCTACAAACTATACTACAGAATTATATTAAAAGTCATCTGTCTGAAAAAGTAAAAAAATTATGGGTTCATTCTGAAAAATTGCTAAATTGTTAAAAGACACAGGCTTACTTTTGTTGTGATAAACTGAATATGTTATTTCTGTTAATATTGTAGATAAGATGAACAGTGCTTGTTTTTTGTATTGTTGTACATATTCAGAACTGTAGCCCTTTTTACAATAAAAATTCCCCTACTGTTATTGAGAAGTGCCATGGGATCTTTAACGTCCATCTGAACAACCACCAGAACAGGCAGACAGGATCTCAGTTTTAATGTTTCATCTGAAAGACAACACCTCAGGAGTGTAGCACCCCCTCTTGATGCACTACAGTGTCAATATTGGGATTTATCCCATGTTCCTGGCATGGGGCTAGAATCCACCACCTTCTGATGTTCCAGCCTCAGAGGCGAGTATGCTACCTGCTGAGCCAATGACACACATTGATGGTTGGTAAAGAAGATGCATGACATGGGGTGGGGGGCACGATTTTTTCAAAGGACAATTACATTTCCAGTTCAGTTCTTCCAGTGGCATTCCACACAGCACTACATAGAATACAATTCCTGTAATACAAATTAAGATACAATTTATATAGATATAAAATGTTAATTAGAATGTTTGGCCAGAAAAGAATTAAAGTTGGGTCACTGATCCAGTAGAAGACAAAGTGCATAGGGTAATTTTGCAATGGCTTGAGTTTTGTGCAACTGAGCAAGGAACAGAGGATTGCCATACTTTGTAGGAAGTGTAAACATATTGAGTGCAATGGGATGTGAGCCCAGTAGTGTGAGGAAGAAGACCAGTGACACTGAGATGTAAGCCTGAGTGAAACTTGTTTGTCAAGGGAGCAAGAGCCTGGTAGGAAAGAGTGATAAGCCCAGTAGTCATGAGGCATGAGCCCAGTTGTGATTAGTGTGTGAGCCCAAAGTCATTAGGCATGAGTCCAGATGTCAGTGGGGCATGACCCCGGAGTTGTGGTTCAAGAGTCTGATGGTGGTTAGGGCATAAGCTCGGCAGTGGCTGATGCATGAGCCCTGCAAAGAGGACTTCGTTTCTGCTGCCAAGGAATTCCAGATGGCATTGGTAGCAACAGTTGAGCAGAAGTCTACTTTAGGATCAGGTCAAGGAATGGAAGGACTTTTGACAGGCACAAATTTGCATGAACAGCCAGGAGTCTGAAGATCTGGTAGCTGTGGTAATGCAGGAAGGGTAGGAACTGTAGCTGGTGGTGGAAGTCTAGAATGCCTAGGAATGGGTGGAATTGGAATGATGGTCCCAAGTGAAGGAACAAGATGAGAAGGCCCTGGCAAGGAAGAAGTTGAAGGTGATGGATGAGAAGGTCAGAGGGTATGGGACCAGTGTCCAGTGGCAGGCATTGTTCTATGGCCTTTGGCTCAAGCATTGTCATGCTAGCATTGACCTGCAACATGAGGTTCTTTATCTCTTTAAAGTGACAGAGAGACACAGGTGATTTTTGCAGAGGTAATTGGTTCAAGGTCAGTTGGCATTCATCTGTATTCCCCTCCCCCGGGCCACGCCTGAAAGTAGGCAGAATTTGTCCAGTGCACTTACCCAGTCAACAAAAAAAACTGAAAAAACAATTGTACAGCCTTAGCTTTTAGATAGGCAGCATGAAGGTCTAACGTGGCACTTACTTGTGCCGTTTAGTTTTGTTCCTGTCTTGTTTCACTCCTCCCACTGCACTCACATGCTGCTTGTACACAGGACCCCCAATTTGGCAAATGACATCTTCCGGTGTTTCGGTGGTGCTTCCTGCCATCGGGGGCTGGTGCCGTCTTGGCAAGGCAAGTGTACTTTGGGCAGCTGTTCTGCCTCACAAATCCAACAGATGTGTAACTGCATGGCAGAGTTCATTTAGGGCAGAGTTTCCTTAATGAATTCTGTTGAAAACATCACAAAAGTCATCCAAAGTTACCACAGTACAAGCCTCCAAGTTAGTACACTTAAACGGATGAGATTTGTAAATGTTTTCAGCAGAATTCATTAGGGAAAATCTTCCTTAAATGAATTCTGCACTAAACATATCATTTTTATGTTTTTTTTTCCTGTGGTCCAATACACTTAATTACGTTACTTTTTGGGTATTGCTCAACTGCAGTTCACCCAGATGAATGGAATGCCAATTTTACACGGCGGGGCAGAATGCAACAGAAGCCAGCAAATCCACTGAAATAGGGAACGTTTTTTGGGGTGAGCGCTCACTTTTGTTGCTGAATGGGTTGCATGCACACACAGTTTTTGTAACGAAACAGTGAGTCTGTAATGCCTGTTCCATTACAAGGCACTGCATGTAAAAGTGCCTATAGATTGCTATTGCTGAAAATGGAATTGCAAGTTCTTTCAGAATGGAAATCAGTTTTACTGTAGCCCAATCTTTAATTTGATTAAGGATTTGTCAGTGGTTTTCTTAGGTTTTGGTTCAGAAAGAAAACACTCCTGGGCCAGATTTTCAAAAGTAGAAAAACATGCACATGCAGAAAAAAAATATTCAAGGGAGGGTTTAATTGTACAACCACAATTTTTCCCAGTTGCACTCAGTTTTAAAAACAGTTCCTTGTGCATATTGTTTTGTGCAGCTGCAGAAAGATGCTACACCTGGTATTACAGGGAGTAACATTTTTTTTCTATAACTGCAGGAAATAGGAAAGTCCATCCATGTGCATGAAATGCTGAAAATAGCATTTTCACAGGTGCTGTGATTTTTTTTCCCGCAGCAGGGAGTTGTGTATGAGGACTTAGTTCTTGAGCCATGTCTGGCCCTTTGACAATTGGGCCTGTAATCTTTGCTCTGTGATAGAATGTGCTTTTGTTTGCTATCTGATCCTAATATGCTGAAATGAAGCAGGAGTTGACTACTGTTGTAGTACTAGAGAAGGCCACAGGGTGGCAGTAACAGACTAGTTTTGAACTGGAGATAGCTTGAGAAAGCACGACCTTTGGGGGTCAGATGGAAAGTGGGAGCAAGGTCCCACCTGTAGTGTAGACTAGCTCCCATGGAGGAAAGCAAGGTCCAGAGCATAGAATATCTCAGGGGGAGCTGGAGGGCAAGGTCCAGGATACAGGAGCCAGTATCAGTGGTATGGCATGGGGCTCAATTGAGCCAAAAAAAAAAGTTCTGAAGATAAGCAAGATATGACTTGGCAAAGTCAGGGAACAAGGTCCCTGAGGAAGGGACAACCTGCAGTTTGATAAGGCAGCAACTCCAAAAGAGAAGCATGATACAGCTCGACTGAACTATGAAGCAAGGTCTCAGAGGCAGGGTACAATACCTTTGACATGGCAAAGGGCTCAGACTGAGCCAAGGAGCAAGGTCCCAAAGCTGGAATGGCTGTAGGGTCCAGGAGGCATATGGGTGAGGAAGGTCATAGTGCTAGGCAGGCAGACTGTAGAGAATGAGATCTGGAGTTTTAATGGTTCACTGTGAACCAGAGACAAATCTCCCAATGTTGTGCAGGCTGGATGTTGAAAAAGTGAGGTCTGAAGAGGTAGAAGTTCACTGGGAGCCAGAGATCAAGGTCCCCAGGCAAGAATAGCTGCAGGGTCCAAGAGACAGTAGAACAAGGTCCCAATGTAGAGGTTTGCTGAGAGCCGGGGAGCAAAGTTCCAGTGTTGCACATGCTGGCTGCTACAGAGCAACATCTGGAGAGTCAGCTGCTTTCTAGGAGCCAGGGATCAAGGTCCTGAAGCAGGAATGGCTGCCATTTCCAAAAGGCAGGAAGTGGAGCTAGTGATCATGTGTTGGTTGCAGTAGAATTCCATAGAGGTAATGCATATGGAGCATGTAAGGAGCTGCCAGTAACGGGTAAGTAATGAATGCAGATCAGCATTATGAAGCTGAATGCAAAGCATTTTGGGCCCTTGAGGGGCAAGGCAGGTCAGACACCCAAGCTGAAGGACAGCAGGAAGACCCAAAGAAGCAAGAGGGTAGAGCACAGCCACAGCTACAACTGGAAGTAAACGGAAGCAGGTAGCACAGCATTTAGCCATGGGGAATGGACATTGAAGCAGAGACAGGGAAAGAGGGCCAGCTAAGGAAGAAAAGCTGCTCCCAATAGTGGGAGGGGGTTGAAGAAAGGAAAGACTTTGTTTTTTTTTGTCTTTTACTTCTCCCAATAAGTCTCAACAGGAAATGAAAAGGGAAGGGCACCAGGACTCCAGAGCGATGGAGCCAATGGAGAAGCCACTAGGGAACACAGCAGCAGCCAGGTGGCAGATGCCCAGAGAAAGAAAGCAAGGCAAGTGGGCAGATCAGCAGCAGGGGCCATGTCACTCAGGAGAAGTAGTGCAGAGGAGAGGAAGTACAGAAATTAGGACTGGAAACCCAACAATCACACCTGCCTGGAAAAGTATGAATAGAAGGGGAGGGGAGGGGAGGCAAGAGTTGGCAGCCACGGTTAAACAGCAATTACATGAGTGTTCAGAGGATGCTTGAAGTTGTGCACTGCATAGTGTGCTTGGTGGGTCACATAGCAAGTTTACCCACTGCCCCACTGAACCTTAGACAAGCTTGCAAGTTCTATTAAGTCCTCACTCTTGGGCTGAGATCCAGTTACCTCTGTGACTACGCACAGAATGTTTGGTGAGTGGAAGAGATCCATCAAGTTAGGAATATCTAGGGGAGTTTCCCATGGATCAGTCTTGGGACCTCTCCTATTCATACTGCATGTTTAGTGGTTGAGAGATAGCCTCAGAAGCATAGATTACCATCTCTATATGGTTGATACTGTAATACAATAACTGGTGAGCAATTTTTTCTTTTAGCCAGTTGACATTCTCCATAATAACTCCATCTGTCAACACATGCCTTTGATGCTTCTCTTTCATTGTTGCAAAGCGGCAAGAAGGATTTGATGGACAGCAAACCATTGTGGAAACTTTTAAACTGAAGTTGAACTCAAATAAAATAAAGTTGATGGCCTTTGGATTTCTAGCAAAGTTGTACTGCATATTGGTGCCACAAAGGCTATTAAGGAATTTGATGGCAGTCTACCAGAACAGGCAGATTCCTTCAAATACCTGGATTACTGGATGGACCATAGTGGTACCATTAATACCCATGTGAATAAGTTAGTTAAGAAAATTGGGGTGATAGCTGGGTTGCTACATAACTTAAGTGGTTGCTTGGATACAGAGATCCATATCAAGATCATTCAAACAGAAATTTTTCCCTTGCTGGACTATGTAGTTCCCTTGTATGACAATTATTCTTGTGCCAAATTCCAGAATTTGTAAGTATCATACAAACAATTAAGTATACTAGTGCTGGAATGACTGAGAGACACACATAATTGTGTAATGTACAGAAATCTAAACTGATTATCTCTGACAAACCGCTGAAGATGAAAGAAATTGATCTTTTGTCAGAAATATGTCTATGGGTCCATCCCAAAATATATAAAAAATAGTAAGCACTGTAGTTTCTACCATTTTGAGGAGCTCCGGTTTATTAGAACTGAAAGTACCCAAAGGCAGAACACAGAGGTGTACTTATACCTTTAGTCACATCATCCCAGCATTATAAAACTTGATCACACTTAAATTTTGGCACATGCATGGCAAGCTTCCTTCTGAAGGTTTTTTTTTTTAATTGCTTGCTTCCAGCATTACCCAGTTGTTGCCTAGAACCTGAAGGCATTAGCTGAATGTTAGAATTTCATCCATCATCTTTTTATCTACAGATTCAACATTATTGTTATTGGTGTAATATTCATTGTAACTATCCTGTTCCATTATGCATTTCTGTACTAAGTAATTTTGGGACACCACTGTAAATGGTAAGGGCAAGGCAAATGTTATTTCTAGGGTGCCCATTCCCAGAGGCTCTGGGCACCTAACAATAAGATCAATACAAGTAATAGAAACAGCACATTAAAATAAAAAGCAACTAAAATTCATATCACAGCTTTCTCACATATATTAGAAATTACGCAAATGGTCAGGTGGGGGAAGTTATTCCCCAAAGGCCACGCAGAAGAGGTGGGCCTTCAGCCTCTGTTTGAACACCCCAACTGAGGGGGCCTCCTGGACTGGAGATGGTAGTGAGTTCCACAGGGTGTAGTTGCCCGATGTCTTGAGCTGAACCCTGAGAATGTCCAGAAGGTCCCTTGATGAGGAGCAGAGGGAGGGAACAGAGGTAGCAGTTGTCAGGAGTTCAGTCAAGTAGCCAGGGCCCTGTCCATATAGGGTCTTATAGGTGAGCAATCCCATGTTGAAAAGGACCCTTCACCTGACAGGCAGCCAGTGCAGAGCATGCAGGACTGGGGTAACATCATGGGACTTGGAAAGGCCCGTCAGTAACCAAGCCACCATGTTTTGCACTAGCTGTAGTCTGTGGAGGGTCACTCCTGTAACCCTGAAGTAAAGAGAATTACAGTAGCTGAGCCTAGAGGTAACAAAGGAGTGTACTAGTGTCAGCAGATCTTCAGGTGGAACAAGGGGCTTCATCCTGGCAATTTTCTGTAAGTGGTAAAAAACACTTTTGATAACAGAAGACACCTGATCTTCAAATGTCAATCTGCTGTAAAGGATCACATCAAGATCACACACCCTCGGGGAGACCACTAATGGAGCAGACCCCAGAAAAAGTCCTGCGTTGGCTCCAGATGTGAATCCATCATGCTCGCGACCCAGCTTGATCACCTGCACCTCCGTCTTATCTGGGTTTAGTCGCAATCAGCTGGAGGACATGCAGTTATTGATTTTAGCCAGACAGGTATTAAGCATGTCTACAGCATCGGATGTTCTGGGTGCAAATGACAGATACAGTTGGGTATCATCTGCATAGCAGTGAAACTCCATGCTGCCGAATTATCTCACCCAGGGGCAGCATATACACTGTGAACAACATTGATGACAAGATCGGGCCCTGGGGTACTCCACATGACAGGGGCATTGGGGAGGAGAAGAAATTCCCCATCACCATCTGCTGCACCCTATCAGAGAGATAGGGCTCAAACCATTTGATGACAACACTGGTGAGTGCACAATACTCACAGAGCTGGTTGAGAAGCAAGAAGTGATCCACAGTGTCAAAAGCTGAGGAGAGATCGAGGAGAACAAGAATTGACTTGTCTCCTCTGTTTCTTGCCCTGAGCAGATCATTATGCACCTTAACTAATGCTGTTTCCATGCTGCAACTGGCCTGACACAGGTGCGCAGTCCCTCTCTGTCCACCAGCTGCCTCCTCGCTGTACTGCCTGCCGATCACCAGACCGAAGGTACACTGCTGAAACTTTTGGCGTCTGCATGCCGACTGGCCAGAACCATCGACTCTGCCTTCTGATTGGCTGCTCCACTTTTTAATTCTTTGCTACTCCTATACGTTTTGGACTTTAAGATAATGTTATTTACTAATTCTGGTACTGGTTAAGCTTCTCCAAATTGTCCTGTGAATGCTAACTTAAAGGTGAATCTAAGCCTGTTTATAGCAATTTTGCACTTCAAGGGTAGTTTAAAGTGCAAGATTTTTTAGAGTGCAGGTTTTTAGGTTTTAAAGTATTACAGCTCTCTTTATTTTAAGGTCCTGTGGTATTTTACCCTGGATCAGAAACTAAGCTTAAAGTGATAACAGCTTTTTGTGAACACTTCTCTGTTTAGACCAGGTTTAATTTGTGTCACAGTTGCAAATTAGGCCCTGCAAATAATCCAATTTTTGTTTCATTTTCTCTCCTTCCAGCTTGAACTTTTTGCCCACCCCCCACCCCAGCCTTTATTAAATACTCTACCTCCCAAAATGGCACCACCACTAGGCAATCTTCATCCTCCCCTCTCACTAATATTGCAACTCCCCTTAAAGATACAGAATGCAGTTTTAGGACCTAACACTTGTTGGTGTTAATCTTAACTCTTTAAGTTATATTTACAGTGTTGCATCCCTTGCCCCTGAACTATGTTTCTCAGCATAGTATTTGGGTGGTATTTCCGCTGTATGTATTAGTCTTCTGATCAGCACAGTGTAAGGTTATTCGTAATAGGGCACAGTGTCTCTGTCTTGGAACACGGATATCAAGGCTCTATATCTTTATCCCCCATGACCCTACCCACCTTTACTACCCCAGAAATTAAGAAATTTGCACTATATAGTTGCTGATCCCTACGGCTGATCCTACTCTTAGTTAGCCCTAGAATTAATTATAACTTAGCTGATGAATCTGAAACCTTGAATTATCCTGTACAGCCACCATGGTGTGATGGAACCCTTTCCATGAAACTCATCATGGGCACAGCTTCATTTACACCAAGCCCTGAACTTTGGAATCCTCTACTTTTTACGGCTAGGGTGCTCATCTATGCAACAATGGGTTCCTCTTGGCAGTCGCCTTGTGACCCCCCTAACTTTCATGAACATCGCCGCAAACTGGAGCGGATTAGGTACCATAGATTGATTAAAGGAGCAATTAAAAAACGTTTACTACTCTTACTTTTATGTTCTGGCAATGTTGTGCAGAAATCTGGCCCACTTGTCAGGCTATCTTCTCCTGCAGAATTAGCCTGTACTAAAGGTGTGAGTTTTCTGCATGTAAATGCCTGTAACCTCCTTAAAAAGTTTGAATCTATACAGACCGGTATGTGTCATACCAGACCAGATGTTCTAGTGGTCTCTGAATCTTGGCTCAAAGCTGGCACCTCAGACTCAGAGGTTAACATCTCATCTTATAACATTTTCAGAACTGATAGGCAGACCAGGGGAGGAGTACTAGCTATATATGTGCATGACAAACTTGTTACCTCTGTCTTGGATTCCACCTCAATTTCAAGGAATTTGACAGTCTGACACTCAAGGTTGAGCTCTCATCCTCTGTTGCATTCTATGCCATAGGCTGCTATAGGCCACCCTCGATGGGACTACAGTTACTAAAACATTTAAGTAGCACCTTGGGTGGACTGTCCTCAGAGGTCATTATTATGGATGACCTTAACCTCAATTTGTTTTCCAGCACCTCAAATCCTCTCAAAGACATCTGTGATTCCTTCGGATTATCCCAACTTATCTCAGAAGCAACGCGCCCTAACAAAAAAACCCGAATAATAGCACCCTATTAGACCTTATTTTAGTAAACAGAGCTCACCTACTGTATTTACTCATGCTAGTGTCTTCTTCACTGACACCAGCGACCACTGTTACACTGCTTGTTTTTGAGCCATAACAAAATCAGTCTCCACCTCCAAATATACCTTCAGAGGAATCACCGAAATCTGGGCCTCAATTCATTTCTTTTCGACCTGCAGATCTCATTTAAGTGGCAGTACTTCTATTTAGCCAAAACAGTATATGCTGCATATGATATTTTCCAGGAAATAGTCCTCGGGATAATTGATAACCATGCACCCCTGGTTAAAAGCCGAACAAAGAAAAAGTCCTGTACTTGGTTTACAGTAGAGTTGAAGGCTGCATTGTTTTATAGAGATTCACTATGGAAAAAAGCTTGGAGAACCAAAACTTTGGCAGACTGTATAGCATTTATGACAGCTAGGAACTGCTGTGTGAAGATGGTCTGGGATGTTAAAACAAATTATTTTCACACCGAACTGGACTCTTCCCTCAGATGCTCTGCCAAATTCTGGAAAACTCTCAAGGATATAGAAGGTCATGCATCTGCTAACTCTCTGCCTGGTAAAATCACTTCTGGTTCCACCATGGTGACCAATAAACATACAATCCTTGACCTTCTCAATAACCACTTCGTCACTGCAGGTCTTGCATTCGAAACTTCCCTGGCCAGTAACCTCTGCTCTCAACTTGGTCTACAGGATCCAGCAAAACTGGACACTAACATTTCAATGAATGCTACAGCCTTCATCTTTCAGCCTGTATCTCTGAAAGAAGAGGAGGATTTAATTTTACAGTTGGATTGTAGGAAGAGTGCCTGTGCAGACTTAATTGACCTATACTTCCTAAAACTTAGTCATCACATCCTGGCTGTGCTAATTATGCACCTCTTCAAATTATCACTTATGCAAGGTGATATCCCACATATTTGGAAAACTGCCCATGTGATCCCTCTCTACAAATCTGGTGATCTGAATAACTATAGATCCATTTCCCTACTCCCCATGCTTTCTAAAATGTTGGACAAAATAGTTAGTACACAGCTTAGGAAGTTCCTGGACTCCTCTAATCTGCTTAATCCTCTGCAATCAGGATTTAGGCCACATCATAGTACAATTTTGGCCCTTGCAAAAGTGACTAATGACTGGTGGAACACCCTTGATAACAAAAACTTTGTATGTGCAGTATTCCTGGACTTAAGCAAGGCGTTTGACACTGTCAGTCACAACCTGCTTTTGCATACTCTTCGTACAATTGGCCTTGACCCCCCCTTCCATGAGATGGTTCTCAAACTACCTCGTAGGTCATCTTCCACAAGTAAAAGCAGAAGGGGAATTCTCACCACTGAAGTCCTTGCTCAGGGGTGTCCCACAAAGCTCCATATTGGGACCATTGCTCTTTGCACTCTACATTAATAGTATCGACTCAGGAATAAAATCCGCAAATATTCATCTTTTCTTAGATGATACAGTCCTTTACATTAGCAGACCTACCCCCGAAGCAGCCTGCTCTGACTCACAACAGGAGTTCAAGCAGCTCTACACCTTAGTTGGCTGGTCATCTCTCACTTTCAGAAGGCAAAGAAATGCTGCCTTCTGGATTTATAGAGTAATTACAAAGAAGTTGCCTATGTACATAGTTGACTGTCTACCCCTAAGTACAATAAGCAAGTATACATTGAGAAGCTCCACTTCTATCACCTTATCCATACCTAATGCTCAATCAAGATTCAGTAGGTTCTCTATAAGTTTCACTCTACCCCAACTATGGACTAAATTGCAAAAAAACCTTAAGGTGGCCCACCCTATCTCCCTGGCCTCATTCAAGACACTTTATTCACGATCTGTCAAGGAGACATGTACATGTTTCCCCTGATTGTGGTCAGATATTACCTGTCTGCAGTTGCCTCCCTTGGTGCACTTGACATCATCCTTTCTAAGTAATGTTGGTGCCTCCTATCACTTTGTATCTCCTCCTTCTTCCTGTCTCCTCTTGCATCCTGCTCTTTCCTCCTCCCTCCTACTATGCATAATGTCCCCACTTCCTCTTCCCTCCCCACATGTGAGGCGCTCAATGTGTATCCTAGTATTTATTTATATGTTGCCTCAAGGATACTATTATAGTACTGCCTGCAGGCATTTGTATATATTGTAAATTGCAAGTTACTTGTACGTATTGTTTATAGACTTTTTTGCCTTCTCAGACTATTGTTCTCCAGGTTTCTCTATAGTATAAGTCTCACGTCGTTAGGTATTCATCCTGTGTACCCATATTCTGTATTATGCATACTGTTTTCTTATTGTAACTTATACTTATCTTAACTTCCTAGGTCCACCATGAAAATGAGTTCACTCAATGGTGTTTCACCTGGTAAAATAAAAATTGATTGATTGAAAACCTGACTGGAATGGCTCATAGATATCAATGGACACAAGGTGATCCTTGGGCTGCTGTGCCACATGTTTCTCAACATCCTTGCTCAAAAATGGCAGGTTGGAGATAGGACGGTAATTCGCCAGGATGTCTGGATCGAAAGATTGTTTCTTCGGGAGGAGTCTCACCAACGTTTCTTTCAAGACCACCAGAACAAATCCCTCCACCATCAAACACCTGGCAATCCTGGCGAATAACATAGAAGCATAGAGGTTGATGGCAGATAAGGACTGCAAGGCCCATCCAGTCTGCCCATTTCTTTTTCTACCTTATAAATATGCCATCAGCCTTTGCTCTGTCAGTGGCCTATCTATTCATACTCATCTTTATTGGTCCCTTATGCCGATCCCATGCCTGTCTGAAGCCCTGCACTGCATTCATAGCCACCACTTCCTGAGGTAGGCCATTCCATGCATCCACCACCCTTTCTGTGAAAAAGAATTTTCTCACATTCCCCCTTAATCGACCTCCCTCTAATCTCATGCTGTGTCCTCTTGTCCTGCTATTTTTCTTACATTTAAACATGTTAGACCTTTTCACCTTGTTAATGCCCTTAAGGTATTTGAATGTTTCGATCATATCACCTCTCTCCCTCCTTTGCTCAAGGATATACATATTGAGCTCTGTTAATCTTTCTTCATATGTCTTCTGATGCAGTTCCTGCACCATTTTGGTTGCCCTTCTCTGGACTGCCTCAATTTGGTTAATGTTCTTGTGAAGGTGTGGCCTCCAGTACTGCATGCAGTACTCCAGATGAAGCCTAACCAGTGTTATGTAAAGAGGGATTATTACCTCCCTCTTATGACTTGTGATATCCCTACTAATACACCCTAACACCCCCCTAGCCTTACCTACTGCTTTAGAGGTATGCTTAGATGATTTCAGGTCATCGGTGATGATCATGCCCAAGTCTCTTTCTTCCTTTGTGACTGCCAGCAACTCCATCCCAGCCTATAGGTGGCTTCAGGGTTTCTCTTCCCTATGTGCATGATCTTGCACTTCTTTGCATTAAATCCCAGTTGTCACTCTTCTGACCATTTTGTTAGTTTATCCAGATCTCTTCTCATTCTGCCCACCCCATCTGGATCATCTACTCTGTTGCAGATCTTGGTGTCATCTGCAAACAGACAAGCCTTACCCTCTAGTCCATCTGCAATGTCACTAATGAATGTATTGAAGAGGACTGGCCCCAGAACTGATCCCTGAGGTACCCACTTGTGACTTGCACCTCTTCTGACTGTATACCATTTGCCACCACTCTCTGTTTTCTGACCGTCAACCAGTTTGCCACCCATTTGACCAACTTCTGACCCACCCAGCTTATTTATCAATCTTATATGTGGAACAGTGTCAAAAGCTTTGCTGAAGTCAAAGTAGGTGACATCAACTGCTCCCCCTTGGTCCACCACTCTGGTTACCCAGTTAAAGAAATCTATGAGATTAGTTTGACAGGACCTTCCTTTTGTAAACCCATGCTGTCTTGGATCCTGTGCCCCTATGGATTTCAGGTGTTGCACTATCCTTTCCTTAAGGAGTGCCGCCATAATCTTGCCCACTACTGAGGTAAGACTGACTGGCCTGTAGTTCCCTGTCTCCTCTCTGCTACCACTCTTGTGGAGCGGGATCACATGAGCCCTTCTCCAGTCTTCTGGGACCTCTCCTGTGCTCAGAGATTCATTAAACAGTTCTGCTAATGGCTCTGCTAGTTCCACCCTTAGCTCCTTAAGTACCCTGGAATGTATGCCATCAGGTCCCAATGTCTTGTCCACTGAGCTTAGCAAGCTCTTGTAGGACCCTTTCTTTTGTGAAGGGAGTAGTGCTCACCTCCCTCCCCCCTTTGTCCATGGTACTGAGCTGTGGTTCCTGTCCTACCTTCTCTTCAGTAAATTCTGAGCAAAATTATCTATTTAGGATAGATGCTTTTATAGGGTCCTCCTCCTCACATTTCCACTTTTCTCCTTTGAGCTTAGCAATACCTCCTCTCGACTTTCTCCTTTCACTAAAGTATCTATAGAAAGTCTTGTCACCTTCTTTTACTGTTCGTGCTATTGTTTCCTCAGTTTGGGACTTTGCCTGCCTTACTGCCTTCCCTGCTTCCCTTAGGGCAGTTTGGGATGCCTCCCTATCTTCATTCCACTGTGTTCCCTTATATTTCCTGAAGGCCAGCCTTTTGGCTCTGACCTTTTCTGCTACTGTATTTGAGAACCAAAGTGGTTTCCTTCTTCTTTCGCACTTCCTTTTCTGCCTAACACAATGGGATGTTGCTTCAAGTATTGCATCCTTAATGCTTGCCCACTTTGCCTGTGTACCCCTCACCTGTGTTTCTTTTTGCCAGGGCTAGCTTAACTCTGTTGGCCATCTTATCAAAGTCAGCTCCTCTGAAGTCCCATATTTTTGCCTTGGAATGGGATGATTTAGATGTAGTGACCAAATTGAACCATACCATGTGATGGTCACTGGCCCCCAGGTGACCTTCTACCTGGAGATCTGTGATCCCTTCCCTGTTAGTCAGTACTAGATCTAGGATAGCCCTGTCTCTTGTGGGTTGTTGTACAGTTGTTTAGGCCCTCCCCCTGCAGGGAATCCACCATGTGTCTAGTTCTGGCAGATGTTCCTGCTGGTATTGACCAATCTGTATCTGGCAAGTTGAAGTCTCCAATTATCAGAACCTCCCCTTTAGCTGTCATGTTTTGTATATCTTCTAACAGTAATGTGTCTATGTCCTTCCCCTGGTCTGGGTGCCTGTAGACAACCCCAGTTCTTATGGTTGTCCCATTTCCTGTTTCCAGGGTGACCCACAGTTCTTCTGGCTCCTTATGTGTATTCTAAATTTCTGTAGCTTTGATATTTTCATTGACATACAGGGCCACTCTGCCCCCTCCCCTTTTTGCACCTCGGTCTCTTCTAGACAGTACATAGCCAGGTACTGAAGTCTCCCCAGGTGTGGTTACTGGTAAACCACGTCTCACTGATTGCTACTATGTCCAGTTTAGCCTCTGACATTATTGCCTGCAGGTCTGGGATCTTATTTCCCAGGCTGTGAGTATTTGTGTACATGATTTTCCATTGGCCAGATTTCAGTGTGTTAGTTGTTGGGTGAGGTTTGGCATTTCCCCTGTGCGTCGTATGGGGAGACAGACCTTTTTTCCTTACCTGGTGATGCAAATGAACTGCAAACATGCTGAATCCCTGTTTGACCACTAGCTGAGGTGGGATGAGTGTTGTTCCCATTCGACGTATGGGGTGCTGCACCCCTCTTCCCATTTGCTAGTTTAAATATTCTGCAAAGCCATTAAACTTCTGCCCCAATGCACTGACTCCCTCCTTAGTTAGATGCAGTCCATCAAATTTAAATAACTTTTACTCCCAGAACTGTTGCCAGTTCTCTACAAATCTGTGTCCTTTTTCCTGGCACCAGCCCTTGAGCCACATGTTTAGCTCCCCTATCTCCCCTTCTCTGATCTTCCGTCCATCTGCCCCCTCTCCCAGACTGGCAGGATCTCAGAGAAGGAGATGTCAGACGAAATTGATGATAGTTTGTCATCCAGCCTGGTCAGGTGTTCCTTGGTCTCCACAACTGACCGGCTGGCGAGATCACTAGTCCCTATGTGTACCAGGATGTCAATGTTTTCTCCTGCTTTGTGAACAATTTTAACAGTGTGGTCAGTGTCTCTCCATGCTGATGTACCTGGGTGACATCTGACCATTACCCCTGGCTGAAGATGGGTATCAACTCCCTGAATCATGGAGTCTCCTATGATCAGAAGTTTTTTGGATTTCCTTTTTGATTTTTTTGTTTTGGTTCCTGATTTGGGCTAGTTTTGTTGTGCTAGCTCCTGTGCTGCAGTGTCCTGCTTTGCAGTGTTCTCTGCCCCTTTGTTTGATTTCAGAGATAGAGGCAGACACCTGTTTGTAGTGTTTATATGTTTTTTGGAGGTAATATGTTGGAGAGCACAGAGTGATGGGGCACCTGATTTGCCCCTTCTAACCACCTGCCAACCTCCTGGACCAACTACCCTCTCCGATCAAGGTTCTTCTGTTGGATGTTCGGGAAATGGCGGGTGGTTATTATTATGTATTTCCTCTTGAATATGAAATTTGAGGTGTGCAATCTCTGCCCATGCTGCCTGGAGCTGAGCCCTAAGATCTCCAATGGCCCAGCATGTAGGACAGTGTCCTAAATCCTGTAAGACTGTCCTTCTGAAAAGTGTTCTGCAGTACCTGCAGTTAATGATATCCATTCCAGATAAGTTGCTGGGTTTTTAACCTGGTCAGAGTAATTAGAAGGAAGAAAATGCAAGCAATGGTTTGATTTTGTGTTTTGTTTTCATATAACTTGTTATAACAAGTTAAATTACTAGTGCCCCTGTAAATGAGCTCACCTTGTGGATTTCCTACTGATCCGCCCCTTCCTGCTTTGCCACAGGAAATGTCACAACTGTGGTACCCTATAAAAGGAGTGTAGTGTGGGGTGGTTGTGGATGGAGGTGGGTGGCTGAGCCCTTCCCTTGCTGAAAAAGAAGAACCATGGATGAAAGAACAAGAAGGTAAGAGCAGAAACAATCAGTCAACAACAAATGCAGTAACCCTGAAAGCTTATCCTAATGTTAGATAAAAGTGTAAAACCTGTAAAGCACCACCTGTAATAATTTCAGAAGAAGATATACCCTGTAAGAAACACTTTGCTACAGAGAAAAATAAAGCAGTAACAGAAGATATACCTTGCAAAAGACAATTTGAATCAGAAGATTACAGCAGTAATCTGTTAGCACACACCTGTAGGCACACCTTGTAATAATACAGAAGAAGGTATACCAGCAACAACAATTTGAATCAGAGAAAAATAAAGCAACGAAATGTTAGCAACAAACAGTAGCAATCCCTGTGAGTACAAAATAAAAATAACAACACACGGTAAATCTGCTTTGCCAAAAGAAGTCTTACTCCATTTCCCTTGCTCTGGTAAGGTTCAACAGTCCTGGCACATCTCATTAAGAAACTCGTCGGGGCTGGGTCCAGTTCACAATAAGTGTGTTTCAGCTCTGAGATCACCCCAATGACCTCTGCCACCTCCACTGGTTTAAATTCCTCACAAATCGACTGAGTGACTCCGTTACTCCCAGTCTGACCACTGCGCAGCAATGATTGCTTCACTGTCTGAATCCCCAACTGATAAAAGACACTCTGTCAGAGAAAAACAAAGAAAACTGTTCACATAAAGTGGAAGAAAAAGTCTTTCTCGGCCTTAGACAGGCAGGATGGAGAAGCCTATCCATGGTCCAAAAAAGCTGAGAAGGTCTGCTTTTCCCTGCTGCAATTTCCCTTGACAGGAATTCTTCCTTCATATGGGAGATTGCTTCCTGGTGTTCACTATAGTGAGCCCGCAGGACCAGTTTGTCGGCCTCTGACCGGGTCTTGTGCCAGCAATGCTCCAATTTCTCGCCCTTGATCTTCATTTCCTTCAGATCCCCATCAAACCAGGGGGATCTCAAGTGTTAAGATCTGGGTCATATACGAACTGGAGCGATGACGTCCAGTGCTTCAGATACCACCTTGTTATAGGTGACCACAGCCTCACCAGCTCCAATCGCATAAGCTGTGACAACCTTAGATTGGTCAGATAATGCCAGTAGTCCCTCTGGAGACAAACCCCTTAAAGGGTGGTAGCTGACCATCTCTGCAGGGGAAGGACTTTCAGGGGAGGCCCAAAGTGTGAACTTCATGGTGCAGTGATCAGACCACAAGACCTGATCAATCTTGAGGCTGTCAACCTCAAGACCCAGCTGGAACACCAGATCAAGTATGTGACTGTGTTGGTGGGTTGCAGAAGCAACCACATATGCCAGGCCCAGTGATGCCATCAATTGGCGGAGGTCTTAACCAAAATGCGAGGATTTCTCTTTGACCCAGGCACTGAAGTCCCCCAGGATTAAACACCTGGAGGGCTCCAACATCTGGTTGACAATGAAGTCTACTACATCCTGTAGAAATTCTCCCTGACCCAGGAGGTCATTATATAAGGAGAATACTGCAACTTGCACCTGGACCCCTACGCACAGCAACACACTCAAAAGATCTGGCATTGCCAACTGGATGCACCTCAAAGTCCAGGCTGGATCAAAAAACGATGGCCAGTCCCCCACCCCTGCAATCCTTTTGCAGACAGTGCACTATGGAGTACCCAGAGGGGACAGCCACCTCTAAAACTGGCCCTGCATTGTCACCCAGCCAGGTCTCCGTGATGCAAGCCAGGTAGACAGAGGAAATCAAGTCCGCAAAAATGGCGGTCCTGTTCCTTGTTGAACTGGCATTGAATAGCACTATCCAGAAAGGATCAGAGGGTGCAGCTGGCCCTCCAGCTACCTGCCCACTCGGTCTGGTGGGACCCCTGGGTATGGAGACCAAACACATCTGGCATCTCTTTAGACTCTGCTTAAACCCAGGGCATCTCCTGTACCTGACAACCTCAATACCACTCACCTCCCCCAGCTGCTCCTTGCCATCATTGATCCACTTGTCTCCTCATAATCCCAACCTCCCTGCAATGCCTGGCTGCAATGGAGGGAACAGGGAGGTCAGAAAAGGGTCAGAGGTCGCGAAGCTGGGAAGCAGCATAGGTGATTCGCACCTGGCCACCATCCCAACACATTTTTGCCTGGTCTTCCCACCCAGACTGAAGAGAAAGCCCTTATTAAACCTGGCCTTATAACCAGCAAGAACACTAACATTCAAATAGCCTTCTACCCCCACTCACACAACCACTCACTTCAATATACAAAAGGTTTCTTATTAATTATCCATGCACCAACAATCACACACCCCATCCAAATCAAACAAGAAAAAACCCACAGACTGTCCACACCCTCCCCAAATCATCTCACTAAAATAATGAAATACATAGATATAAGGGAGAGATCGCAAAAAAGATATATGTGCTGAAGTGAGAGTTCCAATTTAATGCTAAAATTGGAAAGAGTCAATCTAGTGCAATGAAGAAAGGAATCAAAATGGGCAAAAATCCACCATCTAGTCCAGCAATGACATTTTTCCAAGGCTGGCATTTTGCATTTTAATGCAGACAGACAGAGGTGCTTGCACCACCACAGTCAGAATCCAATTGGCAGCAAATGCAATGCAAAGTTTAAAAGTTTTAAAAGGTTTAAGGAGCAACTAAGGAATGCAGTTTAGATGCAGCACTCCTCTCACTAGTGGCGCTTCCACTGCCAAGAGTTTTAATGACAGGCACTCACCCTCACAAGATCAGGGATAAAACTCTACACACATAGGGGAGATGCTCCCATCAAGTTCCCAGTTCTCCATCTGGGATTCCAAAGAAGAGGCAGGTCCACCACAGCAAAGTCCACTAGTACAGGAGATCCAGAGGAATCGGGAGGATAATAAAATCCAAACAGGTGCAAGACAGTAAAACCAGCAAGTGTTGCTCATACCTGCAGAGTCAGAGCAGAAACAGGCCACTTCTCTTAGGCCCTGTGATCCAATTTACCACTCAACTGGGACAATGGAAGACAGGCAGGGTTTTCCCAGGAGACAGCAGAGCTCCCACCTCATGCCTCACTGGTTACCCCCACCACTCAACCGCCACCCCTACACAGATGATTCTTCCTTGGGACTTGAAACAGCCACCGCAGGAACATGTCGCAAGTCATCCTCTTTGATGAAGTAACTGAGGCAGCTAATACCGGGCCAGCATTCCATTCATCCAGCCACGTCCTCTATTCTTTACTCCATGAAAAAGCACAGGTGAGTGCACAAGCTTCAAAACTGGCTCCTTTATAACAAAAATGAGAAGTCTAAAAGTGAATACAACATACTGAGCTTTGAGATTCAGCCCTTTTTAAAAGAAAACCTAGCACTCCTGTTCTTCGTCACTTCTTGTGTCCTGCCTAACACCATTTCCCTAAACTAAAAATGGGAAACAACAACAAACTACAAAGCTCTCTTTAAATTTAATCAAAAGAGAGCATAACTATTTATTAAAGAGAGAGGCAGCACAGGCAAGAGTTTTACAGCCTATGCAGACAGCAGCCCAGTGTGACCGCCATGTCACCTCTTGCAGCTCAGTAGTCTTAGGCTAATAAATAAGAATAACATAAAAATGAAATAAATACCAATGAGGCACATTGATGAGTCTTTAAAATGATGAAATATGTGCCTTTGTCTTCAGTTTTCATCCTATGTAAGCTGTGTAAGAGGCCATTTGGCACCATGCTGTAGTGTGTAAATCAGAACAAGTCTAAATTCTTTCTTTTTTTTATAAATATACTTTATTGATTTTTTTTCATAATTATATACACATACAAAAACAAAACATTAAGTATGAAGAGGGGTGCATAGAAATATAGAAATATAGAATTTGATGGCAGATAAGGACCGCTTGGACCACTTAGTCTGCCAATTTCCCTACCTAATGGATAAGCTGCAGATCCTAGTTAACCAATAGCCTACTTTCTCCTACCCACCACAAGAATTGCCTTATGTCTGTCCCATGCATTCTTGAATTCCCCCACTATTTTTGACTCTACGAACTCCTCAGGAAGGCTGTTTCATGCATCTACAACCCTCTATGTGAAGAAATACTTCCTCACGTTACCTCTGAGCCATCCCCCCTCTATCTCTGTAGGTATGAGCAACACTTGCTGGTTTTACTGAAGAAGCCAGAAGGGTAAGGAAACATATTCATATCAGTGCTTTACAGTAACTGGTAATTGCTATTTTTGTTATTAAAGTTAGATTGTGGGCTTTTAGTGACACTGTAATTTCTTTGCTGTCTTTACTTAGAATTGTTTTTGGGCTGTTGAAAATTTAAAACGTAGTGGTGGTGTATTTCTTTGCTGTCTTTAATTGCTGCAAATTTAGTCTTGGCTTGTCTGACTTGCCCTGTAGTCTGGGTGAGGGGTGCTAATTGTCTGGCCTCTGACCTCAGCTATGTGATAACTGGAGGTGGGGCTTAGTCAGAGTTGAGGTAGTAAGTGATTTTTGTTTTATCAGAAGAAGCCAGAAGGGGAAGGAAACATATTCATATCAGTGCTTTGCAGTAACTGGTAATTGCTATTTTTGTTATTAAACTTAGATTGTGGGCTTTTAGTGACACTGTAATTTCTTTGCTGTCTTTACTTAGAATTGTTTTTGGGCTGTTGAAAATTTAAAATGTAGTGATGGTGTATTTCTTTGCTGTCTTTAATTGCTGCAAATGTTCGCACCCCCTCCCCTTCCCCCCAACTCTTAATTATATGTCCTGTTAAGTCTGACTGACAGGAGCTAAACACAGGGGATAGTAGGGGGTGTGGAGTAGAAAGAGCATAAGTTGAAGAAGCCCACCCTCAGCACTATAAGTGTTTTGACTCATTTATTTATTTATTTTCTTTTTTAAAAGAAAAGTATCTGAGGATCAGTGTCAGGATTTTTAGAACAGTAAATTAATAAAAAGGGAACTAGGAGAGCTTCGGTAACAGACAAGTAGTGGAATAGCAGTATAATTGCAGTATAATGTGGGGAGTGGTGCAATGCAGTAGCTGCGGGGCACCACATTCAGGCAGACGTTTTGGACACAGAAGTGCTGCCCTATCTGCATGCATCTCTCTGGACTGCGGGATGAGGTAGCCAGACTCAGAGCGGAAGTAAACTGGGTCAGGAGTACCATCACCCCTATCCAGAGACCACCCAGTCCAGTGCCACTGCCTCAAAGGATGCCGAGAAAGAGGAGCACTTGGATGACAGTGGGCTCAGGGTGGGTTAAGACGGTCAGGCAGAGGCACATCCCAGATTCTGTTCCACTCAAGAACTCATATGCCACACTGGCAAATGGGGGCAACCAAATAGAAGTGCCCAGAGAAGTGGAAGGAAAGGATGTAGAGGTTAGCCAAGGAGGTGACCTCAGTGGGGAGAGCAGTGGTTCCCAGAGGAGGAGGAGGAGGAAGTGAATCCTGGTGGGGGACTCCATCATAAGAGGGATCCAACTAGGAACACAGGAGGGGGAGAGGGAGGACCAGGAGGTGAGGTGCCTTACAGGTGCCATGGCAAGAAGGGATGGAAGGAAGATCCTGGGAATCGCTGGGAAGGCAAGACGGGAGGGTGAGCTGGATGCCATTATCCACCTAGGTACTAATGACCTGGCAAATGGGGAGCCAAAGGAAGTTTAGGAAGAGTTTAGGAAATTGGGGAGGGGTCTCAAGCAAGTAGCTACTTCTGTCACCTTCTCAGAAGTACTACCTGAGAGAGGCATGGGAGAGCATAGGGGTGCATTCACCAGGAACTTTAACTCATGGTTGAAGAACTGGTGCTTAGAGGAAGGGTTTGGATTCATTGGTGACTGGGGACCCACCTGGAGGGATGGAGGTTTGTTCAAGCCTGCGGCCTGCATCCATCCTGGAGGGGAATCCAGCACTCATCGATAAGTTTAAATGCCTACATTGACAAGCATTTAAACTAACTAAGGGGCTCAGGCCACAAGAAGGGTACCTACTTGCTCACCCTCCACAGCTAGCAGTGGAACCAGTGAACTGGAGGAGTGGATATCTCAACAAAGCAGTGTGCAAAAGATGGAGATTAGAGCCCAAGAGGTGGATAGGCAGAAAAGGGGCAAAAATCAGCAGAAGGGCAGACAGCAAGGAGAACCAGGGATAAAGGAAAACCAGGGAAGGGGCTGGAGTAGAACAGCTAAACAGTCTAGGGAGGTCAAATCATGGAAAACCATGTGTGCCAGTGCCAGGAGCCTTAGCAACAAGATGGAAGATCTGGAGGCTGTCATGGTGCAGTCAGACCTGGACATTGTGGCCATCACAGAAATCTGGTGTAATGATAACCATGACTGGGAGATGGCCATTCCTGGCTACAACATATTCAGAAGAGACCAGGCAGGTAGAAAGGGAGGAGGAGTGGCACTGTATGTGAAAAATGACATAAGGGCCACAGAGATCCAGGAGGAACAAAATGGGGGAGAGATATTGTGGGTTAAACTGGAAAGGAAAATGGGGCCAGCCATCTGCACAGGTGTGGTCTATAGACCACCAGCCCAGGAGGAAGAGACAGATAGGGAGCTGATGCTAGCCATCCAAAGGATGGCAGACATGGGTAAGGTAGGACTGGTTGGAGACTTCAATATTCCAGATGTGGACTGGAGCATCCCAGCAGCAGCATCAACTAGGAGCAGATTAATCCTGGACTCCCTTCAGGGTGCCCTCCTCAAGCAACTGGTCATGGAACCAACTTGGCAGAAGGCAATACTGGACCTTGTGCTCACAAACAGGGACAGTGTGATGGGGTAACAGTGGGGGAGCACCTGGGGGACAGTGACCACCAGTCATTGTGGTTTGAAATCACAGAAGGAGCAGAATCAAACCACATAAAAACACGTATCCTGGATTTTAGGGGAGCAGACTTTGGGAAAATGGGGAGATACTTGAAAGAGGCATTAAGGGGAATGGGGCAGGAATCAGGGGTTGAGGAACAATGGACAGTATTTAAAACAGGGATTACAAGAGCAACAGAATTATGAATTAAGCAGGTTAGCAAGCGGAAAAGGAAGAGGAGGCCATTATGGTTTTCGAAAGAGGTAGCAAAGAAAGTGAAAGCCAAAAAGATTGCATTCAGGCAATATAAAAAGACACAGGCAGAAGCGGATAGGAAGAAGTACCAGGAGAAGCAAAGGGAGGCAGGGAGGTCAGTAAGGGAAGCCAAAGCTCAGACAGAAGAGCATATTGCAAAATCAGTGGGTAGAGGGGACAAAACCTTTTACAGGTGCATAAGTGAAAAAAGAAAGGCAAAGGGAGGGATAGTGAGACTGAAGGGGAGGATGGGGGCTGCGTGGAGGATGACAACAGTAAAGCTGACATACTGAACAGGTATTTCTGCTCAGTCTTTACTGAGGAAGAGGAGTGTAATGGGTCTAAAGGGAGTACAAGGGGTGAGAATGATGCAGAAATGGACACGAGTCCCTTTACACGAGAAAGGGTCTTGAAGGAACTGGAAGTAATAAGAGTTGATAAAGCAATGGGGCCAGATGGGGTGCACCCTAGGTTCCTTAAAGAACTCAGAGAGGTGGTGGCTGAACCTCTGGCTATCCTGTTTAGCCGATCACTGGAAACAGGGGAGGTACCCAAAGACTGGAGGACAGCAGATGTAGTCCTCTTATACAAAAGTGGGAACAAAGAGGAAGTGGAGAACTACAGACCAGTCAACCTCACCTCGGTAGTGGGGAAGATCATGGAAGCACTACTGAAGGAGAGATTGGTGGAACATCTGGTTGTCAATGGACTGCAGGATCCAAGGCAGCATGGTTTCACCAGGGGGAGGTCATGTCAGACCAACCTTGTTGAATTTTTTGACAGGGTGACTAGGGAGGTGGATCAGAGGAGGGCAGTGGACATGGCCTATCTGGACTTCAGCAAGGCCTTTGACAATGTGCCACATAGAAGACTATTACACAAACTAGGGAACATGGGTGTGGGCAGGACAGTAGTGTGGTGGGTAGGTAACTGGCTGGGCGGCAGGACACAGAGTGTGGTGGTAAATGGCTGTCACTCCACAGAGGGAAAAGTGACCAGTGGGGTACTACAGGGATCAGTGCTGGGACCGGTCCTATTCAACGTCTTCATCAGTGACATTGCACAGAACCTAGAAGGCAGAATTTCACTGTTCGCTGATGACATAAAGCTCTGTAACAGAGTAGACACACCAGAGCGTGTAGACAGAATGAGAAGGGACCTGCAGAAACTTGAAGAATGGTCAGGGGTTTGGAAGTTGAAATTCAATGCAAAGAAGTGCAAGATAATGCATATGGGGCACAAAAACCCTGGCACAAAATATATCAGTTGGGGGGTGAGGATATAGCATCCACCAAGCAGGAAAGGGATCTTGGGGTTATCATCTCTGATGACCTCAAGGTAGGGAAACAGTGTGACAAGGCAGCAGGTAAAGCAAACAGGGATGCTGGGATGCATAGGCAGCGGCATCACCAGCAGGAAAAGGGAGGTCATGATTCCACTATACAAGACATTAGTGAGGTGCCACCTGGAGTACAGTGTACAGTTCTAGAGACCTTACCTACGTAAGGACATAGACAGGGTAGAGAAGGTTCAGAGGAGGGCAACAAAGATGGTACATGGTTTGCATGACAAGTCCTATGATGACAGGTTGAAGAAATTGAATATGTACTCCCTGAAGGGAAGGAGGGAGAGAAGGGACATGATAGAGACATACAAGTATCTTACAGGGAGGAACAGGGTGCAAGAATGCACTATTTTTAAGTGAAAAAGATGTTCCAGGACTAGAGGGCATGGGATGAAGTTGGAGGGAGAATGATTCAGAGGAAATGTGAGGAAGAATTTCTTCACAGAACGGATGGTGGACAAGTGGAACACCCTGCCTGAGGAAGTGGTGGGGCTGAAACAAACACGGGATTTAAGAATGCATGGGATAGACATAAAGGAATTCTGGAGGTCAGGGGTAAGGGGCAATAGAGTTCTAGGAAAACATAAACTGAAGTTACAAACTCAAATGGGCAGACTAGGTGGGCCATAGGCCCTTATCTGCCGACACTGTCTATGTATCTATGTATCTATGTATCTTCAAATTCTGCCCCCTTGTTCTTGCACATCTCTTTTTCTGAAAGATGCTGCCCTCTTGGACTTTGTTGATTCCTTTGAGGTATTTGAACATTTCTATCATGCCCCCCCCCTCCTCCTTTACTCAAGGCTATACATCTTAAGTTCCTTTAGTCTTTCTTCATATGTCTTCTGGTGCAGACCCTGCACCATTTTGGTTGCCCTCCTCTGGACAGCCTCCACCCTGTCTATGTCTTTGAAGAGATGGGTCTCCAGAACTGTACACAGTACTCCATATGTGGTCTTACAAACTGTCTGTACAGAGAGCCAACAACTTCCTGTTTTCTACCGGTGATGCCTCTCCCTATGCATCCCAGTATCTCCCCAGCCCTCCTTACTGCCTTCTCACATTGCTGGCCCACCTTTAGGTTGTCTAATATGACTACCTCCAAGTCCTTTTCCATTTTTGTTGTTGTCAGTATCTCATCCCCCCCCCATTGTGTACTCTTCCCTTGGGTTTTTGCTTCCCAAGTGCATTACTTTACATTTCTTTGCATTGAATCTAAGCTGCCATACATTTGACCATTGCTCCAACCTTGCCAAGTACCTTTTCCTCCTTTCCACCTCACCTTGTGTATCAACCCTGTTGCAGATCTTTGTGTCATCTGCAAAGAGACATATTTTCTCTTCTAGTCCCTCTGCAATGTTACTTATAAAGACATTAAAACAGGCCGGCCCCAGTACTGAACACTGCGGTACCCCACTAGTAACCCCCATTTCTTCACTGTGGACTCCATTTACTATTACCCACTGTGTCCTGTTGTCCAGCCAGTGTTTTTCCCAGGCTACCACCTTGGGACCCACTCCCAAGCTGGCTAATTTGTTTATTAATCTTTTGTGTGGGACTGTGCCAAATGCCTTGCTAAAGGCTAGGTAGGCCATGTCCACAGCCCCTCCCTGGTCTACTACTTTGGTCACCCAGTCAAATAAATCAGTCAGATTTGTCTGACATGACCATCCTGCTGTGAATCCATGCTGCCTTAGGTCCTGTGCCCCACTAGCCTCTAATTATTCAACAATTCTTTCCTTCAGAAGTGATTCCATCATTTTCCTTACCACTGAGGTCAAACTGACAGGTCTGTAGTTTCCTGCCACTGTCTTGCTCCCACTTTTGTGAAGGAGAATGACATCCACCTTCCTCCAGTCCTCAGGTACCACACCATCTTCCCATGATTTTTTAAAAAGGGTAGTCAGTGGTGTTACTAGTTCTTCCCTTAGTTCTTTTAGAATTCTGAGGTGAATCCCATCAGGCCCCATTGCTTTATCCACCTTCAGTTTTAAGAGTTCTTTCAGAACCCTTTCTTCTGTGAAAGGACTAATATCAACCCCCTATCCAGAGTGCTTCTATTGACTGGATTAGGAATCTCCCTGCTTTTCTATTGTGAATACTGAGCAGAAGTATTTGTTCTGTATCCCTGCTTTTTCACTGTCATTCTCTGCCCAACCACCTTCCTCTTTATTCTGCCTCAGTATCCCTGCCTTTGTCTTTCTTTGCTCCCTAATATACCTATAAAAGGTTTTATCCCTCTTCTTAACCGAGTTAGCTAACTTTTCCTTGGTTTGTGCCTTTGCTATTCTTATTGTCTTCCCCACTTCCTTCAGCTTTAGCTGGTACAGTTCTCTGTCCTGCTCCTTCTGTGTTTCCTTATACTTCCTGAATGCTATCTTTTTCTCCCTTACCTTCCTCGCCACTTCTTTTGAAAACCATAGTGACTTTTTCTTTCATTTTGATTTGTTTATTTGCTTCATGCAAAGGCTTGTTGCCTCTGTGATGGCGGTTTTGATGTTCCCCCATTGTGGCTCCACCCCACCTTCTTGCCTGCTTGCAGTTCTTTTATAGCTTTGGAGTGTTCCTTAACTTGGGAGGCAACTGGGTTACGTTTATCTTCAACATCACTTACCCACTTTTCCACTGTATCAGTTCTGAGAGTTAGTTGTCCTAATTTACTAGCAGCCAAGGAGGTTGTTACAGAGCTTAAAGGTGCAGTGACCAAATCAAACCCATCATGGATGTCTTTTTTTAACTCTGCTTTTAGCTGAGAAAGCATTGCACAATTCATCTCCGTGTCCCTGCTGGCAGTAGAAGAGTCTGTTCTGTTATGTGCAGTTTTACTAGCAGGTCCTGACACTGCATTTTCATTTTCATTTAGAATAACTGAAGATGCAAGGCTTGCCTCACCTGTTGGCACACACTGCTCTGCCCGATCATTATTTTTCTCCCCCTGGCTCTCATCCCGCTCCCTCGTATTTCCTTCATTGCAATTCAGTAATATAGCTGCTGCCTTGGCTGCTGTAATATGAGACTACTGTATATTACTTCTTTTTGTGAAAGCATTTGTATATTCACACTTGCTTCAGTCTCCATATGAATGGATGTTTCTTCCCAATTGGAAGCCATGTCTTCCTCCTGGTCCACAGTAGTATATTGCAGATCTTCCGTTTTTACTCTTTGGCTGGTGCTGGATTCGTCTGTCCCCATGGAGTCAAGCTCAGGATAATTATCTTCGGAAGAAAGTAAGTTCTCCAGCTCTGTGGCTTGCAGCAATTCAGGGAGAGGAGAAAGCAGTGATTTCAAAATGTGCCAAAATTTAACTTCTGCTGCTGTAGTTGAGTCCTCGGAGGAAAACTCAGAGTTTGAAGAAGTATGGGTCTGGGTGCTTTTACTTTATCTTTGGCTTTTTTAGTGCTTTTACCCTGCCCAGCCAGCGTTATTGCCAATATCAGCATCTATGTTTTTGAAAAGTTCAGATGTATACCGAATCAATTTTGACATTGCTTACCATGACCACTTCAGTGTAAAGTCTGGTGTTTTGTCTTTGGTGCAAGTGGGATATACTGAAATGACACTGACAAGTAGGCAGCTTTAAAAAGTGTTAGAATAGGTTTAGCATTTTGGTATTATGTGGATACCTGTAGTTGGTTGCATTTTACTCCAGTTCCAAACAGTTTCCCATATGAACAGCTGGCGTATGCTTCTCTCTGCATCGGCTGTTAGACAGCCATCTTGGATCCCATGTCATTCTCTACCTCCACATTCAAACATCCAGACAAGGATACTTGATTTGTGGACTGATTGCAATATTTTTCTCTTTTACATTTTTACATACTCTGAAAAAAAAACCAGGAGTAAGGTCAAATAAATGTTAATTGTTACTTGTTAAATATTGTTTGTGACCTATTGATCACGCTGGTTAAAGTCACTGTTCAAATATATATTTTGTATTAAAAGTCAAGAGATGCCTAAAATACTGTATTGGAATTCAAATGAGTTGTTTGAAACTTCCATTAATTTTACCACTAAGGTATAGCATGGCCACATATATGTTCTCCTCAGGTAGGAGGATAAAGGCTTTGGGATTATTTGCTTAGTCATTCATTTTTAATTGCCATGTGGCTTATGGACTGCCAATTGCAGCTAATATGTTGACAATAATTCACTTTCTCTGTATAAAATAATCTTTGAATTCCCCCTACATATTATGTATCTTAGTGACATATGAAGCACACTATGCATGTATTGAGAGGAGTGGCACCCTCAATGTCTCAAATTTCATGTTATATTTGCTATGCCTGCATTATTTTTGCTGTATGTAGTTGCCAAAAATAATAAACATATAGTTAAGTAAACAAATTCATACTCCTGCTACAGTAGCAGCAAAACCTACCGGCATGCCATGCAATACTATGTAAATCATATTTTTTAATTAGGATGGCAGTCTGGTGGTAACCCCCTCCCAACCCCGAACCCCAATCATGGTTGAACATAATCCCGGAACCCTCCCTGGTAGTCTAGTGGACCCCCACCGACTGAGGGACCCCACCATACCTAGCTCCCCCATCCCAGCATGGCTGTCAAGCCAGCGGGAAGCATAACCCACCCATACACTGCCACAGCTGCCCACCAACTAAGCTGTCACTGAATGACAGTTTACAGTAAGCACTGTTGACAACTTTGTGAATGAAAGCTTACAGTACACACTGCAAACCCATTGGTAAACACTGTTGAACAATGGTATTGCAGTGCTTACTACAGACTGTCATTCGGTGACTCGTGACGCCGGGCAGCTGACGTGTGGTCGAGATTGCTCTTCCATGACAGCTCGCCATGCTGGGCTGAGGTGGGACGGTGGGGGGGGTGCAGTCAGTGGTGAGGGTCACTGGGCCAGAGAACCAAAATTATAGTCAACTCTGATCAAGGTTCACAGGGGATGGGAGGGGAGTTCCTGTTTCAGGCTCAAGGTATGCTTATTGTTCTGTATGATTGGGTCTCGGGGTTGCAGGGTGGGCCACTGGACTGTGAGGAGAAAATAGGAATGGATGGTATTTCTTACTTTGGTGTCATGTACGGGAGGGGGGCCACTAGACAACCAGGGATGATTGGGGATAAATGTGTTATATTACTTTGGTGTTGAGTATGGGGGGGCATTAGACTATCAGGGATTATTGGGGATACATTTGTTATATTATTCTTGTGTTGAGAACAGAAGGGGGGCAACTAGACTACTAGGGATGTGTTGGGTAATAATGTTTATTTCATGATCGGGGTTGAGGGAGTAGCCACCCAGGGGCTGGTACAGCTGTGCAGTACAGCAGTCTGCCTGTTGGTGGCTATGACTTAAGCATGTTTATTCTATGCCTAACTTTGTGTGGCACAGCTCCAAGATGTGTGGGCAGCTGCGCCACACATCTCTGCTGAATATTGAGATGTGCTGCTTATGCGTGGGAACGCCCACTCCAGTTGCTCCACACACTTTATCTTTGCACTGGGTTACATCTGGAATTGTGCAGTTCATCCCCTCCTTTCAAATATGACCCAGGTGTGCATTTTGGGGAGTTGTGCTGGGAGAAACTCCTTTGAATATCTGGGCCCATGTGTCAAGTCAGATTTTTTTTGTCAAGTCAGATTTATTTATAAAGCACTTTTCTATAACCAAAGTACTAATACAATATAAAAACAACAGATTTAAACAATATCCATAAAATATACACACAGATTAAAATAACCATAAAATAAACCGCAGCAGTTCCGGAGGTAACCATGTTCCCCAAAGGCCTTTTCAAATGAATAAGTCTTCAGAAGTGATTTAAAGGCCTCGACGGACAGGCACTCTCTAATCCAATGACATAGAGTGTTCCAAAGGGTCAGAGCTACAAAGGAAAAAGCCCTAGCTCCCGATGTCTGCAAACAGACCCTTGGAACATCTAGCAATCCCTTGTCAGCAGAACGGTGAGAGTGGAGGGGGCAGTAGGGCCAAAGGAGGTCTTGCAGATAACCTGTACCCTGTCCATGTAGGGTCTTATAGGTCAGCAACGCGACCTTGAAGATGATTCTCCATCGCACCGGCAGCATGTGCAGCTCACATAGTGCAGAAAAATGGGACAGCAATGGGTTTTACCTTTGTGCCAAGTCTAGTGAATTTGTATGTTGCCATTGGGACAGGAAATTCCTGTACACACACATGTTGTTCAAAAAATGTGCTTTACTTTGGAAACGATACATTGATGATTGTCTGTTGCTCTGGAATGGTCCTGTATCTGAGTTAGAAATATTTGAAGACTTCATAAATAGCACGGATGAGAACCTGCACTTTGCAATGCATACAAGTCTGACATCTGTTGATTTTTTTGGATATAATTATATACAAGGATGGCAACAGATTAAATACTACTATGTTCAGAAAGCCAATGGACAGAAATAGCCTGCTGCATTATATCAGTAGCCATCCTTGACAGTTGAAAAACAACATCTTTGTGCAGAAAATGTTGAGAGTGAGGTGAGTTTGCAGTACAGAAAGTGAATTTCAGAAGCATTCAAAATTAATAGCATAGCAGTTCATTTGTAGAGGCTATATCCACCAAAGTGTGAAAAAGGGAGTTGAGAGATCAAATGCAGCAGTGAGATCCACTCTATTGATTCTGAAAGAGAAGGGTGAAGCTGAGCAGCCAGTCATATTTGTGACAAACTACTGTAATCAGAGCAATCATATCTCAGCCATTGTATGAAAACATTGGTCAGTACTAGCAGGTCACCCTATGTTTTGAGAATCAAACCTACATGTTACCTACTGCAGAGGTAGAAGTTGAAAAGATGACTTTAGTACATAGTTTTTACCAGCTAACAGAAAATAAAGCAAGCATTTGTCAATGCCGAATGTTGTCTTGCTGGCATTGACATTGGTAGTGAAGGACTTAGAGAGATGCATAATAGGAATGGCAGTAAAGCATTGAAATGATGCCAACCCCACCCCCACCCTACAAAGACTGATAGGCATTGGGGTGTGCCTTTGAGTCGTCGGCTATAACACTCATGCCATTTCACCACTCCCTACCCTGTAGACATCAACAAGTGTTGCAGTGTGCCTTGGGGTCTTCAGGCCTTATGCTCACCCCATTCCATAAGGAAATACACTGAGATGGGTGCAGTTTAGGAGAACAGGGTGAACTTTGAGGCTGAAGAGTCCAAAGCACACCTTGATGCCAGTCACTGGCTGCAGGGTGAGAGAGAGGGTGGAATGGCATAAGCATTACAGCCAACAATCCCAAGTCACATCCCTGATGCCTGTCAGTCTCTACAGGGTGGGGCGTTATGGTTGGAAATTCTAATGGCCTGAGCATTTGTTGGTATTTTCACTCCAAATTTTCAACATGGGCTTTTTGTGACCCCTTCTCTTGAACAGTGACACTATCAGTTTGTTAGCCAAAAGGTGATTTTGCACAGCGACTGTGCCATTTGGTGCCACAGGTCCAAAAGTGCATTTCGGGCAGGATGTGAAAAATGACAGCTGTACTGTTCATGAGAAGGTGTAAAAAAATGGCGATGTTGAAAATTTGGAGTGAAAATATGAAAAATTGGTCAAGTCACGAGTGTGTGTAGAAACTGCGCAATGCATGCCCAAAATGCAATTATTTTTGGGGATTTTTTTAACCAAATTTTCAACATAGGCATTTTGGGACCTCTGCTCATGAACAGTGGCACTGTGATTTTCTTAATCTGTCCCAAAAGTTGGTTTCTCACAGCGACTGCACCATTGTGCACCAGATGAGCAAAAGCACATTTCGGGCAGGATGTGAAAAATGACATCTGTACTATTCATAAGGAGGTGTGAAAAAATGACAATATTGAAAATCTGGAATGAAAATATTAAAAATTGTCAACGTTAAGAGTGTGCATGGAAACTGTGCAACGCACACTCATAATGCAGTCATTTTTTGGAATTTGTTCACCAGATTACACAACATAGGCTTTTGGGACCCCACCTCATGAACAGTGGCACTGTCATTTTGTTACTCAATCCCAAAAGGTGATTTCAATGCAGTGACCGTGAAATCACCTTTTGGGACTGAATAAAGAGTTGACAGTGCCTGTGTTCATGAGGTGGGTCCCAAGAACCCCATGTTGAAAATTTGGAACCAAAATTCCAAAAATATGGCTGAAATATCCACCTAACTTGAAATCTCCCCATTGATGCCATCATAGAGCTTACTGGCATTTCTTCAATTTGCAGTTCGGCTTTGAAGAGTCCAGATGTGTACCCGCTCCACCACAGACTGCAGTGCCGGACCTCTGGAGGTAAGTATGGAGAAAGAGTGGGTGTGGGGAGGTGGGGTGCACAGAGGGTGGGTGCAGGTGGGAGGGCACAACTGACAATGGGCCTTTTTCTTTTTTTCAGGTACAAAAAAAAAAAAAACTGACAGTGCACTGCGGGACCATTTTCTTTGTTCACAGGTGAAAGAAAACAAATGTTGCTCACTCTGGGGATGGGTTCCCAGTGTGCCCCATGACTTTTGGGGGAATGATGTTGGCCACATAGGGGTGGGCTCCCAGTGTGCTACACAGTGGGGGTGGGGCAGGGAGAGGAAGATGCTGATGCGGTTGGCTTTCTGTGAGCAGAGGTACACTGAGGTGGGCCCCCAATGTGCCGCACAATGTGGGGGGATTGCAGACATGCTGAGTTGGGTATGCACCCCCGATGTTGGCCTTCTTTGGGAGCCACCACCATGTTCATTGTCCATCGGCAAACAAATTGAACTGGGGGGCATGCCAACAGGGGGATTGGGTGCCCCCAAAGTCAGCTTTCTGGGGATTGTATGGTGGATGGCAGGAGCTGCCATGTTTATTAAAATGTTATATCAAGAAAGGCAAGTAAGGGAGGCATGTCATCTGTGCCACTGCATGATGAGCTTGTCTCTGATTGCAACTGCACTTTTCTTGCAAGTTGTGTCCACTTTACATAAAACTTGTGTCAGTGCTAGCATGCTGGCTAATTGGGGAACGAGGGACGAATCTACTAAAGCATGCCCTGCATTCCCCAAAACTTACACACCTCCGCCTTTTTCCTACTACCTCAAAATATTGCTTGCGTAAGCGTGTAAAACAACATAAAAACATGGTTGCCAAATGCTCCTGAAGGGAACTTTAGATGTGGGCATTGCTTCCAATGTATCAATACAAACAACTCAGGAACATTTACACATCCTAGAAATGGGAGAAAAGTTACTGTTAATTTATCAGTTGCTCTATATCTGGTGTCATTTACTTACTGATATGTCCCTGCAGTTTAAGTTATGTGGGTCAGACAAAAAGGCCATTGAAAGATCGAATCAGTGAACACAAGTCTGCTGTCAGAAATGGTGCAATTACAAATTCAATGGCAAGACATTTCACAGAAGCCACTCATGGTTCTCCAGTGAATTTGAAGATCATCAGTATTGAAAATGTAGTCATGGGCCTAGAGGTGAAGATTTTCAGAGAAAGTTGTCACAAAGAGTGTGTTTTTGGATCCACAAGCTTAAGATGCTAAGCCAAAGAGGATTGAATGAAGACTTATCACTTCAGTGTTATTTGTGATGATTGTACATATTATGTGCTCAAGTCTCATGTGAATGTAATAGTTTTAGTATTTTGTGTCATACTAGCACACACACATCATCTGTGAGCTGTATGTGTCACACCCCTTTATTGAATATGTATGAGATCTGCTACTTCTTGTTGTTGAGGAGTAAGATCCAATCAGCTCTGAGGAAGCCAATAGGTGAAACGCCAGCTGTTTGGTATGTTGCAGGTGATTGCATGTATGCTGACTGCCTGGTTGCCGGTAGGTTTTGCTGCTATGGTAGCACCAATATGGTGCCAGTGTGAATTTGCTTACATTTTAATGTGTTTGAGTTCTGCTGCCACTTATTTATTTATTGCACTTGCACTTTCTGGCTACGAGATATGAGCACTTTATTTGAAACATAATAAAATTCAAGACTTCAGCAAGGTAAGCTGTCATATCTTTTTATTGGAGCACATTGTTCAGGGTTAGTGCTGTAGCACTGTTTGGGAAAACGTTGTTCCCCTTCTGTTGCTTCATGTTCATTGGGCTACAGGCACCAGCATGGTCACTTGGAGTGAAGTGAACCCAACAGACCTTTGATTGTATGTGCATAACTTTGCCATTTTTACATATTTTGACCCCAAATTTTCAACACAGCCTTCTCATGACCTCACCTCATGAACAAGTCCTACCCAAAAGGTGATTTCACCAAGTAACCACAAACTCACTTTTTGGGCCTGATTTGCATAATTCTACTACCATCAGTCATGAAGTGGGATCCAAAAAAGGCCAGGTTGAAAATATGAGGTCAAAATGACAAAGTTATGCATCAAAGTTAAAATCCCCATTGGAATACACTGAACCACACTTACCTTAGGTTCCCATATTGCAGTCAGCAGTTCCAGCAGCAAGACGTGCTTTTATTCAAAGAGTGGATATTCTCCTGGGACCTGTTCTGGTGAGTGAGGGTGTGTGGGAGGTGTGAGGAGGTGCAGGGTGGTGGGTGCTCAGTGGGAGGTCAGGGTGTGGGTTGGATTGGCGAGGGACTGTTATACAGGTTTACCAAAATTAATAAAATCAAGGAACAGTTTTCTTTTTTATGGGTAACATTAATGCAGGGACTGTGGTCGAAGGGTGGGGGGGTGTCACAAGACACCATAGAAAACAAACAAAAGGGGACAGTGATCAGAGGGTGGGGGACAACACTAGACACAATGGAAACATTGGAATAAATAATGGGAAGGTGATGGGTGGGTAGGAGCACCACTATACACGCGGGGACAGTGATCTGAAAGTAGGGTGGTGCCACTAGACACAAGGGAAACAATATTTCAATACAGGGACAGTGGTTGGAGGGTAGGGGTGCCGCTAGACACCAGAGAAATGTTATATCATTATGAGGATGGCATCCAGAGGGGGGAGGATGCCACTAGACACCAGGGAAACTAATGTACATAATGGGGTGGGATCAGAGGGTGGGGGAGCACCAGTATACACTAGGGTAACATTACATAAATACAGGGCTGGTGGCTGGAGGGTGGAGATGTCACTAGACACCATGAAACATTATATCAATATGTGGATGGCAATTGGAGGGTAGGGGGTGCCACTAGATAACAGGGAAACATAACATACATAATGGGGCAGCAATCAGAGGGTGGGTGGACACCAGCAGACATCAGGAAAACAAGAGATACATAAGGGGATGGCAGTGAGAGGGTGGGGATGCCACTAGACACCAAGGAAAGAGTGGCTCACTGCTCTCAAAGCAACCCACAGCATGAGTTCCAGCTGCTACTGCAGAACTCAAAGTCCCACTGTTCTCAAACAGAGAATGTCTGTCAATGGCTCCTCTCACTAAGCTGGGCACCCAGGATTTTAGGATGCCTGGAAGGGGTATTTCTGGCCATTAAATGAAGAAACAAACATCAGAATCTAGCTAAACTGATTCCTTTTAGCTAGGTTCTGGTGTCTATTCTTTTGAATGATGGCATTTTTATATAATGTTCATGCTTATTAGTTTTAGGAGAAAAGAAATAAGATGGTGGGTCTCACAGCACAAAAAACGTGTTTTGTGCTAAGAGAAGCAAGTGCTGAGAAACCACAAAAGGATCATGCAACGCAAATCTTTTGGTGTTGTATTAGAACATTGTGCCAGGAACCCTACTGAGCATGCACAGACCAGAAAAACACAGAACTTTAAAGCCTTACAACTCTGGAACCATTTAATATTTTTTCACAAAATCTTTCAAAGGCACTACCTTATGACATCACACCTGTACCCTGAAAGTTTGTAGGACAAATTCCATTCTGTATAGGCTATAGGTGAGAGCAAAAAAAAAAAAACATCAAATGTCATGTATAGGAAACAAAATTAGACATCTACAGAAAAATAACATAGCAGATCTCAGAAACTGCACAAGTTGCCGACACAAAACTTTCTGCAGATTTACATATTGACTTCTAGACAACAAATGCAAAATTATAGCTGATTTCACCAAATGGTGCCAAAGCTATTAAGGTGCAAATTAGGACTTTAACACTGAACACCCTACTCAACTATAAACTGTAGGGGCGCTACTGCATCCTTATAATATAGAATAATTATAAAATGGGTAGGCTAAATGCAACAATATGATTGGCTAGTTACCCATGCATGAAATATGTTCCATGCATGGGTAAAAAAAGGGACTGGCAGTAAAAAGGCCAATATCCATAAGTCATGGAATGTTGGCATTTTTACTGTCTGCCATCTTTATATTTGCCAAGCAGGACAAAAAGCTACCGTGCTTGGTTATTGTAACAAAAAGCGGGCGTGTGTGAAAAAAAAAAGAACCAACAAGCGTTTAAATGTTCCTTATGCAAATGCTGCTTTTTTTTTAATACACTCCATAATGCAGCTCATCAACCGCTCGCCAACTGATCGGGAAACTCTGGTGCCTCTCACCATGCTCACAGGACGTCCCTGATAACGTTTTAAAAAATCTACTGACTTTTAGATTTGTGCCATGGTTTCGCCAACCGATCGAGTAACCTCTGTTGCAACTCGCTCTCCCACTTCACAGGCTGTTTGACAGTCCCAGATGATGATTTAAAAAACAATCTACTGACTTGTCCTGTGGTCTTATTTGTTACAGTCCCTTGCCACTTAGCATGCTTCTGCTGGTAAAGGAGCGGAGGGTTGGGTGGGCAGCAGGAGGGAAAGACACAAGCAATGCTGAGGAGTTAAAAAAACAAAAAAAACCCACTTTCCACGAGCTGCCCATCGGTTCCTCATTTTACCTGTACAGTGCAGATAATTGAAGAGCGACATGTAGTCACGATGGAGGAACTGGGGAAAAACAGGAAGCTTGATCAAGTGAAGCAGGCAAAGAAATTAAGGTAGAAAATAAAAAACAAACAAAAAAAAAAAACTGCTTAGTAAGTAACAGACCCACTAGTAAAAAAAAAATAAAAAATAAAGTGTGTGTGTGGGGTGAACTTTTTTAGAAGTATGGATGCCACAGAAGGACAGAAATGCCTAGTGGCAAAATACAATAGCATCATCAGGTAGCAGGTGGAAGGACTATTTTATCTCAAATTATCACAAAGATTTCTGTTTTAGATATTTAAATATAGTTTTTAGGGTGAGAAAATATTTTTAAAATGTAGCTCATTTTATAGCAATAAGACATTTCAGTGAGCATGGAACATATTTTACCGCGACACCAGGTATAAAGGCACTCAGCCAAGGCCTCGTGCCTTATTCGCCCCTGGCCGTGCGGTAAAATATGTTCATGCACAATTCCTGTCGTGTCTTATTGCTTACTTAATAGGTAAAGGTGGCATACAAGGATGTATACCAATCAAGAAGGCTAATTAGGGCTATAAGGCCACAAGTCTGAAGTGTGAGTGGATTTATTGCCCTAATTAGCCACCGAGATAGGTATACTTCCAAGTGTTCCACCCTTACGCATTGTTTGTCGAATGTAATACATTAGGATGGTTAATGATAAAGAGATCGCATCTGCTATCATGTTATGGCACCCCTTGGTCGCTTGCAGCAAGGAGTGAATGTTATGTAGTGAGTGAAGGTAGAAGTTTGGGGAATTTCTGGATTTAAGAGGGTTTTGTGTAACTTTTTTCCAGGTTCATGTGCAGTTTGTTAATTGGTTTGGCTAACATTCTAATATGTGTTAATTGTGTTATTAGTATTGATCGATAGGAATTAATGTAGTGTTGGTATATACTTTTTATTAGTTTAGGTATATACTTTTGATTGTTCAGTTTGTGTAGGTATAGATTTAATTAGTGTAGGTATATAACTGTAATTGCTTAATTATTGCAGGTGCTGTATATGCTTTTAATTGATAGATTAGTCACAGATATATAGGGAAATAAATGATGGTCTTTTCTATGGAGAAAGTTCCCATCCATGTATTATATATATATATCGCATCACTTCCCTAAGCAATGGAACAACCTCCGCCCTCAAATCCGCTTATTTTCCTCCACCTACTCTCTATCATTAGCTCTAATCAATTTCCTCTCAATCAACTGCACCTGCAGCTAGTCCCCCTCATACTCTCCTCTGACCAGGTCCAACCACCCACTGCCCCCCTCATCTACCATTGCCTATGGCCATGCTGTCTTTCAATTTGACTTGCACAATGCTGCACCTCCTGCTGTCAACCTAATGCACTTCTCTTATGCAATTATGTAAATCTTTGCTTCCTACACAGTGTTTTTTGTTAACCGTCATGTTGTTCTCAGCTAACCTGAATTAATTTTTGCAGTGTAATCACCATTTGGTTGTTGTATATTTACAATGTTTCTAAACTGTACTCAAAACTTTATGTAACCAACTGCCTACTGCATGTTTCCCACCAAATGTTGAATTTGTACTAATGTCAACTGTACGAACATATGTACCTGAATGTTTTCTACTTTCCCTCTACGCACCCCTCACCCAGGATACACAATGAAACAAGCAACCTGTTGTTCAGTATGCCGTTCCTGGTGAAACTTTCCAATAAATAAATAAACCTACATTAAATATTATACAATGGCAAGAAAACTTCCCTGACTCTGATTGGTCAGTGTGTGCCTGGGACAGTGAGGTTATCTGATTATAACTTCACCGTATGAGCTCCAGGCACACACTTGGCCACATTACAGAGCCATAAATCATGGGTCACCTCCACAAGTAACTGCCACTCAGAGCTCCTGCTGTCAAGCACTTCAGCCCAGCACCCCCCGCACAATGGCAGCACCCTCCAAAGCTCACTCTTGAAAATAAAAATAACACACAACACATCCCTGCAGTCCTCCTTTACAATCATATGTAATGGAAAAGTGCCCCACATCCAAACTGTAATTTTTTAAAACCCAGCTAGGACTGGCCTCAGTCAGTTAAGAACGCGTGCGGTCTCTCACCTATAAATACATAACGCCGCTTCCACTAGCTTATTTTTTTGTATTATTCTATATCATTTATCTCCTCCAAAGCAAATAAAACAACTTTTCTCCCTCACTTACCGACCTGTTTTGAGTAACTGGAAGTATTGCTCGTACAGTCACTTGTTACAGATTTGCAGTTTATAAGATGCCAGGTTCCACAGCAGGCAATGAGTCAACTTTAGTTAAACCCGTGAACACCATCAAATCTGAGGGGAAAGTAAACTACCACCACCAACAGAAAACAAAAGTTGGAGGGGAGGGTTGGAACTTGCAACACAAACAGAAAACTGCTTCTGAGGGGACAGCCAGATCAATTCACAGAGCCACTCATTTACCAGCAGCTCCACCTACTGGCCAAAAGGGACTATTTTTTAATATAAATACTGCCACACTGATAAATGATCTGAAAAGCAGATAAAAATGCTTTACTAATCCTTTTTTTCTATTATAAATAAGCCATTGTATAATAGCAATAATGCACTCCAGGGTCTGGGTTGTGCTAGGATAAACTTACTTCTGGGTGTTTATTTATTTAGTTTTTGTTGACCGGGTAGGTGCACTAGCCAGCAAGTGACTATTTTCAGGCACGACCCGGGAGGTACAATTACAATACAAGTAGAACAGTGCAGGTTATACAGTACATGGACAGGTACATTGATGCAAGTATACAATTTTTATAAGTAGGTAGAGCAAACAGAGGGTACTGGTGGAAGGATAGATTTTGGATTAAATTGGAGAAACTAACAAGGGGGATGTGGGCAGGGAAGGGTAAGTGCACAGCTAAAGTTCGTTGGGAGGTGGCAGGGCTGGAGACCAAGGTAAGAGAACCCTGCCAACTGATTTAGCTGTTAGGGGAAAGGGGCACCCTGTATCTGAGATAATTAGAGGGAGAGTGTCAGAGGCAGGCAGGGGGGAGGCAACAAGATACTGTGGGACAAGTGAAAAAGGTACGGCTTTTGCGGTGGGAGACAAGCGTCTATAACCGGGCTCATGGAACCAATTCCTGGTAAGAGAACGCGGGCGGTGGGGGGAGGACCGGGGTAGAAGTAGGTAGGAGGCTAGCCGGCGGTAGCGGAAAAGGTAGGAAATATGGGAAAAGTGTATAGACCACAGGCTCTGGAGACAGGGTAGGGGGGTAGGGTTACTGAGGGGGCTGTGCTGAGTTCGGCAACAGCAGGCGTGATTACGGCTTTTGCGGGGAAAAACAAGGGGCAGTGACCGGACTCGTGGAACCTTGAGTCGGTTGGGGCAGGGGGCTGTGGCCAGGCTGGCGGGTGACCAAGCTGGGCAGGGGTGGCGACCTGGACGAGTGAGGTGTGCCCAGTCTAAACGGGTTAATTCACGGGCAAGGCAACCAGCGAGGAGGTCGACATGGGGGGGGTGAGGTAGACAGATGGCTAAGAGGCATGGTATGAGGCACGGCAGCAGAAAAACGGAGTCGCGGAAACAGGAACGGGGGAAGGTGGGAAGATGTGGCAAGAGCGGTAGATTGCTACAGTCGGCGTCCGGGCTCATGGAACCGTATGCCGGCAGGGTAGGAAAGGGGACTCGGTCTCTGAGGTGAGAGTTATGGCAAAAGGAGGCTTTAGCGCGAAAGGTGCGTCAGCGACCAGTGCTCCGGAACTGAAAGCTGGCTAGTAAACCAGGACTAGTGGAGGGGTGCGGAGGGAAGAAAGATGAGGTTCAAGGGATTAGGGAGAGACCAGTACCAGTTTCAAAAAAGTACATCAAAGATTAGTGCAAACAGTGGGTTGAGAAACAGGCACCAAGTAGTAAGGTAATTGGCATTTGTTATACACAAAGTCTATAACAGTAAAGTGACTAGAGGCATTTGTAATACACATAAAACAGTAAGGCAAAAAGGCATTTGTCATACACAAGGTCAAGAAAAGTAAAGTGACTAGAAGCATTTGTAATACACAAGACAGTAGAGCCATATAAGTTTCTTTGTATTCATAATAGAAAGTGCAAGTAGTCCAAAACCAATATGCAAGGCAAAAAATAGGGGTAAAGTAGACAAATAGGCATATACAAGGGATAAGGAAGTGAAACGTAGGCAGGGGGAGGAAGAGGTAACATGAAGAAAGGATTCAGGTAGGATCATAACAGACACATTGGTCCATAGAAGTGAGGTGATTCTGTAGTCTTCGCTTGAAAGCGAGGTGTGAGGAAGCTCATCTTAGGTCAATAGGTAGTGAGTTCCATGCATGTGGGGCAGCATGCCCAAATGCACCTGAGCCCTTGGAGGTGCGGCAGAGGGGAACTTTTAGGAGAGACCTGTCAGACGATCTCAGCTCACGTGAGGGGATAATAGGCTGGAGCAGTTCAGATAGTGTAACAGGTCTAGCCACTCTGATTATGGAGTCAGAGAGGCAGCATAGGAAGTACAGTCTGGTGGCAGAGGGGGAAAGCCAGCCTAGGTCTTTGTAAAGTTGGCAGTGATGTTTGAGGCGGGGGGGCCTTTGATGCATATCGGCAAACATTGTTGTAGGTGGTATCCCACTTTTGCAGTGTTGTTTTGAGCACCATGGTTAGGATGGGGGCACAGTAGGATAGAGTTGGCAGGAGAATTCCCCTGGCAATGGCCAGTTTGGCAGTGGGTGTGAGCATGTAGTTAGTTCTGTAGGCAGCCCCCAGTTTGCAGTTAACCGTTTTGCAGGTTTCTTGGATGTGCTGGTTCAGGTCAAGGGTTTGGTCGAGCAGTATGCCCAGATAGCAGAACGTACTTACAACCTCAAGAGGGGTTCCGTTAAGGTCAAGTATATTCAGGGGAGATGAGCAGGATCTTAGTTTATGGGTCATTCCCAGTAGCATGGCTTTTGTCTTGCTAGCGTTAAGTATGAGGCAATGAGCGCTTAGCCAGTGCTGAGCAGAGTGGAAGGCAGATATCAGAGTGGCGTTTAGATAGTCAATACAACATGAGCGAGCATAGATAGCCAGGCCATCAGCATAGAGTAGTGAGGCACCAGTTACTATACTGCTGGGAAGATTATTTATGAACAGTGAAAAAAGGAGAGGGCCTAGTATTGAGCCCTGCGGTACTCCAATATTGATTGTGGCGCTGTCAGAGATAGCAGAGTTGAGTTTGACCGCTTGTGTCCTGTTTGTTAGGTAGCTTCTGAACCAGTTTGTTACAGGAGATGAGAAGCCAAGATTTTTAAGGGTAGTCAGCAGAAGGGGGTGATCCACAAGGTCGAAAGCCTTGGTGAGGTCGATGAACACAGCCCCAGTTAGATAACCTTCGTCCATATTTATAAGAGTATCAGAGGTAAACTTCGCTAACACTCTTGTGGTGCTGTGATGTTTCCTGAAACCATGTTGTGCTTCACAGAGTAAGTTTGAAGATTCGAGGAATTCAGTGGCCTGGGTGGCTACTATTTTTTCTAAGATTTTGCTGAGGACCGAGTGAATGGCAATGGGTCTGTAGTTTGATATTTCGTTTTTGTTTCCTTTTTTGAAAATGGGGGTGATTCTAGTGGCCTTCCATATCCCTGGGACTGTGCCCGTGCCCGTGGAGAGGGACAGTGTGAAAATCCTGGCTAATGGATAGGAGATGAGATGGGCAGCAGCTTTCAGCAGTCGGGGTTCCAGTGTGTCAGAGCCAGGGCTGGTGTTATCGGATATGGCGTTTAAGAGTTTAAGGACTTGTTTTCTAGTCACAGCCTTGAAATAAAATTTTTTTGTTGCTGCTTGTAAAGGGTCATTTGTTGATGTATAGGCTTTCTCTTTGGCAGAGAGTGGCTGAGGGGCAGCAGGTGCCATATTTAGGGTGGACGTATAGGGAGATAGGCCCGAGAACTGTTGATTGAAGGCATTAGCTATGGTAAGGGAGTCATTGCAGTGGATACCTTGAAGAATCATTTCCGAGGGGGTGATAGATTGAGGGGTGCCAAGGAAGGTTTTGATGTGACCCCAGAATTTGTGTGGATCTTTTGAGGAGCTGGTTAACAGATTCTGGCAGTACTTGCTTTTTGCAAGCCTGATTTGTTTTTTGCAGACACCTCTATGCTGTTTGTAGATAAGTTGATCCCTGGGTAGGCCAGTAGTCTTGTAATGCTTCCAGAGCTTGTCCCGGGTTTTGAGTTTGTGGAGTAGTTCTTTATTTAACCATCGCGTTTGTTGACCTCTGACCCTTCTCTTTATTTTAGGTACATGCCGATTTTGTACTTCACCAATCCTGGACAGGAACACATCTAGGACATCCTCAGCACTTGTTGCAAGGTCGATTTCAGACCAGTCCGTGTTGGCTAGGTCAAGGAAAAAGGCTTGTAGATCCAGTTTTGCAAAGTTAGTGAAGGTGACCAGGCAGGATCGAGGAGCAGGTGGTGGGCAGGAGCACCAGTGGCAGTAAAGTGGGCGAGTGGTCAGTTATAGAGTCAGCCAGGATGGTTGCCTTAGTTACGTGGTCTGGTCTATTTGTGAGGATCCAGTCTAACAGCGTCCCTGATTGGGAGTTAGTCATTCTCGTATTCTCAGTTATTAACTGATGGTAGTTGTGCCTTTGAACTAGTGATGCCAGGGTGCTATGATTTGGTCCCAGCCAGTTCAGATTAACATCACCTAGCAAGATGGTCTCATTCATGTTAACGACTTGAGATGAATGTTGAAGTAGTTTCTGGAGACTTTCCAATCCACCAGTGGGTGGATTGTATAGACATATTATGTGCAGGTACTTCGCACCTAAGGACAGTGTTGCATGCAGTGATTCGCAGAGCAGTTGGGGACTAGGGATAGGGGTAGCTTTTAGCATAAGGTGGCTTTTGTAGTAGATGGCAACACCCCCACCCCGCTTAGAACCAGTTCTATCCTGTCGGATAATAGCATATCCAGGCAGGGTACATTGGGCATTCAGGATGCTGGGTTTTAGCCATGTTTCAGTGAGGCATAGTATGTCAGGATTAACCATTTGTATCCAGGCCTCAAGCTCAGTTAAGTGACCTAGAAGACTTCTGATATTCATGTGAGCAATTAGAAGGCCTTTATTCGGTTTGGTAAAGGGTGTTAACGGGGTGTTGTTTTGGTGCGGGCCTGGGTTAGGTTCAATGTCGCCAGCGAGCAGTAGTAGCTGCTTAGCTAGGAATTCAAGCTGCGCCGTGAGGAGCACGTTATGTTTTTTCTGTTTTTTCCTTTGTTGTGAGTAGCTCATAAGTAACAGGTATGTGCATCCTTTTTTTTGAAGAAAGTAGTGAAGAATAGGTATAGGGTGGTGATATGAGAGGAGCAGGTTGGAGAAACTAAAGTCACTGAGTGGTGGTACGTTTTGTTGTTTGTCTTGGGGTAGAGACAGAGAGATACTGTTTAGTCCAAGCAGGAAAAGCAGGCAGAGCAAAAGGATTAGTCCTTTATGACTAATAGACAAGCACAAGGGACTTTTATGGAGGAGGAGCATGATACTGTAGTCAGAGGAAAGAGTAGAGTATAAAAGGAGCAGTGCGAGAGAGAGAGAGAGAGAGAGAGAGAGAGGCAGGCGAGCATCTATTTGACACACCACATAGGACTGTGACGGATTTGGGAGGGAACGTATTCACCAATGGAGAGTCGATCTGCAAAGGTGGCGTGGAAAAAGCGGGCTTAGGCTAGAACAGGGGACTGAGTTACGACCTAATAGCTATAAGGTGCTAACCACAGGAGAAGGGACTAACGCCCCCAGTGGTAGTAGAGTATAAGGAGCCAATGGAAAAGTGGAAACTTAGTCATATGACCAGCAGGAGCCTATATAGCTAAAGGGATTCGACCAGGGTGGGTGAGGTGGGGCGGGTGGGGAGCTGGGTGCCCGGTGAGACAGTGTTCACCAAGGGAGCTGTATCACTTAGCTGCGGAGGCAGCGTTCACAGTCCCAGGATCGTTTAGGAGTTCCAGAAGTCCAAAAAATTATGGTGAAAACAGCCGTTTTCAATGAAGGGTGGAACCAGCTATAGCCCCCAACCCCAACAGGAGAGAGCCGGCGGGAGGAAATCGGTAGAACGTACCTTACGGCTTTTGCGCCTTTGGCGGTACAAGGTACCAGTGAGTGGCCGAGCTCCTGGTTCCCTTCCTCTGGGCGAGCGTGCGGTGGTGCGGCCCCTGGCAACAGGAGTTCTGGCACAGCTCAGGTTTTCTTCAATAGGGGACGCTGAGTAAGCGGAGACCCCAGAGGCTTCTTTGGTGTGGCAGCGGGTCCTTTGGTCCTGGGAGGAGCGGGTCTGAAGCCCCGGCAGGCTTGGAGAGGTCCTAAGGAAAGTAGCAGAGAGAGGTTATTAAGTAGGCGAGCAGGACAAAAGAAGAGGGCGAGAGGTGAGAAAAAGATGGAGATTAGCTTGCAGAGAGGCAGTATCAGAAGCTAGGTAGGTAGATTTACAAGATTAAGGTAACCAGTACAGCTTTAAACAATAGAGAGCAGAGATACAAACAGAAAAAGGCGGGAAGAGAGTATAGGCAGCAGAGTACAGTTTTAAGTTACTTTAACAGCTTCAGGGTGCTTAGCTAAGGGCTTTACAGTTGGGAGAGGTTAAGATAGCAGGTTTTGAATGCACTCAGCCTGCGGCATCATGCCCAACCACCCCAGGCGTGAGGTTATCCCAGCACAACCCACACCCTGTCATGCATAATTGCTTACATAATCAACAGTGACTTACAAGGTGATAATTTGGCAGACAGGTTTGCAGAACATAATAAACCACAATAGTGATCTCATATCCATTTTTTTTGTAAGACTTCTATGTACCATCAAGGAAGGACACAGTGTAGGGATGGAGCAAGGCAAAAGAAGCATCAGCTTTCAAACTGAGTAGGCAATGTGTAGAGCACTAAACTATGAAGCAGTATAGCATTGGTTTGGATCCCAACATAGTCACTGTCTGAATGTAAAACCAAGATTACGTCACTGGCTCTCCCCAATCTTCAGTCCTCCCATCTATTAAATGGGTGGTCATTTAACTGAGTAATTATTTCCAAAGTAAATAGATTTCTCATCAGGGTTAGTGTGTGGTATTTTCTGCAAGCCTACAAGACAGACATGCTTTGTCACTAAGATTTTAACTAGTAGGATAACAATCTTTCCACATTCTGTTGTCTCAATTTAAATCTTTGGCAATTACTGTAAAAGTTAAACATTCACACACTGATCTTCATCCTAATTGGACTATAATGTATAGCCTCAGTCAGGAAATCTCTCCCAGCACTCCCCTCCACAGAGGGCAATCAAGTCATTTAGAGAAGATACATAAGCTGTTCAGACCCAGGAGTAACCTTAGGTAGCACTGACCTTTTAGCAGAAAGCACAATTAATTTACTACACTCAGTTCTCTACTGAAGGGCAATTAGAACATAATATAAGATCCCATCAGAACAGCGTATATAATAAAAAAAGATGAAGTCTACATCTCCTACTTATAGTGTAAGATTAGCAAATCAGTCTAAATCTATTATAATTCATATTTCTTACAAGCAGACACCACAGAGGTTTTATCTTTGAATCTGTACAAATGTAAATGATTCAGATGTACTGGAGACATCTTACATTTGGAATGATGAGAAACACTATACAGCATGCTGTTTGGATAAACCTGCAGGATACAAACAATTAACTATGGTGAAAAATAAGTTGGGTAAGCTAGACACTTTTTACCAAGAGCCAAGCCAAATGCCTTTCTTCAGTTTCTTAGTCCAAATATGACTCTAAGTGGCCTTGATGTTCAAGCTGTGGGAGTGGATGACAACCACACCTAGGATTCTGGGCAATCATTCACTTCACCACCCAGGCAAACCATATTCTTGCTGGCTCTGCCTTGGCTCATTATTATCATCTATGGATGCAGAGCCAATGCAGAACTCGGCCCAGAGTTGGGGCAGATTCAGGATTCAGTTGGTTTACCTGCCCTTATACAAACTAAGTAGATAATTTAGCAATAATGTCTGAACAATTGGGTATTTCCTAGAGATTAAAACTCATCTGGGGGTGTCGATTGCATGAGGTGCAGCCAAGGGCAGAGGATCCAGCAAGGTTGTGAAACCCATATCTATGCCCAGATGTTTATGGCATTGCTGCAATTATAAGTCCAATCACATTAGTCTTTAAAAAAATGGCATTTTATAAAGGACCGCTGACACACTCACATGAACATATGAAGAAGCCAGCAGTATTAGGCTTTTTGGTCTATCTAGTCTGTTCATTGTGCAGGGTTCTTAGCTCAGACTGGTGTCTCTGCTCCCCCCCCCCACCTTTCCATCCCTTCCATGACCTTTATCTTCCATCTATCTGTCCGTATCAGTTCTTCCACCTCGGCACCTCTCCCAGTCACCACAGGGGTACCACAAGGTTCTATCCTAGGCCCTCTCCTGTTCTCGATCTTTCTGAATGACCTGCCTTCTGTCTGCCTACACACCTCAATCCACATGTATGTGGATGACACTGTGTTATATACATCCGGCCCCAAGACCTCAGAGGTCTCGACCAGACTGCAACAGGACTTTATCATGGTCCAGAAATGGCTTTGTTCAAATTATCTCCTTGTCAATGACAAGAAAGTGGTCTCGCTAACATTTGGTATTAGGCAGAGACCTTCTAGACTTCCCTCTCCAATCACATTCCACACTCTGGAAGGGACACCCCTGGAGGCCTGTACCTCCTTCAGATACCTTGGAGTCTGGTTTGACCAGCACCTCAACTTTTCCGCACACATTGACTCCATACTCAAGAAGTGCACCCCAGGCTTGGTGCGCTTTACCGGAATCATGACTGCATCCCTGTACCTGCCCAGAGGGCCATTGTGGAGAAAATGATCCTCCCCATCTTCGACTATGGGGACGTAGTCTACAGTGCCGGCCCTAGATCCACCTTAGCCAGACTGGACCCTCTTTTCCATTCTTTCTGTCGCTTTGTCCTGAACTGTCCTTACTCTACACACCAATGTGCCCTTTACCAATCTATGGACCTCCCCTCTCTAAATAATCATAGACACTCCCACTTCGCCAATATCCCAGCCAAGTTCTGGTCCCAGCAACTCCCCTTCTACCTCACAGCTGCCATAGCCAACCCCTGTTCCCTAGCATACTCGCTCAGAAACTTAGACTCCCGGTCCCTAGCTGTCCCACATAGGTCCACTACTGCCGGTCAGGCTGCATTCAGCCACCGCATACCAATGCTCTGGAACTCCCTTCCAGCAAACATGCATCACTTTTCCCCCTGGCACCTTAACTCCTTGCTCCAAGTTCATTTCACCCCTACCTGTACATGTGTCTAGACAGTTTCCCAGCAGACCAAGCGAAATGACTGTGTTGTCAGCACTTAGTATTGTAGTTAATTTGTGCATGTAACTACTGTTCTCTCATTTCACTCTGTTTTTACCAAGTCCAATTGCTAGAGTTCACCACTATGTAAGTACATGTATTATGCTGCCAAACTGTGGTCTCTACTACTGTTTCCTGACCCACTATGCCTAGTTACCAGAACCAAATTTTAGCAAATCCCCACTATGTATTTCACTTGTATCATGCTGTCTTCAACTGTTGTCTATGATCCCCCTCCCCCAGGATGCATCTGGAATCGAGCATTAAGCAGCTCAGTATGTCTTCCTGGTTAAACACTTAAATAAATAAATAAATATCCTAGCCTCTCTTGCAGTTGCCCACCGTCCTCAAAGAGAGCACCTCTTCTGACAGCAGTTTCATTTGTTCACCACCCTTTCTGTGAAGAACTGTCTTCTAATCTCCCACTTACACATCCTCCCCTCCAACTTTAGGCTATGCCCACTAATGGTTTTGCTTCTGCTTAGCCTGATGAGACCCTCTCTGTTCACGTTATTGATCCCTTTCAAGTACTTGAAGGCCTCAATCATGTCTCCCCTCTCTCTCCTGTCCTCCAGGCAATTCATGTTTAGGGCCCTTAGTCTCTCCTTGTACAATTGACCCTGCTGCCCTGCAATCATATTTGTAGCTCTCCTCTGGACCATCTCCATCAGGTTGATGTCCTTTTTAAGGTGAAGGCTCCAGAACAGCACCTCATACTCCAGATACAGCCTCACCAGTGACCTGTACAAGGGCAATACTACTTCCTATCTCCTACTGCTGATCCCCCTGGCTATGCACCCCAACATCCTGTTTGCCCTTGCCATTGTCTTCTTGGACTACGTAAAATTCTTCAAGTCACTAGTTATCATTGTGGCAAATTGGCCCTGCTGTCATATTTGTTGTCACAGTTCTCTGTCATTTTCTTTATGTTTAATTTCCCAAAAATGCCATGACATAAGGTTCAGCTTATAAGGGTATCATGTGCCCATGCCTCTGTTTCAGCTGGAGATTCATGTGTAAAACAAAAGGGATTAATTGGCCTAAGAAGGCTGAAAAAAGATTAATTTGAGTTTGAATAGCTCAAAAGCTGAGGCCAAGTTCCTGGAGTCGAGATGTCTGAAGTTCATTTGTGTGTCTCAAAACCAGGGTCTTGTCAGATAATGGAGAACCATTTCAGAATTTAAAGAGCTCATCTTTATGTAAAATGCTGAGTAATTTATTATCAGTGAGCAAACAGCAAGTTTATGATTTAAGACAGTTTCTTCTTTATATAAGCAGCACCTTTTTCATGCAGGGTGAATAGTCAGTCTGTTTGGTTCTGGTTTTACAATGGCAGAAGGGGACTGGTGTATGTACTACATTGATTTTGGCAAGGTGTGTGTCAGGCAGTATATGGAAGGATGCACTTCTGTACATACCATTACAGGGAGTTGTGTAGGGGCTATGGGTGCAGAAAATTGGAGGAGAAGGGCTGTTCTTACAGGGCAGGGTGAGTGCAAGTGGGGTACTGTAGGAGTCTACATACTGAGGAAGGGTTAATGCAAGCAGATAGATGGGGTAAGTGTGTTCTTATTGGGGCAGGATGATAGCTAGCAGATGAGTTGGGGTAGAGGCTTAAATACTAGGGCAATGTTGCTCATACTGTAGTATGGTGAATGCAAGCAGAGTGGGTAGGAGTGTATATACCAGGGTAGGGTGGGTGACTGCTGATGTGAGGGGCAGCAGTCCTCATTTTGAGATAGAGTTAGTGTCAACAAAAGAGAAGGGCAAGTGTGGTGTGTAATGCATTCTGGGGCAGGGTAGGTGAGAGAGGGACAAGGATGTGAATAGTACTGGAGCACTCTGGGTATCAAAAGATGGGATATGGATCAGAGATCAATATAATGAGATGGGGAGACCATCAGCAGATTGGAGGGGCTGGAGATCTTCATATTGAGCATAAGGAAGCCACAGTGATGCCACCCTTACAGAAATATAGGTGTGCTGTGTATATGCAGAATGCATGCCACATTCTTAATTGTGCCATGTGTGCATGCAGTTCACATACACAAAGTGATCCTAAGTGAACCAGATCTAAAAAGCAAATCAGGTCCGCATGCTGCATGCTGGAAGCTGGTGCAAATCTCATCTAAAGAAACACCTCAGTTTCTATTTCTTATACTACTACTGCTAGCAATTAGTCATTAAAATATGTTTTTATTTGAATTCCCATAAAAATTATGTAAACTCATTAATTCTGATTGTTTTGCAAGTTGTTTAATGGCTTTTGATTTTTGTCATTAAATCGTCATTAATTTGTAAAGTATTGTTTGCTTACTGCATTAAGTGCCTAGGATATAGCCAGTCAACATCCCCCATTACAGATGTACGAAGAGGGGCCTCTGTGTTGTGAAGCCTATCCTTTTGGTTTTGGACCATGCAAATCCCTTATGCATATGTAGTGCTACAAGTGTGTTTCATCTCACTTACTTTCCCTTTATCATTCTGTATTGAGCATATACACTATGGCCATGCTGAGCACTCTTTGTGCAGAGTGGGATCTTGGAAGCATGCACCATACCTCACATTTTGTCACTGAAATGAGAGACAGGGACACTCACAATGAGGGACATGAACCCACATGATGATCAGGACTCATCATGAAACATGGAGATACAGTACCTCAGAACACAATAGAAACCATTGGATTAGCACCTGAGAATGAATTTCTACCATTAAGCAGCGGTGCCATTTAGGTAGGGCAGAGGGAGAAAGTTGCCCCCATATTTGTGCCTAGGTTGTTCTTATGGTGTGGCAATAATGGCATTAAATTTGGAATTAATCTTTTGCACAATAAGTGCCCACCTGGCCTGTGTGTGCTCATCCTGCAGGTACTCTCCAGACTTGATGGTGTCTGTATTGTGTTGTCCACTCTCTCCACCAATTAGTGGCAGCATAATCATAAGTGATGTGGATGATCTCCAGCCAAGAAAGAGTGCATGAGTCTTGCAAGTGCGACACTGTCTTTCCTGCCACAGAGTAGACAGACTGCACACTAGAGCTTGAAGGAGTTGGTGAGCACTGAACTCTCAACAGCAGTGTTGTGGCAGCATATTTTTGTTGGTCTACTCATAGTGAGTCTCTGTCTCCCCTGGTGGCTGAAGGGGCAGAGGGTGAGCTAGAAGCTAACTCAAGATCAGGCTACCTACTTACTCTACTAGGCTCGCATTGTGAAAAAAACAAAAAACATACCAACATTCATTGATTTAACCAAGGCCTTTGATACTGTTAACCATGCCCTCCTTCTTGATCAGCTAACCAGCACTGGACTCTCCACAGACACCACAAAGCGGTTCATCAATTACCTTAGCTGCCGTTCACAGTAGGTAAAGATAGGTGATGTACTCACTGATAGGAAGCCAGTTCACTCGGGTGTTCCACAAGGGTCCATCCTTGTACCACTCCTGTTCAGTATCTTCCTTAATAAACTACCAGAATTTTGTCATGGCCAAATCCTCTTATATGCTGATGATGTGGTCATCTATACCAGTAACCCTCACCCTCATCGCCTGCAAGAACAGTTACAGCTAGGATTTTCATCTACAGAGAAATGGTTCATGGAACATAAGCTTGTAATGAGCTACAAAAAGTTGAAGATGATATTGTTCTCCTGCTCCCAAAGTAAGCACAAGGCCTTCCCCCTCAACATCACCAATGTCAAGGGCTCTCCCCTGGAACTTGTACAAAACTTCAAATACCTAGGTATTACAATTAACTCCACCCTGTCATATGCCCTCCACATTGACAAAGTCACTAAGGCAATCCACAATGCGCCTTGGGCTACTATGTAGGCATAAACATAACCTGACCCTGGAAGCATTGAATTTGGCCATAAACAGTTCCGTTGTCTTGCTCATAGATTATGGTCTAGTTTATGGTTCTGCCACTGACACAGCCCTTTGCCATATCAAAATGGCAATAAATAAAGCTTGTCGGCTTCTCACCAGTACTGCACACCTTATGCACACCTGTGCTCTGTACTCCCAAGCTGGCTGGTTGCAGTTTAATAGCTTACTCAAGTATCAAACCTGCTTGCTGGCAAGAAAAATTATCTCAGGCATTATGTCTCCTGGGGTTCAGAAACTTCTTACTCCACGCCTGAATGCAAGAAGTACCAGAAGCTCTGAAAACCAGTTCTTCAAAACCCCACACTGCAGGATGGCCCTTGGCCAACGAGCCTTCGCCTATAGAGCTCTACTCTGGCATAACTTTCTGCACACGGACATAACCTCTTCAACCATGCTTGGATTCTTTAAACACAATCTTCATAACACCTTGTTGCTTGCATCACCTGTGACTGCTTCCAAGGGGTCCCTTCCTAGACCTGGGTTCCTTGCCAGCACTTGCATTTAACAAAATTCCACTGCCTTACCTTGGAGCACTTCAGACACCTTTAGCACTTATCCCTGTCTCCTTTACTGTCTTTCCCACCCCCTCCTGCCCCATCACTTTCTCCCTCCATATTCCCTCCTTCTCTATCTACTCCATTCCACACCTCTCCTCTACTTCACCCATTCTACAAGGATCCCACCCCTTAACCCATCCCCACACCCTCCCATCTCTTGCTTCTCATATATGACAAGGCTACACAGGCTGAAAATCTTCTCTTTCCAATATGCTCCCTATTGTATGTTAGTAGTTAACATTATGACTTAGGAGCCCCTGACCCTGGTGCCTTAGCTATTCTGCTTTTAGTGTAATTATCAAAACTTGTTCTTATACTTGTCCTCTGTGCTTTCTGACACTGTAATCACTGTAATTGCGTGTTTGCCTGGTGACACTGTGCTCGTCACCTATGTAATCTTCTGATGTGGAACCTATGTAAATACCTTCTGCTCAAAGGTACTCATCCAAGAGTTCAATAAATACAAAAATAAATAAATATGCTGCCCCTGGGTGGGGTCATAAGATGGCATGGGCTGGGGTTTCATTGCTATACTGATAATACCCAGCTCTACCTGTCTTTCACATGGGTAGATCAGATTCAGTTAACCTGCTGAATAAGTGCTTGTCCAAGATCATGGCATAGACATTGTTGAACTGGTTGGGACTCAACCCAAGAAAGACTAAAGTATTAGTGGTGGAGCAGGGCTCGAACGTGTGGGGAGGGGCCGCTGGGGCACCTTGAGAGATTTTAGGGCTTTTATTGGCTTTGCCAAACTAGGGGCTTCCACTAAGGTGAGGAATTTGGGCATCTTTGTGGAGCTGACACTTGATGCTCAGGTGTTTGCTGCTGTCCAGAATGTTTTTTACCATGTGCAAAATATCACCTGAATTAAATCCCTTATCCCCCCTGATAATCTGGCCACACTAGTACACGCATTTGTTACTTCGAGTCTCGACTACTGCAATGCACTCTACCTCATGGTCACAGGAGGTGTGATGAGGCACCTGCAGCTGTTGCAGAATGCTGTGGCCTGGCTATTGATGGCCATTCTAGGTCCTGTCATATTATCCCAATGTTGTGTGAACTGCACTAACTGCAGGTGTGCTGGCTCATCTCCTTTAAAATAGGTCTGCTGACCTATATGGCCCTGCATGGGTTGGGTCTGGGCCACCTGAGGGAGCTTCTGCATCCCTACGCCCAGGGTCACTGTCTCCAATCAGTGGGAGAGGCCTTCTTGAAAGTCCCCAGAGCAAGATTTAAATCTTTTGAGGATTGGACTTTTGAAGTGGCTACCCCGATCCTTTGGAATTTTTTGCTGAGGTACAGGTGGGAGGTGCCCTCCTTAGAGATATTTAAAAGAAAATTAAAATCTTTTTATTTCCAACAAGCCTTCGGGGGCTAAGTGATAACTGATTTGTATATAACAAGGAGTTTTAGCTCTTTGATTGATAGTAATTATTTATATATTAGTCGATGTATTTATTTTATATTGTATGGTTGTTTGTTTATCCTATATGCTGTTTGTCAATTTTTATATTTTGTAAGGGCACCCTGAGCCTTTGGGAAAGGACACCCAAAAGAAATAAAATCTACTACTACTTCTACTACACTCTCTGTAGATTTGTTCTGAGATAAGTGCTGCGTCCTCCACCATGAAATCTACAAGTGCATATATGAAATCCCACTGGGACATAATTAGCATACAAGTGTCTAAATGACCAATGCCTTGAATACTTAATCCATATCATGACTGAATCAGCTTGAATACTTGTTTCTTAGCCTGCCCAAACTGCAGTAGTTTTATACACTATTGGGACCCATGTACAAGCAAATTGTATATCGCTGGCCAATGGAGCTCTACTAAATGAAGCTGCAGAGTGCATCATGCATGCCACCAACATGCACTGTCCCTGTTGAACCCCAATGTCCCTGCTGAGCTCTCCAGAACAGGTGCGGGGTGGCCATGGGTCATAGCCATGCCAGACACTGGGCTTTCAATAACAAGGCCTGACCACATCGCTCACTTCAGGGGACACAAGGATTCACAGAGGGGTGTAAGAGGTAAAGCCTGCCTCTCTTCATCCAGCTTGCTTTCTGAAGGGGTGTTAGCCCATCAACACTGCACGTTAGCTGCATCACCCCAGCAACCCACCCAAGCTTGGCCCTACATTTATTGCTGCATACTGGTCACATGATACATCACATGACCACACCCTCTAAGTGTCCACTTTCCATTTGCAGCTTATATTTTCTAACCACTAGGAGTCACTGCAGTGCCCTTTCTAGCCCCCTGTTTTTCCTTCCTCACACCACTCTGTTTACCCTCCTAATCTCCACTGCTCCTCACTTTCCTACTACTATATCCCTACATTAACCTTATTTCTCCTCAGTTTTCCTAGTGTCCCCCTGTAGGCTGCGAACCCTGGACCCTTGGCACCAAAGTCAGCAGCTCTACCACTAAGCCAATGGGTCTGGCTAGTTTCTTTCAGTCTATTAACACTCTTAACTTTTCAGCTCCCCTCCACCTACCCTGTACTCATTATGACCCTGCTTACTGCTGCCATTCCTGCGTTGCGGCTTGCACTGCTAATCCTAGCCCCCCTCATTTTGCTAGGGGATGCTCCACACATCCTCCAACATGGTGAGTCAGACCCGCCTCTTATCAGACTTTTCACCTTAACCATCCCCCCACATCTACCATTGTGCCACCTCACTCACTCTACTGATGGACCATGCTCCCCCCACCCACATCTCCCCCCATTGTCGCTGCCATGGTATGGAAATGGATGTTACTCTGCCTTGCCTCTCTCTCTCTCCATGGCAGCTACACATCCCCATCACTATGTGCTGCTCTTCCCCCTCCCTACTGGTACCTAACCTGGTGCAGAAGTGACTAAAACTGGCATCCTTGCGCATCCTCCTGCTCCTTCTCCTCCTCTCACCCCAACCCAGAACCTGCCCAACACCCCCCCAAGTTACTGCTCTTAAGGATCTAATAGTTGTCTCCCTTAATATATGTGGCCTCCTCAACAAATTTGACTCATTTCATGGCTGGGTTGTCCAGAATTGCCCTGATGTCATCTCTGGTAGTTGAAACTTGGTTCAACAACCACACCCCAGACTATGCAGTCTCACTCCCTGGGTTTACTCTATACCATGCCAACAGAACCTCTAAAAAAGGGGGGGGGGTGGATGTGCACTGTATGTCCAGGACTTATTACAATGTCTCACCCTCCCATCCCCAACCCTTGAACATGGGGCCCAAGCTGTCACTCGGAAAATCACTCTTTCACCTAACCAAGCCCCCCGTTCCTCTCCTCTGTATACATTCCTCCCTGAAATCAGAAGAGTGCCTTCCACTCTGTCCTTGCCCACCTGCAGACTCTCTCTGACAGGGCAGAAATCATTTCCCTTGAGAATTTTAATATAAATTGTCTGGCTGACACATCGGCACCCATTGGGGATGCTGCAGCCTCTCAAAACCTGTCCCAACTTGTAACCACTGCCACTAGAATCAACCAGAGGACTGGCACTGCCACCCTCCTTGATTTTGTGCTCACCAATGCACCCCACAAAGCAACCCAGATCAGGGTAGTACCCAATGCCATGAGTGATCACTCCCCAGTGCTTTATCACTGATCGCATGTTGTGAGAAAGCCCCTCCTCAAAACTATCCTCCAACACCACCTCAAACCTGTCAAACTTTGGTCCCTTAGACAATGTCTCTCAGCTAGTGACTGGTCCCCCATCACTACTGCATTGGACATTGACTCTGCCCTAGACCACTTCATTGACACCTTCAACTCTGCCTGTGACTGGTATGCACCCCTAAACAAAAAAGGTAATAAAAGGGGTTGACACACCTTGAATGTCACCAGCCCTGTTGGACCAAATGCAAGAACGTGACAATCTATGGCACATTGCTTTGGAAACTGGTAAACCCACTGATAGGCAGCAATACCAAGAAGTGCTTAATAAATGGACTTGGAATATTCGTAAGGCCAAAGCTGAGTATTACCAAGCCTCGCTCACTGCCACATGGGGCTCGGGGCACAAGTTCTGAGACTCTCTCGAAGAACACAGTGACAAAGCCTCCACTGCACCTCCCTCCCAACTCTGGGCCAATGGGTCTATCACCACAGACCCTTCTCTGATTACAAATATGTTTAATGCCTCCTTCTCCGACCTTAGTAGTGTTCTCCCTCTTAATTTCTTCTAGGCACTGTCTCCATGGCAGCTCTCCCTACTTAAGCACTAACCCCTTCTTTTTCTTCCCTGCAGGAGATGTCCCTGACTGGGCACCATCAGCCACCAGAGCCATGGCTCGGAGTCCCTCCGGCCAGCCGCTCTCCTCTACCGCCCACTCGCCAAGACAGCCCGCAGAAGCCAGAATGCAGCCACATCGGGACTTTACAGGTATTTTTCATTGGCATTGCAGCTCAGGTCTGCCTGCTATTGACTGACAGACTCTGCTTATCATTTGCCATTGATTCCTCCTCAAAGCCAACAGCTCAGCACCTAAGGTTGTTCTGAGCTCATGCCAGCAGCACAGCTCTACGGCTCTTTAGACCAAATGGCTTTATTTTAAACTGCTATTTTGTCCCACCCAGCCCACCCTGGCCTCTAAGTAAATACTCACTTGCCTCTCCCACTTTCCCTCTACCCACTCTCATTGGCCCTCTTTATATTGCTGCCCTACCCTGCCCCGTTTTCACCCCTCTAGTGACTGTGATCTGTGCATCCCTGTTGCAAACTTGAGCTTTTAACTGTGTCATGAATGATTGAACCTCTCAAGTGCTCTCCTCTTGCAAACTTGAGCTATTAGCTGTGTTAGGATTGCACTTCTCTAGTATCTCCTTTTTAACCCCACTACAGTAGCTGCAGGACTGTTCCCTACAGCTAGCAAAACCAAATTCCATAGTACAAACTACAACATTTTATGACCTCCCCCTGTCTAGAAAAAGCAGCACTACTTACTCCCTCCCTGTTTCGCTAGTCCTACTGCCCCACTATATCTAAAGGACCTCTCCTGATTCTCTGGCCAAGCCCAAATTGGCTACTGAATCCTCTTTGCCTTGTTCTGGGCCAAACATTTCTACCCTATCACCTGCAAGGCCAGGCAGCTACAAACAAACATGTGCTCACGCTTAATCATACTTATGTGGGCTTCCCTAACCTCTCTACTATTGGTAAGTGACATCTGTGCATCAAACCTGGTGGTTGACCAGCAAAGACTATGCTCCCCACCACAACTTATGACAACTCAGATTTCCCAACTTATGTACATGGGCATAAAATCACTCTCACAAGTGAAATCACCCTGGCCCTGCTGTCCAACTATGAAAGCCAACTGCTTGGCCTATTTGTGCACTCTCTCACCCTCCAATCCCTGCACTGGTATCTACCTAATTGCCCTCTCTTTACTCTTATCCTCCTCTCTGGAGATATAGAACCAAACCATGACCCCACAAACACCCACATAGACCACATAGATACCATTAGGGCACCTCACCGAGTGAATGGCTACTTGTTGAATTAACCCTGAGTAAGTCAAAAAAAAAACACACACACAGGCTGCTGCTTCCCAGGGCTAACCAACTTCTTGGATGGTGTGGGGCTCTTAGCACCCACAAGTGACCTGGTTGTGACTGTGACTGGAGACTTCAACCTAAATTGGTTGGATGTCATAGTGCCAAATTATGTGAACCTGCTGAAGGAGCATAATCTTGAACAACTTACCTCCAACCCCACAAGACACAATGCTCACAAACAAACCAACTCCCTCATTGACTGGATCACCACTAACCATGCAGACTTAATAATCCAAGTAAGCACAATGTCTGACTCAATCAGTAACCACACCCCAGCCTATGCTGTACTGTCCACCAAGTCAATCTGCCACCCCCACAAACTCCTGTCCTTCGGAAGGTTTGATTGCCAGGATCCCAACCTGGTCCTCAGAGAAATTAGGGCAATTAACTGATCTGCCATCTACTGCCACAGCAACATGTCACTTTCTTTACTGCCACTCTATCATGCATACAGGATACCTACTTCCCCCTCATGACCAGAAGGATGACCAAAGAACTTCTGGCATTAATGACAGACCGGGATAGCAAATGGAAGGCATACAAAGTGTCCCCCTTCCTCCAGTGCTGGAATGCCTATTGGCAGCTAAGAAACTCCTGAAAACAGATCACAAAATTGCTCAAATACCAATATTACCAAAATCAACAACCTTGGTAACCCGCGCACCTTCTGGGCTGCCATTGGATATCTCCTAAACCCCAAGAATAACTGGCAAATAGTGCAACTTGCATCTCCCACTGGTCCCATTTCAGACCCCACTGAAATTGCAAAACACTTTCAACCTAAAATTCACCAGCTTATCCTCCTGACTAACAAACTCTCCTCCAAGGCCACCCCTGCCCAGAACCTCCAGCCCAGTTACTGTCCCTCCTCCTCCACCTCCACCCTGCCACCACTCTTCCTTTTTTGGGCCATTAGCCAGACCGACACCATCAAACTGCTGAAGTCTCTACAAGCCAAAGGAATCCCAGGCAGCGATGGGCTGTACCCTATCTTTCTAAGGCTCATCTCACCTGCAATTCTAAAACCCCTCACTCACATTTTCAATCTCGCCCTCACCACAGCTACTGTACCCGACTCCTGGAAGCATGCCAAATATCAACATTGTGCCAATTTTCAAAGCTGGTGATCAACTCTCTCCTGACAATTATAGGCCCATCTCCCACCTAAGAAAGCTGCTTGAGAAAATCATGCATGCTCAGTTATCAGAGCAACTGGAAAAATACAACCTCTTATGTCCCCTTCAGCATGGCTTCCACAAGCAGCATAGTACCTCATCTGCTCTGGCCATCTTCACAAATGTCTTACTGAGGAATAAGGACAAGGGCAAGCCCACAGGTGCAGTCTTCATTGACCTGCCAAAGGCATTTGACCTGGTCGACCACCAACTCCTCCACACCATCCTGTTATGCTTTGGTTCTCCCTGGACATGTTGCCTGGTTCCATAGCTATCTATTAAACAGGTCACAGTTGATCATTCTTGGGAAAGCATCCTTGGCCCCCCTCCTTGGACTTACTGGGGTTCCCCCATGGTGCCATACTCGGGTCTCTGCTTTTCTCTATGTTCATCAACACACTCCCCAGGGACAGCCTCAGCTGTAAAGTTCTTCTCTATGCCGATGATCTAGCCATATACCACAGTGACAGGTCAGTTGACTCTGCCTCTTCTGCCCTCACACATGTCTTTAGCTCTGCCCGCAAATGGTTCCTCTCCAACAAACTTCTAGTCAATGAAAAGAAGACTATATCCATGATGTTCAGCTCTAAACCCTTTCTAGCCAAGGCCGCAAAAACAAACTCCTCCCTCCTGGTACTCACCCCAGCTGGTCCTCCCCTTGAAAAGGTCACATATTTTAGACACTTAGGCATCACCCTTGACCCGTCCCTCTCTTTCACTGAGCATGACAATCACACCACATGTAGGATCCACCAAAACTTGGGAGCTGCTCACCGACACAAACACTACCTGTCTGCTGAAGCACGCCTCACCATTGTATGTGGAAGCCTGCTACCCCTCCTTGATTATTGCTCCCTGGTCTACCCACAACTATCCTCAACCCTGCTCTCATGGCTAAACATGACCTACAACTCGATATGTCATTTTGTCCTCCTAGCTCATTTCTGCTCCAATCACTGCTCCCTCTACCAGACCATAGGGTGGCTCCCACTTAAAGGTTGCTTTGACTATGCTATGGGCTATCTTCCAGACAACTCACACCGAAACCAGCACCTGTCACCATATTCAACACTACTAACAAATGGAGTGATCATAAAGAATCTCAGGGCTTCCTCGACCACCCAGCTAGAAGTCCCCCACATCACCACTACTATGAGAAGTCGAGCTTTCTCAGTCACAGTGCTCTTCCTATGGAACAAGTTTCTCTTGTCCATTCACTCATCTGCCACCCACCAAGCTTTCAAAAACCCTGAAAACCTGGTTCCTCACAACTGTAAACTGTCACTGCACTGTGCAATATAGCTAGCACTAACATTCCTTATGAACCTCCATGAATATGCAGCACTCACCTCCTCCTTGGTGTTTTTTTTCCCTCTCACAACCCCCAAGGCTACCCAGATCCCCCTCCTCCTATAACACCTTAGCCTAATTTTTCTGACACCCCACCCCCCTTCAGTCTCACCCCTGGCTCCATTTCACACCATGACGTATGAGTGTTGATCTGTCTAAATCTTACCATTGCAATGAAAGTTGAACTATCTAACCCTGCTCTGTGTATTTTCTGCTCCTGCCCTGTCACTTCCCTCTCTCCTGCCTAGCCCTCCCCCTCCCCATCAATCTCCTCTTATACCTTTTGTCTCTACTGTGCTACACTGTCTGGTATTGCACAATGTTTTGTTACTACTCCTGCACTAGAACCCTGTTGGAGTTGTTATTGTAAACTTGCATTGTATGTAACAGGTAACTTCAACACAAACCATGAGTAATCTGTGCTACTGAAATTGTATTCTGTTCCTGTATGTAACCTGTACCCTCTGTGCTATTTCAGTGTGTTGTTTCTTGTATGTTCTGTATTGTATTGTACCTTTTGCCACTGTGTGGCCCAGATCATGACTGAAAATGGTCCTCTCGACCAGTGCACCTACCCAGTTACCAAAGACATAATTAAATAAACAGAATGCAGTGCCCCCTCACACCAAGCCAAAATGGGTCAATACATCAATTAAGCTTTTTTTCTGTTTTCTTACTTACGGACTATTCTTTTTTCCTTATAATTTAGTATGGTGTTCTTAGTTTCCATACTTAGGCTGCAGTGCGAATTAAAACAGGACAATCCGACAGGCCCAGTGGCACAGAGTGATGAAGTGCTGGCACCTTACCCCGCCAGTGACCCAGGTTTGGGAATGATTTTGGGCCACTGGGGCTTCCAGCTTGGGATGGGAGGGTTGAAATGGGATTGAGTCTTGGCTCTCCCGAAGGCCAATCCCCCAAAGTCCCGCTCCCAACGGGTGGAGGCCCAGTGGGTGGCGTAGGCGGTTAGGAGAGGTGATGAAAGTCCAGGGAGGGGTGGGAGGCCACTGGATCCTGGCGTGTGCATGCGCCTCCATGCATATACACACATGTTTATGTCGTGGCCCATGGGGGAAGAGGAGTAAAAAGGAAATACACAAAAACTATATATGGAAAAAAAATAGGACACTCCAACAGGTGAGTGATGTAAAAAGAAATTTTTTATTGTGAAGTGCTGCAACAGTTATTAAAAACAGTATCAGTACCCCACCACTTCAAGAACCTCCACCTCTTCCTCAGCAGGTGGGGTAGAGGGATGGTAAGGGGTGCACACAGAGTTATTTGACTGTGTGTGAGAAGGTTACTGTAAACTGTTACTGTTTCTACTCACTTTTCCAGGGCTGGGGGGAAGGAGGTATTGGTGCTTCAGGGCCGGAGGTTACATTATTGGACTGGGCTGGTGGGAGGGGGTGGAGGAACATAACACCATCAGTTGGGGTTGTGTTTTTTAGGTTAATGAAAGTTGCTTGGCAAAGTTGGGTGAAGTTAGCAAAATGTCTCTTCACTACATGTAGCACAAACTTCCCAACTGCTCATTGACATCACCAGCAAAGTCTTGCGTCATTAGCCGGCCCAGTGGCGCTGAGGGCTGAGGTGCTGGACACCTTACCTCGCATCATGCCGGTGACCCATGTTCAGGAACGGAAATGGGTAACTGGGGTTTGGCAGAGAGGAGAGGGATTGAGCGTCCCCAAGACTGCTTTCCTTCTCCGGGGGGATAGCAGTGCTCGGCAATTGCCTGCCACCTAGCAGAGGCTGGGAGGTGGCATGCCAGCACTGAATCTGTGGGCGAGAGTCTGCAGCCGGTGCTTGGCGAGGATGTGCATAGGAGCGTGCTAGCCGCCATCGCTGGTGCCATTGCACGTCGAGACCTCGGGGGAAGGAAAGTGGGAAAATTGGAATCTGTAAGGATGATGATGGTCCCCTCCGCGATGGGCCAGGAAGGCACTTCCCCGACCACTAAATTTGGTCCGGTGGGTCGTGTCACTCCCTACCCCCTGCCAAGAAGGGTAAGTCATGGGGTCTAGGGGAAGGGGTCTCATACCCGGTGCTGGGCGTGGGGGGACATCAGAAGGGATGCAGAGGATTCCAGGAAGGAGAAAAAATAGATAACTGCCAAAAAAAAAAAAAGTCTTGCATCATTGCATCATGCCCATAGTGAACACATACAGGTCTTTCTTAAATACTATCTCTATGGGGATATTCTTGAGCAGGCAGGCAGTGGCAGAGGCACACTCAAAAGTAACACATCATTCACTAGGGTAATTTTCTGGCTTTGTTCTGGTAGACCTACAGCACTTTTGAGTACCTGCAACAAGTCTTCTGGCTTATACCAAGCAGCATTAATAATGGAATCTTGGGAGGGGTCCAACACAGAGATAGAGTGAAGCAGTAGGCTCCAGCGCATATAAGCATGTAAAGAATAATGAGGTATAGATACCTGGCCTACAATAAGTAACCGTGTTGCCCTCCTGAACTATGAAAAATAAGAACTCCTGTTTAAATTACAAGAAAAACAAATGCATGCAAGAAAACAGAAAAAAACCTTAAGAGATGTATAGGCCCCTTTGGCTAATTTGGGGGTACCGTGACTCTTTTTGTTTATTGTTATGTGCCACCCACCAGTAACACCCTTGCAAAACATAATAATTTAAGTGAGATGTGATTAAAACAAAGTGAATTAGCAGGGATGAGCAGATTAAATTCCCATTGCACATTATTTTGAAGAGATGTGGCACACTGTTTTAACTTATTCCTCACTGATCACCTCGGAGCTTCTTATGGGCTGTGCACTGACATTTTGAAATAAGGACACTTGGGAGAGGTTCTACACGTCACATGAATACAAAGTGGAGCAGCAGTCCTCAGCTCATGTATATATATATATAAAGAATAAAGTAGTGTGGGTACATGGAGCCTGTAAGCACTCACCTTGTTGCAGGTGGTCAGGCTTAATTCACCCTTCAACAAGCTATTAAAACTAATAAATACTTTCTTAATTGTGATAAGAAGAAAAAAAACATGTAAGAAAAAAAGAAAAATGAAAACAGTTAAAAGCTGTTTAATCTCTTTGGTCTAAGCTGGAGGTGAGGTGGTCAATGGATTCATTTTTTATTTACATTTTTTAACCTTTGTTTTACCAGGTGAGACACACTAAGCTGAAAGTTTGTTTACAGGTGCAACCTGGGAGCACAAGGAAGTTAAATGACTTGCTCAGGGTCACACAATATGCTAGTGGGGGCTGTGGGATTCAAACCCAAGTCTCCAGGTTTGCAGCTCCGAGCCTTAAACCACTGCACTATACTGCCTCCTTTGTTTATTTATATTACCATGAAATTCAGTTTTAGAAATCTGGAAACCCTGCTGTTGCTGGGAGGGCCCTGCTCATCATGACCCCAGCCAGAGCTAGAGTATCACTTTGCTTACCAAGCATTTGTCCCCTCCTTATGAACAGTACAACTGTCATTTTTCAAATCCTGCCCAAAATGTATTTTCACACATCTGGCACAGAATGGCGCAGTGGGTGTGGGAAATCAACGTTCGGCACATATTAACAAACTCGCAGTGCCACTGTTCATGAGCGGAGGTCCCAAATGCTTTCATGCCGAATGTTGTCTTGCTGGCATTGGCATTGGTAGTGCAGGAGTTAGAAAGATGCATAATAGGAATTGCAGTGAAGTATGGAACTGAAGCCAACCCCACCCTACGCTGCAGAGACTGACAGGCATTGAAGTGTGCCTTTGGGTCGTCGGCCATAATGGTCATGCCATTTCACCTCACCCAACCCTGCAGACTCTGATAAGTGTTGCGTAGTGCCTTGAGGTCCTCGGGTCGTATGTGCACCCCATTCCACGGGGAAATACATTGAGATGGGTGCTGTGTAAGAGAATGGGGTGAACATTGGGGCCGAAGAGTCCAAGGCACACCTTGATGCCTGTCAGTGGCTGCAGGGTGGGGGTGAGGGTGGAATGGCATCAACATTATATCCATCAATCCAAAGTTTCACCCCTGACACCTGTCAGTCACTACAGGGTGGGACATTATGGTTAGAAACCCTAATGCCCCGGGCATTTGTTGGTATTTGCACTACAAAAGTTCAACATGACCCCACCTCATGAAAGCATTTGGGACCTCCGCTCATGAACAGTAGCACTGCGAGTTTGTTAATATGTCCCAAACGTTGATTTCCCACACCCACTGTGCCATTCTGCGCCAGATGTGTGAAAATACATTTTGGGCAGGATGTGAAAAATGACAGTTGTACTGTTCATAAGGAGGTGTGAAAAATGACAATGTTGAAAATCTGGAGTGACAATATTAAACATTCTTGAAGTTACTAGCATGCGTGGAAACTGCGCAACACATGCTCATAACAGTCATTGTGTGGAATTTTTTTCCCCAAATTTTCAACATATTCATTTTGGGACCTCCACTCTTGAACAATGTCACTGTGATTTTCTTAATCTGTCCCGAACATTGACTTCCCACAGCGACCATGCCATTGTGCTCCAGATATGTGAAAACACATTTCAGGCAGGATGTGAAAAATGGCAGCTGTACTGTTCATACGGAGGTGTGAAAAAATTACAATGCTGAAGATCTGGAGTGAAAACATTAAAAATTCTTGAAGTTACAAGTGTGTGTGGAAACTGCGCAATGCACGCTAGTAACACAATCATTTTTTTTTTATCTCAACTTTCTTTATCCTCCTTGCAGAGCAGTCCCAGTGATTGCCCAGCTACCAGCACCTGTACCCCTGAACCAGGTCTGGTGTGTGAATTATACCCTTTCCACACAGGCTGGCTGGAAGCAGGATCCTCCCCATCGGGATCTGTCACACAGACACCCACTATTGTGGATGCGCCTTTCTTGTCCAGGGCACAGCCATCAGCTGCCACATTTGCCCCATAATTTTTTCCACCGGTTTTACTCCCCTCAGGAGCCGGACGTGCAATGGCAACAGTATAGCCGTGCAGACACCTGCCGTGCTCCTCCAATTACTGTGCACGCAAGTGTAGAGCACCCAACCTCTGCTAGATGCCACTGCAGCATGATGAAGTTCACCCACCCTCATAGGAAGGAGAGCAGTCATGAGACAAGCAACCCTTCCTCTTCCCTGGCAACCTCTGGCACCCTGAATCCATTCCAGAATCCAGGTAACTGGTGTGGCACAAGGTGTGGCGTCCAGTGCCTCAACCCTTAGCACCACCAGGCTGGCTCCCAATCATTTTTTTGAATTTTTTCACCAGATTTGCAACATATGCTTTTTGGGAGCTCACTTCATGAACAGTGATAGTCATTTTATTAATCAGTCCCAGAAGGTGAGTCCACACAGTGACTGCGAAATCACCTTTTGGCACCTAAAAATGACATGGCAGTGACTGAGTTCATGAGGTGGGATCCAAAGAACCCCATGTTGAAAATTGGTGCCAAAAGTAGCAAAAATGGCTGAGATATCCACCTAAATGGAACCCCCCCTCCATTTATGCCATTATACAGCTTACAAGCATTTCTTCAGTTCACAGTCGGCTTTGAAGAGTGCAGATGTGTTCCTGCTCCACTGAAGATCACTGCGTCAGGCTCCAGAGGTAAGTATGGGGTGAGGGGGGGTGCAGGGAGGTGGGGTGTACAGATCATGGGAGCAGGTTTGGGGAGGGGGCACCGTAACAACCAGGGACTGTTTTCTTGTTTACAGTTAAAAAATAAAAAACTTCATGGGAAGGTTTTCTATTTTTACGGGTTCATTTGGCACACTGGAGGGGCTTCCCAGTGTGCCACCTGGGTGTTTTTGGGGGGGGGAACTGGAGCTGATGGGGATAGGGCTCTCCATCGGCAAATGAACTGGGGAAGGGACATGTCAACAGGGGGATTGGGCACCCCCGATGTCAGCTTTCAGGCGGGACTGTGAGAGACAGACAGTGACAGCCACCACCATGTTTTATTGAAACCAGGCACACCAGGCAAGGCATGCCCTGCAATGACGGGTCACTCCCTCATTGCAGTGGCAACATTGTTTCAGGTTGGTGGCATGCTTCTGCAGCATTGTCATAGACAGCATGCTATTTCATTGGTGCCACAGAGCCCAGCCCAAAAAAAGCAGTGGCGCCATTGGCCACAACACGACCGCACCTCCAAAACCTGCTACTCCAAGCTACCACAATATGTTGTTTGCACTTGCATGAAGACAACATAAAAAAACTGCTTATTGTCATGTTTAAAGTAAAAGGCATTAAAGAGCATCACTGGGCTCTGTGGAGCGTTCTGATGTGGAATCATAAGTTTCATGGGATGTTACTAGCCAGAATAACATGCTAAGGCATGGTCCAGTCAAGCCAATGAGCAGTGATCTATCTATCTACTGATACTGAAAATGAAAATTGCATATGGGACAGAGTAAAAGCCATGGTAAAGGTGGGTTGGATAAGCTGAACCCCATGACTGTTCTCATTGAGTGCCTTCAGAACTCTACTGCCAGTCATGTTAATTTCCCACCAGTATCACTCCTATAAAACATGTAAGCATTAATCCCCAATGAAGGAGGCTTCTACTGGGGAATTAATGCATGGTTGGTGGGGTTGTAGCACGAGGCCACAGGCCAAGTGCCTACAACCACCCAGTCATGTATTAATTCCCCAGTAGAAGCCAACTGTGGAGGGCATTAATGTGCTTGTAACATGACAATAAGTATTTTTCTTCATGTGTGGTATTGTTAAATATATGGAGACTGAACACATTGTCTATGATTCCACAGAGGTGTTTATTTCATCTCAAACATTTCTGCTTCACGTACAGCTCCTGCAGTAGTGTCGCATGCCATAACACACTTAGTTACATAGTTGTGTGTATCCAGACTGTTAACATGTCACAGGCGGATTTCACAGAATAACATGTATTACTGTTGTTACTGTTGCTTTTTTAAAGTTCGGTTCACTGGAACTCTTCAGTTTTGTCTCTCCTTGGTCAGATTCAGCTTCTTCGCCATGATTACTTCTATGTCATCCGCTGCATTGTGGGACATTTGCCGCTTCATATTACCTTTGTGATTGTTTGTTTCTCATACAGCATTTTCTGCTGTGATAGCTACTGGTACTACACCTTGACCCGGTGACCCCGTGATTAATATTTAGTTGGAGTAGGCATTACCAGTGATTAATTCCCACTCCAACTTTGATCATCTGGTGCATTCTCTCCAATCATGTTCCATTATTTGAGGTTTGTCTGTTTTGCCATGTTACAAAGTCATTTATTTCAATGTGTGTATGCAACTTAGTGATGAGTAATGCTTGTGTAACTTCATTGATAGTCTGATAATTTTTGAATGCTTACGTTGCTGGCTGAGATAAATAGACACTTTGGCCATTCACACTCTCTGTTCCACAGGGAACTACCACCCTGTTAGGGTACCATGAAGGCAAAGGAACCCTCTTGAGGAAGGTTCCACCCTTACAGGAGCCGCAGGAAGATAATTCATTTAGGCTAACCGTACCTTAGGAAGGATCCCCCAGGGAGAGAGAGGCATGGTTCTAGAGGAGGAGAAAGGATGGCATGGCAAAGAAAGAATACGTCTGAATGAGACTGTAGGTAGCTGACTTAAACAGCTCAGGCAGGTGGTGTGGATAATTACTCCCATTAGTTGAACTGCAGTCATAGCCTTCGATTTCAATATGTGTAAGCAACTTAGTGATGTTACGCTTGTGCAACTTCATTGATAGTGTGATAGTATTTGAATGCTTATGTTGTTGACTGAGACAAATAGATATTTTGGCCAGTAACACTCTATCCAATGGGGAACTACCACCCTGTTGGGGTACCATGGAATCAAAGGAACCATCTTGAGGAAGGTTCCACCCCTAGAGGTGCCACAGAAAGATAATTCCTTTAGGCTAAATGTACTTTGGGAAGGAGACCCCCAAAATGACAAGCAGCAAGTGGTGAACATAGAAACTGGATGAGCATGGACTGACAGCAGTAGTGATGATTTGTAACAGACAAAGGCAGGATTGTGCAATGACTGACAATATTGGTATTAATAGCAGAAGAGGCATGACTTTCATAAAGAGAGAGGGGACAACAAAATAGAAAGAAGGCAACCATCCAACCCCAACTCAACAGCAGAAACCTACCTGGGTAAACATGTGCTATAGATGAACTACTTGATGGACTACCTTCTACAGGCTACCTAACCATTATGACCTTTGTCATGGAGGAGATGAAAAACCCTATGGGGGAAAACCTCTGAGGATCCAAGGCCTTGGTCACCTTCCCTCCAGGCTTGGCATGAACTAATGATGGTTTACTACTGCAATTTAGAAACCCAATTCAGGGGGGATATTTTAGAGGAAGGGCTCTCACTCTGTCCCTGTAACAGGAAAACCATGGGGGTGCTGTGAGTCAATGGCCTCTGCAGCTAATGGTGAACCCTGTTTGGGCATATCACATTCCAACAGCAATGGGAATACTGCAAGACCATTACAGTGACAAAATCAGCAGTTCGCTGCAATGGTCCCCAGTATTCCTGACACTGCTGGAACTGTTTCTTTTCCAGATGGCACAATGTCAGCTGTCGGCATTGTGCCATCGCTGTAATGCCATTTTACACAGTTCGTGTAGCTGTGGCATAATGGAACCCCTGCTGGACACCCACCCCAGCAGAGGAGAGCAACAACTGTTGAAAGGCATTCACCTGGCCTCCAAGCTGAGACCTAGAGGAGAAGCCAAACCCTTGAGGGGGTAAGGCTGAGCCCCGGAGGGGTGAAAACAGGAGGATTGTACAATCTTCACCCTTGAGAAGCCAGAGAGGACAAGTGAGGGTAGAGAATGAAGACCAGGTAAATCTTAGGTGGCTGTAGGGAGAAAAACTTTTGAAGGTGCTTGTAACACTGTCAGCACAGCTAAAGGAGGCCCCTGGAACTTGGAGGTCCCACCCTCTGTTAGTTAAAGTCTAAAATGCTGCATCAAGAAGTGTCACAAACACTGTATGCATGGCCAAAGACTTCCCCCTGAGCGGAGGACCTTCTCCCCCGAAGGGTAGAAAGAGGAGGACCCCACCACTGGCAAGGGACCCACCCACAAGATGTGGACTTCAAGGAGGCAGAGTTGTGCTAGGTAGCGAGAGAGGATGGGATGCAACTAAAAGTGCAGAATTGGGAGTGCAACTGGTAGTACTGAGTTCAGCAAGAGAACATGTGAATAGGAGTGCAATTGTTAGCACAGAGTAAGTTAACAGACTGCATGAGGTGAAGTGCAACTGTTAGCACTGAGGACATAGAGACAGCATGAGGTGGGGATCAACTGTTAGCACCAAGTCTGGTAAGAGACAGCATGCCGAATCTGTAGAGAATGAATAAATACTGTTAGTTAATACAGTGACATATGTGAACAAAAACATAGGAAGCAGTGTGCCGCTGGATTGAGCAAAGGAAACCACAGAGCCCAAAGGGAATGGCTGCCTGGTGAGGAGCACGGTGAAACAATTAAGGGGTTTAGGGGAATAGAAGACTGCAATGGTGCAAAAAACAAATAAAAAACCCCAGCAAACACAAGATCCTACAGTAGCACAAGGCAAATTAAATGAGTAAAGGCAGGGTACTAGGAAAACTAGAAGCACCCAAAATAAAAACACAGCAGAGAAAGAACACAGAACTGTAGAACAGGAGGGTAGCACAAAACAGCAGACAGAAAAGCACAAACAGCAGCCAGGAGGCAGGAGCAAACACTGACCTAGAAAGGAGGAGGCACACAGCAAGCAGAAACCCCAACAGCACAAAATGAAGCAGGAGACAAACACCGGGGAAACGGTGGGAGCACACAGCACCAGCAGAGTCTCTGGCTGCAGATACAGGGAGCTGACTTAAATAGTTCAGGCAGGGGGCGTGGCTAATTGCTCTCACCAATTGAACTGCAGTCATAGCCTTTGATATATATATATGATGAAAACCTGAATTAGCAGGGATGATCCAGTTCAAGATTATTTGTGCTTGAGTATGTTTCTATAGCAGGGTAAAATAACAGTGGGTTGTGTAGAAATTAATTAAGCAATAAAGTATGACTAGAGGTTAGATTAACAGTCTGTTAATCACTTCCTTGGGGTGTAGTATGGCATGAGGCACAGCTGAGTGCCACATTGACTCAAGGGGTTGATTAACTGATTGTTAATCTAACCCCTGGCCATATCTTATTGCTGTTATTACACTTTCAGTCTTTGTTTCATTAATGTATCCTTTTTGGAAAAGAAGTAGTTGTAAAAATATACATTTTTATTAAAATAGTCCTTCCAAAAGATTCAGAACTTGGAATGCATAGCCATCAAGATGAAGCATGAGACACAGCTGTGTTAGTTTCCATGGTGAAATGTGTTTACCTTTGGGATGTCTAATGTGCTGTAGTGGCAATGTGTGGGAAACTGCATAACAGGCGACTTCCGAATCTATAAGAGCTGATGATTGATTTTAGACATTTATTTTCTGCTGTAACAGAGAATGTAATTAGTTTTGGAAAACAACAAGTGTAAGTGTATAGCAGAATGCAATTGTGTATGGAAATCCACTCACACAAAAAAGTCATTCTGCTACACTAGTGACGTACCTACTAACGCAGAATGACTTTTCGTTCTGCATTAGTACGCATGTCACAATGCAACCACCCCAAATAGCGCTGTTGATAGGAAAAATGGGTGGTTGACTCCTGGCATGCACTCGCTGGCCGGCCAGCAAACATAGCAGATGTGCGGGTGCCCAGTGGCAAACATTGCAACATAACAAGAAAAAAGTATGAGATCTTTTCTTTTTGGGCACCATACATTATAAAGGAAAGTGCATGGGAGCCCAAATATACAACAATGGTATTATCTATGCCTCATGGTTTCCATGACAATTCGCTCTCAAGATCCTTGTTGTCATGAAAACCACTCGGTATGAGAATAATGTGGTTGTGTATGAGCTTCTATACACTATCCTATATATTGCAGCATTTAAAAGGAGGAAACTTCATTTCTGAACATGCACAGTAGTACTGTTAGTTGATGTAATGGTGTTTGTACTGTGCATGTTTAGAAGCAAAGTTTTGACTTCTGACTCTGTGTTAAACTTCAGTTACCAAAAGCAGTTGAGCATTTTACTGTTTTTGTGGTAAAGTGTCAGGAGCATCTTGAATATATGCAATGCAGTACCACAACATGGTATGGAAACTGTCAGTTGCACAGCTAAACAGGCATCTGGAAATATCACAGCAACAGTAGTGTGAGAGAGTATGAATGGAGGGGTGAGGACACTGCTGGAAATACTTTTACTCACACTTTTAGCAAGACCCAATTTTTTTTAATAAGCATTGACATAATTCATAGCTTATACAGTGAGGGTGTGCTTACATATCACAATGCAATTTCTTTCCTAAACAAGCAATGGAAACTCTATTTCTTTGCCCTTTATAATTAGGAGTTTGGTCAATGAGCAAATGCATTACTGTCGGGCAAGCAGGTTAGGCTACAGTAGTGTGCATGCTTATTGTCAGAGTAAAAGTAAAACACTAAGCAAAACCAGGATTTCAAACACCTCTTTTTAAAAAAATAAAATAATGATGTTGTATAGAACACCATTTTCTCATATGCTGGACACTTACTGACACCAGTATTAAACAAGCACTTGTCAATGCCGAATGTTGTCTTGCCGGCATTGGCATTGGTAGTGCAGGAGTTAGAGAGATGCATAATAGGAATGGCAGTGAAGTAGTGAACTGACACAACCCCATTTGCACACTGCAGAGACTGACTGGTATTGAGGTGTGCCTTTGGATCATCGGCCATAACACTCATGCCATTTCATCTCTCCCTACTCTGCAGACACCGACAAGAGTTGCCTTGTGCCTTGGGATCTTCGGGCCTTATGCTCACCCCATTTCATAAGGAAATATGCTGAGATGGGTGCAGTATAGGAGAATGGGGTGAGCTTTGGGGCCAAAGACTCCAAGGAACGCCTCGATGCCTGTCACTGGCTGCAGGGTGGGGGGTGGGAGTGGAATAGCATCAGCATTACAGCCAACAATCCCAAGTCACACCCCTGATACCTGTCAGTCTCTACAGGGTGGGGCGTTATGGTTGGAAATCCTAATGCCCCAGGTGTTTGCTGGCATTGTCACTACAAATTTTCAACATGTGCTTTTTGAGACCCCACCTCATGAACAGTGGCATTATCAGTTCATTAGCTGAAAGATGATTTTGTGCAGTGACTGCATCATTTGGAGCCACAGCTGCGAAAACACATTTTGGGCAGGATGTGAAAATTGACAGCTGTACTCTTCATAACAAGGTGTAAAACAAGCATTTGTCAATGCCGAATGTTTGCTTGCTGGCATTGGCAGTGGTAGTGTAGAAGTTACAGAGCTGCGTAATAGGAATGGCAGTGAAGTATTGAACTGAAGCCAACCCCACCACCACCCTGCAGAGAGTGACAGGCATTGGGGTGTGCGTTTGGGTCGTCAGGCATAACTGCCACGCCATTTCACCACACCCCACTCTGTGAGAGACTGACAAGTGTCACATGTTCCTTAGGGTCTTTGGCCCTTATCACGCACCATTTCATCAGGAAATATGGTGAGATGGGTGCAATATAGGAGAATGGGGTGAGTTTGGGGCCAAAGAGTCCAAGGCATACCTCGATGCCTCCAGTGACTGCAGGGTGTGGAATGGTATGAGCATCACAGGCAAGAATCCCAAGTCACACCCTGATTCCTGTCATTCTCTAGAGGGTTGGGCGATTTAGTTGAAAAGCCTAATACCTCAGGCATTCGTTGGTATTTTCACTCCAAATTTTTAACATGTTTGTTTTGTGACCCCACCTCATGAACAGGGGGAATATCAGTTTGGTAGCCGAAAGCTGCTTATGCACAGTGACTACGGCATTTAGCACCACAGGTGCAAAAATATTCCAAACAGGATGTAAAAAATGACAGCTGTACTCTTTCATGGGGAGGTGTAAAAATGGCTATGTTGCAAATGTGTAGTAAAAATATTTAAAAATGGTGAAGTCACGAGGCATACATAGAAACTGTTGCCTTGCACCAATATAATTAGGTTGGGATTTTTATAGTAGATTGTCAACTCAGGCATTTTGGTGCTCCGATCATGAACAGTGTCACTGTGATTTTCTTTATCTGTGCGAACAATGATTTCCCACAGTGACCAGGCATCTCTGCACTGAAAGTGTGAAAACACCTCCGGCCATGTTGTGAAAAATGGCAGCTGTACTGTTCATAAGGATGTGGAAAAATGCCACTAGTGAAAATCTGGACTGAAAATATTACAAAGTCATGAACTAACGAGGATGCGTGGAAACTGCACAATGCTCACTCGTAACACAGTCATTTTATGGACTTTTGTCACCAAATTTTCAACATAGCCATTTTAGACCTCTGCTCATGAACAGTGTAACTGTGATTTTCTTAATCTGTCCTAAACATTGCTTTCAGCACCAACAGCACCATTATGCGCTACTTGTGCGATAACACATTTTGGGTGACATATGAAAATTGCAGCTGTACTGTTCATAAGGAAGTTTAATAAAATGGACATGTTGAAAATCTAGAGTGAAAATATTAAATTTGCAAACTACGAGCATGCATAGGAACTGTACAGCATGCACTTCGTAAAGTCATTTTAGGAATTTTTCACCAAATTTTCAACATAGCCATTTTAAGACCTCTGCTCATGAACAGTATCATCGTGGTTTTGTTATATGTCCCATACATTGAGTTTGCTCACGACTGCGTCATTTAATGCGCTACATGAAGAAGCATGTTTTGGGCAGGATGTGAAAAATGACAGCTGTACTGCTCATAAGGAGGTGGAAAAATGGCAATGTTGAAAAATCTGGATAGAAATATTGAAAATTCGCAACCCTCTGGCGCGTGCGTGGGAACTGTGCAACGACTTTCGTAAAACAGTCATTTTAGGAATTCTTTCACCAAATTTTCAACATTGCCATTTTAGATCTCTGCTCATGAACAGTGACACTGTGATTTTCTTAATGTGTCCCATACACTGAGTTCAAGATGACGATCATGCCCATTGTGCGCCACATGTATGAAACACGCTTTGGGTGAGAAGTGAAAATGACAGCTGTACTACTCATAAGAAGGTGTGGAAAAATGGCAATGTTGAAAATCTGGAGTGGAAATATTGAAAATTCGCAAACCTATGAGCGTGCGTAAGAACTGCGAAACGCACGCTAGTAAAACAGTCATTTTTAAGAATTTTTTCACCAAATTTTCAACATAACCATTTCAAGACCTCTGCTCATGAACAGTGTCACTGTGATTTTCTTAATTTGTCCCGTACATTGATTTCGCACACTGACTGTGCCATTCTGAGCTACATGGGAGGCAACACATTTTGGGAGATGTGAAAAATGACAGCTATACTACTCATAAGAAGGTGTGGTGAAATGGCAATATTGAAAATCTGGAGTGACAATATTGAAATTTTGAGAACTTACGAGCCTGTGTATGAACTGCACAACACACGCTCGTTAAACAGTCATTTTTTGGAATTTTGGCACCAAATTTTCAACATGGGGGTTTTGGGCCCCCTTCTCATGAATGATGTCACTGTCATGGCGGTATTCTGGCCCGAAGGGTGATTTCACAGTCACTGCGCGAAATCACCCTTCGGGCCCGAATAACGCCAAGACAGTGACATCATTCATGAGAAGGGGTCCCAAAAACCCCATGTTGAAAATTTGCAAAATTCCCAAAATGGCTGAGATATGCAATAAAGTTGAAACCCCTATTCAGCCCATTATACAGCTTACCGGCATTTCCTCAGTTAGCGGTCGGCTTTGAAGAGTGGGACGTGTTCCCGGTCCACGAAGATCATCGCACCAGACTCTGGAGGTAAGTATGGGGGAGGGGGTGTGGGAGGCTGGGTGCGCAGGGTGGGTGCGGGTTGTGGGAGGGGTCAGGAGACGCAGCGCTGGACCGTTTTTGTCTTGCAGGTACAAAACATAAAAAGCATTGTGGGACCATTTGCCACACTGGAGTGGGCTCCCAGCATGGCACAAGGACTTTGGGGGGACGTTCAGCCGGCAGGGGATTGGGCACCCCGTCGGCAAAATGACTGCCACGCTGGGGTGGGCTCCCAGCGTGGCACCAAGCTACTGGGAGGGGAGGAGGCAGTGCAGCTCAGCCGGCGGGATTGGGCACCCGTCAGCTATACACCATCGGGTCGCCACCTGCGGCTGGGGGGCTGCGCAGAGCAGCTTCTTATCGCTACTCACTCAAGCATAGCTCCCCCTTTCAACTGTATGCCACTGCATTTTGGAGCGTGTCACAGACAGCTCCAAAATGCATTGGCTTACAGGGGCCGTGCCTGCCAGGACACTGCCTGAATTGGACAAAGAGGTGACACACCTCTGAAATCTCCGATGATGGCACTATGTTTCTTGCACATGCGTGCAAGCAAACATAAAAATGGCAATGTTCAAAATCTGGAGCGAAAATATGAAAAATTGGTGAAGTCAGGAGTGTGTGTAGAAACTGCGCAGCGCACACCTGTAACACAATTATTTGGTTAATTTTTTTTAACCAGATTTTCAACATAGGCATTTTGGGACCTTCACTCATGAACAGTGTCACTGTGATTTTGTTACTCTGTCCCAAAAATTGATTTCCCACAGCGATTGCGCCATTGTGTGCCACATGTGTGAAAACACATTTCGGGCAGGATATGAAAAATAACAGCTATACTATTTATAAGGAGGTGAAAAAAAATGGTAATGTTCAAAATCTGGAGTAAAAGTATGAAAACTGGTGAAGTCACGAGTGTGCATGGAAACTGCACAATGCACGCCTGTAACACAATTATATTGGGGATAATTTTGACCAAATTTTCAACATAGGCATTTTGGGACCTCCACTCACGAACAGTGCCACTGTGACTTTATTAATCTGTCCTGAACATTGATTTCCCACAGCAACCGTGCCATTGTGCACCACATGTGCGAAAACACATTTCAGGCAGGATGTAAAACATGACAGCTATACTGTTCATAAGGAGGTGTGAAGAAATGGCAATGTCAAAAATTTGAAGTGAAAATATTAAAAATTGTCTAAGTTGCGAGCGTGCGTGGAAATTGTGTAATGCACGCTCATAACACATTCATTTTTAAATGTTTTTACCAGATTTAATATGCATTTTGGGACCCCACCTCATGAACGGTGGCACTATCATTTCATTAATTGATCCTGAAAGGTGATTCCATGCAGTGACTGCGAAATGACCTTTTGGTACTGAATAACGAGATGACAGTGTATGGGTTCATGAGATGGGGTCCCAAAAAACCCATGTTGAAAATTTGGAACCAAAATTCAAAAATATGGCTGAGGTATCTACCTAAGTTGAACCCCCTTCCCCCAATTTATGTCATTATGCAGCTTACCTGCATTTCTTTAGTTCGCAGTCAGCTTTGAACAGTGCAGATGTGTTCCCGCTCCACTGAAGATCCCAGCACCGGCTGTCCAGAAGTAAGTGGGGTGAGGGGGTGGGGATGTGGGGTGCGAGGGTTAGTACGGGTTGGGGGGGGGCTGCCACCATTAATGGACTGTTTTCTTTTTTTTCAGGAACAAAAAAAACAAAACAACAAACAAACAAAAAAGGACACTGCCCCATGGGATGGTTTTCTCTCTTTACAGGTTAAATAAAACAAATGTTGGGCTCACTGGGGTGGGCTCCCAATATGCCCCATGACTTTCAGGGGAGTTGATGTTGGGCCACACAATGGAGGTGAGGACAGAAACATGCCAATGCAGTCGGCTTTCTGTTAAATGGAGGCACACTGGGGTGGGCTCCCAGTGTGCCACACAATCTGTGTGTGTGTGGGGGGGGTGGCAGACATGCTGACAGGGGGATTAGGCATCCCTGAAGTCAGCTTTGTCTTGGTATTGTGTAGCGGATGGCAGCAGCCAGCACCGCCATGTTTATTTAAAATGTTTCATTAGGCAAGGCACGTAGGGAAGGCCTGTATTCTGTGTTGCTGCATGACAAGCTTGTCTCAGATTGCAGCAGCACATTCTTTCAAGTCGCTGGCGCTAGCATGCTGGCTCATTGGAGAAAGAGGGATGCACCTTCTAAAGCATGCCCTGCATTTGCCAAAACTGACACACCTCTGCATTTCTCTTACTATCATCTCCTACTGCCACAAAATGTTGCTTTCGCGTGCGCAAAACAACATAAAAAGCTCTCCATATCACATGTTAAACAACTGTCAGCTGAACTATCAGTATCACTGATACGTCTTAGTAGTGGCTTTCACTGTAACAAAAAAAAAACCTGAGCATTTCATGCAGTTGGGGGCTGTCCACGTATAAAATCATTTCATTCAGGCTATGTACATTACACTGTAGGTGCCAGAAATAGATATTTTTTGAGAAATGTTTAGATTTACAGACAATAACTGGAACTTCTTCTGCCAGTATTTTAGAAAAATATATGCTGTTTTCAGGCTTTACATGGTAAGCTAACATGAGTTAATGTAACCCTGCTATAACTCTGAGAACCAATCAGAGTAAGAGAATATTTCTTGCATTATAATAATTGGCATTTAAAGAAATATTCTGACAAGCATCTAGAGTCAAGTGGAATTTTCAAATTACACTTCTGCCTGAATTCCATGGAATCTCAGAAATATCACCTGCTTCTATGCAATTCCATGAGAAGGGGAATTCTGATATTTAGAAAGCAGACTGCTAGGGAATCCCTTACCCCAACTGGAAACTTTATAAAATGTAAGATTTAGATATAATTCCATTCACACTTCATATATTTTCTGCAATAATGTCCCTTGTTTTCTTTATTTCTGAGGAGAGCTGCATGGAAACTGGAGCCCTGGCCCCTAGACTTCAACTACTCTGGCTGCTTCTATACCTGACATCATAATTCCATTGATGACATCATAGTTATCTCCACAGCAGCAGACATAAACAGATTTGTGATAGCAGGTGCGGAAAAGCAGCAACAGTAGATAGGGCAGAGATTATGTTTGTATGTAAATGTCCATAGTAATATAGAAATAAGGTTGAAAAATAGAAAAGTATGAAATATAAGATGAACTGCATCTAAATATTATATGTTTCCAGCCTTCTCCCATTGTGGTCAGGGGCTCTTTAACTGTTGAATCACATTCTGCAGTTTATGTAAACTGTATTCATTTTCCTTAGACTGCAGAGTACTGTAATATGCTTCAGAGTACATAATCCACAGCAGATTATTCCACAGTTTACATAGGAATGCTTTTCAGAATTCTGTGTGTAACCCCTCACCCCTGCCTTTTTTCCAAAACGACAGGTGGCATGCTGTTGAAGCTGACAGCAGTACCTGGTGGGGACTGGGTTCGTGGAGGATGAGGTTACTCGGCACAGGGGACCTAGGTTTGGCTACTCTGAACAGGGGCACCCAAGTAAATCCAAACACAGGAAACAATAACTGTAATGTCCAGAACCAGGAATGGGATTCTCAGTGTGGCTTTTATTCACATCCAAGCTGAACAAACAAAGCATAGACGGACCCCCATGGGGCTACATTTCCTGGTAATGCAGATTAGAGACAACAGAACACTTTACCACTATTTCCAGCCCTCAGGCTCTAAACCCACTAGTCACACAGCCCGGACTTGCATGCAGCTTTGGGTACACAGCCCAAACTGTACACTTCTTGGGTTTTCCCCACTGGCCCAGCTCCCCCGCCAGCCACATGATCCGCGGTCCATTTGAGGAATGAACCAATTATCCTGTTGTGGCTCCCCAAACCACACTAGAGCCTTCGACTCCTAGAGAGAGAGTTTTCCTTACAATCCCACGTCTGGGTACTTCCCTCATCACTGGCCAAGTGCCTGAGGTAAAGTGGAAATCCACAGAAGAAATCCGTAGAGGTGGACCTGGTCACTAAAGATGGGGGGCCACCCACCTCCAGCTCCCACAGCCCATACCTGGCCATTTCTCTGGAAACTGAGTAATTTCTTTCCTGAACTTTCAAATGCAGATTCTGGGTAGATGTCTGTCACATCTCCTCTACATATCATTTGCATCCCAACAAACTCTGGACTTGAACCTACTTTTAATTTGCTTAGCCCATTACTCTAGGCTTCCCAATATTTAGTAGTTCAATCCCCACATTGTCACACAAGTCCCAGGGTGAAAAACATAGGCCCTTTTAGCAAGAGCAGACTCTCACCCTCACGTTGCAGGTGCCCCACAGGCGAGTCACAAATCTTCTTGTTCTCCCAAATAAACTCTGAAACAAACAGGCAGCTTCTCCTTTAGAGGCAGAACTAGGGAGTTGCCCCAGGAATCTGCAGGGAACCCTTCCTGCCCCCCCCAAAGGGAGGGGGCACTAAGACCAGAAAACAGCAGTCTCCACCACTTCAGTTATCTTCTGTGTCTCTCTTTAAGGTGGAGACACACACCCTTTTACTTAAAAGTAGTCTTCTGACAGGGCTGAGGCTCCTAGAGCCTTCATTGAGCTGCTTTCTCAGCAAGCTCCCAACTTCACACTCCACTGATTCACACTGACTGACTGAACTGAATTCAAAACCTCCCAACATTCTAGGCCAAGTCCCTTGCTGCAGATTCCAATGTGGCTCATGCAGCTGCGATAGTTCTATTGGTGATGTCATCCTCAGTCTCAGCTGGACTGAGAACAAGTGAGACAGTGTGAAACCCATTTAACTGGAGTTTCACAAGCTGCCTTCCCTGCCTACCACTAGGTCTTACTGGGATTCTAGTAACCCGGGTAACAAGGGGTTACACTCACCTTGACCAGGAAAATGACTGTCCGCAGTCACTATTTACCCGAGCCTGAGGTCATCCCACCCTATGCTACCTACGGAGGGGGTGATCAGGACCCTCCTACCATGTGCAAGCACAGGCAAGCACTAAGGGCCTAGAGGCCTTGAGCTGACATATCAGCCTCTACACTATCCACTTACTATGGAGACCTAGTGGCTCTGGTAGAACCATCCAGAGCATAGCCCTGATAGATCAGCACTGCGGTCCCTACTGTAGGTCAGGACCACAGCCTGTCTATCCCCCCTAACCCTCTAGGGAAAACCTATCTGCCTTTAACCTAATACTACAAAAACAAAAACAACCCGGGGACCTCCCCGACCTTGGGCAACCTGCAACCACACAACATTAAAATACCACATTTTATACCATGTTACTGTCTCCTCCCTTCCCCCACAACCACACTTGTGGAAGGAAAGGGTTAATATAGTAATAACAACAATAACACCACAGTACTTTAAATTTCTACACACTAAAGTACTAATGAGGAACTCCGATGAGCTCCTCCTCCTCTTCTTGTCTTCTCTTCTGTCTTCCCAGGAACACCTGTAAGAAAAAGAAAGACAATACACCTCCTAATCTGCATACACAGTCTACCTAGACCCCTACCATCAAAACACTGAAAAATCCCAAAAAGATTTTTTTAGAAAAAAGGAAAAAGTATTTACATTAGAAAACAAACGACATTATTTACAATTCACATTTGGGGGATGGAGTGCCCTAAAAGTCCCAACTAGTGACCACAATGCCCGAAGGCTAGTCCAATAAAGAGTCTCTCCTGGGATGGAGCCCGGTGAAGCACAGTTCTAACAGGTCAAAGTCCCAAAGCGGAGCGTCTTTGCGGACAGTTCACACATTTTGAAGTCTGCTAGTGTAGAGTGTGTACTGCAATGTCATAAAGATAGAAAAGTTCGGACTTACCAGCCACTTGTAGTATGGACATTTTGGGACCAACCTGCACCTCTGATGAAGACTCTCCCTGGCAGCATTTCTTCCAATACAGCTGGGCGGACATCTTCTGGGAACCACAGGAGGGCACATCTGGGAACTGCTGGATTGATGTCATCTCTGGAGATGGAACCTTAGAACAGGAACAAAAAGAAAACAGCTGGTCCGACGTCATCTGATTACCAGGCGATGAACAGGATACAGCTAGGCTGGTGTCCTCTTTGGATCTGAAGTCATCTAGTGGGCCAGTCGATGGATTCTGGAAAGGCCAGTACACTGTAGACTGATGAATGTGGGGCTCCTGAGTCCTGGATGTCCATATTGGCGAATCAATAAAGGTACTTGACAGTCTAGTCCGGCAGTATTGACTACCACTGCTCAGCTGTCCATTTAGTAGGCATGGGCTCATTTGCTGGGAGGTCCTTGCACTGAGACCAATAGTACCGGGGGTCAGGAGCTTGAATTATTACCCCGTCTGGATGCACATAATTCACACAGTGGGAGATTTCACGTCCCTCTCTGTCCGCTATTCTCACTCTGTCTATAAACAGTGTCCTGCCTCTCTTCCACTGTGTATACTTCTTGTGAAACAATCTGTTCTTTACATGCTTGTTGGCCCCAGGATGCACACTTTTCATGGCTTGATCCCAGATCCAGGATTTCCTGCTGTTCTCAATCTCCTCCCAGACTTTCCGAGGAAAGGTAGGAAAGGTCATACCATAGTTCTCATTTGCCTTCCTACGAACCAGTCTCTCCTCTTTACTTGCTTTCGTCAATCTGAGACCACTGGTCTGGCTTGGGGGTGGCCAGTCCTGGTTCTGCCAGCTATGCATCCTTAAAGAAATTAGAAATGGATCCCTGACTTCTTCCTCTTGTGAAACCAGGCAGTGGCATCACCACTTTCTTCTATACATTCCTCCGAGGCAAGATCTTGAGGCTGTGTACCCGTTCCTTTTTCACAAGGCCACATAGGTTCCCCCTCATCTTCCTCTTCACTGAGGATCTGAGCCCAGGAGTGAGCAGTCATTCTCACTCCTGAGACTATCCACTCATCACTAGGCGCGGAGGTTGACACTTCCCACTCAAAGGCCTCCCGCATCTCATCTTCGCCTAAGAGACTTGGGCTGGGCCCCCCTCTCCAGCGGTCTATTGATGCTTTATCCGAACTTTCCTTCTGGGATCCAGCATCTGAAACTTCAACTTTGGGTTCTGTCTCTAACTCTGCACCCTCTAGCTTTGTGCCACACTCCCCTGAGAGACCTTCCTCCACAGTCTCTGCCTGGTGCTGTGTGCTGCCAACTGCAGATTCCTGAACCTTTGTCCATGTGGGAGCCAACCGGATTGGAGGCACTTTATGCAGGCCATATTTTTCTAGGCATCCAGCACAGTGAGGAATCATGAAGATGGCCCTTCCAGCTCTCAAGCATATTTGACATACATGCACTGGAAAACCAGGAATCGCCACGTGAGGAGGCAGCTGTCCTCCATAGCACCACTTTTCAATATCCCTCAGTCTATTTACCACTGCTGTTACTGCAACCTGGGCATGATCTGGGTAACGAGCTGATCCTGAGGCCATAACTGCAGAAAAACAAACAAAAGTTCACTGTAACTGAAAGTCCCAACTTTACTGAACACACTCTTTAGTTGTAAAATGGCTCCTCTGCTGCTGTGTTTACTTTACTACCCCACCCTGTAATGGCGGCGGCAGCACTTCTGTGCATCAACATTCAGAATCTAGGTCAAGCCACTGCGCACCCGATTTACACAAACTACTGACAACTTTTGATCAAACTGCACAACTTGCTCTGTTCTTGCTTTAAACACATTTACATGGATTTTCCATGGACTTTTTACATGCTGGTAACATTTATTTGATTCACAGTCCCTTAAAGCTTCAGGTTTTTAGCACAGGATTGCCTGTATAACTAGTGCTGCACATTGGCTACAACCCACAGTCTCTCTCTGGCTTCAGACTTTAAACTGAGGCTAAATTCATTACTATGCACACAGTCAATGGCTTAGCAGACTTGCACTTGCTAGCAGGACTTGACACAGTCGTTACTTGCAAAGCGGCTACACTGCTGCACACACATTTATATGGCATAGGGCAGAAAATCACTGTTTGAGCAGCTTTTTAGGTTGTTACTTACTGTTATCAGTAGCAGTTTGCTGCGATGGGGAAAAACTGCCTGCAGCCAGTTCTTGGAGGCCTCAGAACAAAAATGGGTGGGCAGTCCTACCGATCGTCTTTTCAACCACCAAACTTGCAATTCCGATGATCAATTAGTGGGTTGAGCCTGATTTTAAACTAGAAAGTCTATTTTTTAAAATGTTTACAGCGTTTTTAACACTCCGCGATGCTCCTCCACTAGCCAGTACACCCACTCCACTCACACTCCCTCTCGAATGCTGAGGCAGTCACTGTAGAGCTGGCTGAGGGGCAGGACTGATTGCAGCCTGACCAATCACACGACACCATGCAAATGGGCCTCTTCTTCCTCACGAGGGCTCTTCTCCTCACGGCGATCGTCGAGCAGGCAAATTTAAATTGCAGAATGCAACTTTTTTTCTTTACAAAATGACTCCACGGCGGGAGCCCATTTCAGCCATTTAACATAGCCATTACACCTGCAAGTCTCTCTTTTCATTCAAAAAAGCATTTCCAACATCCAGGGCACAATTTCTGTTGCTACCCCTAGTCTTCCACACTTTTCTTTACAACAGTTCATTTTAAAGCATTTCCAACATCCAGGGCACAATTTTCCTGTTGCTACCCCTAGTCTTCCATACTTTTCTTTACCACAGTTTATTTTAAAAGCATTTCAAACATCCAGGGCACAATTTTCCTGTTGCTACCCCTAGTCTTCCACACTTTTCTTTACCACAGTTCATTTTAAAAGCAGGCAAAATGCTGTAAACAATTTTGATGCAGGACAAGGGCACACTCTTTGGCTTTACTGCTCCTTGGTAAACAGTTGGCAATTTTAAACAGCAGCATAAGATCCACAGCACACAGCAACACACTAGGGAAATTGCTTCAGTTTTTAATACTCCATCAGCAGATAGCTAAAACGCTAGCCCTCAGTTCAAGCACCTTCCTCCCAGAACAAAATCCAAAGTGGTGCATCCATTTTGTAACCCTCACCCTGCCTTTTGCCAAAATGACAGGTGGCATGCTGTTGAAGCTGACAGCAGTACCTGGTGGGGACTGAGTTTGGGGAGGATGAGGTTACTCGGCACAGGGGACCTAGGTTTGGCTACTCTGAACAGGGGCACCCAAGTAAATCCAAACACAGGAAGCAATAACTGTAATGTCCAGAACCAGGAATGGGATTCTTCAGTGTGGCTTTTATTCACATCCAAGCTGAACAAACAAAGCATAAACGGACCCCCATGGGGCTACATTTCCTGGTAATGCAGCTTAGAGACAACAGAACACTTTACCACTATTTTCAGCCCTCAGGCTCTAAACCCACCAGGCACACAGCCCGGACTTGCACGCAGCTTTGGGTACACAGCCTGACTTGTACACTACTTGGGTTTTCCCCACTGGCTCGGCTCCCCTGCCGGCCACTTGATCCACGGTCCATTTGAGGATGAACCAATTATCCTGGTGTGGCTCCCCAAACCACACTAGAGCCTTTGACTCCTAGAGAGAATTTTCCTTACAATCTCACGTCTGGGTACTTCCCTCATCACTGGCCAAGTGCCTGAGGTAAAGTAGAAATCCACAGAAGAAATCCGTAGAGGTGGACCTGGTCACTAAAGATGGGGGGCCACCCACCTCCAGCTCCCACAGCCCATACCCGGCCATTTCTCTGGAAACTGAACAATTCCTTTACTGAACTTTCAAATGCAGATTCTGGGTAGATGTCTGTCACATCTCCTCTACATATCATTTGCATCCCAACAAGCTCTGGACTTGAACCTACTTTTAATTTGCTTAGCCCATTACTCTAGGCTTCCCAATATTTAGTAGTTCAATCCCCACATTGTCACACAAGTCCCAGGGTGAAAAACATAGGCCCTTTTAGCAAGAGCAGACACTCACCCTCACGTTGCAGGTGCCCCACAGACGACTCACAAATCTTCTTGTTCTCCCAAATAAACACTGAAACAAACAGGCAGCTTCTCCTTTACAGAAAGAACTAGGGGGTTGCCCCAGGAATCTGCAGGGAACCCTTCCTGTCCCCCCTCAAAGGGAGGGGGCACTGAGACCCAAAAACAGCAGTCTCCATCACCTCAGTTATCTTCTGTGTCTCTCTTTAAGGTGGAGACACACACCCTTTTACTTAAAAGTAGCCCTCTGACAGGGCTGAGGCTCCTAGAGCCTTCATTGAGCTGCTTTCTTAGCAAGCTCCCAACTTCACACTCCACTGATTCACACTGACTGATTGAACTGAATTCAAAACCTCCCAACGTTCTATGCCAACTCCCTTGCTGCAGATTCCAATGAGGCTCATGCAGCTGCGATAGTTCTATTGGTGATGTCATCCCTCAGTCTCAGCTGAGACTGAGAACAGAGTGAGACAGTGTGAAACCCATTTAACTGGAGTTTCACAAGCTGCCTTCTCTGCCTTCCATTAGGTCTTACTGGGATTCTAGTAACCCCGGGTAACAAGGGGGTTACATGTGGATGTAGAAAAGAAATTTTGAAGAAAAATTTGGAAGTGGAGCTGCCATTCCACACAAATTCCACTGGTGGAATCTTGCATTCTGTACAGCTGTATAAGCAGTACAGTCATATCACAGGAGTTTTTATAAGTGGGCATCACTGTATATGTAAGCAGTGATACTCAACAATGTGTCCAGTTGCACTGAACTATATGGATGCCTTGGTTGTATTGGTCTCTTTAGTGCTATGTTTCCGCATAACTAGACACCTCTGAGGGACAATGTTGTTTCACATATGAAATAATCCATAAGATTAAAATAAAAGTAATAAAAAAATCAACTGTAAGAAATGAGCTGGCTCATTATGCTGAAATAACCAGACACCATGTGACCATTTTCAGGAAGTCCAATTGATGCTTTTTTCCAACCTTTTCTTTATAAATATAGAGATCATGGCCATGGCTACCACTGAGATATGAATACAGTCAGCACTCATTTATCTGACTCGCATTTTACCTGTGCATGCATGTATCCGTCATTGACCTTTTTTTTCCATACCATTGTGTTAACACCCGCTTAACCGTCAATCTCGTTATCTGTATCTGTCACCAATCCTGCTTGTTCTCTCCTATGCGACTCATGGTCTGCACTCTCAGATAACTGATCTTCCTGAGAATTTACTGTTGAAACATCACAGTTTTTTAGCGCGTCTTCTAGGCGGTTCTGGCAGACCAATCAGAGGAAGCAGCGCATCAAGGAGGATCCAGCTATGTTGGGAGAACTCTCTAAACATGCCATCATGAATGCAATCCTGAAGATTAAGAAAAATAGTTAAATGAAGTAGAAAAACAGTGCAATGCAGTAAAACCTGTACATGTAACGTACTGTACAGCACTGTAATTTGTACCTTGACCTTTGGTACAGACAAACTGAAGCAGGCAAAGCAACCACCAATCAAGCAGCCAGAAAGTAAGTGTTGGAGCACCACTTCTTGTTTAATGTAGGTGGGAGACAGAAGGCAGAGGAGGGGGGTGCAGCAACTTTTTTTGTACCAGTCAAGCAACCATAAAATAAATGTTGGAGCATCACTTGTTGTTTAATGTTGGGGGAGAAAGCAGAGGAGGGGTACTGTACAGCAACTTTTTTGCCACCAGTCAAACAGCCATAAAGTAAGTGTTGGAGAACCACTTCTTGTTTAATGTGTGTGTTGGGGGGGGGCAGAAGGCAGCTGAGGAGGGTACAGCAACTTTTTTGCCACCAATTAAGCAGCCATAAAATAAGTGTTGGAGCACCACTTGTTGTTTAATGTGGGGGGACAGAAGGCAGAGGAAGGGGGTACAGCAACTTCTTTGCCACTTATCAAGCAGCCATAAAGTATGTGTTGGAGCACTACTTGTTTAATGTGCGAGGTGGGCTACAGAAGGCAGAGGAGGATGGTACTGCAACTTTTTTTTGCCACCTGTGAAGCAGTAAGTGCTGGAGCACCATTTCTTGTTTAATGTGTGTGAGTGTGTGTGTGGGGGGGCAGAAGGCAGAGGAGGGGGTTACAGCAACTTTTTTTGCCACCAACCAGGCAGCCATAAAATAAGTGTTGGAGCATCACTCCTTGTTTAATGTGCCAAATAGAAGGCAGAGGAAGGGGTTACAGCTATACAGCACAGTGCAGAACAGTAAACAACAACTTTTTTTACAGATTGAAAGTGGTTTCAGTACACTGTAATCTGCACAGTACAGTAAGTACGGTACTGTAAGATGGTTCCTGCAAACAAAAGGGCCAGGACAGCCATTGCTGCAAATGTGAAATGCAGCATTTGTGTTTTCTATACCCAAAATCTGAAATGCTGAAGGTCTGACATAGTTGCCTATGTTTTAAAAGAGCATAAACTGTCACTAGGAAAATCCACAGTTTCAGACATTTTGAAAGACAAGCACAAGTGGTTAGCCTGATCGTCCTCTGATGCCTCAAATGAAGTAAGAAAGCCTCAGCATAAGCAACTAGAGGATGCCCTATTTTTATGGTTCTCAGATCCCAGGATGCAAAAAGTAACCGTAAGTGATGATGTCCTGTTAACCAAAGCAAAATCACTTGGCCAGCATCTGGATGTGCCAGACTCCTCTTCCTATTCAGTGGGGTGGCTGCAAAGATTTAAACAGCGTCACAACATTAGGCATTACAAATTGCATGGTGAGGCTGCAAGTGTGTATGAAGGAGTTGTGTCTGAGGGGCTTCTGCAGTTGCAACAAGTTTTGAAAGAGTATGACCCTAATGACATTTATAACATGGATGAATCTGGTCTGCTCTTTCGGATGGAACCAAATGCTACACTTGCACCAGGCCCAGTGCCTGGAAAAAAGAAAAATTAAGATAGATTGACAGTGGCACTATGTGTCAATGCAAGTGGCACAGACAAACGTATGCCACTGGTCACCTGGAAATTTAACCACCCTCAGTGCTTTGGAAAGGGCTTTGGTCCAAACAGTTTCTGCTTCTGGTACACTAACAGAAAAGCCTGGATGACAGCTCCAGTTTTCGAAGCATGACTAAAGGAGTTTGACTGATCTATGCGTCTACAGAGACATTGTGTAATTTTGCTACTTGACAATGCTTCCTCACACTCCAACGCAATGCATCACCATAGTGTCACCCTTCATTTCCTCCCTCCAAACACTACCTCTAAAATCCACCCATTGGATGCTGGCATAATACAGAACTTTAAGGCACTGTACCACCAACAGCAACTGCAGCACTATGTCAACTGCCTGGGTGATGGCAAACCAGCAGATGTTAACATCAAGGAGGCTTTATATTTCATATGGGACAGTTGGCACGATGTGAGCACAACAAAAATTGTCAATTGCTGGAAACATATGGAAATTCTGTACCCTGTTGCTCAGCCTTCTGCTGACAACAGTGCCACCCAAGAGCAACCTAACAACTCCACTAACTCTGTGGTGCGATCTGTCTCTTCCATTCTTGACCAATTGCCTGAGACCACAAAAGTCAATGTGGTGGATATCCTGCGGGCTGATGAGAATGTTGAAACCTGTGCAGCACTAGATGAAGAGGAAATTGTTCAGATGGTGCAACCATCCAATGCAGCAGAAAATTCCAATGAAGGCACTGACAGCATCAATGACACAGAAACACCTGTCACCCGGACAGCAGTGGATGCCCATTGTGGATTGGAAGTTGCCTTGGGATATGCCAAACAGAATATGGATTTCTTTGACATAAAGGATATTGACTGCATCCGGGCCCTGATTGCAAAGACATTTGTGGTGGGTCAGAAAAAGTCATGTCAGACTGTGATTGAGCAATTCTTTAAAAAAGATCATGAAGGCAGTGAATTGTGAGACACTTCAAACTGTGAGTCAGTGCATTTCCTTTTTAATTGTGATGTTATGGCACAGTTGGTAAGTCCCAGAACATGTGGGGACTGTTTTCTCTTAAGAGAAAAAAAATGCCATGCTATGGGTGGGAGAGGGGGGATGCCATGGTTTTGTGATGGTGTGGTGGAATGTTTTCCCTGAAAGTTAAAAAGGTGCCATGCTTTACTCTGGGCATGTGGGGGACTGTTTTCTCTTAAGTGAAAAAAATGCCAAGCTGTGGGTGGGGAAAATGCCATGGTTTTGTGATGGTGTGGTGGAATATTTTTACTCAAAGTTAAACAGATGCCATGCTTTATTCTGGGCATGTGGGAGACTGGATTCTTAAGTGAAAAAAAATGCCATGCTATGGGTGGGGGGGGTGCCATGGTTTGTGGGTGGGATGGGGGAAATTCAATGGTTTGTGATGGTGTGGCAGAATGCTTTCCTGAAAGTTAAAAAGGTGCCATGCTTTTCTCTGGGCGTGTAGGGGACTGTGGTTTCTTATGACAAAAAGAATGCCATGCTATGGGTGGGATGGGGGAAATGCCATGATTTGTGATAGTGTGGTGGAATGTTTTCCCTGAAAGTTAAAAAGGTGTCATGCTTTACTTTGGGCATGTGGGGGACTGTTGTCTCTTAAGTGAAAAAAAATGCCGTGCTATAGGTGGGAAGGGGAAATGCCATGGTTTTGTGATGGTGCAATGGACTGTTGTTACTCAAAGTTAAACAGTAGCCATGCTTTTCTCTGGGCATATATGGGACGGTGCTTTCTTAAATGAAAAAAGAATATCATGCTATGGATGGGCGGGGGGAAATGTCATGGTTTTGTGATGGTGTGGTGGATTGTTTTCCCTGAAAGTTAAAAAGTTGCCATGCTTTACTCTGGACATGTGAGGGACTGTTGTATCTTAAGCGAAAAAAATGCCATGCTGTGGGTGGGGAAAATGCCATGGTTTTGTGATGGTGTGGTGGAATGCTTTTACTCAAAGTTAAAAAGATGCCATGCTTTATTCTGGGCATGTGTGGGATTGTGTATTCTTAAGTGAAAAAAATGCCATGCTATGGGTGGAAGAGGGGGAATGCCATGGTTTGTGGGTGGGGGGATGCCATGGTTTGTGATGGTGTGGCAGAATGTATTCCTGAAAGTTAAAATGGTGCCATGCTTTCCTCTGGGCATGTAGAGGCCTGTGGTTTCTTAAGTGACAAAAAGAATGCCATGCTATGGGTGGGATGGGGGAAAATGCTATGATCTGTGATGGTGTGGTGGAATGTTTCCCCTGAAAGTTAAAAAGATGTCATGCTTTACTCTGGGCATGTGGAGGACTGTTGTCTCTTAAATGAAAAAAAGAATGCCATGCTATTGGTGGGATGGGAGGAAATGCAATTTTTTTGTGATGGTGTGGTGTTGAAAGTTAAACAAATGCTGTGTTTTATTCTGGGCATGTGGGTGGCTGTTTTCATTGCAAGTGACTTGTTTCATGGTGACGTGGAGGACTGCTTTCCTTGAGGCTGAAAAAAATTGCCATGCTTTTGTATGGGGGTGGGGGGGGGGGGAATGTCATTCTTTGTGATGGTGTGATGGAATGTTTTTCATGAAACTGAAAAATGCCATGATTTTTTGTGATGGGGTACAGGGTACTGTTTTGATTACTGTACTGTATGGTAACAAGGTGAATTGGTTTAAAAAGTGGAAAATGTAGTGTAAAAATACAATAGCACTACAGAGCTGCACAGTGAAAACAGTGCTAAAAATTAAAAATAAGAAAAATAAGAATTAAAAAACATTTTACATTTTAAGCTATATTTTATTAATGTTTTACTTAGTATGTAGAGTCATGAAACCATTGCAGTATCATCAGAAACTCTTCCTGCATTTCTAAATGGTTTCTATGATTTCTGACCATCAGATAGAAAATGACGCGCTTAACCGTTTCTCTCACATATCCATCACCAGGCCTGGGAACCAAGGGTGATGGATATCTGAGTGCTGATTGTAGTAATCTACTCATGATGTAGGCTTGCAGAAGTAAGGAGACTTTGGACTTCACCTCTCTTGTGTTAAGTCTCCCACACTTGTGGATATTTGAGCTAGGTGAACATTTCAAAGTACCTTACATTTTTATAAACTTTTACATTTTCCAAAGTGTGGGGTGGTGACATGGAGGGCTGAGGCACTTTACGCCTTACCTCCTCCCATGCCAGTGATCTGAGTTCGGGAATGAGCTTGAGCCGCTGGGGGTTGGCCAGGGAAGGAGAGGATTGAGTGCCTGGAGGACTGCTCTCCTCTCCTCTCCTCTCCTTGGGAGGGAGGGTAGCCATCTCAGCCCTTGGCTGCTCCTAGGTGGAGACCTGGGGACAGCACACTGTCCAAGCACCAAGGAAGGGAGGGGCTATGGCTATGCAATGTGCGATTGCCTCCAGCATGCCATGGCATGGCTCAAGGGAGAACACAGAAACAATGGGGACTCAGGCTCCATGAAGTTCTACACGCTCCTTCCTGATCTGTGCCACCACTCAAAACTACTAAACCACATTGGATAATAGATCCAGGTGGTGGGAAGATGGCCTCTTCCTTCCTGGCCCTACCATGGGGGGGCAAAGCTGTTGGGGTCTCTGGATTGGGTTGATGCTGGGGGTGGAGGTGGTCAGTCAGGGAAGGGATAGGGATGAGACCAAGTAGCCCTGCCCAGGACCCCAATAGAACAAAGCATTATAGAAAAAAAAATTGCAAAGTGGGAGGTGAACTTCTAAAAGTGTAATCCCCTCCCCATTCAAATCAGTTTACACTTGCTTCCTTGCCCCTTCCCCACTCCCTTTACCATGCATAAAAAATGCCTATGAAGACACCTCAGTTCAATTGCATGTCCTTAGACAAACTCCTTCCCTAATCACATTGTCAGACCAACTACCAGTATAATAATTCAACTCTTTCCCAAATTGCAAGCATGTGGAGAATAGCAATGAATGAAATGCACCCTGAAAGACTGGGGTCCATTTATTGTTTGAATCTTCATTCTGGGCAAGTATGGGAGTTGTAGTGATTGGACAGGGGGTTTCAATATCTGGGAGTTGCCCAAATGATCAGGACTGGTAGCATCAGTATATACCCAACTCACTGTGGGGAGGAGACAGTAGCAGAGGGAAGCACATTGATGTACCCCTGAACATAAAAAAAATAGACTTTGATGACAGATAAGGACCACTTCACTGACTCAGACTATCCATTTCCCTACCTATTGGATAAGCTGAAGATCCTAGTTAACCAACAGCCTACTTCTTCCTACCCCCTTACCAGAATTGCCTTACATCTGTCCCATGCATTCTTGAATTCCTCCGGTATGTTTGACCCCACAGCCTCCTCAGGAAGGCCATTCCATGTGTCTGCTGTGAACAAATACTTCCTCACATTGCCCATGAGCCATCCCCCCATCTTCAAATTGTGCCCCCTTGATCTTGCACATTTCGTTTTCTGAATGATGCTACCCTCCTAGACTTTGTTGATTCCCTTGAGGTACTTGAATGTTTCTATTATGTCCCCCCTCTCCCTCCTCTGCTCAAGGGTATACATATTAAGCTCCTTTAGTCTCTCTTTATATGGCTTCTGGTGCAGACCCTGCAGCATTTTAGTTGCCCTCCTCTGGACTGCCTCCATCCTGTCTATGGCCTTGCAGAGATGGGATCTCCAGAACTGCACACTGTACTCCAGATGGGGTCTCACCAACTGTCTGTATAGTGGGATAACAACTTCCTGTTTTCTACTGGTCATGTCCCCATTGTTGCTCCACCCCTCCTTCTTGCCCATTTGCTAGTGCTTTTCTGAGACACTATCCCATTTTGACAAAGTCAGCCATCCTAAAGTCCAGTACCCTTACTTTTGTAAGGATTGACTCCATGGCTATGTTTATCATGAACCACACTGTTTGGTGGTCACTTGTTCCCATATGGCTACCCACTTCGAAATTTGACAGCATCTCTCAGTCCCTGCTTGAGAGTACCAGGTCTAAGATTGCTCCCTCCCAAGTGGGTTCCAATACTAGCTGTCTGAGGCATGCCACCAGTAGGACATCGAAAATGGACCTGCTCTTGGATGTGTCTGCAGCAAAGGTGATCCAGTTAACATCTGGGATATTCAGGTCCCCCATCAACAATATCTCCCCTTTTTCTGCCATCCTAAGGATGCCTTCTATCATTTCCTTATCCGTTTCCTCTTCCTGAGATGGGGGTCTGTATACAACACCCATGCTGATTGTGGTGCCATTTTCTGTCTCCAGGGTGACCCGCAGTGCCTCATCTCCTCCTTGTTACCCTTTAGTTCTGACTGTTGCTTTGATCCCTTCCCTTATGTAAAAAGCTACCCCTCCTCTTCTACCCTCCATGTCCCTCATGTAGATTTTGTAACTTGTTATGCTGACATCCTAGTCATGGTTCTCTGTGTACCATGTTTCTGTGACTGCCACAATATCCAGGCATCCCTCTTCCATCAAGGCCACTAGTTCAGGGAGCTTGTTGCCCATACTATGGGCATTGGTACTCATTGCCCTCTATTTTTTGATGGCTTTACCCCTTTTACCCCATCCCTGTCCTTACTGCCTTTGCCTATTTCTCCATTTACCCCTGCCCTTCTGTCTATTGACTTCTCTATCTTTGGGTTTATCTCAATCAACATTAAGCAGAGAATTAATATCATCCATGTACTTTGAGCTGGTATAAACAACCATGTCATCTGCATATAACAATGAAAAAGACCTAGAGATGACTCCAGGGAGGTCATTAATACAAATGATAAATAGTAAAGTGCCAAGGATAGATTCTTGTGTAAACACCGGTTCTGACAGAAGCAAGGTCAGAAGTTGAATTATTAAATTTTACAAACTGATGCCTGTCACTAAGATAACTAGTAAACCAAGCTATGACATGAGGCAAAAAACAGAGGCAGACAGTTTAGAGAAGACAGGAGAATAGTCTACCAGATCAAAAGCCTTAGATAAGTCAATAAAGACAGCACTAGTGTACACAACCTTGCCCATTGCTAATTTAATAGCATTTGTGAAAATGGAGAAAGTGACAAAGGCAAGAAGGACAGGGATGGGGCAAAAAAGGAGTAAGGCCATCAGGAAATGGAGGGTAATGAGTACCAATGTCCGTAGCCTGGGCAAAAGCTCCCTGAGCTTGTGGCCTTGATGGAAGAGGGATGCCTGGATATCATAGCAGTCACAGAAACATGGTACACAGAAAACCATGACTGGGATGTCAACATACCAGGGTACATAACCTACAGGAGAGACAGGCAGGGGAGAAGAGGGAGAGGAGTAGCTCTCTATGTAAAGGAAGGGATAAAAGCAACTGAACAAAAGAGTAAACAGGGAGGAGAGGAGGCACTGTGGGTCACCTTGGAGACTGGAAGGGGCACCACAATCCACACAGGGGTTGTGTACAGACCCCCATGTCAGGGGGAGGGAATGGACAAGGATATGATAGAAGGCATTCTTAGAATGGCAGAGAAAGGGGAGATACTGTTGATGGGAGACCTGAATATGCCAGATGTTAACTGGAGCACATTTGCTGCAGCCACATCCAAGAGCAGGGCCATTCTTGATGCCCTACAGGTGGCAGGCCTCAGACAGCTAGTTTCGAACCCACTCATGAGGGAGCAATCTTAGACCTCATACTCTCAAACGGGGGCAGTGAGAGGATCTTAGATCTAGAAGCGGGTTGCCATCTGGGAACAAGTGACCATCAAACAGTGTGGTTCACGTTAAACTCAGTGACAGAGTCAAGCCATACAAAAGTGAGGGTACTGGACTTCAGGAGGGCTGACTTTGGCAAGATGGGAGAGTGCCTCAGAAAAGCACTAGCAAACAGGCTAGAAGGAGGTGTGGAGCAACAATGGGGAATCATCAAAACTGCCATCACAGAGGCAACAAGCCTTTGTGTGAAGCAAATAAACAAATCAAAATGAAAGAAAAAGCCACTATGGTTCTCAAAAGAGGTGGCTGTGAAAGTCAGGAAGAAAAAGATAGCATTCTGGAAGTATAAGGAAACACAGAAGGAGCAGGACAGAGAGCTGTACCAGTTAAGGCAGAAGGAAGCAGGGAGGGAAGTCAGAATAGCAAAGGCCCAAACTGAGGAAAAGATAGCCAACTCAGTTAAGAAGGGGGATAAAACCTTTTATAGGTACATCAGCGAGAATAGAAAGACAAAGGGAGGGATAGTGAGGCTGAATAGAATGAACGGTGGGTGGGCAGAGGGGGACAGTGAAAAAGCAGGGATACTGCATGATTATTTCTGCTCAGTATTCACAAAAGAGGAGGGGGAAGTGCCTAATCCAATTAACAGAAGCACTCTTGATAGGGGGGTCGATCCCAGTCCTTTCACAGAAGAAAGGGTTCTGCAAGAACTCCTAAAACTGAAGGTGGACAAAGCAATGGGACATGATGGAATTCACCCCAGAATTCTAAAAGAATTAAGGAGAACTAGTGAAACCACTGGCTACACTTTTTAATAAATCATGGGAGGATGGTGTGGTACCCGAGGACTGGAGGAAGGCGGATGTGATTCCCCTTCACAAAAGTGGGACCAAGACTGAGGCAGGAAACTACAGACCTGTCAGTTTGACCTCTGTGGTAGGGAAAGTGATGGAATCACTTCTGAAGGAAAGAATAGTTGAGTACCTAGAGGCCAGTGGGGCACAGGACCCAAGGCAGCATGGGTTCACAGCAGGAAGGTCATGTCAGACAAATCTAATAGATTTCTTTGACTGGGTGACCAAAGTAGTAGACCAGGGAGGGGCTGTGAACATGGCCTACCTAGACTTTAGCAAGGCGTTTGACACGGTCCCATACAAAAGATTAATAGTCAAATTAACCAGCCTGGGAGTGGGTCCCAGGGTGGTAGCCTGGGTAAAACATTGGCTGGACAACAAGACACAGAAGGTAATTGTAAAGGGAGTCCACTCTGAAGAAAGAGGGGGTACTAGTGGAGTACCGCAGGGTTCAGTATTGGGTCCAGTCCTTTTTAATGTCTTCATAAGTGACATTGCAGAGGGACTGGAAGGAAAGTATGCCTCTTTGCAGATGACACAAAGATCTGCAACAGGGTTGATACACAAGGAGGCGTGGAAAGGATGAGAAGGACTTGGCAAGGTTGGAGGAATGGTCAGAATTATGGCAGCTAGTTCAATGCAAAGAAGTACAAAATAATGCACCTGGGAAACAAGAACCCAGGGAAGAATACACAATGGGGGAGTAACAACAACAAAAAGGAAAGGGACCTGGGGGTAATCATATCAGATGACCTTAAGGTTAGCACGCAATGTGAGAAGGCAGTAGGGAGGGCTAGGGGTATGCTGGGACGCATAGGGAGAGGCATCGGCAGCAGAAAACAGGAAGTTGTTATCCTTCTGTACAGACAGTTGGTGAGACCCCATCTGGAGTACTGCGTCCAGTTCTGGAAACCCCATCTCCGCAAGGACATAGACAGGATAGAGGCAGGCCAGAGGAGGGCAACTAAAATGGTGCAAGGTCTGCAAGAGAAGCGTGATGAAGAGAGACTAAAGGAGCTTAATACAGTATGTATACCCTTGAGGAAAGAAGGGAGAGGGGGGACATGATAGAAACTTTTAAGTACCTCAGTGGAATCAACAAAGTCCAAGAGGGTAGCATCTTTCAGAAAAAGAGACGTGCAAGAACAAGGGGACACAATTTAAAGATGGGGGGGCAGTTCAGGGGCAATGTGAGGAAGTATTATTTCACAGAGTGGGTAGTAGATGCATGGAACAGCCTTCCTGAGGAGGTTGTGGGGTCTAAAACTGTGGGAGAATTCAAGAATGCATGGGACAGACATAAGGCAATTCTTGTGGGGGGTAGGAAGAAATAGGCTGTTGGTTAACTAGGATCTGCGGCCTATCCTGTAGGTAGGGAAATGGGCAGACTAGATGGGCCAAGCGGTCCTTATCTGCCATCAAAGTCTATGTTTCTATGTTTCATAAGGGCTGTAGAAGTGCTATACCCTGATTTAAAGATGTGTAGCAACTCAGATAAACTCAGATATTCAGTTACCTGTAGGGCAACTAGTTTTGCAAGGATCTTATTAAACACTGGCAAAATCACAATTGGATGATAATTATCCAAGTTTTTGGGGTTTCCTTTATTAAAAACTGTGATAACCTTCACTACCTTCCACAGTTTGGTAACCACACCAGTCATGAGAGATAGGTTAAAAGTATGGGTAATCGGTCGGTCCAGTTGAGGGACAGCAATTTTCAGCAACATCAGTTCTAGACCATCATTTCCAGAGCTGCTATGGGGAAAAATGGCCTTGAATGAACACAAAACGTCTCTGCAAGTAATCAACCTAAGCTAGAACTGGGGTGAATTAGGGGGTAAGGCTCCAGAAGATAGTTCAGAAGAGCAACAGTTACCTTTCATATACTTGGTTAAGTCTGAGAAGAGCAAGCTGAAGGCCTTGGCAGTTGTTATTGGGTTGTTATAGTTAGTACAATTAACCAACATATCAGACTCAGGAGCTCTAGTACTGTTACCTAAAAAAGCCTTTGATATGACTCCAGAATTTTCTTGGGTCACACACGTTTGATTGGAGAAGCACTTTGGAATATGCAGTTTTAGCAGTATGAATGGCTTTTTACAGTTATTTTTTTGCTTCTTATACAGTAATCATGCCTGTCAGATTGAGAGCTAGTAACTTTGAACATAGCCCAGCACTTATCCCAAGCCTTGATTTCAGTAAGGAGGGCATCGTGAAGCCACTTAGTGGCCGCACCCCTGACCCTATGCCTCACAAATGGAATATGCTTGTCGTGGAGAATCTGGATCTGAGAGATGAAATAGGAAAGAGTCTCATCCACACTAATAAAATTATAAAAAAGGGTCCAGTCAATTTGATTCAGATCTGCTATGAAGTCAGAAGTATTACGTTTTGAGAAGTTACGGAAAATCAGGTATTTTGGCAGGATGGGTAGGCCTTCCAAATGCAGAAAATAGGGGAGTGATTACCAATGGATTTTGGTTAAATGCCTGAGATGATGATCACATCCTCCCTATTAGTTAGAATTCAGTCAATGAGTGTCTAACATTTCCTCCTGAGTGCAACCCTGGTAGCAGAATTAATTATTTGCACCAGATGACATTTATACAGTACTGATTTATGGGTGCCAGATTTATTGTTGAGCCAATCTAGATTAAAATTGCCATGATCAAGAATTCATTTTTGCCAGTGCTCCCAGATGTAGTGGATAATATCTGTTAGGCTTGCCATGCCATTTTAGGGTGATTACAGAGTTATATTATGTAGTTTCTTGGTATTACCAAGGGTTAGCAAGGAGTGTAACATTTCACAAGATACTTGTGGTTCAGCTGGTAGAACAGGGACCTGCAAGTGAGCTCTGTATTACATTACGGTACTCCCATCCCTTTTAGAAGTTGTGAGATCTTGCCATAGTAAACTGTGCCCTGACGGTGCACACAGAGTCAGGGATGGATGGTTTCAGCCATGTTTCAGTTATGTACAGAATGTTAGGGTCATACCATGATACCCAGGTTTCAAAGTCAGTAACGTTTGTGATAAGGCTATGAATATTAAGATGTGCAAGCTTAAAAGGACACATTCACGTACAGTGGCAGACATAGTTTGAAAGCCCATGAAAAGTTCTTTTAATTGCGGTATTGGGCTTACCTGTAGCTAGACACAGTCGAGAGATATAGATAACTGAACCTGTGCAATATACAGTAAATACTACATTAGAGCCATTCTTAGAACTTTGTGATGTCAGTGATGATTAAGCAGTGCCTAACTCAATGCATTTAAGCACTGCTTGATTGTCACTGCCAAGTTAAACTACCAGAGATGTCTAAGGCAAATCTGTCACACAGCAGGGGTTTTCACAAGCAGCATGACCGGTTGACGGCTGCCTCTTCAGGCTGGCTCCCTCCTGGCAGACTCCCTTGTCCTTTGTGCTGCTGTCCTTTGCATGGAGTGCCTTTTCCAAGGGCTTGGTTAAGAAGGAAGTGATTGGCTTGCCTGCCTGAGAAAACAGCATCTCGATTGGCTGAGTGAGTAGGGGGGTGGATAAAGGTCCATGCTATGGCTGGGAGCCCTGTTCTTTTTACAGTAGGTGTCTGACAATCATTGGGGGGGAAGCATGGCGAAAAACAAACACCCTTAACACCCCTGGAGTCCCCAATGCGGGAGCTTCAGGCTCAGCTGGGAGATGCCACTCCCATTTTTCTTCATATATTTATTTAAGTCTTTGGTAACTGGGTTAGGCCCACTAGGCACAAGTGCCTGTTTTCAGGGGCAACCTGGGAGCACCCGGTGGTTAAGTGACTTGCTTAGAGTCACACAGTATGCAAGTGGAGGTTGTAAGAATCAAATCCAGGTCTGCCGGATGTACCAAGCTCATTCACAGATCATTACTCTATTCTCTAGGCTATACAGCTAGATGCAGATTTTAAATGTGGCAGGCTTCAAGGACTTCTGTGATTGGCCTGCCTCCCTGAGAAAACAGCTTCCCAACTGGCTGAGAGAGTGGGGGGGGGTTGGGTGAAGGTTCATGCTGTGGCTGGGATCCCTGCTCTCTACAATTATCTACTGATCACTGGGAGGAGGGCTTTGCAAAAGACAAGTGATCTCAAGACCCCTGGAGTCCCCGATGTGGCTGAGCTTCTGGCTTGGCTTAGAGACACTGCTCCAATTTTTATGTTGGAACACTTGCGCAGCCAACATCTTGCGGTAGTTCAGATTTGGAGGTGCGATCGCTGTTGGGTGAATGCGGGGCATGCACCAGTAGGTGTGTCCCTCATTCCCCAATCAGCCTGCATGCCAGTACCACATCATGCATACTAATGTGGCAAGCACATCTAAGGAAAGGTCTGCTGCAATGTGAGCAAAGCTCGTCACATGCATCGGACCCTTCCTACATGCTTCGCCCGCTAGAAACATGGCAGCACAGTGGCCACTAAACTGATGATTCAGGGGTGCTCAATCCCCCGGTCAGCTTACCATGCCCCTCAAGTATGTGCTGATGGGGGAGCTCACTCCCCGTCAGCAGAATATATCCCCCCCGCTTTTGTTGTTTGCTGACAGGGGTGCCCAATCCCCGTCAGCATCCGTACCCTTTCACTTTAATTACGCTGACGGGGCCCATTTCCCATCGGCATGATGTCCCCTTCTTCAGGCGATGGGGGTGCCCAATCCCCCATCGGCTACTGTACCCCAAAAAGAAACCACCTGTAAAAATGAAAACCGGTCCCATATGTTTTTTTTTTAACTACCTGTAAACAGAAAACAATCCCTCATAGTCTCCCTACCCACCACCCACTGTGCACCCTGTCTCCTCACAACACCCTCGCCCCATACTTACCTCCAGAGCTTGGTGCAATGATCTTCGGTGAACCAGGAACACGTCTTCACTCTTCAAAGCTGACTGCAAACTGAGGAAATGCTGGTAATCTGTATAATGGAATAAATAGGGTTTTTTTCAATTTTGATGCATATCTTAGGAAGTTTTTTGAATTTTTGCACCAAATTTTCAACATGGGGTTTTTGGGACCCTCCTCATGAATTCTGTCACTGTTATGATGTTAATAAGTCCTGAAAGTTGATTTCACAGTCACTGCATGGAATCAACTTTTGGGACCAATTAATGCAAGGACAGTGGTAGTGTCCATGAGGTGGGCTCTCAAAAAGCCTATATTGCAAATTTGGTGGATAAATCCAAAAAATGGCTGTTTTACGAGTGTGCATTGCACAGTTGCAACGCACGCTCGTAACTTCGCGAGTTTGCAATATTTTCATGCCAGATTTTCAACATTGTTATTTTTCTACACCTCCTTGTGAACAGTATAGCTGTCATTTTTCACATCCTGGCCGAAATGCGTTTCCACACTTCCGGCACACAATACCGCAGTCGCTGTGGGAAATCAGTGTTCGGGGCAGATTACAAAAATGACAGTGACACTGTTCATGAGCGGAGGTCCTAAAATGCCTATGTTGAAAATTTGGTGACAATACTCTATAAGATGACTGTGTTACAAGCGTTCGTTGCCCAGTTTGCACATACGCTTTTAGCATTGTGCATTTGTAATATTTTCACTCTGGATTTTCACTATTGGCATTTTTCCACACCTCTTGATGAACAGTACAGCTGTCATTTTACATAACCTGCCCGAAATGTGTTTTCGCATGTCCGGTGCAGAATAGCGCGGTTGCTGTGTGAAATCACCTTTTGGGACAGTTTGAGGAAATGACAGTGACACTGTACATGAGCAGAGGTGCTAAAATGCCTATGTTGAAAATTTGGTGCTTAAACTCCATAAAATGACTGTGTTACAAGTGTGCATTGCGCATTTCCCACACACCCTTGTAACTTCGCAAATTTGCAATATTTACATGCCACATTTTCACCACTGCCATTTTTTACACCTCCTTATGAACAGTACAGCTGTCATTTTTCACATCCTGCGAAAAATTTGTTTCTGCACTGCACTACCAAAGCCAATGCCAGCGTGACAACATTCGGCATTGATAAATGCTTGTTAAATTTGGCAAGCTTCAAGGGCTTCCGTGATTGGCATACCTCTCCTAAAAAATATTCTCCCGATTGGCTGAGAAAGTGGAGGCCTACATCAAGGTCTCTGCTATGGCTGGGAGCCCCACTCTCTTTAGGTGTCTAGAGATCATTAGGGGCGGAGGGCTTGGCAAAAAAAAGGCACCCTCAAGACCCCTCGAGTCCCCAATGTGACTGAGTTTCTGGCTTGACTGGGAGATGCTGCTCCAGTTTTTAAACTTGGCCTGCTTCTAGGGCTTCAGTAATTGACCCATTTCCCCAAGAAAACAGCCTCCCTATTGGCTGAGGAAGCAAGAGGGACTGGATCAAGGTCTGTGCTATGGCTGGCAGCCCCACTCTCTTTAAGTGTCTGGTGATCTTTGGGGTGGAGAGCTTGGAACAACAGATGCCCACAAGACCCTGGAGACCTCAATGCAGCTGAGCTTCTGGCATAATTAATCACAATCATACTCATAATTACATATTGTGGAATTTAGATTGCAAATACCTTATAACAACCGATAGAGTCTAACAACCAGAAACCAGACCCTTTATTCTCTGTATCAACCCGGTGTGACATCACAACACACTGATATGGAGAAAATCACTACTAATTAATCACCTACTTGGGAATCCATTACCCTTTTACACTAACTGAAAACAGCTGTGACAGCATCTGTTGTCCTACTCATACTTTGAAGTCGAACCCTAACAGGTAAAATAAAATATGGGTGACAGTGTGGCTATTCATTTACTGCACATACACACACACACACACACACACACACACACACACACACACATGGTATGATTTGCCTTTATAAACCGCTCGAACTTTGCTCTTATTTTTTATTACGCAAAACATACCTCAGATGCGTAAAAGAAACTCATTTTACAGGGTCGCCTATACAATATTCTATATACACTATAACTCAAGACTGCCTTATGATATTGTAGCAATTGCCAATCACTGTGTTCATATTATGCTTTACCTTTGAGTATATTAAAGGCTAAGCTAAAAAAATGTGTTATGGTACTGTATCAATGAAATATCTAGTTGGGTTTTCTAAGGTGGCCTCTTTCCCTTGTTTTCAGGAACTGTTCATTTTTTCATGACATGTTCCTGTTTTTCCATGGATCCTATGGCAGCTCCAGGCCAGGACAACTCAGCCCAACAGTAATATATGGCTGACTGCCAACATGACTCAGAGATGAAACCTGCCTATTGTAAGCACTCAGTTAAAAGATTTCTATACACTGCCTGTATTTAAGTCACCCTTAATCCCTGTCATTGCCACTGCATGGAATCCGTGGATCACATTTCATCAGTTCCAAGTGACGTGCTTAATGGAGTACAGTTTTCTGAAATAAATGATAGCAAACTGTTACTTAGTAAATAATTTAACCAATTTTAATGTGTATGTTTGTTGTGTGTGACTTATTAAACTAAACGAAAGGTGAAATACTGTTCATTTCACTCAAAAGTTTATTTTATGATGTGGTTACTCAATATTAGCCATTCATTTCAGAGGAATCTCAATCCTTGGTGTTTACAACTGAGGTGGTTATTCACTGGTATGACATTATACATGTGAATAACACCATCTCACATATGAAGCAGCAACAACTTCTCATTCCAGCATGGCAAAACACAATAAATACCCTCAAACTTCATAATATAATTTGGAGGCAGTATAGAGCAGTGGTCTAAGGCTCTGAGCTGCAAATCTGGGGACATCCAGCAGACCAGACCTGGGTTTGAATCCCACAGCTTCCACTTGCATACTGTGTGACCCTGAGCAAGTCACTTAACCTCCTTGTGCTCCCAGGTCGCTCCTGTAAAAAAGCTTTCAGCTTAGTGTGCTATACCTGGTTAAACAACTAAATAAAACAGAGGTAACTATAGGGGGGAATACATTATAAGCTACAGTGGTGGGAGGGGAGGGTGGCCCTATAGGGGGACCTGGAGGCTCTGAAAAGATGGTCAAGAAAGTGGAAGCTGAGGTTCAATGCAGGGAAATGAAAGGTACTGCACCTGGGGACCAGAAACCTGGGCCAAGTGTACACCCTGGGGGGGAAATGCTGCAAGTCTCAATGGCTGAGAGGGACCTGGGGGGACCTGGGGGTGGTGGTGAATGTCAAGATGAACAACATGAACAACTGGGAGACTTGTAGGAGGGGGCAGCAGCCAAGGCCAACAGGATGCTGGGATGCATCGCTAGGGGGATCATCTCCAGAAGGAGGGAAGTGATACTTCCTCTGTAGAACTGCTTGGTGAGGCCACATCTCGAGTACTGCATGCAGTTTTGGAGGCTACACTTAAAGAGGGACATTAAACTTCTGGAGAGGGACATGAGGAGGGCAACCAAAATGATTTGGGGCTTGACGGACAGGACCCATGGGGAGAGGCTCGAAGAGCTAAATATGTACACATTGGAAGAGAGAAGGGACTAGGGGGGACATGATAGAGGTCTTCAGGCACATGAAGGGGGTAAATAGGGGAGGAGCAGTCAGGGTGCAAGGAAGGAAGGAGGAGGTGCTACTTCACTGAGAGGGTGGGGGAGCCATGGAATGTGCTGCTCTGGGGGCTGGTGGAGGCAGAGATGGTGGAGGGGTTCAAGAGCGGGTGGGACAGGTACAGGGGAAGGGTTCTGGAAGCAAAATCCAGTGCAGCGAGAATATCCAGAACTGGGAAGGGAGAAGCCAGAGAAGGAGAGGGGGGCAGCAAGGTCAGCACCCAGGGTGGGGGCTGACCAATCGAGCAGACTCGAAAGACCATTAGGCCTATTCTGCTGGCATTTTAGTATGTTAGTATGTTTTCAGCCTCACTGCTTATTACAGTAGATCCCTCTACTTAACTTGATGAAATTCTCCCCATATTGTGCAGAGGCAGCCATATGTGGTCCTCTATATATGGGGTCTTTCCCGTGGAGCCAACAAGTTAGCCTACTGATAACTGGTACATACAGTATATAAAAATCAAGATGCAAAGGCACTATTAGAGGTTGAGAACACAAATCATTTACTTCCATAATGAGTGGAACATTTAAATCACTTCCATTACCGTGCATTTGAGGTTTGTCCTAATGCAGAAATGAGAAAGAAGTCTCCTGGAAGTGTGCTGCCAGAGCACATCAAAGTCACCTAAATGAGATCACTATTTTGTAAGCACCAGGATACCTATTGTTGCCATACTTTAGAAGCTGGGCCTAACTGACCAGCTACTTTAGTCTATTACATTTTCAATGATATGCACTTATTCATTCTGCATGTAACCTCACCAAGTGCAAATGATTTAAAGTAAATATCCTTTTTAAGCAGGATTGACCTATGGTATTCGAGACAGCTGAAATTTGTTACAACAATGCTGCCTCCCTCTATCTGTGTGTCATTGTTTGCCTAATTTCATCAGCCATTAGGAAAGTGGTTTCCGACAGAATGAGAAGAAAAGCTGTCACATTTTTAACAGGCAAAGCAAGAGCTCGCCAAAACAAATCTGTATTTGCCCCCAAACCCTAACCTCTGAATCAAATCAGTAACTTCACTCCTGTTCATTTCCTCTTCCTGTGTCCAAAGTTGGGGGAAGCAGGGGCTGACCTTTAGCAGATAATCTGACACACACGCGCACCAGCGGATGTCAGAGAAACCATTTAAACAAAGGCTTACAGCTTTGAGTTGGCCAAATTCAGGAAAAGAGAGGGATCCTCCTTTGCAGGAAATAGCAAAGTGGCAATAATAAAAAATAGCTTATCACTGCTGCAGTGACAGGGTAAATTATTCTTCACATGACAACTGTGGTTAACTATTTTGATACATATAAAAGAGAGGTCATGTGCTGTAGTGTAAAAAAGCCCTGCTATGATCCTATTTAACCAGTGATACCCTGAATTATGTTTTCTTAGTCTAGCCACCACTCCTAGCATTCATCCATGGTCAGTCATGGAAACCCCTACTGGTCAACTGATCAGGACACCATCTCCACCTAATAAATTACTTTGGGCTGTTTTGTCTTGCAAGATCTAATCATTGTAGTACATGTTGTATGTATTGGACTGGACTGCAGATTTAGAAGAACAAATTCGAAATGACTAGCCTAGAGTGTAGAAGAAAAGAGTAGAATTACATCAAATTTGAATTTGCATAATGCTTTTCATTTATGAAGTAGTACAAAGCACTTTACAAGTAATAAGTTAGATGCTAGTAGTACATCATATCAGGCAAACAAAGCAACCATTTTGCACTAGCAATATCCTCAAACCAGATGAATAGAAACACAGATATTAATGGCAAAAAAGGCCAAATGGCCCATAGATGTGTTTGCCCAGTATCTGCCTACAGTATTTCCATACCGAGACCAATGCTGGACCAGACCTAGTGTACCAATGGCCCTGTCTGTGTTTCAACACCCCTTCTAGCCCAATCATCTCCTTCCCTCATCAGTCCTCCCTCCCTTCTTCCCACCCTGGCTTGCATTATTATTCCCCTTTAGCTACCCTACCTGTGTTTGAAGCCAGTAATGGACTATCTGTCAGTCTCTTCTGGAAAAGCATTTTACTTCACCACCCTTTCTGTAAAAAATAACTTTCTTACATTCATCTAAAACCTTCCCCCATCAGTTTCAAGCCATTGCTTCTTGTGAAAAGGGCACTGCTGTCCACTTTATCAATAGTGCTTAGGTACTTAAAGGTCTCTATCATGTTCTCCCCCTCTCCCTCCTGGCCTTCTTTATGTACATATTGAAACTTTTCACCTTCTCCTATCACATCTTGTCATGCTGTCCCTCCTTGGCACAGCTTCCAGGGAGTCCTACTTCTTTAAATGAGGGCTCTGGAACCATGCACTGTAGTCCAGGTGAAGTCTGACCAAGGAAAGCATAGGGCCAGAATCACCATCTTCTTTCTGCTAGCTATCCCCCCCAATGCTCCCCAACATCGTATTTGCTTTCCCTGCAGCCTTCTAACACTTGGCATAGGACTTTACATTGTCAATAATAATGATCCCCTGGTCCTTCTCTTCTGATGTTTGTCCCACCCTCGCTACCCCAAATCAATTCTCTGTTTCCAGAATTATTTTGCCAGAATGCATAACCTTATACTTTTTGGCATTACATTTAAGTTGGGATATCTTGGACTACTGTCTGTCCTGAATTCCCTTAGCTGTATTCTTCCTGACACAGATTTTTCCACCATCTTCAAAGATACTAATTTCATCATGCATACCATTCCCTATATCACAGTTTAATATACTGAAAAGGACCAGCCCCAGGACCAGCCCTTGTGGTACCTAACTAGTGACCTGTGTAACACCTGAGTATTCACCATTGACAACTACCCTCTGAGTTTTCCTCCCAGCATCAGTGTAGCCAAGGGGGGGTCCTGGGCCAGAAACACCCATCCCATCTTGCTAACACCTTTTTCTTAAATCCTAGCTACACGCCAGCCATGCTGAATCCAAACTATTCCCAGTAAAACTAACACTTGATTTCAGTGAAAGAATCAGCTGCAGGAACTTCAAAAAGAGTTACGCCCTGTCCACACTCATGATTGTAGAAGTGTAATGGTTTCTGAACCGGTTTAGCGCTTACTGTTACAGCCAGTCCACACTATCCAGAAACCGTGTTTCCATAAGTTTTGCTCCAGCTTTCCTCATGTCCACATTCCACTGCTCCAGCTCGTTTAATGATGGCTGCCATGATCTGATTCGAGCGAAGTGATGCAAACAATCCCAGATTGCTTCCCTAGGTATCACTGCTGGAATTTGCAGCAAGTTGTAGGCACTTGTAGGCAGCCTCTATTTCTGTTTACTGTGATGTTGGCAACCTATACTGGCAGCACCAAAATTGGCAGTGGCAACACATAAAGCATAAAGCATAAATTGTCCCTAAATTGTGATTACCTGGTTACTAGGCTGGCTAGCTATCACACGAGCACGCACACACACACAGGTCTGGATGGCAACCTGTGTTATGCTGGATTTCTGCTGTCATTACTGGGCATTTAAATAGCCCATTTCAGAGCACTTCTGGGTTTGCGATGCTCTATGCCAGACTCCCTCATGGGATGCCTGGTGGGACCAAGGAGGACCAGCAGTTACAGCATAGAATGCTATCCCATCCACACTGGTGAGTTTTCTGTTTTGCTCACAGTTTTGACAGCCGACCGTTTGTGCTACTGATCTTGAGACTACCTTCTAACAGGTCTCAAGATTGGTTACTAAAATGCATTGGGCACTGTTACCAGTGTGGACGCAAACTGTTTTGAACATGTTCCATAATGATTGTGACCTGCGCTAATGGTACTCACAGGTGAGTGTGGACAGGGCCTTAGTGTATCTCTTGGTCAGAGTAGTTTCCAGTGCTGTTGACACCTCTAGTGTCACAGACCCACTCTGGTGCAAAGTACTTTGAACCAGAATTTGTTACTGAAAATATCATTCAGGAAAGAGAGTGGTACTTATAGTACTGGCAATATTTTAAGCTGCATGGTTACAGAGATGTGCTAAATTCAATTGAAATCTTGTGGCTAATTATGTCTTACCTGCTTGGTTACCAAAGAATAAAAAAAACAAGCATTTATCAATGCAAAATATTTGCTTACAGTGTAACAGGGCTTTAAAGAGTGCCTGAGGTTGTTGGGACCATAATACCCTATCATACACTGGGACCAATTGTCTCTCTGGGGTCTTCACTTAAGCAATTCTCCCTTTCGTGTTTTCTGTTTTCACCTTCCTTGTGCAGCTGAGTAATTAATTCCATCCTATGTTGATACGGAATTTTAATGGAGATGCTCTAGAGCAGGTCTACTCATTTAAATACCTAGGCATTCACATTGATGACACTCTCAAATTCTCCAGTTATATTGACCATGTTGTCAAAACCACCAATATGAAACTTGGAGTGCCATGCCACCACAGGCACTCTGTGACACCTGACGCACTAAAACTAGCCACAAGTAGTTTGGTCCTTGCATCTATTGACTATGGTCTACCAATATATGGGACAGGCACCGAAACTGCCTTCAGTTGAATAAAAACCCTATTAAACAAAGCTTGCCAGCCGACCTTAGGAGCCTATTCTTCAACCCACACATGTGCCCTCTACTCAGGTATTGGATGGCTTCCTCTCCATCTCAGAGCCCAGTACCAGACTTGCTTACTTGTCAAGAAAGCCCAATTAAGACTAGTGCCTCCATCTCTATGTGGACTCTTCCAGCAGGCTAGATCATCTAAGCCAACAAGGAGTGCAGAGAAAGATGGGCTCCTGGTAGCATTTAAAAGCACCACCCTGGCACAGAAATCCATCTCATACCAAGGACCAAAATGGTATAATGGGCTACCTGCATCACTTATTGAAAACAATAAGATTAGCCTCTTCAAAACAGGACTTAAGACTCTACTGTATCATGAACTGGCCTGTGCATGCTTTGACTAGCCAACTACAGGACTCTTTATCCCAAATAACCCACCTCCTCCACATCTCCTTCCCACCCCATCCCCTCCTACACCACCACCCCCCACCTCCCAACACCCACCCTCTCCTATCCCTAATATTCCCACCTCAATTAATCTCCTGCACAGCCCCCTCCATTACCACACCACCTACCTCCCTTGCTGTTTATATCCCAACCTAATTTCACACCTCCCCCACTCCAGTACCCCTCCCATTAGTTTTCTCCCCATGCCTCCCCCCCACTTCTCTCCTACTGAGCTCCAGCTTGCACTCTCCCCCACACTGCTGGCATCACTGCAGCAACTCCCCCTATCACTCACCCTCCCACAAAACGACAACGCCGTCCTTAGGCTGCTCCCCCTCTGTATAGCTAGTCCCCATCTGTATGGTCAGTACTCCCAGGGGCCTGATGTCCCTAAATTGACAGACTAAAGCACTTCCTTTGTAACTGTTTCCTTTGTTTGAGCTTTATCCCGAATGTTCCCTCACTGAAAGCTTTATACCCTTGAAACCACGTTCCTTCTATTTTATTTGTAACCTGACTGAAACAAACTGTTCCTTCAATGTATTCTAACTTATATCATTCAAATGTATGCAACTGATATGCTTTGTCTAACTTTTTTTTGTAATGTCTGCAACCTATATGTTAGACTAATTGTTTTGTGTATGACCTGGAACCTTTGCAAACGAGTCCCAGGACTCAAAGGTATTAATCCTAAACAGCAATAAATAAATAAATAAACAAGTAGTAACTTGGCACTTGAAGTAAGGCATACAAAAATGTTCAGGCCAAAATCAACCTATTGTCCCCCCAACAGATGCATGCTCTGTACTGTATGGGCAGTTTATTAAGTTGTGGAGAAATTGCTCTGAAACATCAGAATTTAACAAGCAGGCAGAGGAACTTGAAAATAGATTGTTGGCTAGAGGTTATGAAAAAAGTAATCTGAAAAACATCAAAGAAAGGGCTAAAAACATTGATAGGCAAAATCTGCTGGTACACAGGAATAAAGCAGAATATAAGGACAACAAATGTGCAGCTACGCAGCAAAATTAAACTTCAGTGGAGAAGTTGCCACAAAGTTGCTAAACTTCAACTTTATGAAGCTTTGTGAAGTTCCAATTAGCGTAATCTACTTTGACTTCACCAACTTCTCAACATTTTTTCAGGTGAAGTGGCACTTTTTTAGGCAAAGTGGCAACTACACAAGTGAAGTTTGATAACTTTGTGTGGAAAAAAACACCTGGCAAAAAATGTTGTGAAACCAGCACTTCAAACTTCATGAAGTTGCCCAACTTCTCAAAATTCTGTAAAAGCAAAATGTTCTCAGCTTTGCACATCTCTAAATATGGGTTACAAAGTACAATTTTATTGCAGAGAATGTAGGCAGAGTTATTAAGAACAATTGAAACCTTCTCTTGTCTGACTCATCCTTGGCAGTAGCTATTAATAACACACCAAGGGTGACTCATTCCAGAGGTACAAACTTAAGGGACAGATTGGTCCACAGTTAGTTACACCAGGAGCCACAAACACCTACAGGGTTCCCAACCAAACATCAAGGTTTTTACAAATGTGGCAATGGTACAATGTGTAAATGAGGTGTACCAGGCAAGAAAGTCAAACACCCAGCCTAAGATGTGGAGATGGAAACTAGAGAGATCATCACTTGCAATAGTGCATCTGTAGTGTACATACTGTGGTGTGGATGTGGCCTTGCAAAGATAGGATGAACTACAAGACAGTTAAAAAAGCATATTCGAGAGCACATTTACTCAATCAGGATTGGTAAAACAGACATACCAGTGGGGATGCACTTTAAAGAACACCACAATGGTGACCCAACAGAGTTGTCCTTCATGGGCATAGAATGAACTAGACCTCGTAAAAGTGGTGGTGACTATCTTAAAATAGAGAAAGGGATTTTTCAGTTAGAAGCCCTGAAACCTACTGGACTTAATGAGAATTTGATCTCAAGCCATTCTTGTAATAAGTGACTGATTAAGGAGTTCTGCAAAGTAATGTATTGAAAGTATCTAATGATGAATTAATCGCAATCATATTTCCATTTTTTTTTTTCAGATTCACTTTCTGGATTTCTTCTATGTGTCCTACAACATGGAGGACAAGCTGCTCCTAAGAAAACTCATTTTCTTTATTTTAAACTCAAGTTTATTATTTGATTGTACAGGTACAAACATTACTTTCATTATACAGTATTATCATTTGAATTACCGAACACATTAGAGGTGTATTACATTAATTTTACTGTTGACAATCTTCTTCTCTCCTTTCTCTGTTTAGGTGTCAACAAAGTTCGATATAAAGGAGAGGCTTCCCTAAGTGTTAAAACATTTTTCAGTCCCTGGGCTTGGCATTTCTGCCCAACCATTCGACACATCAGTTGTCCCAATTTCTGTGCATCTCAAGTATAAATAAGAAATGTATATAACAATAAACTTGTTTAAATCAATAAAAAAATAACTTTAAAATAGTTGTTGGCTGGTTATTTAGAACATATGGCTGTGAAACAACTAGAAATTTCATTTTGTCATTCAGTTCATGAAGGTTTGTTGGGAAAGCATCAAGACACCCTCTATCTCTTCTACTAGATGCATGAACAACAGCCAAGTTCCATTAAATGTGTCCTTCTTTAAGCCTAGCTCTGCCGTGATTCTCTCTATCCTTTTTATTTCTTTAATAATGTCAATCCATTCCTGCAGAGTGTGTGGGGGAGGATTCAGCCATCTTCTAGTAATAGCTTTACTTGCAGTTGCAAGCAGAATGCCCACAAAGCTTTTTTGTCTGTTCGACATTCTTTTCCTGGGAGGTATCCACAGGATCATATGTTCAAAAGTGAGCGGGTCCTTACAGCCAGTTATACTTTTAAATGTATCTTTTACCTCAGCCTAAAAGGAATGCAGTTTTGGACAGTCCCACAATATATATTGTTTCAAATAAGTCAAGCCATTGTATTTCCATCCAGCAAAGGAGCAGTCTTGTCTTGGGGGGAGTGAAAAGAGCAAATGATGCAATCTCTGATCTGTTAGAGACTGAGTGGTGCAGGTTCAAATCTTTTTTGACCCTACCCCAAACTTTATACAGTTGCTTTTGCAAAGGAGTGCATGATTTATGATTCATTAATCTGACCAATATTTCATTAAAGTCTAGTAATGGATTGGTTCCTGAATCGCTCCTGATTGCCATATCATTCCAGATGTGTTGTACATATTTTGAGTGATATATCACCCAGGGTGTCAGCTGATCCATCAAGTGATAGCTTTTCAGATTGGGTAACCTCAATCCTCCTTGTGCCTTAGGGCATAGCAGGGTTTTTTTCCAGGCTATTCTTGCTATCAGTCCTCCCCATATAAAGTGGTGGAGGGCTGCATTCATTTTTTTCCATTCTGTGGTAGGAATGTTTGATGGGAGTGAGCTGAACAGAAACAGAAAATGGGGAAACACATTCATATTAATGGTTTCAATTCTTCCAGTTAAAGTCAGGGGTAGGACTTCCCATCTCCTCAGGTCTGTAAACACTTCTTTCAGAAGTCTCTCATAGTTGAGTTGGTAAAGGTGGTCTAAATGAGTGGAAATATGAATACCTAAGTATCTGACACTTGTCATTACCCATTTAAAAGGAATCAATTGAGTTAGGTGCTGGTGTACGTGAACCACTCACAAGTAAGACCTCTCTCTTGTCAGTGATAATTTTAAAACCTGAAATTTGGCTATATGTGGCTAGTATTTTGGCAAGGATTGGGTATGACAGCAGGTGTTTGTTTAAATAAATCAATGTTGTCTGCGTAAGGAGAACTTTTATTCCCCTTCCCCCACGTTTATGCCTTCTAAGTCTGGATGAGAATGTATTAGTTCTGTCAGGGGTTCAATGCTTAAAGCAATCAAGAGGGGGGAAGGGGACAGCCTTGTCAGGTTTCTCTTTGGATGTTTAGTGGATTGGATATCATCCCATTCACCTTTACCTTAGCTTGGGGTTTAAAGTAAAGTGCTTTAATCCATGTCAAAAACTAAGCCCCAAATCCAAATTTATCCAGGACTGCTTCTAAATATTCCCAGCATAAGTGATTGAATGCTTTTTCTGCATCAGTTTTGATTGCCGTTTGTTGTTCTTTAGCTTGTTTCCCTGACAGCATGATGTTCAGACAGCATCTTATATTATCCTGAATATGCCTATGAGGGACAAACCCTGCTTGACCTGGAGGTACTAGATCAGGTAGGAACCTGTTAACCCTATTGGCTAGTATTTTGGTGAAAATTCTTAAATCAACATTTAATAATGATATCCGATGATAACAGGAGCAAATTTTGGAAGATTTACCTTCCTTTGAGATTACAGTAACAAGGGCATCTCTCCACAAATGTGGAAGGCCTTCTGTTTCACTACATGAATTAAAAATATCAACTAAATAGGCCTCAGTGATGTGGAAAAGGTCTGGTAAAATTCGGCATTAAATCCATCAGGACCTGGTGATTTGCAATTTTTCCAGTCTTTAATAGTCTGAATTATTTCATGTAGGGTAAATGGTGTCTCTAAAGACAATTTCTCCTCTTCTGTTATCTTCAGGAGGTGTAACTTGTCTAGAAATTCCTTGTTTTGATTTACAGTATCTGTATCCTGAAAATACAAAATCACACATGCCCCACAATGCAAAGCATCATGGGCTGCATATGCAAATCACCACAGAATGTTATGCTGGTCCAACTATAAGCAGAATATCCTGCCCATCTGGTTCATATAAAGTGGCATAATATGTCCTGAAGGCTTCAGCTATTTGTTTAGGTGTGTAGTTGTTAATTGTTTAATTGCACTTTTTATTCAGTGTATTTTTAACATATCTTTCTGCCTGAGATCTACATAGCCTGAAGGCAGGTGGCCTACCTGCTTTATTTCCATGTTCATAATAAGTTTTATTCATATATCTAAGTTTACCTTGTATTTGTTTATCTAACAGGTCCTGTAGTTCCCCTCTGACCCAGACCATTTGTGTCCAAACTGAATGTGCCCCCTTTTTCTTATGCACCGCTTCTAGTTGATTTAGCTTATCTTCAAACTTTAATTGTCTTTCTTTATGCTGTCTTTTAAGGTGAGAGGAGTAGGCAATAATCTCACCCCTAAGAACTGCTTTGAGTCCATCCCAATACCATTTAATCCCTGTGTCTTGAATTCCATTATGGGCTTGGTATTCTTGTATTGCTGTGTTCAGTATTGTTTTAAGGTCTTCTCTGCTAAGAAGGAAGGTATTCATTCTCCATAATGTGTATCTATACCAGTCCCCCAGTTGAAGGTCTAGGGATACTGCTGAGTGGTCAGAGACCAGTTTAGTGTGCATAGAGCAATCTGTGACCTTATATATGTCCAATCTACTCCACGGAAAGTAATCAATCCAAGAATAGGATTTATTGGGGCTTGAGTAAAATGTATAATCCTTTCCTGCAGGATTAAACTCCCTCCATACATCCAGGAGGGCTAGCTCCTGCATCCCTCCTCTTACTGCCCTAATCATCGTTTAATTGGTTAAGAGGACCTGCAAGGAGCGGTCCAGGGTTGGGCATACCACACAGTTAAAATCTCCCCCCACCAGCACCAATCCCTCTCCCAATCATGAAATTTTCTGAAATATTCGCTTGTAGAAAGAGGGGTCATCTACATTAGGACTATAAAAGTTAACTAGTTGTATTTTCTGAGAAAAAAATTCACCCTGTAATTGAGACTAGAGATGCAGAAATTTAAATTCCGCCGTGAATGAGCATAAAGTGGGTGCCGCTGCACTGCTACGGCGGAGTGGGCAATGCAAAGTGCTCACTCTGCCTTGTCATTACCACTTCACATTAAGGCGGAATGGCAATGCGGAGTAAGGCGTCATTGTTTTTAATGGACTTTATGCTCTCAGTATGATTCTAAGTGATCCACTTGGTGTTTCAGATTTGGCAGCCCCCCCACACATCACATGGCTTACAGTACTTTAAGTCACATGCTCTTTAGCTATGCAAGAAGAAAGTGAGTCATACAAGCAGACACTTTTACTTTCTCCTGTACAGATGGAGAGAGAGTAGTATGTTTTGTGACTGCTGATACTTTTAGATCAGAGCGAGGAGGAGATTTAAACTTTGATTTAGACCCAACAGCTTTTTTAAAAGCTACATTTTTTTGTCTTTTCTGTACTCTTTTTTATTTAATTTGTTCTTTCTGTAAATTTTATGTTTCTTACCTTTATAAGTAGTTGTTTGTTTGTGTCTGTGTGACTGTGTGTGTGTGTTGTGTGGCACTATGAGTAGTGATTGCTCAGACTGAAGGAGCTCAGTAGGAGAGATGGACCTGGGTGAGGGAATGTCTGGGACAGGGCAGCTCTGGGAGAGCGTGGTAGTGGTAAGCATCGTACCATGTGCATGTGTGGAGGGCATGGGCGCCCATTGCTGTTGGACTGCTCAAAACTTGTGAGTGCCTCCCCAAAGCAGGACCAGCACTGCCTCCTGTTCTGACTCTGAGGCAGTTGAACCACCACCACCAAGTCCAGCACCAGGTCCTCTGCAGCAGGATGTGCCTGTTCCCCTGGCCCAGGTGTGGATCCCATCCCTGTTCAGCACCGTGACCAGCAGGCTTACAATACATCCATGTAACCATTGAAAAAAATTAATGTTGTGATTCATGACGTGATTGTAAATTGTGATTTGTGACTGCATTTGTGACCATAATGATGAAGAAATGTGAATGCCTATGGCTGTACTTCCCTGGGCCCCGATGAGCTGTAGCTTAAAACTTCCAGACTTATAAACACGAATCAATGAGTACAATGGTGGGGTGGTGAAGCCTGGACAGATACTACAAAACAGGCTTACAATACATCCAAGTAACTAGGAAAAAAAATTATTTTGTGATTTGTAACATGAATGATCGTGATTCGTGAATCGTGATTTGTGACTGCATTTGTGACCTTGATGATGAAGAAACATGAATGCCTACCACCTATGGCTGTATTTCCCTGATGAGCTGTAGCTTAAAACTCCCAGACTTAAAAACACGTATCAATGAGTACAATGGTGGGGTGGTGAAGCCTGGAGAGATACTACAAAACAGGCTTACAATACATTCAAGTAACTAGAAAAAAAAATTATGTTGTGATTCGTAATGTTAATGATCGTGAATCGTGATTTGTGACTGCATTTGTGACTGTGACAATGAAAAACGTGATTTGTATCACGAGTGACTCGTGATGATTGTCCTGACTTAAAAACGCATATTAATGAGTATAATGTTCATGCAGAATTAAGCACCACACCTGTTCAGTACTCTGAAGGGAAGCCAAAGAAACAACTGTGACTTAAGTTACAGATGGAGATTGGGCTCTAAAGAGATGCAAATGCACAGACAGATTAAGATTGTGCTGTGCACTGAAGAGATGCAGACACAAAGGCACAACACCTAACCAATGCTCACCATCAGAAATTCAAATCTGGAAAAGAATACCTTTGCTGGTTGGGGCTTGCTGCGCAGGGGGGCAGTGTACTGTACTGCTGCAGTAACAGTCACTAGTACTAGTACCAGTAAAGATACCACAAAGAACTACAAAAATCACACAGCTGCAGTGGATAGCAGCTTCACATTGCTGAAATTATTATGTGGTACAATAAAAGGTGTCTGATTTGATGACACACGTCACACACATACTCACACACACAAACTAAGTAATGCATAGCAAATTGAAAACTTCAGTAATATAACCACATATTTTAAACAGTCTAAAATTATGCACTGCTGCACCACAACAATCAGCCAAAAAATGGCAATAAATATTGAAAATATTACTGTGCGTATATTAACACAGTTAAACAAGAAAAATATCACCAAAACAGAAAACACTGTCTTTTTCTCCAAGTTAATCTACCTACACCACAGATACGTCCCTCCCCCAAAGCACACTTCCACTGTCTTTCAGTACACAGACTGAATGTTGTACATTAACATTCAAAATCCATACACAAACAATAAAAGCTCGATGATATGAGCACAGGAGGGTTTCCTATAATCGATGAACTAAAGTTTCAGCAAAAAAAAATGACCCAAAAAGGCTTTTTTAACAGCTTTTTGAAGGTTTGAATCGCAGAGAGCTCTCAGAGCAGATTGTCTCCTACAGCTTCCTACACACACTACCCCAAACTGAGGCTGTGTAGAACACTCTAGAGCCCATGTGACCTGAAATTCCATGAATCATTGCAAAATTCACCTTTGGAGCTTAAAAACAAGGTCAAGTGAGGCGATGTAGAAGGCAAAGTAACGCAAAGTCATTGTTTTCAGTGGACTTCGTGTTACCCATTATAACGCGAAGTACTCCATTTTGCATTGCAGAGCACTCTGCAAATTCGCCTTCACTCTGCGAATCACTTCACAGAGCAAATTGGGGCCACTTCACCCTTCACTAATTGAGACAAATCTACCATCAGGTGTTTGGTCAACTGAATCAATCTCCAGAGGTAGATTTCTTTTAATCAAAATAGCAGTCCCTGCTTTTTTACCTGTAGGATGCATTGAGCTTACCACCTTACCTACCCAGGAATGGTTTAATTTCTGATGTTCTGTATTAGAAAGCTTCATTTCCTATAAAAAAAACATATGTTCATCCCCTGTTTTTTAAGATAGTGTAAAATCTTAGTTCTTTTAATAGGGGAATTTATGCCTTGCATGTTCAGGGTATCATGACATTTCAGCACAAACAACCATAAGCAAACATTTAATCAAAAACAGTATAGCAAAAATAATTTTGTCACACACCACATAGCAGCGCATATCAAACTCAGTGCAATGGGCAAACTTAATGAATAAACATGACTGCTTGCTACAAACACGACCTACATTTCTTCTTACCTTACTTCTGTGTGTTAAAACATTAGTTTAATGTGCAAACAGGACAGCTCAACACAAACACAAAAAAGTTTCATTGCAAACTTAATGAATAAACATGATCTGAATTTCTTCTTACCTTGCTTCTGTGTGTTAATTACTGATGACATCACTCATAATTCTGAGTTCAGTAGATGTGCTGACGATGTGGGAAGCTTCATCTTCTCGGGGGTTCTCTAGTCTGTTCAGTTTTGGATTTTGTTATTTTTTTAATTAAAACGTTAAATCTTTATTTTATAAATATAATAAAACTTGAGGCAAAATCAAAAGAAGTTTTTTTTGAATCACGTCCACATTACAAGTCTTACACTTGCAACTGAAAGTTGTGGGCCATACCCCTTAGGTAGTCTGAGTAGTCACTTGTTCTGTAAACTGCAACCACAGCAGCCATTCTTTTAGCTGCATCCCAATACTTTTTTCTTAGAGCAGGCAGTTCCATCCTTGCAAGGTACTGTTCTATTTTGAGCTCATTGCTGTTTTGTTCTACATTTAGTGCCTTAATCAGTTTCCATAATGTAGGGTGGCTGGCACCTAATAAACTGTTGAATCCTCTATGTCAGCCCTCAACAGCATTAATTGTTCTTGGCAATCCTTCCCTCACTGCATCATAGCAATTCCAAAACTTAATTGAAAAATGTGGCCTACAATGACCATGATGACCAACTGGACTCCCTATCCATGTGTCCTCAAAGTAGTAAAAAACAGGTTCTGGAAATTAGCCAGAAAAACAAAATCAAGTAGGGACTGGAAGAATGTTAAATCAAAACGAAACTATTGTAGAAATCAGATATAAAAAGCAAAGAGTAATTTCTTTAGGAATAAGGTGAAAAGAAATGCAGATCCCGAAATTTTTGGCGGACAGTTACCGATATCATTAGTCCAGGACAAAACATAAGCAACAAGTAAAGCAAATAATTAATGAAGGGACAAAAAAAGGAAAAAATGAAGGAAATTGTAGAGACCTTAAATGACTATTTTATAAATCTACCAGAGATTGATGTTAAAATGTTACCAATCTCTACAGTTAAAGAAAATATGACATATGTAAATGGATATCCCCCTTTTCGATTTAAGAAACTAAGTGTATCTGAAGTAAAGAAAAATTTAAGACAGATAAAAGTACATAAATCTCCAGGTCTCGATGGTATCGAGGGGAATATTCTTAAAATAGCAGCTGACTATATCGCACCAATTGTAACATACTTGTTCAACTGGAGCCTGAATTTAGGTACTTTCCCCAAAATATGGAAGCAGAATAAAGTTATCCCAATTTATGAGGGGGGGAAGGGGCACATTGTGAGCCTGGAAACTATCGCCCAATAGCTTTGTTACCAATACTTTCAAAAAGCTTGGAGAAACATGTACGTGGGCAGATAATGGCATGTTTAGATAAGTATAATCTATTGACACCTTACCAGGCAGGTTTTAGGGATGGCTACTCAACCAATTTGGCTCTAATAGAGCCGAATGATTTGGTGGCCACTTCGTTGGATGCAGGTTTGGAAACAGCAGTCCTCTTTGTGTACTTATCAAAAGCTTTTGACCTGGTGGACCACTCCCTACTACTGCAGAGGATTTGGCAAATGGGTGTTACCAATGGTCCCTGGAAATGGTTTAAATCCTATTTGACAGAATGATCAGAGAGGGTGGCGGTATTCCAGGTTTTGTCTAGTGGTAAAGAGATAACACTAAGAGTTCCACAGGGGTCCATATTAGGACTCCTGTTATTTCTAATATTTAATAATGATCTACTGCAAGTGGCAACATTTTCAAAATTAAGACACTATGCTGATGATACAGCACTGGTCACTAGTGGAGTGGATACTTTGGACCTGGAGACAAAAATCCAAAAAGTTTTCACTGGGGTGAGGGAGTGGTTCACCAGGTCGAGACTTGTTATGAATATAGGGAAAACAAAAGTACTATATTTTGGCTCAAAAAAAAACTAAATTGAACATAGAATAATTAGAAAATAAAATAATAAAGCAGGTGAATGAATATTGTTACTTGGGAGTGACATTTGATGTTACGTTAACCTTTGTAAAACATATATCAGGGATGATTAAAGGAGTAGGTAAAAGAATAGGTGCACTAAGATGAGTTTCAAGATGCCTGGATAGAAATACAAGGAAAAAGATAATAGAACAAATGGTCCTGCCAACTATGGAGTATGGTAATATTGTTTGCTCGAGAAAATAGATAACGTGCAATTTAGACTTGCTAGATTTATAGTAGGTTGTAGTTTTAATACACATCATTGTATTTTGTTGAAAGAAGTAGGATGGGAAACAATGGAATCTAGGAGAAATGTGAGATTGCTGAGTTTGATTCATAAATGTTTGATAAAGTATCCTGAACATTATATTTCAGTTGTCTGTGAGTCTAGAAGTGAGACTCAAACTTGAGTATTGGCTAGGTCTGTACATGAAAATAAGATAAAAATAAATGTATGTAGGACTAGACAAGGAGAGAAAACATTAATTTATCAGATTGCTAAACTTTGGAACAAACTTCCTCATTCAATAAGAACAATTTCACTAACATATTTTCAAAATGAATTGAAGCATATTTATCCTATTGTTTGTAGATGTTGACGAATTAAGGGTTTTTTGTATGTGTAGGTCTATTGTTGTTATTTTCTGTATGTTGCGATTATGTATTTTTGTTTTAAATTGATGTAATATCTTACACAGGGCTGTCTTGTAAATAGGGTTTTTTCACTTATGGCACTTACTCCTGTATAAAAATAAAGCTTTTTATCTGTCTGTCATCTAGTCCACTGGGGGGCCAGTTGGTTATCATTGGTAGTATAAAACTCAGTTGTTCTCAGATGCTCAGATGCATTAATCACATCTTCAGGGGGAACATAGGCTAATGCTGGTAGCATCCTTGTTTGCAGTGCAAAATATGGGTCCAGTGTATAATGAAAAGTGAGAAGATCAGAATGGTCTTGTACCTTACACCAGACAGCTTGGCAAAGATGGAAAAAGTAGCCCCGTGTAACAGCATTAGGAAATTCAGTGAAAAAAGCTTTTGCTGCAGCTTACTCGAAATCTGTCATGATGCTTTGTGAAGCTAGTTCTGAGCACAATATTTTAAGTTGTTTGAGAACCCTGGAGTAGCTGTTAAATGTTCAGTTTGCCATTAAAACAAAAACAGATAGAATTACTGCAGTGAATCTAACACCATGTATTGTGTACAACTGAACAAATAAGGTTGGAGTAGCTTTAAATGTTCCATCGGCATACCAGTGCAGGGGGCATTTCATGAAGTTTAAATTTTGCTTCATTGTAAATATAAGGAAACTCTCATTGTCATTTGGTCCTGAGTCATATTGCAGAAAAAGATCCCCCTGCTCCAATTTACAGTACTCAGCTGGTATTAATAGCTCACTGAGTGTTGCAGGCTGACTAGAGTGACAGCAGCTGTTTGCTGTGCTCTTTGGGCCATTCATTTAAGACTGTAAAAAGAAGGCAGCTTGCCACTAAGTGACTGGCTGATGTCACTGGTGGCAATTGAGACTACCTGGTGTGTAGTCTCCTGAGAGCTTGCAGCCTTCTCTTTCATGTCTTTGACCACTTTTTGAACAGCAGCGTCTGCAGGGTTTGGTACATGATTGTGAAGTTGAATGAATTTAACAATAGCATCCGATTCTGTGTGCAGCCTTGCAGGACACTTAAATGCATCATATTGTATGCATTTCCAATATTACTTGACACCGTACTTGCTCTCCTTTCTGTATAGATATCCTTCATGACTGAGCAATGGCTGCCCTCTGGTGCTGAGAATGAAATGCAGCAGCATGTTTCCTGTACGTAGGGAGCCGAGCTTAACATTGGTGCTTTCATGGAAGGGAATTAGCATACAGTGAGAGGAGATTTGATTGAAGAACTAGAGACATGGATAAACATGGCTTGCCCAGAGGTATTAAATGGATGACTATAAAGGGGAACTGTATGTGTATGTGCTAGGGTGCACAGAGATATAGTAGCGCTAAAAAGAACATGCGGTGAAAATGCTTGAGCTATAATGTATACACGGTAAATGACCGCGCACAATTTTTTTGCGTGAAAATGAAACAGAACCCACGTTCAGCGATGTGATCTTAAGAGTACCCATTTTAGCTTGGGGGGGGATTCCAACACATCAAGTAGTAACCCTTTTACTTGTACAACCATTTCCAATTTGTGTCCTCCTTGTGTAGGGTTGCTTAATAACTCAGCTTCCATATATGCACAGCTTGCTATGTTCTTTGTGTGTTTCAGCCAATAAACATATCTAACTGGCACAACAGGTGCTGTAAAACTCATAAGAAAACAGTTAAACTTTCTCATTTCTTCAAAAAAGAACTGATAGAAAGCAAAAACCTTTGAAAAGGAGAAAACAGCAAGCAAAAAGTTAAAAGTCAAATGGATTTAAGTTATTTGCAGTTCGAAGGTATCACTCCATGATCTCATGGAAAGAAAGGTAGCTAATGTTATTTCGCCTGCTAGTGAAACAGGCCTGACTGCTAAGAGTCAGTGAGTTAGAGACATCACTGCAGTCATCCATGTGTTGGCACAACGTGGAAGAGTTGAGCTTTTCTGAGTCACTTTCAGGCTCGAGGCCAAAGTTAAGGGGCCAGGAAACACTGCTCATTATGAATTTTCTGACCATCTATTATAAACTTTTCTTCATCAGAGTGATAATATTTCTATGCCCACTTAGTGTGTTCAAGTCTAGCTTGACCATGTTTAATGAAAAGAGAGTTAAGTGGAAAAAAAGGAAGGAAAAAGTACCAATTTTATATGAGAATAGTTTTCAAACTAGTATGCTACTTAACCAATCTGACCAAAGAATAGTGTCCTTAGAGTGTTGTCCAAGGATTCCTCTAAGAATTACTCTATTGACGAAATGTCTGATATCTGTATCTCAGCCATGTATCTTAATTAGGCAAGCATCTGATTACCTGACGGAAGTCTCAGCTTCATCATCCAACATGCAAAAAGAGAAGTACTTAGGATACTGTGTGTTCAAGTAGAGGGACAAGCCAAATGGTAGAGTCTGTTAAATCTACAGCCAGTGGTGCATTTTCTCTAGCTATGAGGACCTGTAGGTCTGCACTGAGGTGGGATGGCCATGAGATTGTTGTGGGCTGAGACTGCCGTGGTCGGTCCACTCTCCGCCATGCTACTTTTGTAATCTCCTGCTCCGGGGTTACGGACTGTAGGTCTGTAATGTGGATTTCCATGATGTGCAAGGTTGGGGCCACATCATAAAGAGAGTCAAATAGTTGGGGACCCTTATCAGTGGAGATACATATACGAGCAGGGTATTGTAGAAAGATTTTAATGTTTTTCTCTTTTGCCGCTCTGATAACCTCCTTGACTTGCTTTCTCTTGGTGTTCAAATAGTTTGAAAAAGTCTTGATCAATGAACAACTGCTGGTCATCAAGTTTACTCTCCTTCTGTTTCCAGGCAGTTTGCAGGATGAGTTGTCTATCTTTGTAATTTAGCATTTTAATTACTATCGATTGTGGTTTGCCACTTTGTTCTGTTGTTTTTTTTTCACTAGAGACCGGTAGTCTCTTTCAATGATTAAGAGTGTGTCTTTATCCAGGTGTAGTTCCAAGTCCAGTATATGTAGAATAAAGTTCTCCATAGTCAGAAAAGAATCCTCCATCCCCTCTGGCACTCCATAAATTTGGAAGTTGTTACATCTAGCATGGTTCTCTTGATCATCCAGTTTTGACTGTAGCTTCCATTCTCATGTAAGTAAGTAGGTAGAGAATAGCTTGGTCATGCTGGCTGGTTGAATCTGCCAGGGAACCAATTGCTTGTTCCAATGCTGTAGTGCATTTTTCAATGCTGTGGAGGTCAACCCGTACATCGTCCACTGATGGCTCTACCCCGATGCAGAGTATTTATAATGCCATCGAGCCTGGACATTATTGCATGTTGATCTAGGGTTTCCAGGCCTTCTTCTGAGTTGGAAATGCTAGCCACAGGAGATGCTGGTCAAGACTTCATCAGTAGGCCTTGCTTTTCATCAGTGTTCATCAGAGCTCTAATTTTAGCAGCCTGTGAGTTTTTTCCTTTGATTTTAGCAGTCGCCATAGATTAAATTGTGAGTATGGTATCTTAATAAATTAGATGGTCTATTTAGTGCTTTTTAATATGATTTTTTTGGCAGTGGTACCCAGAGCACCAGAACTAGGCGGCCATATGTTTAGCTACGTCACCAAAGTCCAAAAACTAAATTTCAATAATTTATTTTTTCAAAACACTTCCCCTTTCAAGTTTGTCAAGAAATCAAATATCTCAGTATGTTCTTATTTGTATGTATTGCATTTACAGTTTTGAATAAAATAATTAAACACAGGAATTTGGCATAATACATACATATGATATCACCCTCTTTTTGCAGGAGACTCCTGTGTTTTTAATTGAACCTTCCTCCATCCTGGGAAACAAAATCTCCTGCTTAAGTAAAATTCTGTGCAAAATATCCATTCATGTCTTTTTTGGCAGATAAAGACACATTAAAAATAAACTAGTGATGAACAATGTAAGTGATAACTTTGTACAACTAGTTGTTGATTCTTTTTAGTGCATCTTCTTGACAAAATGAAATATATTACATGTTTTACATCATTTTTTTCTTATTTTTTGACACCATTTAAGGACAACCTCATGACATTATGCCATCTCCCTACTAGAAGGCCAATATCCCTACTAATTTGACCCAAATCTCCCTCTTAAGCAAGTTGGACATATCACACGTATGATAATATATGGACCATCTACAGTGCTTCTGAGTTTGAATTAGGAAATTAACTGCTGGATGTTGTTGTTTTCTTTTTCCCCTAATCCTTATCAACTTGTAATAAGACTTTCAAAATATATGTCTAGGACTAGATTGCTTATAAATAGAAGCCTTGGCATTTTTTTAGACAATAGCATAACAAAAAATCAATTTCAGAAGTTTGCTTTAAAAGTTAGTCTTGTTATCTTAAGAAATTTGGAATTAATCACTTATATATTATGCAAATAAGATTATGTAACTCTTTTTTTGGTATACCTATCACATTGTGGACATCTTTTTGTATGCACTTTCCCTTAACCTCTATTGTCCCCACTGTGATAACAGCTTCTGCATTGTGAGAGTCAGTGTGGGCATGTTCGGTAATCGCATTTTGCTCAGACAGCTTGCTGTGCTTTCCTTGACACCATTCCTGCTTTGGTCAGGCACTAATCCTCCCTCATCCCTACCACTCTCTCAGGGTGTTCAGAGAGACCATGGAGATTCTGGAATAGGTACCTCTTCTTCCCTGACATCCTTCATCAGGTTTACTACTTCCATAGTTATCAGAGTTACTGAGGCTGCTTGTCCCTCTTCTCTCCCACTAATTGGGCTGGCATATCTGATGAAGGTAGGGTATTCTGAGTACAAGATTTGACAGAGGTTGTCTTTGTGTCTGTGGGGGTGGGTGGGTCTTCTGGGTAAGCAATCACTAGCCCTGATGAAAATCAGCAGCCTGCCATGGCAGTGGGCACGGTGTGCCATCCACCCATCGCTGTACTTTAATTTTATCAAAACATGGGTGCTAGGGGGGAATCAGTGCCAACTGACAGTAGCGAGGCAAGGGGACTACTATATTTAAAGGATCTGTGTTAGGAGGAGGATGGGGGGTTGCTGACTTTTCATTTCATTTTTTTAGATAGAATTTCCTGAATAGTGACGAATATCGGCGATATCTCTAGTATTCATTATTTGGGATCCAAATAATGAATAGTGCATTATTTGAGGTATTCAAGAAACACTTTTCATTGCTTGCACACCCCTAGTCTCTAGCCTGTCTCTGTCATTCGTTAGGTGGGGACACCAGAGCCAGACACAATACTCCAGGTGTGGCCTCACCAGTGACCTATACAGAAGTAATAATACCTACTGCTTCCTACTGTAGAACCCTTTCGCATTGCACCCTAGCATCCTTGTAGCCTTGCTGAAGGCATTGTTACATTGGCTGCTTTGTTTAAGGGAGTCACTAATGATGACTCCTTGGTCCCTTTCCTCTTATGTTGTGTCCAGCTGAACCCCTCACATCAGATACTCTCTTCTTGGGGGTTTGTTCCAAAAGTGCATTACCTTGCACTTCTTGGCAATGAATTTTAGTTGGCAGACTTTTTACCAATTTTCCAGCCATTGCAGGGCTCTCTGCCACTAACTTATCCCTTCCACATTGTCAACCCTACCAAAGAGTTTAATATCATTGGGGAGTAGACATAGCCTGCCATGGATTTCCTCTCCTATTTTGCTGATGAACATATTGAAAAAGATGGTGCCCAGGAGAGATCCTTGTGGTGCTCCACTGGTGACTTCTCTTTCCACTAATCTGATCCCATTCACCACAACTCTCGGCTGCCTCCCCTCCAACCAACTCCTCACCCACCTTACTACCTTACTATTTTCTTAGCTGTGCCCAGATTCCACATCTTCTTCAGCAGCCTTCAGTGTGGCATTGAGACGAATGTCTTGCTGAAGTCAAAGCAGAGGAAGTGTACTGTATGCCGTTCGTCATCTACCCAGGTTACCCAGTCAAAGAATACTATTAGGTTGGTCTGACAAACCTCCCTGCCACAAACTCATGATTCTTATTATCTTGAAGACCATTTTTCTTTAGGTATTCCACCATGTTCTCTTTCCTTGTGTCTCCATCAGTTTCTCTACCATGGTTGTAAGGTTGACTGGTCTATAGTTTCTTGGTTGCTTTATGTCCACTCCCTTATGCAGTGGTGATATGTCTGCCATCCTCCAGTCCTTGGGAACCAACATTTGCTGCAAAGAGCTATTGTTTAGCCCCACCTCAGGTTTGGCTAACACCGATGCCAATTGCCTTAGTACCCTCCGTTGCATCCCATCTGGCCTTGGGGCCGTGTTTACATTCAGAGCTGATAACTCTTTTCCGACTCTTTTACTAGTATTTTTCTGCAGCCTCATTTCCAGGACCCCATTATCAGCTACCGTTATGCAATTTTTCTGCCAAGGTCCCACTGCTTTCCATTGTGAATACCAAATAGAAGCAGTTATTCAGCATGTCTGCTTTCTGCCTGGCTTCTTCTTTCATCCTGCCCTCTCCTTTAGCCTGACAATTCTCCCACCCATATTTTTTCCCTTATGCAATATATGTAAATGTCTTTTGTTCCCCCTTCCTTGACCCCTCTGCAGTACATAATTCAGAGTCTGCCTTTGCGATCTTGACTGACTTTTTGGCCTCTTTAATTTTGTTTTTTTGCTTGATACACGTCCCATCCTTCATCCCCCTGTTTTTCTTTGCACCTTATAAAGGCCTTCTTTTTGGCACTTTCAACCCCCCTGACCTTTTCAGAGACTCAAATCAATCCCTTTTACTTGTATCTTTTGATAACTGTTGTTGTGCATGTTTTATTGCCTCAGAAATGGCCGGTCTGAAGTGTTTTGAATTCCTGTATTCAGTGATACCCAAGCATTCTATCTATTGAATGTATGAAAAGACAGATGATTGACAGGTGGGGAGGAACTACTTTTTAATAGTTACTTTTAACAAAAGAATATATCTGTTTTAGATAAAGAAAAGCTGAAAGTTTTTTTTTTTTCAAATTGGGTCTCAGGTCACCCATTTTCTAAGTGCAGTAAGGCACTCCAGGTGTGAGTAACTGCACTTCAAGATGCTGAAGATACTTCCAGTAAATGCTTCTCACCTCACAATGCCCCTAGGCATTTAATTATTATATTACAGCCCACACCCTTGTGCCTCATTGCTTACACCATGAAGATCCCAGGAACAGAAGCAGACATATCAACAAAGCTAAGATGGATATAAGAGTTGCTTAGATAATCCATTGCTACAGTCAATAGGGAAGCTGCTTATTACATTGTGGGGTGCATTAACCATTATTGAAACTAAGAAAGGCAAAAAGTAATGGCGCAGCATTTGCTGCTGCTGTAGCTGCTAGCACTGGTACCTCTGGCAAAGTACCCCTGGCATGAAACATTAGGTAAGGCAAGTCAGAATCAATTTGCTCCATGTGCTTGGGTAACTCTCAGGCCCAGATATTCAAAAGGGTTGCACCATCCACAATAGGGTTGCTCCAGCGCAAGTCCAAAAATGCGCCATTCTGCGATATTCAGTGGGAGGCAGATGTGCCCCCCAAATCACATGAAGCAATAGCACAATGATAATGAATGTATGTGCAACTGAAGGGGGAGGAACCATGCATAAATGGTGCAGTGCAATATTCAACAACATGCAGCATGCACAGTAGGGGAGCAAGTGGAAGTTGCGTGGTAGCGGAAATGAGCCAAAATAAAAAGGAACAAGGGAGAGGTGCAAGAAGGCTACAGGGAAGGCACATGAGGCTGAACTCTAGCAACACAAACTAGGCAGGAGGGACACACAGGGCAGGCCAGGGAAATGGCACCCTGAACAGAGAAGCACAGGGAAGGTGTGGGGAGCCACAGCCAGTGCAGAAGGGAGAAGTGCCACACAGCACAGAGGCCACCACAGGAAGGTGTTCCCAGTGCAGGGGAAGTAGCAGCCAGGACAGGGGGGAGAACACAGAAACAGCTACTGGGGGTGGGTGAACACAAGCCAGGGACATGGCCAGTGCAACCATCCAGATGGAGGCAGTAATGAGGGGGTGAGAAGGCAGGAAGCAGGGGGCCACGGCCATGGAAGGCCCCTTGGTGGTATGCCCCCAACAGGCAGTACCGAGCTCGCACCAGCTTCGAGCTGTACAGCGATACTATGATCGTGGTCCGATACCACCTGAATCGGACAATTCTGAGGCGGCTCTGTGAGCTGTACAGTGATGTGATGCAAGCACCCACACAACGGATCCATACTCTGTCAGTGGAGACTAAAGTGACAGCTTGCATGTGTTTGCTCACCACGGGTACCTTCCAGAGACCAACAGGGGACACCACAGGCATAACCCAGTCAGCCGTGTCACGCCACCTCACCCAATTCCTCATTGCACTACTGCCACATGCTGTGGAGTAGATCCATTTCCCCAGCACACTGGTGGAGCGCACAGCAAACATACAGGAGTTCCACAGGGTAACACGTATGCCTGGTGTGCTAGGGGCAATGGACTGCACCCATGTGGCCATCCACACACCACCTGGACCCAAGGGGGCCGCATATATTAATCGGAAGGGCTATGCTAGCATCAACTGCCAGTTGGTATGCGATGCCAGGGAGCACATAATCAATGTCTGTGCCACGCACCCTGGGGGAGCACATGATGCCTTCATCTGGCACCTGTTGGCACTGTGCCACAGATTCAAGAGTGGGGACATCCCCACTGGCCACTTAGTGGGTGAGTTTGCAAACCACATGGACAAACATAGAGCTTGGGAGGGGCATGGTCAGAGGTGACATGGGTAGTAGCCTACATGGCCCGAGGCAGGGTGATGCTGATCACCAAACTAACCTCCACCCTCTACACACAGGTGACAGTGGATACCCACTCCGTCCCTGGCTGCTCACACCATACTGGTGGCCCGCGACCCCATCGCAGCAACGCTACAATGAGGCACACGCCACCACACGTAATGTCATCGAGCGGGTGTTCGGGATGCTGAAGGCAAGTTTCTGTAGCCTGGACACCTCCGGTGGTGCCCTACAGTACAGCTCCTCGAAGGCCTGTGGGCTATTCCTGGCCTGTTGCATCCTGTACAACATGGCCAACGAATGTAGGATAGCTTTACAGGTCAAAGAGAAGGACAGCAATGGGGACGATGAGGACGCCGGTGACAATGGTGATGGGCAGCCTCCCCTTGGGCGACGGGACCCCCGACTGCTCCGGCTGGCACAGTTGCACCGGGACACCATCATGGAGGAGCACTTCAGCCAACCCAGGTAAGTCATGGGGCCATGTGCAACCACCAGTGGCAAAGGCACAACCCACAAACATGCATGGACACACACCAGTGGTGCATACCATCAAGGGAAGTGGCCGGGCATGGAACCGCACACACCGCCAGGGATGGGAGAGGTCTAACATGGCACATGGTCATACACACACACCTCACCAGACATGCACAAATGGTAGGAGGCATGCTGACCCAGACCGCCACCCCTAGCCACACACATGTCCACAGACCACCATGCCCACTGCCTGTCATTGTGCATGTGTCAGACACTGGGCACCATTGCACAGTGGTGTACAGTGTAACGCAGGCATCATCATGCACATGCAACTGCGGACAGCAGCCGGGAGGGTGTGCAGATGGACTGTGTGTGTGCGTGCAGGGCTGGGTACCCACCTGTGCATTGCCCGCTGAATGACACAATGCACACAGGGCAACATCAGACAGCAGCTGCACTGGGAGACAGGTCAGTCATGTGCCACAGTGCCACAGCCACCATGGATGTATGGGTGGCCCTGCCGAGACCCGCCAGCAGTGACAGACTGACCACTGGCCTCATGGTGTGGCACTGACGGTCCCCAGGGGTTCCACTTCGTGAACGCGACCGTGCTCGTGCAGGGGTCTGCAGCACACCGAACATGCCTGTGCCAGGCATGCTGGGATGCCCACAGCTGGAACCGGTGTTTACAATGATGGTCGCACGATGCCGGAATGGGGTGGACATTGCACTGCGTGGTGTTTGTGACGCATGGGCAAATAAATGTGTGCCCATTGTGGCCATGACAGCAGTGAATGCCTGTGTCTGCCTGTCAATGGCAGCATCACATCCTCCCGCAACCGGTCCATCCCTGCCAGGAGCAGAGCGGTGTCTCTGCTGCGATGCTCCTCTGCCTGGCACAGGGCCACACTCAGTGCATCCACCACTGTCACAAGCTGCATCTGATGATTGATTGATGCTTGCAGTATGCAGGTGTGCTCATCCAAGAGGTCATCTGCCTGATCAGCATACTGTCCCTCAGGATGTTCATGGCCCTGATGCTCATCACCCATTGAGGGTGGGCGCTGCACACCAGTGCCAGGCCTGGGCATATCCACAGGTGGTGCACTGAAGCTGCCCCCTGACACTGTACCCCCATGGTCATTGGCTGACTGCTGATGCTGCCCCTGCGGCTGCTGCTCCCCAGGGCTCAATTGTGCCCCGCAGTGGCCGCAACAGTTCCATTGTCCTAGACACACACCAATGCTGCCCCACTGGTGCTGACAGGCACAGGCTGGAACTGTGATGACACGCAGGCCTCCACGGTGGCACCACCCACAGCCATGGCCGCGATGTCACCTGCTGTGTGGCCATCCTGTGGCACACATGTGTCACTGTCCATGATGTTAGCTCCATCATCATCGATGATGGATCCAGCACCAGCCCTATTCTCAGCATGCTGGCATCCATGGACGCTGGCACACTGGGACACGGGCAGGGCCTCCTCAGCACCTGCTCCACCAAAATCAGTCTGCACATCCAGGCGGGCCCACTGTCGCCCTGACCCCCATATTCCTGTGGAGATGGATGGGCCCTCCTCCATCTCCATGTGACTGACCTCAGTGGAAAAGCCCACCACTGCTGACCCATGCAGATGCTCAGGAGCTGTAAGGGAAAAAAAGTAGCATTACTGCATGTGACCTACCCTGTCCCCCCCAATTGACAGACCATGACCTACCATGCAGTGATGGGCTATCACCCGTCTGGAATCCACCACCGGGAACACCCTCAATGGTGCAACGGTGCATGCTGCCATCAACCCGCTCTTCCTGTGGGGTCAGGCGTAGCACCTCCGGCTGTCTCCCACCTGTCACAGGCCATGCTGCCCTGATGGCAGCCACCTTCTCTTTAATCCTCCGCCTGTCTGGGCCCATCTTCTTTTTGCACTCCTGCACGGATCGCTGGTGGCTGCCATGCAGGTTTACAGCACGTGCCACCTCCTCCCATGCAGCAGCATGGGCCTGTGGTGTTCCCTGGTGTCCGCTGAGAAGTGGCTCCTGGTCTAGGTAGGCCTCGAACAGGGCATCTGTCTCGGCTTTAGTGAAATTTGGCCTCCTCTTCCTCCCATGACTCTGGTCCTCTTCCTCCACCACATGCTCAGTCATGATTCATCCTGTGAGAATGACAGGTGTTACCTGTGACTGTGCAGTCCCATGCATGTCCCAAACACCACAGTACCCACTTCCAAACAGCATGCAACTCACCTCAATAGACTGCAGTAACCGAATATGGCTAGTGCAGCCCATTGTCGCACTTTTATAGCGCAACCCATGCAAATGAGGTGAGGTGCATCTTTAAGTGGATGCAAATGCAGTGACTGCACCATTGAATGGCTGATTAGATGATTTGCATATGCCGGCTGAATATCACGCTGTTGTGCTTTGCGCAATTGTGTTGAACGTGCTGAGCCAAGGGTGCAGTTCTGTGACATGCACAGTACACACCTAACTGTGCATGCCCGGGTTGATGACACAGGCACTTGACATGCTGCTGACATGCTGTGCATAGGAGGCAATGCAGGGCACGACCACCATTGTGCCAGTGGTGCTACGGCACTGTTCACCTATATGGCGCTGTGGCACTGGGGTGTCGAAGGCGCACTGGGGCAACAGCGCAGCAGGCTACTACAGGAGGTGGTACACAGGCACCCAATCATGCTACATGCATTGGGTTCCAATCGCACTGTGGTTGTCCGTGCGCCAGAGACCCTTGACCCTGTGCCTGACCTTTGCCCCCTAGACATCATGCGTCAGGCATGGGTGCACCACTATTGTGCTTTTCGGTGACAGCACGATAGGGAATGGCAGCGCTGTACTGCACAGCATCTGCATGTGGCAGGACCAAGCTGCAGAGTGCCATTTTGCTTGAACTGAGCAGCAGAGATGGCGTGGAGGCGTGCTCTGCAGTGGAGCCAGATCAAGCTGGCAAACCTTGTTGCAATAATTTAGCCCCATGTTGGGGCTTTGTTTGGGGAGGCACCCCTGGACAGGGCCAGGAGTGTGGTATGGCAGGAGGTGGCTGGCGCCCTGGAGGAGGCCACCGGTATGGGGTGGATGGCGGAGCAGTGCCACCACCGTTATGGGGACCTGAGGCGCAGGGACATGGACCTGCTTGCCCACCTGCGGGCATGTGCCTGGAGGGGCACAGTGCCATGGCCAGGTAGGTGCAACATCCATACATTTTATAGTCCATACGGTATCCACGCTTGCATGTGTCCGCACATGGGAGGGTGTCTGGTGTTGGCTGTGGTGGTGGTATCGGGTGTGGGGTGGTGGGTCTGGCTGTGTGGATTGACACACATGGGGGTGGGGGACATTGCTACTGGATTGTACTGATGTTCCTCTCTCCATGTTTGCACCTTAGGGCCAGAAGAATGGAGGCGCAAATGAGAGGGGAGGCGCCGCATGTTGGAGGAGAGGGACAGGAGGGATGAAGGTGGTCTGCAGCATGTGGATCAGCCTGCTGATGGTGAGTACCTTACATCTATGATTACTATTGCATGCTGTATAGCTGGGTGGGCAGTTGGGCATGGCCACTATCCAGTAACACCACTGCCATGCACGTAACTTGTTACAGTCAGCACTGTCCAGTGGCACTGCATGTCTGGGAGTGCATCAATGGTGGTCCATGCAAACACTGGGCACATGGCTGTGGCACTGCCTTCACACTGCATAGCCAAGTCACTGGGCAGCCATGGTGGTGCTGTGCAGGATATGGGCGGTGGGTGTGTGCAGTGGTCCACATGGCTGTGGCTGCCTGGGTGGGCAGGTCTTGTGGACTCGGTCACTGTGGGTGGTCGCACACCATCACAGGGGTGTGTCACATGGCTGTATTCCATGCACAATGGGTGGGCTGAAGGGGGATGGACAGTCACACCTATTGAATCTGCTCCCTTGTCCTAGGTGGCCAGACACTCCTGCAGATCCAGCAGGACATCCAGAAGCTGCTGTGGGTCAGGAGGGAGACTTTGAAGCTCCTGCGACACATCCACCACCGCGGGGTGAGGAGGAGGAGGTGGAGATCCCATTGGCGCCAGGAGGAAGAGGACCAGGGTGGCCAGTGATGTCTCCATGCCCCAACTACCACCTTCCCCCCCTTGACCCACCCTCACACCCCTTCTTCCCTCTCCCATGTGTTCACCCCTGCCCCTTACCCGCCCCACCTGTTATGTGGCCCTTTCCCCACTATTGTATATAGTTTGTATATAGCTTTACTGTACATAGTTTTAATATATACATTTTGTTATAACAACTGTGGTGGTCTCTGATTTGCAGCAGGCAACAGGTGCTCAGCTGCAGTGATATGCATGGTGTCAGGGGTGGTGAACGCATGGGCGTGTGTGTGTGTGTGCAGAGGTGAACCACCTATGGTGTGGGCAGGGGGATCAGTCACTGTCTGTGGTTTGTGTGTTATACTCTGTGCACTGCATGCCTGTGTGCAGTGGTCCATGGGGCCTGCACTGTGTGCATGGCACCCCTGTCAGACCGTCCATGACCTGTGCAGCTGACACCCTTGCATGTCTGTGATATGCACGGTCTGCTGGCGTGTCAGTGGTGGCTGTCCATGCTGGATAACAACTGTACCTGGCACAATGCCAGGTTGACCGCCATCATCAGTATGGTGCACGTTTTCCTCCGGTGGCACTGTGGCCTCCGCTGTTGTTGTCCACCATCCATGCTGTCGCTTGTGTCTGTTGCAGGGGATGTGGTCCAGTGTCTGTCACTTGTGCTCCAGCAGCATGCTGGTGGCATACAGCTTCATGGTGCCTGTGCAGGGTGGCTGACACACCTGTGCAATGTAGAGTGCTGGCCGTGGTGTACATGTCAGCTGTGGCCACGCCAGTGAGCTTGCTGACCCCTACTGTGTCCCTGTGTTGGTGTGCCTTGGGTATGGGTAGGTGTTTGTCCATGCACTGTGTTGCATCCTGTGTGGTGCATGCCTCCGTGCTACACTGTGCATGACTGTGCTGGCTGTTGTGGCCAGTGCTGGGATGGGATGTGTCCTTGGGAGGGTGTGCAGGGTGCTGTACTGCTGGAGATGGGGTCTGGGGCATGCCCTGTCATATGTGGGGTACCTTGTGTGCTGACACATGGTTGGTCTCTCAGCTTTACCTCAGGGGGACATGCAGGGTGGCACTGTGTATACATATGTTGCATCACTGTCTGCTGCCACCCACTGCAGGGTGCCCATGGTGGGGCTGCCTTGCATGGCTCCATGGTGCACAGGGTTGCATTGTCACAGTGGGGGTAGTGGCATGCATGGGGTGTCCTGCACTGTTGGGTGCTACTCCTGGGCAGGGTGTATGGGGATCATGGTGCATGGTGTGCTCTGCATTGGGATGGTGTGGTATGGGGTGGTTGGCCCGCCTTGTGTGCCGGTCACAGCTTGCCAGGGGGTGAGCTGGAGCACCATGGCTCGGCTGTGGGTTTGTTGTTGTAATCCATGGGCCAGTGGTTATTCCAGCTCTCCCCCGGTTGTGCAGTGCATGGGGTGTGGGGGACGATGTCTGTTCTGCTGTGTGTTCCTCTGCCCATCTGTGGCATGGGTGGTGGGGCCATTGCATCCCTGGTTGTGCTGTTGCATTGCTGCCTTGCTGCTGGGGGCATCCCTGGTTGTGCTACGGCACATCTGGACTGCTCAGCTGAACATCTCTTGTTGTGCTATGGTGCATCAGTTATGTTCAGCTTCACCTCCCTAGTTTCACTATGGCGCAGGTGGTGCGATATTCAGTTGTCGGCCTTAGGCGCATCTTGGCCTGCACAGTTTTTGAATATCGCGCTTCTTGCACATGGGGACAGTAGACTTGTGCTTGCTCTTGCTGTTGCACCCTTTTTGGGTGCAGTTTGAATATCTGGGCCTCAGTGTTTATCTACAGTAATGGTTTGAGGGACACGTCAATTCATCCAGGTCAGTTCGGTATGCATCAACTCACTTCATCACATTAGTTCCAGTCTCAGTCAATTCTCACAACAATTCACCCCAGACAATTCACTCCCACAACATATCCTACTGTACTCCAAAAATAAATGCAGCATGACTTCCCCTTCTGCTACCCTTGAGCACACTGACTCGTGTAGTACGTAACTTGTGCCCACCTGAAGTTTATTTTATATTATTTATGCTGGGTGTGACTTGTCTGGGGACAAATTGTCATAGGAACGATTGACGCTGGTGCTAATGTGGTGGAGTGCATTGTCATGTGACGAGCTCAGTGGGACAGATTGTCATGTAACTGGTGGTTTCTGATAAAATGATTTGACTCAACAAGAAGTCATGACTTGGCTGTGGTTGTTTTGTTCTTGCATATACAGTATTTCTTATTGCAGTTTATAAAATGGATTAGAAAAAGACAGAAGATTCACTGGCTAAAACCAATCATGTGGTCATGCATTGATGCCCCAGCAATGAATGGACATCCAGGTACCTAACTAAATTACAAATCAGTTGGCCACCAACATTCCACAAAAAATAATTGGCAGACATTTTCTCTCTCACTAACAGGTATGACTGATTCTAGCCAGAATAATCTATTATAACCTAGAGTTGGACCTGATAGCGCAGAGTCAGGAACAACAAAATGCTAACTAAAGTGTTAACCATCTAACCATATTTATACAGATATTCTTTTCTCCCTTGCATTTCAGAATGAAGCCAATCAGCCTGATCATATGTTAATCAGGACATCAGCTCGCCACACTCACCACTTCACACACACACACACACACACCCCTTACAGTGTTTCAGGCTACTAAAATCCCTTGATCATGTTCTCCACTAATCAAGATTTTAAACCAAAGCAGAAATCCAGTTCACCTATTTCTGGCACAGCAGAATCAGAGCAACTTGAATCTCTAACCATTTGTGGTCTCTCTCCTCTCTCTTGCCAGCTACTCCAATGCTCTGAGATAGTCTTTTGGCATTTCTCATCACATCATGTTGAAAACACCAGGATTTCACATAACATATATTTAAAAAAAAAAACTATCCATGCGGGGAAGGGGCTCTTAGAGGCTCTGTATAATTTTATGCAGCTTTTCAGCATGGCTCAGTTGGTAGCATACTGTATCTGCCTCTGGGTCAGAAGCTCATAGGTTCTAGTCCCATGTGACAGTGTTGAATAAGTCCCTGCCTGATTTGTAATGCAGAAAGAGTTTAAATGCAAGGGTCTGTTCTATCCTCTCTTCTTCTGTCTCTTCTCTGTCTGGTTGCATAACTGTTCTTGTGAGACCTAGGAACTGATCACTATGACAGTTTTGCAGTTCTCTGCCTCTCGCTAGTTCTCTGTCTTCCTTTTCTGTTTCTGTGTTTTCCTCCCCCTTGCCTATCTGCAGGTATAAAAATATATGTGGATCTTTATGTGGAAATGTCACTGATACTGGGATCCTTTGTTTAAAACTGTATATAGTTATACTGTTAAAATGATTGCAAAAACTGAAATTCAAGGGGTTAACCTGAGATGCTGGTTTCAAAAATATTTCCAGAGCTGTCAACAAAAGGTCAGTTCTGAGTTCACAGTGTTCTTTTTGCTGCACCTGCTGAAACTGACAAGAACACTGTGGGAGAAGTAGAATGTTCTCTTAATGAGCTCCCTGCAAAGATTTATTATAAAAAGAGCTGCAACGTTTTGCGACAGGGAAAGACAGAGACTGAGAGCCTGATATTGGAAATTGAGAAGAAAAACTCAGAAGAAGGATTCTACTTTCTATGTTTGTACTGCCATTGTAAGTAGTTATACTGAACAAATTTTATATTCTATTTTGCTGTTATTAATAATGAAAGGCTAGTTGCAAATTTTGAAACTGCTCCTGGTTCAGGGCTGGCCTTAGCTCGGTGCAATCTTTGCCCCTGCACCTTGGGGGCTCATACTTTTTTTGGGGGGAAAAATAATTTAAAACATTTTAAAATGCCTGAATTGGCTCTGTTACTGTTACAAAAGGTGGGAGCAGTTTTACTGCTATGCCACTTTAAAGGAGAACTAAAGTCAAAATTTACAAAACAATATGTTGTGCAGAATGTTTTGATTTGCACTCCAGGCCCTTGGGGAGTTGAAACTAGTATCAAAATTTTCCTCATCAGATATGTGTATTAAAATGTGTACATCAGCTGGTATGAAATGTAGTGAGTCTTTAATTAATGTTTTCCCAACATAAGCTATATTTTATTTATTTATTCATTTTATTTAGTTTTTGTTGACCGGGTAAGTGCACTAGACAAATCCTGCCTATTTTCAGGCACGACCCGGGGGAGTATGTTAAACCTCCTTTAAAACAAATATGAATGGTATTTCGTCTAGGGGCAGGTGAGGATCTATCAAGCAAACTAGAAAAACAGGATAGTGGTCTCTGTGGTCTAGGTTCCTCTCTGGGTTTTCTTCTGCTTCTTCTAATTCCTCCATGCTGTGTTCCTGTCTCTGTTCCTTTTCCTCTGTCCAACCAGCTACAGTCTAAGTGTCTGTTTTGTCAACCTCTATCTCAGGTGTAGGTCTATTTATATTCTCAGAGGTTCTATTTGTTTTACACAGATATGTCCTGCTGTTTAAACTCCTCTCCTGCTGCCCCTTCTGTCTCCGTTTCATTTCTTTTCTCAGTTTCTGGTGCCATTTACATGCCAATTGGGTTTTTCTGTAAATCCCCCATTTTGTTTTTCCCAGTGAAAACAAAGGGCGAGAACTGCACTGTCGCTACCTCATTTCACTCCTCAGGCAGTAAATCAATACCTTTAAAGTGTCCCACATCTGTATTAACACCATTTACATTATTCTCTGCTGTGTTCCCCTTGTTTGTTATTACAGTGGCTATTTCAGGCTGCAAATTCGGTTCCTGTGATATTCTGCTTTGTAAATCAAAAGCTGAGTCAGGAACCCACTTACCCGTCGGATCCTAAATTCAGCCAGCATTCTGTAGAGCATTTTCAGATGTCCAGTCTGCTTCTGCAGTTTGTGATTTGGTGCCAAAGGCTTCTTTTATTCTTTTACTCATTGTTTGTGCGCATATTATAACTCCTGCTGTTCCCATACTGAGTGCTGCAAATACTTTATGCTTTGTTCCCGACCGTCTTTCCACCTGGCTGCAGAGACCACTCGCTGGGCCAGAGTTGGCCACTCTGCCCCTTTGACCAAAACTGCAGATACTGCTGAAACACAGAGCAGAGACACCTCTGAAGTCTTACAGCCAGCAAAGCTCTGTCTGCCTGTTAAACTTTGTGCTTTTTTTCCCAGGGACAATAATTTCTTAACTTGGATACAGTGTCTGTTCTGCTCAGTTAGTTATTTACTGCATAGCTGTTTAATTAATTTCACTGCTTAGAATTCCTAAACTGAACATGTTTTAAAACTGTTGTCCCTAGAGACTGATAACTATGCTTCTACATGTGAGTCACTACATACCATCCTAATCCTAGGGGCAAAGAAGTTTCACATTATAATGTGTTTACAATCCTCCCAAAGGTGAACTATCTGGCCTGGAGGATTAACTGAAAAACAGTGCCTCAACAGCTGGGCAGAATGAACTACTCAACCTCGGGGACATGAATATAAATTGGTTGAGTAAATCCCATGGTACTCTTCAATCCCTGGTGCAGAGTTACAATTTACAAAAGGTCATAACTTACCTGACAAGAGTGCCACAAAATAATGGTTCTAGCACCCTCATTGATTGGGTCATGACCAGGGCAACTGGACAATTGCACCTGCAATTTTTTTGCAGAATCCATAATTTTCACTACTTTCCGCAAAAAAAGACATCTTCTGCAATTTCTTGCAATTTTTGAGTTTTTATATTGAACTGTGTAAAAATAATTAACATTTTTAATAAAATACTCTCCAACATATTGATAATTTTGCATGCAGACTTGAGTTTGGCCAAAACCATGCGGTGCAAGGTAGGTCAGGGGTTTTATGTGACTGATTTCTTTTGAATCCTTGTCTTGTTTGGTTTCAAAATCCACTAGCCAAGCATAAGTACACTTAAACACTTAACATTTGTTTTGTGTTGAAGCAGTCTATCAGAAAACTTTTTGTTGCCACACAAACTGAAACAAAAGATGGGTGAAAATGTGTAAATTATCCCATTCACTTAAATGTGGTGCTATCTATGAAACCTTTCTGTAAGTGGCAGGGCAAGTTTTTCCTTGTGAGCATATTTTCATTCAAACTAGTTTTAATTCAAACAGCTGAGGATTTTTGGATAGCCTTGTCAATTTTAAACTTGAATAAGCTAGTTGCTAACAGTGATCTCACTCTTAGCAACTGCTTCCTAGATGCTCACATGCAAAGACTACAATAAAAACCTGACTAAAGTCTAAAAACAAGCTTATAAAATACAAAATGTATCTGAACATATATATTTAACTAAACAAAATCATTGCAGCTAGAGTTCAACAAAGGTAAATTATAGGGTACCATGACTATTATATGATGCAGTAAAAATATATTGGTATTTTTGTAAATTTTTTGATAACTGCATAAGACCCACTAGGCAGAAGTGCCTGTTTTCAGGTACAACCCAGGAACACTGAGGAGGTTAAGTGACTTGCTCAGAATCACACAGTATGCAAGTGGAGGTTGTGGGAATGAAACCCTGGTCTGCTAGATGTCGTCAGCTCATTCAGTTTGTTACTCTAATCTGTAGATTATACTGCCAGCCACAATAACCCCCACATTTAATGTTTAAATATACAATTTCAGAAACAGTGTACAGTACCTACAATACAAATTATGTCCATTAAACACTTTAACAACATTTTACTGAAAATCAATTATTCACCACTCTATCTGCTTATTTTTCCTTGTACCAAAGTGGGTGAACAGCTGGCAGAGCACTGTAAACAGCTGTTGATTAGGCTTCATTATTCTATAGCCAGAAACAAAAAAAATGTATATTTCTTCTGGTTTAATTTAATATTGATTTGCTGTGGCTCACTTTATAGAATCTATTTAGCACTGTATGAGGAAGATGCTTTTACATTTTGGAAGATAGGCAATGCTTATGATTGCTTATTAATTTATTATTCTTTTTAGGAACATAAACTTTTCTTTATGTTTTAAACATATTCAGGTGCCAGTGTATACATTTAGCAATTTATACTGACTAATATATGCTGCAGAAAACATTAAAAGATTTATTGTGAAGCACTCAGGGTATATAGTAGAACCCCCACAATTTCTAGCAATTTTTGCAAAATGTTCTGCAATTTTGGGTAACCTTTCCACAATTTTCCAGTGGCCCTGGTCATGATGAATCACATAGATAGAGTTGTGGCTACAGGCACTCTGCCAGACAAAATACAGTGATCACTCCCTGGTCTTCTGTGTATGGAGTCACTCAATACTCCCCATATCTCCCCCATGCTATACTGTATATCATTCAGGAACTATGCAAATCTAAACCAGGTTCACTTTCTACATGATGTCACTATGATTGACTTGTCTCCTATCTACTGAGACCATAACAATGATGTCATCCTCAACCTTTTTCTAAGTGATTTTTTAACACTTCAGGATAAGCATACCCCTCTTTGTACTCACCAGATAAGCAGTAAGCAATCCAAAAGGTTGCACTAGGACTTACTCACATCACTCAAGGCTAGGTACAAATGCTGGAGAAAATTAAAAACTTTAGGCCTCCAAGCGGACTTTCATTTCTATAGGGAGCAGTGCACAGAGTGCAAGAAGCAAATCAGGATTGGAAAAAGCCAATACTGCAAGGGGTTATTGGTGGATGTGGCTGGTGACCCCAGGAAATTTTTGTCACACATAAAAACCTTCCTCAGATCCAAGCAATCCCACACTACAAATGACATGCTACTGAATGGACTCCACTGCTCAGATCCACACACAATAGCAAATGCTTTCAACAATCACTTCTCAGAGTTCTCCAAATATACTACTACCTTCTGCACCATACACTCTACTGCTGATATCTCCTCCACAAAAGATACACCAGAAGGATCACCAGCTATCTCCAAAACAGATGTACTCAAGTTACTCAATGCCATATCAGACAGCTCTGTGGTTGGGTCTGACTAGCTGGAACCTAAGCTCCTCAAGCTGGCTACCCCTTTCGTTGCAGGGCCACTATCTAAAATCTTCACTATATCCCTTGGTGAAGGAGTAGTGCCAGATATTTGCAACCTCTGACAAAACAGTCACTGACATTGGGGTACCACAAGGATCCATCCTAGGACCTCTGCTTTTCTCGATTTTCATTAATAATACAACGAGAAATGCCTCCTCCTGCTCATCACTGCTGTGTGCTGACAACCTCGTTCTCTTTACCAGCTCTGATAATGTGCTAACTCTCAACCACAATCTATTGGAGGACTTCCTAAATGAACAATCCTGGAACACTAGCCATAGGCTGGTTTTCAATGTTAGCAAGACTCAGGCTTTGTTTTTTGTCTTGCCTGCCAAACTAAAAAATAGTCATGATCTCTTCAAAATAGTAAGTGTGAATGGTAGCCCTTTGGAAATGGTAAACTCATTTAAATACCTGTTGGTTCTACTTGACTGATCCCTTAACTATGAGATTGATATTACTACTGTGTGTAAAGTGGTCAATACTAAGCTAGGGTTAGCCAACAGAACTAGCCATGTCCTCACCACTTCCACGAGGTTGGCCAATGCCAGAGGAATTCTTCTTCCATCCCTTGCATACGGAACTTCAATCTACGGCAATGCATCTAAAACCTCCCTACACAAAAGGGACATAACCTATAATAGTATATGCTGTTATGCCTCTGCATCCCCAAAGTTAAAACATCACTGCCTTCTCTATGCAGACCTTAATTGGCCTTCTCCTATGCTCCTTGCTCTCAAGGCCATTCTGGACAGAATTCTGAGGTCCAGTATGCCTAGCTCTCTTGCCACTGCAATCACCCCACAGACCACCTCTGATGATCTCCTTTCTGCTGACCTTTCCTTACTCCACATTCCCAGATGTAACACTTACAAAGGGAAAATAGGTTTTTCCTGCATGGCCCCCAGTTACTGGAACTTGCTGCTGCTTGAAATATGCCAGTCAACTAGCCATGACTCATTTAAAAAGAGGCATCACTCTCTGCTTATTGAGAGTACACAGTGCAGTTGTTTTAAACCACTCTAGATTCCTGACTCCCTATGCTATTGCTGTCTCGGTGTCCTCCTCCAGTAATTATACCTCATAGTTTCTACTTGTCTTACCACTCCTTTCCTACCTCACATCTTACACATCTCTCCCACCCCCTCCTACTTTCTTCACATGAGATCTTACTACCTCAGTCCTTCCTACCTACTTGCTCCCTCTTTGGTGTCATATTATTTATGTTATAGCCAGTTTTGTAGAATAGAGCTGATGCCTAGATTAATAATCAACTGTTATATGTGCACTTACCTTTGTTGTGCTTTGATATGTTAAATGTATGTATTTTCTCCTGGTTATACCAATTGTTCAAACTGTTATCCATTTATACTATATCCTTAAATGCTATAGTATAATATGCACTTATTTTCACTTCTGCTATGAAGTACATTGGAATGTTTCTCCCGTCACCTCAAATTGTTATCCATTTTAATTGTATTCCTAATATGTTGTACTCCTATATTGTACTGTATCATCACTGTTTTTCCTGTTGATGTTGTAACCTCCCAGTTTATGCATGAAAATAGTCACTTTTGTGTCTAGTGCACTTACCCGGTTATCAACAACTAAATAAGTAAAATAAAATAAATCCGTCGCATTTTAATTTCTTTTCTTGTCACGTCCATTTTTCTCCATAAATAAATTTCTTCTTCCTGTGCCATCTGTTGCACCAAATGTGCCTTTTTATCTTCCATTTCTCTGTCCAGCAGATGTACTGCCTGAGAAGCTTCCATATCCGTGCTTTCATCCTCCGATATCATCTCCATTTCTATTTCTGCCCGAGCTGCAGCCTTTTCTTCAGCCACTGCTGCCTTTTCCTGGGTGTTCTCCTGGGTTCCACCAGCTGGGAGGGAGAACAGCTCCCCAGCCTGCTGCAAATGCTACTCTCCATCTTACTCCGAGCCCTCCATCTTGGATACAGGGCCAACAACGCCCCCTTCCGAGAGTAGGGAATATCCCTGGTGTCCTGACCAATATTCCTTTCACTAAAAACTGATTCATGCACTTGTCCAAGGCTGTGTGTGGATGTTTATGTGTGAAATGGCTGCCACTACATGTTCAGTCACTTCACTGCCAGTCTACCATTGCTTGTAAAGTGCTTTAGGATACAATGTGCATGAAAAGCGCTACATACATGCTGATTCCTCTTCTTTTCAGAAAACACTGTGCTACAAACTTGAATTGCTGTCCCAGCTAGCGGTGACCTGTATTCATACCTCAAAATCCAGTTTGTGGAGTATAAATTAAAGAACACCAGTTTTTATGCTGTATCCAAACTTCAATGCTTATTCATACAGAAAGATATTCACTGCCCTGCTGGGCTACTCAGACATACAAATTCCCAATAGAGCAGTAAAGTGCAAATAGTGCTCCAGTGCAAACAACATTTGGTGCTAGAACAAAAATATATCCAAAGCAGGACCTCTCTCAGATCCTTCCTTTGATTGGATTGCATGTTCAGTTGAATACCCCTGACACAAGATTTTCAAGCTTCATGCAAAGTTGTGGACAAACATGCATTCCAAATGGGGATATGCATCTGGGCAGTGACAGAATTTGCGCTGGCTGCTCAGTTCCAACAATGTCACAAAAATGGCTCAAAAGGTAATATTGATGATTAATGTTATGTCTTGAGGCATTTCTCAGGCTTAGTTTGTCTAGCCTGTGCCAAGATGTAAACTGATTACTGATGACCAGAAATTGAAATGTACACCTGCCAGTGTCCCTTTAACCACTGAGCTGTATTATTCCTTTTGTACTTGAGGCCACTCCCTTTTCTCACCTTGTACAAGGTCTTCCCCCAATTGAGATAGGTGCTCTCTGTGTGGCAGTCCCTAGGCATCCAGTGTTGGATCTTTGCAGGCCTGTATCTGTCGTCCTTGGTCATCCAGCCTTGGTGCACTTATAGTAACTACAGAGCACAACCAGCTCCGTAACAATTCCCCTCAAAGGCCATGCAATTTCTAAGTTGGTGTTGAGACCTTCAGAAACAAGGTATTTGTAATTCAGCCCAAAGATCAATTTTGCAAAACAAGCTCTGTACACAGTTTCTTTGAATGGGCTAGGCCTGTTTATACTTACAGTTAATGGAAAGGTGGCTCCACGGAGCATGGCTGGCCTCAGTCACTCAGGTTCATTGACTGTACCCAGAGGAGACCAATATTTCATAGCAGGATACCGGCTCTGCAACACAAAACCATTTGCTTAGGGCTGTGTCTTTCTTCAGCAGTTGAATCTGGCTAATGGCCAAGGTCTGTCACTCCTCCACAACTCACTGTGCTGAATTTCAGCTGTTGCCTTTACTGCTGACCCACATTCAAATGGCATGTGCTATCCTATCACAATAAAGATATGAGGACTAGGATGATGCACTCTGTGCCACATGGCCACAAAAAGTATGCACTAATTGGGATCCTTTGCAGGTCTTGCTCCTTCTCACAGCCCAGCTTACATCATGGCCCAATGGCACAAAACCTATTGGTTCAGTCACTTGTCACTCACAGCACCCTGGTCCCAAATTGGGTTGGAAAAGGCACCAATATACTGTCCCACCTTGTTTCTGTGAAATGGCAATGAACCTGAGACTGGGAACTCCACCAGTTGGCTGTACAGAGGTCAGCAGATTACAAGATGGTAGCCCCCAAGGAATACATGATTTAAGTATTCCAACTGATCTAGCAGTCAATCCCTCACTTCACACCAGGAGACTTGGGGAGTCAGCATGATTCTTCCATAATCCTGACAATGAAGGGGGGGGTTACACATATATCTGGAGTGGATACGTATTATACAGCTTACCTAACAGAACTGCCCAAGACAACAGTTAGATAGTCCTAGACAGTCCCAGATAACTTATCAGGATGCCTCATTACCTGCTCCAGGCAAAAAAAGCCAAGGTAAAAATTGCAATTATCTAGAGTATTCAACTATCCTTTGATGGATACTTACCTGAGATAAGGATAATTAATCCCGGATATTGTAAAATATTATCTGAAAAATTTGCCCAAGAGTGGCTATACCGTAGATAGTACATTGCCCGAAATTAATATTAACTTTCAAACATAATGAACAATTCATTCTTAAATCCAAAGTACTTTTTTGTCTTTTCCCTTATGCTAATTAAAATAAACACTGGGATAGTGGTGCATCATGCAAGGAAAACTTGAATAACAAAACAAAAATGCAGAGCACACACCAAACTCAATTAATAAAATCAAAGGCACAGGTCCTTAGCAAAGAATAAAACACTTTAGTAGTATAAGCATGTTACATAGCCTGACGCATTTCGGACAACACAGATAGGGACTGTGGTTATAAACTAGAGGATGTTAGTACAGGCTGGGATTATGCTGCCCCATAAGAAAGAGAGGTACTTTTGTTACGAGAAAAAAGAGGGGTACAACCTCTTAACAAATGATTTAATATTGTAACAACATTCTCCACACATGCAGGAGAGGTTGAGAAAATTATTAAAAAACACAGGGAGGTCCTTAGCAGTGACCCAGGCTCAAAGGACATTACAACGTCCCCACCAAGAATGGCTTACAGGAGGGCACAAACAATAGGAGATTTAGTTACACATAGTCATTTTATAAATGAAACAAATCAAACAAAAACTTGGCTCAGGGGACCCTTAGTTGGTTGTTATCAATGTAAGAGATGCAACACATGTAGCAAAATTAAAGAGGGAACATTTTTTGGTTGCCCTAATGTTAATCGAAAATTTTGAAGTGAGACAATTAATAACATGCGACACTCAGGGAGTTATATATAAGGCGACCTGTAGCTGCAGTTGGTTTTATATTGGAAAACTAAGAGGAGTTTAAAAATTAGAGTAAACGAGCATGTGAGGGCTATTTTGAAAAAGGACCTTAAATATGCAACTGCTGCACATGTGCCAAATAGTACAGACAAAGAAACATTAACTTAGATACTTCTAAGGAATTTGGCTTAAACTATGGTTTTGAATTGAAACTTCTTCTGAGGCAGAAAAGAAGGCAGTAATTGTGAACTGTTTGTGATTTTTTGCATGAATTTTTATTGTTATATCAATTAATATGATATGTGAATCTATGCTATGTTTATTCATAGTTATTTTAGATAGGTTTCTTTTCTTGCCCCTCTTTCCCTTTTCTCTACCCCCTTCCCTTCCCTTCCTTTCCCTTTTTCTTTCTTTCCCTTTCTTCCCTCTCACCCCTTTTCTCTTTCTTTTCCCAAACCCACTACCCTTTTCCCAATCCTTCCCTACCCCACCCATCCCGTCTACCTTCCCTTCCCACCCTCCCTTTTTCTCTCCCCTTTCTTTCTCTTCCCAACCCTTCCCCTTCCCCTTTTTCCTTTCTTCTGTTCCTCCCTCCCTTCCCTTCTCCCTTTCTCCTCTCTTTCTTCTTTTCATTCCTCTTTTATCCCTCCCTTTCTCCTTTCCTCTTTCTTTATCTGGTTCTTGTCTTTTTTCTATTCACTATAGGGTTAATGTGGTTTTGCCATTGAACTTTAACCAATGAAATGGTTTCTTGTGCATGATGTCAAGATGATGTGATTTAAAATGGATATTTAACTGCTGGGTTTTTAAGGTTTTTCAGCCTTTGATAAAGGATGTTATCTGAAACACGCCGGGCTATGTAATGCGCTTATACTATTAAAGTGTTTTATATTTTCTAAGGACCTGTGTCCTTGATTTTATTGATTGAGGTTCGTGTGTGCTCTGCATTTTTGTTTTGTAATTAAAATATTTACTACCTGACAGTATTAGATATGAAGTATGAAAAAATACATTACTTGGAAGCTGTCATAGCTAGTTCTTTTCCCCTCATACGTCATCAGCCATTTGACCTTACTGACTATAACATCATAACTAACCAATAAGAACCAATCATCACTTGCTGCCAGAGTGGCCAATCGTGATATCACAGAAAGTGAGGTGACTGCTGATGAGCTATCAAGAGGAACATAACTAGATATGTCAGTCTCCAGGTAAAGTGCTGACCTTTATATCACATCTAATATTATTACTATGCATAAAAACATAAGAGTAACTAATGAAGCTATTACGTATTTTTGAGTCTGTTAGCATCTTATCAGTGATTGTAACCTTTAGTTCCCATAGTTGTCATGTATGTATCAAGCCCTTTTTTAAATGACACAAGTGAACTCCCTTTAACCACCCCACTTGGTAAGCCATTCCACTTGGACACCACCATCAGCAGAAAGCAACTGAGCCTCTGCTCACTTTTTACTTGTTCTCCCACAAGTTGGTAAAAATAACTTCTTGTGTTTTGCCACATTGTTCCCTAAGATACCAGCCTTAAATCTTGCATAATTCTTGGTTCTTTGAATGCCTTATATGTAAAGATCAATGTACCGTCTCAGTCATCTTCTCTCTGGTGAAAAATAGCCCAATTCATCCAGCCTACCCTGGTAATGCCCTATAGCCACCTAATCCATTTTGTTGTCTTTCGCTGCACTGCCTCCAACCTGTCAATATCACTCCTCAATTAGGAGTACATAAACTGCACACCATACTAAAGATGTGATCTCTCTTATGACCCAGACAATGGCAGTATGACCTCCATATTCCTGCTAGAAAAGTTTGACACAACAACATTTTTACCCACAATGTTTCCCAAATTTAAATATGCTGGAGATCATAACTGCCATGTCTCTCTCATATTCAGACTTTCTTAAAGGTATATTGCACAGGCTGTAATTAGTCATCTTAGTTTTGCTTTTGAAGTGTAGCACAGCCCACTTTGAAATGCTTAACTTCATCTTGGTCATTTTAGCCCACTCCTTTAGTTTGTTGAGGTCAGCCTGGAGACTTCCAACCTGTCCATCTGTGTTAAAAACTCTTACAATTTTTGAGTCTTCTGCAAGTGTCATTGTTCAGCTAACTATGCCATTCTGAAAATCATTGATATATAGTGTGAAAGAACTGATCCCAGTACCAATCCTTGTGAATCCTCACTAGTCAGCCTACATCACTGTGAGTGTTCAACATTTATACTGAGTCATTGTCTTCTGCTTTTAACCATGCTTTGCTTCAATCCAATGCATAATACAAATGATTTACCCATATTTTCCAACTTATCAGCAATACCCCTGTGGGTTATTGTATTAAAGGCAGTGGTGGGTGAAGTGGCCTCAATTCACTCTGCGAAGTGATTCATGGAGTGAAGGCGAATTCACAAAGTACTCCACATGACTAAGCGGAGTACTTTGCATCATAATGGGTAATGCAAAGTCCATTGAAAACAATGAGTTTGAATTACTCCACCTTCCCCAAACCACTACTCCACAAATTGTAAGGTGAAGTACATTGAAAACAATGTACTTTACCTCACTTCACCTTGTTTTAAGCTCCAAAGGTGAATTTTGCAGTGATTCATGGGATTTCAGATCAGATGGGCTCTAGATTGTTCTGCACAGCTTCAATTCAGGGTAGTGTATGTAGGAAGCTGTAGGAGACAGTCTCTTCTGAGAGCTCTCTGCAATTCAAACCATCTAAAAGCTGTTAAAAAGCCTTTTTGAGTCATTTTTTTTGCTGAAACTTTAGTTCATCGATTGTAGGAAGTCCTCCTGTGCTCATATCATAGAGCGTTTATTGTTTGTGTGTGGATTTTGAATGTTAATGTACAACATTCAGTCTGTGTACTGAGAGACAGTGGAAGTGTGCTTTGGGGGAGGGATGTTACTGTGGTGTACGTAGACTTAAGTTGGAGAAATAGGGAGTTCTTTTTAATTTTTGGTTATATTTTTCTTGTATAACTGACTGTGTTAATGTACACACAGTAATATTTTCAGCAATTGTTGACATTTATTTGCTGATTGTGTGTGTTGTGGACCTGGTGCAGCACTGCATAATTTCAAGTTGTTTAAAATATGTAGTATATTACTGACGTTTTCAATTTGCTACTCATCACTTGTAGACAAATTGTGTATGTGTGTGTGTGAGTGTGTGTGCAGTGCATGACATCAAATAATACACCTTTTATTGTGATGCAGTGTAATTGCAGGCACAGCAGTGTGACCCTGCTATCCACTGCACCTGTGTAGTTTTGTACTGCCATAGTGGTATCTTTTCTTGGTTTTGCACTGCCGTAATCTGCAGTCAGTGCCCCCCCCCCACTGGAAAATGGTATTTATTTCCAGATTGGATTGTCTGTGACTTCAGAGCACCACTGGTTAGTTAAGGTGTTGTTGAACTTGTTGTGACTTTGTGTCCGTATCTGTTGTTGAAGTCACAATTATTTTTTGCTTCACATCCAGCGTCCTCCCCCGACCCCCACCCAGAGTGAATGTTCTAAAATCTAAATTTGTTTAGAATATTCTTGTTGATCCCTCAAAATACCTACAAAGAGATGTTCAAGTAAAGCTGTTTCCCCCCATGGCACTGCTGCCACTGGTAAGATTGTATGTGGGTGTAGTAGTACGCAGTCATAGAAGTGCATTGCTGATGTGAGGAAGGGTATTGCTCCTTCAATGTTTTTTACAGTGCAATCAGTAGCTTCACTCATAGTTGGAGGAGATGATGTTGTCCCAGCTGGTGGTGTTAGTGCAGTTGCTGGTGGTGTTATGAGTATTGCTGCCTCAAGTTCCACTTCTGACCAGTTTACTATGTCCAAAAATATAGTGGAGTGTGAAGCAGTGCCAGTAAATGACTGTGTAGATGATGTCATACTCCCCAGTAACATCCCAGTAACTGAACATGAGGATTCTGATCATCATGTCAACAATAGCACACAATGTCACATTTCTTCCACCATGGTTCAAGTCATGCATTTGCCATGCAGTGATTCACAGTGTGGTGAAAAAATATTGGGTGATGGTGGTGTTGATGATGATGACTCTGATGATGATAATGTTGCTGTGGTTGCAACATGTAGTTCACATGCCAGCATACAAGCAGAAGATGTGGATGATGTTGATGAATATGATGATGATGTCAGTGACCCATGTTGGGAACTGGAGAAAAAGAAATTCAAGGTGGCTGTGTCTGGGTCTGTTTGCATTAACACCTCTCCCATGTAAAAAGTTGTGATTTACCAGTTTCAGTTGATGATGACCCAGTAATAATGATAGGTAGTCATGGTGGTCAGTTGCAGTCTAAGTGTGTCCTGCCTGAAAAATCATGTAGCACACCCCCCACTTCATGGCTTAAAAAAACAGAATTCAATAAGCAGCATCAGGGACATGTTAAAACTAGAGCATCGCAATCCCTTGTTTGGGATTTTTTTGTGCAAGGTGCAAATGATGAGTCCGTTGCAATCTGCCAGGTTTGCCAGGTGCATGTGAGGCGAGGTAAAAACAGGAGCCATCTGGGCACAGGGGGACAGCATACACAACTTAAGAACAAGCACATGGCACTGTGGACCCAGCACAAGATGGCAGCAAATACCTATACCACAGTGGGGTGTTCACCCTTGTCGTCAACCATAAAGAGCATGTTATTCCCTTCCATGACTGTAACATCAAGTAGAAAATGAAATGTGTGCAGTAGTGATGAGCTAAGAGCAGAGGATTACTACAGGCATGATGAGGTGGAGGAGCATAATGATTTTGAAATGTTGCCCATTGGTGGTGAGAGTAGTTTTGGTGGTGGTGGTGGTCAATGCAGTATGTCTAGTGCAAGTGGTATATCAACCCCTGTTGGTAAATCCAGGAAAATAACTGCATTTCTGAGTTTGTCATCAACTGTGCAACTGTCTTCATCACACGTCCACACTCTACCCCCTGCAATTCGCAGAGCAGAACCATTTGTCATTACACCCCATGTAAAATGTTTAAGTCAGCCCACGTTACAGAGTGTTTTTGTGCATAAGCTCAAGTACCCACCCAATCATACAGTGTCACGTGAGCATAATGCTGCTGTACAGTACAAGTCACATTAAACTGTTCCTCCAACTCATTGGTTTAGTATTTTTCAATGAGTTGCTTAATGTGTGCACTGCTCACTGCAATGAATTAATAAAAGTTTCCTAATGGTTTGCATTTAGCTGCAATTCAGTTTTGGTTTACTTTGCAACTGTTTGGAACTGTTTATCAATGCTGTGTAATGAGCAGTGCACGTATTAAGCAACCCATAAAAAATACTTAACCACTGTGTTGGAACCTGATTTCACTACTGCACAGTAGCCTTTACTGCTGTACACCCATGCCACCACACCCTCTCCTTCCTACCCTCCAACTGTGTTCCACTGAAGTGCAGGTATACTACTGTACAGTGCAGAAAATGCTGTAAATGCCATCAAATGTTGACACTTTTTGTTTTAATTGTGGCTTATACAGTAATGAATTAATTCACTGCTGAATGCACCCCTGTGGTTTTTCTCCCACCCATACATCCTGACTGCATGTTTCCCCACATATTCCAAATATTTTTTACAAATTAACTACTGTACAGTACATTGCTTAGGTTTTATTAATTTACACGTAGCTTACACAGAGAGAGAGAGCTAGCTCGAGTGAGCAGGACTGTTCTCTTCACCACTGCAAATCTGACCTCTGCACATAGTCCAGATAAAATGTCCACAAAATCATGATAGGGGGTTCACAGAGTAAAAAAGGTCCACCCTCTAATAAAACTGAAGCCAACAACAAATGTCCATGCATTACCACAGAAATTATAGTGTACAGTAGAATTTGTTTTAAACCAAAGTGCTTAGCTCCCCTTTGGAGCGCTTACCTATATTGTAGCTATTTCAAATAAAACTGCACAACCTGGAAGGGTAAGAAGCATGACAGCACATTATGAAGCAAGAAATTATTCTTTGTTTTAAAAAGGCATAAAAGCATAGAAATTTCATAACTTGTGCATGTACATGTACAGAGTCAGTTAGGGGACCATCCTGTCTCTTCATGAATGCACAGCAGCAGAGGCATGGGACAATGATGATCAGTGGTTGGGCTCAGTTGTACTGCACTGTACATAAGCTAGGCATCTTGAATTCTGTTTTTCAGAGAATGATGAGCCTAAAATAGTGAATAACACAATAAACAAGCATTTGTCAATGCCGAATGTTGCTTGCTTCTATGTGCTGTTTAGGTATTTGTAAGTCACTGGAGTGTAAATATTGAAAATCTGCGAACTTACGAGCGTGCGTAGGAACTGTGCAATGCACGCTCGTAAAACAGTCATTTTTAGGAATTCTTTCACCAAATTTTCAACATTGCCATTTTAAGATCTCTGCTCATGAACAGTGACACTGTGATTTTCTTAAAGTGTCCCATACACTGAGTTCGCACAACGACTGCGCCATTGTGCGCTACATGGGCGGAAACACGTTTTGGGTGAGATATGAAATGACAGCTGTACTACTCATAAGAAGGTGTGGAAAAATGACAATGTTGAAAATCTGGAGTGGAAATATTGAAAATTCGCAAACCTCTGACGTGCGTAGGAACTGCTATATGCGCTCAGTAAAACAGTCATTTTAGGAATTTTTCACCAAATTTTCAACATAGCCATTTTAAGACCTCTGCTCATGAACAGTGTCACTGTGATTTTCTTAATTGTCCCATACATTGATTTCACACATTTCGCCATTCTACGCTACATGGTAGGAAGCACATTTTGGTGAGATGTGAAAAATGACAGCTGTACTGCTCATAAGAAGGTGTGGTAAAATGGCAATGTTGAAAATCTGGAGGAAAATATTAATTTTGTGAACTTACGAGCCTCGTAGAGAACTGCTAACTCTCATAAAACAGTCATTTTTGGAATTTTGGCACCAAATTTTCAACATGGGGTTTGGGCCCCTTCTCATGAATGATGTCACTGTCATGGCGGTATTCAGGCCCGAAGGGTGATTTCATGATCACTGCACAGTCACTGCGCGAAATCACCCTTCGGCCCGAATAACGCCAGTGACAGTGACATCATTCATGAGAAGGTCCCAAAACCCCATGTTGAAAATTTGGTGCAAAATTCCCAAAATGGCTGAGATATGCAATAAAGTTGAAACCCCCTATCTAGCCCATTATACAGCTTACCGGCATTTCCTCAGTTCACGGTTGGCTTTGAAGAGTGCAGAAGTGTTCCCGGTCCACGAAGATCGTCGCGCCAGAGTCCGGAGGTAAGTATGGGGTGTGGGGAGGCTGGGTGCTCAGTGGGTGGGTGCGGGTTGTGGGGGGGTCAGGAGATGCATCGCTGGACCGTTTTGTCTTACAGGTAAAAAACAAAAGATGTCGATGGGACCATTTGCCACGCTGGGGTGAGCTCCCAGCGTGGCACAGGCTTTGAGGGACCTTCAGCCGACGGGGTTGGGCACCCGTCGGAAAAGACTTGATTGCCACGCTGGGGTGGGCTCCCAGTGGCACCAACTACTGGGGAGATGATGCAGCTCAGCCGACGAGGTTGGGCACCCGTCGGCTATACAGTCGTGCAGGCGTGCCGCCTGCGGGTGGGGGGGGCGGCGTGAGGCAGCTTCTTGTCGCTGCTCACTCAAGCGTAGCTCCCCCTTTCAAATGTATGCCACTGCATTTTGGAGCGTGTCATAGACAGCTCCAAAATGCATTGGCTTACAGGGGCCGCGCCTGCCAGGACACTGCCTGAATTGGAGGAGGAGGTGACACACCTCCGAAATCTCCGATGATGGCACTGTGTTTCTTGCACATGCGTGCAAGCAACATAAAAATGTAAACTGGATTAGATACAGTATTGTAGATTTGGGGCTATTCATAAACTGTGAATGCCTCTACTTACTGCATTGCAAATGCATTTGAAAATGAGGAGCAGAAGGGAATTTACAGTGGCTGAAAATGCACAGCATATACATTGCATGTGAGCTGACATTTGGTTGAAATGGAGTTTGTAGTTTAAGAATTTTGAATTGCCACTGCATTGGCAACTTAAAAAAAACAATGCCAGAGCAGTGAACTGGAGGAACCATTTTATGTGACTTGTACTGTAGCTGAAATGCTGGCAGCTCCCCCCACGGAGCACAGACGGCCGTTAAGAGGTAATTAAACTACCTCTACACCAGCACCTTTGTGAGGAGGTTAGCCCGTCAACACACTGTGCATGTCAACTGCCCCACCCACCCTGGGTCATCACTACCTAACTAGGCACTGGCCTATGACATCACTTCCCCTCTCTTAATTTACTAAGTCCCCACTTTCACATTAGCAGGTTTTGCCTGCCAGCCACTGGAGGGACCCATACCCTTCCACCTCAGCCCCACTACCTGTACTCTGCCTACCTACTTCCTGGAATCCCTCCTATTGCCTTTTCCCACTCTACTCCTCCCACACCCTCACCAGCTCCTCATTTTGCTGTACCAAATTTACATCCTGACCCACCACTTCTCCCTGTACCAACACCCAGTGACCACTAGGAGTCGCTATATCTCCCCCCTGCTGAGGCCTAATCCTGGTCTTCTTCGGACCCTCTGAACGTGGGTCACTGCCCTCACCCAGGCATTTTTCTTGCTGCCCTGGCAGAGACTTGAACCCTGTACCCTATCCACCAGAGTCCGTGTCACTACCACTAATCCAAAGTGGCAGCCACACTTTCTAGAAGACAACCCAGATACTTCTACCTCCTACCCCAATTCCGCCAGTAAACCATGTTAGTTCACCTCCTCCTAAACTCCCTCCCCCTCACCCTCCTTCTAGTACCTTCGTCCCTCCAGCCTGACATCCCCCCTGTGTCCCAGGAAATTGCACCATTAATTCCCGCCGACATAGTTCTCACTCACCCTACTATGTCCATGTACACTGGCCTTTGGCATCCATCTCCTGGCCCTCCCCCACCTCCTCCCAGCCCATCCCTGGTGGCATCATACTCCACCCTCCCTACCTTACAATCCCTACCCATCCCCTGCTCCTGATGGTCCCACCCCATCTCCTCTTATCGGCAGGCAAAAGCATATCACCACGCCCTGGCCAGAGCTGTAGTCCTCTTACTACTCTTAACAGGCAATATCCACCCTAACCCTGTCCCCACCATGACCTGCCCACCAGGTGGAGTCCCCGGTCTGAATATTGCCTCCATGAATATATGCAGCGTCTTGAAAAAATTTTACTCCCTCCAATGCTGGGTCACACTGCACAAACTTGACATCATTGCGCTGGTAGAAACATGGCTATCTAAATCCACCCCTGACACCTTTATCACCCTCCCCGGCTGCACCCTCTACCGTGAGGATTGAGTAACTAAATGAGGGGGTGGCTGTGCTATCTACACCAGGGACTCTGTCACTGGGCTCGCCCTCCCTGCTCCGGACCTTGTAAGTGGGGCATAGGCCCTTACCATTAAGCTTGCCCCGGACCCCACCAGGGCACCCCTTTATCTCACCGCTGCCTATATACAGCCCAGGAACCAAAACCCAGCACTATTATCATTAACTGACTGTCTTTCCACCCTCCCTCACAGTGCTGAACAAGTCATTGTGGGGGACCTTACCGTGAACTGGCTGAGCCCCTCCTCCACCCCCAACCGGGACTCCTTCTCAGCCCTTGATCTAACACAACTAGTCTCCCAACCCACTAGAGTGAACCCTATGAGAGGTACCAGCACCCTCCTAGATGTCATCATCACAAACCGCCCCCAAAAAATTCTGGACATCCAAGTCCTCCCTGACTCACTCAGTGACCATTCCCCTGTGCTGTTCCACTGGATGGCCTCCTCACCCCGACCCACTGCCCAGTGCTCACCTCGCCGGCATTTCAGACCGTGTGGTCTGAAAAACCTTAAACAATATCTTGCCCAGCAAGACTGGTCCCCCATTCACCGTGCTCCTGATATAGACACTGCCCTTGCCTTCTGTACCCAAACCTTTAGTAAAGCCTGTGACCTCTTTGCTCCCCTCTCAGCCATCCGAACCAAAAAACATAACCTGCCCTGGATTTATCCTGCCCTCTTACAGCTGCTCAGGCATAGGGATAATTTATGGCACCTTGCCATAGAAACTGGGCGACAAGCAGACAGACAGGCCTACAACGCTGCACAGAATAAGTACACATGGGCAATCAGGAAAGCCAAGGCTGACCACTATCAGGCCACCCTCACCGCCTCCTGGAGGTGCTTCTGTACCTTCTGGGATAACATCAAACAATTGAGTGGGAACACTCGCTCCCCTCCCCCATCCCAGATTATTACTGACAACACCACCATAACGGACCCTGCAGACATTGCAAACCTCCTAAACACCTCCTTTACTGATCTTAGCCCTATCCTCCCCAGCAACTTCTTTGACCAACCACCCTCCAAACCTGCCCCTGCCCTCCAATGCCCTAGCTTCTACCTGCATAGGGTTACTGCCCAGGAAGTCAGACTGCACCTGACCCGGCACTAAAAGGCAACAGTCCCGGTGACAACTCCCTGGACCACAGAATTCTCAGGCTGGTACTGGATCAGGTCCTTACCCCACTCACCAGCCTTCTCAACAAATCCCTCTGCCTGGGACAATTCCCCACTACTTGGAAAACTGCCACTATTACTTCTATCCATAAAGGGGTGACAGGTCCTTAGCTGGGAACTACCGACCTATCTCCATACTCCCACCCCTCTCCAAAGCCCTTGAAAAACTGGTTGCCACACAAATCACTGAATACCTGACCAAACACAACATCCTCTGCCCTGAACAGCATGGATTCCATGCAGGACACAGTACTAGCACAGATCTTGTTGAATTCTCATCATTCCTACACTCCTCCATGGACACAGGCTCCCTAGCTGGGGCAGTGTTCCTCAACCTATCAAAGGCCTTCGACACGGTCTCACACCCCCTCCTTCTGGAAGCCCTCTGTCACTCAGGCTTCGCCACTGGGCCACTTGCATGGTGCTCCAGCTACCAATCCGCACGCTTCCAACGTGTCAATATTGGTGGGACACTTTCCAATCCATGTCCTGTCCTCTCTGGGGTTCCACAGGGCTCCATCCTGGGACCCCTACTCTTCTCGCTATACCTTAATACCCTGCCCAGTGCATGCACGGGGAAAATTCTGCTGTATGCAGATGACGCCATCATCTTCGCCACCGACCAGAACCCCTCCTCCCTCCAGGATTCCCTACAATTTTCCTATAATGATGCTGAAACCTGGTTTAAAGAGCATAGACTGGTCGTAAATCTTAAAAAAACTAAAACCATGCTCTTTGCCCACCCCCAAAACAAAGCATTCAAATCCCTTCTCCGTATCCTCTCCTACTCCAAACAGCAACTGGAGCAAGTCCACTCCTATAAGTACCTAGGGATCTCCTTGACTCAGCCATCACCTATCACACCCACATCGATGCACTTGTCTCTGCTACCAATATACGGCTTGGTATCTTATACCGCTACAAAAACTGTCTCCCCCCCAATGCCCTCCGGCTTGCAGTTACATCCTCCATATTATCCCTAGTTGACTATGGGCTACCTGTCTACGGTGCTGCCAACAAGACTGCCCTAAACAAAATCCGCCTTGTCCTAAATAAGGCATGCAGGCTTATCACAGGGGCCCCTAGGCTCACACATACGTGTCAGCTTTATGACATGGCAACAGTACTAAACCTCGATGAATGGCTGCATTATCAAACTTGCCTTATAGCTAAAAAAACCCTGCTAGGACTGTCACCACCCGGGTTGACAGCCTCCCTCCTCCTAGCCCAACTCCTAGTCAATACCCGGACCTCCTACAAGGCCACCTTCCTGGTTTCTCGATCTAGGACCTCGCATGGACAGAGGTCTTTCCGCCATAGAGCCCCTTCTTGGTAAAACACGCTCCCTCTCTCCATCTCGGAAATCCCCACTATCTCCAAGTTCAAAACTGTATTCAGAAGTGACCTAATCAACACGCACTGCTGCACCTGTGCATAACGGGCGTACAACACCCTTGCCATGACAAGGCCCACTGGGCTGCACCCACGCCGTACCGCCTTAATCCTACCTCCTCGACATTACTACCATATCCGACTGCCTACCTTCTCTCAGTTATCATGAATGTACCATGTATGCTAGAATCCTAATATACTGCTTGCTAAATTGTCCTGCTAGAATCCACTACTGTATCCAAATCAAACTATCTGCTGTGTTGGCCTGGTCGCATGCTCTGCTAACTCTGTAACCTGTACCGTGGAACTTGTTACGCATGTTTTCTATTGCAAGTATCATTCACTTATGCTGCTAAACTCTGTAACCTTCCTTTCTGTCTACAATACCTGAATCTGCACCTTGTAATGCAAACTGTGTAATCTTGACCCTGGATCTATGTATGCCTGCTCCTTTATGTATTATGTTCTCTTTCTACCACACTTGACGAGGTACCTTTGGAAATGAGCCTCTGGCTCAAAGGTTGTAAACTGATTGCAAAATAAAATAAAATAAAAGTAAAATAAATTGATCTTTTGCCCTCCTTTATGGAGAATTCTGGATTCTGGTGGTTTGCTGCACGTGCCTGTCCAAAATGGAAAGCCTCATCCAGGACATACTTTTCCACCAATGCTGTCTCCGAGTTGTACCATACTGTGTCCGACTCTGTAAGACATGCCCTTCAACATTCCTCCTCTCCATTCATCCATTTAAGTATGGATATGTGGACAAATGGCAAAACAGTGGGGAGTTCATATCTGTGTATAACTGCACATTGGGCGCACGTGCTGGGTGTTGTTTGTGTTGTTGGTAGTGTGAATAATCAGTGTAGTAAGATGGAGTGTCATGGTAGCAATTGTCCAGGAATTCGACAGCATGTAATGATTGCTATATGCAATGTGACCTGTTCACACACTGGTGAAAACATGTTGGACTTGGTTCTGACTGAAACTGGCAAGTGTTTGAACTGCCTGTCCTTGAGAGATGGGTTCATAGCAAGTGACAATGGGTCAAATGTGATGAAATGCATCATGAATGGTGGCTTTGTTCGGGTTCCATTCATAGCCCACTGTTTAGATCTTGTGGTGCAGGACTTTCTGCAGCACCCTGATATGAAAGAAATGCAGACAGTTTCACACCGTATCTGTTCTCACTTTTCATGCTCTGCAAAGGCCCATGACCAACTTCGGCAGTTGCAGATCTGAAACAGCCTCCCGCAGCACTGCTTGAAGCTGGAAGTTGTCACCTGGTGGAACTCCACATTATACATTTCAGAGAGGTTATATGAACAGTACAAAGCCATCTCAGAATATCTTGTCGTGCACACTAGCCGTGACAGTTCTGTGGCCTCCATGTCTATGATGACTGAACAGTGGCGCCTCATGGACTCTGTAATAACAATCTTGATGCCTTTTGAACATGCCACACAGGCAGTGAATGATGAGTCTGCCTCCATTAGCCAATTAATTCCACTGCTACAGGTGCTGAGGCAGACATTGGTGAATGTACAGCATAGCTTTGATGTTGCCGGAGACAGTGCTAGCAGTGTGTTGCTGAAACACATGCTGACAGTATTCGACCAGAATCGTCACATCTTGAGCATTCAGTTTAGTGACAACTTTGCAATAACAACAATGCTGGACCCATGATACAAACGTGCAATTGCCTCAGTACTGGAGAGCGGGCCTGAACAGGTAAACAATGTCAGTGGGCAACTGGTGTATTGGTTCATGGGGCACAGAAGTCACATGCCAAGGTCAGCAAACCTCAGCAGCATAATCAGGCTGAAGGTGAACCTGGAGGAGTAGTGTCAAGCATATCCTTTAAGGGGAAAGGGACTGCAGTTCCAGGTGGTCTGTCATCAAAAGCGGTTGGCATTAATCCACTTTGGGAGGCTTTGTCCCAAGTGGGGATTTGTGACATAAATAATTTCGGAGAAGTGGATGATGCATCAACCACTGGACTTAGTGCACCACAGTGAATGGTTGAGTCATATTTGTCTGAAAGCAGGCATATGTCAATCACCGATGATCCCCTTTTATACTGGACTGGAAAGATCAGTGAATGGCCAGAGCTGACCACTGTGGCACTGAAGTACCTGATATGCTCACCCTCCAGTGTGAGTGTTGAGAGGGTATTCAGCTCAATAGGTGCAGTAGCTCGGCATCATTGTACAAACCTCTCTCCAGCAAATGTCAGTTTGCTGACATTCATAAAAATGAATGAGAGGCATGTGCTAGCTCAGACTGCAACCTCAGTATTCGTAAGCTGGCATAGTCATGGTTTTGCTGATATTGTAGAAAGGGACCATCATGGTGGCACTGGCAGCATGAAACAGCCTACCACTGATGTAGATGATAACACAATGGAGAAAGAATTTCCCAGTGGTCAGAATTCAGACATAGAGGACTGCAAGGGCAGCTTTTTTTATGAGGATGATGATGAATGATGATGAGGTCAATGTTGGCAGGTTTTAACTTAAGTGGTTAAAAGGCTGTCACATTTCTTTTATGATACATGTTTTCTTTTCCATAAAGTTAAATCAGTGTCCCACTCATAGTGGCTCAAATTCCATATGTCACGTCACATTTATAACACAGAGCACAGTATATCCTGGCCCCTGGACTACCACCACCATAAGACCACTGTTACTTGTTAGCCACTGCCACTATCTGAATGTGACCATGTTTCCCCCTGGACTACCACCACAATAAGACCACTGTTAGCCACTGCCACCATAGGGAATGTGACCATGTATCCCCCTGAACTACCACCACCGTTAGACTGCTGTTACCTGTTAGCCACTGCCACCATAGGGAATGTGACCATGTGTCCCCCCTGGACTACCACCACCATAAGATCGCTGTTAGCCACTGCCACCATAGGGATTGGGACCACGTGTCCCCCTGAACTACCACCACCATAGGACTGCTGTTCACCACTTCCACCATAGGGAATGTGACCATGTGTCCCCCTGGACTACCACCACCATAAGACTGCTGTTAGCCACTGCCACCATAGGGACCGTGACCGTGTGTCCTGCTGAACTACCACCACCATAAGACTGCTGTTTGCCACTGCCACCATAGGGAATGTGACCATGTGTCCCCCTGGACTACCACCACCTTAAGATCGCTGTTAGCCACTGCCACCATAGGGATTGGGACCATGTGTCCCCCTGAACTACCACCACAAGACTGCTGTTCACCACTTCGACCATACAGAATGTGATCATGTGTCCCCCTGGACTACCAGCACCATAAGACCACTGTTAGCCACTGCCACCATAGGGACCATGACCATGTATCCCCCTGAACTACCACCACCATAAGACCACTGTTTGCCACTGCCACCATAGGGAATGTGACCGTGTGTCCCCCTGGACTACCACCACCATAAGACCACAGTTAGCCACTGCCACCATAGGGACCATGACCCTGTGTCCCCCTGAGCTGCCACCACCATAAGATCGCTGTTAGCCACTGTCACCATAGGGACTGTGACCATATGCCCCCCTGGACTACCACCACCATAAGACCGCTGTTCACCACTGCCACCATAGAGAATGTGACCGTGTGTCCCCCTGGACTACCACCATCATAAGACTGTTGTTAGCCACTGCCACCACCACCAGTTGTACTAAGATGTGAGAGGGAATGTCATCATGTGCCTCAGCTATAACCTCCACCACCTACCATCACCACTGTGACAATGTTCTCCATTACATGTCTTGACCATGCCAAGGCAGAGGGAGTCGAACAGGAGATCACATGCATCAGCCACAGGCACATGGCTTCTTACTATTAAAACTATAAAGTGAGTATGTGTACTAATGTTTTTAATGCTATTCAACTTCCTTTAGCTGTGTGTTTTGTTTTCTGAGCTGCAATGGTCAAACACATATGGTCAACTATTTTGTTTTTTTACAGGTTAACAACAAACGACTCTCCTTCACAGAAGGTCTGTATCAATGGTACAGAAGCAGTGCTCTCTACAGGAACCTATGGGATATCCATTTCCAATCCATACTGATAAGAATATCAATTTAATTTCATCTGTTCCTTTTTTTCATGAGTGCAGAAAACACGATTGATGATTCATAAACAAGGTGACATGCACGTAACAAAAAATATTTCTGCAATATTTCATGCACTGTATTCCAAATTTGTATCTGTGCAGCAATGTCAGTGTTCAACAAGTTGGACCCTGGTCATGTTACTTAACAAGATGTGGTTTTAAAAATGTAACTTGAGTTGAGATGCAGGGACACTGACACAGTATATCTGTTACAGCCTGGTACTAAATTAAATTGTGATCTGATGATTGCAGTGGGACAGCTTGCTATCTGTGTTAATCTAGATACCCGTGGTGGAACAGCCACGACTTAAATATAATGTCTCACTGCTGCAATCAAGTTGTAATAAGTCCTTCATTTCTTTCTTTAGGAAACTTCTATATGCTTTGCAGTGTCATAGTTGCTTATCCAAAGAACTTCTTCAACATCATGCCCCTTCCAGCTGGGGCAGAAATGCAACAAGCAGAAGTTGTTTGAATTGATGATGACCATAACCATCATTACTAGACTGGAGAAGGATGCAGATAAAATCTGTGAAGAAGTAACCAAATAATAAACCATTAATGAGACCTACTTGAAAATATGCTTCCCCTCCCCAAAAAATACTTACCTTCATTGGCTTGAGAGTATTCCATTTCCAATTCCAACGCCAACATTTCTCATCAAGCACAGGAATGTGCACACCAACAGTATGTGACCTGTGATACAAAACAACACAATGAGTACATGTATATATATGTCATACATATATATATATATATATACATATATATCAACTCACCAAGACTAATATTAGTATACACAAAAGGGCACCCTTCCATCTGGTTAAGGTGATCACATCGCATTAACAGCACACTTTGGACAAGCAACAGTTCTTTCACTGTCATCATTTGTGATGGAACACTGAATGGTCATTCACGTCATGTTATCCCTCCTTCACATGGTTTGGCAAGACACTGTGCATCATGACATCATCATCATCACAGTATGTAAATTTTCTGGACATATAACAGTTGCATTTTGGGGATGCAGAAAAATTCTGGGGACTCTGTGTGACCACTGCATGCATGAGTGACTGCACAATAAATTCTGGGGGACTTTGCATGTGGTGTACTGCTCCCATTTCATTTTGTCAGCACTTGGGAATTTTCTGGACACAGGACAGTTGCATTTTGTGTGTTGTGCACACATAATGTCATAATTAAATTATAAATTAAAGCAGCAGTGCAACAATCTGGTGAAAATTTTGACCTATACTTTTTTATGCTGTTTTAGTTTGCCAGCCACTTACCTCTTGACTTGTATGATACCCTTCTTTTCACAATTTGTGTCTGCTTTAGTACTTTTTCTCATGTCTAAAAAATAAAAGGAGCACTTCTTTTAATATGACTCGGACCAGGTGTTCATTAGTATTTGCAGCTGTTTATGAACAAATATTGTTCTGTGAGGTCAGAAAACATTGCCTGCTGCATAATTATTAATTTTAGTCACAACAGAAGTGACATTTAAACAACTGATGGACAAAAAACAGTGGAAAATACTGACGAAGACCTGGTCCACACCGTATTAAAAGGAGTGCTCCTTTTATTATTTCAGACATGAAAAAAGTACTAAAGCATACTCAAATACTGCAAAGAATGTTATCATACAAGTCAGGAGGTAAGCAAAGTGACAATGTAAAGTAGCATAAAAAAGTATAGGTCAAAATGTTCACCAGATTGTTGCACTGCT